>JACATO010000626.1:0-1423571 GCA_018389105.1 Nautilus pompilius | reverse complement strand
ATCTTCATTAATTATAACTTAAACTGATGTTTGTGGTAAGTACTAAAGTGATGTCATTTTGGATATTCTTGAAAAGGCGGTCCGTTTACAATTTGAATTGATGCTCGTTAATAACTTTCTGGAACTGTCGTTCATTTATTCTTGTGAACAAATGTTCGCTTAAAATTCTGAACTGATCTTTTCATAAGTACTGAACTGATGTAGGTTTGAACTGATTCTTCATTAATTACCACTGAACTGATGTTCGTTGGTAAGTAATATACTAAAGAGATGTTGATTTATAACTTCTGATCTTATGTTCATTTGGAAGTTCTGAAGAGATGTCCGTTTATATCATCTGAATTGATGCTCGCCATAACTATTAAACTGATGTACATTTCATATGAACTGATCTACTGAAGATATTCGTTTATAACTTCTCAATAGAAGAACGTTATAACTTCACAACTGATGCTCGTCTATAACATCTTTAGTGATTCTCTTTTAAACTACATTAACTGATTCTCGTTTATAACTTCTTAACAGATTTCTGAAATGATGCAGTTTATGACTTCTGAACTGATGCTCGTTTTTAAATTCAAAACTTCTGAAGATATGTCTGTTTATAACTTCTGAACTGATGTTTGTTGGTAAGTACTAAAGTGATGTTTTTTGGATATTCTGAAAGGAGGTCCGTTTACAATTTCTGAATTGATGCTCGTTAATAACTTCTGAACTGACGTTCATTTATTACTTGTGAACAACTGTTCGCTTATATAATTCTGAACTGATCTTTTATAAGTACTGAACTGATGTAGGTTTGAACTGATCATCATTAATTACCACTGAACTGATGTCGTTGGTAGTAAAGTAATATATAACGAGATTTTGATTTATAACTTCTGAACTTATGTTCATTTGGAAGTTCTGAAGAGATGTCCGTTTATATCATCTCAATTGATGCTCGTCCATAACTATTAAACTGATGTACTTTCATATGAACGATCTACTGAACTGATATTCGTTTATAACTTCTGAAACAGATGTACGTTTATAACTTCACAACTGATTCTCGTTTATAAATTCTTAACAGATTTCTGAAATGATGCAGTTTATGACTTCTGAACTGATGCTCGTTTTTAAATTCAAAACTTCTGAAGATATGTCTGTTTATAACTTCTGAACTGATGTTTGTTGGTAAGTACTAAAGTGATGTTCATTTTGGATATTCTGAAAGGAGGTCCGTTTACAATTTCTGAATTGATGCTCGTTAATAACTTTTGAACTGACGTTCATTTATTACTTGTGAACAAATGTTCGCTTATAAATTCTGAACTGATCTTTCATAAGTACTGAACTGATGTAGGTTTGAACTGATCTTCATTAATTACCACTGAACTGATGTTCGTTGGTAAGTAATATACTAAAGAGATGTTGATTTATAACTTCTGATCTTATGTTCATTTGGAAGTTCTGAAGAGATGTCCGTTTATATCATCTGAATTGATGCTCGTCCATAACTATTAAACTGATGTACATTTCATATGAACTGATCTACTGAACTGATATTCGTTTATAACTTCTCAATAGAAGAACGTTTATAACTTCACAACTGATGCTCGTCTATAACATCTTTAGTGATCTCTTTTTAAACTACATAACTGATTCTCGTTTATAACTTCTTAACAGATCTGAAATGATGCAGTTTATGACTTCTGAACTGATGCTCGTTTTTAATTCAAAACTTCTGAAGATATGTCTGTTTATAACTTCTGAACTGATGTTTGTTGGTAAGTACTAAAGTGATGTTCATTTTGGATATTCTGAAAGGAGGTCCGTTTACAATTTCTGAATTGATGCTCGTTAATAACTTCTGAACTGACGTTCATTTATTACTTGTGAACAGATGTTCGCTTATAAATTCTGAACTGATCTTTTATAAGTACTGAACTGATGTAGGTTTGAACTGATCATCATTAATTACCACTGAACTGATGTTCGTTGGTAAGTAATATACTAAAGAGATGTTGATTTATAACTTCTGAACTTATGTTCATTTGGAAGTTCTGAAGAGATGTCCGTTTATATCATCTCAATTGATGCTCGTCCAAAACTATTAAAACTGATGTACTTTTCATATGAACTGATCTACTGAACTGATATTCGTTTATAACTTCTGAACAGATGTACGTTTATAACTTCACAACTGATTCTCGTTTATAAATTCTTACAGATTTCTGAAATGATGCAGTTTATGACTTCTGAACTGATGCTCGTTTTAATTCAAAACTTCTGAAGATATGTCTGTTTATAACTTCTGAACTGATGTTTGTGGTAAGTACTAAAGTGATGTTCATTTTGGATATTCTGAAAGGAGGTCCGTTTACAATTTCTGAATTGATGCTCGTTAATAACTTCTGAACTGACGTTCATTTATTACTTGTGAACAAATGTTCGCTTATAAATTCTGAACTGATCTTTTATAAGTACTGAACTGATGTAGGTTTGAACTGATCTTCATTAATTACCACTGAACTGATGTTCGTTGGTAAGTAATATACTAAAGAGATGTTGATTTATAACTTCTGATCTTATGTTCATTTGGAAGTTCTGAAGAGATGTCCGTTTATATCATCTGAATTGATGCTCGTCCATAACTATTAAACTGATGTACATTTCATATGAACTGATCTACTGAACTGATATTCGTTTATAACTTCTCAATAGAAGAACGTTTATAACTTCACAACTGATGCTCGTCTATAACATCTTTAGTGATTCTCTTTTTAAACTACATAACTGATTCTCGTTTATAACTTCTTAACAGATTTCTGAAATGATGCAGTTTATGACTTCTGAACTGATGCTCGTTTTTAAATTCAAAACTTCTGAAGATATGTCTGTTTATAACTTCTGAACTGATGTTTGTTGGTAAGTACTAAAGTGATGTTCATTTGGATATTCTGAAAGGAGGTCCGTTTACAATTTCTGAATTGATGCTCGTTAATAACTTCTGAACTGACGTTCATTTATTACTTGTGAACAGATGTTCGCTTATAAATTCTGAACTGATCTTTTATAACTACTGAACTGATGTAGGTTTGAACTGATCTTCATTAATTACCACTGAACTGATGTTCGTTGGTAAGTAATATACTAAAGAGATGTTGATTTATAACTTCTGATCTTATGTTCATTTGGAAGTTCTGAAGAGATGTCCGTTTATATCATCTGAATTGATGCTCGTCCATAACTATTAAACTGATGTACTTTTCATATGAACTGATCTACTGAACTGATATTCGTTTATAAATTCTTAACAGATTTCTGAAATGATGCAGTTTATGACTTCTGAACTGATGCTCGTTTTTAAATTCAAAACTTCTGAAGATATGTCTGTTTATAACTTCTGAACTGATGTTTGTTGGTAAGTACTAAAGTGATGTTCATTTTGGATATTCTGAAAGGAGGTCCGTTTACAATTTCTGAATTGATGCTCGTTAATAACTTCTGAACTGACGTTCATTTATTACTTGTGAACAAATGTTCGCTTATAAATTCTGAACTGATCTTTTATAAGTACTGAACTGATGTAGGTTTGAACTGATCTTCATTAATTACCACTGAACTGATGTTCGTTGGTAAGTAATATACTAAAGAGATGTTGATTTATAACTTCTGATCTTATGTTCATTTGGAAGTTCTGAAGAGATGTCCGTTTATATCATCTGAATTGATGCTCGTCCATAACTATTAAACTGATGTACTTTCATATGAACTGATCTACTGAACTGATATTCGTTTTAACTTCTCAATAGAAGAACGTTTATAACTTCACAACTGATGCTCGTCTATAACATCTTTAGTGATTCTCTTTTAAACTACATAACTGATTCTCGTTTATAACTTCTTAACAGATTTCTGAAATGATGCAGTTTATGACTTCTGAACTGATGCTCGTTTTTAAATTCAAAACTTCTGAAGATATGTCTGTTTATAACTTCTGAACTGATGTTTGTTGGTAAGTACTAAAGTGATGTTCATTTGGATATTCTGAAAGGAGGTCCGTTTACAATTTCTGAATTGATGCTCGTTAATAACTTCTGAACTGACGTTCATTTATTACTTGTGAACAATGTTCGCTTATAAATTCTGAACTGATCTTTTATAAGTACTGAACTGATGTAGGTTTGAACTGATCATCATTAATTACCACTGAACTGATGTTCGTTGGTAAGTAATATACTAAAGAGATGTTGATTTATAACTTCTGAACTTATGTTCATTTGGAAGTTCTGAAGAGATGTCCGTTTATATCATCTCAATTGATGCTCGTCCATAACTATTAAACTGATGTACTTTTCATATGAACTGATCTACTGAACTGATATTCGTTTATAACTTCTGAACAGATGTACGTTTATAACTTCACAACTGATTCTCGTTTATAAATTCTTAACAGATTTCTGAAATGATGCAGTTTATGACTTCTGAACTGATGCTCGTTTTTAAATTCAAAACTTCTGAAGATATGTCTGTTTATAACTTCTGAACTGATGTTTGTTGGTAAGTACTAAAGTGATGTTCATTTGGATATTCTGAAAGGAGGTCCGTTTACAATTTCTGAATTGATGCTCGTTAATAACTTCTGAACTGACGTTCATTTATTACTTGTGAACAGATGTTCGCTTATAAATTCTGAACTGATCTTTTATAACTACTGAACTGATGTAGGTTTGAACTGATCATCATTAATTACCACTGAACTGATGTTCGTTGGTAAGTAATATACTAAAGAGATGTTGATTTATAACTTCTGATCTTATGTTCATTTGGAAGTTCTGAAGAGATGTCCGTTTATATCATCTGAATTGATGCTCGTCCATAACTATTAAACTGATGTACATTTCATATGAACTGATCTACTGAACTGATATTCGTTTATAACTTCTCAATAGAAGAACGTTTATAACTTCACAACTGATGCTCGTCTATAACATCTTTAGTGATTCTCTTTTTAAACTACATAACTGATTCTCGTTTATAACTTCTTAACAGATTTCTGAAATGATGCAGTTTATGACTTCTGAACTGATGCTCGTTTTTAAATTCAAAACTTCTGAAGATATGTCTGTTTATAACTTCTGAACTGATGTTTGTTGGTAAGTACTAAAGTGATGTTCATTTGGATATTCTGAAAGGAGGTCCGTTTACAATTTCTGAATTGATGCTCGTTAATAACTTCTGAACTGACGTTCATTTATTACTTGTGAACAGATGTTCGCTTATAAATTCTGAACTGATCTTTTATAACTACTGAACTGATGTAGGTTTGAACTGATCATCATTAATTACCACTGAACTGATGTTCGTTGGTAAGTAATATACTAAAGAGATGTTGATTTATAACTTCTGAACTTATGTTCATTTGGAAGTTCTGAAGAGATGTCCGTTTATATCATCTCAATTGATGCTCGTCCATAACTATTAAACTGATGTACTTTTCATATGAACTGATCTACTGAACTGATATTCGTTTATAACTTCTGAACAGATGTACGTTTATAACTTCACAACTGATTCTCGTTTATAAATTCTTAACAGATTTCTGAAATGATGCAGTTTATGACTTCTGAACTGATGCTCGTTTTTAAATTCAAAACTTCTGAAGATATGTCTGTTTATAACTTCTGAACTGATGTTTGTTGGTAAGTACTAAAGTGATGTTCATTTGGATATTCTGAAAGGAGGTCCGTTTACAATTTCTGAATTGATGCTCGTTAATAACTTCTGAACTGACGTTCATTTATTACTTGTGAACAAATGTTCGCTTATAAATTCTGAACTGATCTTTTATAAGTACTGAACTGATGTAGGTTTGAACTGATCTTCATTAATTACCACTGAACTGATGTTCGTTGGTAAGTAATATACTAAAGAGATGTTGATTTATAACTTCTGATCTTATGTTCATTTGGAAGTTCTGAAGAGATGTCCGTTTATATCATCTGAATTGATGCTCGTCCATAACTATTAAACTGATGTACATTTCATATGAACTGATCTACTGAACTGATATTCGTTTATAACTTCTCAATAGAAGAACGTTTATAACTTCACAACTGATGCTCGTCTATAACATCTTTAGTGATTCTCTTTTTAAACTACATAACTGATTCTCGTTTATAACTTCTTAACAGATTTCTGAAATGATGCAGTTTATGACTTCTGAACTGATGCTCGTTTTTAAATTCAAAACTTCTGAAGATATGTCTGTTTATAACTTCTGAACTGATGTTTGTTGGTAAGTACTAAAGTGATGTTCATTTTGGATATTCTGAAAGGAGGTCCGTTTACAATTTCTGAATTGATGCTCGTTAATAACTTCTGAACTGACGTTCATTTATTACTTGTGAACAAATGTTCGCTTATAAATTCTGAACTGATCTTTTATAAGTACTGAACTGATGTAGGTTTGAACTGATCTTCATTAATTACCACTGAACTGATGTTCGTTGGTAAGTAATATACTAAAGAGATGTTGATTTATAACTTCTGATCTTATGTTCATTTGGAAGTTCTGAAGAGATGTCCGTTTATATCATCTGAATTGATGCTCGTCCATAACTATTAAACTGATGTACATTTCATATGAACTGATCTACTGAACTGATATTCGTTTATAACTTCTCAATAGAAGAACGTTTATAACTTCACAACTGATGCTCGTCTATAACATCTTTGTGATTCTCTTTTTAAACTACATAACTGATTCTCGTTTATAACTTCTTAACAGATTTCTGAAATGATGCAGTTTATGACTTCTGAACTGATGCTCGTTTTTAAATTCAAAACTTCTGAAGATATGTCTGTTTATAACTTCTGAACTGATGTTTGTTGGTAAGTACTAAAGTGATGTTCATTTTGGATATTCTGAAAGGCGGTCCGTTTACAATTTCTGAATTGATGCTCGTTAATAACTTCTGAACTGTCGTTCATTATTACTTGTGAACAAATGTTCGCTTATAAATTCTGAACTGATCTTTCATAAGTACTGAACTGATGTAGGTTTGAACTGATCTTCATTAATTACCACTGAACTGATGTTCGTTGGTAAGTAATATACTAAAGAGATGTTGATTTATAACTTCTGATCTTATGTTCATTTGGAAGTTCTGAAGAGATGTCCGTTTATATCATCTGAATTGATGCTCGTCCATAACTATTAAACTGATGTACATTTCATATGAACTGATCTACTGAACTGATATTCGTTTATAACTTCTCAATAGAAGAACGTTTATAACTTCACAACTGATGCTCGTCTATAACATCTTTAGTGATTCTCTTTTTAAACTACATAACTGATTCTCGTTTATAACTTCTTAACAGATTTCTGAAATGATGCAGTTTATGACTTCTGAACTGATGCTCGTTTTTAAATTCAAAACTTCTGAAGATATGTCTGTTTATAACTTCTGAACTGATGTTTGTTGGTAAGTACTAAAGTGATGTTCATTTGGATATTCTGAAAGGAGGTCCGTTTACAATTTCTGAATTGATGCTCGTTAATAACTTCTGAACTGACGTTCATTTATTACTTGTGAACAAATGTTCGCTTATAAATTCTGAACTGATCTTTTATAAGTACTGAACTGATGTAGGTTTGAACTGATCATCATTAATTACCACTGAACTGATGTTCGTTGGTAAGTAATATACTAAAGAGATGTTGATTTATAACTTCTGAACTTATGTTCATTTGGAAGTTCTGAAGAGATGTCCGTTTATATCATCTCAATTGATGCTCGTCCATAACTATTAAACTGATGTACTTTTCATATGAACTGATCTACTGAACTGATATTCGTTTATAACTTCTGAACAGATGTACGTTTATAACTTCACAACTGATTCTCGTTTATAAATTCTAACAGATTTCTGAAATGATGCAGTTTATGACTTCTGAACTGATGCTCGTTTTTAAATTCAAAACTTCTGAAGATATGTCTGTTTATAACTTCTGAACTGATGTTTGTTGGTAAGTACTAAAGTGATGTTCATTTGGATATTCTGAAAGGAGGTCCGTTTACAATTTCTGAATTGATGCTCGTTAATAACTTCTGAACTGACGTTCATTTATTACTTGTGAACAAATGTTCGCTTATAAATTCTGAACTGATCTTTTATAAGTACTGAACTGATGTAGGTTTGAACTGATCTTCATTAATTACCACTGAACTGATGTTCGTTGGTAAGTAATATACTAAAGAGATGTTGATTTATAACTTCTGATCTTATGTTCATTTGGAAGTTCTGAAGAGATGTCCGTTTATATCATCTGAATTGATGCTCGTCCATAACTATTAAACTGATGTACATTTCATATGAACTGATCTACTGAACTGATATTCGTTTATAACTTCTCAATAGAAGAACGTTATAACTTCACAACTGATGCTCGTCTATACATCTTTTGATTCTCTTTTTAAACTACATAACTGATTCTCGTTTATAACTTCTTAACAGATTTCTGAAATGATGCAGTTTATGACTTCTGAACTGATGCTCGTTTTTAAATTCAAAACTTCTGAAGATATGTCTGTTTATAACTTCTGAACTGATGTTTGTTGGTAAGTACTAAAGTGATGTTCATTTTGGATATTCTGAAAGGCGGTCCGTTTACAATTTCTGAATTGATGCTCGTTAATAACTTCTGAACTGTCGTTCATTTATTACTTGTGAACAAATGTTCGCTTATAAATTCTGAACTGATCTTTCATAAGTACTGAACTGATGTAGGTTTGAACTGATCTTCATTAATTACCACTGAACTGATGTTCGTTGGTAAGTAATATACTAAAGAGATGTTGATTTATAACTTCTGATCTTATGTTCATTTGGAAGTTCTGAAGAGATGTCCGTTTATATCATCTGAATTGATGCTCGTCCATAACTATTAAACTGATGTACATTCATATGAACTGATCTACTGAACTGATATTCGTTTATAACTTCTCAATAGAAGAACGTTTATAACTTCACAACTGATGCTCGTCTATAACATCTTTAGTGATTCTCTTTTTAAACTACATAACTGATTCTCGTTTATAACTTCTTAACAGATTTCTGAAATGATGCAGTTTATGACTTCTGAACTGATGCTCGTTTTTAAATTCAAAACTTCTGAAGATATGTCTGTTTATAACTTCTGAACTGATGTTTGTTGGTAAGTACTAAAGTGATGTTCATTTTGGATATTCTGAAAGGAGGTCCGTTTACAATTTCTGAATTGATGCTCGTTAATAACTTCTGAACTGACGTTCATTTATTACTTGTGAACAAATGTTCGCTTATAAATTCTGAACTGATCTTTTATAAGTACTGAACTGATGTAGGTTTGAACTGATCTTCATTAATTACCACTGAACTGATGTTCGTTGGTAAGTAATATACTAAAGAGATGTTGATTTATAACTTCTGATCTTATGTTCATTTGGAAGTTCTGAAGAGATGTCCGTTTATATCATCTGAATTGATGCTCGTCCATAACTATTAAACTGATGTACATTTCATATGAACTGATCTACTGAACTGATATTCGTTTATAACTTCTCAATAGAAGAACGTTTATAACTTCACAACTGATGCTCGTCTATAACATCTTTAGTGATTCTCTTTTTAAACTACATAACTGATTCTCGTTTATAACTTCTTAACAGATTTCTGAAATGATGCAGTTTATGACTTCTGAACTGATGCTCGTTTTTAAATTCAAAACTTCTGAAGATATGTCTGTTTATAACTTCTGAACTGATTTGTTGGTAAGTACTAAAGTGATGTTCATTTGGATATTCTGAAAAGGAGGTCCGTTTACAATTTCTGAATTGATGCTCGTTAATAACTTCTGAACTGACGTTCATTTATTACTTGTGAACAATGTTCGCTTATAAATTCTGAACTGATCTTTTATAAGTACTGAACTGATGTAGGTTTGAACTGATCATCATTAATTACCACTGAACTGATGTTCGTTGGTAAGTAATATACTAAAGAGATGTTGATTTATAACTTCTGAACTTATGTTCATTTGGAAGTTCTGAAGAGATGTCCGTTTATATCATCTCAATTGATGCTCGTCCATAACTATTAAACTGATGTACTTTTCATATGAACTGATCTACTGAACTGATATTCGTTTATAACTTCTGAACAGATGTACGTTTATAACTTCACAACTGATTCTCGTTATAAATTCTTAACAGATTTCTGAAATGATGCAGTTTATGACTTCTGAACTGATGCTCGTTTTAAATTCAAAACTTCTGAAGATATGTCTGTTTATAACTTCTGAACTGATGTTTGTTGGTAAGTACTAAAGTGATGTTCATTTGGATATTCTGAAAGGAGGTCCGTTTACAATTTCTGAATTGATGCTCGTTAATAACTTCTGAACTGACGTTCATTTATTACTTGTGAACAGATGTTCGCTTATAAATTCTGAACTGATCTTTTATAACTACTGAACTGATGTAGGTTTGAACTGATCATCATTATTACCACTGAACTGATGTTCGTTGGTAAGTAATATACTAAAGAGATGTTGATTTATAACTTCTGTCTTATGTTCATTTGGAAGTTCTGAAGAGATGTCCGTTTATATCATCTGAATTGATGCTCGTCCATAACTATTAAACTGATGTACATTTCATATGAACTGATCTACTGAACTGATATTCGTTTATAACTTCTCAATAGAAGAACGTTTATAACTTCACAACTGATGCTCGTCTATAACATCTTTAGTGATTCTCTTTTTAAACTACATAACTGATTCTCGTTTATAACTTCTTAACAGATTTCTGAAATGATGCAGTTTATGACTTCTGAACTGATGCTCGTTTTTAAATTCAAAACTTCTGAAGATATGTCTGTTTATAACTTCTGAACTGATGTTTGTTGGTAAGTACTAAAGTGATGTTCATTTGGATATTCTGAAAGGCGGTCCGTTTACAATTTCTGAATTGATGCTCGTTAATAACTTCTGAACTGACGTTCATTTATTACTTGTGAACAAATGTTCGCTTATAAATTCTGAACTGATCTTTTATAAGTACTGAACTGATGTAGGTTTGAACTGATCTTCATTAATTACCACTGAACTGATGTTCGTTGGTAAGTAATATACTAAAGAGATGTTGATTTATAACTTCTGATCTTATGTTCATTTGGAAGTTCTGAAGAGATGTCCGTTTATATCATCTGAATTGATGCTCGTCCATAACTATTAAACTGATGTACTTTTCATATGAACTGATCTTTATATCTACTGAACTGATATTCGTTTATAACTTCTGAACAGATGTACGTTTATAACTTCACAACTGATTCTCGTTTATAACTTAACAGATTTCTGAAATGATGCAGTTTATAACTTCTGAACTGATGCTTGTTTTTAACTTCAAAACTTCTGAAGATATGTCCGTTTATAATTTCTGAACTGATGTTTGTTGGTAAGTACTAAAGTGATGTTCATTTGGTATTCTGAAAGGAGGTCCGTTTATATTTTCTGAATTGATGTTCGTTATTAACTTCTGAACTGATGTTCGTTGATATCTTCCAGTCTTATGTTAATTTATAACTTTTCATCTGATACTTCTTTTCTTACTTCTGAACTGATAGTCGTTTATAACATCTTAACTAATGTTCGTGAATAACTGCTGATCAGATATTCGTTGGTAAGTACTATACTCAAGAAATGTTGATGATTTATAACTTCTGATCTTATGTTCATTTGAATGTTGTAAAATAATGCTCGTCCATAACTATTACACTGATGTACTTTTCATATGAACTGATGTTCATTTATAACTTTTTAACTAATGCTCGTTTTTAATTTCAAAACTCATGTTCGTTTCTTTTGAAGATATGTCCGTTTATAACTTCCCAACTGGTGCTTCTTAATAACTTCTGTTCCGATGTTCGTTTATAACTTCTCATCTGATGTTTCTTTGTAACATCTGTGCTGTTGTCCGTTTTAAACTTCTGAAATGATGCCGTTTATTACTTCTGAATTGTTATTGTTTAATACCTGGTCAACTGATGTTTGTTGGTAAGTACTAAAGTGATGTTCATTTGGATATTCTGACCAGACGTTGGGTGCTTCCACTGTGATGACTGAGCTTTGGTTTCCGGGTCGTACCCATACACAGATGTCTTATCTCCAGTTATCACGGTATTCTGGAACTCAGGATCTCTGTTGGCAGTATCCAACAGGTTCTGTGCCTACTTCAAGGCAAAGTTGTTGTTGTTCCTGTGTAAGCAGCTTGGGCACAAATTTCACTGTCACTCTGCGCAAGCCCAAATCCTCCTTTAAAATTGCATGTACAGAAGCTTTACTGATCCCAACCTTGTCACCAATTTCCCGCACCCTCAAACGACGATCCTCCCTTATCAAGGTCCGCAGTTTCTCGATAACAACTGCATTGTGGCTTCTTGACGGCGTTCCGGAACGCTGGTCACTCGCTACCGATGTGCGGCCATCTTTGAACCTGTTGTACCATTCTTTTATTTGGCTAACACCCATGGCAATGGCACCAAAAGCCTGTTGAATTTTGCTAATTGTTTCCGCTTGGGTATCTCCAAGTTTCTGGGAAACACTTGATGCAAGATCGTTGCTCCATACGTTCCGTCATCACGGGCGAAATGAAAATGCGACGACTAAGTAGTACAGCACCTCACATGCTGGCTGCCTGACAGCAACTGACGCATGCGGCTCCACTGTGTGCACTTTTGCCTCCCTAACGTCATTACTTCCCACGGGGAAAAATAAAATCGGATACTTTTTCGACAGACCTCGTATAGCGTTTAATTATACGCTTTCTCAAATACTGTATATTGAAATAAATTCAGTTTTTATATTTACCACTGCTAACAAAACACCTTAAAATCATTTAATTAAATTTATTTGAAAAATAAATGCTATTATTTTCTTAGAGATTTTTAGTTTTTATTAGTATAGCAACAAATACAGCCAGCATCCTGTTTGGGAAAGCGCTCTTTGAGTCTCTTAAGGTGAACACGCACGGGGCTTTGAGCGATGGTCTGCACCAAAATAGAAATCCAATGCACAGCCATAGAGGGCTAAAATATTTTTTTATTATTATTTCGTAGCACCAACCACTAACAAAAAGGCTGATAATCCTCCAGAAAAGGTCCGAAACTGTTTTTCATGCTTGTCACATACAGAAAATAACTTGTATTCATGGCCACTGATGATTAAAAAATAGCTTATCTGGAGTCGTCTTACACCGGTCACCCGTAATAACAGACAGAAAACGAATTATCAGCGAACGAAAGGACGAGCCAGTTTATCAAGTGTACCTAGGCATTCATTTCTGTCTCTTATCACAGCAGATAAACGATTTCTCCCTACATCGACTCATAATTAAAGGATTTCTTGGTCGCTGAAGAAAATTGCGATAGTAACGCTGCTCACAAGGAAAGAAAGTTGTTACATTGTTCTTCTACAGATAAGGATTAGAGTACTGAAAAGTGAAAGATTCCCCAAATAGAAGGAAATTGCTGCATTTGTTCATGATCATCGTATACTCAGTGAAGCAGCCACCATCGAAATACCTGAGCGGCATGGCGGGGGGAATGGTTTTTCCTTACGTCGAAAAACAGTTTCTATCAGCATCTGCCAGAACATTTTGAAGAAAAGTTAGTTAATTTCCATCGATAACGACGATAAAATAACAGGTGTTGTTGGAAACACCCCATCACGAGTGTGGAATTAATCTACACGGACAGTTAATGGCGCTGTCGACGGTTTGAAGATGTCTCCACAGTCTCCGCTAGACCATGAGATTAATTTTATTGTCGTTCCAGGTTGGGTGACTTTGCAGCTGCAACGCAAAGCTGTCCGTATCCAGAAATCATTCAATGAAAACGTAAGAAACAAACAGTGATGAACACGGACTCGCACAGACTGGTAAAATTAAGAATGCGGTGACACCTGAGTGAAAGCGTCTGATTCAGAATACGATGTTACTATCAATGAAAGCATTCGATCTCTTCTTTTATCAACTTGGATAAAATAAAATTTTGTAAGTAAATATTTTTATTGTAGCATAGCTTTTCGTTTTAAATAGGTTTATTTATTGCTTCTTTCAACAAACATTTATTAATACAAAGCTAGAATTGATTAAATACGGAAACATTAAGTTCTCTAAAAGTTATAATGACACAACCAACAGCACTGCTGAAATATCTAAAAGAAAAACTCAGCAACTCCTGAAAATTCAGAGGTTCGTAATAGAATAAACGCTAGATGCTGTAGAAAAACCTAGTTGAAGAAGAATGGTTAATAAGATCATTGAAAACAAATTAGAATATGGATCTAAAATAAAAAGTTATTAGTTGGATTATTTGATAAGAATAATTATTATGGAAACCTTCAACTTTATTTGTTTATAGATATGAAAACAAAAAAATCCAAAGGTCTAAAATGTACACAGTAGATCTTCAATCAAAAAGGCTTGCATAAGAATTTTAAAATCTTTAATTTACAAAACGAATTAAAAGTACAAATATGCATAGATATTTTATATAATAAAAAATAAATACATAAAGATTTAATAAGATCTAAAAAACACTATTTATGCAGTCAATCTTATTAAAGTTACTTTATCGTCTCTAGGTAATGCTGTTTGTTAGATGGTAAAATATAAACTTTACCTTATGGTAATTTCTGTCTTTAATCTTTTAATCGGATATGTTTTTTTTGTTTTTTTTTTGCAAACTCCTGTTCATAAAATAATCCTGATACATTAAAAAATGAATTGATTTAGAATTTTATAAGGGTATCTTTTTACAACATTTCTTATGAGCATAGGTTCATAAACTAGTTTTAAATTTATATATTTTATTCTACTCTGTCTCCTTCACTTCATTATCGCCCCCCTTGCTTCCTTTAGGGACATGTCAGCAGGCTTTTTTTTTTTTGTTTAATACTCATTTAATGATTTATCTATAATTCTTATTCATTTACTATTATTTTCTGTAAAATTTCTTCAAACTACTTTCATTTTATGTATGATAAAGTTCTTTTCTTTAAAGGGCTTTTTTGTAAAGCAACGTCAATTTCTTCAATTAGTTTTATTTGAAAATATTTTAAAATAAATTAAGTTTTATATAACTTATTAGATTTTTTATTTTACATGATGATTTATGATTTAATGATTTTAAAGTGATTTACATGTTGATCCATAGTTTGATTGGGCATAAGATTTATAAATTCTTCCAATAGTCACTATTTATTAAAAGTCTTCTTAGGACTTTTAAATACAATTTATGGCTACTTTTGATATGGAAATATATGCTAAAAATCAATGGATATTTTATGAGATACTGTTTCTAGTAAGCATAATAAAATAAAAGGTGGTGTTTCAGATTTAGATTAAGTTAAACGCTCTGATATAAAAAATACATCAAAAATAATTTTCTTGTAAATAGAATTATTTGAGTTCATGGCATATATCACAAAACTGATGTATGCTTATTCCTTAAATCATTCTTGCATTTCTGAGTTGAGAGACGCCAGTTTATGCCTGTTTTCGTAATAATTACCAGAAGAAAAGTTTTTTTATAAAATTACGTGATATTAGCTGGTGACATCACACAGGTATTGCGTTTCAGTACCTGCCAAATAAATGAGTTCGTTGTCTTTTGCAATAATAAATCTTGGCTGCAATATATTTATGAATAATTCTGATTTTAGCCACATCAGAAATAACTTGTATGTTTAAGTTTGATTTCTTTTTCTTTTTTTTAAAAAAGTGCCTTCCTACGAGCTAAACAAATATAACAGCAGAATGTTTATTTTAAAAAAGTAGAAATTAATTTAAAAATTAATTCATTGTCAAAATTATTTCTCTATAAAGATATTATTGATTTTTTGTCGTGAATAAACAGAGTAAAGCAAAAATTAATAATAATTCTCGAGTGTTTTTATTTAAAAGGAATTATTTGATTAGGCTAAGAAATTTATGAAGATGCTGTCTACAGCAGTTAGTTAGGAGTTTATTCTTTAATATTTTCAATTGTAGATAATGATGCTTTTCCTAAAGCAAAGCAATTACTAATTCATCTTCCTAAAGAATTGCTGATTATTGATTATTAGCTAAATTTAGAAGTTTTCAATTAAATAAGTTTTTACCAGCAGATAAAAATTAGGTTGGAATGGGTTGCAATCTGAATGGAATAATTCAAAATGACTGTGCAGTGGCTTTTTAACTGTAATATTGTTTAACTGCTACATTTCTCCTACTTTATAACCCACTTGAACAATCTGTTTCCTTTCCTGCCTGTGTAGTTAAGAAGGTCGATGAACGCACTCAGTCCTCACATGTATCGACAAGTCTTGTTGTATGGGAAGGCCGACAGCATTTCTCTGTGACTCTTAATATCTTCAATGGTACCAAAACAAAGGAGACATAGCCTGATTGGGTTTGTCGCTCAGAGTGGAGAACGCACTTCATTTATTAATGATCGATGTTGGTTCAGTAGAAAATGTATTAAAATGATTTTAAAAATATCTTTAATAATAAAATTAATTTTATTTTTGTTTGTTTTTTCTGCTAAATCCGTTCTTTGTTTCTTTACTCTAGTGCCAGTCGTTGTCTTCAAACAGACGCTATTTTCCTTGATGAAAACTCTGATTTAACAGTAAATTTTCCGATTTTCAAAATTTTCTGCTCATTATTTCAGACGAACTTCAGTCAAACAAAACTGACGCGAAACGCTATCAATATTTTATAAAGATGACCGGAAAAAACCCTCCATATATTCATCATTAACATATGTTCTATCTCAATTTCGTCCATACTGAATCACTTTTTGCTTTCATGTGGAGTGGTTTAAAGGAGAGGAAAATGTCAGGAATGCATTTACAGCGGTGTGCAAAAGTCTTGCACAAAATTACTAGACTTCGAAAATTGGTTCTTATTTTGTAGAAATTAGTAACTATTGTGTTTTCTGTTGTAATTGAAAGGTATCGGTGTCTTCAAACGATTTATAATACAAAGATCTATATTGTAATTGCACAGTCAAAATTTAAATATTAATAAAATAATTTGCATGAAATCGGCGTGTGCAAAAGTGTTGCATAAACTACAAAAAATTAGAATATATATTTCGTGCTATAATAGTTTAGGAGAGTAGAATATAAATATGAAAAAAGTGTCATTTTCGACTATTCTGATTCATTTTTGTTCAACATAGTGATGTCGAGAGCCCGATATTTGACCTCGGATAGTGGGGTCTTTCGTATGAAAGAAGATGGTGAAACTGAGTGGATGATGGCGGATCGTATCGGTTGCAATCATTCGACGATATCTCGCACTCCGAAACGTTGGAAAGCCGATTAGAGCCTAATTTCGAAACGGAAAACTACGGCTCAACAGAATCGCCTGATTGCCCGCATGTTGAACTCGGACCTATTCCGCACTTCAACCGACATCCAGACCGCTTCGTCAAGACACCATGAGAATCAATTGGCCTCGTACACCATCAGACGGCGTTTGATCCGCATGGGTGTTCGGGAGATCGGCACAGAAGTCATTCATCAGTCTGGACAATCGTCGAAAGCGACTGCAGTGGGCTCGCGACCATCTCCACTGGACCGTGGCGCAGTGGTCTCGAATGTTGTTTTCCGACGAAAGCAAATTCGTGAAGGTCAACTCGGCGGGTCGGGTTTTTGTTCGGCGATCGGTGTCCGAGAAATACCATCCTGGTTGAACTCGACCGACTCTGTAGGCAGGGGAAGATTTGGCCATGGTTTGGGGCTGTTTTCAATTGTTCCGTTGCATCATGGAGTGTCGAATGAATGCTCATGACTATGCTAAGATAGTCTCGGACATTATCGAACCGTATATGTGTGACCACATGCCCCTGACGGCCATCTATCAGCAGGACAACGCCCCCTTCCACACAGCTAGGAGTGTCAAGTCCTTAATGGCAGAGTGGCGAATCCTCCTCCTCGACTGGCCGGCTCAAAGCCCGGATCTCAATCCCATCGAAAACATTTAGCATTCGATTAAACTCAGCGTTAGTGCCAAAAAACTGAAAAATAAAACCGATTTGAAACGGAAAATTGAGGAAAGCTGGTCAGAGTTCAGTAGTGACAATTTTCAGCATTCGGTAGCCATCTTGCCTCGTCGTTGTGAACAAGTTATCTACTAATTATTGATATCTGATCACTTTCTGCATAATTGGAATTGAATCTGAATTGATTAGATAGCTGTCTAGATTTTATGCAACACCTTTGCACACGTTGATTTGATGCAAATGTTTTTCTAAAAATTATAAATTTTCTTACAATGAAACAATATGCTTGATATTATTGGAATAGATACACAACAGTAATACAGAAATACTTTAATGAACAAGATTTGATAACAACTGCTTTTGATTAAATGCGAGCTAATTTACAGGAAAAATTATTTCTATGCAAGACTTTTGCACACCGCTGTACATGTAGTCTAAACAAACTATTAATTATGCTTTCAATTAAAAAACGCAATTTAAATGGACAGTGGAAGAGAATGAGCGATGTCACAATATGAATCAAGATGTCGTCATAAGACAATTTGAGAAGAAGATGCTATAATTCACTCCAAAAAGGACAGCACGCGAGCAAACTACTGATGCTGTAAGGTCTATTTCGTTCGCCGTCCGGACTGGAAATCTTCTAACTCTCTAAATCATTCACGGCCCGAGGGTCGCATGCGCCACCCTAATATGCGGCTCGTGGGACTTTGACAACATAATTTTATTTTCCTGTTTTTTTCACCAGGTGACCGTATAGACACCTGCCGCGGCGCAGGCTTGTCTCCCACAGCAGGCACTTCCGGTTGCGTCACAGGCCTCTGCGTTAACTCACACTCGCATCACAGACCCCCTGCGGCTCCCTGTCGCTCCGCCGCCCTGATGGAAGGGCAAACAATACACGCTGGCGACGGGAGCCGGAACTCTAACTGTTACCGCACTAAGACTGATGCAATGAGCCGCGCTCCCATTGGATAACGCCATTGGGGCTGGGGTAAAGACTTCAAGCTACTCCACCATTTCAAGTTACCTCCCGGTAATCTGAACGCGATTTGAAGTTACCGGGGGGATAAGGTGAAGCGAAGGTAATCTGAAATTGCTACACCAGCAGCTAAAAGACTCGCACCTAGACGCCTGCGTGGAGCACGCGGCATGGCCTAAACAAGGACTCAGGCCGGACGCGCACTAGCTAGCTCAGCTCTAGGCCAACTTGGGCACCAACAACCGGCAAGGTTGCATTACGTTTCCGCAGATAGGAGAGTGACGATAGTGTGAATCATCACGTGTAGCAAATTCCTGTGCACATGTTGGGATTTTTCAGACCACCAGACATGGCCTCAGAGAAGAAAAAGCGAAAAGTAGAGGATTAATCACGCAAATTCAACGATAGGTGGACCTCAGAGTATTTCTTTACCAGTGTTAAAGAGACTGCAGTATGCTTGATTTGCAATAAATCTGTGGCTGTCGTTAAAGAATATAATGTCAGAAGACATTATAACACAAAGCATGCATCAAAATACGGCACCCTTCAGGACCAGATGCGGAAAGATAAAGTGCGAGAATTTGAAAAACGTCTTACAGGCCAACAAAATCTCTTCAAGAAAGCCACTACTGAGCCAGACATTTCGGTGCGTGCCAGTTATTTGGCCTCCAAAATCCTGGAAAAACGTATGAAGCCATTTGGTGATGGCGAGATGGTGAAGGAATGCCTTGAAGCTGTGGCTGATGTAGCATTTCCTGAGAGAAAGACTATTATTTCAAATTTTGCCTGTCAAGATTTACTGTGCGTAGGAAGGTTTATGACATATCAAAGAACATTGGAGACATCCTGAAATGCAGAGCATCAAATTACAAATGGTTTTCCATAGCATTGGACGAGAGCACTAACGTGTCCCATGTGACTCAACTGGTTGTCTTCATTCGGGATATTGATGCTGATATTAACATAACCGAGGAGTTAGCGGGTATGGTTGGAATGATTGGGAACAACAACCGATGCGGATTTGAAAGAAGAGTTAATGAAAGTACTGAAGCGGTTTGGGCTACCTTTAGAGAGGCTGAGTGGAATTGCAACTGATGGGGCCCCATCAATGGTTGGAAAGAACGACATCACAACTCTCATCTCTCAAGAAGCTAGGGTTCTGGCTGGTCTTGAGTTAATTTTGTGTCACTCTTTGTTCCATCAAGAGCACTTATGTGCAAAATCTCTGGGGATGAAAAATGTTGTTGCAGTTATTGTGAAGCTCGTGAATTTCATCGGATCAAATGGATTGAATCATCGCCAATTCAGAAAGTTTCTGGGTGACATGGCATCTAATTATGGAGATGTGGTTTATTATGCTGAAATGCGATGGCTAAGCTGCGGTCAGATGCTCAAGCAAGTTTATGATTTGAAGAAAGAAATTGAACTCTTCTTAGATATGAAAGGGAAGCCAGTGAAGGAATTTGGCGATCGTGGGTGGATGAGCGATTTTGCGTTTTTGATCGACCTTACTCAGCATCTCAGTGAACTGAATCTGAGGCTCCAAGGAAAGGATTAGTTCATCCACCCCAAGTTTGACAAGATCAAGGCGTTTGAATCCAAGTTGTCGCTTTGGGTATCACAACTTCGCACCAATAACCTTTTCATTTTGAAACGTTGAGGAAGGAGAATCCAGATAATTCTGCAAAATATGCAGAAGAGATTCGGCGACTCAAAGATAAATTTCACTTTCGTTTTCAAGATTTCAGAAGATGCGAGGATACCTTCAATATCTTTTCCATTCCTTTCTATGTCAGTGCTGAAAGTGCACCTCCAGAGCTTCAAATGGAGCTTCTTGATCTTCACTGTAGCACTGAACTGAGAGAAAAATTCCGCGATTTGCCGATCCTTGACTTTTACAAACTCTACCTACCAAGGAAGAGTTTTCTCGAATTGTCAAACCATGCTTTGAAGATGGTAAGCTTGTTTGTCAGCATTTACATCTGTGAGCAATTTTTTTAAAAAATGCAGGTGCTGAAGAACAAGCATTGAAATCGGTTGGGAGACGAATGCATATTAAGCTCCTTGCGCATCGCAACGTCTCAGATCGAGCTGGACATAGAAAGACTTGTGGAAGAAAAAGTGTCAAAAAAGGAGTATGAATAAAAAATCGTCCTGAAATATATATTTTCTTTTATTTTGGCATAAAAATAACTTTTATGTGTCATAAAATGGGTGCAACTCTTGAAGAAAAAATGCATGCGGCCCGCCAGAAGCTTACGGCCCGCATACAGAAAAGGTTGCTGCTCATCACTGGTCTAAATTAAAAAGAAACAAAATCACTAAGACCGAGAAAAGATAAAAGTGCTCTAAGTTTTTAAGTTCAGTCTTTGTTGTTGTTTTAATGCCGATTTTGAAAATAGGAATCGTGAAAAAAATATGGAACACGCCACCTGAAGACAACTATAGTGACAATACAAGTTAATAGATGTCGCTATTCAAGTCGGCAGTTCTATGGATAGGTTTCCAGAAGCGATCTGAGAAGTTACCAAGAACCATCATGCAAAAAGATGCCGCTGATGAAACAGCCGTCTCTCTATAAGAATCGCTTAGTATACACGTGTTCTGTTTGCTCTGGATTTAACCAATATAAAATCATACCAATATTTTCATGAAACTGTCATATTGGTGGAAGTTTTATGATTATAAGCTAATTTTATATTAAATATAATTAAAGACGCTAGCGCCTTTAAAAATTTTTAATTGGGAGTATTTTTTCCAATGTAACGTTCTCACCTGAAAGATTAGAAAATATATTGAAAATAGTTTTATTTTATACATTTCCATAGAGCGACAACAAAAATAATTTTATTATGCAAAACATTACAATTAAATAACAGCATTCGACAAAGAATTACTCCTGATGAAGAGTTGCTGGCTCAAAGATGAGTGGATTCCTCTATCTCTGGTCAGAGGACGACTGAGATAAGCTTGAACACGATTTTCTTGGAAGTTTCCTCTGATATGCCAAATGCTAAGTGAATTAGCCATCGTCATACCTAATGGAGCTACCTCTCTCAGTGTCGGTGCAAAGATGGGGCTTTTCAGGTTAAACGGTCTCCTTTGAAGAACCTAATTGCTAAGAAATTAGTCTGGGAAAGTGCGCTTTATTTTGGATCATTAACAACATTGTTCGGTTAGAATCATCCAGTTTGATTGACTGTCAAACGTATAAACATTTTGATACGCTACGTACTCATGTCGCTATAATATAGCAATGGTATGGAACCTTTCTTCCTGCCGCATAGAATTCCTTTATGTCTTTTTACTTTATAAATGTTTTTTTAATTACAATTTTAAATGTGAAATACAGTTAGTTATTGATTTTGTCAAAATATGAGATTTAATGAAAGAAGACGAACAGTTCTGAAAACAGTTTTCCTGCAATGTCGTGGAAGAAGTAACATTATTATCCTGTCTCGATCATTGTCCGTAATCATATTAAATGCAAATAAATATTAATATTCCCTACTTAAGAGAAACTATATATAGCATTGGACATAATTATGGAATAAATAAAAATAGATATAAAATGCAAGTAACATAGTTACATCTCATAATAAAAATAAAATACTCCATAGCATAGATATGCGTTGTCATGCAAGCAGTCAGAAAGTGTCACACCTGCAGGAGGACTATACAAGTATAAGGGGTGACATGATTGTAGTATGGTGATTCTCCGGTAGATTCCATGGCTCATGGCAAAAAAATATCACATGACAAACGTATAGCTAATTCTTTTTAAAAACATAATTTCAGAGAATTAATGTAAGTTTATTGTTATAAATCAAAAAAGGAACGCATTTTTAAACAAACTCCCACTTTTAGTGTCATTAATACAATAGTATATCATAATATATTTTTATTTGTAATCTTTTTTGCATAGAATCTTTAAAAATACCAGAGCAGTAACAAAACGATTCTAGAGAATTATCCGAAGGATAATAATTACATCTAATCAAATAATGTCGACGAATTGTCTGTCTAACGCTGAAGTTCAGCCATAGATTTTCTTTTACTATTTTATCACCAAACGTGTTGGTCGACTTTTTCTTGTCACCTTTAACAGAATCCATATCTAAGACAGACGAGGTTCTCACCATCGATACTTCGCAGCTTTTCCGTTGTCAGGTCTGTGTCCTCCATTTATAGAACAAAATCTCATGCACTAAAATAAAACAAAAAATCCTGAACAGAAACTTCCTTTAATATACAATTTTTTCGATAAAAAATTATATTGATTTAGACAGTCTATTTCATAAGCACTGGCTAATTTCAGACATTTCATACCAATGTGGTAAAAAAATTCCAAAAGGACCTGATCATAGAATTTACCGCATCTTCGAAACTAGTGCCTGAATTTCTCAACTGGTGATTACGGGTAGGTTGTAATAGGAATTGATTTCAAGCAGCAAATAATTAAATATAAATAAATCAACATTTAATATAAATTGTTTTGATAATTACTGTTAATTAAATATATTCCGAAATAAATCAGAAAGATATTTTAAAGATAGAACAAAAAGAAAAAAGACAAATTATTTAGGTAAAAGTGTTATTATTCTAAAACTATTTTTTTTTAAATTAAAAATGTTTTTTAGACTTATGCACTTATTATTTTTAATTTCTGTTTCAGACAATATTTAAAATTTACCAATCGCATTTATACTGATTTTTTATCCAAATGTTGTTTTCTTAGTTTTTTTTAAGGATTTTAAATTCACATAAAACATGCTTAGATATTTATTGCGCAACTGTGGGAACATAATTCTTAGAAATTAAATAAAACGCTCAAACATCACTCTTTTACAGTATAGTAAATAGCAGAATAGATGGTTTTTTTGAGATACCACCCAACCTGGAATTAGGGTCTGTGACAGGCTTAGAGGAAAATCGACTCGTTCGACTGTAATCTTGCAATTTTTTTCAAATACTGGTTGCGATAGAAATGCACAGAATAATACAGAAAATATCATAAAGGGTTTTTTTTCCTTTAGAAAATATTAAATAGAATTCATGGCAAACGGAAGACGCGTTTTCAGATATTTTCTATTTACAAAGACTAGAATATGTTCAAAACTGATGAAATAAAATTGGAGTTAATCATTTCCCGCTGAAAAAGAGTCTCTCTCTCTCTCTCTCTCTCTCTCTCTCTCTCTCTCTCTCTCTCTCTCTCTCTCTCTCTCTCTCTCTCTCTCTCGTCTTTCACCTTATTTATGTTTACTTAACGTCATCAGAAAAACTGTGACACAGCGAAGTTCGACAGTCAAAACATCAAAAATTAAATAAAATTGTAACTATCGATGTATGTGCGAGGTAAATATATTGTAACACAATATTTAAAGAATTAATTGGTAAACAGATAAATAATAGGTAAAATAGTAATTATAATAAATATCAGATAATGTAATCAAACACTAATTAGATAATAGTGTAATTTAATCACATAGAATCGCGAGATAAGAAATCACACTAACGCATCCTAAACAATTAACATTTTTTAAAATCTCTTTTTGTCTCCTTAGGTTTACAGAATTCATACTCAATGGTTATCAGCGTGATGGGATTATTCGCATCACTGACATATAAAATTTTTACAGTATCCACTGTTAACATTAATCAGAGATTTGCGTTTCTTGCCACTTTTCCTACCTCACTAAAATACTTGTGTCTTATTACAAGATGATTTCTTCTCTGTATCGTAAATGATTTTACTAAACCCTTAACTTGCCCTTTTGTGAAACTTCGAACATAAAGGCCCTGTTGCTTTTCACCAGCCAGTGTCATAACTGCAGAGGGATTCTAAAAGGACTTTATTTTCCCTTCCATGCACTGCGCGGCCGCTCTACGTGGTCAAAGACAGGAGGAAGAGGCCGACAACGATGGCAGACCCGAATTCTGCACATGCAGCAACAACGACCGAATATCTTTTATTTCTTATAATAGAGTAATGAAATCAAAGAAGACGCCACCAGGTTCTCATTTCAACTTTTACAAGTTATTCGTTCAAAATGGCATCAGTGAAGTGTACAATTAAAATAACATTTTTTTTAAATTATGATATGATTCCGTAATAGTTACAACTGTAATTTCTTAATATGTGGTGTCGTATGTCCATCGCGTTCGACGAAGACGAGTCACTATCAAAGGTTGTGTGTTCTTTGGTGGTTCACAAAGCCAATCCTCAAGCTACCAAGGCTCTGGGTCTGCCAGCTTTGGTGGTTACTGACGAGTAACAAACTCCGAGCTTCACTGCAACTCTCCTCTGTCCACAAACCTGGTTACGCTCGAATTTCAATGGTTCCCTTTTCTCGCAGGTTACGAATCAATCCTAAATGCTTTAAAAATATTTTTTGGATTACTTTTGTATCTATTATTTTAGCCACTTTTCTTTGAGACTACTTGATCCAGTAACAATCATATAAAGAAATTAATGAAAAATTGAATGCAGTTCCGTTCGTCGACAAAATCCGTATGGGCACTCATCTGGCTTAAAAAGAGACCACCTTTGTAAATTAATAGACTACGTTCTCCTGAGAGCTCGAGTGGGGGTAGAGGTCACCATCTTTTTAAAGTAATGATGACGTTTTCCTGAGAGGTCGAGTTGGGAGAAAAGGTGTCCACCTGTGTAAATTAATAGATTATGTTCTTCTGAGAGCTCGACTTGGAGGAGATTTTGTAAGATGTCATGGCAGATATTTGCTTTTGGTTGTGTGCCTTGTCTTAAGTTACTCTGTAAAACTCGAAAAAATAGTGAAATTGATAGATTTTTTCCGTTCAATTTTTATTAGTTAAAATAAATATTAAAATTCCTACACTACTTTTAGAACATCCTTATTTGGATTTTTGTTGTTGTTTCCTAATAGATCCTTTGAAATTCTGCTTGGCCTTGTAAGATATCAGTTCACATTTGTGACGTTATTTCAGTAGGCCTCTTCGCTTTCCGTGGCTAACGGTAATATCAATCACCCTAAGACACCTTTAACTTTATTCATAATAATAAAAATAAAAATGTGTGTCACTGATTATATATAATTTATTTAATGCAAGAGAAACAGAGGCACTCACCTATATTTTCTACCCGATCTTAACACCAATACAACCCTAAACCCGACCTCGCACAGCTGTTTGCCTTTAACACCGGCGTTCAGTGTTATAGACAATTATTATTGCATGAAGCGTTCATAAAGCCTACATAAATACTAATAGAATGTTCTATGGCTATAGGTGTATGCAAATCATTGCCGTGTATAAAGGATACCAAAAGAGATGATCAAATAGCCTTTATGTACATATGCTTTTTATCTGTAAAGGCCGCTTAGAGATAACAAAAGTTGTGTGTTTGTATTTTGCTGTTGTTTTGTGCAGATTCCCTTTATAGACGGATCACTATTTCCGTTGAAAATGGTCTTTATAAACACGTTTTTCTGCATACGATGTTCATTGCCACAAAAGTCCATAAGTTTATGAGCCTAAACAATCAGTTCAATGATTAGTTTCCGGTTTAGTAAACAAACCATCTTAAAGAAGTTCACTAAAAGCGAAGAAAACAAAATCTTAAAGTGAAATTCATCGTAATTATATGTGTGTGTGTGTGTTTAAGTTGTTGTTAGGCCAAAATTTAATCTTATTATACTTATTATTGTTTCGTTTTTATTTACATTAAAATTGGTTTTTATTGCACTTTGAAATCTGAGGCTTAAAAAGAGTTATCCATTCTTATTATGAATTAAATTCCTTTCTATGTTGATTTATTTTAGAATTTCGATAAAAAACATTTTTATATAAGTATTGATTTGCTGAAAAAAAAAAGAATCTGTAGCTGTCAACTTCTTATGATGCGTTGGGACCAGGGTACAATATAATAAATGGGAAGTATACCAGTGCCGGTAAATCATATGTTATCTGCAGCCTCGTTTTTCTTATTCATTAGTTCATCTTTAAACTACCAAAGATCATGTTTGGAACATTAAACTGACGAAATTTTATTTTTTAATTCTCATCAGTGTTGACACAGAGTTCCGTTCCGACAAGGTTTGTCTTTAAATCTATTACTCTTTTCAAAACATCCGGTGAGGCGGATAGAAATTACAAAATATGATTGACAAGTGGAATGTAATAATCAATGTCATGACACACATAAAAGGCTGCAGATTAAGTTTGCTCTTTAACACTTAGAAAATCAGGGTCAGTCAATATGTTTAGCCAGCTCGTCTCTTCGTGTATCAACTTAAAAACTGTTCTCATAAGAAAACATTTAATGGTTTGATTCTGAAATAATTTTGAAAATTGTTTAGTGTGCCGATGTTTTTCCTCAATATTAAATTCTGTAATAACCAATACTAAATTTGTTACAACAATTTGAAAAGAAAATTAGCTTTATACAGTTGCTGCTTCCT
Organism: Nautilus pompilius; assembly: GCA_018389105.1. Taxonomy (NCBI): domain Eukaryota; kingdom Metazoa; phylum Mollusca; class Cephalopoda; order Nautilida; family Nautilidae; genus Nautilus; species Nautilus pompilius. The sequence continues at coordinate 1,396,064 of JACATO010000626.1, read as the reverse complement.
GAGAGGGGATAGACATTAGGCGTCTACTGCAGCAAATCAAAATTTACAGCTTTAAGTATCTACTAAGTGCAAACACCGTTATGGAATATGCAGGCAAATATTCATTCGGATGGTGTAAGTGCGCACATGAATAGATAAAGGGCCGAGTTCACTCTCCACAATAAACGTAAAAATAAAGTATTATGTAATAATAAATGTTAGTTTAACATATTATGATACTCAAAAGCATAACGTGTTTTATTTCATTCTAAAATATATAATTAAAATGTTTTCAGATGATTTAAAACAAAGAATGAGCATTTTTACTAATTTTTTTCCTATTTTACTGTTAATAATTCTGACCTACCGTGTCGCCCATATAGAATACTGTGGCTGGGGAAAGATCAATGGATTAATATTCCCTCCAAGAATCTCTATGTGCGGAGAGACCGACAGATGGACTGATGTTATGTTAAATCTAATACATACGTATTGTTTCAAGCATAAATCCAGCCTTTCTGTAACCCAGACCAACCAGGCGGACAGCTTCCACTTAAAATTATAACAATTTTTTAAATCAACGTAGGGTTTTGTGTACATCATGAGAAAGCTACGCGGAAACTCGTGGCTCTGTCTCTCCCTTTCTTTCTCTCTTTATATAATCGCTGTTAACTATATAAACAAGCGAATAATTAAATTTTAATTTTTTCTCAGAAGAAATCCAGTGTTATCTAAATAGAAGTAGCATCTCAAAAAGATGAATGATAGATGAAGACAAAACTTTTTACGTTGTACTTACAACTTAAAGCTAAATGAAATTACCAGTTTATCTCCTCGTATGATCATTTTGTTAGGTCACCTGACAAAAATGTACTCTTTAATATAACGCAATATTTATATTTTGAAATATTTTCGTTAAGAATAGATTAAGTAATATAAAGTTATATTGTTATAATAAAACATAGTTAAATTAACATAGGCAAAATAATTTTTATTGACTTTACTTATTTTAATTTTTTTAACTTTGTGCGAAATAATTGGCAGAAATAATTTAGTTTTGCTTCTAGTTTTGAAGTAACGAGCAAACGTTTGGATGAATTTATCTAGCATTCTGGCTGGTTTCCATTTCGTGGCTGCCGTGCGTTCCAAGTTTTCATATAAGCTTCTGTCTGCAGCCGCATAGCGGCTCTGGTCGGATGTAGATTAAATGATAGTATACCGGAAAAAGTGCGCAGTATGATTTATATTTTTTAAAGACTACAAAGATTTGTACAATATTTTCTTCACAGTACAAAATAGATGAAAGCTTTTCTTTTTTTGGCAAGAGATGGGTGGATTTTTATTTCTGTATCTGCCTGAAGTAATTTCTAAATTTTGAAAATTTTTCAGTCTCTGTCATGACATCTAATCATTAATGTACCAAATACGTTCAATCATTGTTAATATTTAGTAGACATTACCAGATAATAACGATAAAATATTGAGAGTTCAATTATCTAACACATAGCAAGTTATATTGTGACATCATGCACAAAAAAATTGTGGCCTCTATGCAGAAAAAAGAAGTCGCTAGAACTAGATTCAGAAAAACACAATTGTGCCATCTGTGAGCGAGTAAAAGAACGACTTAGAATTTCCTGTCGCTAACAGAAGTGAATAATATTCTCTTTTGTATTGGATGGGTACCTCATTTGTTTTTCCACTAAATTTTACCGTTTTTTTTTTTCTTCAGTAGAAGTTTAGGAGAATTATGCAAATTATTGTGAATGCCGCAAATTTTTTTTTTCATTTCTGTGTTTAAAATGTATTCTACTGACAAATGTGACGTTTTCCTGTAAATACACTTTTAGATAATTCTACACTAAAAACAACTGGTTTGTTTGTTTATTATTTTAATGACAGTAATATCGTTTAATTGGGATAGCGTCATCCCCCTGATTGAGGGATATGCATCAATTCCCGCTTTGATAAATATTCAACATAAATAATTTTCAAATTACAAAAAAAAAATTAAAATGGAAAGTTTAGAATTGTTCGTCAAATTTTATCACAGAACTAATTTACTTTTCAAACCCGGTTTTCTGATTTGAGAAATTACTTAAAACGTTGGTAGATTTATTTAATCTTAGCTTTGTTTTTACTGCTGTTTCTGTCATTCAGGGCTCCAGGGTAGTCATAAAATTTAATTCGAACTTTCCCACCACCGCATTTTTATCTCCCGTTTACATTTGAAATTTGAAAATGAGTCTTTTAAATCTTGAATTTTCACAATAATAGACAAACATTTTATTTTTAATGAACCAAATTGATAACAAAAACCAATTAGGCAGATCTGTCCCGCTGAAGAGTAAGAATTACAGAGAAAATCAATGGCGAGTGGACGCAGCAAAATCACTGGGGATATAAAGTCTCTTTTGCGAAGCTTCTAATCTTTTAACTGCCTGTTTTCTCCTGCTGCTTACATCTTTACGATTTACAACAGTTTACTGCTTGAAAAGATCTGCTTCAGCTCTTTTCAGATTGAGTTTTCTTTACTGTTAAGAAGAATTAATATCTAATGGTTTATATCGTCATCTAGCCACAGCGAGCTTCACTGAAGAACTCAGAGGCTGGGAACAGTCTGCTTCCACGGAGTTTCCGCTACTGACAAAAACAGTCAATCACTGGATATCGGATCCGGCTGTCAGTTTGATTTCAAACAGGAAAAGTAATTATCTGCTATTAAAAAGCTGTTATTGGCGACTGATTTACACCATCGTGCCAATTCTTCCATCTGTTTTCTTTAACTTTAAACTGTCACCTAAGCGATACGAACGAGCGGAGAGAAGGTGATGACTTTCTCTGGCCAGCCCATCTTCACAAGGTAAGGCGATCAGTTTTCTCATTGTTTTTATTTTTTACCATTTAACGCTGGCCGCAGAACAGCCTGGCTCCGCGGTGCTCTCATACCAAACAGATAAAAGCAAAACATATCAACCATCTTGAAATAGAATACGCAGTATACTGGATGTAAGTCAGAATTTGTTACTATTCTCGAAATGACGAAATTAATGAAAAAAAATTTAATATAATTTGATTATATGTAGTCCATTTTTTCTCTATTAATTTTTACTTATTTTACCTCGTAATTTTTCCCGACAAAACTAGCAGTTGACGTTCAACATTTTTTTGCAGATATATCAGAACTATAACGAGTTACGAAAAAGAAGGTTAAGTTATTCAAATAATATTGGAATGATGCTATGTTATCTCGGCGAGTCGGCTCACAATTTTTTCTCTCGCATGACTGATGGTGCCAAGTTTTCTTATAGGCGGCTTCCCCATTAATGTTTGGTCTGTCTCTAGCAGGTGAGGTCTGCTCATACCTGTCGTTTATTATTGACTTCCGATGCAATATTATCAATGTAAAATTCTTAAATAAATTAATATTTAGCCAGGCTGATAATCTGGTTTATTATCTCTAGTGTTCTTTATATTCTGTGTCAAGAAATAAATGGCGCCATTTATTTGTTTGGCTTCGAGCGATCAAGCGAAACAAAATCGCCTCGGTGCCAGACAGACGGCGCCTTTCAAGGTCGCGAGAGTCTGATCATGGAATCTCTTCAGTAATCGTAATAATGTCAGAAAATAAACTGTTTAAGCGCGATAATACTTCGTACACTCCTGTTCAGTAGTACAGTCATTTTATCAATTTAGTTTAGTTAAGTAGCTCCAAGAAAAGGGAGAAAGCTCCTGTGACCCATGTAAGGGCCGCAGGGAATGATTAGTGACGCCGCTACACGTGACGTATTTCCCGCTGTCTCGCCGCGCCGCTGGAATGTTAGCGAATTTGTGAATATGGCCGCTAGTATCAGCAACTGAAGACGGTCGGAAACACGTGCTGCTGTTCACGCACTCAACACCCCTAATTAATTCGAAAACTTCTAGTCCAATCTATGTTCTGAACACCACACACATATATACGCACAACTGTTTTCCATAGTTATTTCATAGACTAAAGATCCTCTTTTGTTCACCTTTGTTTTCTGATTACTGTTCACTTTCTCTGTGTTATCCTTCGACCTCAGAGAAATCATATCTGGCCGCTCCTCTCATTCGTCCTCTCTGATTGACATCATAGTCGCTTATAGTTTTTTCTGTTATTTTATAAAGAAGCTGCGCCGAATGGATTTTAAGAAAGAATAGCAACAAACGGAAAGATGGACTCTAGTAATTTTTCCGTTTCACAAACTTGTAATAAAAAGAATATTCGCTCCGATTTCTCCACCTCGCCAAATGACTGTTTGGTGCTGGTTCCATTCCCTTTCCTGTGACGACCGAGCGGCCCCTACTACTCCCTTCATGTCGCTGCACAAAAAGTAAGTATCCCAAAATGACGATAACTGACTAGACAAATGAAAATCTTACAGCGACGCATATATTTAGATAGCGGTTCGGTGTACGCACCGTATCACACTATAAAAGAAAACGTATTGCGATCTGATACGGGTTTCAGAAATAATTGTTTATACGACGCAGCTCGAATAAAGGAGTTTCCTCACGTAAGAATGCCTCGACTGTTATCAGCTGTAGGACTGATCAAAATATCCAGGACTGAATCTTTCACCCTGACAAATTTTTCTCATAAATACAATTATTCTTTATTATTTGAACTTTGTTACATGACGTCATCAATCTTAAAAATACAGGAAATTTCATGACAGAATTTTCGTGTTATATATGGCAGATTTTCCTGCTGTTGTTAAATCATTGTCAAAACAAAAATGGTACTTAATGACTTTTTACCTGTCAGTATTACATTTCGTTACCGTCACTTATGCAACCTAATAGATTACAGAGGTGATTAAAAATAAAGGGGCATTAGTTTACAGTCGTATTTCAAACTGGAGATTGCAGATAAAAAATAAAACCTAAGAAATGAAAGAAGTTTCGGGGAGATAGAATTGGGAATAACAAAGCAACCCTATAGAAAGAACAAAGTTGCAGATAAAAGTGAATCTATACTCGTATAAAAGCTCGATAATACGCGTGCTTCATTATTGATCCAGATGTGTGTCCTCCTGAAAACAAGAAACAAAAAAACAGTAGGCGGATCAACAAAAATCGTATATCCTGATCCTGGTTCTCGTTTCATGCGGTTAGACGAACAGCGGTGTGCATAAGTCTTGCAAAATATTAACTAGACTTAGAAAATTGGTTCTTATTTTGTAGAAATTAGTAACTATTTATGTTTTCTGTTGTAATTTAAAGGTATCGGTGTCTTTAAACGATTTATAACACTGAGATCCATTTTGTAATTGCACAGTCAAAATTTAAATATTAATAAAATAATTTGCATGAAATCAGTGTGTGCAAAAGTGTTGTGTAAACTACAAAAAATTAGAATATATTTTATGCTATAATAGTTTAGGAGAGTAGAATATAAATATGAAAAAAGTGTCATTTTCCACTATTTTGATTCATTTTTTTCAACATAGTGATGCCGAAAGCCCGATGCTTGACCCCCGAACAGCGGGCCACAATCGTTCCCATGAAAGAAGATGGTGAAACTGAGTGGGTCATTGCGGATCGTATCGGTTGCAATCAGTCGACGACATCTCGCACCCTGAAACGTTGGAAAGCCGATAGGAGCCTAATTTCGAAACGCAGAGCCGGAAGACCGCGGAAAACGACGGCTCGACAGGATCATCTGATCGCCCGCATGTCGAACTCTGACCGATTCCGCACTTCCACCGACATCCAGACCGGCCTCGTGCACCATCAGACGGCGTTTGATCCACATGGGACTGTTCGGGCGATTGGCACAGAAGAAGTCATTCATCAGTCTGGACAATCGCCGAAAGCGACTGCAGTGGGCTCTCGACCATCTCCACTGGACCGTGACCCAGTGGACCCGTGTGTTGTTTTCCGACGAAAGCAAATTCGTGAAGGTCAACTCAGCGGGTCGGGTGTTTGTTCGGCGATCGGTGTCCGAGAAATACCATTCTAGTTGAACTTGACCGACTCTGCAAGTAGGGGGAGATTCGGCCATGGTTAGGGGCTGATTTCAATTGTCCGGTGTCGGTCCGTTGCATCACGTGGAGGGTCGAATGAATGCTCATGGCTATGCTAAGATCGTTTCGGACATTGTGGAACCGTATATGTGTGACCACATACCCCTGACGGCCATCTATCAGCAGGACAACGCCCCATCCACACAGCTAGGAGTGTCAAGGCCTTGATGGCAGAGTGGCGAATCCCCCTCCTCGACTGGCCGACTCAAAGCCCGGATCTCAATCCCATAGAAAACATTTGGCACTCGATTAAACTCAGCGTTAGAGCCATAAAACCGAAAAATGAAACCGATTTGAAACGGAAAATCGAGGAAGCCTGGTTGGAGTTCAGTAGTGACAAGTGTCAGTGTTCGGTAGCCAGCATGCGTCATCGTTGTGAACAAATTATCATGAATTTTGGATATTCTACTCATTATTGATAGATCTGATCACTTTCTGCATAATTGGAATTGAATCTGAATTGATTAGATAGCTGTCTAGATTTTATGCAACACCTTTGCACACGTTGATTTGATGCAAATGATTTTCTGAAAATGCTAACTTTTCTTACAATGAAACAATATGCTCGATATTATTGGAATAGATACACAACAATAATACAGAAATACTTTAATGAACAAGATTTGATAACAACTGATTTCGATTAAATGCGAGCTAATTTACAGGAAAAATTATTTTTATGCAAGACTTTTGCCCACCGCTGTAAGTATGCCGCATTGGTTATCCGCTGCTGCAGTAACTAATATATCCTGATCCTCTGTGTTGCATCAGTCAGATGGATGATAAGAATGCCGCTTTGGATTTTCGCTTTTCGGTAATCTATATTTCCTGTTCGTGTACTTTGTTTTAGCCATTTCGATGATAAGTATGCCGACTTGGATATCCCCTGCTGCATTATTTACTATATCCTGACTTGCTCCTTAATAGTTGCTATAGATAAAAAGGCCGTCATTATATGGGTTTTATATAGCGTTAGAATCACAGAGCGGAATAGTCATCATCACGTAAATGCCGAGGAAATATCATCCTTTTGTTCCTATATGAGTTGGCAGGGGGGCGATTTTGTTCAGTACTCTAAGTTTTCGCAAACTCTCGCCTTCGTCTCAATCACAGCAGATTTTTAATGGTTATGTCTTACTGCAAATCTTTAATTAAAAATAAATAAACCATTTTATTAAATATTTAGTAAGTAGAATGAAGATTTTTCCGTTTTAACTTCCGTGTTGAAGTATGTTTTTGATATTTATTTGTTCAGAGTTTCTGAAAAATAATTTCAAGAACAAACTCCTCCTGGCTTTGTAATTTTAAAACTTTTAATGATAGTGAGTAGTTACGTCAGAAGTGCGCGTGTGTGACGTAAAAGGGGGTTACTTGCGTACTTCATGAAGTTGGTTGTAGGAAGAAACAATGTATACACTTGTCATTCTTTTTTACCGGATAGTATTGCTAGTGATGTTTGATATACCTCAATAATTGTTACTAAACATTGCTTTAATTAATTAATATAAAAGTGATTTACAATATTTTATATAAATAAATATAACATGTTTGTTTTTTTTATGATCGAATAAAGCCAGCACATTAAAAGTATTGTCAAAGCATGGATATAATAATAGCAATAACAATAGTTATATAAATAATAGCATTGTTCGAGACAGCCTTGTACACAAATAAAGGTTATGAATTTACCTCTCCAGTCTTGTTTTGGAAATACATAACTAGAGGAAAGATCAGCAATAGACACTGAGAAAATAAGTAGAAAAGGAATAGATATTGACGTTACTTAGCCACGGGTCTAAAGAGTGGAAGAAAGGTAAATTGTCTCTTTGACTCTGCTAAATAGTTGAGAAAAACAAATTCGCCATTTGTTCAAGATATCCACAGGATAACAGAATTCTATAAAAAACAAAACAAATATAAGTATTTAGTTTTAATCCATTTTGCGCACCCTCCCGTATAAGCCAGACACAGGTGAAATAAAACTCTAATCTTTATTTTCCTGGAAAACAAAACGAGAAGATCCACCAAATTCTACCCGAGAACTCACACTATTGTTTCCAAAAGACACGTGACCTTTTTACAAATCCTGCCACCCCGTTTCATATTCTCACTGGGTACATCATTAGCTTACTAACCCATCTACTCCACTTTTCTTCCACATCCTAAAATGAAGAGGTTTAGTAGGGATTTCAGATGGGACAGCCAAATCTTTGCCACGTATCGCCAAGGACAGGACACCAACCCGGTTACTAAAACGTTTTTTTTTTTTTTAATATGTGATGACTGCAACAATAACGCCCTTCTTAACGGCTCTGCTTTCGGCAAGAAACATTTTGTTTTCTACAGTACTAAATATTTGACAACAAATATGGTAATCGTTCCAATACATATGAAAAAAAACGAGCATATAAAACAAACACCATTCATCAGAAATTTAAAAAAAAAAAGAGTGAGTAATTTTCTATACGTAAACGTTTACAGGTAAATTACTCAAGGAGGATCTAAATGACAATATTCCGCATCCAAACATATTAGGTCAATTTGCATTATATATATAATTCAGCATTACCTTCTTTATAGAAAGTTCTAGTTGGAAGGTTATATATTTATTTATTTGTTTAAATAATAATTTTAAACTTTTTGAAAATGGAAGGTATCTTGGACATTTGTTTTCTCAATGCTGGTGCCATTACGGGGATCCCCAAAGATAGTTAAACAATTATAAATCAGTAACCCTGACTTACCAAATCTAATTTAAAGTGTCACCATGTTTTATACAAAATAAAACTAAAACGTTGTTTAATTCCAGAGAGAAAGGAAACTGTAAAAATTCACTTTTGACTTTATAAAGAAACAAAACAAATTTTCAAAATCTGAAATCAAACAACAATCAGATTATTTAAACGCCAAAGATCTTTCAGAAAAGATAAATATCCTAATATGGCTAGAGGTTGGTTCTCCACCTTCAGTAATATAGGATATGCCTTACTTCTCTAGTTCAGAAAAATAAAACTATGTTACAGTTTCGGAGTAAACATTTTTCTGTATATCTTGATTAATCGATCTTAAATTGTAAAAATTAAAAAGTGATTGATTGCTGACTAATATTTAATCATGTTTTGTAATATACTTTATAATAATATATAGTAAATTGATATCATTGAACATTTATAAATAGATTAGGACAAATTTTGCTTATGAAACAAAAGTTATGACCATTTAAATTTCTAAACTGTTTCTGCCAAAGTTTTCGAGATTTTCTCAACCTGAAGAAACAAAGGAATTCGATTATTGTCATTCTTTAGACTGTCAAAGCCTATTAAGTGAACTAGTTCAAGATATATTCCATTGGATGGTTTTATTACAAATATCTCTCAAATAACCGCAAAACTCTAAAGACATTTTCTGAAAGCTCTGTACAAAAAAAGATTGAGAGGAAAGAGATTTTTTTCTTTAAATACTCCATTATGCTGTCAAATTTTACTTTATTTTTTATCTTTTGAAATAAAGTTATTCTGCAGCACACAAAGAAGACGTTTTACAATTTATTATAAAGCAGATAGGAGAGGGGGTTTAAAAATAATAGTGGCTTAGTTATGGAAAAAATTGTAGAGTGAGTCAATGGCACGAAATAAATTTAATACAGAAACAGATTCATGCTTCATCTGTACAAATGTTTTGTATTAAATTGTTTTTCCAATTTTTACAACTTATATCATAAAATAAAATCAAACAAATTTGGCTTTTAGTCGTATAATTATATACGACAAATAGGCAGAGGACGTGGTTGGCTGCTGCTGTTGCTGCTGTTGTTGTGAAGTCACCGCAGGCGCCTGAGGATGGACTTCAGAAGCGCTAGGGCTGCGTGTGGGAGGCGAACCAGCTCATCAAAGGAGAGTCCCAGTTGACGGTGATGACGTTCCACCATGAAGGCGGGACACCGGAGCCACAAGTGTTCGGACGATTCCACTTCTTCCGCACATAGCCGGCACTGTTAGTTATCGACTTTACCCATGAGATGAAGCCAACGACGAAGTAATAGATGGTGGCCGCTACGAAATTGGACTAGGTCCGTCCACTCGGATTTCTAGAGGGCGCTCTCTTCTTCTGCGCTGGACTTCTGCGTAACGAGCTGTTGCAATCGGGGATGTTGCGCTGGGATGTGACGATCATGCCTGCGTATGATGGCCTGACGTGTGGATGCATCAGGAAGGCAGGAGGGTTGGGAGTCGCCGGAGCCTAACTTCGCTTGCTCATAGGCCAGGTCGTTACCCGGGAGGTTGCAATGACCCGGGACCCAGACGATATTCAGCTGTAGTTCGACCACAGATGAATCCACCGGCTGCGGATTGCCCACCGCCTCCACCAGCGATTTGCAATCGCAGATGATAGCCACTGTACTCCACTCCCGGTTGTCGTTAAGCCACGCGAGCGCTGCTGTCACGACCATCTTCTCCGAATGGTAGGAGCTGCTGTGGATACCCGTAGGGCATGCCAACGATGGATGACGTCTTGGGCTTTAACGACTACGACTCCAGCTCCACCGTGGCTGATGCTGTTGTTGTTGTTGTTGTTAAGCGAGTTGGACGTCCAAATGCCGAGTCCTCCCCGACACCCTGGGTCCCAAGGACCCGGGAAGTCTCTCTCAAGTCGGGCACCAAGGAAATGCCGTACAGCTATTTCACGCTATGGCGATCATCAGCGACAAGTCTCCTCTGACGCCAACCTGGAATCGAACCCGGTATAGGAGCAACGGTCCCCTTACGGAGCTAACCCGCTACCACCTACCCCACCGGGCCGGCTGGCTGCTGCTGTTGCAGTGAGAAGCTCGGCAGATGATCAGGAAACAGTTTATCACGTAGATGAGTCTAAGTCCCCAAACTCCACACGCTGACGTCAGGTGTATTTATATTGTGTCTATATTTTCAGGGAAAAAAGGCAAAATATCCAACAATTTAACAAACAGATATTAACGAAATTGATGCAGGACTTTACTCGAGCAATCGGCTACTTAAAACTGCTGTATCTTCTTCTCCAGTAATTTATAAACAACTCTTCCTACTCTATACGTGTTTTAAACCAGACATTAGAAGACTGGCAAAACATAATTTTAAAAGTTGTGTCAAATTTTAAATTCTGGTCAATAATTTCTTTTTTCCCTGTTATTTTAACTTCATTAACGATTTACGAATGATGATAGTGGCAATGGGCGGTGTTCTTTCTGGAACAAACAGAAATATCTTAAGCAATCTTCAAGTGAGTAATGACGCTTACAAGGAATGTAAACTTAAATTAAAAGTTATATGTTTTAAATGAACTTAAAATCTTAAGCCATAACGTATTAATCTGATCAATTGAAAACGAGAGTAAAACTGAAAAATGTAAAACAATTTTAGATTAAATCAAGTTCTTTTTTTTAATCGGATGAGAGGAAGCCTATTTATCACTGGAAGCCGATTAAAAACCAAAGAATCCTTGACGTTCCTGTTGTACTGTTAATCTTTACTTGACAGTGTAACGGAGAAAGATGACTAATTCCACTCACTTATTTCTGAATGGCACTGAGAAGTTTGATGTGGAGGTCACATTTAGTTTTGGTTGGCTGGACGTTATTACTGACATTTGTCAACTGTCATTCTTTTTCAAAAAGATTTCTAGAGACTTTATAATAAAATCTCTTTTTAAATAATTTCGTTTCCGATGGCACCAGAAACTTCTCGCATCTTTTGTTTGGCGTATATTTCATCTTATACAAGATCATCTGAGACATTTTAGTTTTATTGAAGAGCTAAACAGAAAAAGTGATTGTGAGTTTTTAATTTTATCCTTAAATTATCTAAATCTATTTTTCTTCAGAACAGAACTAAGCCCAGCGCTGCGAGTTTTGATAATTCTTACTATCGTGCTGCTGACGCTGACAGACTTCCATGGCAAAATGTAATGAATGAGTGCTCTTCTTCCAGTATCAGCAGCTCAGGTCACATCTACAAGACTGGACAAATGCCTCAAGGCATAAATGTTATCAAGGATTTTCTTAGATCGTTAGTTTATATTTGTTTTCGATAACTCCAAAATATTTGGTGTGTCATCAAGTATGTGCCAATTCCTTACAAAACACGCACAAATACACCTGTCTATCTACTACATCCAACATAGGAAAGGTGCTTACAATAACTAAGAAGAAAACATCCTAACTTATATGGAACTTGTGGAAAAATGACTTTTCCCTTTCTTGTTTGCGTCACATGTTCCTTACATCAAGAACCGTATAGACGAGGGAACGCGTCTGATAGAGGTCCAGACAACCTGAAGTTACTGACACAAATGGTGGTTCACACAAGACTGGATGAATATGTTACATAGACTGGTTTTACTGGTGCCCAAATTATCAGATCATAGAACGATCATGTAAATGATATCGCATAGGTCGTTTGGTTGCATCGTCCAAACGATTCCTCGTACATTAGAGGGAACAAGGTCCGTCATCGCGGCCCTTTGTACGAGCACCACTGGACTATGAAGAGTCAGGGCAGGGCGCCTTTAACAATTATCCAGGAGGTAGGCCATTGGCATCTCAGCTTTGCCATAACGTTGTCATGCCATTGCTCCCCAGAGAAACTTCATTTCTGGTTATTATCATTCTATCAATCAATTTTACAACGTATTCATTAATAGCACGCAGTTTCTAAAAATGTCCCTTTTAAATTAAACTCGCAATTCAAGAGAAAATAGTTTCTTTCAGCTATTTACGTTATGCCAGTCATGTGTTTCATCATGTAAAATAGGCTGTCTACTGACCTAGAATCTAGACTGACAGAGAAACTTCCATGGCCATTATTCCAAGCCGGGGTTCAGCGTTGAGGCCGTGGGCAAGCCGCGAATTTAAAATAAAAAGGAGACATCGAAAGAGTTTTTCACAATTACACCTAATTCTATGTCGTTAAATAGTTTATGTATCTAATTTATATAAAAGTCAGTTGTCCTGTCGTTTGGTAACGCTCCTGATGTCAGGGTTTAACGTCATCGTGTACGTATTTATTGATATCAGATCTTGTATGTACAAAAATTGTGTAATGGAACGAGGCTAATGGTGAAAGGGTTATTCAATATTTTTATGGTGCTGAGATTTTAAATGGAGTAAAAAGATGAGCAATTTTTTATTCTATGATTGATCTGGCGCGCTGAAAAAACGACAGTTTCCGTTAATTCAGCTTTTGTTATACCGGTGAATAAATTACAAGGACAGACTTTTGACCATGAAGGAGGGTCTGCTCTCTGACAGCTGTATGTTGTATTGATAAGAACAAAATTAGAAAATGATCTCAAGATATTTGTTGTTGTTGAGGTTAAGAACCAAGTAAAATTATTGAAAAATGAAAACGTTTTAAGTTAAATGTAATATACGACAAAATATCTGATTGATTAGTGAGAATCAAAATATGCGAAATGAAACTCATTTATGATGAAGTTACAACTTATTCATTATATTTTGGCTGTTTAACTAAACTCCTGTCTCTAAATAGTCTGTTTTGGCTGATTGGTAATAATTATATAATTATATATATATAGGCCAGTTGTCATTTTTTCTTTTCAAAGGGAGATAGAGGAGGGGGGAATGTAAATTTCAGTTTCCTTATGGCCCCATCTCACACACACGGATGTTCGGATACAATTATTCTTCTCCGCCATTTTTGAAAAACCACCATATTAAATCATTCAACGATAAATGGTAAAAACTCTACGTTATAAACCGTTGAGAAAATTTCTAGGCAATCTTTGACATCAAACATTTTAAACAGTTAGATAAAAGTTTGTTGCTATTTTTCCATTTTTTGAAATAAAAAATTGTTCGAGAATTTTCATAAATTAAATTGGAGCTTGAATATAAAAATATAAAAAATAATACTTCATCTTCAGCAGGTGCAGGTATAGGCCCACGGTCTATATAACCCTGACAAGCAGATATCGCGCGTTCCATGTATAGCAGTTACTATTCCAGCTAAACTGAAACTTTAACTTCCTTTACAGGATGTGCGCTTACACTTTGTAGCTTTCCATTTATAAGTTTCATTTTTATTCTAATTTTAATTTGAAAAGTCTTAATTTAATAAATTTATGCTTACAGTTACAATAATGCAACGGGAGTTTAAACTTAAATCTGATTTCCTTGCTGTTTTAATTCTTTTTTTTTTAAAGAACAAAATAATTATTATTTCTGTATTTCCTTATTAGATAATTACAAACTGTTCTAAGATTTCTGTTCGCAGTCCTTTTTATTTGGTTAGTTTAGCAATACAACGCAAATCAGCTTCGTTTAGCATAGAATTCGATTAGGTACGTTTCCACAGTGGTTGCTATGACGATCTCTGCTAAATAAATTTGGACAAATTCACATCACCAAAACTACTTTTTGGCTGGTTGGCTATCAGCTGTTTATTTTATCTAAAAGATTAGGAAGAATAACTGAAGTTGCTTTCTTCTAAAATTAATCAGTTAAATACAAAAATTTAGGAATAAGTGAAAACAACAGTAATTCAGTAAGCGCATGAAAACAAAACTAACTGCCAGGTTTTGTTTTGATTTCAAATTTATTAAATAAACTGTTGCTTTCATTAGTCACAATGAAGCAAACAGGTCTCTATGTAAGTTCCTAACACTGGTTATTATGGCAGCAATCTGCTTTATATATTTTTTAAAAAATGAAAGTACATTTTCTGATAATTGTGTGTACCTAGCAGCAGCGTCACGTAATTCTCCTTCCTCGGTAGAACTCTAGGCTGGGGGGGGGCTGTTCCTCAGGTAGTATAATAAGCTGTAGTTTATGCAAGAAAATAAACAAAACCATATATCTAATTAAAAGTCACCTTCGTTTTCAAAACTACGAAATAAACGGTCTTTGCTCTCAATTTTTATTGATGAGTAAGAAGGCAAAATATTGTTCAGTAATCGAAATAATTACAATGTTTTATTTAATAATTTGGCAACTATCTGTCATTATAACATACGATATCACTTGAAATTAGCTCTTTTACTATTTCCAAGAAGTCTCCATTAGGAAAACTTCGTGTTCAACTTCTGGGACATGGCTAAACCCGCTTGACAACTAATCTGGTATTAAAGGAAATTTAGCGTTGTACCATTTATTTATGGGAAAAAATTAAATCTAAACTGAATTTAAATGAGAATTAGTTAGTATCTGTGGGTCTTATTGCATTATTTACAATTAAACAAATAAAATTAAAACTGCAATTTTTTTTATCTGTCAAGTTTCTTATATTTTACGAAAAAATCAGGCGCAGATAAGTTTTACTGTGTATTCGTTAGTGTTACGGTGTGCTCGTTAGTATTACTGTCTGTTTTACTGTGTATTCGTTAGTGTTACGGTGTGCTCGTTAGTATTACTGTCTGTTTTACTGTGTATTCGTTAGTGTTACGGTGTGCTCGTTAGTATTACTGTCTGTTTTACTGTGTATTCGTTAGTGTTACGGTGTGCTCGTTAGTATTACTGTCTGTTTTACTGTGTATTCGTTAGTGTTACGGTGTGCTCGTTAGTATTACTGTCTGTTTTACTGTGTATTCGTTAGTGTTACGGTGTGCTCGTTAGTATTACTGTCTGTTTTACTGTGTATTCGTTAGTGTTACGGTGTGCTCGTTAGTGTTACGGTGTGCTCGTTAGTATTACTGTCTGTTTTACTGTGTATTCGTTAGTGTTACGGTGTGCTCGTTAGTATTACTGTCTGTTTTACTGTGTATTCGTTAGTGTTACGGTGTGCTCGTTAGTATTACTGTCTGTTTTACTGTGTATTCGTTAGTGTTACGGTGTGCTCGTTAGTGTTACGGTGTGCTCGTTAGTATTACTGTCTGTTTTACTGTGTATTCGTTAGTGTTACGGTGTGCTCGTTAGTATTACTGTCTGTTTTACTGTGTATTCGTTAGTGTTACGGTGTGCTCGTTAGTATTACTGTCTGTTTTACTGTGTGCTCGTTAGTGTTACGGTGTGCTCGTTAGTATTACTGTCTGTTTTACTGTGTATTCGTGATTGTTCTTGTGTATGTGTTGGCAAACATCAAGCTTGCACAACAAATATATTAATTTACGTACTAATTAGTTATCTCGTGAAAAAATAAAAATCCTAATGTTCTATTATTTCTTTTAAAGTGACATGTTCATAATTTATTGTAAAATCAGAATTTTTCGTAACAAACACACGAGTTTAAGACTTCACATTGTATCCCGTTATTAAAACAAACTTTGTTACAAAATTGTACATATAATTTCATATATAGCAATTTTTCTTCAGCCAACTTATGGGGATTATTGTTGTTATTAGTAATAGTAGTGTTATACATATGAATCTTAGTTACACAGCTTCTCTATGCGCACAGGAAGAGAGGAGTAAAGACAACAACCTTAAAGATAACTGAAACTGTTGGATGTAACTTCATCTATTTCAACAGAAAAACAAAACCTACTGAGGAAAGAAAAGAGAAAACCCGCAATTATGCTGAAAAGATACGCAATATGTAGTGCACGAATATTAAGTATAAAAAATGAATTACAACCATAATGGAAAAAACAAACTATTTATGAAACAAAGAAGCAAAAGATAGTTGATCATTTGACGTCGATTTGAGAAATATAAATGGATTTCACGATCTGAAATTTAGAATTCATACAAGACCTGGCCAAAATCCTGAAATCCTCCACATTAAGGTAGGATGCTCACGTCAGGACAGGCGAATTTCATAGATACATTAAATCTCTGAAGTGGGACGTCTGTTCGTCATAATATAGGATTAGATTTAAAGGAAATGCTCACTGATGAGGGAATAACTAAGATGTTAATCTGATAAGTTGTTTCTGCACCCAAACACTTTGAAAATCTGAAAAGAATAACACAAAATAAATAACTTTTTCAATCGATTTTACCGGATAATATCTGCTGACAGTGGTATTTTAATGAATATAATCTATCTGTGGCAATCAGAATAAGAAAAAAAAATGTTTTACAAGCATGCTGAACGTTTTTTTAAAAAGAAAAATTAACAAAAGGATCAAATGGTCAACAGAAGTGTAGCCATGGCAGCCAAAGATTTTGCATCACCCTGTAAATAACAAAAACAAAATCTGTCTTCAGATGATAGCTTCTTGACATTGTATCCATGGCCATTTTTTTAAATACTTCTAAATGAGTTCTCGTTGTGATTTTAAAAAATCATTTATTTGTGTTGGATTCCAAATTGTCACGTCCATTTCTCAGTTATGTATGTGAAAAACAACAAAATGGTACTCACTTCTGTGCGTTAATGTAACATTAATATTATGCAAATTAGGCAGATTTAATTTGACTATATCAAAAAAATTGAAAAAAATTTGTAGGGTGACGCATGGTCATGGATACAGTGTCAGGCTATCATCTGAAGTTAGATTTTGTTCTTGTTAATTTTATAGAGTTGCAAATTTTATGGCTATGGCTGTAGAAGGTGTCAGGACTTGGCTAGTTATTCTACGGGTTCGAACTTAACATTATGAAATATATTTTATTAGCCACCTTAAACTTGCTATAAATATTAAGGTGGCTTCCGTTTTTTGCTTCTCAAATAGTTTCTTTTTCAACCACGATTTTGACTCTTGTCATACTTTATTGTAGTTGGAACTGGCGGGTGCTGAGCGGCACTCTTGCTGCTCAAAAAGTTTCCCTCACTGACTGATGGTGTTCTTTAAATCTTTCAGAATTGATTACAATCAGCAAATCATCACTAACAGATTGAAAAATCTCTACGATTTTTCATCATCTTACAACAAAATGAAGCTTGTCGACTTAAAGTAACAAGTTTAAAAAGTTCTTTAAAAATCAACATGGGTCCGGGCTCCTTTCGTCAATGGAGCAGAAAAAAACTGATGTCGTATAGCCCCACATTGGGAAACCACTGTGTTATTTACAGAGTTTCGAATTACTAAAATCGTGTTTATGTGACAGACTAGAGAAAAGAATTACTAAAATAATACAATTAAATTTAAAAACATTTTACTTTAATTAAAACATTCAAACCAGAAGTATTGATAATTAATCAGACAGTTGTTTAATAAGCAGTATTATGGCAGGACTGAAACACAGGCAGCACACTAGTAGTATTTTTTTTGAAACTCTAAGATGTCAAACTTTTGAAAATTCATAATAAGCGTCAAACTTTTTGATAGGTTCAGCTCCAGAAGATTTGACAATTCTATGGTCCAAAACTCATTATACTTATCCTCCAAACTCACTGTTTTCGAACAAAGAAAATTCTTTAAATGTTTCAATTTGAAAAAAAAAGATTGTGTAAACCGAGTGATAAGAACAGAGTAGGATTTCATTACCATCAATACTTCAAATATTTATTATTCTTTTTTATATTTTTTTAAAAAACAACTTTTTAAAAACAAATATATTTATGGAAGATAAAGTTTGTTTAAAAGTATTTTATTCCATTCCATTGTAACAGGTGAACGGATTTGGCGGCTGCTAAGATATTAAACATTAGTTAGATAATTAAAAGTGTGCTGCGTACGTTAGTATTTTTAAATAATTGTAAAATATTTGAAATTTAAACATTCTAAATTAAAATAATTATTATAAGAACGAATTACTAGCATCTTTTTTTTCTTTTTATGTTCTACTTAGATGGGTTCATTGCCATGTTTCTTTTATCCAAATATAAATTTAAAATTAGCTGGAGGGGTTGAGAATATCGCTCTTCCAACTGTTTTACAGGTCTATTTTAATGGCACTGTAACTCTGCTCTAATTAAAATCCCTACCGCACACATCTCTCTCTCTCCAACTAAGATACGCATGCGGCCCCAGAATTAGAAAAATAAGAAAGAAATAGACTTTAGGACAGTGGGGGAACAGCGTTAGCTCGAGCGGTGTTCCACGCTGTCCTCAAGAAGACCGCCATTACATAAACACAAACCCTGATGACCATATTATAGACTGTGTTCTTGAAGTTTTTCTGAATTGTTTCAATTTTTACATATCTCAATTTAGCCTCAGAAATAACGTATGCCGAAGGGTGTCATCGTTATCGGGTGGTTTAAGTACCTGAAATTCCTCGTGAGTTTGAGAAAAACAAGGAAGTGGCGATTCATGGATTTGACCGTTGGAGAATTAATTGAAGACCATTCAGAGCTGTGGTGTGGAAAACGACATTAAATCCTCTGATATTGTTGGGGAAACTTCCAGGTTCCCCGAAATAATGTAACCGTCCAACGTTTTTCCGTTCCTTTTTTTGCTTCATGTTTAAACTGATTGGTTATGTCCCAAAATGTATCAGCAATGTATTGATTCGTCGGTCACCCCATAAATACCGGTGACCCCGCGCCCTCAGAGCGGACCAGGTAATGAGGCAGCACTGTCCTTTGTCTTTTGTTGGTTACAGCATATTGACGACGAGGTTGGCGATTTTTTTATTATTTTTCTTTTTCAACTCGTGCTCTCTGATACTCTTCTTGCTATGGAAGCGGTCGATTTTAAAGCCATGCTTGACCAGCAGCTCAAGCTCATTCAGATGCTGACTGACCGACTTTTCTCCATGTCTGTTGCCCTGCAGTCGTTCGATGGGATTACGGGCAGTATCGGCGACTTCCACTTTGACCCGTCAGCGAGCGTAACGTTCGACTCGTGGTTCCGGCGCTACGAAGACCTGTTCCAGGTCGATTTCGCCAGCCACGAGGACGCGTGGAAAGTTCGCCTCCTGCTCCGTAAGCTTGGTCCCGCGGAGCACGAACAGTATGCTAATTAAATACTTCTAAAAAACGCACGCGACTTAACCTTTGACGAGACAGTGCAGATTCTTTCTTAAATTTTCGGGGAGCAATCCTCGGTCTTCAGCACGCGCTACCGGTGCTTCAAGTTGGTGAAAAAGGAGTCCGACGACTTTGTCACTTTCGCCGGAGTTGTGAGCCGGGAATGTGAACGGATCAAGCTGGGGGCCCTCACTGAGGAGTTTAAGTCCCTAATTTTTTTATCTGCGTACTACAATTCCCCAGGGATGCCGATATTCGGACTCGGCTCCTCAGTCGGGTGGAGCAGGAGCCTCACATGACCCTTCAGGCTATCACGAGTGTGTGTCAACGCTTACTCAACCTGAAACATGACACCACGATGATCCAACTCGGAGACAACGGAGGCCCTGCTGTCCAGGCTCTCATGCATACCGAAGCGCCCTCTGTCTCGTTCCACTCTAGTCTGCCTCAGTCTGGCTCACATACCAGCAAAGCTTCTGACAAAAAGAAGCCTCCCTGTTGGCATTGTGGGGCCTGGTATTTCATCAGATTCTGCCCCTTCAAACGGAACCGCTGTCGCCGATGCAACTATATCGGTCACAAGGATGGTCTCTGCCAAGCCAAAAGAAATAATGGCGACCATTCCTCATCGCAGCAGCCAACCGAGCTCCAAAGTCAAAACAGACTGGTCGGTCACAGTCTCTTGGCAACCTTCCAGTTGAATGCTGGGTCCCGAAGAAAAATTGTGTTGGTCCTGATCAACGGACAACCGGTCCGTTTGCAGTTCGACACTGCTTCCGACATCACCATCATCTCCAAGGAGCTCTGGAGAACGCTGGGCAGCCCGTCAATCCAACGGACGTCACAGACCGCCACTAGTGCCTGTGGTGGGTTTGTGCAATTGATTGGCCAGTTGCAATGTTGCGAATCGTTCCGTGGCACCACGATTAACGGAACCTGCTACGTGTCTGGCTCAGATCTCAATCTGCTTGGTCTCGATTGGCTTGACCAACTCCGTCTGTCTGACCTCCCAATCGGGACACTGAAACCAGGTGCGGTCTCCTGCTGCATATAGCAAGCGAACCGCTCATATAATCCAACAGTTCGCACCAGTGTTTCAAGATGGTCTGGGACTCTGCTCTCAGACCCAAGCTGTGCTACGACTTCTCCAGGGAGTCAACCAGTCTTCTGATCGAAGCGACCAGTCCTGTATGCAGACCTTCCGCAGGTGGACGCTGAACTAAATCGCCTGGAAGATCAGGGCCTCCTCACCCCTGTCTCGTACTCCACTTGGGCCGCTCCAATTGTCGTGGTGAAGAAGCCTAGTGGCGCCATCCGCATCTGTGCTGACTTCTCCACCGGTCTCAACACCACTCTTGAGTCAAACTGCTATCTTCTTCCGGTGCCAGATGATTTGTTCACAATACTGAAAAGTGGCACATGTTTTGCCAAGTTTGATTTGGCGGACGCTTACTTGCAAATCGAAGTTGCACCCGAATCTCGTGAATTGGACATGATTAATACCCATCGGGGTCTGTTCCAGTACACCAGGCTGCCGTTTGGTGTCAAGGCCGCGCCGGCACTCTTTCAACAAGTGATGGACACCCTGCTCACTCGCATTCCCGGTGCAGCTGCCTATCTGGATGACATCCTAATAGATATCTAGACTACCGTCGATAATCACTCATCTAAATTACCCTACATAAAAATGTATCTATTATGTATTATGAATTAAGCTGCACAGGATTATAAAATATTGCTAATATAGCTGTCATAAAAAATAAGCAATCTCCCCACATATTTGTGGTAGTATTCCTATCTGGAAACATCGTCATTCTGCGTCTCTTTGGTGGTTTTCTTCAGAAAGTCTTAAAGAAAAACCAAAAAAACATTTTTATTAAAAGTTCAATTTTTATTTCTTATAAAAATGTAATTCTTATTAATATGTTTGAAGTTTTAAAGATATTTATTGTAGATGAAAGCAACATTCCCTTTCAAAACTTTTTAAAGATATATTTTTGGGAGTAATTTCATTAGAGATATTACGTAAAAATAATTAAATATTTCTTTTATAGTATTAAAACTTAACCTAACTTTGCTAAGTGCGGTGTGCTTTATCTAATCTAACTTACAAAGTCTTTTTGCAATTAGTTTCGTTCTTTGAAATAGTTTCTACCTTTCTAATGAACTGATGACGTAGTCTTCATTTCATCTATCAATATCTCTGTATAGAAAACTGAACTGAAGTTTGGCGTGGCAAATCCTTCAACGACAGCATACTGGCCTGACAAACGCGTGATGACAAGAAGCTTTCTTCAGTTTTAGCAGATCGAAACCCGAAATAGTTACAAAATTCTGTAGCCGCCTAGCCAGACGTCTACACTCTGATCTAAAAACCTTTCTCATAAGTCATTTATGAACTGAACAGGTTTATTGTTTAAAGAAAATAAATTTTAATTATATATTAAAATCAAAAATGGATTTGGCATCTAATCCAACCAAACTTTGTCCAGTATATTAGGCCATCACTGCGAAAGAAAGCGATAAATATTGTAACATCTACACTAGTAGCTAAAGGTTTTGGACTTAACAAGAAAATAATTTACCAAGCAAGAATATTTCGATTTTAAAAAAAAACGTTTTGCATGCAAAAAGTTTCAAAATAAACTCGTACTTGAGATACTAAAATTTAGCAAAAACTCTTGACGCAGTCAACAGACAAAGAATTTTTAAACTTCTCTTAAAATTTTGCTGACCAGACAAATTTGTAAACGATGACCGCCAAGTTGACGGTTAAATGCTGAAAAGAGTTTCAGTTAACTGCGTATTTTCAGAATCACAAACTGCATGAAACAGCAATCATTCTCGTGTCAAGCCTGTTTTGGTTCTTTTCTGCTGTGATGGAGGCAGTTACAAATGCGTTAACATCAGGATCAGAACATCTTGAATATTCTACAATTTAGTTTGAACTGTAAAAACAACTTCGCTTAACTGGACATGTTGTTTGGCTACCAAAATAAACCCACAACAGCGACTTGAACGTTAGCGAAAAAACAGAAGAAAAGGAGCTATAAGAAAAACTTATCACAGGCGAATGAGAGAAACTGGCTAGCAACAGAAACACTCAACATTTAGAAATCGAAAAATCGTCAAAACAAATGCAAATAAACGTTAACAGCATCTGAAAAAGAGAAGAGAAGAGAACGGCCAGGCTAATAACAAAGAAAAAAACTAGTCCAGTTCTAGTACTTAGAATGTAGAAGGGTTTGTTTATCCAAAATCGGCTACTTAAATTAGTCGTCTTCGACACAGATTAACCAATAGTTACTATGAAAGCTAATTTTATTTTTAATCGGATATTTGGAAACCTTGCTATTGACTTTTGCACTTTCTCTCTCATTTTTGTTTTTATTAATAATAAATACGTTGTGAAATCTTTTCTTAATTCCAATATTTTCAAATTTTTGTAAAATTTAAATTTTGTTAGTGTGTAGGTTATCGCTTACTATGGAATTGGTAACCTTTCCTGGTGTGTAGGTTATCATTTTCTTGTACAAAACGTTAGTTTTTAGCGAAAAAAATGCAGAATAGTTAATTCTTACAGGAACATCTTTTAATTTTTCATAACAAAGAAATTCAATTCGTTAAAACAATTGTTTATCAAATCGTATTGGTATTGTAATGTCAGTTTTGTCGCTATATTAACCGACTGGCTTAGTGCCCCTTCCATTTACCATTACTGTGTCAGTCTGTTCCAATGTATTTCGTTGCTTTTTTTGTAATTAACTGTAATCTGCCTTTGAATTAGTTCACAGAAAAGCTAAGAGAGCGTTTAGAAAATCTAGATAAACGCATATGGAGTTTTTAGGTAAACAAATAATGTATGAATAATTTAAGACTTAATCAATAAATGCTTGGACAGCTGTTCTTCTGTTTGATATTCTTTGTTTTATGTTATAAGTAAAGAATTTTTAAATTAAGGAGAATTGTATCAAAAATTACCCTGAATATTTTCAGTCAGAAAAGTATAACGATAAATTTATGAATAGCGCTGTAACATAAAGTATTTCATTGGAATAGATCAAAGAAGGCCTGACATTTCAGAAATGCGATTCGCACCTCTACAAAACTAACTAATCTTTAACTGTCCAGCCGCTAATTTTGTGGGAAGACTAAGTAGCTACATAGAATATGTTTCTATAACGTAAAGGAATTAATGCACAGCCATGGCGGCCAAAAGTTTTGCATTAGCCTATAAATAATATAACAAAGTCTATCTTTAAATCATAACTTGAATCTATATCTATGAACTGAAATATCAGCTTTTGAATACTTCTAATTGTTTAGTTAGACTTTTGTTGTCATCATTTATGAGATTTTCCCGGAATTAATCCATTTGTATCTCAGTTTCCAAACTGCTACATTTGCCTTTTTTTTTCATGTTTCTATGAAGTCTGTGGAACTAGCGAGCAGGTGTCCACTTTAATAGGTCAGCGTGACATTATTATAAACTTCAGAAAATTGTATTCGATTTTACCAAGCAAAATGAGAAATATCTGAGGTGATGCGAAACTTTTGACCGTGACTGTAGTTCAATTTTAAAGGAATAAAATTTGTTCATTTAGTTAATTAGTAATGTAGTAATAATATTTAGGCAATAAAATATAGATGATTATATTAATGTTGAATGTAGTAACATAAAGATCAATCAGCAAGATTGACAACAACTTAGGCACACGTAGAGCCTACCAGGTTATCCCATAAAAACCCTCAAAGATGATGTTCCAGTATTGAGTCCGCACCGCTGTGTTAGAGCAGTTGTGGCCTTGAGGTCGGGCCGCTATAAATAAAATCAAATCAGAGCGACAAGGTGAGTGAAAATGGCAGCAGATATAACTCTACAGAGGTCTCAATATACTCAGTTTGTGTTGCAGTTTTATTTGTCATAAACTTTCTCTAGAAGTAGTTGTTTCGAAAACCAGTTTTCCTGTTTGTCGGCAAATTATTTAAAACTCACCTGACCTCAGAGAATCCGCTTCCAAGTTTGAAATTAGATTCTTTTTTAAAGTTTTCTTCCCCAGATATTCAGGTGTTTTTTTGTTCGGTTTGTGTGCACTTCAAATTTAATTTTAAATGATATTTTATAAAAATGTAACATTTTATAAAGTAAATTTCTTTGGCTCCAAAACAAGCAAACAAAAATCGTGCTATTTTATTTTTGATGTTGGCTTTCAAATGCGATCTTCAATACTACAATTAATTGGAATCCTGGAAGAAGAAAAACCTCCAGAATTCCTTTTTTAGAGATCAGTAATAGCTATGGATTTTTTAACATTAGACAAACAGCAGTTATCTAGCATAGCTATCGCTCAGGGTCGCGTCAAAGATGAGAACCAAACCAAATCAGTTCATTGAATACATTTCCAAATTGAGAAGATTAACAAAATTAGAGTTGTAAGATTCTTCGCCTGCAAATTTAAACATGCTTAGAATTTCTCTTCTTTTCCCCCCTCATATAAATACTACGTAACGTGTTTGCATCACTTCTTTCCTTTTCATTATTTCTAACTGAATAAATTGATTACTTTAATATTTCTATATTTTTATAGTCTTAAAACAAACTGCCTATAATTTAGCACATTTAATAGCACCATAACAACAAGATGGTTGGGCCCCTGGTCTGTCTGAAATATTCCCCTAGGTAAGACCGGTTTCCTGTTTGTTTGTTTTTTACTATTTGGCAGATGGATAGATTATTGTTTCCAAAAGTGCTCAGAAGTTACAATAAATGCTTTTTTCTGTTCAGTTTCGTCACTTACTTATCGATAAAAGTCCATCTCGACTAACAAATACTAATGAACTCTGCCGAATGGAAACTTTGTATTATGTTATTAGAGAACATTTGGTCCAGAATTGTCACAAAACCTTAAACGGCAGATGTTTCTCTTTTAAAAATCCATTACATCAAAAATACATAATTCATCCCACCAGGTCTCTATTCTCGTAGATTAGATTGATTTCTTTCTCTTACATCACGAGCTCATCACTATAATCGCACATCAGACCTGCTTCATGTCATTGCTGTAGTAACGTCTACCAATAGGTTGGTCTCCTCTGCTGTAGACAGTTAGTTAAAGAAATAAACAGACGGAATCCATCTCTGTCGTATCTCCCGCAAAACAGAGTTAAAACAACTTTAAAAATGAATCCACCCGGACCAGTCCAGCCGTTTGATAGATGGAAAAACTTGTTTTGTTTCGTGTTGTAAAAGTAGGAAAAAAAAATAAAACAGAAAAATAACAGTGAGGAAAAGGATATTAAACTAAATGAAAAGCAGCAGCAATATCAGCATTTGCATCGAAATAAGCGATGTAGCTGACGTTACTTCTCATTTTTATATTATTATTATTATTATTATTATTATTATTATTATTATTATTATTATTATTATTATTATTATTATTATTATTATTATTATTATTATTATATTATTATTATTATTATTATTATTATTATTATTGTTGTTGTTGTTGTTGTTGTTGTTGTTTGTTGTTGTTGTTGTTGTTGTTATTGTTGTTGTTGTTAATTTGTTTTTGTTGATATTCGGTGTCCCAGTAAAAAAAAGCTTATTCTGTAAATTCTGTTTAGTGCAACATCCAGTATTTCACTCTAAAATTCGTGTTACTATTGAAACTTTGTTTCAAATAGCGTAGTTGGAACACGTGGCCTGTAAAGGACACAGAACTGTTTTCTTTAGTAAGATCGTATTCAATTAAGACATAGCTTCCAAAAGAGAAATAAATACCTTGTGGCGTATACAACCATGGAAGCCAAACGTCTTGCGTCATCCAAGAAATAACAATAACAAAATCTATATTTAAATCATAGCTTGACATGGTATCCATGAGCACATCTAATTATCTAGTCACTCACACTTGTCGCGATTTATAAAACCTTTTCGGAATCATATATTTGCATATTAGATTTCAAATTCTCCCATTTCACAACTTGAGTGATTATCCATTAATTATATGAAAAACTACAAATCGGTATGTACTTCAGTAAGTTAACGTAGCCATTGTTTAAATTAAGCAGTTTAATTCGACTTTCTCACAAAATGGAGAAACGCTAAAGTGATGCAAAACTTTTTGCCATGGCTGTAGTTCAATATTAATGCTATTTACAGTTCTATAATAAACCAAATTTAAAAATTGTCATCTTTACTTAGGGGTACTAATGACAAAGATAACACCGCATTTTAGAATGACATACAAGAAAGTCACGTGACTAAACTGATATTATTGGTTATTATCTAACGATTTTCTCGACGTGCTGTTAACGCAATCAGAGCGAATTAAAAGTTTGATTGTCGCGTTCGATCTGCGCTGACGACCGTTTGAATTAAAAGCCACGAATGAAGTTAGAAATTTACCATTGAAAACATGAAAAAAAAAACAGACTCGGATCGCAATCAGTTAACACCAGAATTAGATCGATAAGAAGTGCAAACTGCCAAAGAACATCTTTTGT
The DNA here is from genome assembly GCA_018389105.1 of Nautilus pompilius. NCBI lineage: Eukaryota > Metazoa > Mollusca > Cephalopoda > Nautilida > Nautilidae > Nautilus > Nautilus pompilius. Next base: position 1,368,736 of record JACATO010000626.1, on the reverse strand, counting down.
AACATTTTAACGACTTTTACTGAGTCTTTTTCTTTTGCCTCTGTGTTGTCTTGAAAAGTGTTCTGGTTTCAAACGGAAATAATCTGTGAACTATCGACCTGCTGCACTTCTTACTTATTTTACTTACACAAGTTAAAGCTGATCCTTTTATTATCTGGCTCCTTTCTGCTTCTTTTTTACATTGTAAACTTGGTCTGGAACAATGTTAAAAGATGATGTAACTAGATTGATTACCAATGCAGGAAAGGCGAAAAAATACTCTTCAGTTGTGAGTTACAGTTAAGAGAGAAGACGGCGCAAATAATGGGAACATGGACATGTTTTATAAAATAAGAGTTTATAGTCGATTTTAAGCCGCCAATGTCGAAACAAATCATATCTCATCAGAATTTAACAAAGTCACTAATCAGAGACTCCCGAATTACTTTATTGAAAGCTTTAGAGTCTTCCAGTGCAAGATGAATTTTAGAAACGAACTCTTTTTTTAGTAAACCGATACAACGAACCTTTGCTTCATTCTCCATCAACCTTTGACTAAATCATAGGGTGCATTCAGACAGACTGCAACAAAGCATCTTAAAAAGATATAAATGTATAAAAAATGAGGCTTTAGTTCGAATTTTCACTACCATTAGCAAACATTAGTGCATCTATCTTTCGGAGATGTTTACCTGCTGTTATGATCGGAGTTTGTTGGTTCCGAGGGCCGACCATCTTGGTGTGCAAAAGATTTACTAATTGGTTCGATGCATCTGGTAACGTGATGGGAGCCTGAACTAATCATTATAAATAACAAATCACCAATAAGTTTCTGTTCTCGCAGTAGGTAACTAGCGAGTAAATCTCGCTTAACTTTATTGCTTCATAAACTTAACCGCAATAATATTTTCAGTACCTACAATTACAGCAACAATATTTAAAACAGCATCCACTGAAGTCAAACCAGTACTGTCCAACTTCCAACCTTCACCGCCGTTAATTCTATTTAACAGCTTTTAGAATAATTTTATTCCGACCAAAGTAAAGTGTTGCTTCTTTAAATCTTTACAAGTGTGACAAGAAATGAAGTTCAGCTTTTTAGGAGAGATGAATGTTTTTCGTGCTTCAGTGATTCACTATGAAAAAGTCATGAAAGTTACAAAACTACTGAAAATATTCGGCAAATTAAGAATTAAAATATTAAAAGCTGGGGTTAGTGAAAGCAGTATTCCAGACAGGAGAGCGGTGCTGAATGTACATCGTGCGATAACAGAAGGGGGTAGAGTCAGATCAATGGAAATAATGTAATCATTGCAATTTGTCTCCAATTTAATGATTGTACCAGAACAAAACAATGTCTTGGATCTGAATTTATCAGCTTAATAATAATAATAATAATAATAATAATAATAATAATAATAATAATAATAATAATAATATAATAATAATAATAATAATAATAATAATAATAATAATAATAATAATAATAATAATAATAATGAAAAGTATAAGAATGTATTATTAACATTATTTTTTTCTTTGGAGTTTCTAAACATTAATTCTTCACTAAATCGTTATGATTTCAAAGTAAAGTTCTTTATTTCTGAATATTAGAAATATGATGTGGTTTAATTTTTATATTTCAAGCGTCTTTATTATGTTGAAAGGAGGACATTTACCTGGTTGCTAAAGAAAATTTTATGAAAATTAAAAATAAAATAAGATGAAAATAAATCTAATGCCACAAACCAAAACCAAAATTCATATTAATAACTGTACACTGATTACTTACAGGAATAGCGATTAAAGGGAAAAGGAATTTTCTGCATTGCGAGGTCGCTGGGAAAATCGCACCTGATAACATTCAAGGTGAGGAGGACAGTTAACTATAGAAGGTTGAAATCTCGAGAAACCAGTAAAGGGAATAATACGCGAACAATGTTTAACTAATAAAATGTGTACGATGATTATTAATTAACTCTCTCTGGCCAGCTAACAGATAGAACAAAGAAAGATGCCTCACTTTCGTTATAAAGTTATCAATGTAATATACTACTCGAAGTTTGCTTGAGAACTAAATGGTTATACCTCGAATATTACATGTAAGGCTGAGGGGGAGTAAATGTACTGCAGTACGTCAGGGTTTGAGATGCACGTGACTACATGGCCTCTGACTTTCAGGTAGACGTGAATGTGCTGCATGTTGTCATTTTAACATTTAAGAACAGCAGCTTCATCGTCAAATTAGTGACCTTTTAAGGTTGGTTGGCGGAGACAGCAGTTTATGGCCATAAAACTCGCCAAACTAATTGGTATACTGGAGTAACTCAATGTCATGTAGCATCAGCCAGAGCATCACTTCTAGGACCCGGAGCCGGCACCAGACTTTCAGCACTGTGGAGCTAGCGACCGATCTCCAAGTCAGAAATGCGTCCTCACGATCGATTTTTAGTCTCACAGTTGAAAAGAAGCCGTTTCCTGACAGCAGGTCAGTTAAAATCTGACCTACAGAATGCACTCAGCAGAAACTATACATGATCGGGAAACGGACTAATGGTATGCACCACTTGGGGCACAGCAGAAGACTGGATCTCTGTACTCTGCACGGGCGATTCCATATTTTCTCTAATTTGCCGAAGTGTGGAGAAGACCAGGGAAAAGGTTTCAAGATGCCAGTGTTGTTTAACATAACCGCTATGAAGATGGCTCGTTGATGGCGTGAAGAGAAATTAGCTGACATGGCAAAACTAACCTCCATGTTTTCCAGAACGGCATCATGGCAGGTTTAATGTATTAAGGATTAAATACTCGATGTTTTCTTTAGGTTATCCGCCGTTGCTACCGGCGATAAGTTAGATCTCGAGAATGATAACGACCAGACTGTATCTAAATGGTTGACCAGTATCGGGAGCAGATAACATTCGACCGTATGGAGTGACCAGCTCGTGCTCTAAATCTTAATATTACACTGGACGACATTCTTTCACTTTCTTTCTGCTGACATTTGTTTTTAACTAATTTTGGGGCGCTGGTTTCAAAAATAAAACCAGTTTTTGCCTATCACGTCAAGTTTTTGTTCTACGGGATCTTAAAATGGTTAACGTTTTACTTGGTCAACAAGGAGGATACACAAAATATCCATGTTTCCTGTGCCTGTGGGATAGTAGAGCTAAGGACAAGCATTGGACTCAGAAGAACTGGCCGGTGAGAACATGCTTCAATGTGGGAGAACCAAATATCAAAAACCAACCACTAGTAGATCGGGTAAAAATCATCTTTCCTCCTCTTCACATCAAACTGTATCTAATGAAGCAGTATGTTAAAGCTCTGAGCATAGAAGGTGACTGTTTTTTGTGTTTGACGGACCACAAATCAGAAAACTGATGAGAGATCAACATCTCACAAGCTCCATGAAGGATATGGAGAAAAGAGCATGGAATTCTTCCGTGGCTGTTGTGAAAAATTTCCTGGGAAACAAAAAAGCTGAAAATTACAAAGATCTTATTCAAACATTGCTTAAGAATTTTCATCGTCTGGGTTGCAACATGAGCATAAAGGTTCATTTCTTGAACAGTCATCTTGATAAATTTCCTGAAAATCTAGGTGACGTAAGTGATGAGCAAGCTGAAAGGTTCCATCAAGATATACAAGCTACGGAGGAACGATTCCAAGGAAGGTGGGATACTCACATGATGGCCGACTATGGTTGGAGTTTTAAAAGAGACTGTCTAGAGATGAAGGACTCCAGAAAAGCCTACAAACGAAAATTTAATCCATGAAGGAAGAATATGTCATTTACTGATATCATTTAATGTAAATAAACCTATGTCTGTCCTTGTTTTGTTTGTAGGGTATTCTAAATGAAATGATAAGAATATTCTGGATTAGTTTGTGCCCATTTTTTACTAATATTCATTCAATTCTAGCATCGATTTATATTTTTCTATTTCAATATTTTGACCTGATGTCATGGTTAACCAATATATTTGTTAATCTCAAAACTGATTCATGGTGTTTGTTTGTTGGAATGGTATTCTAAATAAAACAATAAGAATAGGATCAAGGTGATTGTGGAAATCATTGTAATTGGTTACTTTTTTATGGCAATTGATCGAAAATAGGGGTATGTTGTGGAGAAAAAACTTGAATTGATAGGCAAAAAACCAATGTGATATTTGAGTTCAGCACCCCAAAATTAGTCAGAAACAAGTCTCAGATATAAGTCAGCAAAAACTGTGTTGACCAGTGTAATCGAACCCATTTGACACATGCTTCATCAGGCTGCCATTACAAGGTTTTCTGTGCTGCTACGAACTTTGCAAGAACATGGTGATGCCTCGTATAAGGATGCAACAATGTAGCCCAGATCACCATTCAAAGATTCCTTAGGAGCACGAGACGCTGGAACCAGACTGTTATTTGTGCTTTGAGATCTTGCATAAAATTCTGAACAGATTTTTTAACAGGAATTTGTCACTTTGGAGCGAAATATATTTTTTCACTTTCTATTTCGAGAAATGAACATTCTTTTATTTTCATGGGTGCTGCTATTGACCCTCTGTGAAGTAATTATTTAATGGCATCTTTGAAATTTGCCGGAATTAATGTATATTTAAATTATAGTTTATACATATTCTAACTTTCTTTTTTCTTTTAGTACCTAGCAACATCGATATGACATCGAGGTTGGTTTATCCTTTGATTAGTAACTGTGTGTGTAGTTATTTATTTTAAAAATCAAAGTTTTAATCCGAATATTTTTTTTGTTTGCCAGTTAATACATTTTATACAAATAATTAAATTTCAAAACTTTAAAGATAAGATCCTGACTTCATTTTCATCAAGAATTAAATACAATACATTTTACAAGAACAAGAGTAAGATAAAAAATAAAAGTCTATATTAACCTGATACCCATCGTTTACAGATTTTATTTTTTTTAGAAAGATCTGAGGTATTTTTAAATAACTGATAGATGTTCATTTCAGCGGGGATAAACTGAGCTTCAATTTTATGTCACAGTCTCGAAATTACTGTGTCAAAAAACAAGAATATTTCAGCCTTAAGTTCATATAAAGTTTTCTTTTCCTATTTCAAACTGTTTGATGGAAACTAAGACCAGAAAAGTAAAGCATTGTTTTCATACTTCAGGTTGTCATTATTATTGCAAAGTTAAATGTGCTGATCGTTTCAATATGTATCTACACTTTTATCGAATGTTTTCTTCTCATCATTTTATTTGTAACACGTAAAAATCGAGAATCATTTATTGATCAGCTTAAACTCGAAATAAAACTTTGATGTGGAGACAGACTTAACATCAGACAGAAAATGTGATCTAATAATTGCCAGGTGTGTTGCCATTTAACACAAACCGAACACTATTCTAAAATGAAATCTCGGTAATCTAGTAATTCTCCGTAAAGCAGGAAGTAGGCCCTGCGAGCTGGCCTGTTTGGTTTGGCATCTTACCTCTCTGAGAGCTTGTTTTGGCTGTCACGGCCTTCTTGTGCATTAATTTTTATTGCTTCTATTACAAGCTCCATCTTCGGTAAAGTTGATGTGTAAATATTGATATTCTAAACTTCAAAGTAGGTGGCAGTCAAAGTTGATCGGTTGACTGACCTTTTATCGCGCTTTGTTTACCACTCAATGAAAAGTTCTCGACATTTCTTCTCTGATCGACTGAATGCTTGCTACGGACAAGAAGGTGAAACAATTTTATAATCAACATGCCGGCTTCAGTGTTTGTATAGCCCACATAGCCTCTCAAAGGCTTTTAATTATGTTGTATTGTAACCTAATCTACCTTTCTCCGGTAGGTGTTTTACAACACCTGCCATTGCAGCAATCAGTCATTTGTTTTGCTTCGTATACTCTTTACTACTACATGTTTTATAATAAAGTTGCTATAGCAACAAGAAATAGCTTATAACTAGGAGCACTAACCACAGCCAGGTGAGGGACGCTACGTCACAGCCGTGGGAGTCTGTAACGTATCACGTCACAGTTCATGATTCCGAAAGCAGAATGTAATAAAGATTCAAAGGAAAACATTTTTAGGTTTATAATTTCGTTCTAATCCAGCTGACAATCTTCAGAAGAAAAACATTAATTCGAAGAGGTAAACCGTTTGAGAATTTCTTTAAAACGTTCACAAATGTTGCGCATCTTCGAAGACAGTGAGATTGTGCGAGTCAACTCTAATCCTACGCTTACGTCTTGGACAAACGCTCAGATCACACAACAGACAGCTTAATCTTCTACGTCAAATCTGAGAAAGTTATTTTCTCACGGATAACCAATCATGCGTAACGATCCTACTTTTAGCATCATACAATTTTTAAATAAAATTTAGTATGATCTAGATAAAAGGAAAACTCAAAGCAGATTAGTTTCAAAGTAAAGCCAGTCACCGATGCGGACACCAGTTTTCTTTAAGTATTTGACGCCCAATCTCCTAGACTTCGATCTCTCGAGATCCAAGCTGCGAGCGACCACTATCTTGAAGAAGAAGATACAATAAATATTTTAAGTGAACAGAAGACGTAAACAAAATCCCAGTAGTTGGTTATCTTGTCAGTGAACAATGGGATCAATGTCGCCCTGTTGACCGCATTCTTCGTTAGTGAACTACTAAAACCGCCTGTTGGACCAATTGTCCGCTGATAGCAGCCAGGCACGGAGCAGTTACCTGTGACAACTTTTACACTCGGGTGAAGGAGGAACTAACTGTTCGAGATACCCATCATTAGAGTGAACTACCGCCGTAAAACTTCATGTTTCAATTTCGGCTTTCTGGTTGACTGCTGGTTGGTTTCGGTCACGTGATCTTGACCGATTAGTGTCAGGAAAACCGCGGAGAATGGTGACGCGGGGTCACCAGAAGCCATATGACTTTATTCTGTTCAATTCAGATGCTTAAACCAATGATTTTGTTTTCTACAAAATAATTTAAATTTTAAAGCTGCTTTTTGAAATTATGACTCCATAAAGTTGACTGATTAATATTTGGATCATTTTCACAACTAACCAACTCCTTTAAGAAAAAAATAAAAGGCAAATCATTCTAAAGTAAACATTTCATGGAATACACGACTCACTGCATTAACTAGCAGCCATTTTATTTCAGTGTTATGCTCTTAAAAATCTCGGTAAAAATAAATTTACAGCAGAACCGACTGCACTGGAGTTTTAATCTTCAAAATATGCTAATTGGTATAGAAAGTTTTAAAAAATACTGTGAAGGCAAATTATAACAAGTACAAAGGGCATAACTAACAAAATGTTAAATCCCGTAATTAAATCGCAGAACAGTTATTTGACAAGTGGCGATAACACAGGGCATCTTTCGTTTATGATTTAGGTTGGCTCCATCACTTGGGGGTCCCTAGATTTTATAAAATCCCTTACAAACAAACCAAGTCGTCTGGAAAACTCACCAAGAAATGGGTTTCAAGATCATACATTTTGATTGAAGATTTCTAAATAAAGCTATCGCCATTAATGGGAATGGAATCCAGGACTAGAAAACAGAACTCACTGTAAAATATCTATTTATAAAGGATAAATTGTAGTAGTTCCTTAAGTGGTTAATGGATGCATCTCACTTTTGCTTTCTATGTTTATAAAAAGGTTTTAAGATTTGTGGGTATAAAGTTATTTTGGGCGTTATAAAAATGCATTCGGGGCAAAGATATAAATTTATAATAAAATTATTTGGATATTTCAGCGTCCATAGAAAATATAATTGCATTTATTTGTATTAACCTACTGTGTGCGGCATTTAGTTTCATTATTCGCAGGTAAAGCAAACACCTGCTATGAAAAGTATAGGTTCCATCGTACGAAACATGCATTTTTACAAAGGAAAAATTCGAAATATGAATTGAGATCTTTATTAACTGGTAAAAGCTTATTGGAAAAAAAAAGCACAAGAAAATTCTGATCTCGAAAATATTTCTATAGTCGCAAAATTGCGGGATATCCACGGTCAAGAGCTTTAAAACCAGTTTACAACCACGAAATAAAAAGGTACAGTAAATCTCCGAATCTTTTTGTCAGTTTTGAAAATACTCGCAAAGAAACTGAAATAAGTTACGCAGCAATTCAGTGTATTTTTTATGAAAAATTACCAGGCACAATCTTTGTCAACGGGAGATTAACGTTATTTACGTTAATTCGCCAATTTTACTATTTCGCGATTCTTACGCTCCCCTTGGTTCGTGGCAGTTCAGTGTTTGGATGGGATGTTGGGAAGGGTCTGGTTTTCAGAAATAATTAAAGCCCTCCTACTATTGGCTTTTCGACCTCGCCTACAAATATTCCGGTAAAATAGACAGAACGATGTAATTATCTTCTACCTTTTTCGAAGCAACAACTGAAATTTTATTCTAGATTTTCATCAATTATTATCCGATCCCAGAGATATTTTACTGCAGAAACGTCTTATGAAAATTGTTTCTTATCGAAAGTAAGAATCAATAAAATGTTAAAATCTGTTCCTTTCTTTTGGCTCTGAAATAGGTATTGTGTTCATGAAAAAAAGGTCCACTGGCAATCTCGCCTAAATTCATGCCATTCGGAATATTTATACAAAATCATGTGTTCTGCTCGACTATCAACCCTACGCACTGCCTTTTTATCGATTGCTAGACAAAGGGTAAGAAGAGATTATTTGGCTGGCTACTGTTTACTTTTTATGTGATTTAAAAATCTAACTGCACTATATTAGAAGCTTTTATGTCTTGGACTTTACGAGCAATTCGACCAATAGAACCAGCACCCTGACATTTAGATCGAAGTTATCCATGGAGCCTGTTATTCCAAAACTGAATCGATCTATTACGTATAAGTGAAAATCAGGCAACGCAAAGATACTTTGTGTACTCAACTCTTGGTCAGTGTTAAAAGAAATGTTAATAGTTAATGAGTAAACGAGGATGTGAAATATATTATTCTGAAGTACGAACTGATTTCTGTTTCTCTGAGATGAAAAAAGATTCAGCTTGAGATGGCAAGAGAAACTTAAACAGTCGAAATATAATCAAATTAATAATAGATTATAGAGGAAGGTGGCAAGGATTTTTGTTTTATAGAGGCTCAAACGCCAAATAGTTCAATAGCGGCCATTGAAGTAACCTGTCTTTTGACAATGCTACATCCGAGACAAATGTTCAGGAAGTTGAAGGATGGGTCAGGTAACAAATCAAAGTTCAGGAAATCTTATAAAATATCAAACGTATAAAATGGCTCTAAACTGGACGCTTGAGTAGAACAAATGACAGCAAACAGTCAGAGATAAATACCAAGTGGACGATAGAAAAAAACAGCGAAAGAAGTTAAATGCTGGCAGAGGAAGGACAAATTACGCCTGATAATAATGATAACAATGAAAATGTATCATCTGATGTTTTCTTGTATGTTAAATAGAATACAAAAATGAATAATGTAAACATCTCTATTTTCACATGATAATGTGTTGGTTGTTGCGAGATGAAAATTACTGCTTAAAACGTAACTGTAATTAATGTATGGATGATGTATTGCACAAATTTTTTTATAACCGAGCATAAAAAATGGATGAATATAATAATAATAATAATAATAATAATAATAATAATAATAATAATAATAATATAATAATAATAATAATAAGAAGAAGAAGAAGAAGAAGAAGAAGAAGAAGAAGAAGAAGAAGAAGAAGAAGAAGTAAAAGAGCTTGGATTGAGCATTCTCCAGCACCTTAATATCATCAGAGTACAGTCCTGGGGTATATGGAATTGTTTGGTAGAGGTTTCTATTTTTGAATGAAGCAAAGGAGTGGAGTCTTTAATGTACTTTTCGGTTAACGTTTGGTCCATCGCGGCACCAATGGCCACCTGAGAAAAAAAAACAAATGTACAGATGTCATCAAAATATTTGTAGCAAAATCCCGGAAATTTCATATTTAAATGCTAAAATAATTACAGCTTTTTAATCAAATATTGGTTTATTTTTGTTACCCGATGAGGCGAGAAGTATAAGATTTTTTAAAGTAAACGTTGTTAATCTTTTTTTGAAGTGGTGGTGTGGGCAAGTGTATGTGCGTGTGAATTTTGTTTTTATGTGTGTGCATCTCCGAAGAGAAGGGCGTGGGTAAGAGGCCGAAACCTCGATGGAGCGAAAGCTCCTGTGCTTTGGCAGAAGCCAATAGGAGCCGAAACTCCTGGCAGGGACAAAGTCCCTAGGTGAAAACCTTCATCGAGTGATCGCTTCCCCAGCCGAAACTCTCAGGGAAAAGCCTCAGCGCGCTTGGTCTAAAATCGGTCCAAGCGTACGCCTAGCCTTCTCGACCAGACAGCGGGCCAGGGCAGTCTTCAATCGTTAATATGAATAATCTTATTTCAGTTTTCGCAAATATATAAAGTCTGGCTGGTTAACAGACGGTCCCCTGGCAGCCGGGGCTGCACTCTAAAAAGATGTAGGTGGATACTACAAACATGCACATATTAAGGCCCCCCCCCCGAGTAAATACTGTACTCTGGGACTGTAGTCCTCAATTCAACCCTGATCTGCCCAACTAGATGTTACTTTGGCGATACTTAAACTTCTCATTTACAGGAAAACCCAGATTTTATTAACATTAGTGGATTATTATTCTATTATAAATAAATATGCAATCGCAAACTTTGCGAAACAAAATTCCAAGTATATAACGTAATGAATATTTTAAAAAATAATTTTAAAATTGGTTTCGATGAACGTCATGGTAAATTAGTCAGTATTTTATTTAACCAATGCATTTTCTTTTTTTTCTTGTACATAATTATTGTGATCAAAACCCGGAAAATAATTAGTACTTTTCAAGGGAAGCTGATATAATCTAATTAACATTCAGTAACAAAGAATTCTGTCAGTCTTTCTAAAGTCTGTACAGTGCATACATATAATCAGACATCATTATTGTGTATCCTGGTGCATTTTACCATCAATAAACCAAGTTTCACTTCAACTTGAATCAACTTATGATTTTAGCTAAATTTCTTATTTCGAATTAATAATTATATTTTTTAATCAAACACCGATATTTAGATCGGATGTTGTCACATTTCATAAAATCCTCATTTAGTAAAAAAATTGATATTTCATCAATATATTGTAAATAAACCTATTTGTAGTAACAGCTTTTTAGATACTTTTAATCTCTTCCATAAGTTGTTTGCTGGATGACTGCTTTTGTTTTTTTAGTAATTTTATTTATAATAAAACTTTCACTTCTGATACGAGCCAATGTTGACGAGCGGTGAAAACGGTCTTCAGATTACATTAGCTTGTATTATCATTCACACTGCTTCCTTCTTTCAATCGACAGTTCACATAGAATGTTCTCGGTAGAATAACATTCAATTTGTCAGTTATAAGTTTCAGCAAAACCAAAAGGAGCTCGTGTTTCTACAGTTATCCGAAGAAATGTAAATCTAGTTAGTTAAATGAAAGTTAAAACAGTCATATTAATTAACTATAGATTGTTTCTACGCCACAAGAGGCAGTTCAATTTACTCGTATTTCTGTCAGGTGAATCTGAACGATTGTAGATTAGTTTCTTCAGCCAACATTTCATCTTTAATTGCCAAAAACAATTTAGAATCTTTTTGACTTTTTCCCCAGTAATTCGTTGACAAGCGCCTGTAGACGCACGTGCAGAGTGACCCTTTGTGGCTGGTCCATGATTTTTACAAACTGAAATTTAAAAAAAAAAAAAAGATTTAAGGAATTTTGGCGAGATTGTTGCCTGTTGGTTTCAGAGTTTACCACGAAATAGACAACTTGATGGTTCTCCGCGTGAACGACTGTATGAGTCCTGTGAGCTGTCGAGAGGATGTCCGCCACCGCTCTCAGTCAGAGAACGGGGTGGACACGTTACCCACACAGCCGTCTGACGCGATTATGCAGCCAACTGTATTCCACTAGTGGTTATCCTTAGAGGAAGGAGGCTCAAAGCAGAGTTCTAAACGGGACTGGTCTACACAGTTTTTACGTCACAGCCAGACTTTTCTGCAGGTACTCCACGTTCTGTATCAGACCTGTGGTGTTGGTCGATGTAAGTCGTTAGGTGTAAGCAGCGCTCCACTGCGTTCGCGACCCTCACGAGCAGCGTTTGTCAAACATTTCTTCTCGCCTCCTGAAACACCCTGCAGACCAGCGGCGACGTTTCAAAGTGTGATGGCCTACCAGAATTTTTACTTTGACAGGGAGGGTTTGGAAAAGTTGGCTACAATCGTACATTCGTTAAGAGGATTTAGGAGTCTTACCCACTGAACCGTCTTTCAATCAGTATCGGTGAGGATGAAATGATAACGTCGGATGCGGCACCAGAATCCACGAACAGCAGTCAAAGCGCTTCTGTTGATGTTTTGGTATCAAACGTTCTCGTCATCATCACCAAAGGGAGAAGATTCGAAATGTGAGAATGAAGCAAGATGCCTGCGTTTTGACATCCCCAGAGATTATCAAAAAATTTCAGAGAATATTAAAAATTTGTTTTTTTTTTCTTTATAAAACAATTTAAATCAGTTTTCTGTAGATAATGGCCATGACACGAGCAATTATGGTTTTTGTAAATGGAACTATTACGATTCGTCTTCAAGCAGAACGGAAGACGGGATAGTGCCAGACTTGTGACACTTGTTCTATGAAGTTTGCATTTGCACAGCTGACAAGAACCAGCTAAATTCGTGGCTGGTTTCTCAGTCTTAAATGAAAATTTAAAATAATAATTAGCTTAACCTGTTTATTTTTCAGCTGTTAACACCCCCCATCTGTTTGAGGTGAATTAAAAACATCTCTTGTCATCTTTTAAATTTTGAGTAGCAACAATTATTTTGATACTTTGTAACTTTGGTACTTTTAATAAATACTATAAGTTTAGTCTGAAGTAAATCATTTGAAAATGATTTAAATTATTTATAAAAAAAAACAAATCCACTTTACCCTAAACTACCATATATGTGGTAATCTTAATTGTGGTGGTGATCTATCAATGAAATATCTCATTCACATCAAACGTAATCAATTTAGTAAATTACACTTATCTTAGCATATGAAAATATACACATGATAAAGTGTTTAAATCAGTTCATATTGAAATCTTTAATCACACAAAACTTTTTAGAGTATATACGATATATGGAATATTTCATTGGTGATTCCACATTTATGACCCCAGATGTATATTGAAGATAGTGAAACTTTTAGTGCTTACATTTCAGTGGTCGGAGAAAAATGGCGTCGGTAATGATTTGTGACAAGTAAATCTCCATGATATTAATGCTGAATAATGTACATAAACTTAATAAAGCTTCTACTAAGATAAATTTCGTACGATGGTATGCTAGTTTCCTTTCATCTATTTCTGTATCTTTTAGTAACTCGGTTTGATTTAATCAAAAGTTCAGATTTTTTAAAGTTGTATAAACGTATTAGTAAATTATGGCAGCTAATCTTATTATGTTCTGTTCCTGTCCAGCAATCGTTAATGCTGATGTTTTTAGCCTGTTAAGTAAAATTAACATCTTCACAAATGTACTCTCAGATGTCAGCTCAAACTGAATTGTCGTGGCAGTGGTGGCACCAATCAATCTAGTGGCAAAAAAGAACTGCTGTAAATATTTTTAAAATAATCAAAGGCAGATGAAATCATCTGACCAGCTTTAAGATGGCTCGTTTAATAGAACAGTCCTCCGAGAAGTAATGGCGCAATTAGTTATACAGTATTAGATTTATTAGATACTACAAACAAGCTTCACGTAAATTGAATGTATTGATAAAAACGAAACAGCGCTAATTACACAATGTTCAAGCTGCTCAATTTGTGATGGATGCTAAATTTAGATATAAATCAATTTTATTCTCTCTCCAGAGTTAATTTTGCAACAAAAAAAAAAACAGAATGGATGACAATCGTAAAAATTTCTAAGAGCAGTAGGATTTCAAAATGGATATAAAATAATCACATAAAGGCTATGAAATCAACTGATTACTTACAGTTTGAAGGTTTGACTTTTTATTTATATAAAATTCACTTATGATTTTAAATCATTTGCAAACATTGAAGATCTGAGGTTATTTTACTAAAACAAAGATATACTCTGGCCACCTGAGCTTCATTATTTCAGTTTCTGTTCATTGAAAGTCTCTTTAAACGTCTCCAGTCATCAGATTTTCATTTTCCGAAAGCATCGTGTGCAGTAGCTAATGGCCACAGATGCTGTCAGCTCATACTCTTCTGCCACACTAATAAAACTAATAAATAATAACCGCTTCTAAAAGCAGGACGTATATTTTGAGAAAACTTGCACGTGAAACAACAACAGTTATTACTATGGCAACTAAATTATCTACTGTCGTCAAAGAATAGCAAAGGAGTTTTGACACCAAGAATTGAAATCAGCCATGCAAATATTACAACAAAAAGAAATTGTATTTCCTAAATAAATAATCTTTCGCTAATGAAAAGAATTAATCACTTTCAACCCATTCAAAAACTACGATCTTTAGTAAAATGTATTCTTTGTTCATAATAGACAAGATTCATTGACAGGGAGCACGTAAAATGTCATTAAATATAATATATTTCCAGAAATGTTTGCTTATGTAAAAAGATGAATTCTTGAAAGCTTTATAATGTTTGTCCACCAAAAGTTTAATAATTCTGCTATCCTCGTAATATCATTTATATATATCTCATTATTTTTTATCAAAGAATTATTTTAGCCAAAAAGGTAATATATCTTCTATAGAAGGTAAGATTCTTGTCTATTCGTAAGTTTAAATCGTTAAGTTAACCCTACAACTCCAGCTGACAAATGCTTAAATAATGTCATAATATACTAGGCTGTGAAGTCGCAGCCAAAATTAGTTAACTTATTTCCGTTGATAAGTAAAACGTAGTAACTTGAATATAGTTAAATGCCATCTGGTAATGAACCTTTATATACACTGAAAGCTATAAATACAGATTCACCAATACAATAATGAAAAAGGGAAAATGTTGTGCCAACTTTTTGAAAATATACTTCTTTTTGCATGTGTGGGTTTTCTCATTATTGCTGCTAGCATAACATTATTATGTATTGTAATTACGGTTGTGAGTAAAATTCACTTTTCTGTCTCACAGTTTACTGAAATAGTGCAATTAATAAACTGGGAAAATTTGAAAATAAAGCGTCATAATAAAATTCAAACATCATGCAAATCATAAGATTTGGGAAATCTTAATAATTTAAATGCCAAGGGAAACTTTAAACTCACTTCCCTGTTATAATAGTTTTCATCTGCCTTTTTGTAAAACTGCGGAAACAGGAAATTGTTTCAACTATAAATCTGTACAAAAATTGATCAGAAAGATTTTTTGAATTTAATTAGTGTTTTACTTTATTTCCCATCCTGAATATCCCGACTTATCCACCCAAATGGCTGAGATTGTAGCATTTAATTTAGCCTTAGTTTGACGTTGATGGTCAAGATATATAAAAAAAATCAGCTCGTTCTGCAAAAAAAAATAGCAGCACCATCGTTTTTCTTTATAATCTTTCAAATAACACCATTTTTCCGACACCGGGGAGATATTAGAATCCAAAAGACGGTTACCTTTATTCTTTAACAAAAAAAAACAAAATAACTGTTTAAAACCACGTAAAACAATGGTTTTATCTTCTTGATCAGTGGCTGAAATTGTTAAACTACCCGTCAAAGCCGCCATGCTTGTATTGTGTCCTTCATAGAAGGACCAGCTGCTCCATCTCAACATATTTTCTAGTGTTTGCGCATTTGTCTGTTACTCTTTCACGACCGAACAGCAGCAACCAGAGGCCCCAATTTTTGGGTGTGGGTCCATCCGAATCTGGACGGTGGGTTAAGCTGCCGCACGCGGGCGAGCCCAAGGCCATTTCCCCGTGCAGCAACGGGTGTCCCACGGTTTCTACGAAAGCTGTTTTAGTGAGATACGCACAAATCTACCTTCAGGGTAAAGAGTTTGTTAGGGTCACGTGCCTCTTTTATAGTCCAGGTGGCATGAAACTCGGGTCGCAGATCCGGAGAAGCTGCAAGGAACCCTATAATTTTGTTTTGTAAAATAGAAATTCTCCTTTGTAGGATCAATTTTTAAAATAATATCACATTTTTGCTTGAAAACAGTTTCCTGGACTTTCGTGCATCTACTTGTTTGTTTTTCGTTTTTTTTCTAAAAAGAACCAGTGAATTTCAGTATTTATTAGCTGCTGGACACCATGTTCCCGTGGTGGCTCCGACTGCGGACTTACTCCATCTGCATCTGGAGCAAACTGGGCGTCCTCCCCTGTAAATGTTTACCAAGCCATACTGGCCTATCGGGGATACTATTTAAAATCTAGTAGGAGCCCCGTAGGGAAGTTATATAAACACCCGTACAGTTTAATAGGCGAAGTGCTTTAGGTAGCAGCCCCTCAGCAGCTGTTGTGGTTTTGTTACGAAACAAGCTGCTGTTAGGTTTGACACCCTCTCCTTTAATACAGATTCCAGTCGCTGCTAAGCGAGTTTTTCTGGTATCACCTTCTACTGTTGATAGCTCGACAAAATTTCGTACGATTGGAGAGAGTTTAAAGTCTTCAACGATAATGTAATATCTACGTCTGCGTAAGCATTTCTGAGTTTGCTTTGCAGGATCAATATCCACTTGGCCAGTAGCTCAGAAAAATCCCCACGTGGGGGTCAGTAATTACCAATGTTTATTAAGCCATTTCTGCGCAATCTTTACACACTTTAGGTGACCGTCTGATTTGCTTTAATTTCAATTTCAGAATAAGTTGTTTTTTAATTGATTTTTGGTGCTATAAGAACTCCGGCAGAGCAACACATTTCGTTTTGAATGCTTCTGGAATTTGCTGCTTGCTCGGATACAGATTATTAATGTCCATGGTAGCCAATAGCATCATCACTGCTATTTTCTTGTGGTTGGGGCCACCTCTATGTTGTGAAGTTTTATTCTAAATTACATTTTTGCAGAAACTAACGTCCGTCCACTGACAGATTCATGGCGCCTATACTCTATATCGGAGCTTCGTACCGTCTACTTCTTTCCACTTTTGTGCTACATCTAAGCCTGACTACTTCAGGTAAGCAGTCTACATTTATACTCATGAACATAATTCGGTACTCCTTGATTTACACGGGTGCGGTGTGTTTGTAGCAAACGGCTGCAAATCAAATTTGTATACTTCAAGCGTATTATTGCACAGTAAGAAGAGGATTATGTTCCATACTCTTAGATAATTTGAGTATTTTCGAGTCACTCACTGGAAGAAAACCATGACCCTGTTACCCCGCGGCTGTGGTGGTCGAGCAGACTCACACATTATCCCAGCCTGGCTGCTGTGCTACAGCTGGAGTTACAACATCGCACACTAAAAACTTGGGTTTTTCTTTCATTCTAATCCTGTAGTGCAATAACTTGGAAATTAAATTCTACATCAATAATAAAGGCTAGCAGCTAAACATATGATCGTGTATCCTTTGTTTATTAAGAAAAGTTTAAAAGAAATAAATTTGCATATAAGACTGTTATCCACAAGGTAACATTACCCAAAAGATCAGCTTCGTGTCATCATGTGATAACTAACAGTCACGTGATCGACTGTCGTGACGATCAATAGTCTTCCACCTCAAACGACTCGTTCTCTCGTTTCTCATTTCAATGCTAAATTTATGTTTAGCTGTCTGAAACATGTTGATGTACACTTATTCATTAACTCGTTACACATTTGTTCACTCAGTATAAACTACATGTATTCATACATATTAGTGACGGGTTCACTCTTGCCTGTCAACACTCAGATGGTTTCCAGACGCAAGAAAATATAAAGGTATTAATGAATATAAAAATAAAAATAATTTTGGTCATATCTTCGTCTCTTGCATATGAAATTTTGTTGATAAATATTAATTATGGAAAAAGGTTAAAGATATCCACCTAAGAGTACAATGGTTTTTTGATTATGCTGTACGAAACCTTTGCAGAACGGGCGCTGTCCATCCTCATCAGTCAACAACTCTCAGTCGCCATTGAACTTGGCTGGTAGAAGGATGAAGTCGTGCATCTACAAATCAAACGGTGCATACATTTTTGGTATTAAAATTTTAATAGTGTAAATTAAAATTCGTGTATATTAAGGACGTACAAATCAAATGAGTACTGTATTCCGCTGATCTACTCCACTTTCTTAATAACTTTTAAACTCACGATTATTTTAGCGTTTCTGACATTTCAAAGCCTTTTCTCCAACTCTCCGTTCAGTCAAGTCGTCCTACGGTTTTCCATAAAGCGCCAAAATCTACCACGTACTTTCCATAATGCATTTGAACTGTTTTTCAGCAAAATGCTAAAATTTTCAAACATTTTATTTGATATTTTTCTTGTCAAATAAAAAACATTAATTATTGTTGTTAGCATAACTTATAAGCTGAATTGCTTTTAGAAACAGGTTAAAGAGCAGAGCTTCCCTGTATATCTTGGTAACATCAAACGTGGATCTCTTATTCTGACGACACCCTTTTAAACAATGTAGTAATTCTTTAACAAAGACAAATAAAAAAGAGGAACAAAACCTCAATTATTAATTCTGAAATTTATTTTGTATGGTTATTGATAATAATGCAAGCGTAACTACCAATCCCTACCGTTTCATTAATACTTTCAACATGACAATAGGTTTTGTATGCACGTGTACAGGAACTGCTCAAAGATTACCTGGTTCATCGCGTAAAGCCTGTAGACGTCTACAAATGAAATCTGTTGGATTATCAATGGTAACCTGGTCTGGATGCTCTGACAGTTCGAAGGTGTTTTTTCATTTCCTTCCTTTAACTCGATCATGGTCGTTTGTCTTTCAAGATGTTTACATAGGTATTCACATCCGTGAAGCAACGAACGCTGGAAATAAAGTCATTGTTACTTCATCTTTAATGACTTACATAAAAACTAAAAATATCTTGGCATTTATGATTTTATGTATTCCACATAGACACCAGGTAGACCTTTATTCATACCTGTAATCAGTGGGTTACGTTGAGCCAGATGTCCAAATATATTAAGTCGTTATAGTAATATTTATGCTGCAAAAGTTAAAAGGGATATTTATCAGGCAAGAGGAAGCAAGGCAGAGGATCTAGATATTCAAGCATGGTATCTAATATTGGTCGGCATCCGAACTTTTAACCGTATACTATATGCACACAGCACAATTAAGAACAAATGGTTTCATATTTTTCAAACTTACTGCAGCAGACAGCGTTCTCTTTTTATTCAATGTCTCGACCTCAAGTTATCCACCGAGATTTTTTAATTTTTACCATTCAGAACTAACTGAATTTTCGATATTTCTTAGAAAATCCACAACGCATAACCGTCACTATTTTGAAGTTTAACCTTTCAAATTAGATCCCACAATTGAAACAAAACCATTTCACTCAAAGCCTGCAACAAAAATATCTACATTGTTCACTTTAATATATGAAGTAGAAGGTGCACCACGTGATAAACTGTTACACGGCGTCGTTCGCCGCTCGAATGCAGGTATAATGGAAGATGTATAAAGAATCAACATCCAAAATTTTTCTACCAAAATACGAGGGTTAAAGATTTTTTTTAATGTTAATCATTTTTTTGCAAAATTCTGTTTATGCTATACAGGAAAATATTACAAACCTCTCGGTTTCATCTTCGGAACTTCAACCGAGTTCTGAAGCTTCTCTGATGCACGCACACGAGATAAACTCAGATTCATGTTCCACGTCTGACGATGCGCGCAGTGAACACTAATTTACTGTTGAGAGAATTTTGCTTCAGACGAAGAAATTTTTATAAAAACATCGGTCTTTAATTAATTATATTGTCTTAGATCGTGGCATCCGTTCTATTCCTTTTTCTGGTAGTTTATTTGTACGTTTCTTTCGTTTTTGTCTGTTCATTGTTGATGCTTTTCTCAGTAACTTTGCTCCTGTCACCGATACAAAGGACACGGCAACGGAACTAAGGGTCTAAAGTTGGTACATCAAAAGGTTTCGATGAAGTTTTTCCCGGAAATCCTTCGCTTTTTCACTTAGTTTTAAAATTATTTATTTTTCTCAAAAACAAAAAAAAAAATTTTGATACTTTGGTTGTTTACTATTGCAGAAGAATATCAAATCTGTATAAACAGAAGCAGTCCGGAGATCACGGATGAGCAACGACTCCTCATCTCACTGATGGCAGAGTACGACAAATCCACACGCCCTGTCTTTAATGCATCACATCCGGTGAAGGTGTATCTAGGAATTACTCTTACACAAGTATTCGACGTGGTTAGTATGTTCAAAATTTTAAGTTATATTTACTTATTTTTCGCATGTGCTCTCAGAGAAACTAAAGAAAAGTGTTTTTTTTAATTACGAGAACTGTATTTCATGATTTTTTTCTCGGGAATCAAATCCGATTTGACTGACAAATGTAACTTCATTGCCATCCTCCGACATCATTAGCTGAAAAATCGCTCACAACGGTCTAGTGACCGCAGTCGATGAGATGCGGAGGCACTGGCCGTCAGGGTTACTGCTGGTTGGACTCCCAAGAAAATGTTTAGTACTAAATTCGTCTCCAATCTCATTTTGTCTGTGCAATAGCATTTTTATTATATGTATATATTTACCTATTTGTTATAGGATGAAAGAAATCAAGTATTGACCACAAATATTTGGTTGGACCAGGTAAACCCTTTACTATTTATTTCAGCTGATGTTTGCTTTACGAACCAGCTAAGTGAAGGCAGTGATTTAAAATGCTATCCTCACGAACATCTGATGAAAGTTTAATCCAAAATTCTTTAAAATTGCATTTTGTTACGTCTGGATTCAGCTTTAGAATAAAAGGAAACTATCGCTATAGATTTCAATAGAGACTTTCTTGAGTAGAAACATGAAAATACTGGTAAGAAAACGTAACGTAATATGACGATTTGAAAGTTGTCAAAAATACAGATGAAGTGATGGTTGTACGTCTCTGCCAATCACTAAAAGTCACGTTTCGTCTGAGCCAAGATTCATAAAGCATTCATCGCTGATCCCTGTCTGTATGCCGTCTCGTCTGCTCTATGATCTGACTAGGACGGCGTTTCCCGAAAATCCCCGCCCTACACCTTAGCATTATAACAAAGTCGTCGTTTATTAATAAACTTGTTGTGTCTGCTTGCCAACTGCTGATAAAACAAATTAATTTGTTGCCATAGTGAAATTCCCACCAAGATTATTTAAATCTCCAAACGTCAATAAAACAGAATTTGACCAGAGCTTGTGGTGCCTTAAGCAGTACTCGGTAATTGTGATATTGGCCAAAAAAATAGACAGGAAGACGGACACAAACTGAGTTTAAGCAGGACAATAATGGAAGAACTGATCTCGTGTATCTACAGTCACAGACTTTCCTCAAGTCTCACCTAGGGTAAAAAATCAGAGTTTAGAAAATAAGCGGAAAAGGTTAATTGTTGGCATCTTCAAGTTACACCATAAATCAAGAAGAAAACGATTATAAATATGCTGTAAAATTTCTCAGAAATTAAATAAACAGACAAAACAATACTAGACTGACATTGTTTTTATAAAAACTAATCCTTAATGATGATATTGTCAAAATATTTTCTTTTAATTCAACGAAAGGCTTAAACTAATATCATTTGAAATAACATTAATCATAAACAGTAGTTGTTTATATGTTCTTATCTAATTGTTTCAAACTTTACGATATTTGCAGCACTGAGACTTTGTGGGGCAGAATCAAAGATTGCTTACTGGTGGTAATAAAAATTGTCCATCATTACGTTTATTATTTAATGATCTGTGACCATTTATTCACTGCAACAAGATCTTTTTCAACACCGAAATTCCTTCCGCACTTCTGGTAACTGTCTCAGATAATAGTCACTAAAATAGTTACAACAAAGAAGAAAAAGTATTGTTCTTTTTAGGAGTGGGAAGATGAAAAAATACAATGGAACCCAGAGGAATACAACAATTTGACTGTCCTTAGAATACCCTGCAATAAACTTTGGTTACCTGACATCGTGCTCTACAACAGGTATGTAGCCTATGCTGAACAGCCTGAAAAACAATTCACATAAACTCTGCGCACCTCTATACTTGAAAACATGAATCGGCAGGCCTGGTTTCGTACTAATAAACTTTATAATAAGTTTATTCTGCAACCTGGCCAACATTTTCCATAATTTTCATGCACAAACTGACTTTTTTTTTCAGGTTAGCAGCCTGCTTTGCAAACATTTTGTATTTTTCTCTTAATTGTTCGCTGTAATGATGTATGGTACATTTAGTATGGGGTAAATTTCTCTTTGAGCTGCTGCAGTGGCGGGAAGACGCGACACGTGGTCACACAATTTTGGTCTATCAGAATTCTACAAGTTAAATATTTTATAGCATGTAACAGACAGTTTTCTTTTCTGTCGTCACACAATCGTCAGCTCAAGTTTTAATTCCTTTTGATTTTAAATATCTTTTTACAATTACAACAAACAGATAAAAAAAATAGAGAAAAAAGTGCTTTTAAACACCTATATTTAACTATTTTTAAAGTGTAACAACAACCTCTGGTTGACTGCTCAGACTCTCTACTCTGCGTAATTTCCGCTCTGAGAAGCAGAACATAAAATAAACTAACTTTTCACCCATATAACATTTCTACATCAAACAAGCGGTTGTTTTAAAAGAATCTAATTCAGGACAATTAAAAATAAGAGGCCGAGAAATAATTGGCATCTGAAAGAAGTCACATGTATTAGCTTAGCATTGCAAGCGACCTCTAGCGGAAAAATGTGGTTTCACAGTGTTATCTTAACTTTCCAGCGCCGACGATTACACGCATGGTTACATGCAAGCGCTAGCCATGGTGAAAAGTAACGGCTATGTATTCTGGCCTCCAATCGTCAAACTGAGAAGCACCTGTCAGATCGACATTACCTATTTTCCCTTTGATGATCAAATCTGTCGAATGAAACTCGGCTCGTGGGCGTACGATGGCTTTCAAGTAGACGTCCATCATCGGCTCAAAGCTATCGACCTAGAGAACTACGTTAGCAACGGCGAATGGGAGCTGATAGACGTCAAGGTAAAGCGGAACGTCGTCAAGTATGCCTGCTGCAAGGAGCCATTTCCGGATGTCACCTTTTTTATACACATTCGGCGCCGAACGCTCTACTACACCTACAACGTCATCATACCCTGTATCATGCTATCTACCCTAACACTCATGGGTTTCTGGATGCGACCGGACAGCGGAGAGAAAGTCACCCTGGGGCTGACCGTGCTGCTAGCTTTCTCCGTATTTATGCTTCTCATCGCCGAGAACATGCCAGCCACTTCGAACTTCGTGCCACTTGTCGGTAAGTAAACACTGTGTCCCTTATAAATCGCGAGTTAACACTACCTAAACGACAGTACCTAGATTCCTTCACCTGTTGAGTTGTACAACCATTCAAAATGACCAGGTCTCCCCGTTTTATATATATTATCTTTTTTATCTGTGTGCGAAACTCGGCAGAAATGACTCCATGTCGACTAACTGTCATCTTTTCAAGGTAAATGGCATCAGTCAGCACCAGGTCGCCATGCCAACGAATGTAGAAACTTTGAAAAATTATTTGTATCACGCACGGGTTAGGCGACAAACAACAGCAAAACTGGTGAGGATTTCTGTGTTTATGTATTTGAATACATTTTAACTTAGTTTTAACTTAAAAAATCTCATTTTGGTATTATTTTTTAAAAAACCAAATCCCCGTACCCTGGGTACACAGCTCTCGCTGATATGTAACATAATCTCTCCTTAACACGCGCAAATTGTGAAGAATCTTTGAAACTTAAGGCGAGGAACAGCGCCGCTTTTTTTTGACAATTTATTTTAAAACTATTGTTGTTGTTGATGGTAGATTACGTTTGTTAACTAAAATATTTTATATAAGGCGTCTGAATGAATTCTCTGAAAGTTTCGTCTATCAATCTGCACTTAACGGACGACTTTCCTTTCAGAAATTACAAAAATTATTTCTTAAAATTTTTGTGACTTTTGTCAACAAAATTTTTAAACAATTTTACATATTCACCAAACCCGTTGTTTGGAAAGTTGTTGTCTCCAACTGTAGAATTAGAGTATCCCAGACTATTGTGTTTACGATATCACTATTTTAAATAGGCCCTCATCTTAGTATCCGTTATAATTTGATTTTATACACAGCAGGCGTGGAGAGCGCACAAAGAATGGTTATTTGTATTTCAGACATCAACGACTGTTGGTGACTGGGAGAGAGCTGCGGTCCATTACACATTTGGTTTGACTTGTGCATGCAAAAATCAGTAATCAACACGAATAAGGGGAAAATGATAATTACATTTAGCTGCTACAAGTTTGTAGTAAGTAAAATAATTGCTTATACAAGACAATGAGAAGAGAAATAGTGCTTATCAATTTGATTAAAGCTGAACGAACTGCTATCACTGCTGTGTATTACTTGGCCACGGCCGCACTTACATCTTTTCAATTGGAAATTTAACTTGATAATATTTGTTGAGAGTTATAAAGATTTGAGTCTCTATGCCAAAACCTCATACATAAAAGTGTTTTCGTGTCGCTCAATTAAAGAAGGCTGAAGTCCTCAGATTAATCAGATTTCGGTTTTACAGCGGTGTGCAAAAGTCTTGCATAAAAATTATTTTTCCTGTAAATTAGCTCGCATTTTGTCGAAAGCAGTTGTTACCAAATCTTGTTCATTAAAGTATTTCTATATTACTGTTGTGTATCTATTCCAATAATATCAAGCATATTGTTTCATTGTAAGAAAAGTTAGCATTTTCAGAAAATCATTTGCATCAAATCAACGTGTGCAAAAGTGTTGCATGAAATCTAGACAGCTATCTAATCAATTCAGATTCAATTCCAATTATGCAGAAAGTGATCAGATCTATCAATAATGAGTAGAATATCTGAAATTCATGATAATTTGTTCACAACGACGACGCATGCTGGCTACCGAACACTGACACTTGTCACTACTGAACTCCAACCAGGCTTCCTCGATTTTCCGTTTCAAATCGGTTTCATTTTTCGGTTTTATGGCACTAACGCTGAGTTTAATCGAGTGCCAAATGTTTTCTATGGGATTGAGATCCGGGCTTTGAGTCGGCCAGTCGAGGAGAGGGATTCGCCACTCTGCCATCAAGGCATTGATACTCCTAGCTGTGTGGAAGGGGGCGTTGTCCTGCTGATAGATAGCCGTCAGGGGCATGTGGTCACATATATACGGTTCCACAATGTCCGAGACGATCTTAGCATAGCCATGAGCATTCATTCGACCCTCCACGTGATGCAACGGACCGACACCGGACAATTGAAATCAGCCCCTAACCATGGCCGAATCTCCCCCTGCTTGTAGAGTCGGTCAAGTTCAACTAGGATGGTATTTCTCGGACACCGATCGACGAACAAACACCCGACCCGCCGAGTGGACCCTCACGAATTTGCTTTCGTCGGAAAACAACACTCGGGACCACTGGGCCACGGTCCAGTGGAGATGGTCGAGAGCCCACTGCAGTCGCTTTCGGCGATTGTCCAGACTGATGAACGGCTTCTGTGCCGATCGCCCCAACAGTCCCATGTGGATCAAACGCCGCCTGATGGGGCACGAGGCCGGTCTGGATGTCGGTGGAAGTGCGGAATCGGTCAGAGTTCGACATGCGGGCGATCAGTCGATCCTGTCGAGCCGTCGTTTTCCGCGGTCTGCCGGCTCTGCGTTTCGAAATTAGGCTCCCATCGGCTTCCCAACGTTTCAGGGAGCGAGATGTCGTCGACTGATTGCAACCGATACGATCCACAATCATCCACTCAGTTTCACCATCTTCTTTCATGCGAACGATTGTGGCCCGCTGTTCGGGGGTCAAATATCGGGCTCTCGGCATCACTATGTTGAACAAAAATGAATCAAAATAGTGGAAAATGACAGTTTTTCATATTTATATTCTTCAATCCTAAACTATTATAGCACAAAATATATATTCTGATTTTTTGTAACTTATGCAACACCTTTGCACACACACTGATTTCATGCAAATTATTTTATTAATATTTAAATTTTGACTGTGCAATTACAAAATGGATCTCAGTGTTATAAATCGTTTAAAGACACCGATACCTTTCAATTAAAACAGAAAACATACAATAGTTACTAATTTCTACAAAATAAGAACCCATTTTTTAAGTTTAGTCATTTTTATGCAAGACTTTTGCACACCGCTGTATATTTACTTGCCCTTTAATGACTAACATAGAGAATCAGAAAACTATTTTTATGAGATCTGCATGATATTTAGAGTTTTTAATATTTTATATCAGACATACTACGTAAAGATCTTTTGATCGTATATATTATCGATTAAAGAAAACTTATCGTCTGGTGAAAGCTCTTTACAAATAAACAAGAACCACGTTTGTCGTGTCGACCGTAAACAGCTACTATTTCTGAGGACTATCGAATGCCGATAATTAGTAAGCACTTCCAAACTTTCCTGTGGCGCTGCTGGGGTAAGAAAAGTTTGTATAATATTCTTCTCTTTATGAATGAAAGACCGACCAAAACTTCGGCGACCAGATTCAGATGACTAAAACTGACATTTTTCTGTAACTGTTCACCTGTTGTTATGTTGTAAAGTAAAACATCAAGATATAGGTGTTGTCAGTTAAAATTACGATGACATTTTACCGTGACGCCAAGAGGCGAAAGACTAATAATAAAATTAGAGAGAATGGTCGGAGAAAGCTTGTTAATAAATGTTAAAGGAACAGTTTCACGATTCTGTACCAAACCAATTTTTCCAGAATTCATCTCAGCTTAGCACTGTTTCCATGTTATAATTATGAGTCTTACTTACAAAAAACTTTCAATAATCAAATATCGTGTCCAAATGCGCGATATTAATAATAAAATACACGTAGACATTTTCCAATGTAATTCCTCCAAATCTAACTCTATTATTTATTATTTCTTAGACTATTGCTTTTTTTACTTCTGTATCCGCCAACACATTTTCTCTCTCTCTCTCTCTTCTCTCTCTCTCTCTCTCTCTCTCTCAAATCACGCCATTCCAACAAAATATTTTCCAATCGACTAAAAGCTCGGTAATTTTCTATAATACATTTCTTTTATCATTTTCCACCATTCATTATGGTTCCACCGTTTTCTTTCAATGGAGTTATTTCAGAAAGAACCGTCTGCGGCCTGCCATTGAAAGTTTTATTAGAAAACAGGAAGGAATAAGCAAGATTCGAAGCGGCATCAAACGCTGGAGTCCAACAGGTCAACCTCGAGTAATGATTATCCAAAGCTTTCACAGAAAAAAGCCGGTGTACAGCAAAAACTGAAACTTGTTTTCTGTGAGATCCTTTGTAAAGATCCATTAATACCAGACCAGTCCAAGAAAAGAGAGTTCGAGTCTCCCTCGCTTTAGGACGGACTCTCAGGCGAGTCTGAAAACCTTCTGAACTAAGATCTTGTCAACAATAAAAAATATGCAAATAAATATAATTAATATCTGTAGTAAGGAAGCTGAAAAACTCTTCTAAAAAAGTTTCAAAACAAAACCAGCTCACAGCTACAGCAGCCATTTCTCCTGTAAGAGTCCATGCAGAAGGATATTCGCTACGCAGCACATGCACAAAGGGCTACCCGGCTTCGTACGGGAGGATAATTTTTTTAATCCCAAAATAAACCATGTGTAATGTTCTCCCTTCCCATGAGAAATCTTGTCACAGGTAGATACAAGGTTAAAAGAAAAACGAAGTCAAATGGCATCTCATTTTGGGCAGAAAATATGATTTCATTCTCCTTTAAGAACTAAGGTAGGCGATGCAGACTTTGTACTTGAAGCTGGGGAACAGTCTGGCTACTGAGGGAAGATCTTGGACACCGGCGTTTTGTGTCTCAAGTATAACACGGTTAACTTCTAATTACTGTTTCTAAACGAGTGATTATTTTAGTGATTTTGTTGGGTGGAAACAAAGACAGTGTACATTACGGCCATCAGTGTAATATTGGTTGATTGTGAGTGTGTACGGGAACATTCATACGAGGCAATACACTGGAAACAGGCGTTAGGCAGTCATGGCTTATTCCTCGAGAGCCCGGATCATGGTCACAACGAAACAGTGTTAGTTACCTTCGTTCCTCTGCCACGACGTGCAGTGGTAACAACAAAGTATTATCCTACAATCAGAGGAACAACTCCACAGCTTAGTTAAGTAGGTTCGGCTTACAGAATCTTCGTGAAAAGATGTGCAACTGCTCCAAAATAACCGACTCCATAAAAACATGAAGATCAGCAGTAACTTAACTGCGAACTACTTAGAACAGTGAACTCACCGACCGGTAAAAATGGCAATATTTTTTTTCGGACCAGTAACCCGTGTGTACAAATAACATGGTAGAGTCTCTGAACAGCAACTTTGTCTTTTTTCCCTTCCCTCCCCAAAAAAGTTACTCTGTGTATAGGCCCCGTCAAGAGTGCATAACTAAGGTCTTTGCTGAAATAATATTGTCACTTCAGTGAAAAGCAACATGTCAGCTGAAAATACCCAAGTAATCTTACCAAAAAAAAAAATAATTTAAAAATTTCTTAACTCACTAAAACATAAGAACTTGACTAGAAAGATTATTTACTTAGTCATAGTGAGATTTCTGCGCCTGCCTCTTTGATCCAAGCGACTCCGTGACGTCGAGTCTGTTCCCGTTGGTTGTTTTTATGAGCAGTGCTCTTAATACAAGGTCACTAAACCTTTGACAAGTGCTTTTTCATGTGAAAGCTCAGACAATCGATCTTCCTGCCCAATATTTAAGTTAGTCACCTCGATTCATTTCCACTTCTTAGTTCGTCGTCAGTAGGAAAGCAAGAGCAGACAAATTAGAAATACATACCAGTGTCTTCTCCGCCTTCGTCTATAACGGAAAAAGAAAAAAGCACGGTGTAAAAATGTTTCTTAAACCCAAAAACCTACAGTTTCTATCTGAAGGCATCAAACTTGTCAAACATTCGAAACAATAAGGCCAACTTTTCTTACAGGGAAAGCAGCTCGTTTAAAATCGAAAGTGTTAGGCAAATATGCGAGTTTGGTGACCAAGCCTGGTTCTTGGAAGAGTATCGCCCAATCAGACTTCTCGATGCCTGTTCATTGCGGAGTTCAAGATCACGAGTCAATACTGCTTCTCACGAAAACCAGTACTCACCTGTGTGAGGGAGGCAGTAGATGTCGATGCATAATTCCCATGCTATGACACAGCAAGAGTTAAAGGCATTGGCTTTTTTCGAATTTGACCATTCTTGTGATTTCTCTAAAAACAGTTTTCGTTGCAAGTATTTCACAGCGAACGAAGCAGTGAGTGTATCGTTCTACCTTGATTCTGCTACAACATCACTTTGAATTCCTGCCATAGCTGCTGCTCTGTCCGCACTTACACCAACGCGTGTCCAGTCTGATCCGTGAGCTTCGAAAACGGGATGAGACTTCAGTCTAACGCAGCGTTTCTTCTTTAGCTCCGCTGATCTTTAGCTGCCTGGTCGCTCTGCTACTTGACAAAAGAACGCTGTTAGTTTTTTTGGCTGCTGAATCACTAAACAAACGTCTTTGATATAAGAGGAAAATAAATTCCTCGCCAGCAGTGAATAATTCCACCTTGTAAGACGCTGCCAACGCCGCTTCATTGGTATACTGATATATATATTCGGTATTTTGAAGGAACCAGTAAAATGTAAGCCGCGGACCACAGGTTGAGAACCACTAATTTAGAAACCTTTTTCTATCATCATCATTGTCATCAATCTGTTTTGTTTTAAACTGCGCTGCTCTATTGGTTCTTTCCATCCTTATATTTTCCGCCATTTGTTTTCAGGGATATACCTGACTGTCATCATGGCGCTGACGTCGCTTTCCGTCATTCTGGCGGTATTTGTGTCCAACATTAACAATAGAGGTTACCGCCAGTCGAAGCTGCCCCGTTCTCTACGGACCTTCATCGTGCTCGCCTCCAGGTTTGTCTGCTACAAGCTCGAGTACATCCAAAAGATCCAGTACGAAGAAATAAAACTTTCAAACTTCCAGGTGGTTGTTAAAAGCCGTAGCCGAAAGACTTTCTCGTGCCAAAACCCTAGCGAATCCGGCTGTAATCTCGTTGACTACGAAAATGGAGACCAGAACGGCAACAGAAATGGTGACGGGATAAACAACAGAAGACCGGATGCTCAGCAGGGCTGGGAAGCCGATGAAATTCTTAAAAAGTTACAAGCTTTATTGTCAAAAGAAGAAGAGAAAGGATTAGAAGTGCAAGTGATGCGCGAGTGGCAGGAGGTAGCGGAAGTGATAGACCGGTTGCTGTTCTGGGTATTCATTCTGGCTACACTTCTTTGTTCTGTCGTCATTCTAATTCTGGTTCCGCTAGCCAAGTCACACAAGAAAATCGACATCAGCGATTGACAGTGTTTATTCTGTAGGTATTGGAAGTTTAACTATTGGCTCTATCGATCTACAGTATGTAGGTAGATACTTATCAGTTTTTATCCAGTGCCAATGAAGACTCCACAGGGTTCAAAATTTGGCCAACACTAAATGAAAACTGATGATGACAGATATTGTATGTCAAAATGTTCCTGGTCTCATCAAAAATTCCAAGTAAGTTTTACATAGCAAGTCATCACTGAATAGAAAATCTTGTTTTAAAGATTCCAGGTTTTTTCAGAAAATGTTATCTGCTCCTAAATCAAAGATCTGTTATACTTCTTTTGCTTCAAGTACTTTGGCTGATAAACCATGAATTAGTTTCGCTTTGGTGAGCAAAAAGGAAAAGTTGGAAACGTTGCTTTAGAATTTCTCTTATTTTACAAAGAAAAACAACAAAAACGAGTAGCACAGATTATGGTCTCTCTTCTTTGTACCACAAAATGGTCTCTACACACTTTAGATCATTCAGCTCAGTATATTAAGGAGTAAAATGCTTCTGATTGGGAAAAATAGCAACTCTTATAGAAAGTATGATACAAATTGTGCAATAAAGTGTATAATTTAATGTTTTTTTTTCTGTAATTAACTATTTTAAAATAGTGGCCTTTTAAATCCTTCTATACTGTAAAGCCTTTCTTTACTTCTGTATCCAACAGTGTAAAAGACAAGATTCGACTGCTCCGTCATTAGTGTTGTATTTATATGGATTTGTAACTAATCAGCTGAGTTAGCATCATCCTGTTTTCATTTGTTTGCTTTAAAATTTAATGTGCAAAATATTTTGATTTAAATTTAATGTAGAATCACCCAGAAAATGACCACCAGAATTATAGGAAGTGTCGTCAGACTGCTATTACTGGTTAAACATTTTTTTGCAGAATCTTTGTTTCATTCTTCTGGCAACAACAAAGGGTGCCTAAAGTCAAGAAAGTGTTTTTTATTGATTTCGTCAGACTGTTTGCATATATTTAAAACTGATATGCACATACATGGGAACTATGTCAAGGTATGCAAAAATTTCCTTTATATGTTGAATCTGATAAAATGTTACTAAAAATAATTTTTAAAATAACTCAACAGTGTTACTATGGCTATGAGAAATACTGGGTGTTTAGTGTTGATCAGCAAAGCATAGACAATTTCATAATCTGGTCAGATTTACAGGTCCCATGAATCTGCTGCCATTTATGCTGGATGGAATGTATCAAGATAGTGCAGATACATAGAGTTAGATAGATAGTGTAACAGTAATTATGATGGTCAGTACAGCTGTGACACTCACCATGACTGGTTTATTCTCTGTACCTCTGCCGAAGTCCTACTTGTAGTTCGTATCCTAGCTATGGTTTCTAGGTATTGCACTGCTCAATGGAAAAACCATTGTCAAAGCACATTTTCACTGTTCAGTAACTCCATTGTGAACATTTGTCACAGGCTTCATACCAGTATTATTATGTAAATTTGGCATTACCTGAGTGGTGACTTTTCAGATACACCTCATACAGCGAAAGAGCCACATGTAGCATTTGAAGCAGTGAACTGTTATATCACTCAAGCTTTGGGTTGACAAAAAGACCAAGGCGATGGCAAATAGTCCTACAAGAAATCTCAATATATCCCTATACTGTTTTTCTCAGTGTAATGGAGAACTTTGTAGACACTGGGGCATTTTTTAAGATAGCCACTATGCAAAGGTTTGCATGCTACATCTGTTGAGGATTTTGATGAATACTCCAACTGTACCAGCAACATTTCATCCAATGCTGCAAATAAGTAATTTTCATTCAGCCTGTACAACATCATAGCTTTGTGTCTGTCCAACATCAATTGGACTAATCCTGAAATAAAGTGACCAGACTAGCATCACATTCTTTCTGTAATGACATTTATAATAGCCACCTGCCAGGCAAAAGGATTACAAGTTTTTATGTAAAGGTAGAAAGGGTGGGATGTTGATCTAGAATAGAAACCAGAATCCAACTGGATTGTCTTATTATGTTTACGAGGCATGGATGAGTGTACAATAAGAATTCAAGGAGCAGGGTGACTGATTTATAATAGATCTCACCTTGTGGAAAAATGTAGTCAACATTGGTCTAACATCAGACACATGGGTATTCAGACTAGTGTACATTATTTGTCAAGGATGATGCCAGGGATTTAGAATAACTAGAATATTTCATATAAATGCTTGATTCATTCACATTTTACTTATGCTATGCAAGCCTAGAATTCTTCAGTCTCATTAGAGTTTAACATAAATTTGCTAAAATGTTTCCAAATCTACTAGCTAAAAATAGATTTACCAAACTGAAATTTAGCTGTTTAAGATAAAACCTAACAGAGATTTTCAATTTGAGCATGTGGGAAGGGTTCTGCAATCTAAATTACTAAAACAAGCTTCATAATGACAATCTATCTAAGATTCCAACATGGTTAGATATAAAAATATATATATATATATGGAAAAGAAATTGTTAATGAGTGGAATAATTTACCAGCAACCATAATTAATAGAAATGGTCTCCCTTGGGGTTTCATATAACCATGATTTTTCGTGCATTGCAAATAAAATTTAGACAGAATGGGAGATCTTTTAGTTTGGATTGTGGTAAATTCATTAGGGAAGTGTAAATGGAGATGTTTTCAAGAGAAGACAGTTTGTTAATAAATATTAGTTAATTTAAAGCCATCTCCAAAATATTCACTAGGCTTGGAAAAAGCAAATATTTCTTTTGTTTGTTGTTATTAGAATGAGTTAAGGTGACAATTTGTGTGCTGCCTATTTTTTTAAAGACTTTATTCCACTTATAATTTTCTATATTTAAAATGGTCTTTGGAAAAGAAAGAAGTATCATTGGTTTAATCTCTGCTTAGATACTAAAAACATAACACCTATGTGTAAAATAATAGTAAGCATTAAAAAGTTTGAACACCACAACAAAATGGATTGTCTTTTGACATTCATATCTATAAATGAAACAATTAATAAAGGTAATCTACATATCTGATGATGTTATGGAATTTTGCTTAATTCATGTAAATCTCTGAGAGCATGTGAAACCCATCCAGATACCATTATAGCAATGTTATTTCATCTGGGTTTCATTTTGAACAATGTCCTTATAATATAATGCAATAAAATATATACTAAGTAAAAATTCTTAGAAAGTGTGTTGCCTTTTAAATAGTTAAAAGTTGATATTGGTTATACCTCCATGATACATTTATAAACTATTTGCAGACAAAATGTAAATCCTTTGTATAGTTGTGGCGTATTATATTAAGAATATAACTACACCTGCTGCAAAGTATTGAAGGAAATAAGTTGTAGACATTGCTGCACAGATTATTAAGATCACAGTAATTTTGACCAAAATGATTTAAAAAGAAAACGTTTAAAGATAAAAAATCAAACATCCATATAAATCCAAACACTGGGTTCTGTCTTTTATTTTAATTAAGCTACCCACATTTACTAAAATAAACAAATCCTTGAAGCAACTGTAGCAGTTATCTGACACCTTTACAACAATTTCAGCATACATAATTTTCACTTTTACTTTTTACCAGTTTTTGAAACTGTACCAAGTACATATTAACTTATACTACAGGTCAGTTGGTTTTCTTCCTAGTATTTTTGATTACTGGGACATTTAGAATTTTATTTTAGAAAATGTTACATATAGGTAAGATGTTTTATATATATTGCCTATCATAATTTTAGTCATTCTGTCTACTGCATTTTTAATAATAGTAACTCAGAATTTAAGATTTCAAGTAATTTATATACATATAATCAAAATGATTTAAATCTGTAACCATGCTTTAGCTAGATTAAGAAAAAATTAAAGATTTCTCTGAAGCATTTCAGAAGAAAATTTGTAATTATTTCTAAAGCATTTAAAATAGTATTATTTTCCCTATATAACAAAATTATTATTAGTTTAAAACAATTGCACTCTCTGGCTTTTGCTTTTTTTAAAGAAAAGTTACTAACATTTACTGGTTTGCAAACAAATGGGATTATGCCATTGTACTACTACTACTCTCCCCCCAAATAATACATACAATGGGTGGAAGTTTTAACGAGTTCAGAAACTGTTCTTTCACCACTTTCACTAACTAGGATAGGGGCCACTCTTTGCATACAGGACTTTGCCTACAGAAAAATAACCTACAAAATTTAAAACATTTACATATCTTCTTATTTGTAAGAGAAACTAGAAATTTCAAAGTGAATAACAATAAGAAGTTATTCTTTGGATATCCATAAAGAAAATAATCGTGTCCCAGTACCCAGAGATATACTTAGACTTGGCAAAAAAACCACACAAAATATTCATGGGTTTTCTGGAGACTGAAAAAATCTTCATCATTGCATTGAATCTTTAGGAGTCAGATTTTAAATCATTTTGTCCTGAATGACTTTATTACCAGTCAGTCCGGAATTGCACAAAACAATTAGGTTTTACTATAGAATAGTCGTTTATTTTTCAAAAACAAAAAAATGCAAAGAATTTTGTGATTAGCAAGTTGAGAATTACTCTTTTATAGGAAATGTATCATTCAGATGCAAAAAGAATTTGCATTCTGTTTACATTTTCTGTTGTGTTATTTAAGATTTTTTAATCTGGAGTAAAATTGCTATACATGCAACATTTGCTTTCCTAATGCCAGTTGGAAGTGTGGAGACAGTTTATTTTCTGATAAAAATAAAAGCAGCTAAAAATTATTTAATTTGTTATTTACTGATTTTCGTGACATCACTTAGTAGTTGTTATTTTTTAACATTTCAATACATACATTCTGATTGAGTAATCTCTTTAATATCAAAATACAGAAAAACCAGTAGAATTCTAACATTTAATTTTAAACTGATGATTCATAAACAATACAATGATAAAAAATAGACAAAAAACTTTTCTAACTAGATAATTGTGGGTAGAAAGATACTGAATCTTTTAGAATTGTAATTTGAATTTAAAGTAAAATCACGATTGAGATAAACTTTTCTCCATTCTGCAGGAACTAATTGTGTTTGGGGTAGCAAAGAATAAGTGGAATAGTCTCAGACTGTCCATTGCACCAAATAACATTCAGCTAATAAAGAAAACTTTCTAATTCATAATATATATGTAGAACATATATAGAGGGTTAAGAAACATTCTGATGCAGGAACATATCACTGGAGCTCCTAGGCTGCGCTCTGATGTGATGAAATAAAATTGTGATGAATTCCATTTTTTGCTGCATACAGTTGATGGTCAACAGAGTTTACTTCCATAGAAATGAATGCTAAGTTAAAGTAGTTTTAATAATGGCAGTCTGGAACTTACTCAATAATCAGAACAACAGGACTGATCCCATGAAAGATGGTACCTTCTCTATTAGCAAGTCAGCTTCTGAAAACTCCATGCCGAGGTCACCGTATCTGACAATTGTCAGAGCTTTTAAGCACATAGTCTCTGAGTCAATAGATTTATTTTCTGAACTTGCTAATGATTTCAGATTAATGCATGGAGTAAAAAATACCATGAAATGGCACAGACTAACATTAACAATTTAGTGTATTCTAAGGATGCTACTGCCACCATAGTATAATCTCTTTAACAATTGTAGAGAAGTTTCATACAAATAAAAATAGCTGTTGCTGCTTTTACTGCAATAAAAAATAATTCTTGAAATAAGGTAAAAGATGCCTTAAAAGGAACTTGCTAGCTAAAAAAAAAGATGAACTATAGTAGTTTTAATTTTAAATAATGAAATTTTAAAAAAATGAACAATTAAAAAAACATTTATTAACATTATATTAGAATGTATTTTAAAAATACAGCTATTAACAAGTTTTAATGAATATGTATTTTTTTTTTTTTTTTTTTTACTGTTCTTCAGAGCATCTACCTGTGTGTGTTTTTCCTTTCATGGGTCATCATACTTGGAAATCAATTTAGTTTGTTTTGTAAAATTTATTAATCAAAAAAAAAAAAAGAAATTGCAGTTTATAGAATTAAGATATAAAAGTAATTTCTGATTTATACATTCACCTATTTATGTACTAATTCTTTTTTATTAAAACACTTTGCTTCATTGAAATTGTCAAGTACTGATTTTAACATTTATTACATAAATCAGTAAAAAAATAAAACATCAAGAATCAGACAAAATGACTTTATTTTTAAAACTGTGAACAACTGTTATGGATTCACAAAAATCCATCATTAACTGCACAGTATGCTGTGCTTCATAACTAGCAAGTCTCCCCCAACATTGAGGGCCTATAAAGACAGACATGCAAAATAAAGAGACTTGTTTGTGATCATTGATCCAAAATGTTTATTCATGGCTTACCAATAAATTGTGCTTATTACCTGTTTATGAGTCCTCTCGTAATTTTGTATTTCTCTAGTCAGCTCTCAATAGCCAATTTGTTATCTATCACTCTTCATACATTATAATATTTTTGTGCACTATGGATCCTCTCCAACTTAATGCAGCTTAACACTGATTTCATTCAAAGCATTTGCACCTTTACAAATGTTTAATTTTTTACATTGCCTATAAAAATTAAAATAAAAAGTATATATACATGTGAAAAAAGATGATTTTAAACATCATTATGCCATAGTAAAATTAGTTATATATATTACTAATTTTCAAATAGTATTGTGTTTTGAACTGTATAGGGACTAAATGAAATCCGAAAATGTATATATTTTTTGAATTTTTTTAATGTTCATTAACTTTGCAAGTGCAATAATAATTTAACTTTTTTTTTGATGACTGCAACTTGATATTTTCTAAATGAATTACTGTACAATAGTAGTAGTAATTATGTACAACTAACTTGTTCAATGTTAATAATTTATACTGGCAATTATTTTAAAGCTCACCTACCTGCCTGTAATTATTATATACTAAGTCCACTATCATTAAAAAAAAATTTGTTTAAATATTTTACTTTTCTTCATAGAATTATCAACAACAGATTTTTCAAAAAGTGAAATGTCATTGAGATCACTGTATCATAACTATTTTAAAATTTACAAATAAAAATGAAGCAGACCACATACAGGTTCATCAATCTTAACAATAGTTATAAATGAAAATAATGCAATTCTTATAACAAGACTCCTCTTATGGATCAAAATACTTCATATTTTGATTTACTGTTAAATATTTGAGATATTACAGAATTTTATAAATTATCATCTAAAAAACTCTAACCTTTTACTTTTAAAAATGCTTTCAGCTACCTATGAAGTCAATAAATTGTAACAAATTACTGCATTACATTAGTAGTAGAACATATTTGTTCTGGAGATGTTTTACCTGCCTGCTATGATGAAAGTACAAATCTAATTACAGATAAAAAACTGATATCTATCTCCATGTGAGGTAAAAAAAAAGCTGCAACATTGTGACTTAATAAACATTTTAATGTAAAACTTTATAATTCTCCAACATATGCTATAATAACTAATACAAATAATTTTATAGGAGTTTTAAATAAACTTACTGAAGTACATACTTACTCATTTTTTGGTAGAACATGGCATCTCACACAGACAGATTTTACTAACCAACAAGCAAAATACAAATAAATCTTTTTTTTTTTAGGGGATAAGTTAATCATTAAAATTATGAAAGGAAAAAGGAAATGTCATGTTTAACTTCAAATACTTTTTAACATTATAACTTTCAAGCAAATTTAGCAGCATATGATTCATAGGCCTGATCCATCATAATGAATGTCTGAGACAATAAAAAATGACTCAATCCAAAAAGAAGAAAAAAGGGAATTATTTTGTTTTGTTTGAGTTACTTTTGTTAAAGAATCAGCAATGTAATATTTATAAACATGGAAAAGTAGTTTTTAGAGCAACTTTAATTCCAACATAAACCCATTCAAGTTTTTTTTTTTGCTTTTTCAAATTAAGAGAAAATCTGGTTAATTTCACATAAAAATTAGTCTAATCTCCATATATATATATATATAGTTTGATGTCTTTGAAAGCTGTCATTTTTACATAAATAAAGCTAAAACAAACCAAGCATGTGGTTGAGTTCAAATGGATCACATGGTTACTCTTTGAAACCTGTATTTTGTTTTGAATATCAGAACAATGCTCTTACTAAGATTTATTATTTCATCTACTCTTAATACCTCAGTACTATTTTACTAACCAATGTTAATTACACAAATTGTATTAAAACAAGCATAAACATAAAATGGTTTTAAACAACTAAATACTAACAATCTATGCATATCTTAATGACCTTGGAAAGAACTACAGTAAGATTAATCAATCTTATGTTGTAACTTAACTTTGGTGAAAGTTAAAAAATATTTTTATAATAGTACAAATAAAATTTTGACAAACATTAAAAATTATTTTCTTCAAAAACAATGGATACTAAATTGACAAAATCTAGCCTTTAAATCTTTACTATACATAAATCATCAGTTGTCAGATTTAAATTCCTAAATAAAAAAGCAACTCATAATAGCTTAAGGTAGTACTCTAATCATCTTCTGAATAAATGCCTAGTTACTTTTGCTACTCATAAAATATAAAAATGAAGTATTGGTAAATACAGACAGAGTTATGGACAAAGTTGTAGAAAGCTCTTGGCAAAAAAACCAATACCAGCAAGTTACTATATTAGATTGATCAAAGCTGGTCCTGAATGGAGGCTATCCACAACTTTCTTCAAAGAGTGAAAACTTAGAGAATGAAAACATTAGTACTGCTTCTTTGTTCAATAGAAAAAATGAAAACGTTAATGCGAGTGATATTTCTCTAACTTAATAGTTTCTCAGGTTGATATTCAGATTCGTACACTCCAGAACTAGTTTGCATAAAGCTAGTGTTCAGCTAATGCATACTTGAATCTCTATAAAATTAAGGAAAGGAATGATACTCAGATGACAGTAAAATTTGTTTTTTCATAGATCCTTGGAACATTGTAGATGCTATTTTTAGCAAGTAATTAGCATGCCAAATCATTAATAGTCTGAAAAATAGTATAGAACTAAACTTGGCATAGTGGTTAGGCTACTGGACTGGAAAGGCTTGAGGGCTCAAGTGTACTACCTCTGTGGCAAGGTTTCTTTTTCAGCAGCCAATCATATGGGCTTCCTCCTGCATCTAAAAATAGAGTTCTAGTAAGAATTTCCAGTGACAGACCCTCATGGTACAGGATAATGCTCTATAACAGATAACTGCCTACCTGAAGCTCATTGTTCTCTTTCCAGGTTAGCATCCTTTGTAGAGAGAGTGAGTTTAAAAAAAAAAAAATGATTAGATATATATACTCTGCTTTTCTAGAATATAGCAAACCAGAATATTTCCTGTGAAAGATATGTACTAATAATCTTTAGATTATTGGTCAGAATCTTGCAACATCACTTTCAATGGCAAAAGATCCCTCCTCTAAAATTTGTACAACCTAAAAAAAAGTGTAGTTTTTTTAAAAAAAAATTTAACAGCCATTTTAAGACAATTTTAGAATTGTATATAACATCTATTAATATATAAATAGTATACAACAGTCAAAACAGTAAATTTCCCTACTTATTGTAGGGTCTGCAGATAACTGAGAGAAGACTAATTGCAAGCAGATTAATAGTTAGTGGATAAATATTGGAATTATTTCCCTTTATTTAGATCAAATTCCATGTAGAAAATAAATGAATTATAAAAAAAAATAATAATTTACAATTAAATTCATAGTAGCTAGCAATTAATACTTGAGGGCCCAAATTTGAATCGTGGTCAGGCATGTCTTATCTCCCTGGAATAATCTCATCTTACTCTTCTTCACCAGCTGGATGCATGGGTTTCTCCCAAATCTAAAAAGAGTTCTAGTAGTGAATTTCTGCAGTATGCACCATTCTTCTCCACTTGGTTTAAGAAAATGAAACCAGAGGTTTCCTCTAGTAGATGGATATGTGCTGACACTGGCATGTAGGTTTGAGGAACAACAATGGTCAATAGTCATAAAAGTTATGCACATCAGCATATGTAAAAATTCAAGTTCTAAAGCCTGTGATCAACATATGCATGTTTTCTTTTGCAGTGGAAGATCACCTGTAATGTCAAAATTCATGCAAGATGGCATGTGGATCTTGTCCATTAATGTCCAAATGCTAAGGTGACTGCTGGAGAGAAAGCTATTGAACTTATGATACCAACTTAACAGTGCTATTCATGATCACGAACTTTACAAAACTGGATTACATAATTGTTACCACCAGAGCCTTTCCAAAAACAGTAATGTGAAAAAGATAGTCTAACCTACAGGCCAGCAAAATGGCAGTGTGTTAGTAAAAGAAATTTAACAGCAGTCATGCTCCCTATCAACTCACAATTGGTCTGCTCATAATTTTCCACTTCACAATCATTCAAACACAAGATGCAAGATGCCAACATGTTGGTCCTGTTTTGATGCAGTGATATCACTGACATTTAAAATGGGCAATACATCATCAGAACTGGTGATATTGCAAAGGGTACTCTTCACCAATAAGTCTGCAACACTTGTCTTGCACTGATGAACATCTACAAACATGGCAACATTATGCAGAGAGGTTTGCTGACTGCTGTGTAATGCAAGCCAACACAAGGGTAGTAGCAGTTAGCATAGTTACCAGATTTATTTACACAGGTGTCAGTTCTGTGATATATAGATATTTTACTATAAAATCACATACCAATCTTCCAAGCACAACCTGATCTGAAAAATCTGAAACAGAACACCCATCACACACAGCCAAGGTTCCATACAGTATCTACAGTTCTGCCATGGTCATCTGTCATCCCTCCCCCCACATTGAGCATGTCTGGAATAAAATCAGGCTCCATACAGAATCAACCTAAAATTTTCAGGAATAATACATGCTGACTGTAGAGGGGAACACAATCCCTTACACCTTCTCCCAGAGATTAGACCATATGTTATTCAGAACAATGCAGTATTTAGTTTTGTCAGCAAGAATGACCAAATCATGTTTTTCACAGTACACATCACATGCCTGCCCTTCATTTTCAGTCTCATCATTCAATTAATGTAGGTGTTCTTATTTCCTACAAATTAGAGGTGGCATAGGTTTGAGCATATTTAAAATTTTAGTGTCTTGTAAAACAACTATTAGATGTAGTTATTTGTTTTGTTCAGAATCATTTTGTTAAAAAGTCCTAAATATTTGTTGTTTAGACAGGTACAGAATTAGTCTTGCTGCCAAATCAATCAAACCAAAACCAATTTTGATGGATTTATGGGAGTATCACAGGTACTTCTATCATCCTATCAACATCTTGTGACTTCTGCAGCTTCAGATGTTCTGCTGAAATAATAAATTGCAAATCCACTCAATTGGTTAATCTCTTACAAAGAGACTTATTCTGCCCAATTATTTATTTGTTCATTTTTTACATAGGGAAAAAAGTGCAGAGACTTTAATAATCATGTCATAAATTACAGCAATTTTAACTACATACAGCAGAAGACTATTAATACAGATTTTCATAAAATTACTTGTTAGTTTTTGTTGAAGTCACTATTTTGATCATCTATTCTATTTTACTGGCACCATAAATCTCTCTACTAAACTGTATTTAACATCACCTTTAAAATGATTAAAGAAAAAATGAAACTAATGTAAAATTTTAAATATAAATTGACGTTTCAAATTAGTCTACTACACAAGGTCTGATCAAAACATTCCTAACTATATTTATTGCAGGGAAATAAAGTATACTAAAGGGATATTAAACAAGTGCCATTGTCAGCCACACTTGCTGACATCACACCTCTGGAAGGAAGTTGCCATCTTGTCTAACGCTGCTTTGCACAGACATGCTTATTTTTCTGTCCAATTGTAAAATGTCCAGCTTGAAGGATCAATGTGTGTGCATAAAATTCTGTATGAAACTCAGTAAGACAGTGATGGAAACCTATGAAATGTTAAAAACTGCATTTGGAGAGCCGTTTGAAAGCATTTGAGTGGTTTGCTTGGTTTAAAAATGGACGAACTGACATCAATGATGATTCACTCTTTGGCCATCCACCAACTTCAACCTCACAGAGTGAGGGTTGCTTGTGCTCATGACACAATTTGTGGTAACAGATGAACGAAAATTTGTGAAGTGGCAAAAGAAATTGGAATCTCTCATAGCATGTGGCAAACAACTGTGACTTAAGATTTTGGAATAAGAGTGGTCTTGACAAAGTTTGTCCCATGGGTTATAACTCCGGAACAAAAGGAACATCACCTCAGTGTCTCATGAACTCAATGATCATGCAGCAAATGATGAAAATTTCCTGCCCAACTTTATTACAGGTGACAAGTCATTGGTTTATGGCCACAATCTCAAGATTAAAGATCAATCATCATTTCAACCCAACATAGCAAGACAGGCACTCAGATGTGATGATGATGATTGAAGCTAATTGTTTCTTTTGACAATAAAGGTGTTGTGCACCATGAGTTCATTCCGTAAAGTCAGATGGTGAATCTGTGGCTTTATTTGGTCAAAAGTGATTCAGTTTGACAGAAGCAGCCTGAAAAATGGGAGTTGGTTTCTGGATGTTGCATCACAACAATGTGCCATCACATTCAGCACTCTCCACACATGAATTTTTGGCCAAGCACAACATTCCATTGCTTCCCCACCCTCTGTATTCACCAAATTTATCCCCTAAAGGAAAGAGATTAGAGGATGTGCCACCCAGAAACTGAAAGCCATCCAAAAAGAAGAGTACCAGAAATGCTTTTTAAAAAATGGCAGAACCATTGGAATCACAGTGATTATGTTGTCCTTTAGTTTTATAAGAATAAATTTAGTCCTGGTACTTTTTGATCAGACCTCTATCTTCAGGTTAGCATTATGCCCTAAAATTGTATTAACAATAAACTACCTTTTTACTTGTTATGTCTCTCTATTCTGAATAAAATTAGTTTAGAAGTTTCACTAATCATTGCACTCTTTTCAATGACATTTTTAAAAACAGAAAATTTATTGACTAGCACCTTACAACTGTAACATATCCTCAGAAGTATAACC
Source organism: Nautilus pompilius (assembly GCA_018389105.1). Lineage (NCBI taxonomy): Eukaryota > Metazoa > Mollusca > Cephalopoda > Nautilida > Nautilidae > Nautilus > Nautilus pompilius. The sequence goes on along the minus strand of JACATO010000626.1, from coordinate 1,325,095 downwards.
CCAATCCATTTTTGTAATAGTCAAAGAAATTATGGAGCTGTTCAAGTGTAAGCCCACCTCCGCCACAACCAATTTTTAAACTTTTACAAACCTAACAAGAAAATCAAAGCTCATTATTTAGTTACTGCTTTTTCATGCAAATGATAAATAAAAAATTGCGCTCTTAATTTGCTTTGCTGATTATGCCCCAATTATGCATAAATAATTTAAAATATATTACACACAGAGAGAGAAAGAGAGAGAGACAGCAGACATAGTCTCTCTTTCTCTTGTTTTTCTATTGATTCTGATATTAAATATACTTGGTATAATTTATATGATTTCATTTATAGCAGCTCTACTTCCAACAAATACTTATTGAATTTGTAGTTTTAACCTAATTAGTAGTACGTAAAAGAAACACTGACAGCCAAAGTCTATAAGAAAAACTTATTTATCTAAGTGTCAAGAAAATAGTTCTGGATAATTAAAGTATCCATAGAAATTCAGGCAAAATCAGGACTTTGGCAAGAAGTCTGGTAGATGTTATTAAACTACAAACAACATTGAAATATTGTTTCTGTTTTAAGTTAAATAAAAAAAAAATTTAAATACTGAAACCTAAAAGATATGATGCCTACCAATAAATACCTAAATGGAAATTTCAGATCCAGCCTAGTTGGGCTAAGGTCCAGTAACACTTCTATTAACTTTTTAAGTGAACACATTCAGACTTTTGGTTTTCAGTGTTTATTCTGACCTTGCTTTAGAAATATCTGACGTCTGATGTAAGCTTGTCATACAGAAGCTGAAATGCTATGAAAATCATGCACCTTTAAGCAGAAAAGTATGTGGAAGAATGTCTCAGGAAATTATCAAAAGCCTTCATTATTAAGTATTTGAATAAGCAAGAAATTTTGCTAATTTTTATAGATATTTAAAAGAAAAAGTCTAACAGTAACTAGGATTGAAACACTACTACTTTCTCATCCGTCACATTCAGTCTGTAGTTTACTGCTTGCAGAATCTGACGCTCAAATGCAGAATTTTGGGTGTTGATCTCTGCATCCCCAACTTGACCATCTTCATACCTGTGGAAAGTTAATCATTTTATCAACATTAAAGCGAATTCATATAATTCAAAACAACATAAAAATAGATATTTAAAGTACCAAATTTATTTAACTAAAATTGCAAGGTCTTTAGCTTTAAAACTTTTAGTGAAGCATGATTTAATATAAAGTAAATAAAATTAAGCAAGCAGTGTTTGAAACAATTGATTGCATAAAATTCTCTATTATGTAAATTTGTGGGGAAAGGAGGGGGGTTGTCACTGCAGTGTTTTTTATCTCGCAGGTTAAGGCGGGGCTCCCTCGATCGATGGGAAAAGGACCAACCAGGAGATTGTGTGGTCCAGCGGATGTGCGATGCTGAAGTTACATAGTGTGTTGGCCATCCCATTATTGAAGCAAGCAATGAGTACATGCAAATATTTAGTTGAAAAGTTGGGGCTTACTGAAGGGGGAAAAGGGCCAGTGGGGGGGATGAACTACTTGTTTCTTTTATGGCTTCTATCTACAGCAGTGGTTCTCAACGTGGGGCATACGCTCCACAGGTGGGCAAATCGATTTTTAAGGGGGGGACAATTGAGTATGAATGAAGAGGTCTGGGTCCAAATTTTCGATTTTTATTTTTTGGATTTTCCACCAGGTAAAGTGTTTTTCAGATGCTATTTTGAGTAAATATTTTTTTTAGTGAAAAAGGTCTTTATTGTATAGTTATTACATAATCACTGTGCCATCGCTCTTCATGCACGTCACACAAAGTGAACGAGGTCATGGAAGAACCTTATTTATTGAATTTGATTTTCCTCCGTTCTCTCAAAGGAGAGCATTTCCATTTTCTGAAAATTCAGAGCTCGTAAACAAAGTTGTTGTTTTGGTGTTTTCACGCAAGGTAATTGATACATATTTCTTTGGTTGCTCGTGAATATATTTGATTGTTTAGTATTATGATACGAGAAGATACATAAAGTGTCAGAGATGAAAACTTAATAGTCCAAATGCTAATATAATACAAGTCTTGCCAAATTCATTGTGTATGTGTGCGCGCGCACATATTTTTGTCAGACGATTATCGTCAATACATTCATGTGTGATACAAATTTCTCACACATTCGTAAAAATCTGGTGTACCGCACTGTCTGTCCTTATATGCTGTATAAAACAAATCGGCATTGTTTTATTAATTATGTGTTAACTTCATTTCATTTATGTGTTTACTTGAACGTTCTAATTATTTTATTTCATTTTTGTGTTAACTTAAACGTCTTAAATTCTGAAAGTGCATTTCACTTCTTAAGATTACTCATTTATTTCAGTCACAGCCCCTATGCATAAAATGAGTAGTGCAAGCAAAAAGAAAGTTCGTCAGTATTCAGAGGAATTTTTTAAATTTGGTTTCATACCCGCTGCTCATGATGAAAGGTCACCTTTCTGTCTCTTATGCCAACAATGCTTGACCAACAAATCAATGAAACGAGGTAGTCTTGAGGCACATTTGAAGGCGAAACATAGTGCGTACGTAAATTCAGATTTGAATTACTTCAAATCTTTAAAGAATAAGTTTGAAAAAAGATCAACAATAAAGTCTCTGTTCACTGCACAAACTGTTACTATCAGTCGTACTCTTGAGGCAAGTTATGAAATTTCTTTACTCATTGCTAAATCTGGAAAAAATCATACTATAGGGGAGGATTTAATTAAACCATCAATATCTGCATTTCTTAAAACAGTTCTGGAAAAAGATGACAAAGATTTAAAGCCATGCCACTCAGTAACGACACTGTTAGGAGAAGAATAGATGAAATGAGTGAAGATATTGAAACACAACTTGTTGAAAAGCTGAAATCAAGAAAATTCTCAGTACAAATGGATGAATCAACTGTGAGAGGCAGTGAGGCCTTATTGCTAACTTATGTAAGATATATTGATAAAGGTGAATTTGTTGAAGAAATGTTATTCTGCAAATCTTTAGATACCACCACTACTGCCGCTGATATATATAATAAACTAAAATACTACTTAGATATCAATAATATACCAATGGAAAACATAACATCTTGTGCAGCTGATGGTGCTCCTGTTATGATGGGCAAGAAAAATGGCTGCTTAAAAAGAATGAAAGATGAGAATCCGGACATGCTTCTTGTGCACTGTGTTATTCATAGAGAGAACTTAGTGTCGAAAAATATTTCTCCTGTACTTAATGAGGTACTGAAATCAGTTATAAAATCTATCAATGCTATCAAAACTAATGCCAAATGTGAGCGTCTTTTCCAGAAATTTTGTGAAGATAACAATTCAGACTATGTGAGACTTTTACTTCACACTGAGGTACGGTGGCTTTTGAAAGGGAATTGTTTGAAAAGATTCATGGAACTGTTTGATGAACTTAGTGGCTTTCTAAGTGACAAGCATGAAATGAAGCACCTGCTAACCGTTGATGGAAAAGCATTTTTGAGTTATTTAGCAGATATTTTCGAAAAACTGAATGTGTTGAATAAACAACTTCAAGGAACAAATAAAACACTTGTTGATGCAAAGGCGAAGATATTTGGCTTTATTTCATTTATCGAGTTATGCCAAAAAAATATTTCTGACAAAAATTTTGACCAATTTCATTGGCTAAAAAAATGAGAGCCGACTGAGGCTGCTGTGCTTGTCATTGTGGATCATCTGAAAATATTGGCCTCTGATTTTAAAGAAAGATTTTCTGATTTAAAACAGATTAATTTTCCATCGTGAGTGATGCAGCCAGTGCTTGTGGATTTATCTGATGTTTCAGTGCAGTACCAAGAAGAACTCTCGAAAATAAAAAATGATGAGTCAGTTAAAACTTTATTCAACATAAAAAGAGCGATGGCATGGCTTTGTGATGAGACAGAAACTAAATACCCAAATTCAACTAGCTTTGCAAGGAAACTGTTGTTACCGTTTCCATCTTCATATTTAGCTGAATGTGGCTTTAGTGTTGTAAATGATTTGCTACTGAAGAAAAGAAATTCACTGGATATCAGTAAACGAGGAGATTTGAGACTAAAGCTGACTAAATTAGTGCCTAATATAAAATCTCTTTGCAGCAGGAATGAAGCACAAGGGTCTCACTAACTTTATTCCGCTTTTCTTGAGGTGTGCTCAAATGGCATTTTGCATTTGATAGGAACCTATACTTTATTGTACAGTAATTAAAATGATCAAATAAGCTTCCATTCAAATTAGTTTGTGTTCATAGTACATTTCAGTTTTCTATTACATGTTTTGAATTTTTATTTGCTGTTTTTGTATGAGACAATCCACAAATATTTTCATAAATATAGAAATTTTCTCTCTCTTTATTACCTGTGAATTCTCTCTTATTATCATATGTATCATTATTAAAATCTAATACCACTTAATATTTTTTCTTACAATTTTTTCAGTAATTTCTTGTTCAAAACTTTAACTGTTTTTTGTTTATTTCATTTTTCATGGATGCCATGTTCTGTTGAAGCTTGTTTAAACCAAGGTATTGGCGTTTTAAGCTTCTTCAGCTGAAACAGAATTAACTTTTTAAATGATAAGAATTATATATCACCATGTGGGGGCATCAGGATTTTAGAGGTGATTAGGTGGGGCATGGCCCAAAAAAGGTTGAGAACCACTGATCTACAGTTTTTCCGGGTTGGTGATGCCTGGTGTAAGTTACTGACTGTAGTGGTCCACCATTCCATTTGGCCACTCGCTTTGCCAACTGTTGAAGTGAAGTGAACTTGCTGCTGCCCATACCTTCCTGATGACCACACGTGCAGAAGATCAGCCGCCAGCCACCCTTACTAATGGATGATTTTAAAATAAGTAACTTTTTGTGAGCGCTACGTCGACAAAGCTTATATTTTCAGGTATGCATGCTGTGAAGAAATGAACTACAAGTAAATAAGATAAATATATGCTTTTGTTTCACTAAATTCTTTCGACTCCAAATTTCTGGGTGAGAAAACACCTTTCTACTGGTCAAAGCATTGGGAAAATCCTACCTCCCCCTCCCTCCAGAGAGAGAGAGGGAGTAGTGTTGGGTAGCCGGCTCGCAGTCTCAATGTAAACTAATTTTGGCTAAAATTCTTTAAGACCATAAGTTTTCATTTTAAAAATATTATCAATTTTTGTTACTAATCGAAATCTAAATAAAATTTCTTTGAACCTAAAAAAGGATATGAGCAAAATTAGTATCTGATGGCAATAGTTGCTTCACTCCACACATCTCTAATTCTTACCAAAGAACAGTATATAGACAAATAAATTTCCAAGTGCATTTGTATAGCAGGAACAGATACTTTACAGCTTTGCTCATATTTGTAAAGTAACTATGGAAAAGAATTAATGCACAAACTGAATGTCATTACATTTAATATGCAAATTATTTCCCATGAAATTTTCACATTATCAAAAAGAAATAATTCAAGTATTTTATAAAATTTTTTAGGGCCAACTCTAACCAATTTTGATAGTTTCTGCAATAATGGTGAGATACTCATTTTGTCATAACTGATAAATACTGATATATTTCACAATGAAGCAGTTAGTTTACACAAAGTCCGAAGGTGGTAGTTTTTGAAAACATGAACCCTGACTAAACAAATGATTACTGGTAATCTGGTCCATGTGGGCCAACTAACAAATATACTTCCTATTATGCTGTCACCCTAAGCTTAATCAATTTAAATTCAAGACCTTGTGTTTTTTTTTAAAAAAAAAAAACCTAATAATTTATTGATTTCTAATGGACAAAACATTTAATGTTTTCCTCAAATGTCCAACTACAATAGGTAAGTTCAGGAAGCACAATAAATCTCATAGAATTTGTATATGTAAAGAGTTCATTTACTTGCAGGTGTTTACGAATTAATGAAAACTATTTCTCTAATGGTCTGTAGTGCCTGTCCTCAGGCCCGGTCTGTATCTATTGTTTAATCCCAACAGAAAGGTGGATAAAGATTAAAGAATAAATATTACATCATTTTCAAACTGAAAAAAAAAAATCCTGAAAAATTCCTTCTACATTCAAAATATATAGTGCAACCTTACAAATCAATTTAGTTTAAAATTCGGATCTTTTAGAAAAAAAAAAAATGCTCTAAACAAAACAAAAAAAAATCACTAGTCTTTCATAAATCTAAAATTAAAACTCAAGATAAACAGAATTTTTTTAAAAATATACTTACACGAAGAAAAAGCGTGTACACACATATTCACATTTAGTACACACCCAGACATTCCCATGCTTTTTCAGCTCTGGAGATTTTATAACTAAAACAAAAGGACAAGATCATCAAAGACTGCTCACAATATCTTCAAACTATTACATCTGGATTCTAACTACTGTCTCTCTAAAAGGGCTGCTTTAGCTGTATTTGTGCAGATCTAGTTTATTTTTGAACCATTCTTATAACATGCAAAGACATCTATAATGATAATGGGGCATATAACAGTATTTATTTTCTAGAAGCTAAAGCGCAGCATTAGAATATGCTTCATCAGCAAATTCCCAAATGATGGAAAAGATACCAGCTGGTAATAATGAAAAATTGAGATAGTTCCCTCTCTGCAAAACCCCACAAAATTTGCAAAACGAAAATATTACTAGTAAATATCTATTGTGTTCTTTAATAAAAGCCAAGAAATTTCCAATGTACACTAACTTCTAGTTTTACAAGAGGTTCATTCTTTGAAAGTTGTTTGTTAAGTAACAATTCATTAAACAAAAATAAATTTCCTATTAAGTTAAAGGCAATAATTAGAGATCCATTCCAGCAACCTGAGATAACATACAAATTATGGTAAAGGTAGATAAATATACAGCACACGAATATGTATTTATTTATCATAATTAACAGTACTAACTAAAAACAAATATATAAAGGAAAAAAAGGAACAAAAATGAAAATGGAGCAGCACTATTCAACATTGATAGGTAATGAATCACTGACAGAAGTTGATGGCTGAAGTTCTGAAGTAGATTATTGACTTGTTGTTGGGTCCCTTGGCTTGAAGAAAATATCAAGTGGTCTGCTTACTTTTTTGTTTCTTCTTTTCATAGAACTCCCTATAGCAATGAAGAAAGTCTTCAACTTTTCTGCTCATGCTGAAGCTGCATTCCACATTTGGTTCATCTTTGAAAATCGCTAGGGCTTGTTCACTTAGCGTAAAAACATGTGCCATGCTTTGCAGTAAGGTATTTTGGTTTGGAAGTTTGCAAATCATTTTTGTCTTTTCCCTGTGCATCCAGATCTATGTTTTTTGTTTGTCACATCATCAGCATGGATTCCAACTCATTAATGTCATCTTCATTAACATTGTAAATTCTGCTTTATGCACCAACTTGACAAGCTGTCTGTTGACCCCTTCCAGCTCTCTTTCAAACTTGGCCACGATTTCTTTCAAGCAGAATTCATGGTTGCACTACTCATTTCATTCCAAGACTCCTCTATGTTATCCAATGTCTTCTTGATGTAAATAATTCTTCCAGAAGTCCCAAACTGATAGCTTATCTTTGCAGTCTGTTTCCAAGATGAACTGCCTCATAATACACAGCATGTAATAACCTTTTAACATTGAGATAATGCCTTCATCCATTGTTGAACTAACAATGTGATGTTTAGAGACAAAAACACACTTGGATGTTATCAGCAAAGTTTTCATAGTAGATGGGATGACAAGGGGTGTTGTCAATAGTCAGTAAGCACTCATTATCCAGGTCTTTTTAGTAGGAGATAAATAAGATGTGTTGTAATCCTGGACAAGAATGGCTGTCACCCAAACTTTGCAGTTGAAACTCCAAACCAGGGAAGAATGGTCATCCCTTCAAAAAACGTGGGTTCTCAGTCATAAACTAACAGTGGATTAGGCTTACAATCAACCTCTGCATTGTTTCCAAGGAATAGCGTAAAGAAATATTTTGATGCTTTGAAGCCTGGTACCAATTTTTCCTCTTTAGATATGTAGGTATGTAATGGCATCTTCTACTAGAGGATCAGTTTTGTCCAAATTAAACACCTATTTTGCCACATATGTGCCTTCTCTTATGATCTTGTTCAATTCGTTTAGCCATTACAGCATCAGCACTCACTACCTCTCCCGTCATCTTTAAGCTGTGCAGGTTAGCACACTTCTTAAAATGTCTCTCAACTGGTTGAAGATCCTTCTCTGCCTTCATGATCCCTTAGATCTTGCTACAATAATGTTGCTTTTCCTGAATCATGATCAAACGCAGTGGAGTACTTTGCTGTTTGTTCTTCAATCCACAAACTGATATTTTCCATCTCCTTGATTGTTGTATCACACACTTTAGTTACTCTCAATGCAGGGACTGGTCTAGCTGTTGCTGCACTCACCTTTATTTTGTTGGCACTGTTGAAGATCGCACACACTTTAAGTACAAGATGGAGGCTGCATGCTATGTAATAAGCATTCACCTTTGTCGTGTCTTTTCATGTCTAGTTTTGTATCAACATTTATAGAATGTCTAGACTTCTTGCCTGGTATGCTAGCAGACAATGTTGAGCAGTGTTAGGAACTCATGATGAAGGGTGGCAAGATATTTTGAGATAAAACACAAAAATGACTAACACTTGAAGTAAACAGAGAACAATAAAAGAATGGCAACCAGAATGAGAGACTGAATTAGAGATGTAGGTAGGGCGATTGCCTCTTTGTGCTATGATGGATATGTGCAGCCCATCACTTATAACTCTAAATATGCATGTCTTTTGGTTTGGTGTGCTTTTGTTGTAGCAAAAATTTATTATGCATAACGAAAAAGGGGTATTCATTTTTCAAATGCGTTACACAAAAGATCTGATTTTCAAACTATCTTCCTACCACCAACAGAAAGTAAATGCAAGTCTTTCCAGATTTTTTTCTCCTGAAAACACAAATTCTTGTTTTCTTTTTAATTTTTTAATAGATGAAGACAATAAAAAACTTCCTGTATTTTAATGAGAAAAATGTTAAGTTGTTTCTTTATAGGTTAAAAGAAAATAAATAAAATGGATGCTGAGCTATCAGTTTTTTCCATTTCATGACAATTTTTAACAAGTTGATATAAAAAAATGGAGAATATATGAGAACATTTTTATCATTTTAAAAATGTAAGAGTTGGTGTGAGTCTGGTAAGCAGCCAAAATGTATTGGAGACAAAAAATATTTATTTTAAAATTACCATACTTTACCTTCACACAGTGCAATACAGTTAATGTTGTCACTCTGCAAAAAGCGTGTTTTAGTCTGGAAAAAAAAAAAAAGACAAGTCAAGAATTATAAAAAAAAATCTAAGCTTTAAAAATAAGATAATTTTTCTTTGTACACACCCTTAACCCTTTGATCACATCCATATTGATCCTGACAGAGTAACTCTCCAATAATTAAATTTTTCCAAGATTTTGCAGGCTATAGAATCTCTATTGTGTCAGGATCAATACTCCATTCCCTGTAAATATACAGGAATAATTCTCAAAGAGTTAAAGCCACCTGATAGTCATGAAATTCTCTTTATGTTCGTAAACATTTACAAATATACATATGCCCTTTATCAGCTTTCTGTGAATACAATTAAAAAAAAAAAAGAAATTAGCATGCTTCATGAAAGTTAGAAAATGTCAATGTGAGCATATTAAAAACATTGAAAAAAATCTTCATGGTTCATGGTTTTTGTCCAAATAACAAAGGGCTAATCAAATGCAGATTATAAACTGGTGCAAGTTAAAATTTCACTTTATCTGTAAATTTTTTTCTAATCATTTTGTTAAATGACATGAAATCAATTCTTAAGTAATAAGACCATAGGAATAACTTTCACTCACTAACTTTTTTAATTTACATTCTTTCACAACAAAGTCTTCAATAGATTTCATGGACTTTCTAATTAAGACACTTGGAATTTGTGAAATAGAGAAAAAAAGTTGTTCTACATTACAATAACAAAAGCAATCAGGATATTATAGATTTATCACATAGTTGAGGCAAATGTCTCTTCAAGCATAGCAATAGAGTCAATAATTTCAGTGTGACAAAGAAAACAACAGATGGAAAAGAAAAATTACTAGTTCAAGCCAGAACAAAATCTACAGTATTAGTTTTCATTTCAATCATTACATTCGCACAGATTACCATGGTAATGGACAAACCTACTTACCTGCTGAGACTGCTGCACTTTCTTAATATTTGTGAACCAGCCATGACCCATCCTGGAATAGCTGGATGAGATGCTGGAGATAGGACTAAGATAGATTCCTTTACCATACACTGAGCCATTCATCTAAGAAAAGAAACAACACAGATTTCATAGGTTTCACTTTTCCTTTTTTTTAGTGCAGATTTGCTCATATTTAACAAATGCAGCTGGTTTATTTATTATTATATTAAGAAAACCCAGTGGATTTCTCAGGGGGAAAATAAGAAAAATACCAAATTATAGCTTCCATTGTTTAAACAGTTGACAAATTTGGAAAATAGAAATAAAAATTTTTCTTACAAGTAAAAAGAAAAAACACATGAAAATTCAGTCATCCAAATTTTCAATAATTTTATCTTTAAATGTGAAAAATTTGCACAAATGAATGAATGAATCTAAATACTGAAATGGTTCAGTACAGGTTTTCTACTTCATCTTTCTTTATAGTAATATACAAAGTTATACTACTAATACTACTGTGATTCAAGAAAAACCCACACTTCTGTAAAAGTATCACCAATATCTTTGTTTTTAAATATAATTAATTTAAGATAATTCACTTTTATAAGATTTATCAGTAATCTTTTGAAAACAGCAGAAACATCTTCCATCTACTGTGAGAATTTATTCGAATGGTCAGCTTTTTAATCAAAAAATGTTCTATTTCACTCATTTTTTATCTTCCACCAAATTTGAGTTATTAAAAAAAGATGCTATAAGTAATTGCAATATTTTGTGATTAATTAAAATGACGACAAATCTAAAGTGAGAGATATAGGACAAGACCACAAAAAGCTTTTACTGAGCTTGCTTACTTTTCCATTATCAACTTTAAACTGCCTGCTCAACATTTCAGTAAACTCATATATAGCCACACTAATAATGTTGAAAATCTATATTGGTAATTTGTTCCATTCATTTTTTATGCTAAAACTTTTTAAAAAACCAAATCTAATATATTTTTGTGACAGTATTTTAAAATTGTTGGTAACTACCTTAATTTTTAATGGTTCTTATTAGATATCCTCTTAAACATCTAAATAGTGAACAGATTTAATATTTTTTAAAAGATTGATTTGAATATTCTACTTAAATTCCAGACAGATTCTTGATGAACTCAGCATCTTTTTACAACAGAAATGCCCCACCTAAATTGTATATTCAAGATGAGGACAAGAGAAGATTGTGAACAAATGCATCAAAATTTCATTGCTTTTGTGTTTTCTGGTTGAGTTAATTATTCCTAACTCATGTTAACTTTACTAACAACAAAAATATATTGCTCTTCACAGTTAAGGTTTTATCTGTAACTAATGTGCACCATTAACAACTTTCTTCTTTCTTTAAAGCAATTCTTTATGGATAACTTCTAGTAGATACACTACTTGCATAATTTTATGCACTGCTTAATAGAGGAAAAATTACCCATCCAGAAACTGAAAAATGTGTTGGGCATCAGTACCAGCAGCTGCTCCACTTTTGAATTTTTATATTGATTTAATCCATCATGGACAGCAATATGATTTAGCTCAGTAAGAAGTCAAAAGATTGCAACAAAAAACAACAGATTCCATTTTATCAGCAGCTTCAAAAAACATTCTAAAACAACAATATTAAATAGCACTAATTTTTTTCATAACTGCAGGTCATTGTTTGGTAATTATAATTCAAAAAATGTCAATCTTGACAAAACCTTTACTGCTTTCTTTACTAATAAAAAGAATAATCCTGAACTATAATTATCATCAGTACCAGTCCAGATTTACCAGTATATATTTGTTAAAGTCAGTAGTGTTTTTTTCCTTTTAAATTTTTGCTGCTCAGTAAATAAGCAGACAAGATACATCAGTCAATTAATGGGCAGCTGATAACCTTCTTTTTCATGTTTTTTTTAATGAAAAAGAAGTTATTAATTTTCATTCTTAGTTTTGATAGCACTCATATACTAATGATTGGCTAATAGCACATGGATTTACTAATCGACAAGATGAATCAGTGAATATTTTCAAGCTGAAAAGATAGGAAAGAAATCAGTAGCTAAGTTATCAGTGGAAAGAAGGGGGTTCAGAAATAGATGAAACAACGGAAAATCAGAGAAACTAGGTCAAACTCACTTCAATATCAACACAGAAAGATAGTTTATTAATTCTTTGCAGTGTAAATAAAGGGAAGGTGTTTATCTTAGTTTCTTTTAACATATTTTTACACATTTTTTTCACAAATAAAAATATGCAAAAAATAAGCATAATGTAGATGCAAAATTTGCTAGCTTTCATTCAAATGGAAAGATGAATTTTTTTTAAAATAAAGAAATTATATAAAAAGGCAAAATCTTGAGGGTATGAGCAGTCTCTTTTTAAAATTCTTAGAAATGTACCATCTATCTCCCAGCTTTATCGGCCAAGTTGGCTAACAGAAAAGAGAAGCATTAACTATTTCAAATAAGTTTTAAAGTAATTTATGTAATAATAATTCTTACTTGACAATATCTTCCAACAGTAGATAAATACAAAATAAGTGCTTTCTGATTTTAAAAAATGAAAAAAAATCCTCATTTACTTTTGGTTTTGCAAGAGTACCCAAAACACAAGATACTGCTCAGATGGAAGAAATAATAAAAACAAGGGTGTGAGAGATTTCAAAAAGAAACAGAACTAAAGTTAAAATCATGAGGGTGGTTGGGTGCTGCTAAACAATAATTAAAAATGCTTCAATAACATAATTTGTGTACTATCTTATAACCACTACCTACACAAAGTGACAGCAACAAAAACATAGCATATCTGTTAATGAGAAGTACAGAGATTAAGAAACCTTCAAGACTGCTCACATTTTACCAAGCCACCAGAGAGCTACAGCAGCAAAAATATCTAGTCAGTCTTGAATATAATTAATAAATGGAGATTTTATTACAGATGCTAAGATTTTGTTGTAATGAGATAATGTACAAGTTTCAATGTCACAATTTAAGACTAAGCAACAATTTAGTGTCTAACAAGAGTTAGATAGTCTGACATACAAGAACTCTTAGACTAAAAAAATAAACTTCATTAAACTAAAAATAGCTTAAGAATTTCCTAGCCAAATAAGTCTTTACCTGGCACTGACCAAAAGGTAAACTTTCAGCTGCATCTTTCTGAAAATAAGGAAGGAAGCTAAGTGAATGTTAATTCAATGCCAACCCATCAGGGTGGATTGGGAACTTAAAACATCCCTCAAAAATTTTCTGAAAGTGGCAAATACTGCCCAGCTGATAGTAGTTTTATAACCTTATTTTCAGTAATCCCATTCCTACTTATTATAGTCATTTGTAGACAATTACAAAGAACTCACAATTTTATATAGTATTTTTATGAAATGTATTTGTTAATACTGCTTACTGTACAATTCCAGGTACTGCTTATTCACAAAACTGAAAACATTAATTAAACAAAAATAGCACCAAACACATACACCAAACTGAAAATCAGTATATATTACCTATTTGAAAATAATAATACAATACAATAGTCAGGTTATTGCAGATATAGCTCCCTACATAACAAAAAAAACTTTTCAATGATACATCATTTTCAAAGATTGCATCTGGGTCTATATTATGTAGAATGTCATTTTCCACAGCCATGAAAAGAATTGCTTCCAAATGGTCAGCACCCAGGATACTCCTCAGCTTCATCTTGATAAATTTCAGTGTTCACAAGCCACCTGAACTGTTGATGAAAGTGTTAGGTGGTATTTGCATGCTAGACCTATGTTTGTGTGTGCCTTACTGAACAATTTGTAGTGCTCCAAAGCTTAACACAATGCAGAGTTTTGGCAGCATTTGCACACAGACTGCTTCTCATGATGCTCAAGTTGACAATTATCCATAATTCTAATGCCTATATTATCAACACTCGCCTCTTGACTGTTCAGGATGTATTTCTTGGGTAGTGAACTTTTCAGCATGTCCCTTGGTTATTTGCTCATCAAACACTTCACTAGTTTTCACTGTTTTTGAAGCACATTCTCCCCCCCAAATGTACAGGGTACAAACAGGCTAGGTCTTTTATTTTTCTCAAATCTTGCTTTTAAATTTCCATTAGTTCTGTCTAATATCCTGTTATGCATAGCTACTTCAAACTATTTAAAAACATCAACAAAATCTTTAACTGTAATTTCTCCATGCATCCTCCTCCTTTTCCATAATCTTTTCTCTGGAAATAACTCCTGGATGACAATACTTTTTCGGTGGAGGGAGTTCACGTTTCAAATTCAACTGTTACCCCATCAATAAAATCATAACTCTACTCCCCCTTCACTGTCCTGCTGCATTTTTTTCCAACTGATCCAGACTAACATCACCAAGTGAGGTGCTTTTAGCAAATATCTAGATAAAGGTCTGTAGATAAATGTCATCATGATTATTTCATACATCTTTGTTAGACCTAGCTTTTGATTGCAATTCAGATGAGGTTCCTTCTGATTCTTCAATCATGTCTTAGTAGAGAATCACAACATCATATATCAAACTCTGAGCCAATGAACAAAATATTTTAGTCAATGCTACATCCATCACTCAATAACGTGTTTTACCAATGGCCATTGTACATAAATTTAGACTGCTTTATTTCACTGATTTGGTTCCATACATCCCTTCTCTTATAAAATTCTCTGAAATATAGAGCAATCCTATTTAACAAAGAAAAGAGTGAGGTTGCAACAATGTGCTCAAGTAGCATCACTAATCAGAAGATTTAATATATAACTGTGTCACCAAGCATGAATTTGTCCAAGTGATTTGTTGTTTAGCCAAGTTGAAAAGCCACTCTATATTCCTTGTATATTTGCTGCTCTATCTGTTGCATAAGCATCCAATGAGTTATGTCTAAGTCATTTTCCCAAAGTACTTTTTGAAAAGTTAGAGAGAATCTTTTCCTGTGGAATCTGTACAGTTGATTACAGTTAGTGACTTTTGCAGGATGCCTTTGTTCACATACTGAATTATAAAGAAACATTGGTCCTTGACTTAAATATATTATGTTGTGTCTAAATGTACAGAAAAACATACCATTGTTCACCAATCTTTTTGATATTAATGCTAATGAACTACTACACCCATTTCTGTGTTGTGTGTGACTACTGACTTTTCTTCACTACTTTTGCCTATCTCTTTAACACAGCACATATGCTGAGCAGTATGAGCAATTCTAAAATATTCCCATGACCTAGCAATGAATCAATCATCCAGCTAGAATGCAGCATTGGCTGTACTTTCCCTGCAGCTTAGACCTCATTTACCAATTTTATAACCTTGAACATCTTTTATATGACCTGTATATTGTATTTAATTTTGTCTCTTTTCATTTGTTTTTGATCTATTAGGTTGTTACAAGTTTTGTTGGCTTTTTTACTGCGAGGCACCCACTTATCAAGCCTTTTCACTTTGTTGATTGTGCCAAGATGTCGAGAAGCATTTGCAGTGCTTATGCTTATGGCAAGCTCTCCAGCAATTTCTCGCACTGTTTTTCTTGGATTGGCTTCAACTGAGGCTTTCAGACGGTCATCATCACAGCTGGAAGGACGTCTGCTACATTCCTTATCTTCAAGGCTCACATCTCCTGATCGAAGTTTTGTAAACCATTGTTTTACTGTGCGCTCATTTGCTGTGTCCTCACCTCATGCTTGCTTAATGTTACGAGTTGCCTCAATCATTCTGTGGCCTAGTTTGAACTCGTGAAGCAAAATGACACACAAAACTTTTCTATCCATGCTTCATTCAGAACCCTGAAACAAACATCCATTTTATGATTTTTTAAAAGGTAGGTTTTGCATAATGTATGCCAAAGTGCACACTACAAAATGATATATAACTTATCTACATACACCTTCACAAGCATACAAAAAATGAACCCCAAATTAACATAATATAAAAACTGCCAAAACTTTTGTAATAACCTAATATTTAATGTCTTTGTGTTTAAAACTTAGAATATGAGCTTCTGCACAATAATTGTGTTGATATCCTTGTATTCATTGATTTGTGGGTGAATATGCTTCCAGTCTTCTTACCAACCGTAAATGCGTAGTTTTCATTATCCTTGCTGATGCCCAACATACTGTGCAGCAGCAGTGCATTTGTTGACTCACTGTATGAAATTCAATAACACAGAGATTTATCATCAAGTGGCTTCTTTGATGTGATTGAAAAAAGAAATCCCTCTAATCTTTTTTATTTTGATCTGACAAAAACATAAGCAGCTTCCTCTACCTGTGTGTGCTTTATCTATTCTTTCAAATGTGTTTCAGTGTCTTGTCTTCCTTCTTTTAGTATGTGTTGTGGAAGGTTCATGTCTCATCTTCCTTCTTTTGATGCCTTGGCTATAGAAGCACCACTAGCCCTAAATTTGAATGTGTCAGTCAATTTTGAGCACTATTCTGCTTGAGACCAACAGCACCATCTTTCCAGTGTTTTTCTGCTCCACCTTTGCTTTCTCTCCATCTAAAAAGGTTAATATTTTAATACATTTGGTAAAAGTAGCAAACTTCAAATGAAACCGACACATTATTACATTTAAAAAACTCTTTTAGATAAGACTTTAAACTATTTGAGCATTCTTAAATGGACATCACATGCAATAACATTACATATACTAAATAGTTAGCAGCAAAATCTGTAGTTAAACAATTTTTTTTTTTTCAATAAGATGTTACCAAAAACAACTAGCCAATAACAAATGTTACTGTATTTTTCAGTGTAGAAGTCAATAGTTTACCCCACCCGGAAGTTTGAGCTTTGACTTATACTCTATATCAACATATCAATGTCAGCAAGAAATGTGTTAGGGACTAAAGACTATGAAGAAAACCAAGAAGGCAAATTGCAGCTGCAAAGCTAGGTGGACTAATACTGAGGACAAGTTGGAGTAACATGTGCTAACCCAATGCACCACTTACATAAACTTGTGCTATCAAAAATAAAATTGAGAGTTGAATTTTTGAAAAGTTTCAAAGATAGATAAAACTGGCATATTTAGCTTCTTTTTAAAGTAGGCGATTCAACATAGAACAAATAATACAAGATCACCTGATGATTACTGATGTCATGTAGTGATTAAATATAAACATTGAAGTTTTGATAACAGAATTGAAAACAACTTTTGCAGTTTGCTTCAAATATCTCCAGGATTACAAACATGTTAAAAAAACTATTACAACAACCCATTTATCCAGATTATCTCACAAGATAGTTCAATATGTACAAAACAGCTTGTTAACATTCATCAGATTGAAAGTTCCTTAGACAGCAGTACAATGTGACAGTGTTATGAATGACTCAGCACTGCGTGGGTAAAAATGGCTTTAGGCTAATGTCTGGTAGCTTTAAACCTTACACAGATTCTGAAGTATCTATGTCCAAAATTTGGAACCTTTGAGTGCTATGGTTCAGCCTTGAAAGAGTAACAAACAAATGCATAAACACTTGAAAATATGTATTAGATGGCTAACTACTTAGTTGATCTAGTCTTGTCTTATACCCTAAATCAACTTATTCTCTAAAGCATATGGTAGATATTATAATTATTTAATATTTGTTTACTAATTTTATTGCAAATGGTATTAATGGCTGTAGAATTCATTATATTGTAATCTTTAATAACTATAAATAAATTTGGAAAAAATTCTAAAAATTTATTATTTATGGATTAACACCCAAATATGTATATATGTAACTGTTTATAAAATTCAAACTTCCTGGAATAATTTTCCACTATACCAACAGCTCAAGTAGAGAATAGTGCTGGTGGTACTTGTTTATAAAACACTGAAACCTACATATAACTCCTACTGGCCCACTGGAAAGTCTACGAACAATCTGCTGCTGCAACTCATCCATCCATTTTGTAAAAATACTTATAAACTTTTCTTTATTAGATTAAGAAGAAATACAGTTTATTGTGATTCCACCTAGACAAAAGTATGACTAAAGCAAGATGAAATCAAAGTTAAGCAAAATTTTTATTTACTAAAGTAATTTTAAGTAAAACAAAATCAATCAACAAAATTGCAAGTTTTAAAATGTGCCCTCAAATATTAACTGTCCAAAAAAGTTTAGATAAATGTTAAAATATAGTGTTCTCGTATTTAGAAACTATAGTAAAATGTTGAACATTTTAAAAAGGAAAATTACTGCAATTTTAACATCTCTCCCTTATTTAAGTGGCCTCTATTTTGTTAGCAGTTTAGCAATTTTTGTTTTTTATTTTATTCAATAATAGAAACAAAAGACCTATCATTATCAAAAAATACAACAAAACATTGAATTATCAGTTAATAGAAATCTAGGTTTTAACTTGTAATAGCTATCTAGAACCAAACTGCTGGAAAAGAATCATCTTATTTATGTGTATAAATACTGTTAAAAAAAAAAAAAAGATGAGCAAATCAGGAAAATCTAAAAAGGTGTAATGTATAAAAAATTAATACATGATATACAGAGATATAACAGCAAGTTTATAAAAAACAGCTGAACATACCTCATATTTGGTACCTGATGCATTCAGCAAACCAACTCGGATAATAGAGTGCCAGTTTTCTATGCTGGACCCACTGCATGAAAATCAAGATATTTTATATCGAATAGTGCAAAACTAAATTTAGCGAATATCTAGAATCAACAAATTAAAGCACCATCTTGCCGCATGTAAACAAAATCAGAGTTTTGTTGATCCAATAGACAACAAAAAACTGTTGAAATTTGTTAGACAAGTTTTCTTGACAACAGGTCAGAGAAGCTAGTTATCACAGAACACTTAGTTTCTTTAAGTTGACAAAAATAAAAAAAGGAAATTACAAAATACTAGTCAAGAATAATGGAGTATTTCTTATTCAGCTATTTAAAAAGTGAAATTTAGATGGAGAACTTTGTCAAATGCTTTACTAAAGTCTTTATAAGCCGCATCTACCTGACTCTCAGAATCAGGCATCTTGATTATCTGATTTTAAAATTTTAGAAGATTAGTTATTTTCAAACTACTTCCATAAAGTTTTAAAAACCTGCACAAAGTGGAAGATCAATTATTGAAGTTCAGCTGCTAGTGCTCATGATACAGACAAAATACACAAACACTTACTGAAAGGCAAAAGTACTTCCATATTTATCCTTGGCAGCTCTGAAGACATCCTCTTTAGCTGGAGCACTGCTCAACAACAAAAACTGATGGTTGGTTCGCATAAATTTTAGTTGCTGCCAAAGAATAATAGTAAACAGTGTTCCAAATTATGAAAATTTTTTCTAAATTTCTTTTTAAATAAAATGTTTTTTTTTTTAAGTTTCAAGTTCCTATCTACAAAGAAATGAAAGCAACATGAGAAACATTTCCATTAGCCCATAATTGAAGACACTGCACTAATTATATTAGGTTGAGGAAGACTTTAAAAGTGAATAAAAGAAAAAACATTTTTTTTGTACTGTTGCACATTTAGAAATCTGTAAATTAAAATTTTATTCTTTTCAATTATTAATTTTATTCTCAAATCAGAGTTTGACTATATCATCAAGAGAAAAAAAGTTTTTTTCCCTACTGCTGTCACTTAAGCAACCCAAGAAAACAGCTTTAGTATCTTTATTGCAATTTGCAGCTTATTGCATTTTCAAATAAAAATATATAAATGTGAAGTATTTTCTTAATTCATAGCTATAGAAAAAAAAATCAGTTACAAAAACAAATATATTGTCACTGACAGCTTGGTGACATTCTGAAATAAATTAACCTATTCACTACTACTTCAAATAATGGTAATCATCAGGCTGTATAAAAAAAAAAAAAACTTAACATAATTCAAAGATGATTAATCCATGCCTTCATGCTATCTTCAAATTCCTTATCGCTTCTTTCTTCTCCTCACCCAAAGATAATAATTACCAAAATGTAATACTTACATTAACAGCAGGTAACTTCACTATGTGAGAACGATTGCTGGTGATTATCCTAAAACCAATAAAAATGTAAAGTAAATCTAATCTTTTTAAATCTGCTGCATGTTATATTTTAATATTTGTTCAAATAATATGGAATCACTTGGTAAAACAGAAGTTTTCATTTTTAACGAAAATTCTTCATTTTTAGTGATTTTCAAAATATTTATTGTTACATGCTAAACTGTATACAAGAGAAAGTATTTAAACAAAGATGTTTTCATAATGTATCAGAATGACCAGTTTATCTCAGATAAATCTTACAAAAGAAGCTATGGTTAAGAGGCAGAGAAAAAGTTTTTAATTGAAAAATCTTAAAAATCAACAGACATAACATTTAAATTTATAGTCACACGTGTGTGTAAAAAAAAGGTACAAAATGCATAAATCCACAAAATTTTAAGCATTACTTTGTGAAGCTAACACTAGTTTTCTTTGATTATTAACTGTTTTTTTTAAGTATCACATCTTTTTACATTGCACATTTTTATTAAAATTATCTTTATACTGAATAAACTCTAATCTGAAAGTTTCCTTTTTCAAACTTCAAAAGTATAGCATAGCTAATGATCATATTATTTACACTTTAAAAATAAGCAAAACAACCAAATATACAAACACTTTTCACACAATCATTTATATTAAATTTCCAAAATGCATACATAAATTCTTCTTGGAACAATTTCTCTAAAACAGTTTCAAACAATTTCTCTCTCTTTATTCAAAGTATAAAATGAATTAAATAAGCATCTAGCCAATATAGTGTCTACATTTCCATAATATACTATCAACTGCCCAATCTATTTTTCAAAAAATTTTTTACCCGCATTCAGTATTTAAGAGAAATACACTTAATTACTTTCTCCCTCTCAGTGTACTGTGGCACATTACCATGGACCCAACTCTAACTAGACTTTACTTCATAAAAAATGTCAATTTTATATTTTAAAAAAATTTTTGATAAAAACCTTAAATATTTAGCATTATCATAAAAAAATAAAATTTCCAGATTAAAAATATTCATAAATATTTTAGCTTTGATCACCAAACAAAAAGTTCAACCTGCCTAGGAGTATGCAGTTTCTTTTCATGTTATATTATGAAAGTTTAGAGTTGCATCAACAAAAATACTGTACATGAATTCTTTCTTTCATTAAAGTTCTCAACATTTTTATGGTTATGATGCTAAGACAAAAAAAAAAAAAAAAATCACTTTATATTGTTCTTAACTTTGATAAAATACAAGTCAAAATAACAATGATGTATGTTCACCACACTAACACCAAATCATTAATTTTTGAAGAGTAAATTAAAAGTGGGATTGAATGGAATCTAAACAAGCTTCTGTCTGATGATAATTAAGTCAGTTGACTCTTACTAAAGGAATTTACTGGCTTTTAAAGATTTGCATTGTGGGAACAGTTTCCTAATTATCTGCAGATAAAAAATGAAGTCCAAATTGCACCACAGTTGTTCTATAAGAAAAACTAGCCATCATTATAATTAAATAAATTTTAAAAATAAAATCTATATTAATATGTTTTCATTAAATTCATCTGCTTACAAAGTGTGATCATAAAGTTTCCAAACTAACTTCATTATGTAAAGTGCATAACATCATTGAAACACACTTCTCTTCAAAGCAGTCTCTTGCTGAATGAATGTACTTATCTTAACTTCTGGAAGTATCTTTGGTAGACCTTCTGGATCCCTCACTTCAGCAGATTTATTTTAAATAATCATTGGTGCAGCACATCATCAAAACACCTTTTTAAAAGCATTTTTTCAGTTTTGAAAATAGAAAAAATAGTGCACGCTGCAAGATCTGGTCAGTTGGGTGAATAGCTGGTTAACAGTTGGAATTTCATGCTTAATTAGAAATGCTTGATTCTAGGATGCTGATGGCCAGCCAAAACAGAGACCATCTTCAATAGTTACAACCAACATGAAAGTAGCCTACCCAGCCAAAGATTTGAGAACAAAAAAGAATGTACTGTCCCCACAAACACATTTAAGTATGTCCTGTGTCTCTGCAGCTGTCTTTTCTAATTTGAAACAAAATTCAATACACACTTATCATAGTGGTGGAAATAGAAAAAATTTACACCCAGAATGCTATTTTCAAAATGTTTCATAAATACTAGTTAGGTAAATTCTCGCTTTGTTTTTCACAACTACGGCATGCAGTATTGTCCACATTTTGACCTTGTCGTAACTATTTTTCTGCATACTGCATAGGGTCAAACGTGTAGAGATGGTCCATTATGAACTTAGATTTACTCCAGCTTTGAGGAAGAATCTAAAGTTGAGCAGTTTGAAAGATATTTTTTCCTGAGAGAACTAACAACAAAGGTCATCTCTCTCCAGTCCAAGAACTGCTAATTGACATTCGGTTGGCTCCATCAGTGAGGGAAAGCATGGCTTTACATGCAAAAACTGATACAACTATCCCTACTTAACATCAATAATTTCTAAATAGAAAAAAATATATCTATAATAAGATTCAACTAACTTACGAAAATATAATTAAGTAAACTCCAAATGATGCACAAAATAAGGATAATCTTTCAATGAAAATTTTTCTAGAAATTATTTTACTCCTAGAACAGTGTTCTGGTGCATTCTGGCCTATTTCCACCACTGTTTATCATTCATTCAGAGGTTATGAACAAAATCTGAAACACAATATCAACAATACCTGACTTACTAAATGTGTAACCACAAGAACATGAGGCGAATAATGTAATACTGTTGGGGATATCTTCATCAAATCCTAGCATACACCAATTACGATTATGTCATACACAATCTACAAAATATTCATTCCAGAAACTTGTATTGAATACAAATGTTGCAAACAAACTCAGTGTGACTACAAGCACTATGTGCGGCCTATATTCTTTTTTTGCCAATATATTTATGACAAACAAATTTGTAACAGTTTCACTATTCCAATGAAAAAAAATGATTTTAAAAAAAAAGCAAAGAAAAAATCAAATTACAGACCACTGTAATAATGGATATGCAAGCTTTCCTTTGTCATCCATTACTTTCTTTAAATTTTTTCCTGAACTCCACAGCATGTCAGTCATTGATGGAAAACAGTCCATCACTGATTCCATCTTCTTGTAATCTTTGTGCTGTTCAATAAGAATACAAAGCAAAACTTCAGTAGCAGAATTACTTAAATACTAGCATTAAAAAGTTCAGCTTTATTCCGAGTTATGCCAGGAATCAATTTTTAAAAAGTCTGCCCCAAAAAATACTTTGTGAAACAATTTTTAGATTGAAAAAGATTCTTTAATTTAAAAAATGTTAACTTAATTTTATTAGAAAATCTGCCATGAACTTCAAATTGATTGTAATTAAATATGGTAGATATTCTTTATAGCCAACAAATAAGTGTATGAAAGTGCAGTAGTTTACCAGAATAAAAGGTAAAAACAAATAAATGTTTTACCTTAGGATGAAAAACAAATTCAGTTGGCCTTTCTGGATCAACAACAATTGGAAAAGGGTTAAGTATAATCTCTCTCCTCTTTGATTTTGAAGCTGCTTTTGTCATGGCTATTAGCAAATCAACCACCTACAAAACATTGCATATACTTAGTGAAACAGTTAAAATATAAAATCAACATACAATATTTCACCTTTCAGATATGTTTAAATCATCCTTAAATTTAAAAATATTCATTCAGCATTAGCAAACAACTTTTGTCTTTTTTAAGTAAAATAGTTAAATTTCTTTTTATATAAACCTTTATTTAAAGTGTTAAACTTTTGTAGTGAAACATACCTGAATTAGGTAAAATAAAGATTTTTGGAGAACTTATTTTGGCTGCAACTACTTCATATAACAACAAATTACTGTTTTTAGCTTTGGAACTCTTTTAGTAACAACAGAATCAAAAGATAAAGTATACATGCATACTTCAGCTCCTGTAGCCATATCACTAGTGGCTGCACCCATCACCCCAAGATCTTGGTAGGCAAAAGAGCATAATTCTCTTGAACATACTGCAGGCTGAAAAAAAAGTTGCTCACAAAGTTTCAGCAGCACTTTTTATTGAATTATATTAATCTAAATAACAAAAAAGTTATAGGCTCATCTGTAGGTTTCTGTGATGAAGGTATTTCTGCACTCACCTGGAGCATAGCTCCATTCTGAAAGACATGTGGCTCATCACAGACAACACAGTATTCATTAAGTGTGGGGATTCTTTGCCTGGCATATTGAAAAACCTGAACAAAAAGAAACAAACATGTAGATCACTTAATACAAGCATAATTAAAATTACCTGTACTAAAATACATTTTTCATGATAACTGATTAAGTGGACAAACCTAAAAAAAAATAAGAAACCTATAAATGATGACTTTGTTATTCAAGAGCAATATAAGCTTGGTATACATTTAAGCCATAATGAAATTTCACCTTTATACTTGAAATGGACTGATTTAAAAGCACTTTTTAGCTCCTACTATGAATAAAAATCAATGTCATTTTGTAAAAGTACAAAATAAAGGTTAAAACCTACAGTCAAGTTTATTTTTTTAATCTGGCATTAAGAATTGCAGTCTTCTTGACATAATTAATAAACCAAAACTAAAAATTTAGATAACCAAACATCAAGAAAAAAAATCAAATAATTTTTATGAAAGGAAGATTGCAAAAATTAAAGTCAATAAGATCTTGAAAGATGTTAAATCATTCTATAAAAAGGCAAAACTTCATGAGCATCTAGTTTACATTTATGGATAACTGATTTCACTAGTCTTTACAATATGCAACAGAGACTGGAGGCATCATCATCAATATTTCAGACTATTTGCATGCAGTTTCCTTAGTTGATGAAAGACCTTGAGCCAACTAATTTTCCATGCAGAGAAAATGTGGGGATATAAAACTGGAACTTCTATAAACACTTTCTGTTATGGTATCAATTAGTATACAGTTATCTTTCCATAACTAGCATGCAATATACCACTAGAGATTCTTAAGATCAAGATAAATAAAAACCCTTTTGATTATATATAAGGAAAGGCACTTTTAAAAAATTGTTTGTCTGTTTGAAATGCTTTGTTTTTGAGAGCTGGGAATACTAAACATTTTTTTTTTATTTTTAAAAAAAGATGCTTTCATTTTTAGCAAAAGCAGCTTCAGATATCAGTTCTCAATAACCACTGAGAGCTATCACCAGGCTGAAAACAGGTAAATAACATGAAATTTCTCAGTTATGCTATAGGTTGCTCAAAGAGTACCCAGAGTCAACAACAAACTGTCAAAAATCTTGAGATTTCTTATAAATTTGTGGCCAATATTATCATGAAGTTCATTAAGACAAATGTTACGGTTGTAACAAAGTGATATGAAAGACTTTCAACAGTGACACCACCACCACAGTCAAGATTCTCTTGCTAACATTGTCTGTCATTTCCAACAACTTGTCTACTTCTGTCCAACAAGACATTTGAGACAAAATCTAGGAGCAACCTAGAGTAGTGATGGTGTGTACTTCTCTAAAGTCCAGGTTTCAGCAGTTCACATCTGGAGGTTGCACCCGGATTTAATGTCTTTAGCCCATGGTCAATTATGGTAACAGGAGTTTTGTGGCATGGGCCACAATCTGGACTGGTGGAAAGAAAGAATTAGTTTGTCAAAGGACATAACAATTCTGCCAGGTACATTTTCATTTTAAGGGCACATCTACTATTGTACCAAAAAAGGCATACTGAAATTTGATGCCCATATTCCTCAAGAGGATGGTGCTGCATGTCCCACATTTAGTTGACCAGAGTCTAAAGGAATCAAGGCATTCAGCTTCTTGTTTCATCAAATTTTAAAAAATTAATTTGTTCTGTTATTTCTGCTGTTCATGTGACAAATAAACTTTTAACTGAAATATTTAAATGCTTTATTTATTAAGACTGGTAATTTTGATAATGGCACAAATTATTTGTTTATATATCAAAAACTTCTATGATAGTACAACATTAAATGCAAATTATATCATCACAATTCATTTTAAAATAAAACTTTATTTTTTTTTTACAATGTGTTTTGCTAATATACAGCATCTTATTGTAGAACAATTGTTTAGAAGCAAGACAATAAATAATTAAACATTTATTCTATAAAAAATTGTAGGAAAGAAAAAATTATTATTAAATGTTCTGAGCATTTATAAGTGGATATATTATTAAGTTAATTATTTTTGGTATTAAAATCATGACTGGTTAAGTCTATAATGATGATGCAATAGCAGGAAATATTTTTGGTTATAAAGTTGTTGGCATGAGGAAAACAAAAGCCGTTTGTACTCAAAGCAATGAACAACAATGTGATAAACAGATAATGCAAGGCACTGTATAGGTTGAAATGGACACCACTCACGCTTTAATTATTATATTTCACATTACAACTCAAACATTGCTTCAAGTAAAAAGAACTTTGAATTACTTGTTTGGAAACACTTAATTTAATAGCAAATCCCTCCACCCCAAAAAAAAGAATGACCATAATGTAGCTTTTCATTTCTAACTCCCAACAGTATATTTAATAATTCTTTTAGTACAGACTCTTCTGCAATGTTTCCAGTGTTAGTACATTGCTGTTCATTTACATGCATCCCACATACTGTGCACTTATTCCATTGTCTTGCCCTCACTGACTCTACTTTCAGTTCCACCAAGTCTGCCTTTGTTGGTTAGCTGTACAAGTGAGATATCGAAGCATGCCATGTTAAGGTGAAGAGATAGTAGTGGATGACAAATGTGAAAAGTTGAAACAAAAAGAAGTTTCTTCAAATGGAAATTTTGTAAAAAATTCATTGTAGCTCTGCCATTCTCAACACAGTTATAGTCATGAATTTGAGAATCTCACTCTCAAAAATAGTCATATTTCACAGAATAACTAATAGAGTAAAATTTTTTAAAAATAAAATATCTTTCAAAATGCATGCTTGCCATAACTAACAAATATATTAACTTTCTTTCTTAAGGTAAAAGGAGGCCTTGAGAAACAGACAAGGAATTAGCTAAAGAAAATATCAAATCAATCATTCAACAAAAGGACAGAGATTTAATTGAATTTTACTATTTTTACCCTTACACTAATGATTTTGTTTATATATTCATCCATTTAGTAAAGGTTTGCCAGTTGTATACAAAACATACTAATTGATGATATTACACTATGCTGATTGATTAATGTGTCTACCAAATGCATACTGTTAAAAAACAACAGAAATAGTTGTTGCTTTTTCAAAATACACTTCAAAAAATATTTTAGTTGCATTTATATTTGTTAATACTATTAAATTCAATTATTATATTAGCATCCACAAAATACTCTATAATTTTTGTTTTTGGAAGTAGCTACTTTTCTTCCTAATGCAAAATTTTCAAATTTGAGCATAAGTAATGTAAAAATATAATTTCTTATTTAAATTTTTAAAAAATTTAATTAAAAAAATGTTAATCTGCACTGAGACTCATGTTTCTAATAAATTTATTTCATTATAGGTCTGCAAGTGATGCAAACATTAACAAGTGGCCAAGCAACTCAATTAGTACTAAAGACTAATTTCACTGCTAGAAGAAACTGCCACAAATATCATATCGCTTTATAAAATAAGTTTCAAAAAGTATAATTTAGTCTTACTCTACATTGTATAGGTACACACTTTTAACTTAATGGATTTTTGGCTCCTAAAATATAAACTATTCTTAACATTTCATTAATTTTTAGTTTGCTAATAATGAAAAACCCACTCTGTATGGACTTTTTCAGATAGATAACGACATAAAAAAACTTAGTCAAATGAGTATGGTAAATATATATAAATACAGTAGATACCTGTGCAAGAAAACCATATTCCAAGGAAGGTGTCTTTTTAGAATTCTGCCCATCATGTGTGGAAGAAGGTACAAGGTTTAGGTCTTCTGATAACTGTCCACTGAGATTTGGTGTCGTAGCTGAACTAACTAGTTTCAGGAAACGACCAATGCCCTTTTTTCCAACTCGACACATATTTGGTAAAAAAGGTTCATTGAAGGAGTCATTTGTCATTTCTTTTCTAACAGATTTTTCTTCACAAGGATCAACAAAGTCTTTGCAGCTGGAAAAAAATTAACTAAAACTGTAAATGAATAAAATATCCAACAGAGAACAAAATATTGACAAACAGGTTTTAGTAGACATTAACATGTTTTACATAAGTATTTTCTTTGGATAGCTGTATAGTCCAATTTAACTCAACTCTGTTTTATAAGTAACAAATGAGGTTAGTTCACAAACTACATGCAGCAAATTCTTAAAATGGATTACAGAGAACCATGAAAAGTAACTTTCTCACTTGTCTGGCTGGTTGAGGAGAAGGTCCAAAGCTTCCTGGAGATCTCCACAAGTCATAATCATGGCATTCCGAGCCAATTCAAAGCTAAAACCCATGTCCATAAGTTGAATAATGGAATCTTCACTAAGAGAATCAGATTCTTCCCTATTACGAGAAGAGAGAAAGTGACTAAAATCTTCCACCATGACATTTGTATAGTGACATCAGTAGAGAAAAATTTTATGAAACAAAACTTCAAAAAATATTATCCAGGTAATTAGATTTTGGAGGTACTATATAAAACAATGTAAAAATAAGAAATAAAAAATATTTTGCAAACGTTTTTCTAACTTTAAAAACTTAAAAATTCAGAATAATTTTCAAAATAACATTTGAAATAAAGTAAACAAACCTCTGAAAACAAATTAACAGAAATGCAAAGAAAGTAGTAGACTGTTACAAGGTGATGATACTGAGATGCATTTCTCATTCAGCAAATGATTTGTAGCAAAAGATGGTCAAAAGAAAGAGGGTGTTGGTGGAGGTGGTGGAAAAAAATGTACCACTTTTAAGCATGTATCAAATCTGTGACATGAAAATAGTCTTGAAAGTTTTTATTTGCAAATAATTAATAAAATGTTCCCACAATACATAACTATGAAATCTGACAAACTGTTCAGAAGTAAATAAATATAGCTAAATGTCTGTCCAACCACTAATCAAAAAACAAGTAGATAACAAGTTTATAACAGATCTTGGACACACAACTGCAATGATGCTGCAATTTAAAAAATCGGAGAGACAACTGCACTTATTTAGTTTATACTATTTGCTGCATTGTGGGGATGTTTTCTTAATTATGAACAGATGGAAACAATTCAAATTTCCTACCCCCCCAATGTACAAGGTTGTGGCAGTGGCAAAGCAGCACATCTCAACACATCTTTTCTCATTTGCTTTTCTACTTAGTTCTCATAAGATGATCATGTTTTGTTGTTTATGATGAGTGTTCAATTGGATTTTCTTCATAACTATGTCTTTTGACAATCAACTTCCTAACAGCTAGTTAAGAGTAGTTTAAACAAGAACCTATTATAGTTTTAAAAGGCTCTGGGGTAAATTTGCTAAATTATGATAATTTGGTCTTTTGATCACTGAAATTTATTAGTAGTCTCTTTCATCGCTTTAAAAACCATTATGAAATCTCATCTGAAGCATCTACAAACTAGGCTCATAGGTGAAAAATTATTTTCAATAATCTAAATTATCAACCACTGTAAGTACAATTTGTAAAAGAACCTTTGTCAGAGTCTTCTCAAAAACGTGTTTTTTTAAGATATACTAGTGCAGCATATTGCAAATATGGTCAAAACAAGATCTTCTACTTAGGCCAGAATTTGTTTGGTTTTGTTACATGGACAACTTGATCATTCCTAGCATCCAGTTTGGTTTATTAGTAACCAAAATATTACTCTCTGGATTTACTTTTGTACATAATTTCTATCTTTTTTTTAAAAAATCATTATTATTGCAATAACTTCCTTCATACTGCACTTAGCATTAACCATTAACTGTAGGACTACATTTTAGCAAAATTCAACATTTCATTAGTTAATAGTTCACCAAACAAAAAATTTCAACATACCTGGTTAAGGATGATTTCTTTTCACAAGACTCAGACAATTTTACAGGCACACTGTGTGATTTCAGAGATGCTTTGGGTTGTAGAATGTCTCTGTTGCTTATATTTTTCCACTGACATGTCACAAAATTTTCAATAATTCTGCAAAGGTTACAAAGAAATATTAGGTTTCACAAGCCAATAATTTTTATTTTACCAACCAGTAAAATGTCCAGTATTACTTAACATAGTATGATGACAAGAAAATATTTAATATTCTTATACAAAATCCAGAAACTAAGAAGGGATCATTTAGAGAGATCCTAGATAATTAAAATTATATTACTAGTGACAAATCATCACATCAACCACCTTAATGACAGTTGAGTATTAGTTCATCTTCCTTTAGAATGACACCATATAGTCAATCTGATCATACCTGTCAAAGGCTAAATGTTTGTAATGCATTCATGCATGTTTCAGTAGTAACAAGATTGAGGTTGGGGGGGATCACCTGGAACTTATATGACATTCACTTCAGCATTTGGAACTATGTCAGTTACATTCCACCATTGTTACAATGTATCTAACCTATGTTAAAATATTTTCAGACTTTTAATTTTTTTAAAAACAAAACCAAGTGTGATGATTTTTTTAAAAATTATAATAATTTTTTTTTCCATAAAATTTTATTTTATTTATGTTAGTTATTTCTTGTTTTTAAACATAGTAACTGTACAAAAATATATTCTGCTCATATAATACCTACCTACTAAAAATATTCTTCCTGTTTCCAAATAAATGATTCAATTAAAACTATATAAAGATCTATAAGTATCTACTGTTTAGTCCAGAACTCCACTGCATAACTGTATTTGTTGGCATATAACTATTCAGATAATTTTAAATGTTGATGTACATAATTCTAATTGATACTAGAGTTGAGTTATCTTTTTAAAAAGGAGAGGGATTAAAATTGGTTTAAAAAATGAAGGGGCAATGAACTTCTAATACAAAATCCTATTGGAATATCATATTTGAAACAAATTAAAAAACTCATTATAAAACCTTATTTTCTTGTTGCTTCTGTAGAGAATATTCACTATAAGATGGATTGTGAACAGAATCACCATAGAAAATCACTTGTTCCAATACAGACATTAGACAAATTTCAACATTTAAAATTTGAAAAAGAGATTGAAAATTAAATATGACTAAAATTTTACTAGAAATTCAAAGATTATAATCAAGTTTTCACACAACATTTTGGTGTAAAATATTGAACTAGGAACACTCTAGAAGGAAGAATCCATGAAAAATAATCAGTAAAACATTATTTCATTTGTACCTAGAGTATAACATTTTAAATCATTGCTGATTGAAAAATGTTTACAATTATGATTGTTTTAAATTAAAAAAAAAAATAATCAAATAACTAAAGGTTTAAATAGTGGATATATACATAGACTTAGTAAACAAGATTAAAAGATAAATATGACTAAAAAAAACTGTTACTTCTCACTCACTTTCTAAGCTGGCAACCCAACCCCCAAAGCTGATCTTTTTTTGACCACTGAAAGATTTCTACTCTTGGAGACTCTGAAAAACAAAGGAAAAAAAAAATTTACATTCACACAGGAACTTCCCAGAGAGCCAAATTCCATAACTTTTTCAAATCAATTGTTTTAACCAAACTCAGTCTGGCAATTGTTTTTTAATCAAAATGCCAATATTTTCATGACTTTACCCAGTCTGGAATAACGTTTTTTTAAAATTCTGACTTTTGTAAAATTCATGACCTGAATGTATCCTGACATCTTTTAAAAAGAGAGACAAATGTTTAAATTTACATCCAACCAGCAGCACCTGTGCTGGCAGCCTTACCTGGATTGTCTAAATAAGTGGTCATTGATAAATGTAAGCGTATAACAAGTGGCTCCATTCTGTTTGTTTTCCAAGCTTCTGCAACAGTTTCCTTAAATTAAAAAGACAGCATATGACCATCTAAAAGAGAATTATTCTACTGAAGTACAACCATGAATCAAATGCTGATTTAATAAGGTTTATACAGTCAGTAACACTATCATCACATTCAGCAGAAAACAAATTTAAGAAACGTTAAATAAAGATTTTTCTTTCTTTTTGCAGAGGGGTAAAAAAAAAACAAATTATTCTAACAGCTTAATTCAGAGAGAGAGAGAGAGTGAACTCCCAAACTTTGCCTTAAACATTTTGCCTTATCAGATTCATTTCATGATTCAGTATTGTTATAGTACTTTTTAAAAGTATATAAACTTCAAAAAATATATGCAATAATGCTCAAACTCACCCAATTAGAATTTTAAAAATTCATTGCTGACTAAGTAAATATTCTATGTAATTATAATTCTTTTCATAAAAAGAAGTTGATGCAAAACATACTTTAGAAAAGTTACAGACCAATGATTTTCATGTTGATTTCAATGAGGCAACAATATCCACCAAGTGTTTTACTTTACTATCATCACTAGTCACATCATTTGCTACATGAGTGTCTCTTAAATTAATGTCCAAAACACCAAGCAAACAAAATAGAGGTTTTCCAGATGTGTGTGCATTGTTTTATGTGCAAAGCATACCCTGAGATCGGATGTATAAAAAGCCCAGGTACTTGGCAACATAGTTGCATTTACTGTCATTCATCTGACAAAGACAAATTTCTGAGATTATTAAACATTCAGAAGAAAAAAAGCAATTGAGAAATATAAGCTGGGGTGGCCCATTCTGAAGGTGGTGCCATCCTTGATGTCTACAAGCTAGAGACAGAATAAGAACAGGTAAACTACTGATTATAGTACTTGCAGAGATCAATCAATTACTGCCACCTATCAGCACACAGTATCCCTGAGCTACAATGGATATTCAACCACACCACTAGAAACCATTTGTTAAATACTGATATCTGACCCTGTCAATCTATGCAGGACAATGGCTAAGCTGAAAGAAATGGTATGAATTCATCTCTATATACCACAAAGACTAATTTAAAAGAAGTGTTATGGTATGAGAAAGAATATTTTCCCATCATGTAGACCCATGATAGCATATTCCAAGATAACACTTGTCTTCATACCATCAGGATGTCTAGGTTTCCTGTGCATTGCCAACATCAATGTACTACCCCAGCTATTTAAATTCCCCAGACCTGAACACCTTTTGGATGAACTTGATTTGAAATCATTCAACATCTCAAAAAAACCAGGCCTTAAAGAAAGTGATAAGGAACATCCCACAATAGATTCTGCAATGACTAATGATATCTATGACTGAATGTCTTGGTGTATACACAAATACCAGACCACCTTTCTTCAGATTGCTAAGGCAATGCCATGGTGAATAATGTGGTTTCTTTTGTGACTCAGAACAAATACTGCAACATCTGTGCAAATACATAAGGACAGGTACCAGTGGATAGATTTATTGCTACCCTAAACATTGCTGACAACCTTTTTTTAAAGAGTATATTTTGCCACAAGTGATCAATAATGTTTCCACAGCCAAGTAGTTCTGTAATAAGACTGGCTTTTTCTGTTAAGTAAAAAATATGGACATTGTCTTTTTCACTCCTATTAAGCAGCTTAAAAAAAATAAAAACACTTTACATTGTGCTTGCTTGGCTTGCAGAATTTTAGATAAAAAGTAAAATGTAAACTATTACCTCACCTTCAAAAACAACAAAGGCACATTCAGTTCAATATCAATGGTATCAATACTTCTGAACTCTCTGTAGTAAAAAAGATGGTTAAAACTGTCAGCTAGTTTGTTGAAATTATCAGAAATGTCAAACAATGGCTCCCTAAACTATAAATCTCAAAGCATTATGCACCAAAAGAAAAAAATTGTTCAGTTAATCAAATTTTGCTTATGAAACTAGTCTGTTTAAAAACTGAAATGATACACTACAGATTTGTCAGAAGTAAATAGACACCTTGACAAGTAAATTAATTCCCCCTTTGTGCATCCATTCACTATTGTAACAACTTTATTTTTATTTGTAAAAAACTGAATATAGGAATAGTGGTTCCTATACAAATAGTGTTTATTTACTTCTGCCAAGTCAAAACCTTCCAAAATTAATGTGCATGCTACTGAATAATAAAATTTTCACAACAAAGCAAAACAAGAAATATATGATACAAAGCCAAAAGCATCATAACTAATATATACCATATTCAAACCTTAAATTGTCTGACTAGCTGGAAAAATAGTGAACAGGTCAACTTATCAGAATGTGATTAACATTTATATACATTGTATTCATTTAATTCATCTGTGAACGTGCTAGAACAGGTAAAATGTGCTATTCTTTATCAGCTCCATTAATCAAGGACTATCGCAGATGCAATTACCAAAAACTGTACCTAAAAGAAACCGAATCCTCTCCATAAAGTATTCGTAACTGTTCCATGTCCTTCACCAAAGCTAGATTCTGAAATCCCATGTCTTCATACTGGTAACCATCACCCTAAACACACACAAATACAACTAAAAACATTTGACCTATCAGTGCAAAAAACACTTTTTAGCTTTAAATTTCCATTGTTTTCTAAGAAATGTAGATCACAAGGTCAATTGTTTTTAACTTTTGGAAAAAAAAAAAAGTAATAAAAATTAATTTTCTAATTATGCTTTACTTTTAGAAAACTGTTTAAACAAGTATTTGCAAGTAATTTTTGGCTGACTAATCATCAATACCAAACAAAGCCAAGAGAGTAAATAGATAAAAGCCTCTCTCTCTCAGTTAGATTTTAGGAATAAACAGAGGCTGCTCATACAATATACCTTACTGGTTCTAATTCTCACACACACTCCAATAAATACCCATCACCCACTTCATACCAAAACATGCCTATATGTCTGCATTAATAAAATAACCCCAATGCAAATTTTTTCTCCACTAGCTACATACCTGTGCAAGTGCTGGATGGCTCTGCAAATGAATGAAGCACCATGCTCTCTCTATAAGGCAAAACAACTGTTGTAAAAAAAAAAAAAATGCCTTACTACTAGGAGGAAAAGGCAGAAACATTCCATAATACATCATCATTAGAATGAGACAAATCCACGAGTACTTCATTACTAATATCAGAAACATGAATGAAATAGCTATTTTAACAGGCCAAGCATGTGACTCTGTACCACTCCAGAGAGAAAACCATCTTAATCCTTTTCTGTTCAGACCAAGCAATAACAGTTGAGCATAAAAAAGTAATTTAATGATCATCTCTGTCTATGCTCTAGAAAGTACACGCAGGAAGATGTTGGTCAAAATTATCACTTTGTTTTTCTGCAAGTGATTTTACTGGTCGAGCTCCATGCATGACCTACTTGAATTACCCATGTTATCCATCTACATTATTATTATTATCTCTCTGTTGGAATCCAACATAAAATCCTTTTCTGCTGATGTGGAGTCTCAAGTGTTAATACCTTAAATCTTCCACCATTTAGTCTATCAAATGATGGAAACAGGTTAGATGTAAAGAGTAAGAGTGAGGTTGTCAAATGGAGTTTCAGCCATCTACGGCCAATTAACAAGCCAGCATATTTACATTTCAATGGCCAATATTGATGCCCATGTTATGCTTAAGAAACTAATTGCTATGCCTCACAGACCCAGAGCTGACAACACCTAGACCGAAACCACCACCACCAGAGAGATGAAAGCTTTCCTGGCAGTAAATATTATCATGGGTCCCCATTTTGTGACCGCTTGAAGATTTTTGGAGTGAGAATGATAGACTTAGTATCCAAAGTAATGATAATGAGAAGATTTAAGAAATTGAATCAGTGTTGGCACCTCTGTGACAACAATCAGGTGATTTTACTCTACATTTTTTTTTTTTTTATTTTCTGCACTATAAATTGAATTTTTCCTTAAATTTTTTGGACATATTTCCTTTTTCTTTTGGATTACTGAACTGTGCATTAAGTCATTTGTGCTTTTCGAATCATTCTATGACTTCTTAATGTTTTTTAATGATTTTAATCAGGTAGATACATTTTGTGCAACCTTTTTAGAAACTGTCTGAACATTTGTGCACAATAAATATTCAATTTTGATGAGAAATGGGTTAATCAAAAAAAGCAGGCATGAAAAAGAAAATCAAAGTGACTGATAAATGAAAACAAACCATCCCTGTTTTCAAAAAGAAATGAGAAATATCAGCTTTTTTATTTCCTACAAAAGTTTTAGTAAAAAAGAAAATAAATGGTTGGTTAAATGAAGACCAACAGTCTACAGTGACATAGAAGTGACTCAGTGAAGTCAGATCCAAGATTATGTGTCCATTCATATTTTATTTTTATTTAATAAATTTTTTCCTCTTTTCCAAGAAAAACAAAACAAAAAAAAGCATTTCCAGCACAGTTCACTTTTTAGATCACACATTGTGTTTTCTTATTCGCCTGTCACTGAGAAAGCAAATGTGAGTAAAATACTTCAATAACATTTAAACATTTTTTTCTTTTTTTCATTCTTTCCTTACACTCAGATTTATATTGTTTGTCATGTATATTCAATGTTACTTGGGATGTGTAGTTATTTGGAGATATTCTTTCTTATATTAGTTCCTATATAACAGTTGATACATTGCTTGTATGAAGGTTTAGGTTTCATCAGCAGAGTTTGACTTTCTTGGCCCCAATTATTGTCCACCACCAACTTTCACATTTTTACAAGTTCCAGTAAACACACACATGGGAATTAGAACCAATAAGGTAATTACATACTGTTGTGTTTTTATTAAAATTTTTAATTTTTACTTTTGATTTTAAAGTAAAAATATTAATATTTCCAAAACAGGTATGAAACTTAATGTTTTCTTCCCCTCTATTTCTTTACTTGATCAATCTACAGTGCACAATGAATACATTAATCATCTGTTATGTAAAGGAAGTAAATACATCATGTTCAGCATATAGTCTTTCATCAACAGATTGTCGAGTTTGTTTTAGCATAGTAAAATTTCTTTTATTTTATAAATGATGTCTTTTGAAATAAATAAAAGTAAAAATAAAATGACTGTTTTTTTGTTGCTGAAAAGCATATTAAGAGTTTGTTGGGTTTTTTAACTGAAATTTTATAAAGATCTAAATGTATATTTCTTTACCAATAATTGAAAGAAACAGGGGGAAGGGAGAAATATTAAATATATCACTGTATCTAGTCTGCACAAGAATATGTCCAGTTTGGTAGATATATTCATTTTTCTTAAATCCACAAAATCCAATTTTAAAAAAAAATTCCTACCCCATCTTGCATAAATTCATTGTCGTCATCATCGTCATCATTACTGTCATCATCGACTTCAGACAAGGATTCTGAACAATCAAGGTAAACAGACTTGTCAGAATCATCTGAAACCATTTCATCCAGGTGAGTGTTGAGCTGAGAATTAATGTTTGATTCCATACTTTTGTCTGTCTGCTGCCTCAATTCTGGAATAAACGTTAACCAGTATGTTCACAATTAGAAAATGAGACTAGATGCTGAAGAAGAAATGGCAGCAAATACTGTGCAGGTATCTCAAGTCTTTTCAGGGATTTCTCTAGCAAAATCTGGCACAGTGAATCATTGCCATAAGTTAAGAGAAACAGAAATCAGTACAAAATATTAAAAGCATTACTTGTTTAAATAAAATACTGCAAACTTTATATAGTACAGATATACATAGAAAACGAAAATCAGTGTTAACAAAATTTTTATCTGGAATTATCAATAAATTTTTCAGGTACTTTTTCTTTTTATAATTTTCCTTAACAAGAGAAAGGAGTGGTCAATCTTTTTTAAAAAGAGAGTAAAAATTCTTTATTCTGGACTAGTCAAAAGGCAGCATTCATATATTAGAACAAAATATAGTACTTTCACTTTAAATTTTTTTTTTTAAGGGAGGTAATTTGTGTAATTGCTTTGTTTTAGTAACATTAGTTTTGTACTGGATGCAAAGGAACTGTGTCACCGTTTTTGTTTTTTCTATAATTTTCAAAAAACAAAACAAAAAATAATTCATTAAAAGAAATAAAAAGTGTGTACCTTTCACAAGGTATTCCAGTAATTGAGGTACTCTTAGCGGAATCACTCTCAAATAGTCACTGCCATACTGTTCATAGATAGTGGAATTATCTAAAAAAAAATTGATTTTCAAAACAATCATGATT
Source organism: Nautilus pompilius (assembly GCA_018389105.1). Lineage (NCBI taxonomy): Eukaryota > Metazoa > Mollusca > Cephalopoda > Nautilida > Nautilidae > Nautilus > Nautilus pompilius. The sequence continues at coordinate 1,286,736 of JACATO010000626.1, read as the reverse complement.
TCTTACAATTGACAAATGACTATATTACTATTTTTAAAAATATTTTTTCTTCCTATAGCTATTTGGTAATGCAATGCAAACTTATTGTTTTACATGTACACTATTTATCAATGAATTACACAATTTAAACTAATACTTTTTAAAATTAATGCTATTAATTTATTTCTATTGCTTTAAGTAATGCTGTTGCAATTTTGTCATTCTCATGAAGATTTTGTTGTTCTTAAAAGTTTGAGCTCAAAATAAAGTATAAAATAGTTGATAAGTCACAAATGAGTTCACATCAAATCATAAAAATGTACCTCACCTCACCCTTTCAGGTTTTGATGAAACTTCTATGAAGGTGAATTGTGACAAAAATAGTCAGATATCTGACAATATTTGGAATCTAGATAAAAAGTCGTCACAGAAACTCAAGTTTCATAGCTATAGCTGTCTTTTTTTGTAGCTACTGATCAACAAAAATAAAGCATATTTTTTTAACCCATATACTCTATGGTTAAGACCCTATATCTCTGGATTTGATAAGAGTTGGGGCAACAAAATTTGCACCTTCAGTAGGGGTTTTATCAAAATTTAAGTGGATGAGGTAAGGTGGAGCACTGTCTCAAAATTTGATGATTTTATGTGAAATTATCCAAAATTAAAAACAAACAAAAAAAATCAATGAAAACAGGTTTAAAAGTTAATGTTTTTCAGAAAAAAACAAACTGCAAATATTTTACCTGGATAGTCTTCTGTAGCATTAATGACAAAATGTTGGTGGACATTATGTTCAGAGCATTCAAATGAAATGGATCTCTTTTCAACCTGAAAATCTGTATTTAAAACATAAATAAGATAAACCATATTATTATAACTCTACTTGCTATCTTGATTACAATATCTACCAGAATTATTGACAAAATGGTTTATACTTATTCTAAATGACATAAATATCATTTAAGTAAATAAGTCTTTTGTCTAATTAAAATTGTTAAAAAGCAAACAAAATAAGCAAAAAACTTTTTTTAAAAAACCTGAGTTATTGTCAAAAATTAAAAACTTAATTTATGAAATTCTTAGAAAAATGCAGCATTGTTCTCTCCAGCATCTCCACACTAACTAAAGTAGTTTATTTTACAAAGTCTATATGTACAAATTTGTTAGATATGATATCAGCTATCTATCCAACAATTTTTCTTCATAACAAAAATGCAATTAATTAGAGAAAAGACATCATTTAACCTTGATCAGATACTCCAAACTTATGCTTAGTCTTATTCTTCTATAGGTCATTGATACACTAGAACTCACATTAAGATCACAGTGGCAAGAAAGATTACTATCATTATCACCTTTACTTTATATTCACATAAAAAATGTAATGACATACAGATGCTTCTGAAGGATGCAATGACATCTGTATATATATATGACTATTTATAAGAATATATTCTAATATATATGTGTACACTCACAGCAACAGAAAATTAACAAATTACAAACAAGAGTATTTAGATTTTAAAAAACCAGATTATTCAAACAAACCAAAAGAATACTAAGGTCTACAGAAATAAGTTTGAATTTTTTGCCATCCATTTGGAAGTTATCTAAAGGAATGAAAAAAAATAAACACATGCAATCAAAGTATGAAAACCAATTATGTAAGTTTTCACCTTAGCTTGTTGTGAAAATAATGTATATAACAATCATAGTTTTAAAAACTTCTCTTAATCAGTTGATGATTTCAGACAAAAAAGTCTGATTTGGTAAAAGATGCCACCATCCAAGATGAAATTTCTATGCAAGCAGCCTTATTGTTTAGTCTTGATAAAACTTTGCTAGATGTTTACCATCAACATAGCACACACTATTTAATACATATCTTGGACAGTGACCAAGCAATGTTTACAATTAAAAAAAGGGAAATTAGAGTTGTCAGCTTAAATAATATTACACTATTGGAATGTTTCCTTAATTATTGACAAAGAGTTTATATTAGATTCCCATCTTAAACAAAACCCAGAACTACAGATCTGTTATAGTTCAGGTCCATTTGAGGTTATCCATATATCTCATAATTAAAAGAATTTTTTACCCACCATGTCACATACATATAACAAAAAAATTACACTAAGACTATTAAGCCTAATGGAAATTCCAGCATTTTCACTGCTACACATGGCCTGCAGAATAAGTTTTCCAAACTAGTTTAGAAAACAGTGCCATGCAGATAAAATTAGTGATGTAAAACACCGATAAAGAGATATATATATATATAATTTTTTTTTGCTATGCAAGTAATCCTGCAGTTAGGGCATCAGTTTGAAAATGTTGGACATGATGTATCCCATAAACTACTATGGGATCTGTGTGAACATGCATGATCTTTCAGACTACCACTATTCAAGTCAGGTTGATCATGAAATATATGGCTAAACTCTTTGTGTATTATATAATCTTAACATACTAAAAAATTAAATAAGTCATTCCTTTATTTTCATATTAAAATGATTGATAAAATGATAAAATCATTAACCAATCATCTACATCAGGACCATATTCCAGAAAGACTATGAAAGCCTCAATTTTAAAATACTTTAATTCCTGCTTATGCTAGGTCAATATATTATACATACACAAAACTAACAAAATGAAATAAAACCCTACAAAGATTCTACATCAAATGGCTTGGATTAGCAATGGAATCAATTTTTTAACATTGCCTATCCATATTATGCCCTAGATGAGGAAATGTGGCTTTCATACATTAGCTAGATATAAATTTTTTTGTTTCCTATCAATATATTTCAAAATGTGTTCACTTGAGTACGTCATCGGATTACAAAGCTGAAAGCTCTAACATCTCCTGCACTATTGATGACAATCTGCACAACTTTTTTCACAAAATGACAACAACTTTGGTAAAACAATGTTATAAGACCATCAATGTATCGTTCTACAATGAACCACTCTTTAATGAATACAAACTTTCCATTGTGGTGATACAAAATTATAACCTTACATCATTGAATCACAGCCAAAATGTTTGACTGTCAATTGTAGACATGAAAACTGAAGGGTTAGTTCTCATCTATCTGCTTCCATTTTATTCAACTCATTAGAGAACAGATAAAAACACCAGTACCCATTCTTTGATTCTTACTGACATTTGTGAAAATAGGTTTTCTTCAAGCAATTAATTCATTGTAGTTGAGTTTATAAATAATCATTAGTAGTTTGTTACCTCAAGTAAACAGGATTAATGCTGGCCATCATGGCAGACAACTACACATTTGGCAGATAGTGTGGTAGATAATCTTTCAAGTCAAAGTTATGCGTCATTTACTTAAGCCTTATAAAAGTGCACAATGATACAGAATGCATAATTATTTGACAGCACCAGATCTTCAGCAATCTGCCTTTCCCTGTTCCTTTTTAAAAAGTTTTGTGTACAATTTCTGATGGGTAATTTGGATTGTTTCACTATTTCAGTCAATACTCAAATTATTCTTGCAAAATGTTTAATAAGAGACATTCCTATATCCATGTGCAGCACTCACAAATTGTTGAAAATAAAATGTAAAAAGAATGTAATTTAATCAACATTTTTTTAAAAATTGTTATAGCATAGGCTCAATATTAGATTATACAAAAATGAACAAAGTAATCTGAATAGGCTATTTGACAGATAATTTAATAAAATTAATTTTACTAAAAGCAAATTCTAAATTTTTCTAGATAATTTTTAGAGAATTTTTAATATACAGGCCAAGAATCCCTTATCCAAAATTCTGAAAACTGAAAAGCTCCATAATCCAGAATATTTTTGGAATGTATTCAGTGGAAAATTCCAGGTGGTTCCTGGGCAATGCATGGGTCTCGACATGCTTGACGTACGTGCATTAACTCACTGTAATTTTTGTGCTTTTTCTGTTTTGTTGTTGTTGTGAATATATGTTGAAAATGTCAAAAAAAACTGCAAATACCCCTATGGTACCAGCAGGCCTACCATAGTGATAGCTTACCTTTCTGATGGTTAGATGTACATCTTTTTCTTAAGGTTTCACGCACAACATGATTTTCAAATATTGCATAAAACTACCAGGAGGCTATATGTATCCATATATGCAGTTATAATGTTGTAGATGAACTTGTGCCCAGTCCCCCACTCCCCAGTGGGTTAGCTACCAAATTATGCCGGTTTATCTATATTCCAAAATCTGAAACACATTCAGCACCAAGGATTTTGGATAAGGGATTCCCAACCTGTAATGTTATTTTCCTCTTACATAAGAATTTTCTTACTTTGAAAGGCAATCTCCATTAACGACAAAGTAACAGCATTCATTCAGTCTGGGTAAAAAAATTTTAAAAAATTGATAATGCAAAAAAACAATAGTGGTGGCAGAAGAAAATGCAATTTTATCAAAAGATCCAATTTTAAATTTTTAAAAAAATTTGCAGATTTTATTTGATCAGGCAAAATAGTTAATCACAGTGCTAATCAAAACCAAAAATAATGAAATATAATACATATATATTTATAGTTGTCTTTTTTCAAATAGTAACCAGAAGTGAGTTATCTTACAGTCAGGCTGACCAAGTTTTTCTGGAAATTCTTCTTCTAAACAATTTTCAGAGTTTACACACTAAACTTTTCAACAACTTTAACTGATCCAAGATATCCTACTCTGTTAGTCAGGGCTCCACAACCCTATCATCTTATGATTACCACAAATATTCTGACACTATCCATTCACTCGCACAGTGTTAGACTGCTGCGTGCATGCCATCCATTTATTAAACTTCGATTTGCAACAATGTGGAACTGAAGTCTGTCAGCTAGAATGGCACAAATATTCTGACCAAATTGCATTAGAATGCATACATGCCACTGATTTATTAGAATATGATCAGTAACAACACAGAACTGATGACTGTTAGTTAGTTAACTACTATTCATCGGTTAGGGAAAACACCGAACAAAGCCTACCAGCCATTTCGAGATCATATCCAAAAACACCAATAACTCAGGTGCTGATAAATTCTCCTCCTATCTACCAAAATAATTAGCAGATTCATTTCAAAAGTAGTAGAGCCACACTTCTCTCACCAAGGCCCCTCCCCAGGTGTGTCTCTGTCTGTGGGGATGGGTGGGGGAGAGAGAGAGAAGGGTTAGGGTTACAGTAACTGAAATATAATGATTTTTTTTTTAACTGCTTGAGACTGGTACATGAAAAACTGTCATCAGCACTAAATAGCATTATCCTTCCTCCCTTGGGAAGGTAATGGTGCCACTTTCTCGACACGACAGGAAACTATCAAGTTAAACCAAATGAACTCACTCGTAAATGGCCATTCACTTATTTCGGATAGAAAAATAGCGACTTCAGCATCAGACTGAAAATTTTCCAGCCGTGCGCGCGTTTCCATTTTCCATTTCTGTGACATGAACACGTGATTTGCGCGAGACTTTCCCGTGATCACCAACGAAAGGGAGGTCAGTCAGTCGGATCGTCTGCTACGGTGGCTAATCTGGACCTGACAGGGACAGCACGAATGTAAAAATATGAAAAATGGTAATTTAGTCAAGAATATTTAAAACTTGACAAAATATGTTTAGTAAATTATAAAAAAGCAGCACTACTCGTTCCAATATTTCAATCATGGCAGCAGTTATTGGTAGTAGTGAAGATGTCCAGTTTTCTTCATGCTGCTGGTCAGGCAGGCAGGCAGACAGACACCGATCACACAGAAATGTGGGTGGCAAACTCACAGGGTCTCCTGGAAAAACCGATTACGTGAGGTTGTAAAACCATGTAGACCTATTAAAAACATTTTCGTAGCAGCCCTATTTCGAGTTGTGTAATTCAAGTAATGGTGTGATTTCAAATGGAAAAACAAACAAACAAATATATGTATATATTTATTTATATTTTTCTTTCTATTTTTGCTGTATGTCACCGTGGCTGTTAATAAAGAATAAAAGGTATCGTGACAAAAATAAATATGGTTTCGACCCCCGGGCGCTACAGATTGAATAATTTATTTAGCTATAACTACGAGAATAAGTAATTAAAGAAGTTGTGCAGACATACGATCCCTGTTATGTTAAAATATAGACACCCTGAGGAGAGTAGTACTCAGATGATGATGAGTGGGTATGGAGAATTTCAGCTTAATCTGACAAAATTGCTTTGATTTTATGAATAAAAAATATGGAGATTGACTACTTAAGTGTACTACAGAAGAATTGTTCGTCAGCGTCCTTATTTAAAAGTTCCTTAAAGGACTCGTGTATAGGCAGAACATTTCTATCAAGTAAAATGAAGACATTGCAAGAGACAAAGTTGTAATTTTAATGTAGTCAACTCTACTTTAAATTAGTGTTTACATGACCGTCAGATGGCGCTATCATAAAAAAAACAACAACAACAAATTATATACGCCATTTAATACGAGCGAGCAGATTAATTTGGGTGAGCAACATATAATGTTAGTCGCTGTTTAAAGTTCATCAGATGAGCAAGAAACGGAATAATAAACGAACTGTATATCACGAGTGAGTATGAGAAGGACATTTTTCTTTTTACCTTTCCGTGGAATAAGTGAAGGTGCTAACTCGACCTGATTGTGTGTACTGTAGCATCATCGCTATGTATCAGTCAGTTATTCGGTCTCGAGAAAGTTGGACGAAACTTCTTTGATTGATGAGGCAGAATGCGATTATTTTGATGAGAATGGATTCTCAGGAAGAGCAAGCTAAAAATCTGTGTTCGAATCAAGTCAGTAATCCATGTATCGCTACAAACCTAGCGGAAACCGCTTCCCCTCAGCTTAACACCAACCCTAACTGCTTGGTGAGCTCCGAAGCTGCTTCCACAAATTCGCAGTCGTTTTCCTTCGCCTGCGCGGTGAATACATGTCAGCAGTGCCATTCCTCGGAAGAAACTCCATCAAGTTCAAAATTTTTTTCTAGAAGCCCAGGGGGTACCAGTATATTTTCGTCTTGTCCACAAGGCAATACAGTTAATGTTGTCACTACCACCACCACTTCTACAACGAGCAGTGTCGCCACGACAGCCTCTTCCTGCGATAGTCCAACAAAAAGTGTTCCATATAATTGGCAAGCGTCAAAAACGAATATTAAAGAAAGACTGGGTTTTCTGTTCAACACAGAAATAATGAGTGATATAAAATTCAAAGTTGGAAAACCACCAAATTCTCAAATGATTCCAGCCCATAAATTTATATTGTCTGTGGGTAGTGCTGTCTTCGATGCATTGTTTAATTGGAGCAAGTCTTCTTTACCATCCTCTTCAGACATTATTGACATCCCTGATGTGGAGCCATCTGCTTTCTTGGCCTTGTTGCGATTTTTGTATTGCGATGAAGTTCAGATCGACCCAGAAACTGTGATGACCACATTATATGCTGCAAAAAAATATTCAGTTCCAGCACTGGAAAAAGCTTGTGTGGATTTCTTGAAGCGCAATCTCTGCAGTGACAATGCATTTATGTTGCTCACCCAGGCACGTCTCTTTGATGAACCACAATTGGCAGCACTGTGTTTGGAAACAATAGATAAAAACACAACTGAAGCTCTGACAGCTGATGGCTTTACAGACGTTGACATAGACACACTCTGTGTGGTGCTAGAAAGAGATACACTTGGGATACGAGAATGCAAACTTTTTTCTAATGTTTGTCGTTGGGCAGAAGCAGAATGCATTCGACAGAATTTGCCCCCAATATCAACAAACCAAAGAAAATTACTTGCCAAGGCACTGAAGCTCATTCGTTTTCCTTTAATGACAGTTGAGGAGTTCGCAATGGGCGCAGCTCAAAGTGGTATTCTGGAGGACAAAGAAGTAGTTCAACTTTTTCTTTATTTTACAGTTAATCCTAAACCTGCTATTAGTTTCTCTGATGTACCTCGTTGTTGTCTGACTGGAAAGGAACAGGTAGTTTCTAGATTTTGTCAGATAGAAAGCAGATGGGGTTATAGTGGAACAAGTGACAGAATAAGGTAAGATTTCTTTTCCCAGACAAATATGGAAACTAGTTCTTTTTAAAAAAGTTGTTAATAGAATATATATAGCTTTGTATAAATACTAACAAAAATAATTGTTAGGTTTTATACATTAAAAAAAAAAATTAACTATGTCTATTAAATGTATTTTTGCATGATGAGGTGTCTGCAGGGTATTGATATTAATGTTGAACAGTTGTACCTGCTTCCTTCATTACAGCATTTTGATTGTCCAAGAATACTACTTAAGCACGAGTCCTTTCTTTCTTATGAGAAACTACTATAGCTAATCTTTTTCTTTTTAATCTCTCTGACATATTATACCAGTTTCACTATTTGAGTTACTGCCTTTTTCTTTCACTACATGAGTCTTTGTTGTACACAATGTTTCACAAACTTGCACTGGCTGAGCTATTACCAGGGTCAACAAGGTCCCAAAAAAATTAAAATCTTATCATAACATACAGAAGTTACTTCGTTAAATCTTTTGTTGTTATTTTCGAGAATCTGTAACATAGAAGATGGAACCTGTGAATTATCAAAATACTGTTGTTTGAGCAGTTTTGCCATTGAATAGAAAATTAAAATGGTTATAGTTATTAATTTACTTTATCATTTAAAAAAACTATGTTTTACAAATATAATTAATACTACCTCATATCTAAATGTAATAGTGGTAAGACAATTGTTTGTTAGGTATTTTATGTATCTGAAAAGTATCTGAAATCATGGAATAGGTGGTGATGTATCTTTTTTCTTCCAGATTCATGGTGAACCGAAGAATTTTTGTGGTAGGTTTTGGGCTATATGGAAGTATTCATGGCTCTACAGAATATTGTGTCAACATAGAGGTATCACATCTGTTTTTTTTTTCTTATACAACATAATTAATTTTAATCTTAAATTTAATGGATACATCTCTATTTATAGATTTATAACTTTAAAATTATATATATATATATCTAAAAATACAAATTTTTGTTGTTGGCTAACCTATATATTTATAGAACAGCATCTGCAGATCCTCTCAGGGGAGGGAAAAGTGAGGGGTGTTCCTTTTATGGGTAAGAATGCAGGCTACAGAGAAACAACTAGAACTTAGCAGAAACACTTTCTGATTAGCATTGGAAGGAAACTAAATAGAAGCATCATGCATTAGCTAGCTAGTCACTAAATATTCCTAAACTTTTTGGATTTAAGTATCTCCAAATACTAAAGTAAATATTTATATAATGTTTGATGAAAAAAATTACAGTGCACAATTGAATTCTCCCTCAAGATAGGTTTCTCATGCCTCTTTATTTAGTTATATACAAATTCATGATATTTCTACTTTTAAAACATTTTTATTTTCTTTTATAGATTTATTTGAAATTTGCATTATTTTTTTCATTGTACTTGTATAGAATAGATAGAATGACCTGAAAAGTAATATTTTCATCATTATTTGATCAGATCCTCCTTTCAGACACTGGTAAAGTGCTATGTCAGAATGATACCAGCTTTCAGTGTGATGGTTCTACAGCTACTTTTAGAGTGATGTTCAAGGAGCCTGTTGAAATAGTGCCAAACACCAATTTTACTGCATGTGCAACTTTGAAGGTAATAAATGGAATATCTTAGAAATTTCAGATTGTTAAACATGTCAGTTTTGCACTTGGACTTGACTTAGTTTTTTGTTGTTTGGTAGTTTGTTTTTTCCACATTCATCAAGCAACAACAAAAAATATGTCTTAGAGAAAGGTAATGTTTACTTTCAGGAAGAAACATTTAGAGTTTGTGTGCTTGATGAGTCCCCCACCTAAAAACAACAGAATTTTTAAAACATTAATAGAAAAAAAGTGACTATAGACTACGTGTAGTGTTCATGAGAGAGTTAAGAGACTGATCAGCAGCAACACATTAAACATCTGAAATTTTAGTTACTATATAATAATTTATATTCTTTAATTCAAACATGAATAAGAACACAATCTAAATTGGAAATCTGGAAATATATTGGGATTTAGTTTTTCTCTCAGAGCAATAGAATTTTGTTAAATAAGGAGTTGTCAGTACCATAGACCATGGTGGGTGTGGGGCTGTTTCCCATCAGTTAAGAGAAAAGAACAGTTAGTTTTCTCTAGCAGCAACTTGTTTTACAATCTAACAAAATAAATAATAGTATTTATTTTGATTGCATACATTTCGCATCTTAACTTAAATATTAAACAAAATGAAAATAAACACTTTCACTTTATTCTCTTTAGTATACATTTATATTGATATATTTAAATTGGTTTCACTGTTTTTATTCCAAACTTATGCCTTTGAAATCTTGTCAGTAAGATTTATTATAATGTTTTATTCATTAAACATTTCTGAAGTTCCAGGTGTTATTTAACTGGTGGACTTTAATTTTGTAGCAACGTCTTCACATTGCAAAACTAAAAAAAAAAAAAATTAAACTTGTTCCTTTATCAATGAATTGAAAAATAATAAATTGCTAATGTTTATAACAATAAAGATACTAGTGGTGTTTTGCTACAGAACCCTCTGCAATATCTGTAACTGACACAGCACTTTTTGTCACAAGTAGAATGATGTGTTGTATTATCTTGAGATACTGGAGAAAACACACACACACAATGCAGATACTGTTTAATGATGAAACAGCAGATTTACTGTGCAAAATAATAGAGTATCAGATATTGCATGTTAAAGTGACAAAGACTGAATGAATAGATTTATGCACATATATGAAAATTCTAAAATGAGCAGCACTTTAAAATAAATAATTCATTGAAATGCACTACTATTTGCTGTTTTAAAATTAAAATATTAATCAAATATCAAAAAAAAAAGGTTAACCTTGATTGAAAATTAAGATATAGCAGATGCTTGCTGTAGCAGCTGAGTTGTAAAACCTCAGTTATACTGTTTGGACATAGGAGATCCTGACGGTGCTGTCCTTTTTCCTATTTTTCAGCAATCAGAACTACATTATTTATAAACATTATACACTGGATGTTCTTTAGCCTGGCTTTTTCTGAGCTCAGTTCTATAGCAAAAGGCAAATGGAAACAACAACTTTTTAATTAAGCATACCTATAACTATTTAAATTTTGAGATCTCTCGATATATTAACAATTTTTTAAAAAAAAATTAAGGTAGTTTTAATAATATTACAAATTAATTAATTTGCAATTTTAAAATGTTTTGATTATTTTAAATTTCACTGATAAAAGGATATTTGTAAATAAATGAAATCATTAATTACTAGTTAAATGTTTTAAAAAATGGACTAGCTTGTTTGCCTTTGCAAATTAAAAGGTTGCAGTTTGATGTCAACCTAGGAATAGTTGATTATGATAGAAAATTAATTGGCTGTTTGTTATCTTATTGAATTTTGAATGAAAAAAAGAATTTGATACCTTTTATTAGCTATATGTATGGATTCTTTTTTCCAGAGTTTCAGATACTGATGACTACTAATTATATTATTGTGAAACTCTTCATTTTATGATTGTTATTATAATTTATATTTTTATTTTTTTTAGGGACCTGATTCCTACTATGGTTCTAGAGGTTTGCGAAAAGTCACCCATGAATCTGTATCCAGTGGCAAGGTTACCTTTCAGTTTACTTATGCTACTGGAAATAACAACGGTACTTCAGTAGAAGATGGGCAGATACCTGAAATTATATTTTTTACTTAAAACACCACAAAATTGTATTATTTGATCTCTTTATTTGAAAAAGAGGTGATGAGAATTGTTATGACCATGTTTTGAAATTAAGCAAGAGTTAAGCATGAAAAAAGAACAAGTGAGAAGAAAAACTTTCCATAAAATATTATAAATTTATTTTTCAGTCTAAACAGTATTTGCTTGCTTTTTTCTTTTTTTTCCAGATGAAAAAAATAACAAACCAACCATGTTGGTTTTAAAAATAAAAACAAAACAAAGATCGTGGCCTAAGTATTGCATGTATTGCTCTTTTATGTAAGCAAATCAAAATGCTGTTAGTTTATTTTGTCCATACTGAATAAAAACTCTCTCTTACATGGGCGGCTTTAAAACAATCCTGCTAGAATGAGTTTCTAAACAGTTCATTTACAATTTTTCAAGGCTCAAAATTATTTATTTTATTATAAGAAAAATGGTTTTGTGTACAATACTATTTTTATATTATAATTCATTACCTAGTTGGTCTATACATATATGTATATATATATTTTTTTTTTTTTTTGAAAAATGTAGAATTACCTTAAAAGGTAAACATTATAATTAAACTATTGCAGAGCTAAGTTGTTGCTTTTTAGAATCAAACAGCTGCCTCTATGTAAACTAGGTTCCTCATCTGTTTCAGTAAGTTAGAAATTTATAAAGTTTTAAATAGAAAAAATATTTAAAGAACGTACTTTTTTAAGCTTACAGAATTAACAAGTACAGTGACTAATGGATATTTCACAGAATGTAGCTGTAAATAAAATGTTTTGTGGATAATTCAACTAGCTACAATTTTCATTGAAAAGGACATTGTTAATTTTCCAGTTGATATGTGATATATATTTTAAGCATGAAAAAAGTTTTACTATGATTCTCTGTACTACTATAGGAAATAGAATTTTATTTTGTTGAATCTTTTAAAAAAAATTTTTAACCCATTTCACACTACATAGATGAACTTTAATGATTTGACTTTATAATATCATTGGTGATCTGTTTAAATTTAACTGGCTTACTCCATGGTAGTGTAGTTGTTGAAAAGAAAGAGTGGGGTAGGTTATAAAAAAAAACTTCAGTAAACAATGGAAAAAAAAACTATACACTTAAGTTTTTGTGTAGGGAAAAAGAAATTCTACTTTAGTATGACAATTTCAGTTCACTCTTCAAAACTGATATAAATAAAAACTTACTAACTAAAAATTATGGCAGCAACCCTCAAATTAATAAGTGGGTTCTATTGTTTTTAATTATATGAATAAAAAAAACTGCATTTGTTATTGTGCTCAAATTGAATTGAAATATTTAAGACAATTTCCAGGTATTAGAAATTTTAAAATGTGGTCTAAACTTTTTCATAGTATTATTATATCTGTTGATGTTTTATATTTATTGTGTAAAATTCTAGTCTTGCTTCACTATGTATATGCTGTTGATCAGCTGCACACGTTTGCATTCTCTGACATTGTATAGTTTGTTCATGTTTTCTCTTGAAATATAGATTGTTGTTTTCTTATTGGATGCCAATTTTTAAATCTTTTCTTTTGTTAGAAAAGGAACCTACAAAATTTTGTTTACATGCACAAATAAAATATACAGCATTAACGTTTTTTCTTGTCAGTACCTCTATAAAATTCTGGAAATTAAGTTTGTTTGATTATATTTAAAATGGCTAATCCCAGAAAGAAAAGTTCTGTTTTTATCCTCATCAAGAAAGATTAGTGCTCATTATAAGAATAATATATACAGTTTACTATAATAGCAATAATATGGAAAGCAAGTGGGTGCAGGAAATTGAGGGCCGCTATCCTGAATTTCTGATGCTATGTGGGTACTTTGACATGATCTTGAATATATGCTAAAATTTTTCCTAAAGTGGCAAAGTAAGATTTTATTATTTAAGGAAAATTTTTTTTTTTTTTTTACCTATTTTTGTACTGTACTTATTGAATTTTTTTAAAAAATGAAAATAAGAAACTCCTGAAGACTTTTTTAAGTTCTTAAGTTGTTGGAAAAGTTATGGCCCCTTGATTGATTCTGAACTATGATTTTGCTTGCAATTTTGTCATCAAATCTAGAAATAATACAGTTTGACAGTAAACAAATTTTGAGACCTGAAACAGCTTTTTAAATTGCAAGATTTCTTTTTGATTTTAATAATAATAAATGTATGAAAACAAAATTATCAAAAATTTTTTAATTGTATCTGGGTAAAGGCTGATTTGCTTAACAACTGTGTACCCCCCTCCCACCTGATGAATATTATGCAGGTGTTGTTATAGTGTGGTGTTAGTTATTTGATAGGGAGTAACAAGCAGTAGAACAAAAGGTGACTGATTTCAAGATTTGGGGGGGGTTCCTTTGATATTATCATAGTGAGATTTTGTATTAAAAATGTACAAGACTACAGAGGTAATAAAGAACACGAGTGAAAGTTGAAATTAAAAAAAAACTGATGTTTCTGTAATAATAAACAAGGACTATTGTTGAATTCTGTAAGGATTAGGCCTTGTATAAAATATCTGCTCCTCATCATAGGTATAGTAACAGGAATAATAGAGCTGTTCCACAGAATGGATATTCTTTGACCACTGCTTGGCTGGCTGGCAATTTTTGTTTTTAAAGAACCTGAGAACACATTTTCATAGGGAAATAAACAAAATAGGATCTTACCCATTCCATTTGTTCATTAGAAAATAAACATAACTAGAATTTCAAGCTCTACTATTATTTCATATTTGCAAAGCTTTGAAAAATTAGTCATAAAAAGTATAGTAAAAGTAATTACAGAAAAAGAAAATAGATGAATTATGAACTTTTCAGTTAGATATTTTCATACAGGTTCTGAGAGGAATTTTACCAATTTGTTGCATGCATTTTATTTGATTTGTTTGCTGCAAGCTTCAAGTTTGGCATCAGCCAAGCCAAAATCTATCTGTCCAAAAGACAAAAACCTTTAAGAAACGTGTAAGAAAGAAAATCTGTCAAAAAAAGGTGGGGTGTGGGGGTGATTCTGAACAGTTTAAGATCCTGGAGTTATTTTCAAGAAATACAGGATGTTTCAATAAGTCACCAACTAAATTTGTTGTTATTATTTGAAACTTTTTTAAAATTTCACTAATTATTTACTGATTATTTAAATATGGCTAGCTGGAAGTTTTTAAAAAGAATTTTTGTGATTAAAGAATGGTAGAAAAGCATCTTAGAGAGTTAAAGTAGCATTTTCTGAGTTTTCTGGTACTCATCCATCTGCAAAACAGGCAATGTACAGCCTAGCAAAAATTTGTTTAATTGGGCTCTGTGGATGTTACATTTGACCATGGCAGAAAAACAAATTAGTGAAACACTTAATCGTCCTGTAAAATCAACAAGGACATCACAGGCATTGCTCAATGATTTCAATATCAAACTGTTAACTTTAATTTGTGAATGTTGTCTAGATGATGCAATTTTTCTACTGAGTCACCAAAAATCTCCATAATTACATTCAGCTGGAATAATGTTACTGTGTGAGCAGGAACTTACTTTGGTGGAATCAAAGAGATTGTAAAATCTAGCAGTTATCTTTGGATGCTCCAGGGAATACATGCCTCAACTTCAACAGTTAGAGGGTGGGCCAAAATTAACATTATCCTGTATAATCAATGATAAAGATTATCATTTATAATTTCCATATAAAGACTGATTAAAAAGTCACCCTGTAAAATTGCTCAAAAAACAGTTCACATTAAGAAGTTAGTGTTCAAATTGGAGTTGATTCTGATCAGTTAGGAGTAGACATCAGTTGACAACAGTGACAAATTATTTGGTGCAAGTGATTTTCATTCAGATTGCTGAATTTATTTTGGAGGAAGTTTGTCATCTGTTCTATATCCCACAGCTTCTGTACATGAACTAATAATTCTCCAGAAAAGAAAGTCCATTGGGATTAAATTTGGTTATGATACAGACCAGTCCACTCTAGAAAAGTTTTATCAAGGTATTTCCTAAAACTGCTGAATTGTGGAGTATCATCATGTTACAAAATCATAGTATTAAACCAGTCAAACTGTTAAAGTTGAAGCATCCAAAGATTGGTAGGCCAAGATAATCATATAACAATTTCAAAATACATGCTTTCTGGCCTCTGAAATTTGGTTTTTTGGGTTGCATCTTAAGCAAGAGCGTGTTGATAGACACAACTCCGTAGAAGGTAATGGTAAAATACTCACACCAATATAACAGAAAGTTACCATGCTTCCAAGTGATCAACTTGATAAATATTAAGCTTCAAATATAACTTCAAACACACACTGCAAAAATTAAAGGCACAGACCATTTCCGACAATTTTTGTTATCTACACAGGGTTGTTCTAGCAACTCACGTTTCGTAGCAACACCTGTCGTGTGCTTGTAACTAGTGATCAATGAGCGATAATTTTTATATGCATAAGATGAAGCAATTTTCGATCACAGCACCCTATGACTTTGGCCCAGTAGCTTTGGAACTGGTGTGAATTGGAAGTCACAACTTTTGCATACTTTGTTGGGGTGGGGATGCGCTTTCAGTAGAAGTTTCATCAGAATCTGAGAGGGTGCGTAAGGCGCACCTTTTTGATGCTGTTGGTTAAATAACAAGAGTTTTCTTTATTCGTAAGCCACTATACAATGACTAGACTATTATAAGTTGCTTCCAACCAACTTATTTATATATATACTGCAAAATAATAATCAAAGTTCGCTTTATTGTTAGGAAATGCACTTAACATTTCCTGGTGTATTTATATGATTTCTATATATCCAGAATCTCTTGCTCCGTCTACTAGACAGACAGACTGCCCAAATTACCGGTACACAGAGCCTAATCGAAAAAAAGGAGTCCGTCGTTTTGATGTTGATAAGCAGGACCTTAAAACATTTAGCTATGTGAAATTTCAACACGAAATCGAACCAAGTCGGCCACAAAGTGAAAATAGAGCGCTGTTCTCAATTACCGCAGGTGTTCAAAACCTCCTCCCGTGAAGAGTTGCCAACTGAGTTTGGAATTCCCCTCTTGTATTTTGGTTAACATAGTCTCTACGCGATTCTTCGAAGAAAACAGTGGCATGTTAGGTCTTTTCTTTGCATTCATCATTCCACAGCAGAAAACGGAACAGAACTTGCCGCCACCGGTCACTGGCCGATGTCATTGATCAGCAACCATGAGAAACCGTATTCTAAAAATTAATTCTTAATTTTAGTATGTATTGTATTTGTTTAAAATAATTTTAGACTTTTTTAAAGATAAACATCGGAAGACTTAAGAAAAGCAATATTAAAAAAGAATCCTGGAGTAGATCGTTTTTGATTGTTTTTTTAAAAATTCTTACAGGAATTAGAATTCTTTTTTGGAGGGAGGCGCGAAAGGTACAACGGACCCGAATTTCACGATGGCGGCACGCGGAGTGAAACGACCCAAAAATAGAAAGACAAAGGTGTTATTAGTTTTTGACGAAAACGAAAGACGGTAGGAATGCTTAAATTATTATATTTTTGCTTGGCTTGTTTTGGTTATTTCAATCAGATAATTTGTTTTTTCTAGTCTTTCGAATTCTAGGATCCATCTTTCTGCTGCAGCAGACAGACGCTCAGTTTATCTTCTGCTCCGAAGATGAACGCATTAAAAAATTTTTGTTTTTAATTAAATTACTAAATCTCATTACTGTACTGTGCTTTGGTTTATGACTGAGCCGTGCAGTTCCTTTCACTCGTCGTAGTTCAGGAAAACAGTATTCGAGATCACCTGACGTCTGTCAAATCTGGAGTCGTCATTTAGGCAGGCTAATTAACAGAGCTGGTACATTTCTTATTTTTAGTGGGTACTTAACTGGATTTAGCAAAAGAAAAAAAGAAAGGAAGAAAATAGCAAAAAAGCTTTTGGAATCAAGAATAAAAGAAGAAAAGAAAATAATAAAAAATCAGGTAAGTAAATTTTCTAAAATAAATCGAATATGAATTCCCATAAATCTAGTGTATAGTTTTGCTCCATAATGTGTACTCGTTTCCTTACTGATGCAGCTATGTTATATTACTACTAAATATTTACTAAGGATGAATTAAAATATAAAAGATGCTTGCATGTTACATAAAAGTGAACGTATACTGATTGCCGATGGGGACAAGAAGGTTCTGATCCATCATGTCATTGCCTCAAGAAGACCTCATTAGCTGGGGATTAATATTCCTACAGCTGATGTGGTCTACACAATGTATTCGTTTTGTTTTTGTATATTTTCTCTAATAATGCATTGTGTATGTATTATAGATGTATCTTAGTTGTATTTACTAATTTGTGCATATCCTGTGTTTCGATAATTATTTCCAATACTGTATACTAATTTTGTGTAACTTATTTAAAATACTTATCTGTAATATTAAATATAAATGTGTTTAATCCTTTTAGGTAAAATATGTATGGAAATAATCAAAAGGTAGTATGGCTTTAATTTTTTTTTCAATATTCTTTGGTTTCTGTAACACAAGATAGATTAATTTTTATTTGAAATTTAAAAGAAAAGTAATTATATATAGTTTTACAACCACAACAAAAATTTTACTATTACACAAAAGATGCTTTTATTATTTAAAGAAACAAACAGAAAAAAGACCAGTGTATGGAAACATCTGACACAAAAAATCTCATAAAAATTCAGATAAATAAGCAATATCTTTCATGACACAATCAATTGCATTATAAAAATATCAGATGGAATAGACTACAAAATTTCTACATTTTTTATTTACTTTTTATGTAAAAATACAGTAAAGTGGGCAAAAAATTTAGGGAAGCTAGAGTTCGAAATCATATATTTAATTCCACTTGTGAAGGAACATTCAAAAATAGTGAAACTTATTGAAAACAATTTATTATATTGTTTCTAATTGCCACCTGGACATTTATTGAAAATTATCAAATGAAAGTTGGAAGGTGAGTGATTATTAGGACAAAAAAATCAAAGTCTAATGGAAACTGAAAAAATGGAACCCAAACCATCCTATAATTGGCAACAGTCAGTGCCTTATTATGTAAGAAATATAATATATGGGACAGTCTCCAAATGACAAGACAAGCCAAATAACACCGAATGTACGGGAAAGGCAGTGTAGATCTGTGAGTAACGAAAGGATAAAAACAAAAATATGATTGAAGAAATTTTACTTACAGTTGCTTTGTCTGTGTTGAATAGTAAGGAAAAAAAAAAAAACAACAGTATGAAAAGTGAACTAGTTATCTTGGTGGTGATCTGTTTTTCTTGGAAAAGGGGGAAAAAATGAAAATAAAACATGAAATGGTACAAATCAGCTGCACTAGGTTTTACAATTTTATTACTGGATCTGATGTGATTGAGTCATTTTTCGGTATTCCTGTAAAATTTTTAATGGCATCATTGTTCTAGTTCTTCATTCTCTATATCAAGGATGGGGAACCTTTTATTTACTGAGGTCCAAATAGGACCTTCAAATACCTTACATTTAAACACCTTAACACAAGCATGGGGACTGTTTCTTTGTCAAATGGGCATAAAGCTATTGTTAAACTTGCTGTAGGCTGGATATTTGTCTAGTGATGTGTTAGTAATTTAAACAGCACATATGCAGATATATACTGTAACTAATCACTCTGACTGCTGTTATTGCACGTAAAAATTATTGTAAAACATCCTGATTCATGATGCTAATTAAATAGAATAACAGGAAATCATATGCATCTGAACAAACACTCATAATACCAATAGGAATTTTAAAGTAATGTACCTAATGTGACTTTTGAGATTGTTTCCCTTTGACAAGTGTCTTTGTTGATTGGAATATTTCTTCACATATGCCATCAGTTGCAGGAAGTCTTTTGGGTAGGAGGACATTATAAACATCAACTATGTTCATGCTGCTAAATTTAAGTTTGAATTCTTCATTTTCTCAAAGTTCAATAAGCTTTGTTTGCAAGTGTTCTGGAACAGAGTCAATGATAGCAGAGAATGTTGAAGCAGAAATCTGTCCATTTCATTCCTGAGTACTGAAGTAAGCAATTCTCTACAAAACAGTACTGCTTAATGATGACAATTCTTCTGCAAAAGACACCCTTTCAGACCTCTCTCAATGGTTGACAAGGGTTGCCTTTTCTTAACTGACTTTCTCACAAATGAAATTCAGCTTGAAATAACTTTACATGATGTAAAATTGAACTTGTAACTATGCAGAATACAAGATCACAAAGCAGCTGATCGCTTTTCACTTCTGACACTGATTTTCTCTTCATTTCCATGAACATAAGCACTTCATCTTTCAAATTGTAAGTGTTTTAGCATATTTTCCTTTCTACAGCAATGCACTTCACAGTAGTAGGTCAAATTTTCATGCTCTGATTAAAGATATTTCTTGAATTCTCGAAATTGTCAATTATGTTTCCAAGCTTTGATAAAACTAATGCATGAAACATCTGAGGAAATTATCTCTCTAATTTTGACAGATTTTGAGCACAATTTTTGCTGATGTATGATACAGTGGAAGTTAACTAGCTGAGATGTATCAGGTTAAGGGATGTTATTTCTTTTACTTAGGCAATCAAACCTGATCTATCTACTATACCATCGGTTTAAATAGTACATAGGTTTTCAAAACTCTGTGAAAATTTGTGCATAGCTCATTTCAGCATTTGGAGTCTGTCATCTTTGAACTGTGTCAGTCATATTAGTACTTTTATCAAGGCCAGTGAAAAGGTCTCAAATTTTTTAGTGGTTAATCAGGCTTTGTTCAATGTCACTGGAGATACTGTGATCTAATGCAGTTTTACATGAGAAACTAGTGCTGTCAACGTGTTTTTTTGTGGGCGGGGGACACAGCATGTTTATCACTTTTCTGATACATTTCTTCACAAGTTCGCCATCTGAAAACAGTTCTAATTTTTGTGCAATCTTAAAACTTACCACATAACTATTATGTTTTTTGCCTCTCTATTTTTTGTGAAAAAGTGTTGTGCAAAATGACCTTAGTGTTTCAATCTTATTCTTTCGTGTTTGAACTTTGTAATTTTGATAGCTTGCATTAATGAGTGATGTCTCTTCAGGTTGTATTCTTTAAAAACAGACACTTATTCTGAACATATCAGTCAAACAGGAGTATCTTCAGTAGTACAAGGAAGTACTCACTTTTCCACCATTCTTGAAGTAAGGCAATGGTAAAACAAAATGTTCACTTATTTTATGGATTTTTATAGTAATACAAAATAATTTGTACTCGCTTTTATCTCAAATTATCAGGTTGTCTAGTCCTTCCTGTCTTCTTCTGGTTAATTTCCGTTCAAGAATGAACCTTTCACTTGTAACGGTAAATATGGTTATATACAACTTATGTCTCCTCTTGGGAAACAAACTTTGACTTTTAATATTCCTATATAACAGCTATGTAAAATACTGAGCAAAATATCACCACATGGGCCAGATCAAAACACATGATGGATGGAGGTTCCTCACACCTGTTCTGTCAGATGTAGTCATGTGTTACATTGTGCCTGACAGTTCAGTCTTTCATGAATCCTGAACACAATACATGATGCTTGCTACAAAGTTTTCAAATGAGTGAGTGAACATGTGGCAAAGAAATAGTGTTGAACTAAAGACTTATTATGGTAAAAATGCAGATGATCTGACAATCACCATTTGTGCCACACTTAAATACAGAGCATTACTTGATCAGTGATGCAACAATGCCCAAACAAGTCAGTATTATCTGAATGTTATGAGAACAGTGTAGGTAAGTAGATATCGCAGTATGTCAGAAAACAACAAGCAAATATCACAACTATTTTATCATTGGCATGGATACTTCAGTGATGAAAAGGTGTTGGAAGGCTATAGCTTATTTGAACTAAGATAGCTAATTTTTATTATCTGTAAGTGCTATGATCAGAGGGCATTATATAAAGCAAATTCATTGATAGATGATATAAGAATTTGTTAAGGCACCTCAGGCATATAAAGAAGTCACATGATTATTTGTATGGCTAATATTTGGTGAGGCTACCTCAGGACTATGCAGCTATCATATGTGCTCAGGCCTGAAATGAGACATTTGATTGCCCACCTGGTATTGCTTGCCATTCCAGAATCAAAGCTATTACCAGCTCATACAGGTTGTGGAAGAAAATTCCTAACACACAACTAAGGATTTCCTAAAGATGCTATGTGTAAAAGATCTGGGAATGTAGTTATTCTGTCCATTACAATGACGTTGGCCTTAAGAATTGCAGTGATGACCTTGGTGTTATTATCCTGAAAGCAAAATCTGGTACCAGGTGTTGATGAAGAGGCAGAACTAATCTCTCATTCTCATCCAGATGCTTCTAACTAGTTAAGTGGTCTTCAACAATGACCTGTGAGTGTTGCTGCTAGTCATGATTGCTCTCTACAGTCACATTTCTGGCAACAGCACAGCTAAAGCTTTTGTCTAGTGTGTGTTCTACTGTTTCTCTCTTGTGCAGGCAGTAATTTAATTTAATGCAACAGGCATTTTTTTTTTCAAAGTTAAAAAAATTTATAAATCTTTGCTGATATATATTGTTCTATTTTTTATTAATAAATTGTGAGGAATGTTTTTTTCTATTTTAAAGGTATTTAATGTGTCAGTCTCACTGATTTAAGCATAAATAATTAAATTGATAACTAACATATTTATGGATCAGTTTCAGAATTTTTCATTTTTCTTTATAGCAAATTTTTAATTAGTATCAAGGTAACTGTGGAAAACAATATTTATACTTAGTGTTGATCCTGGATGTTTTCCATTTTCACTAGCTTTAAGCTCAAATTAATCATAAATTTCTTTTGGTAGTTGGTAATCTGAACAACTTCAAAATTTAAATTTACCTATAACTAGTTTAGCTTTTAGACATTTAAGAGGACTGGCAATTAGTTGTTGGTAGTGATAGCATAAATCATTTTAAAAATCAAACTGATGGTCACTTCTCTTACCAGGTTGGAGGGAATTTTTTTAGCTATGATGGCTTAAAGCTTTGTAAAAACTAAACTATGAGCTATTAATTTAATTCTAGAAAAGATGCTGTTAAATACTCACCAGGCTACTTAGCTGCAACATGACTCCTGTATTTTTCAAAATACTTCCCCTGTAGTGAGCTACGCTTTCTCCAATGTTGAACCTCATATCAAATGGAGCTTGGAGACCATCTTTGGATAGGACATGGAGTTTGACCATCACAGCATTCTGCTAAACCACCTTGTTCATGTTTTTGGAGCTTTAATTTCAACCAGAGCAAAAGTGAGTGGGAGAGGGTGATAAGACTTGCTAAAGCAAGTTTTCTACATTTCCATTTTTGTTTGTGTGCCAGTGGTTGGAAAGAACTGGATATGGAGATGGACATCATGAGTGCAAGTTCATGTATGCTAATTCTATGGTCTTGATCAGGGGTCGCCAAACTACGCCCCCCCCCCCAGCGACGTCAGTTCATCAGGCCCGCTGATGGTACTTGCATTTGCGTGATAAAACGGATGGAACACGAGATGTTGTGAAATAAAATTTTTTCATGGATAATTGACACATCATGGGCAAGAAGGCTCAGAAAAATTTCCCAGTCAAGGTGTTAATCAAGCTGGTCTCTAGGCTGTTTTCTTCACCCTTTATTATGGCTACTAAGAAAAGAAAAGTGGACACCGAGTGTCGCGTTTTCAATGAAGAATGGGGAGTAAAGTACTTCTTTATGGAAACAAAGGACCAGAAAGCTAGTTGCATGGTATGCAGCGAAAGTGTTGCCGTTTTGAAAGAATACAATCTTCGGCGTTACTATGAAACAAAACATCTATCAACATATTCAAAGTTTTCTGGAAAGTTACGCTCTGAGAAATGAGTCCATGAAACGTGGTTTAGAAACTCAAAGAAATCTCTTCACGAGAAAGTTTGCTGAAAATGAATCTGTCACTCGTACAAGTTACAAAATAGTGCATAAGTTGGCAGAGCGAAGAAAAACGTTTACTGATGGCAACTTCATCAAAGAGTGTATGATGGAAGCAGCAAATGACTTGTGTCCTGAGAAAGCCGATTTGTTTGGAAGTATCAGCCTTTCGGCAAGTTCAGATGTGCAGAGAACAGAAGAACTTGGAGAGAACATAGTGCTACAGATACGCGAGAAAGCTAGGAACTTGTTGTGGTATTCTCTGGTGCTGGATGAGTCTACTGATTTCTCGAGTACGTCACAACTTCTTGTGTTCATTCGTGGTGTCAATTTGGACTTTCAGATAACGGCAGAGTTGGCATCCGTTTGCTGCATGCATGGAACAACAACTGGAAAAGACATTTTCATGGAAGTGCAGAAAACTTTGCAAGACTATAACCTTTAGTGGAATCAGCTTCGAGGTGTTACAGTTGATGGAGGAAAAAACATGGCTGGAGTGAGGAAGGGTCTGGTCGGGCAGATCAGGACTCAGTTGGAAGATTTGCAAATTCCGGGTGCTCTGTTCATACACTGCATCATACATCAGCAAGCACTTTGTTGGAAAGACTTGGATATTTCTTGGGTACTGAAACCAGTCGTTTCTGCTGTGAACTTCATTCAGGGACATGCACTCAATCACCATCAGTTCCAGGCTTTTCTTGAAGAAATTGATTCTGATTTCTGTGACTTGCCTTATCACACAGCAGTGAGGTGGCTCAGCTGCGATAAAGTCCTGTTTCGTATTTACAAGCTCCGAAACGAAATAGATGTTTTTCTCACTGAAAAAGATAGAGCTGATCCACAGCTGTCAG
Organism: Nautilus pompilius; assembly: GCA_018389105.1. NCBI lineage: Eukaryota > Metazoa > Mollusca > Cephalopoda > Nautilida > Nautilidae > Nautilus > Nautilus pompilius. Next base: position 1,262,241 of record JACATO010000626.1, on the reverse strand, counting down.
ATCCTACCTGGCTGTCAAAGTTGTCATTTTTGGTCAACATTACATCCCACATGAATAAACTGAACTTGAAACTTCAGGGAAAGGATAACCTCGTCTGTGATCTCTACAGAATCATCAAAGGATTTCGGAGAAAGCTGTCATTGTTTGAAGCACAACTGGAAGGAGAAAACTTCTCTCATTTTCACTGTTTCAAAGAGTTTTGCACTACAATTGCTGAATATGTCAACCTCGATTTTCCTAAAAAGATTATTCGTGACTTGAAGAAGCATTTTTTGGAGATTTTCAGATCTCGACAGAATTGAGAGTGACATTCTTCTGTTCCAGAATCCGTTTGATTGTCACCTTGATGATGTGCCAGTTGAACTACAGTTGGAGCTCATTGATTTGCAAGCAAATGACTTGTTGAAAGAGAAGCACAGAGAAGGAAAACTTGTTGAATTTTACCGCTTCTTACCTGATGTTGAGTTTCCGAAATTGAAGAAATTTGCCACTGGTATGGCATCATTGTTTGGAACAACTTATGTCTGTGAGCAAACATTTTCAAAAATGAAGTATGTGAAGTCAACACATCGAACGAGATTGACTGATGAACATTTGAAAGCAATTCTCTTGATTGGATGCAGCAATTCCAAACCAAACACTGATGATATCTTGAAAGCCAAATGTCAGTTTCACAAATCTCACTAACCTTTTTTGCTGCTTAGTTTGTAAGATTCGGATATGTGCACACTAGGTCTGATGTAACTATATTTTTGCTAACGTCGCCTTCTTTGATAACGTTTTAGTAAATAAATATGTTGGTTGTCTTTGTTTTTTGTGCATAGCACACCACTCACCCATGATTAACATGGAATGCTAAACTTAGTGTTTCGTCTTTTTTCCCAGAGCTTTCGTTCTGGCTTGCAAGTATTGAACAATGATTATGCGGCCCGCGCTCGTCATTCTTTCAGTTATCCGGCCCACTGTGAAAAATGTTTGGTGACCCCTGGTCTTGATAAACCATTTATTCAGCTTGGCAACTTGCTCTTCTGACACCTCTGTTGACAGTTGACTATATGAAATGCTTCTGCTACCTAAAAACTGTTGCTTTATTTGGACACTTATCTCCATAAGCCATTGAATGTCAGTGGAACTTAGTCAATGTCTCATACAATAAAAAATGCCACAGCATCCTCATTGATGGTGCCACCATTTCATGGCTCCTTACATCGCAATGTTGGTCTTAGAATGAAATGAACAGCCCTTGTAGATATTTGAATGCCCATTACTTTTTTTAATAGGTTCATTGTTGTTTAAGACCATTATCAGTTTGATTTTAAATTTTCAAATGCTAACATTAGTGAAAACAATCAGATTGTGTGTGTGTGTGTGTGTAAGAGATCTAAGTTAACTCTTGCAGTTTTCATATATTGTCACAGAAACTGGGAATGCTGAAGATATTGGTTAAAGAACATAAAATAGTACCAGAAATAGAACATCTTGTGAACCCTGAAATTTTTGATCTGCCAGATCACACAGTGACTGTCACAGATGTTTCAGAGGTGGACATTTCTGGTGCTGATGGTTTACGGCTTGGAATGAATAAGGTAAGTAGTATATGTTCTGTCTTCTTTTGCATAACTTTAGTATATAGATTATCAATATTTCAGAAAATAATGCAGATTTCTTATCTACTTAAGACTAGTTCTTACCAGCATTGTGATGAAATATCGTACCAAAAGCTTGTACTTTTCTGAAATAATTTTGTTTTACTATTTGCTAAGAAGATAAATTCCATTCAGAGTAAGTCTGTCCCTTGCATATAATGACCTAATACTGAAAAAGTGCATTTTAATAGGATTCTGTTACAAATATTTGTGTGAAAAGACTCACAAAATTTTAAATTGTATATTTAGTTTGAATTTACTTAAATGAGTTAGCTTATCAACTTTTTTTTTTGGATCTCTCTGTCTTCATTGTGAATGATTTGATTGCTGAACCAGTTATTCATTGATTTAACTATTTTGTTTTGTCAATTTCATGCAACAAATTGCCTTATTATAATAAACTTGTTTCCTAAAACTAATGTTTAAATTATTCTGGTGTACTATAAGTCCTTGGTTTGTTCACATCTTGAATGTTATGCAGGTGCAGATTCTTTCTTTGAAAAGTATATAGATTTACTAGAATGTTACTAGATCTTAAGCATTTAATACTCTGAGCAATTAAAAATCTTACATATACTAAGTTTGAATCTTAGACATTTACAATGATTTCTAAATCAAGAGTTTTAAATATGTAGATGGAGAAAATGTTTTCAGCTACCTACAGTCCTTAATGCAGTACTAGGGATCCTAATTACAAATTAGCAACAATATTAGATATTAGAAAAAAAAGAACTTTTTTAACTAATAGAATTGTTCATAAGTAGAATAAATTTCAGGCAATAGTAGTTGTTAGTTGACAACAATATTAATTAATTGAAGAACCATATTGATGGTCATTTATCTGTAACTATTGTTTGATCATTTATTTTGAAAACAAAAAAAAAACAACTGTGTGATAGAAAGAAACCTTGTAAAACGAGGCAAAAGAAGAAATGCTAGTAGTAATTTCTATTTACATTATTTAAGTAAAAAAAAGTTTATTTTTGCTGTTTTATTTTCAGTCTCTTGTTGATGGTGGCAGTGATACCAAAGATAAAACACCAGATTGTCAGGGTAGATCACAGAAAGAACAGCTGCTGCACCAGAGGTCAGTCGGGTGTATTGGCAGACATTATCTGGCTAAAGAAAACTAAATGTGCACTGAATAGATTTTTCGCAGTTCTTCTAACAGCACAGCTTGTAAAATGTGTTACTTAAATGCAGGATTAATCATTAAGTGTAAGTTGGATTAAATAATATCCCAAACTCTGCAAAGTGCATGCATGCTCTTTAGGAAGAGTATTATAAAACTGAAAAGCACAACGGGTACAAGCTTAAAAACAGCTGTCATGGGTGTGCACCAGCAAGGTGTTGGTGGTAGGTTTGTGTACTACTAATATAGAACATCAGGGACTGCTGAAGTATTCTCTCTCGTTTCAGAATGAACAAAGTGTCTCAGTTAGAAATCAAGTTGGCCAAACAGCAGCCAAAGCACAGATATAGACGACCTTCAAAGAGAGAAAAGAAAAAACTGACAGTCAGAAAATCAAAAAAAAGATTTAGAAAATAAAAATTGTATTGAACATAACTGGTTGGTGTTTTTTTTAATGTGCTGTTATGATTTTAAATGGCTGGAAAGTTTTCACCTGGTCACAAAATTCTAGGAATATTGGAATTTCACTTACAATTTTTTAAAAAAACTAGAAAATAATTTAATTTTCATCCAAATGAGCCATGGATTTTATTACATGTTAATGTATGAGTGACATAACAATTTCACTTATTTATTCCATTTTGTAGCATTGGCCTACCTGGATGGACCCATTTCGAAACTGACCTACTTCAAGGAGCCTGTGGACTGTTGTGCACTTTTTCCACATTTCCTAGTCCTAGTTGATAATACATTTTGATCACTTGTGATAATTTTGATAAAATGTAGATGAAAAAGGAAATAGTTTAAAACTGTAACCTGTATGCATCCCCAAAAATAATTGATACTTAAAAAGCCTTACCCAGCATAGAGAACCATAACAACGGCTGTTCTGTACAGCCGCCTCATGTCAGAAAACCAGTCTCCATATTGAACAAAGATCCTCCACTCAAACATTTAGCACTGTTATGATGATAAAAGAAAATATTTTAAAATTACTTTTATTGCATCCAATCAGGTTAAGAGCTATCCATTTTTTTTGTTGTTGTTTAAAATTAGTGTACATCCCAAAACTAATTAGATCAACATCTATGCAGTTTTTTTATATATCCAGATTTATCAAGAGCACTCAATGACTCAGAGCCTGCAGGTTTATAAAATGCAAATAAATTCCATTATGTGAATTTATCAGACAATACCTGAATGAGCGGTAATATTCTTTTGGGTCTAATTTTTTCTATGCTCTTGAATAAATTGGGTTCATTCGTCTTCCAAAGTTTACTATAAGTAGATATTAGGTGGTTTTCTTTCATAAGAGGAATGACGACGGTGGTTTTTTTTTAAATCCTAACCATTAAAAACATTTTAGTACATTTTTTGCATAGCAATTAGAATTGTATAAGAGCTGCTAAAACATAACTAGCTGATGCAGGTTACATATAGGCTGCTGCTAACCTTGTTTACTCAGATTTGCCAATGTGCAATTTTATTTTTTTAATAGCTGCTTAGAATGGAAAATCTCAGCTTTCAAACACACACCAATTAGAAACTTCCTATACATCAGCTATTTTATCCATGTGTCAAGAGCGTTAAACTCTCTCTGAAGAGTGGATATCCGTTGGAAGTCCCATTAGTAGATGGACTTGAAAGAGCTATATTAAAAAAATAATTCTTGGTTAAAAGAAAATGAAGTGGTTATTTTATTTGTTCTTACAAAACTATAAATCTGTGTAGAATGTTTTACAAAATAACTCCTAATAATAAAAACCTGAAAACAGTGTTGAGACTTTCACACTAAGGTTGAAAATTTAGAATGGTGGCCAAAATTAAAATGCACTTTACCACTATTTATATCTGAATAAATGACAGAAAAAAAAAAAGCTGGTTGACTGACAAGATAATCTGTGCTCAAGATCACTTTCAGCAAAATGAGATATACAGATCCAGAAGAGTTCACTTCTCCACAAAATTAATGCCATAGTTGAACAAACCCCAAACTGTTGAAGATTGTGTAAAGTGGTTATCAAGTCTACTGGCCTAAATCCAGGTTTCTTCTGAACACTGCTATTTTCATCATTGGAGACACAACTTTTATTTCTCAGAAGCCACATCTCTTTTTTTCAGCAAAATCAGAAAAAATCAACATAGTGTAAAATGATTAAACAATTTCAGTCATTTATCAAAGTTTTTGATGTAAAATTCTGATGAATTAAAGATGGACATCTTCATTTGTAGAGTCTTAAATCATGTCTATTTCCATTATTAATCTAACAATAGCTATTAATAATGACATTCTGATTGTGTAATAATCTTTTTTTGGTCAAATCTTTAATAAATAAAATACCACCATAAGTCAAAAAATACTTTAAAAGTTACAACTAAAACATTACAGAAGTATGGAAGGTGTACAATGTCAAATTAACTTCCAAAGCTAATACTGATACAACGTAAGACGTGGTGGTACCTGCAAACTTTCTCCGTGATTTAATATCTCACCTGCAGTTTCTTGGTGTAGCTTATTTTTTGTGGTGACATGGATGTGTATAATACAAATCTCATTTAAGACACTAAAAAATGGCATCAGAACATTTTAATAGTCAGCTGGACATGCATGTTTTGACAAAGAGGGGAGAGCTGTTTCCAGACTTTGAAGTATTGCTTATAAAATATCATATCTCTTCTCACCAATAATGACTTTAAAAAACAGATTTTATGGTCAACAAAATGGCAGCTTATAAAAAAATAAAATAAAACATCCCTTATTTCTCCCAGCAGATCAGGTCAAAATGTCTTATTGACATTAGTAATGTCATTGTTACTTCACAGTAGTTACTGTGAATCTAGCCTCAGTTATTCCAGTCTGAAATAGTGGATTTTATTCAAATGAAGACAAGCCACACCCAGGCTGAAATACCTGATGAAATGAAGATGAAGTGACTTAATGCATTTTTTTAAAAAAAAAAAACTAAAACAAAACTAGTTTTAATAGGAGCAATAATTTCAGATTAAGTTCTTTAAAATCCAATGCAAAAAAAATTTTCATTTCTTCCAAAATATGAAACCAAAAAATGTAAAGATTTTAGCTAAGCCAGATATTTACAAAAAGAAATTCAGTATTATCTTAAATGGATGTGGTTTAGTGGAAATTATCATTTCATATTCCCTGTTTATAACTCATTTTAATCTGAAGGTCACTCTAATGCCTGTAAAGTTATTTAACAAAAAATGGGACAATGTTCCTTTAAATTGTGTTTTGTTGTCACTGCAGGTGATTCCATTATTGTATGTTACTAAGAAAAAAGTTTCTGGTTACCTTGTATTTAAGGGGATAGAACTTGATCAAGCAGGAAGTACCTAATTAGTTCACACCATTTCCTGCTGGCTCCCCACCCTCACTAAGCTTAGTATCCACAACAAAAGCACTACAAGAAATCAAAACTTTCACCTTAAAATACTAAACAATTAAAATAAATCTCAGTAATTAACTGTTTGTAGCTAATGCTTTAGAACAAAAAAAAACTATTAATTAAATACAAGTAAATAAAAATATTTTATTACACTGATGTTGAACAAAAAAATTAAAGCTGAAAAAAATCCAACTCTTCACGGAATGTTCAGACCAGCTAGATATTACAAAAAGGAAACTATGAACAGCCTTTCATTCAGCTGAGTTCTAAAGCTATGAAAATATATTACTGACTCTTAAAAGGTGTGTGTGTGTGTGTGTGGGAGGGGGGGGGGGGTAATTCACCAACCAGAGGCGCTTCTTCCTCAAATCTGTGGATTTGACATTTAAGTGAATAGTTAAAATTTAAAATTCATGGCCGATAACTTGGTTTTCAGAATTTTCCATTACTATGACTTCACCTGATCTGACATCTCAAAATCTATAACCTTTCCTTCACAATAGCTTCCTGAAAATGGGAAACAAATTTTAAATGTGGACATATACTTCCACGAATGAACCTATAAAGAATTTACTAAAAAACTATGCTATACAGGCCTGCAGGCACCAGAGAAACAGACATTTTAATCCCTGAGCTACAGTAAAAAGAAACGTCCTCCTCCTTACTGGTAGATGGTGAAATGTTGAATATTATCAATTTTTTTTTTGCAAACCAGAAATGAAAATAGAGGGGGTGCAAATTTACAACAAGTGGGAATTTATCTTTAAATAACACTATTAAAAAATCAAAAGACAATTTGTAGAAAGTTGTGTATTTTTAATTTAACAAAGTGGTGGTTGCAATGTTCTTTGGCAAAAACTAGTTTTTTTCTCCTTTGAGACTGCAGTTTTATGGTCCCTTGATATATATATCCATAAGGTCAACCAACAAAAAACATGCTGGTCATAAAAAGTACATTTCAAGATATAGAAAATTTGCAGAACAGTTTAATGATAAACATACATATAAGTTTACAATTGTTTCTGTACACTATTCAGGATGAATTAAGGTCTTTGTATGCCAAGGCACACCAGTCATATGGGTTTCTTTATTTTGTTTCTATCAATGTAGGCCAAAAAAATTAATTAAAAAGATCATAGACACACTACGCCTAGAGCTTCATCCAGCACTGATACCAGTGTCAACAACAAATTTTATTTAATTGCTACTGCCTGGCCAATATCTTCACTATAAAGAAAATGATATGCTTCCTGGAAACTACTTCCTGTGATGGGAAATGATGACTATGCAAAACTAGAATGGTTTGAGGACAATGACACAGCATTCTTTATATGATTGGCAAAAGGTGTGTATAGTTAAGCAGATTTGTTGACACAATCGAAAAACATGAGTAAACTGGTGAACCTTTTTAAATCGCTGCCATAATCAACTGTGTAAATGCTCAATGATATATTTATCTTCACATGCTGCAGGCAGAAATATTGTATTCTGGGGGGTGGTGGGTTGATGTGACATAGCTGATATTTGAAGTTTAGTTTTACATACTTCTAGAGCAAACAGTATTTCACCTACTCTGTATTTGGTTTCAAAGTTAGTTTGAAAATATAAATAATTTCTTCTCAGAGTTGTAAGTCTATAGTACTATAGCAGGATACTTTTTGACAAATTTAAAGCACAGTCATTTTATTAGTTTGAGTTGTAATTCCTATTCCAAGAAACTATTATTCTGAGAGATTTATAGATACTGTTCAATCATTTTGGACTATTTATGACATTTTCTGAATACAAGTGTTTTTACAACAAAACATCATCATGCAATTACTTAGCATACACAAAAAACAAGTGTGTAAATACTTTTATTTTGCAAAACATTTTCACTGATCTGATAGATTACACTGCATATCTCAAGTGAGAAATCCTTAGACTAAACTGCAAGCACAAAGAAATAGACAAAATGACCAGGTGTGCAGTAGCTGTCAGGTGAGAAAATAAAGCAAGCATCAGTTTTCTGACCAGTAGTGTGATATAAACTATGATACATACATCAATCATGCGCACAATAGTTTCAGAAGCTGTCTAGTCAGTATGGTTAATCTTTTTCTCAATTTCTGAAATTAAGTTCTGGTCATAACAGAATTTTCTTGGTGAGAAATCATTGCTAAGGTCTGTTAATACATGGGTTTTCTTTACCCACAAATGTATATCATGAAAAGATTGGACAGTAAAAACATGTCACCTCTTCTTGTCTGTTCCATGATTTCAAGTCTGTTTATGAAATTCCATTTTTCATAATAATTTATCATTATCAAATTACATTTCATGATCAGTGTTAAAGATTTGGCAAAGAAAAAATTGTATAGTAAGGATCCTTTCCAAAAAGGGTTTAAGATGTTGTCAGACAGTTGATGCTTGTTTCTTTTTTAAAAAATAAAAACATGTAAACACTTTTTTCCCCTCCTAAAACCAGCTTAGCTGTTCAGCAGACCAGTGATGAAAGCACAAACCTGGTGACAGTCAGTCACTGAATAATGGTTGTGTAGGTATGAAAAGGAAATCCAGCCCACAACAATGATTGAACTACATGCACTCAGAATCAATTGATTGTGGCTCCACCGCTGTATGTATGACAAATACATTAAAGTAGTCTCTGAAGAAAGCAGTCCTGGTTGTACAATTTTGTGCAGAAAACAGACCGACTATCATAATCAGTCATACTGTGTTATCTCAGTAACATATGAAGCTGGAAATAGTCCAGCCTGTCCCTGTTTGTTTTCCCCTTTCCACCAGTTCACATCTTTCTTTTCTAGCACCTTTATGGTCTCACCTTTCCTTAACTGAAGCTCCTCAGGGTACTGAGGCTCAAAATCAAATGCAGCTTTCATCTGAAAGTAATATTTCAAAAATACTTTCAAAATAGAGAAGAAATGCAACTTCTATAGTATGAACTTTTCATAAAATAAATTAGTTAAGGTTAATAGTCACAAGGAGACATGAAGCCATCATGCAAGAGGGGGGGGGGGGGCACCCCAGAGGAAATGACCATTAATGAAAGCCTTAAACTGATTGCTACTATCACTATGAACTACATTTATTCCACTCTGTAAGCTAATTTATAACTATGATCCCAAGTATTAGTAACTGTAAATGTTTGAAGAAAGTCCTCATTCACACACATGAAGGGTAATTCTGCATCAAATCATCAAAGTTTGTGAAAGCGCCCCACCTCACCCTCTCAGATTTTGAAGAAACTTTTACTGAAGGTGCATTGGGCTCCCAAAGGAAGGTTTACGAAGTTACTGCCACCAGTTCCAAAGACACAAGGTCTCAACCATAAGGTACTCAGATAAAAAAGTACTTCATTTTATGCATGACAAAATCCTCATTTTATTAATCAGTAGCTACAAGCGCAAGACAGCTATTGCCATGAAACATGAGTTCCTACAGAAATTATCACAAATTAGACCTAAAGTGGATATCTGATCGTGCTGTGCAGGGTGTGAAACCATATTTGGAGTTTAATAGCTAAAGAGCTAAGCATTTGTGAAGTACGATGACTGTTTCCGTTATCTCAGTATGTAAATGAACCAGAATACAGATGAGCATTCTACCATTACCTTCTGCAGAGTTAAGTCTTTATGAAGATGCTCTTGTTAAACATGTGACCAAAATGTATCCCAACTCCAGAGACTGAAATGGCCATTTGGCTCTGTGAATAAATGCTTGTATACTACATATATGAAATGTCCATATCCTGAAGTATAGGAATCACTGAAACCATATTTGGCAGTCTAGTTTCTAAGAGATAAAACCATTCAACAATGTATACTACTACATGTTCTTGTGCACGTGTTCACTGATAGTTTGTTGCTAAAGATGTGCTCCCAGTTATCCAAACACTTCTACTACATCACTTGAACTATCAGGTTGATAAAAGTGAGAGATGAAAACAACCCTAATGAGCTTCAATCTCAACTCACACTGACACCCTGTGACTGATTAGATTAAAAGACTAATAAAATAATATTTGATACCTCCTTTGAAATCTTTTCAGCTGAAGTTTCTATTTTCAACAGAATCCAGAAATAAAATTCACTTAGCAAAAAAAAAAATACTACAACTTAACCAATAAGCCACCAAAAACATGGAAAGATAAATGAAGTTGTTTCAAGAACTATTACAGATGAAGTCACCACTATGAAAATAAGCAATTTCCTTCTTTGTAGGAAGCAAACTACAATAAAGAACAATGTTTACTTTAAGCAGTTTAACAAGCTGACCTGAGCGTGTCTGTTATCATTTCTCTTTACCATGTCTGTAAGATAGATTGTTTCACCCCTGCTCACAGATGAATTGCGATGATACTCAACTATGGCATTCAATGATGAAAATTTAGTAACCCACAAGAAGTATTTGCCTTGACCATCACGCAACACCTTGTAATGCTGTACTTCATTTTTAAATCTGCGAGGGGAAAAAACAACAACAAAAAAATTGTCGATAAAAATGAAATCTGAGTGGCAGATAATTTTCATCATATCATAAGCAAGCAAGGCAATTCTAAAGATATTTCATCAGGATAATGATCCAACGTTTTACTGTCATAATATTAACAAAGCAAGATCTTCACTACCGACATCTCTACAGTCCTTCAACCAGCCCAGCCAACTTGAGAGGAGAGAACCTAAGGATTTTTTTCAAGTAGTTACATTTAAACAATGGATACACTTTAACAACAAATTTGAGACATTTCTTTAACATTCTGAACATTCTTTTATAAAGGGAGGAATATAAGAGCCCTTTATTGTTTAAAAGAAATTAATAATGGGACTTCTTTGGTAAGAGAAAGATTCTTGTTTACAACAAATTTCTTTTTATTTATTATTAATGACTCCTGAAGATTAACAGCAGCTTACACAATAAAAAAACAAAACAAACTTTGACTAGAATCACAAATCTACATCCAGAGATTGAAATAATATATCATTGCTGGTTCATTTAATTCAAATAACAATCTCATTTTTTTTTTGACAAAACTTGTTTAAATAAGTCTGCCAACAAAAATGACAACATAAGAAGTGTAGGAATTGTCACCACTATAAATTTAAAGGTGCATTTTTTTTTACTGGGTTACACTGTCAAGAAGATTGTTACTTACTTCACGGAGATTGAAAACTCCCCAGGTGAGCTCTCACTGTGTCGTATTAAAAAAGCACCATCTGGCTGAGTGTACTTCTCATTACTGTCTTTTTCCAATAGGATTGCTTCAGCCTGAGCTCTTGTAATCTTGCCACGAAACCAGCTAAAAATAATTCACACTTATTAAATAACTGTCAAGCACATAAAAAAACTCATGGTGATGATATTTCTAACAGTTTCGAAGAGGAGAAAAATTAATATTTAACTATTTTTTCTTTGACATTGAGTAATTTTATACATAATTTTGCACTTTAGAACAAACTCAACAGTATATAAGAGAAGAGTTATGTTTTTTACGACTTGCTAAGACAGATTTTTTTAAAACTGCATATCTTCTTGATATACTGGTTTAATTGATTTCTAAGAAAATCAGTCACCACATATGAAAGTAAACTGACGGTAGGTCATATCATCCACTGATTAGCACAGTTTGTTTTTTCTTGTTTTTTTAAAATAGTTATTTAGTTGTCAGTACCAAGATAATTAAAAAAAAGAGAGAAAAAACAGACAATACACATTTGGGGAAGGGAGCTCACAAAAACACTACTGTTGCCTAAAAACTTGGTATTCATCAGTTATTATACTGGAAAGCTATTGTGCATGAAACAGAGCATTTGATTCTGGCTTAAGAAGTATAATTCATAAACGTGTGTGCACAGTGAACTTTAGCCAAAATAACTGTCTCCTTTCAGTCAAGGAATATTTTTGCTAATAAAAACTATAATTTTATTGGAAGATTAGGTACATTTCCTTAAATTTTTTTGAAATTAAGGAAAAAGTTCACTGTGCAAATAAATCAATCAGAAAAATAATTTCACATTTGGAATTATCAAAAAAAAATTTTAATATTAAACAAGGTAAAGTGCCTTAATAAATTTGAAAAATATATATTCATCCTCCTGCTACAACACGAAATCTCAACAGTATAAACTATATATAAATACTTCTTATGTTTGAAGTGCAGGAATTTTCTATATTTTAAATATAAATCAATGATTTATAATAGCATCTATCCGATCAATGGTGCTATGGTATCTCTCTACCCTGGTTGCATTGCTTTTACACTATGAGAGATGTAAACACATCGCAAGTTGCAAAAATTTGTTCTACTGGGTGAAGTTTTTCAAGAATCAAATAGGGACATTTTTAGTTGTCCAATTTTTTTTAAAATTTCTAGTCTGTCAACTGAAATTCAGTTTTAATCTTTGTTTCTTGGATATTTTGGTTGCCAGAATATTGGTAAAGAGGGTTCATTGTACAAATCTATCAAACTTTAAACAGGCACTTAATTTTTTTTCTTTCCTAATTAAGCAGCACAAGATCTAAACAAAAAATGTTACACCTGGTGATAAATCATATCTGGCCTGGTGTTTTAAGTGAATAAATACAATATGAAAGTATCAATGAGGAAGTTATGAATCTCAGCAGAATAACCAACAAGTCGATGTTTTCAAAGTTTCAGAACCAGCTTGAGCCTCTAAATAGATATCACAACAAATATTCATTGTAACCATAGTGGTAGTGACAAGAAAAGATCACCAAAAATCTGTTTGAAAATTATCATAATTCTAAAAGGAAAGATGGTGGAAAAGCATTAATTTCAACCTTTAAATACTTACGGATGAGGTTTCATTTCTATATAGTTATAAGGAATATAACCAACTTCTCCATCCTGCTCTGCTCTGTACCACATTCTCTCTTCATCCATACTTAAAATCTAAATTTTAAAAAAAAGAAAAAGTATGCATGCAAAGGTCTACCATTTATTTGTTAAAGAAAAAGAAAAGGTCAATATTGTAATAAGTTATACATATCATTATCATTCATTATTAATGACATGTTTAAACAATTTTTAATTTTGTTTTAAAGTTTTGCATATTATTCTCAGCATTTCTAAAGCAACTGACAAAAGTAGTATGGAAACCAACTTCTAACTACAGATTGGAAATTGATATTTTCTATTTTTTCATCCACAAAAAATAACATTTGATGAAAATAATTTTCACTTTCATAAGAATGTGCATATCAACCTAAGTACAAAACTGTTTGCTAACTAGAACACTCAACTTGAGCAATTCAGTAATTGGCTGCTGCTGTGCTGCTGACAGTTGTAATCACTGTCAATTCTTCTTAATGTCTAACATACATGCAACTTAAACCTAGATAATTAGGCAATCTTTCTATTTTGGTAGAGTTCATGACTAATAACAAATATGAGCAAAAAACAATAGCACTTGGTGACATCATAACACTTCAAAAGCAAAATATTCAGACTTGTTCAGCAACAGTAAACATTAATAAGACACCATCATATATCCATCAATATCTGATCTTCTGCTCAGTTTTAAATCAAAATGCTATTATATATATATATATATATTTTGTAGTTCTTCAGGTACAAGAAAAACATAATTTTTATATAAGTTTGCTAGAACTTTTACAAAAATGCTAATAGCCAACATTTAGCTAATTTATTTTAAACAAGGAATTTTAAATAAATGTAATGACACAGATCTATGATAGTATCAAAAATTATTTTTGAAACAGAAAGTAAAGTTTCAGTATGAGTATAATATATACCTAAAGGACAAGAGTAAATCAACAGGATATGCCATAAATATACATGAAAAAAATTGTATGTAAATTAGAAAGAAACAAAAACAAGAGATCTCAGTAGGAAAATGACATATTTGGCTACTGCTGTGAATCCTTTCCTCTACAGCACCAACAGAGTGGTACTATCTCTTGGTGTTGTGTTGTATAAGTAAGGTACCTCTAATTTCAAACCAAGACCAACAACACTAAGCTACTGAGCTAATCTATCACTTATTCTATAACACTGAGCCTACTAGAAATTTAAGAAAAATAATAATTCAACAAAATTAGATTTTAGTTGTAAGCTTTGTCCACAAATACACTACATTAATCCTTCTATAAGATTAACTTTCTGTTTCAAAGAATTTTGATGTTTTTCTTTCAAAAAGGGTCAGCTGATGAGACTAACAGATCAACTATTTTAAACTAGATTCTGATTTAAAATGAGGTAATATTGTTCTTTTTTAAATTTACTATGTATTAAAATATTTTCTGATTGCAAATGTGTATATATATCATTTTTAACATTATTATAAAGATTAATAGTAAATTTCTATTTTTCAAACTATCCATGCCTGTCTTAGGTGATTGTTTGGGTAGCTGTTAGTATTACTATGCTAAAAAGAATAAAAAGTTTAGTTTCAAATGGAGTAATGTTTTATGCTGTTTGAACTGTAAGTAATAAATGCAAGCAATATCCATTAGTTTAATTTGACCCAAAATTTCATACTTCAACTATGTCTAAACATAAATAATATCATTTGATCAATCAAGCTAAACTACAAACAAAATGATTTACCGGTTGCTACAAAAAAAATCTACTATTCATTCTTTTATTCTTTTAAAAATCAGATAATGTAGCTGAGTTATTCAAAATAACATAACTTTATTTTATATCATTTTAAACAAAATAAAATCATTGGTATATAAATACTAGAAATTTATTATTATTTTCTATTTACATGCATTTACAAAGAGAGAGAGATAGAGAGAGAGAGGTCCAATATTAATCTCAATGACTGATTTACTTTTACATGTCTACATAAGTCCTCTGCAGAGAAGAAAAAAAGTCATGGAAAGAAATTATTTGCTAAGTACAGTGAGGAGTATTTCTTTCTTCACAAATGGTTTATTAGTTTACCTGGGCACCGGAAGGCGCTATACACAGAGTGATCTCCTCTGCCTGAAAACAAGACTGCAGAGAAAAAACTAGTTAAAAAAACAGACAGACAGTCAACCCTAACCCTAACCATTCTGGTCAAAGAGAAAAAGATGGAAGAAAAAATTGTTCAACCTTGACTTTTCCAAATGTCATCATCACTTTTACTAACTCGTTAAATTAATATTAGTTTTAGAAATCAAATGAATTCTTGCCCACTGATGAAACCAGTTAGTTATCAATAGTATCACCACCTTCTCTCACCATCTGGAAGGGTACTTTTATTTCTAATTATTCCATAACAGCCAGTGACATTTCCAAATAATTTTTATCAGTATTTATTTCAAACAAAACTGACACTGTAATACTTATAATTTTTTTAGTATCTTTTAATAAATTTTGGTAATATACAAAGTAAATAAATATATTTGCATTTTTTTCCAATTTACTTTTACTACCAAGAAATACAAAGTGTAAAATATAGTCTTTTTTAATGTGGTTTAATAAAATGTCTTAAAAGTGCATTTACTACAAAGTATTCTGAATATACAGGGAATTTTGCTTTCTGATTTAAAAAATCAAAAAGTGAAGAAATGTAAACCTGGGAAGTTTTCTTATGAGCCAGTTCTACCTCCACTAAAATTTATGTGTTCATTGTATCATTGGGCTGAGTTTTCATTCCTAGCTAGCATCTTTGGTTCTGCCCAGACCAGAACCAAAACTTCATTCTTCTGCATCAAAGTGTCACTGACACATGTTTATTTGGACTAATTTAATGCTGAAAATATCAAAGGAATTAGTTATTTATTTTGCTTTACTGCCATCTTTGGGCGTTAATGGAGAAATGTGAAGAACAACAAACTAATGAATGAACTGTCCAGCTCACTTTTGGTTTGTTAAGCATGTGCTTATTGTTTTGGTGTCATTCAGGCCAGAATCCAATAATCAACTTCTTGATTCTCTTCCCAAAATTTTATTCAATACAATATATTAGCACTACTTAATGTATTGTTTTTATTAATCCTTTATAGCATTTTAAAAGTTAACCATAATGATTTTGCAAACAATTTCAGTGAAATGTTTGTCAGATCATAAGTGTCACATTGTAAATGTATATCATAACTACAAGTTGTTAGTTATTCTATTTGTTTTAATCAGAAGCAGAAAGCAGCAGTTTTATTTTTTATTATTTTCAGTTTTTAACATTATTTCAGCACTTTCATTATTTAAAAAAAAAACTTACGCAAACAACACATAACAAGATGTGGTGGTTAAATGAAAAAAGCTAATGATGCGTGCCAGGATAATCCTTAAAAAAGGTGCTTGAAATAAGTTTCTCTAGTCAATTATCACTTATTTCAAATGCTTCAATGTAATGCTCACCAATGGACATTTCTCTACTTTATAGAGATTTTTACATATTTTGTTGCTTGTCAACACAAAATTCATTTTCCAGATGAAAAACTGTCCATAATGTCAAAATTTCCAACTTACAGGCCAAAAACCCTTAAAGACTACTCCAGCTTTGTTAAGAATCAGAGGTTTTTTCTTGTGTCAGGGTTCGTAACCCCTTTTTCAGCAGGTTGTCTGATGTTAAAACTGGGTCATGTCCTTAAGGTGGAAATAAGCACCAAGTCCCCTCGAAGGGAGCCTGTGTGTGGTGCGCGTCCGTGTAGCAGATCCCTGTTAGCCAAAAGATATTAAAAAGAACATTAAACGCCCCGTCCTGCCCCTACTCAAACCGATGTTTTCTCACACAAGATTAGATACCAATATACGAACAATTATAACATCCGGATCTCATTATTCTGAAACGGGGAGAGAGAAAATCCTACCACAAACTTCAGGTAAACTGTTACAGTTCGATAATAGTTCCCGGTGGTAACGTTTATATTCATTTTTTAAAGGGAAAGTACAAACTTCAGGTAAATTGTTCCAAGTTCACGAATGGTAGGTAACTGCCAGATTAAGACAGCCCCCCCCCCCCCCGAGAGAGAGAGAGAGAGAGATAATACTTTGTAACTTTTTCGTTGTGTAGTTCAGTAGGACAAGGGTTAGTCTGGTTTGACTCCCGGTCTTAGTATTTCTTACCAGTATCAAAGTAGCAACGTCTAGGATTTTAATTTCTTCATGTATCAGAATCAAGGACCAACAAAGGACGGAAAGCCACACCAGTAAGGGGGAAATGTGGCCGGTAGTTCTCGGCGTTCAGTCAGTCAGCCCAGTGACTAAATAACATAACAGTCACCACATTCATAAACAGACTAAAACTCGATCGAGTTCTTTTTTTTCTGATAAGAAAATAAAAATCATTCTAGCTTGTCGTCGAATAGAAATTAATAAAGAATTAAGGCAAATGACTCACCTTTACAATACTTTCTCGTCGAAAACTTAATTCGTCGTCAGCAGTAGCTTTGAAGTCATATTTCGCATAGGCCTCCATGATGGCTGGTCTTGAACAGGCAGGGAGGAGAGCTCGCGAGTAGTTGTTAAAACTACAAGCTCTGCGCCTAGCAAAACACTCGAATTCTACTTAAACTTTTTTGTATACCGACACAGTTCACGAATTTAGTTTACGATAATCAGAACGCTACTTTTCCGTAAGACAGCAGCACCGCTGATATCTTCATGAAGTGCACTATATGCTGTTGCGCATATCTCGACCTCTGAACCGTCAATGGGCGCAAGCTAATGTTGATTTAGAACGTGGATCGAGTACCTGGACAACTTCGAGGGTAACAGCTACAATTTCCAGAGGTTCCCAGTCTTTCCCAGATCTGTGTTTGTATTCTCAAATACATCTACGGCGATAACAACTGAACAGATACTTGCAAATTATTTTTTATTAGAGTTTTAAAAAATGTTTTCTTGAATTTGGCACTTTCTCCAAATCAACTTCCTAATCTTATATCTATTAGTTTTTTTATAAAATAAACTAATATATAATGTAATTATTAATAGTTTAATTTTTTAAAATTCTATATACTACAATATCTAAATTTCAGAACTAAACCACAATCCCATGATTTTCATCAATTCCGGTTTTTAAAGATCCCGTAAAGGCTGAGCAGGTATTGGGCGGCCCATGCTGATCGTAGTGATACGTCCACACACCCAGGCTGAGACATTTGGTATTTCTCTGCTTGTACGGAATGATTCATCTTTAAAAAAAAAGAGAAGTTTTGTTTATTTAAAGCGACAAAGTAAATAAAAATATTCGGGAAAATTTTCTGACCCTTTGAGAGCGGCTATATTAAAATCAGTTATGTCATAATCAATGGAACCTTCCAAAAGAATATAATATTTACATCTAACTAATACATTCACGCGCTGGAGTTTGATTGTAATGTAAAACTTTTAACGTCTTTAGCAGTAATTCACTGGGGATCCAAACGGCCCCTGATAGCTACTTATTTCTCTCTTTTGTAACCTTTAGATGTCCTTAAGTTCCAACATTGCCAAGGTGTGAACTTCCCAATTAATTCTTCACTTTACTTGACCAGGTACGCAGACACACACAAAAAGAGTTCAGTATGCATTTACAATTACTGTATAACAATAATAAAAATAATAATTTATTATCATTATTATTAATTGGTTACTATCAAGATTTACAAAGAAAATTATTAGAGAAAATATTTTTAAAATTAAAAATTAATAAAAACAGGAATTCAGTTTATTGCATTATTACTACTAAATTAATAAATTTACTATTAATAGACTTTTTTGCATAAACTTTAATGAACAGAGTACCATATTACTACCATCAAAGCAAGTACAAAACACTAACGTTACCACCGGACTCTCGATACACTAACGATAACACCGGACTCTCACTAGACTATACTTAGCACTGGACTCTCACTTACTAACATTATCACCGGACATTCACCAGACTCTCTCTAGAGTAACGTTATCACCGAACTCTCACTACACTAACGTTAACACCGGACTCTCGCTTGACTAACGGTAGCACCTGACTCTCACTACACTAACGTTAACACCGGACTCTCGCTAGACTAATGTTAACACCGGACTCTCACTACACTAACGTTAACACCGGACTCTCATTAGACTACCGTTAGCAGCGGACTCTCACTTGACTAACGTTAGCACCGGACTCTCACTACACTAACGTTAACACCGGACTCTCGCTAGACTAACGTTAGCACCGGACTCTCGCTTGACTAACGTTAGCACCGGACTCTCACTACACTAACGTTAACACCGGACTCTCGCTTGACTAACGTTAACACCGGACTCTCGCTTGACTAACGTTAACACCGGACTCTCGCTAGACTAACGTTATCACCGAACTCTCATTAGACTAACGTTATCACCGAACTCTCATTAGACTAACGTTAACACCGGACTCTCGCTTGACTAACGTTAGCACCGGACTCTCACTACACTAACGTTAACACCGGACTCTCATTAGACTACCGTTAGCAGCGGACTCTCACTTGACTAACGTTAGCACCGGACTCTCACTACACTAACGTTAACACCGGACTCTCGCTTGACTAACGTTAGCACCGGACTCTCGCTTGACTAACGTTAGCACCGGACTCTCACTAGACTAACGTTAGCACCGGACTCTCACTACACTAACGTTATCACCGAACTCTCACTACACTAACGTTAACACCGGACTCTCGGTTGACTAACGGTAGCACCTGACTCTCACTTCACTAACGTTCGCACCGGACTCTCGTTAGACTAACGTTAGCACCGGACTCTCGCTAGACTACATTTAGCACCGGACTCTCACTACACTAACGTTAACACCGGACTCTCGCTAGACTACATTTAGCACCGGACTCTCACTACACTAACGTTAACACCGGACTCTCGCTTGACTAACGTTAACACCGGACTCTCAGTACACTAACGTTAGCACCGGACTCTCTCTACACTTATATTTCAAACTATGGAAATATATATATTTAAAATGATAGATTGTGTAGTGTGATGGTTTAATGAGTTTTTTACTAAGCAATCAGTCGTTTTTCTAGTGACATTCTATGTACAAGGCAGGCATCTAGGAACGTGAAGTTTGTCAATTGTTTCCTCATGATTTTTTCTCGATGGCTATTTGATAAGGTAGGTTGGGAGGGGGCAGCCGCATCAATTTGTGGAAATTTGAGAAGCCCCTGCTAACAGACTGGTACAGAAGATTTAAAAGAAACTATTGGGAGATTCACTAAATGCTGTGCACCCCAAGTATTTACTACCATCGCACAGCTAAAGTGACAAGAGTCAATGATCAACTTTTTACTTGCTAGAAATTTTAAAGTCTTCAATAGTGATTAATTAATAATTTTCAAAAAGCTGAAATTACCAAGATGGAGCTTATTCGTGTAGAAATCCAATGTTTTGACAATTTTTAATCAGCCTGAACTATAAGTTTTCAAGAGTGCCTGAAGGGAATAATACAGCCATCTTCATCCTTTATCACTTAGGTATAGTATAGAACATGAACAAACACACATGTACCAAAGCAGCTTTACACATCATTGAATGATATAAATTTCAGGGTATCATTGATCTAACTATGAATTGTAATGGAGTGTGGAGCAACATGTAAATTTTATACAAATTGCACCATTACTGTTAATTAAATTCTCTTGGAATGGTGGTTTCAATAATGTGTATCTTTCAAACAAGGCAGATAATATGTATCATATATTATGTGCAAAGGGGCAGAAAATCTGCTTTACAGTAAGTCCCCATTAACCCAAGTATCTGTCAAGATAATTATACATTTACAAAACCAGATCCTGAAAACAGCTCATGTTTACTATTTATTCCATGTAATGGCCAACTTATTCTAACTTACAAACATCCAGTCTACTCAAGAATTTAAATTCAACTTCATTCTACAAAAAAAAAAACATGGGTCAGATCATTTGAAATGCACCTCCTAAGATCCTTTTAATATTTAAATTCCAGTTGTCTGTCAAACTTGGTATCTAACATCACAAATCTCTGGCACTGTCTTTGAACTTGTTCTAACATTTAAAGCAGGTTCAGTGAATATCTTAGAATATCTTGACATTCTATTTATTTTTTGGTGACAGCAGCTTTATATAGCTAAAAAAAAACCTTTCCGTGTGCACTTGATTAGCTAACTAATAAAGTACTATGTATTCAGAAGGTAAGAAAAGATTAAAAAGTTAATCTAGCTTCTCTGAAAATAGCCTACATGTTTAAAATCACATACTAGTAAGTCAATGCTACAACTTATTAGCTTCAAATGCTAGTTTGCTTCAAGTTAAGTTGCAGCAGAAGTCCAAAGACCATATCTAGGCTATTGATAATGGATAGGCTAATGAGAGTAGAACTAATTTAAAATACCCAATAATCCTTACTCAGATAATTATTATCACAATTATACGCACTTGCTGCAGACTTTGCATTCTGGAGAAGAGTCTTGCTGGAAACAAAGGTATGACATGGCGTTTAAGCAAAGCAATTTGTCTTCCAAGTTAAAATTAATAGCATGGCAGTTTTGTTTGAAAGGCTTGCTCTGAACTTTGTTCTGTTCTTTGATACCATTGAGAAGATCATCTTCAGCATTGCTGAGTAGCAAAACCAGTATGTTCTGGGCTACACCAAACTTGGCATTTCCATCTTGCTTTTGCCTAAGTAACTTCAGATTTTATCAACCAGATTGCTGGGTAGAAGCTGATAAACAGTCCACTGATCCTACAGTTTATCTATTTTGCCATCCAACTTTGCTTTTCAAGTAAAGAACCTTTCTATAAAGTAAACTATGTTGTCAAAGTCAGACATTCCTATGTTTTCAGACGGGAAAACCTCAGCATGCTTTATCAGACCAGCCCGAAAAAGGCTGATATTGTGTATTTGTATGCTGTTACCAAGAAGCCTTTACAAACTTTTGAAACTGCTGCTTTCTCTACTGGAAACAGGTTATGGTTTTTGATGGCCATGCATGTTGTGAAACCACCATTATCTTCTTCTACACCTTGATTCTGCAAGTTTACTGCTGACATTTTCTCTTAAATGCTGTAAGTTGAACCTGCCTAGCAATGTATCCATACACAAAAAAGGAAGCTCTCTTCTCATTATATGTATTTTGTTCCTCAGCTTGAAGCATCTTGTTTACTTCTGAGAACAAAGGAAAAACTGACTGATAGAAGAGAAGGCACAACCTAGGGTCAGACTTCTGCTGATTGACAAAGTATATCTTAAGACTTGGTTACTGCTTGAGTACCCTTTCTATACATATCTCTTTTCTTATCCATCTTGTAGCTCCATACTTCAACACATGCTTGTAATCTTGATCATAGAAGCTACAGTACTCCAATAGTGAGGCTTCTGCTTTGTGCTCAGCTCTGCTGTATGTACTATCATTCTGCATTTTAAACTATACAGTTCATTATGCTTTCCCATGTTTACAGAGATGTCCAAGACAGGATAAAAAACATTTTTCCATGGAATGCTGTATTAGTAGTAGCCTTGCTAGTTTGTTCAAATATTCCTTTTGCATTAGTCAGAGGCAAGACACATGTGGCAAAATCTTGCACATAATTCATTTGTTTATTTCAAAAATCTGTACAACCAATGGATGATATACACTTTCTGTTCCAGTGTCAGAATTTCCATCCATGGCAAGGCTAAAGGGCCTCTTTCAAATTATCAAGCACTTGGCCAATCATTTCTACTGCTGTCCTTGCAGCAGCAGCACATCCATCCTCTACTATGGAACTATCAGGGAACTTTTGCAGAACAGAGAACTTGCATTAGTAACAGCTTCAAATGGAAGACTGTGCTCCGATATATAACCAGTGTATAGTACCTCAGCATGTGTGACTTTGTCCTTTAATGGGTCAGCAGCAAAGTAAAATGTCATGTTGCACTGCATGACTATGTGCCAGCTTTTGATGTTCAGCACCACTGAGGTGCCTTTCCACATCTCTGGTATGCCATTTCAAAACTTCTGTTATGCACCTGAAATGAATGAAACATGAGAAATATTGATATATTTTTTGAACAGGACAAAAAATTCTTTTACAGATTTATCATGTTAATGAGACAGGTGACTTGATCAATTTTGCATTTAAACAACAGTGCGAACATACCTCATATAGCACTCAGGATATATTCTTGGTAAACAGTGTATGAAACATCACTACAGGTCATTATAACATGGTTCCAATGGCGCGTTACCAACCACTATTTTTTACCGATGAGCAATATATGAGGAAATCATTGGGGTATTGGTAATAGCCTTAATAATGATACTGTACACATGATGCATGTATTATAGCATTTTATAAATAAAAATAATAATTTTAATGATAAGGACAATAAGTTATGTACTCACCAGTGCATTAGGTCAGAGCTTGCTTAAGATTAATCACCATCTGTCTTTGTTCATACTACACCTCTACTCCTTCATGGGTAGTGGTAAGAATCAGGATGGGAGGAGCTACTGCTGGGAGGATGGGTCAGGCTGTGGCTCATCCTCTTCCTCCTCAGAAACTGCAGGCTTCTTCTTGAAGAATGCATCCAGGATTGACTGCCTTTTCCTCTTCACGTTGCTGTGCTGCTTTAGTCTGGCTCTCTGATAATGTCTCCAGGACCTCTCTGATCTTTGCTAGGGCTGTGGTAAGAGTCTGTGTAGCTGGAGTTTCCTCACTATCTGCATCTGCAGAGTCCACAACAAGCTGTTTCTCCAGCTCCTTCAGTTCCTCATTGGTTAGGTCATCTCCATAAGATTGCAGCAGCTACTCTTCACCTGTGACATTGACTTCCTCCAGTCCAGTTTGGGTTGCCAGCTGGATAGCCTCCTGTAATTGCTGGCTCAGCCTCCTCAGAAATACAAATTCGTGACATGCCTCTGACCACACCTTCCAAGCTGCCTGATATTCACGATGACCTTCATGATATTATAGGACTCTCAAAAGTCTCTAATGGATTGTTCTTCACCAGCTGTGTGAATGTGCGCCTATAGAAGTATGCTTTGAAGTTGGCTATGTCACCCAGGTCTATTGGCTGCAGAAATGCCATGTTGTGTGGTAGGAAGACCACTTCCACTGAAGTCCATTAGATACTGAGGTTTTCTGGGCAACCTGGGCCATTGTCAAACAGCATTGACACTCTGGGTTACAAATTCTTTTCCTTGCAGTACTGCTTAACAGTTGAGCAAAAAACTGGCAATATACCACTGCTGGAAAATACTGATTGTCACCAGGCCTTCTTGTCTTTCAGATGACAGGCAGATGCTCCTTGGAGAACACCTTCATTGCTCTGGGTGTTTCAAAGTGGTAAATAAGCATGGGCTTGAATTTTAAATCACCCAAAGCATTACCATCCAGAAGCATAAGACCATCTTTGGCAGTTTTGAACCCTGTACACATGCCTCTCTTCCAAGATGTGTAAGTTGACATACACTTCCAAAAGAAGTCCTGTCTCATCAACATTAAAGACAAGCTCAGGAGGGTAGTTGATGATCACTACATCACAGATATGCACTCTCTTTAAGTTACTCAGTGCTTAAATTTATCAAACCAACCTAGACTGCCCTGGAATGTCTCAGTTGCCAACCCATCCCTTTGTCTTCTTCCTACAGGTAGATGGAGATATTCCTAGCTTTCTCCATGATCATTATCTGGTTTAGGGGTATGTGTTGCTGTGTCTGATCTTCTACCTACATAACTAATTGTCTCTTCATCTTCTAAGTAAAATACTCTTTAAACAAACTGTCTTGATTTCAAGTAACAATGTGGTGGATTGAGCAGAAGCCATTATCTTCTCTGCATTCTTGAAAATGGTTCTAATGGTTGATGCAGCTAAACTCAAGCTCTGACTACATCAACCTGACCCTCTCCCATTTCCACACATACAACCAGCATTTTTACATCCATACTAATGTTTTTCCTGGACTGTTTAGCCACATTATCCAGCACTATCATTTGCAGGCAATTTTCCACAGCATTATAAAGTGCTATAAAAAGTATGCCTGTACACAAAATTTTTTAATCGATATAGTTATATAACTTGCACCTAATCAAAAATCATTTTGCAGTGAAACTCTTATATTAGTATTCTTCATGCAAACACAGTTGTATTAAAATCTCAAATCTAAATTGGCAGTCCAACATCCCAATTGTTGTTTGGCAATGCAATGCCTGATAAACTTGAGAAAAGTTCTCTTTGCTTAGAGTGCATTCAAATTACCCTTGTGCTTTGTGTTATCAATTTTTGTAAAATTTTGAAATTTTAGTTGTTGTTGTTGTAACATGTATTAGAATCTTCCTGCTTTCTGCATTTGTCATAATAAAATGAATAATTCTTACCATATACATCACCTTCCAAATATCCATTTTTCCTACAAATTTGACCAATCTCAATGAAACTTAGAATCCTTCCCCACTTTTCTCACAAGCAAATCAGATTCTTTATCACTTGTAAATCCATCAAGATTACCTGAAATTGTTTTAAACAACAAATAAACATAAAATTAGATGTCCAAACTCTAACCCTTACACACATGGAAGATAGCTAATCAAGACTGAACCCTGTCAATGTTTTTAGTTGTTGTCACACTAGCTGACATTTGGCTATATAATTGTACTTTTTGCCAAGAAGAATCTTATTGGGTTATTTTTTAATGGAATTATTAGATTAATAAAAATTAAGGTTTTTGATTTCTTCAGTTGGTCAGTGATGTTTATATTTTGTTCTCATGTTTTTGCATTATTTTAGTGTTTTACAGAATTTTTAATAAGAAAATGTATCTAATATTTGAATGTCATTGATTCTTTTCTCACATATAAACATGTATTTTTATTAAATATTTTAAGGGAAGTCTTAGGAAGATTTACTAGTAATGAAGCTTTTTAAAGATAATTGTGACTACATGCAAAACAAAAACAAAACCACCCATCAAACAGTTTATTGAGGAAGTGCAAGACATTCTTAACTTTTAAAGATTAATCTACTTTTATAATTTGAATATGCATGTATAAATCTCAAAGTATAACCTATTTGATGTTTTAGATATTTTTACTGATGCTGGTCACTTTTTTTTTGGTACAATGTAAAAAAAACAAAACAATGTGAACAAAAACTGCCTACATTTGGGCCCTAAATTATTAAATGGGAATTAGAGAGCATTTTCTATAACCTACTTAATGCTAAGAATGTTAATCAAGTATTAATTTTTAGCTATGCCGTCAGTCAGATTTTTCATTAATAAATTTTGAAGACAGTTAGGTAACAAAATAATTTTATTAATTTTAACATTTAATGTACTTAAAAAAAATTGTCAGGGTAAATATTGAAGAACAGCCAAACTACAGGGTTATTCAAAAAGAATGAACCGATTTCATCACGCAATATTTTAATAAGGAAAAGCAGTAGAAAACTCCAGCTAAGTCACAAGTATTCTACTCACAATCGAGTTTTATTTCCTGTCTTACAAGTGTTCAATGTGGCCACCACCTGCAGCACGGGCAACATCAATGCAATAAGAGAATTCCTCCTCCCAGACCCGTGTCAGCATATCACGATCCACCGAGTTGATCGCTGTTGTTATTCGATGTTTAAGGTCATCGAGAGGTTAGTGGGTAGCGGTGGATCATAAACGCGATCTTTTACATATCCCTATAAGAAAAAAATCACGCTGCACCGTGACAACCGATTTCGTTTTCGCAAACTCGAGAACGCAGAACGCCTTTTGCTGAGGACTCGCCATTCTGAGGGTAAACAAACAACTGAACGTTGCCAGAGGAACGACGCGACTACAGCGCCCCCCTGTGGCAGCCAATCAAAACTTAGAAAACTCCTCTTTCAAATGGTCACCGACTAATTCCATGACGATGCTTGAGAACTGAAGTAATGCATCATGAAATCGGTTCATTCTTTTTGAATAACCACGTATAATACTCTTATTTAGAAATTCTACAATTTTAACTGCTTAAAATTTAAAACCAAAAAAAATCTATGGAAATCTAAAATCCAACTTTTAAATTTCATTTTTATGCCAGTTTAACTGTAAATATATCTAGAATTTCAGTGTTTTTCTTCCACTAAAGATACTTAAGTTGTAATAGCAGAGCTACATTGTGTTGTTTTATCAAACTTCTGGCCCACAAAATATAAAACTTAACTAGTAATTTTTTTCTTTCAGGCAGAGGTACATTTGTGTGTGTAAGAAACATAATCCCAAATCTTTGTTTAAGGAAGATACACTAATCTACAGAAATAAATATAACCTCATTTCAACTGAGGAATCAACATGGAAACCAGATTCATTCACACATCAACCCTTTTTTTGCATGTTCTCCTAAGGTCTAACCAGCTCTTTATACAGCAAAACAAAAAATTTTTTATGCTTGATAGTCCTACTTAATCTGGCCAAGGTTCTGTTAGCTTTGTAACATTGTTGCTCCCATTTTAAATCTGATGATATAACTATTACAAATAGGATGTTTTTAAATGATAGTCAACTGTTATTTTTCTCCCAAGTTAGCAACCAAAATATTTATATTTACATTCAGATACCAATTTGTAAAAAATGGATATTAATTTGTGACCTTTAGTCCTATCTTCCGCATTTCATGCCATGAAATCATCAGATGGCTATACCACTCAGATAAATGGAGGTAATGGCACACTATACATTTCAAACTCCTCGCCTTTAAAAGCAATTTTTAATGGCATTACTGTATAAAAACCTTCACTAAAATACACAATTATGGCATCCACTTTGTCATCCAAATTGTATTACAAGAACAAAGTTTGAATGTAGACACCATAGCATGAACATGTATACAATCAAGTCATTTTCCAATAATTAAGATGATGAAAAATGCTGTTGCTGACATCATGAGTAAAACCATCCATCTTCATGTTAAGCTAATTTCATCAATGGAATCAACATGATTAGTGGTTTCATGAAATGTAATTGTAAACAAGTCTATCTCAATCAAAAACAATGTCCTTTAAAGGCAATCATCTCAAATCTACATTTGCTTCACTTATATTAACTATAAATCATGATAGTTCTCCCAAAAAATCCTTAGTATATGAATCAAACAAAAAAACTGGAAAGAAATCAAAGAATCTATTCTCATTTATTTGCATGTTAACATTAATACTATGTGATGCTTTTTTTTTAAAAAAAGATTGTTTTCCAGTTATAACAAAGTTCTGCCAATTCCCCCAATTGCATTCAGTTTAATTCATCATAATTTAAAAATCATCCAGCTATTCTATCTTTTCTTATTTCTGACAGTTACATACAAAGTACCAAAGCTCAGATTTTCCATAACTAAAAAGTTATACTAGTTTCATAGAAAGTGCTGAGTTGGTCAGGTGTACTGTTTTAAACCCATACTTCACAAGAAAACACTGCATTTTTCTTCCTTTTTAAAAAAGAAATACCCTAAAGAAGATAAGAGATTTGTAAACACAGTTTTGCTATCATAAGGAATTAACAGAACACCTTAGAAAAAGTTGTAGGTATTTGGAAAAAAAAAAGAAAATTCCATTTTTCTATTTGTAAACATCAATATTTTATTTTTATGGCCTTATAAGTCAGTCAAAAATTAATTCAGAAAGATGATCTTAAACTAGAGACTGACTCGCAGAAATAGCTGTCATGTTCCTCATTCCACTGTTGTGTTAATAATGTAACACGTTAAGCTTTGAAGTTTTTTTTTTAAATGTCTTCATGCTCTCATAATAAGCAAATATGCATAAAATCATTGCAAAACATCTATAATGCAATTTTAGCTCAACCAGCTAGCTACCCACCCCAACCCCTCTTTTCGTGTTTGATTTTCAGTAAACTGGGTAAACCTTTATTTATCCGAGTTAATACATCTGCAATTGTTTTCCTTGCCATGGTTATTCGTCTTTTAATTTACTGAGTGCTAGGTCACATATACACATGTACATACATGATTCTTTGAAGCACTTATTCCTTAGATTAAGATAAACTTTCAAAATGAGCATCTTATTTTTGGAAGACTATACGAAAGACTTATGCATTTATTGCACAACCTAGTTGTTCCAAAAATAAAGATCTTGCTTGGCTACCAATGCAAAACAAAACAGCATCTTAAATTGTAACTGGAAAATATGAAATGTGAACTAGTTTTATAGGAAGAACTACATCACAATCATAAATTCAAAAATTCAAGTCTTAAATTTTTTTATTTTACAATTTATGGAACAGCAGAGTATGTTATAAGAATCCAAGATCTTTGTTTTAAGAAAGTTAATCTGCATTACCCATTTATAACTTTAAAAATGAAAAAGAGAAGTCTTCGCAACCACAAATTATTTGCAAGTTTCCAAAACATACTAGACAAATGGAATTTTGTATTTTATGCCAAATACAACTTTTTTCTATTGGTTCTTCTCACTACCTATCCAAAGACTCACAACATTGCCAGAGATAGGCTTACCTCACTTTATTGCAATTTTTTTCAAATTATTCATATTATTTTCAGAACGTGCCTTCTTCTGATGGTTTTTGGCGGTAACATTGCATCAAGCAAGTCGATCTGCGCCATTTGCACATTTCATGTCTCCGTGTCACATTCTGGCAATTCTCACAATATTTCAAACTTTTCCATTGTTATAATATTGAAATTAAGTCTATTAATAACTGTACAATGGCCCCTAAGTGTTTAAATGAAAGGAAGAGTTGAACGTCTCTCACTTTAAATCAAAAGCTGGAAATGATTAAGCTTAGTGAGAAAGGCATGTCGAACGCCGCCGAGATAGGCCTCTTGTGCCAAACAGTTAGCCAAGTTATGAACACAAAGGAGAAGTTCTTGAAGGAAATTAAAAGTGTTACTCCATTAAACACAAGAGTGATAAGAAAGCCAGACAGCTTTATTGCTGATATGGAGAAAGTATTAGTGGTCTGGATAGAAGACCAAACCAGCCACATGCCTTTAAACCAAGGCCCGCTTTTCAATTCTATGAAGGCTGAGAGAAGTGAGGAAGCTGTAGAAGAGAAGTTTGAAGCTAGCAGGGGTTGGTTCATGAGGTTTAAGGAAAGAAGCTGTCTCCACAACATAAAAGTGCAAGGTGAAGCAGATAGTGCTGATGTAGAAACTGCAGCAAGCTATCCGGAAGATAAGTGATGAAAGTGGCTACACTATGCAGCAGATTTTCAATGTGGACGAAATGGGCCTATATTGGAAGATGCCATCTTGGACTTTCATAGGTAGAGAGGAGAAGTCAATGCCTGGCTTCAAAGTTGCAAAGGATAGGCTGACTCTCTTGTTAGGGCTAATGCAGCTGGTGACTTCAAGTTGAAGCCAATGCTCATTTACCATTCTGAAAATCCTAGGGCCCTCAAGAATCATGCTAATCTACTCTGCTGTGTTCTATGAATGGAACAACAAAGCCTGGATGACAACACATCTGTTTACAATATGGTTTACCAAATATTTTAAGCTCACTGCTTAGAGAAAAAGACTTCTTTCAAGATATTACTGATTATTGACAATGCACCTTGTCACCCAAGAGCTCTGATGGAGATGTACGACAAGATTATTGTTTTCCTGCCTGCTAACACAACATTCATTCTGCAGCCTATGGATCATTTCGAATTATTTAACAGACATTTCATAATGCTATAGCTGCCATAGATAGTGATTCCTCTGATGGGTCTCAGCAAAGTAAATTGAAAACCTGTAAAGGATTCATCATTCTAGATGCTATTAAGAACATTCATGATTCATGAGAGGTCAAAATATCAACATTAACAGGAGTTTGGAAGAAGTTGATTCCGACCCTCATGGTTGACTTTGACGGGTTCAAGACTTCAGTGGAGGAAGTGACTGCAAATGTGGTGGAAATAGCAAGAGAACTGGAACCAGAAGTGGAGCCTGAAGATGCAACTGAATTGCTGGTATCTCATGATAAAACTAACAGATGAGGAGTTGCTTCTTTATGGATGAGCAAAGAAAATCATTTCTTGAGATGGAATCTACTCCTGGTGAAGATCCCGTGAACATTGTTGAAATGACAACAAAGGATTTAGAATATTACATAGGCTTAGTTGACACAGTAGTGGCAGGTTTTGAGAGGATTGACCCCAATTTCAAAAGTTCTACTGTGGGTAAAATGCTATCAAACAGTATCACATGCTTCAGAGAAATCCTTTGCAAAAGGAAGCATCAATCAATGCGGCAAACTTCACTGTTGTCTTATTTTAAGAAATTGCCATAGCCACCCCAACCTTCAGCAACCCGATCAGTCAACAGCCATCAACATCGAGGCAAGACTCTCCACCAGCAAAAAGATTATGATTCACTGAAGGCTCAGATGATGGAGATTAGCAGTTTTTAGCAATAAAGCATTTTTAATTTTACAGTACATCGTTTTTTTTAGACCTAGCGCTATATTGCACACTATAGTATAAACATTATTTTAGGCTTTTATATGTACTGGAAAGCCAAAAAAAAAAGTGTGTGTGACTCGCTTTATTGCGGTGGTCTGGAACCGAACCCGCAATATCTCCGAGGTATGCCTGTCTGTACATACATTTCAAATGCTTTCATTATGATTTTTTAAAAATAGTTCAAAATCTTTAGTACTTGATTATTTGCAGTATTTAAGAATGTTGCAACTTTTAAAATTGCTATAGCTATACAAAAATCAATATTTATTTCAATAAAAGTAACTATTAATTTTAACAAGTAAAATGCACATAAATCAAATAAAATTAATCAGATATAAAAACAAACAAAAAAGTGAATTAAAAGTCATAATGCCTCTCTTGCTAGTTTTGTACAACAGTATCATTAAAGGTTGATAAAGAGATCAGATAACAGGAATTCTTATTTTAAAAACATTTTAAAATACTCTTATTAACCACAGGCAAAATACTATGATTTTATCACACTGAAAATAATTTAGTGATAAGATTGATGATTACAGAATGCAAAAACTATCTTGCATTTTCAGAGTTGCTATATCTCGTTCCAGTATAGTCATTACCATAGTCTCCCAGGGAGTCATAGGTTAAGAAATCAATTTTCATCAAACACTAATTTTGCAGCTTTTGAAAGAACATCATCTTAGTAAAAAATCAAAGTATAAAATTCTATAAAAAAAAAACAAAAACCAAACAGCTAATATATAGCCCTTTCAGCAAAGTATCTGCCAAATGATATCTCTAAAACCTTAATGTGTTTTGAACATTTTTTTCAGGATCTGCTTAATCCATAACAATGTGAATAATTTCTAGCAGCCTGACTCCAGATAAATTGAGTGTCATTCCTTCTTTTTAGAGAGTATTAAAATACTTTTTTTCTTTTAAAGGAGTGAGTTTATTGTATGCATGCATGTAAAATGATTTCTTTTCTTTTCTTTCTTTCTTCAGATGAGTTGGTTTACTGGTTTTTCTATAAACAAATGGAACCAGTTTGTGCACATTCAACACAATGTGGCAGGCCTCACCTGGAACATAAAATATCATCAAATACACATATATTTTTGAGAAACATTTGACCTAGTTTAATCCACTTTTTCATTCATCTGCTTGTTTGAATAGTTACCATGGCAACTAATATTATTGATGACTTTTCTCAGTTTACTATAGTACTTTCATATGATAATAGATGGTTTTATTTTCCTGGTATATTTTTTAAAAAATATATTTTTGAGGATATTTCCATCATAAGCAATAGATTAAACATTCCTTCCCCTAATAATCTTCAGTCACCATGTGGCAATACAACATTACCATTTTCTATTTTCAATTAGAAAGTTATATACAAAAAATCCAACCAAAATAGGTAAGACTCTTTTTACATTAACTGACAAAAGCTAGAAAAGTAAGTTGTCTTTTTCACACTAACAACAAACTGATGTTATTCTTTTCACTTCTCAGATGCTAAAGAGCACACAAACTTGGCCAGCTGTTGACTTATGCATATTAATTAAAATTAAATCCATACTGAAAGTGAGCACATGGCATATTAATGAGGATTCTACAGCAGATAGATAGCTATAGCAGTTATATAAAGAAAAAGCAGATAATTTACTCAAAGATTTTATTGTTCCCTGCAATTTCCATGAGTTTTACGAAGGCTACTGTAATCATTTACCCAGTGTTTTCATTAGGTTCACAATACAGGGTATAACTTACCAGTACTTAAAATACTGTTTATTCACAAAGACAGGTAATTATAGCAGCATGCAGCATTGTAATGTTGAGCTACTTCCTTGTACTGCAGTAGAATCAGAAGGGGGCTCACACCATGGATGATACTGTCACTGCCGTATCTCCATTTATATGCAGATGAAGTGTCAGAGGTCAGTATTTCTATACTACCTTGCACTGTTGGAGTTCAGGGATCACATCTATAAATAATAGCTTCATGACTGAGGAATCAGGATGGTGACAGATCACAATTCTCTCAGTTATAGTAAAAATTTTCATCATACAATGAATCTGTACAGAAGCCTATCTATCTCCACTTTCTGCCACTAATGAATCTCAAAAGCACAAAAAGCTTAAATTTGAATATGACAGAATGCAGAGCAAGTAGGAAGTAATATATATATATCCCTCTTTATGCAGGTATTTAAATCTCTTTTAAGGGATTAATTAGTAATAAAATCAACAAAATTTTGCAATTAAGTCTTGAAATTCAATCCTGTAGTCTCAAATATTATCAATCATGTAAATATAATTTTTGTGTAATTAAATGGATGGTAAGAACTCTAACGATGTGATAAATCATACAGGATTTCAGATAATTTATAATGATAGATCTTAAGGTAATTAACTAATATGACAGCCAAGGCCCATAATCTGACAACTATATAAATGTTCAGTTATGCATCAGAAAATAAAACTGATACACATAGAAAGATCTATTTAATGATTTATGACATTTCAGTTGATTTTATTATTCATAGGTTCGCCAAAAAGAATCAAAAACAATTTTTTCTCCATAAAGTCTAAGAGTACAAAGGCAAGTGGCTTAACATAGAAACATTTATTAAGTATAGACACAATAGTTCATCATTCTTATCAGAGCATTAATCTATTTTGAAAAGTAATGTTTAAGGTAACAAATAAGCTCACCTGTTCACCACATTTCTCTTATTCTTCTAGATGTGTAGCATCTTCAACCTTTGTAAGGTTTTGACTTTTTAACCCAAAATAGCTCAAAGCACATCTGTTTTGGAAACCAAAAACTAAAAATGTTTGTTTGTTTGTTTTTAAATAAATACTGTTAAGGCTGTGTTGTTTTGTATACAAATAACATCGTGTAACATGTTGAAAGTCTTGATTGAAAGCTTATTATAGGAAATATAGAGTCAACATACATTAGCTGATTACAACATAATTGGCATTTCAATGGTAATCATGTAGACGCTATCTGACCCTTTGTTGAGTCTAAAGTATTACAATGACTATGTGTTACCACCTCTAAACATTTTGCAGAGAAATTCTAACCAATCAACCCACATAAGTTAACTTACCTAGTTTTGAGGAAGTGATCCAAACAAACTTCTTTACTTTATAGATACTTAAAATAAACACAGCACCAGTAATGTGGTCTTTATAAACAGTCAACTAAATGTAAAAACAGTATTTATAATAAGAATTTTTATTTTAAAATGTTGAAAATTCTTAACTCTTATCTTCATCTATATGAAGTATACCTTTTAATATTTTAATTTACTTAAAAATGAAATAACAAATACATTAGCTTCTGATAGACAGTCTGTTCAGATACTATTAGGCATTTAATGACTTCAGAAAGGTATCCAAGTTATACTCAGAGTCATACTGCCTTTCATCCCAGAGCTCCCCAAGATTATCCAATATGGATCGAATACTCTCTTTTCTTGCTGTTGAAATGTCTGAATTTGAAGATGACCTTGGAGCAATACTTTGACCCTTTGTCTTGTCTCCTAGTATAAATAAGTCCAGTAACTGTTCGGTGCCCATTGTCTGCAGACTCGAATTGTCCTGACTAATCACAGTGTTGGCTATTGTCAGCTTAAACTTCTGTAATCTGTCAAAAGAAATAAATGGACTAAAACACAGACAATATTTTAAATGTCAGTAAAACAATCAGTGGCAGCTTTGATAATGCATCTTTAAAAGAAATGTCTATAATTAGAAAGAATATTTAATTTTTTTAAAAAATAAAAATTTTACATACCCCATTATTTTTTCTTC
Organism: Nautilus pompilius; assembly: GCA_018389105.1. Lineage (NCBI taxonomy): Eukaryota > Metazoa > Mollusca > Cephalopoda > Nautilida > Nautilidae > Nautilus > Nautilus pompilius. The sequence goes on along the minus strand of JACATO010000626.1, from coordinate 1,226,909 downwards.
TAATGTTCCTCTTGTGATTAACCTGTAAACATTAACTACTTTTTTCTGTCCAATTCGGTGTGCTCTATCCATTGCCTTAAAGAAAAAAAAAACATCTTAATTAAATAAAAATCAAGAAAAATTATTTTGAATAATTTTTCCACCAAATTCCAGATTGCTACAGATTTATTTATTAATGTCTTTAAAAATTCAGAACTATTTTGAAACAAAAACTAAAGTATCGAAAAACTATTTCAAAAAGACTGTCAGACAGAGAAAGTTGACTTTCATTAAGTACACTACTTAAAAACAAAGAAGTGTACTCAGTTTGTTGAAGTTTAAAGGTCTGAGTCCAGGTTGTCTAAGCTGCTGGAATATAAACAAATCATTCTTGTTGCTGATACTGGTTCCATGATCTTTATACCATGTCATAGTCTTCATTATAGCTAATCACTTCTATACTAGTAATGGTGTATATATACTACATTTGCATTTGGTGAAGATCTGTCTCTGCTCACCAAAAATGGCATGCATAATGAAAGATGTCACCCACACTCAGAAATCTTTATAACCAGTGTGGAGTTCTAATGCAATTACTACTATTACAATTTTAAAACAGTAGTTATTTAAACAATAGACACATACTGGTTTGTTTTTCTTTTAGATAAAGAATATACTACAAAATGTATCGATATACATGTGCACCGTATTTTTTGGAAAATAAGTTGAATTGGCTAATTTTCCAATTTTTGTTTCCTTCATTCATAAATCAGTCAATTTGGAGTATAAAATGAGGCTAGATCAACTACAGTAGTTAGCCAAACTTTCAACCACTCAGAACAATATGTTAAATCCTTCACTGTTGGCAATACTTTCAGGCTCATGAAATTAATAAACTGTTTGTGTATATCAGTGAACTACTTTAGGGATGATCTTCTGGATAAATGTGGTGTTTAAATAGTTTTTCAGCATATTTGTAATCAGGGAGATATTTAAAACAAACTGAAAGTTATTATCGATTCTGGTACCAAAAGCATGTCTATTTAGTCATTACATGACATCAGTGATCATCAGCTGATCCAGTATCATTTGCAGTGTTAAAATGGCTACCTTAAAAGCTAAACATGTCACTTTTATTTATCTTCAACAATTGTATTTGGTCTTGAAATATTATAGCACATACAAATTCAGAAATTCAACTCACATTTCCATTTTTTACAGCATGAGTTGATATTCACTTCAGTTTCAAGTTTGATATTTGGAGTTTACAACTATGTCAACACTCAGCCGTTCTCTGATTGGATAATATGATACACAGCTCTGGTAAACCACTATGGTGAATAGTGTACACCAGCAAAAGACAGATAGAGAAAAATGTAAAGACAGCAACCATCAGTTGCAATTTGTTTGCCCTTTAGTCTCAGCTGTACAGTAATAAGTCCACAACCAGTGATTTGTTGGGTTCGCACATATCTCCAACTTATCTTCAATGTTAGTCCACCTAGCTTTGCAGCTGTGGTTTACCTTCATAGTCCATAATGTGTTCTTTGCTTTATGCCAGTCCCTAAAATTTCTTGCTGACACCATATTTCCTGTGTGCAGCCATATTACCACCATTTTCTTCAATAAACTTAACAACTTCTAGCTTAAAAGCTGTCGTGTACAACTGGAGTGATTTTATCTCAGCTAAAAATGTCTCCTGTAGAGGGATTGTTGGAGGTATTTAGAATTAGGATTGAAAAGAATGGATGGAATGTAACTGGTGAGCACATACTTGTTACTGATTGAATAATTTTGCATGTTTCAGTGAGCACATTAATTAATTGCACACCCAATCAGCAAACATTCTGGGCAGTAATTTCTGTAGTCTGTTTCAAATCAACAATTTTATAATATCAGAAAATAACACACTTTGTCATTTAAAATTTTTTCTTTAAAGCAATTTTGATGACTCCATCCATAAATAGGTCAATATAGGGTATAAGTCAAAACCCAAACTTCCGGGTGAAAATGTATCAAAGTATACGACAAAAAATATGATATCCAAGCAAAGATGAGAAATAGATTATTTTTTTGGTAATTATATTGATATATTGATCAGCAGATGGAGACTGGACATTTTTCATAACTAAAGTGTGTGGGTAGTGATAAGTATGTAGTAAGAGTAAAGACAAAAGAAATGCACAAAGCTTTCCCTTTAATCGGGTAGATATCCTAGCAAAAATCCTTTATATTAGAAAAACACCCAAGTATGTGAGGTGTCAGTATTTTTATTTAAACAGTGATGATTTTATTTTGAATGACAATTCTCAGAATAATCAAACAAACCTGTAAGTCTTTCATTGGATTCCAGTCATGTTCCACAAACACAACTGTGTCAGCTCCAGTCAGATTTAGCCCTAAACCCCCAACATGTGTGGTCAGCAACAACATATCAATAGAGGGGTCATTGTTGAATCTAGAAAATTACATAATAAAAGCAGATAGTACTTGACAATAATTTACTGAAAGCAAATAAAGGTCAACTAAAACTTTGTTTTTTAATCAAACACATGCCAATGTAAACTTTATTGTCAAAAGCACTGCTAGAAAGAAAATGTCTGAAAAAATCTACAATCAAATTTACTTAAAATTTTTATAATTTTTTTTTATTTGTATCTACTTATTTTTTTATTTAGATGTTATTTGTTTTCTCTTTTATAAGAAAAGTAACTGGGTTTATTATATTTACTACTCATTGAAAAGTTTTGGTTTTTGCATTTAAAGTGATTTGAAAACAGTGCAATTATGGTCAACTCAGCTACATGCTGTATATGGCAATTTTTCATACTCTCCGATTCCCTTTTACCAATGGCATCAATTGTGAAGTGCAGCAGGTGCACTCACCCCTAGCTAATGTTTTTTATGGAATGCAAAATATATCTTGATGCACTCTCAAAATAAATGCTGCTTTTAATATTTTTATTCTTTCTTTAAAATCATAAGTACCAGACTCATTTTTTGACTACTAACAAAATTTCATGTGTTTCATGTATTTTTTAAAATAATCTACATACAGTAGTATCTCCCTCTATATTGACACTATTATTGTGGTGTTTTCACTCTGTGTTTGCAGCATTTATAAAAAGGCAATTGTGCAACAGTAAAAGAGCAGCCAGATGAAAAAAAGCTAGAGTGGCCATTGTTCAAATAGTCCTTGGATATGCAGGTGTAAAACAAACTACTGTGTAACAAAGGTGTAAAGAGTGAGGTGTGAGAGCCATAGCAAGGTGCACCAATTCTAGCTTTGCTCACTAGACACCAGATGCTGACTGACTGAAGAACAAAGACCAAACTAAAGACCACAGACTTTAGAAACATCCAAACACCCTGATACAGAGAGGCAGACCGAATCAATCCACTCCTCTTTGACACTCCATGTGTATTCTGACTATCTTCTTGTTACTGGTCAGCAACAATACCACAGAAAATAGCCTAAGACATTCAATAAGTATTGTACTTACTGATCTTGTAATCAATCACAATATCATTATATGTATTTTTCATGATATGCAATAACATTGATTTATTTATTCAAACTGCATTGTGCTGATTTAACAAACATTGACTGCAACACCATATATAATATGAAAAAAAAAACTTTAGATTTTTTTGTTTTAGAATTTTATGAAATGATATGTTCAGTTGCTACTTTTTAAAAAAGTAATCCACCAAAAGTTTCTAAAATCTCAAATAGTTAAAAAAAAGCTTGTCTTTGTCTTTACCTTCTACTTCAGGAGCTGCACATGAAAATCCTGCTAGCCAAAATTTTAGAAATATCCCAAATTTCAGGTCTATGCCTATCTAATCAAGAGGTCGTTTTCTCCCACAATAGACAAAAAGATTTCAAGAATTATGATATTGAATGTTTTTTATGGTTAGAATTTGATATTTTAAAAATGCTGCCTTCACCCATGCTGGAAAATATCAGAGCATAATATCAAAATCAGTTGGTGCTTTCACCAGAAAAAGGAATTTAACTTGTGGAGCAAGGCTTTGAAAGTTGAGATATTATAAAAAATGCTGTGCCCATATTGATGTCATGTATAAATTCCAGTGTCTGGTGACAAATGTGAATATTCAGGATCAGCTTAACTCACAACATGTATCTAAAAGGAAACTTGCAAAGTTCCTCACTGAAATATTGACATCTCTAAAATTTTCAATCTATTACTCAAGCTCTGTACTTTTGATAATGGTGATTTAATGCACTGGTTGAATAAGTCAAAAACTTAAAGTTCACCAGAAATTAAAAATAAGATCCTTTTGGCCCACTCATTATTACAAATTTGGCAGATGAAGCAACAAATATTATACACATTTTTCTCAAAACTTGAAAGTAGATGAGTATGTTCTAGTACTTTATGCCCTTGAAAAATGTGATACAAAAATAACCACTAACACAATTCTGAAAATTATTTTCAGTTTCAATTTAAACATTGCATATATTTGTGGACAATAAAGTGTGTTTATTGTACCTCATGAATCCAGCCCAATCCACCATGACTCAAGCCAGAGTTAACTATTTACTTTTACTAAATGTGTACAAAACAAAGTTGATGCATCAAACCTCCCTGAGCTGATACAGACATCTGAATCTAAAAATGAGACATGAGAAATGCCCTTTTCTGATTACTATGAAATCTGAATGCAATTTTTGTTTGTTTAAAACTATGAGTATTATTAATATTATTTTTCATTTATAAACATATCTATTTGTTAGTCATTAATAAGGAATAATTTACAAAAAGTAAATATATAGTTGGGAATAAAAATGAACTAGAAAATGCACCCTGCACTCCCAATAATAATAATAATAGATCTATGCCTGTGCCTTTTACTCTTCTATTGTAATCCCCCCAACAAATGCACACACAACATATTTGTCATTCAAACTGTTTACTGAAAGCAATCCAAACATAAAGACCATTTTGTAAAAGTTCAAGATTAAACAGGAAACTTTTCTATTACATAAAGCATTCAGTGAAGTATACAGCACCTGTTCACGATACTGTGACGAGATCCAGCAGGAATGCTTCCATCCAAACGAAGATATGTCACATTTGGCATATGAGTTCTAGAAATACAATAAAAGTTAAATTAAGTCTGAATGTTAGATTTCATTATATATGAACTACTTTTAATTCTTTTATGGTATTAGGATAAATGTTTGGTATATACAAACAGTTTCTTGGCATATGACAATGTAACACATACAAGGTAATTTTGTTATAAGACTTGCTGGCAATTTAAATTTCAAAACAGGAAGCGTATTTTCTTTAAGTTTTTAGATGTACATATATCAGTAAATAGCCCACAGAAAGTTAATTAAGATATACCACTGGAATTTGAAAAAAATGACATAGCAGAACTCTCCATTTTAAGGTATATTTTTCTAGCCAATGGCACATATACACAATAATGACTAGTATTACAAGCCATCAACCACCAGTAGACTTTTTCTTTTAAATACAGGGATACATTTTAAGCAGGGTTAATACCATAGAGCTCACAGGATCAACCAACAGGATCAAGTAAATATACAGTACTGGAAATAATAATGGAGAGAAAAATCTGGGTATAAAATGCAAAATAACATATGGTATAATTGCATTTCAAGTGTAAAAATTAAGTGTTTTATGGTTCAATCATGTGTTAATATAGTGCACTGAGTGGTTGTCATGCAAGCAGAAAGACTATAAAGTATGCAGTGATATATCACTATAGTATGCCTTCTGAGAAATAAATATCACATGACAAGCATATAAAAATCAGTCAAAGCTAGTGAAGGCTACTCCGTGCAACAGACTGCAGCCTGAATTCATGTTTCAGAAAGAGCTGTATGTGAGACTGAGGAGGGAATAAATGTGGTTGAGGAAGAAGGCCCAAACTCTCCAAAAGTGATGTTAAGTACTGCAGGGTGTGGCCTCTACTTGGTAGATGGTCAGCCAGTGGAGAACTTAAAAATGACATAGCTGCAAGTACGGATATTAACATTTCTTCAAGAACAGTAAGATATGCATTAGAGCAAAGTGGTCTCATTAGATGTGGATGTGTAGTTGCCAAAAAGACCTGTGCTAAAGGAAGGCAACCAAATTGCAAGGCTGAAGTTGGCATCAGAAATGAAACTGGGGTAACCAAACCTGGAATAAGATGTTCTTTACAGATGAGTCCATGTTTGAACTGTTTGGCGATAATCAATGGTAATTTTTTGAAGGTGGACCAGAAAGTGGTAAGACAGTCCATGTACAACAGCTATAGTGAAGCATGGGCTGGGTCAATACAAATATGAGGCTGCATATCAGCAAGGGTGTTGGATACAGGAAGATTCTTATCCTTCATGCCATTACCTCAAGAAGACATCTCATTGAGAGGGATTCATCATCCAACATGACAACAACCCCAAGCATACAACCAATGTGGTGAAAAACTATCTGGAAAGTAGAGGGGCTGATGGAACACTCACAAAGATGCCTTGGCCTGCACAAGGTCCTAATATGAACATGATTGAGGCTGCATAGCTACTGAGAAAGTCAAACATAACCAAGCACCTTGGATGAATTGTGGAAAGTACTACAGGATATCTGGAATAACATTCCAAAGTCATACATTGATAACCTGTATGGAAGCATGAAAACAAGATGTCGTGCTCTATATAAAGCTAAGGGTTCACAAAGCAAGTACTAATGCATTCAATGTACAATGTATTCATGTTGTTTTTGTGTAATTTCTGTAATAAGGCATTGTGTATGTATTATATACATCTCTCATTCCTTGTACATATCCTGTGATCCTTCCATAATTATTTTCAATATTTATTGTACAATTAGTCTCTCTCTCTCTCTCTCAAGAACTTCACCTAATAATGACATGGAATAGATTCCACAAGGTGCTATATTTCCACATTCAGTCATTAATATTGTATGCAATATATAGAGCAAGGTGGGCAGAAGATTCTGATGGCAAATGTGTCTTTTAAATTCATCTTAGATATTATGCTCAATGAGATTGAGATCTAGAAATTGTGTTGGCCATAGGAGATACCTGAAATCTCTGCAATGTAAGCATGGTAGGTGGAGCGTTTCTGTCTTAGAAATGTGTACAAAGGTACACATGACACATTGCTGGATGCACTTAATTGGAATTGCAGCCACAATTTCACTTTAAAGTAGATATTTTCTTCAACCTTTGCCATTGCTGATAAACTCAAATGACTCATTCTTGGAGCAGCTTAGCAATGCAACTATCTTGGCTAGTTTTGCACCTTCTAGATGTATATCCACTAACAGGCCTCTTTCAAATGCTGTAATGTTTTTGTCTGTCTCAATATCTGATAAACTGACTGCAAGTTTACTTGTCCAAGTCTATATAGTACTTCAGTGACCACCTACCAAATCATGTAGTCAACTTAGTATGCATCTACAGCTCAGACCAGCCCCAAGTATAAAAGAAAAAGTGCTAATAAAGTGGCCATCCAGTCTTTGTTAATAAAACTTAATATTCACAAAACTTTACAAGTGTCATATAGTTAAAATGTATGAACAATTTATTTCTGCTTGTGAAGTGAAGCTGTTACATCATCATCTTTGGTGGCCCTAACAGAGAAAGAAAAACAATAATAGGAAGAAGATAACACAGTCCATGGAACAAATTAGAAAGAACGATTCAATTTTAAAGATTATAGTGTATGCTGCTTTATTTAATTATAAATTAAACTACAAATTTTTTACAAATTTCATTGAAGATATGACATTATCAATACTGCGATCTATGATAAAGTGCACTTAACCCTGCCTGTCTGCCTGTTCAAAGCTAACTGTATAGAACCTATGAACATTCTTAATGAAATGATTTTTAATTTTTGCTTTATGTAAAAGTAAAAAGAAAAAATATGCTTACTTTAGTAGATCATTCTCAACAATATTCAACATGCTTTTTAACTGGCAAAACAGCAGTACTCTGTGTTGATTTACCACAGGTGTGTTGGCATCCAGATGCCCACAGGTACTTGAGCAATTAGATACTCCAATGCCACAGTCATGAAGAAGTTGCCTAATAAAATAAAATAATTCTGAATAAAATTACAAAGAAAAAGCAAAATATTTTTCAGGTCCAAAAAGGAGCAGCATTTTATTACTGTGACTTTCTTCAAAACTAAAAGTTCTACGAAAACGTTTCTGCTTCCAAAAATGTTTACTTTTTTTTTTCTTATCCTGGAAATTTTCATTTCAGCTGCTTTGCTGTATGAGCCAAGCTCACCATGTACATGGATAACACACAGCACATCCCTGAAGCTATTAGTGGTTTTTATTGTAGGTGTTAGGATTAAAAATCAAAGATTATCACTGAAAGATTCCAGAATTCACAATCTTATCTCCAGAAAGCAGCTTTTTTTAAAAAAAAAAAATGAAGCATATTGCAATATGTCATACGAATCAAACATAACCCATTCATTATTACTGTTATTTCAAAAATTATTCTTAACAGCAGAGTAGTCAAATTGGAGTTATATATTAGAAAACATTTCTTTTTAGTAATAGAAGTGTTAGTGAGTGAAATAGCAGCGATTATACTGATGGCTGTTTCTCTTCCCTGAGGTCTTACAAGAGCCATGACAGCTCCCTGCCTCCTTGAAACTGCTAAAATAAACTAAACTCAGAAAAAATTAAAGCTTTAAAAATATCAACTAATGAAAATTTAAATATAAAGCACAAAAAAACAAATATTTGTTAAGTTAAGTTTCTGAAAAGAATAAACTTAATTATCAACATACTTTAAAGCTGTGAGTTTCGGTGCATGATGAATTTCCTTGAGAGAGGAGTTTTGATCTTTGAGCTGAGCAGTTATCTCCTCGTATTTAGGATGTTGGGGAGACAGCACCAGCGCTGGATGATTACAAACCTTTCTTAAATATTGTAATGCCTGGAAAAAAAAAAAATCAACAAAAAACACCACGAAAATTACTCATATATTTAAGCAAGTAATCAATAACACTAAATGTGTTGTAAATAAATCAATTTTTGAAAAAGAGATTCCCAAACCTGGAATATGTGTGTGGTGTTTTTAGCACTAGCAGCTTTCTTATCTTCATTTTCCTCACTAAGTGAATACACACTTTGTTCCACTCCTTTCTTGGCATGAGATTTTGCAAAGTCTTCATACAGTTTTACCTTGAAGTGAATGAAAAGACGTGGTAACGCACAAGCAGAAATATTAATCAGAACCCAACTTTTGTTTATTTAACTAAGATTTTTTTAAAAAAAAAACCTGCTGCTTCATTAAACTTTAAATGCATCTAAATTTCAAAATTGAAGAATGTATTAATTATAAAACTTTTGTGTCTAAAGTCAAAATTTCTTTTATCAATAACAAATCAAACAGAACTTCTAGACAAAATCACAAACTTGACTTTTCTTTTCTCTTCTAAAGAAATAGTTCTTCAGTAACTGATTACAGTTTTCTTGATAAATTTTATATGCACCTGCAGTGGACTGAGATCACAGTAATAGTCTTGAAGGATTTTTGGTGGTAGGTCTTGCAATACATCTTCCTTTAGCCTACGAAGTATAAATGGTAAAACCTGTCTATGGAGAGCTTCCATTGCTAAAGCACCTAAAGAGAGAAAAATAATAAATGTTTCATAAATTAAATTGACTTGTAGATGTGCTGGTTTTAAAGCTGAATTTCAGCATTTTCATTTCAAAACAAGATGCAGACTAATTAATTTATAAATGAAGCAGCTCAAATGCAGTGACAGAAGTGAGCAAGATTAAAAATCTACTGGGTGGAGGACCAATGAAACCCATTGGAGACTAATGTTGGTGGTGGTGTTGCCTTGTGCTTGGCTTACAATCTGAGTGAAGACTGGAACCTTGCCCTCCTGGAGAGTATCAAATAAAAATGTTCAGATTATTAATTTTGGGGTTTTTCTTTCTTTCTTTTTTTTTAAAAAAAAATTCACCCAAAAAATGCTGCTGTCATTTGAACATTTTTTTTCCATATGCAAACTTGAAAAGTATTCATAAAAAACCAGAAAAAAATTTGTAACATTCAGTGCAATGAAAACATCCTGGTTATAAAGAAATCTAATTCTATTTGATAACAGTAATTCATTAACAAATTCTGGTATTGAAAGAAAATCTCTGAAACATTTGCATCTGTGTTCCTGTCCAATTTTCTAGCCTTTTTGTGATTTTCCGAAACACAAATTCTTTTTAGTGACTATAAGAGGACTGGCAAAAAAAAATTATCTGTTTCAACTCATCCTAGCTTATCTTTTAGTTTATTTTGTTCACCTGGCCATTAGATATGGAATAAAGTCAAAGAAGTGGAACTCTGGGTTGTCTTTCTCTTCTATTACACTAAAAGAAATTAAACAAAAAGAAAACATGACTATTATTACTATGTAAATGAATTAAAATGATGGGTGTGACATTCTCCTTATAATTTATTTCAAAGTAAAACAATGCAAACAACATTTCAGTTTAATTTACACTAAGAAAATCACCTGCTTCCTGTTCTTTAGAAGTACTTTTGGCATCCCTGCTTTGCAAAATGGGCTTTCCATACCGGGCTTGAAACTGTTTTTCTGTCCCAAGAAAGCCAGGCATCAAGAAATCAAAGAGAGACCAGAGGTCAAGAACATTGTTCTGTATAGGTGTACCAGAAAGGATCAGTCGATGATTGCAGCTCAACTGTTTCACAGCTTTAGACAACTGAAAAATAGACAGTATTATTCACTATGATATGAAACGAGTGCTCTCACTTAATTTTGTAAAGGCTAACATACAGTATATGAGAACAACAAAAAAGTTGAAAATGTTAAACCAGCTCTACATTTAGGTTATCATCATTCATGTCACTGGGAATAATCTCATTAATTATACAGCTTCAAAATAACTATAAGTCAAGCTGGAAACCTTAACTGACTTGAGGCCACTTCCTTTGACAGCTTTTATTATAAATTCTACACTCAATATAAAATATTAAAGAAAAATTCTACATTGTATAAATAAGCAGCAATCCTAAAGATGTTACAATAAAGCATTTTAAAAAAGTACAAACCTTTGTTTTACCATTCTTAATCATATGGCCTTCATCTAAAACACAGTAGTTCCACTGGATAGATCTGTAAAAAAAAATTATTTGAATAACCCACTCACTTTTAAAATGATAGAGAAAAGTGGTTAAATCTTTGATCTACACTGATTTCCAAACATCAAGCAAAAAAAAATAATGTCCAAAATGGTCAGTTTTACTTAACAAATCATCAACACAAACTTCTCTTCAAGTAACAATTTTTATCAAAGAAACATGTAAGTTAAATAATTTTCAGGGGTGTAAAGGGAAACAAGAAACAACAAATCATTAAACAAGAAAGAATTCTAACAAAAAATGTAAACAAAAATAAAAAGTTCATTTCTAATGTAAACGCACAACTCACAGCAGATTTGTATTCTGCAAATTAACACTATCAACAAGAGCAGTAGACAATAAATAAATTCCATTGTCTTAACAGAAGTTTGCAATTCTTGGAATGATCTTGGAGGGATTTGGTGGTTGGCAACATAGCACCCCAAATATTTCAATAGTATTTAGCTCAGGAGAATGTGCTGGCCATATCATACAGGTAATAGTTTGATCTTGAAAATATTAGTTGATTACATATGCCCCATGTGGATGACCATTATCATCTATTAAAATGAAATTATTTCCAATTGCACCTCTGTGTAGTCTAACACAGGAATCCAGAATCTTATCCCTCTACCTTGTTGCAGTCAGGGCACCTCCTGACCAGACTATCATACCTCATATCCTTTTCCAAGATGTTTATGGGTTGGTTGTGTGTTCTTCTACATTCCCTCATATTAGTATACACCATGAGTCAAATTGAAGGCTAAATCTTGACTCACCAGTAAAGAGAACATGGCTCTAGTTATGTGGTATCCCAACAACATTCATTGTACCAGTTCAACTGGTCCTGTTTATGGAAGTGCTCAAAGGAATACACATCTTGGATCATCTCACTGAGCGCTCTTTCAAGCAGCCTCCCATGTATGGTTGATGCTGATACCAATCTGCCTGTAGCCACAAAGAGAAAAGAATCAAGTTGGGTTGGTGTTGAAGTTCTGCTTTGCCAAGTCAAAAATGACACATAGTAATCATCTGTTGGGGTTGTGACTGATTTTCGACTTTGAATTGGTCTGCAGGCAACACCTCCAAGCAATTGAAAATGTCTCTATAGCTGAGATACTTCTGTTCTCATTTAACCATTCTTCCACAAGGGCACAAGAGCCTGGAACTGTCTGGCCTATTCTACCAACAGCTTAGAGAATCTTCCAAATGTCTAGTCATGTGTAATGGTCCCCTTCAATCAAAATAAAATGTGCTACCAAAGCCAAAACTGATATGACAAGCCAGTTTTTTCATGTCTTTATATCAAAGACAATTTACATATTTCTTTGATAAAAGTTGTTACCTGAAAAAATTTGTGCTGAAAATTTGGTGAACAAAACTTTAACCATTTTGGAAATATTTTTGTTTTCTTTTTTCTTTCTTGACATTAGAAACCAGTGTATTACAATGTTACTTTATAACAATAGTAAATATACTCAACTAGATTTGCATCTTGCAGTTTAATCACTAAATCTACAACAAACTGCTGGTCTTTTGAAGTCTTCAGAAACAATACTGCACACTGTATTATTTTCATCAGCTTTTCTTTCATTTTTCATAACAAGGAACTCTGATCAGAATACATCCTTTGATTTTTAGTTTAAAAAAAAAACAAAATAAACATACCCAAAGAAATCAATATCATTTCGTACAATGTCATAGGAAGCTACCACCAGGTTATGTTTCTTCACTTTCTTCTGCAATCTGGAAAACAGAAAAATGCAATCCTCATCAAATAATAAAAAGTCTTTGTGGTCTGTACCTTCCACCTAGCAACTGATGAAGCAGGCCCATAACCTACCTCTCAGCCAGTGTTTTAATCATATAAGGTTTCCATATTTAGATCTTCCATTATTTATTCATGTGAACATGAAAAATGTAAAAGCACATTGCAAACAGCATCCATCTATCTTGAGTTAACGTGGCTAAAAAAAATTTATGAAAAATAAAGTGTTACAAAGAGGAAATCAATATGATTTTAAAATTAAACAGCATTTATTTTTACTATTTGAACACATAACATCAAAGACAGCCTATGTGACTTCATATTCATTCAATGTTTTTTAAAAAAGATATTTTACATTAGCTTGTTTTACTATCTAAGTATGGATATTAGCCAAAATTAATACATCTACTATGTTCAACAGCAAATATGTTTTATTCTCTTTTTTTTAAATTGAGCCATAATGAAACACTCCTTACATTAACAGTGGCTCACAGGATAGAGGGATAAAAGAATTAAGACAATTTTTTTTTATTTTTGAAGATGTCTGTATGAAATTGTGCTGATCAAAACCATTGCCATGCTAATGGTGGACACTTGTTATAACTCTTTGAGTGAAACGAGGACATGGACACCAAAACACAGTTTGTTCAGTGATGTAATTACTATAATTCTATGAAAATATTTTATATTTTAAGAAAATAGATACATTTCAAACATCATAGGTTTAAGGATGCAAGGCTCCCCCTACATTTCTCCAAAGTTGTCATTACCAATAAAAAAGCATCCAAAGATTTACATGCACATGTGTAAACACTTTTATTGAATGACTGGTGATTTTGGGTGGGGGAAATTGCTTTAGAAAAGTTACTTGGAAAATTTTTTTCAGTCTAACTGTACCAAAATCAGAAACTAACCCCCAACCTCCAAGTGTTTTCATTGTTTTTGTTTCTGTGATTGAGTGCTCGTCTTTGCTCAAAAGAAAAACAAATAAATACTTTAATGTTACTGTAGCTTCTGACAATAAACTTTAGTTTAATGATTTAAAACAAAAGATGTAACTCCTATACAAAATACATTTTAAAAGTGTCTTTTTTGCAAACAACAAAATTTTAGACAGAAAAAACATCATCATGCAGAATCGTAAGCAAATTTCATGAGTACTAGGAACTTTTTCCCAGGAAGATATTTTATCATTAACATTATCAAAATAGTGGGTTAGGCAAAGACATTCAGTTTAAGGAAAAAAAAAGACCATAGTTTAAATATATGACAGATAAAATGTTGAAGTTGGGATCATTATTAAATTTGCAACCAGTTAAACCTAATGCTTTAAAAATCAAGCTAAGTTATGAAATTAGATTTAACTCAAACAATTTTTAGAGGTATTCTGTCCAGATAATAATTATTTTGTATACTCCATTGCTAATATTATGAATTATTTTTACTATTAGCATTTAGTTAAGGAAAGTTTATGAAATAAACACCAATTCTTCACCAGAAATACTTGTGCAGATAATATTATTAATAAATATTCCCATTATTTATAGAAGTAAATGACAAGAAAAGAGAGGCTTTTCTTCAGAAAAACCAACTAATGTAATAAATTAAATTCATCCCAGAAAAGAAAGAACATTTCATTAACTTGCAAAAATTATTCCAAAAATGTCTTCAAATAAAGTTTGGTCAATAAATTAGATGATAGCACTACTACTTCTGGTTCATCATGAAGTAAATATGCATTGATTTTGTCCAGATGACAGCTTGCATTTTTAAAATTTAATTCCATGACCAAAGTCTGTTAAAATTAGTCATGTTTTTTCATTGTGTACATACCTAGTTCGTTCGCCAGGGGGGCCAGTGTAGTGAAGAGGGTTGAGGTACTGGGAACTAACAAACTTCTCTACTTCGTACACCCAGTGGCCCGTCAGGGTTGGTGGGCAAACAACTATTGATGGCAAAGGAGCACAATCGGGATTGCCTGCTTTCTGTAAAGCCAAAGTTCCAAATACTTTCATATTAATGTTTTGATACTTTTTAGTTTAAATGAAAGACAGCAAAAATAACTACAAAAGATAAAGTAACTCATTAGTGGCTATGAAAAAGAAAAGGTACCAGACCTGAACTTACACTGCTTGGAACACACTGACTCCCTATATCTTTCACAAAAATACATAATTTTAATACAATTATAAAAACAAAACAAGTTCAATTTATAAAAAAAAAAAATTCATGCTGCAAAATATTGAAATTTTTATCTTAACAATACATTTTTAATAACGAATAAGCAGGTTGTCTTAACTGTAAACCAAAATAAAATAACATTTAGGTTAATGTCACTGGTTAAAAAGATCATAAAAGTAACATGGAATAAAAAAAAAACCATCATTAAACACTGTACCTCATCTAATAATTTTATGCATAATGTGCAACTTTAATTACTAATTATCAAAATTAAGTAATTTTCCATTTTCCAAGAATGACTAACCTAACAATTCTATCAAAGTTATTTTCAGTTTCAGTCTGATGTACAAGAATGGCTAGTTGACAGTTATTGTGTTTGTCTAGCAAGCAAAATCCATCAAAACAAGAATCTATCACACATTATTTGACAAATAAACCATAGAATTAAAATCATAACATTGAGTAGACAATAATATTCCACAGTAGTAATGTAATATTACCAGCATCACAGAATAGTTAGCAAAGGCCAAAGTATTTTCACCTAATTAAGACTCCTGCACATCTATGAAACCAGGCCTATACATCATACTTTTAAAACAGTAATTTAAAAGAAAAAGAAAATTACTAGTAGTAAGACTTTTTGTGCCACCTTAATTTACCAAGAAGTAGTTAGCAAAGTAAATTCTCAACTCAATTGTGTAGCAGGGATTTTAAAAATAAAAGTAATAAGAAATCTAAGAAAGAAGAAAATTAAGGTTTTATTTATTTGTTTTTATAATTAGACAATCCATGAAAATGTTAAGAAAGACTAGCTAAGAATAAAATGGGATTTTAAAACATTGTTTATAATTTATTACAAACTGAAACAAACCATGCCTGATGCTGCTCTTGAAAGCAATATTCTAATGCAGACTATGATTTAGTTTAAAGAATAGAATATAATTTATTCAAATGTACAAATTATATGCAAATAAAACAAAACTGTTTTATAAATTGCTGAAGATTGACTCAACCTGTAAGGTGAAATTTATGTTTACTTAACATACACAGGGGAGAGTGAAGCAGAGTGAAACAAAGCTTATAAATCAAAGACGCACTGCATTTGTATCACCCTTTATTTTGTGAAGGAAGATAACTACCAAAACATGCCAACCTATTTCATCGGTGGCTGCCATACTGAAATAAAGAATTCTCAAGTGTGGAGAGCTTTCTGTTAATAAGGTAGTTTTTTTAGACATTTACTAAATTTTGAGTTACCAACATTTATCTATATCAAGTGATAATTATAGTGCACATAAAAAACCTAAAATCTGCTTTAATATTGCATGTACAAATTTCCTGAAGAAAGTACTGGACTTAGTATTTATGCCTCAAAATTCAATGCAGGTTATGATAGAGTACAATGAGATACTGTCTCATATTATCCCTCTGAGACCTATTATAATCAGGCAGTAGATATTTGAATGATTCAGAACCCTGGTAAGACTCTCTCCATCTTTGAAATTGCTACCTGTGTGGGCAGTGCTCACCAATGTGCCATGACACCAGTGAACAGCACAGCAGTCTTCAAGAAAAGGAGGAGAATATTTCCCCTCAACCCTCATCCTTTGTGACAGATAGGCCACCTCCTAACAAAGGTTCATCATCAAGGGACATTTCTTCTGAAAGTGTACATTCTGGTAATAACAAGGAGTCCCAGATCTCCCAAGTGCAATCTACAACTCTGTCATTAAAAACCCAGCAAAGCTGCACAAACAAACACAACTGCCCACTTTCTAATGTCCTCAGGAATTCAAAGATTCCCTAAAGCTGGTGCTAGAAAACATACAAGTAAAGGCTGACGAAGAAGAATTTTTACAACACCGAGATTATGGCCTTAATGGAGAAAAGAGGGAAGCACTCAAAAGACTCTTCAAGAAGAATGGCAATAATAGTGCTGAAGAAAGCTCAAATGATGGAAGCTCTGAAAAGATTGCAATGTTCCATAATGACAGCTCAAACAAAAAACTGACAACGACAACCCTATCAGCCAAAATGAATTTACAATCTTGATGAAAAACTAATGATAGATTAATACGTTCTTGTTAAAGGTAATGCTCAGGGAAGAAAACCTAAATTGTACTACATTGGGAAAGTTCTTTAAGAAAGTGATGAAGAAAATGATAATGAAATCAGTTTTCTCAGAGCTAGCATCAAAATGGGAGAAAACTTTGCAATGTCTTGCAATCCAGATGCAAGTGCAATTGCTGAAGAATGTGTAAAACTATAATGGTCAAAACCATCTTGCTTTGGTACAACAAAGAAACACTACACCTCTGGAGTAGACTTTAGTAGAATCAATGTTTGTTAATAGCAACCTAAAAAAAATATTTTATATTTCATTTCTTTTAAATAAATTTAAATGAACACAATAAGTTTCAAACAATTACATACTTAAAAATATAGGACTATCTATATATAAAATAACATATCAGAGCCCAAAACAAGATACAAAATGTGGATAATGTTTAGCTTTGTGTTCACCAGACCCTATCTCAATGTACTCCATGAAGCATCTTACTCTGTCCCACTAAACACCAATTATAACTATTCTTAACTTTATCTGTATTATTGTTACAAAAATATTAGTTTGGTATAACATGAAGCAGATTATGGTAATTTGTTGTGTTGTTGTTGTATGTAAGTTCAGTTAGTATGCATGATTTTAACAAATACAACTTTTCTTTCTAACTGTGCCCCAAACCTCTCCCTATACTTAATCTCAACAGAAGAGCCACCTAAAAGTATCAAAATACAGTTTGCTAATATAACAGTAATCTCTAAGTTGGTACTGCACATGTAAAAAGTTATTGAAAGATGACTGCATGAGATTATCAACAGACAGTTTAAAAATAACCAACACTACATCATAAAAATTCACAGCTCTATTTTACTTAAGCTAAGAATTAATGCTAGAAACAGTTTAAAAACTGAAAGAAACTATAATAAACTGTAAAGAAAAAATTCTCAATAAAAAAATTTCATTTTAGTGAAGTAATAATCTTGCATGGGAGGAACAACTTTAAAAAATGTTAACATTTTGTAGTGATGTTGGTAGATTATGAAATGTTAACTTAACAAGGTTTTACTGTATCACATTACCTGACAAACATATTTAATAATAGAATGTACATTCTGTTTCACACAACTCAGACAATCGTCAGATAGTAATACAATAACTATCTGGTAAAGACCATGTTTAAAATACAGCAGCACATCACCTTGAATTGTTTGTCTCTGAGAAAGTGGTCGCTGGCCAGAATGCAGATGGACTGTAATGTCTTCCCCAAGCCCATGTCATCACAGAGTATTCCATGAAGCTTATACTTGTTCAGGAAGGCCAGCCAGTTGACACCATCCTATGGAGAAACAAACAGAAAAAAAAAGAAAGGAGTCCAAATAAAATGTAAAAATTACCTAAACTGATTTCATTTTAATGAATGCTGACTAGAAACTTTCTTAATAAACAAAGTACAAAATAAAAAGATGAAAACTAATAATCAATATCACTAAATATTCAGATTAAACAAAATCATTCAACTTTTTATTTCATGTGTACTCCTTTCAGCAATACTCTTTTATCTACTAAACATTAATTTCTTAAATCTCGGTGTTTGCTTCATATCTCATTTTTTTTTAATTACTGTTATTTGCTGCTCACTACTGTACAACTACTGAGATCCTCCTACCACCAAGTCAAGCAGAAGCAGAACTTGGTCTATAGCATTAGTCAGCAATGAGCAAATGACCTACAAGTTATTTTCATTAATGCACACTTATTTGCATGAGGCTGTCTACAATCTGGCCGACTCTACCTGCTGGTAAACAGGTCCAATCTGAGATTTGAAAGAAAATAAAAAAACAAACAAACAAAAGAAAAACAGTACACACTTGCTGGTATTTTCTGAGTACAGCTTTGATTGGTGTCTGAATTGTGTAATTCTCCAGTTTGGAGCTGTCCAGTAACTGCTCTAGAAATTGCCGTTCCCGTTCTTTCTGTTCAATCAATGATCCTTTCATTTCTGTTGGATCAGGAAGACCTGCCTAAAACAAAAATCTATTTTGTTTTGCAATGCCATTAAATTAATGAAATAAACAAACAAAAAATTAATTTAATTTGGACAGTATATTTCTGTATTGGACTAGTGTACAGTCTGAATAATCTTTCTTCCTGATAGCTATAGTGTTCTACACAATACACACCAGCTACTGGTATATTATTGATTTAGAAATAACACTTACAAAATGAAAAAAAAAAAAAAAATGTTTTGGTAGTGGTGGGTGTTCTATGACTAACTGATGCTGTCTGTGAGAGAGAGAGAGAGAGACAGACAGACAGACAGACAACACATCACATCAGCACAGTGCACAGTTTTCTCAAAATTCCTACTCACTCATGCACACTACATTAACATTAATCTTCCCTGCCAAGAGAATTCCATAATTCACTTGTTTTTACAAAATCAAAATGACAAAGATAAAAAGATGGCTGTATAAAAGCAAAGATTAGCCAGCACTTACTTCCAGAGGCAGCAATCTGATGAGTGTTGCAAAACAATGTGTTGCCATTAGACGTACTGGTTCATTCTGATCACACATCCGACCAAGAGTAGGCACCACCAGTAAAACAATGTATGGTACTATATCCATACCCAACTGATCAATAATATCTACATATGCATATGAAAGAAAATAATTTTGCTTAAAAATACCAATATAGTACAATTTTTTAGGTAATCCTTAATTTCTGTAAATAAGCTAAATTTGAAATATTGTTTAATGTTAAGATATTATGTATAACATGTATGACTGTAAACAAAAGCATGAATTAGTAACAAGTATTGAAAGAAATAAGAAAGTCATTTAGTCTTATGTTACAATATAGAATAAAAAATCTATAGGACATCCTTTGTAACAAATTGTCTTTTCATTAGTTAGTAAAAATTCAGAATTTGCAAAATTTTTCATAAACCCTGCAACAAAAATACATGTGATTTTAGATGAAATTTTCATCAAACGAAGTCTACTGATGAAAAAGTGAGTAAGGTTAGGGTAAAATTGTTTCCATTGACTTTCAAAATTGCACAAATCATCTGCAAAATAGCAACCACAACTTTTTGTAATAACCCAACTGACAGCAATGTGTAAGTAAGCAATCAAGTATAGCATGTGCTCCTAAGCCTTTTTCACCTTAGATTCTGTCATACTATTTAAGGATACGAGCAACTGCTTCACAAGCACCCTGTCGCTGAATAATGTTGTCTGAAGCTCCAAGTAGAGGAATCACAGATTCTATTACATAAGTCAATACTCTAACTGTTTTCAACCGACTTAGCATGCCCAGACAACGACAGGCAATATGACGAACTGCAGTATAGGGATTCTGTAGATAGCTACACAGTGCAGGAAGAGTTTTTATCACCTAAAACAATAAAATGAAATTGGTTACTTTAACAATAAAATAAAAACATTTTCCACAAAAGGAATTATATAACAGAAGACAAAAAGATGACAGCTCTTTATTTTTAAGTTCCTGTTTTTCTCTCTCTCTCATGTTGTTTGTTTCATTAGTAAAGAACTGCATTTTACTATATCAGTATATAAAGGAAAGAAAAAATCTTCATCAAAGTCAAATAAATTGCAGGTTAATGAGTAGCATTAATTGATAGTAAATAAAACTAATTATACAATTTAAATCACCAGTTAGTTATGGATGACAGAAAGACTGATTACCTGGTCGGCAAGTGAGTGATGTAAAGCTGCTCCTACTGATTCTAAAATCTGCAACTGAGTGATAAGTTCTTGCACTTCTGCTTCTGATTTTTGTTTCCAGCAAACTGAGAAAATAAACAAGTTTTACTTCCTTAATGCTAAAGGAAACTAAAAAAATCAAATAAAATATATAAACAGTATATTTAAATTTCTTTATTTTCACAAGTAAGTAGAGGGAAATGAAATTGTTTTAATGAACTCATGTAATCATATAATTTTGCAAGGTTTGAACTTGTGACTGTCAGATCTCCCCTCAGCTTCAATGAGGTTATGGCTTTTCATCAGTTACTAAACAATGGGAGTTGTACTCAGTTCACATCACAAAATTACTGGAGTTCTGCTTACAAAACATAATTTCCAAAAATATTTCATTATAAAAAAATCTAATAATACACTGCCAGTGTGAAGTGACTACTGGTGTGGGGGGGGGGGAGGAGGCATGGTCAGGAAACTGAAGATCAGTTTCTCTTAACTTCTTTTTTGTTATTTACATTTAAAATTTCTCACATTAAAATTTTTTATCTTAAAAAAACAAATTTAAATTGCAAATTTCTTAGAAACCCAATAATAAGCTCTAATTATAAGATTACTCCCACAAATATATACTTTTAGCATCAAGATCAGCTGTGGCATTCTCTAATCTCAGCAAAACTTACTTCAACTTTCCCCAAACCAAAGAATGTAAACTTGTGAGTTTTAAGATTTAAATGTAAAAGAAACTAACCCTCATTTGTTTTATCAGGAGACAGAGGAGATATTATACTTTCCCATAATGTGGGCACATGCTGGGGAAGATGCTCCTCGAACAGACGAGTTATTGTACACAAAACACATTCTGCGCCAGTTCGCTGCACTGTCAGGATCTTCTGAGTCTTTTAAAAAACAACAAAACATTCTTAAGGTGGGAAACTCTCAAGTTTTCTCTGGAAATAAACTAAAAAAAAACAATACAAATAATTTTTTGAAAAGCTGTTTAATTAATACATGCAATTTTAACATTTTCTGTGACTAATCAGACTGGTAACAGTCTACAGTTTATTTTAGATTACTACAAGGAGTTCAACTTGCATTTTATACACAAAGATATTCTTAAATTAGTGATGCTATGCTTAAAAGCATGTCTAAATGTTAGTCAAATGCCAGTAACATGTCTCAATACAAAATTCTTTAGCTAATTTCTCTTATTCTGCCAAATAATAAAAAAAAAAAACAAACACTAAATAGTTGCATAAATAGCAGACCAGCGATTTGTATTATTTCCACATATATAACTATATTTACAAAAAAATGTGTGTTCTGTGTGCATATCAAAATGTACAATTATATTAATCTCTGTGTTTTATGTCAGTAATTCCTTTGACAGAATGTAAACAACAAATGAAAAATGTAGTTAGTCAATCTGGAGAATATAATTATTTTAAATGTAAAACATTAGTTTTATAAGAAATACTAATTATGAAGTATATTTTACCTCAGCACCATCCTGTGTATTGTCACTGGGAATATCAAAACTGGAAAAATTAGCATTGTGCCTCCTTAACCATCTACGACTTCTTTCAGGAGTCTGTGAAATAGTACAGAATAAATAAATACAATAAATGACATAAGATCATCATCAAAACAGTCAACTTTACACCAGAAGAATCAATGATTTTAAATTTAACCTGTTCATGTTTAGAATCCAGGTAGGGTTAACTAACCTTCTGTTGATTGGTTAAAGTCAAAATACCTAAGAAGGTATCACACCCAACTTCATTGGCTTGGCTTTCTGCAATGAAAATTTATTCAAAGAATTTTGAACATGTACAATGGATACGAACATGGAGTAAACACTCCCACTTTTTAATGTAAGTAAAGAAATCCCCCCATTTGTCTGAATAATTTAACTTTAAAAATAATAAATGTAGAATTTTAGTAGTACACAGTATACTTTTTTGTTGTGTCAAGTGATGACTAAATGGAATGGAACAGTAAAAAATCTTAAGATAAAGAGTGTTTTGTTTTAACAATGTCACAAGAACAAAAAATTCTGAGAGCTAAACAATTTCCTAAGAAAAAAAAATTACTTGATTAAATTTCTACAGTAGAATTTGTTAAAGATAAAAGTAAAAAAAGCAATCAATATCTTTCTATAAAACTATACATAATTGCAAATGAACAAAGTTCATAGTAAACTAAAATATTTTAATAATACGTTCAATATAATAGTTTCATTAATAACTATTAAAAAATCAATTCTACACAGTAATTTGTAAAGTTCTGCACTGCAAATTAATGTAATGCAGCTGCTGGTAACATCGGGTACAAATTCCTTTACTCACCACAGTCTTTAGTAATATTATACTGGTTTACCAATGGAGTGTTAGTGGAATCACAGCAAAGAAATGTGCAGAGATTTTTTATCACCTTAGCATTTGGATTGGGATTTCTTTCCAAGCAGTTTTTCATCAATTTAGCCAAACATATAGCTGATCCATACTAAAAAAAAACACAAACATTATATAATATACATACTAATAGTAGTTATCATGGAAAACTGTTTTTATTGAAATAAAATAAATCTATGAAGTTTCTTAGAATTTTGTTGCAGTAGTTCAGATTAATTAAATAAGTATAAAAAATCAAAACTAACATCTCAGTATTACCTGTATAATGGAATTTTCTTCCCTCTTGATGCAGTCCATCAGAGGCCTGATTACTGGGTTTAATTTCTCTGGAAGAGCATCCAACATAACAACTGCTTGTGCCAGACTGCACTGAACTCTTGAGATAAAAAAAGCAATATGATTAAGATCAAAATTAATGTTTAGTTATGACAAGAGAAAGTTTGAGGGGAACAATTAATGCACATCATTTCTGCAGATTTGTATGTCAAGACTATACATAGTGTTTTAGAAAAAAAACAAATATCTTAAAGAATTGAAAATATCACTTAATCAAATAAAGTTGGGCAGTGAGTGCAGTGTTCTATTAGACTATTGGACTGATGAGGGCTTGAGTTTGATTCCTACATGGAACCAACTCAGTTTGGCATGTACCTCCCTGGCATAGTTCCTTCTCTCTTCTTCACCAGCCAGCCAGCTAGGATTACGTTTCTTTGTAGTCTATCTTGAATCATGGAACATGCTCCAAAACTAAAGACTCCCAAATAAGGGATAGCACACGATGATGATGATACTCAAAGTAATATTTAAGTTTTTTGTACACCAATGTCTACAGGAGAGGCAACCCTGGTGATACAGCATAGTGCTCTTCATTTTCTAGATGTGGGAGACAACCCACAGTGGCCAGCATGGAAAAACCATTCCACCTGTTGGAATTGAACTCTAGTTAGCAGTCCAGCAGTCTACCCATGGACCATTGATCACACTGCCCAGGTGAAAATATGAAAAGTAATTACTGATTAAAAAAAACAACAACATTTGATATGATTTTTATATTTGATTTCCAAAGTAATAATAGATCACTTAATTTCCTTTAAAATTCTTATTGGTGGGAATTTTTAGCAAAATAAATCTAAGTAATTTTGTAAAAACCATTAAAAAAAAATCAGATAAGTAAAGTACTTCCATATATAAGTCAATCTTCTAATTTGAAAAAGATAGTAGTTAATATAAACTCCATGTATAAGTCAAGGTACATATTTTCACTTATCAGTAAGTATTATAGATGAACATTTAATCTTAAAAGTTCCATTATCATCTATAAATATATTGTTTTATCAATCCCTAATAGATATACTTCTCTTGTAGAAATTTTTGCGCTATTGTGAAATACATCTACCATTATGATTTTCTAAGTTGCAGTCATGTGAAAAAT
The DNA here is from genome assembly GCA_018389105.1 of Nautilus pompilius. Classification (NCBI taxonomy): domain Eukaryota; kingdom Metazoa; phylum Mollusca; class Cephalopoda; order Nautilida; family Nautilidae; genus Nautilus; species Nautilus pompilius. The sequence goes on along the minus strand of JACATO010000626.1, from coordinate 1,202,179 downwards.
TGACACTACCACAAATGAATTACAGAAAAAATTAACTTGTAGAAATCTAGAAATCTTCATAGTCTGGGAGTTAAGTTGGCTGATCAACTGGAAGTGTAATTGAAGATATAAATAAGAAAATAAACACAGTTTACTCAAGATTCAGATGTATTTATGGAAATTCACAAAAAAAGTACAACAGCTATTATTCAAAGCCAAAGAAACCTTCACCATCAGCAGCAAACAATTCTTCCATTTCTCTTTGGGTTAACTGATCAGCATAAATATCATCCTTTTCGCTTAATTCCTCATCATATTCTTTGTCATCTCCATTGCAATCTTGTCCTTCCTTGTACAACAAATTATCTTCCATACAACCTAATGTGCTTGAGATACCACATTTTTAAAAAGATCAAGCAACCATATCCTCACTTGTTGTATCCCATGCATGCATAACATTTCTGTTTAGAAATGCTTGAGACATTATTTTTTCAGATGAAAGCAATTGTAAATGTGCAAATTGATCACCAAAGTGTTTTTTAACTTGTTACTACAGTGCTATTTTACAGGGGAAAAAATTTCAGATTTTAGTTTGTATTAGTAGTTAAAAAAATTTTTTTTGTTGCTGGAAGTGTACTCAATGTATTGATTTACTCGAGTAATTTCAGGATCAAAAAATATCTTTCTAAAATATAAATTTATATATGCTACGTATATAGCGGTGGTATTTCATGAAAATTAAAACAGCATCCATAACATAAAATAACAGTTAATTTAGTCTATTTCAGTATTTAAATCTTTACTTTTATTTAATATTTATAACAGATAGCTTTAATTTGCAGATTTTACAAAATTAATAATTTCTTTTGAATGCAGCTGTATTTTATCACATATGTATTTGCCAATTATATGACAGAATTGCTGTGAAACTGATGATTTAGTGTCTCAAATAGTTTACAACATAAAAGTAAACAATCTGTACATCTGCCAAGTGCCAAGTCAAACTGAATGGAATTTTTTTTATGTAATTACTTGCATTGCATAAAAGCTTGTATATATATTAAAAAATGCAAAAAGGAAAACAAACCAAACTTTTTGGAAACTAAGAATAGATACACACTGAGACAAGACTGATGTAAAGAGAAAACCTTTTTTAGTATCCAAAGCTTCTCTGTTTTTTCTCAACCATACAGCAACTTCCTGAGAACAAGAAGCCATTGAGGTTCTGCTGGTTAATCTGAAATACTGATGAGGTCAGAGAGTCTAGAACCAGCTGTCTACACAGTCAGTAGGAAACTTGAGATCAACATTGGTGATCTCTGTCAAGGCTGGTGTTGGCCCTACATAGAAGTTTTATGAACTTGTTTTATACAATGGCAAACAGATGTGCTTACCTGATACTTAACACCTGCTGTTCTTGTAGTGTCTGTGACACAGACACTTGAAGCTGTTGTTTGCGTTCTTCAAAGGTTTGTAGAGCTTTGGGTTTCAGTAAGCTTTTCATGCGATCAAAGACTGTTGTTGTTAAGGACTGCGCTTGTTCTAGAGTCAAGATAACTCTGAAAAAGAAACAAACTATGTACATCAATGAAAAACTTTCAGTGTTTTGTCAATCCTCAAAAATCATTCATTAAAAAAGAAGCTGTAAACATTAAGATGAAAATACATCAAATTGCAAAGTTTCCTTTTTATAAGATTATAGAAAGAATGAGAGAAAACTGCTCTTTTAAAAACCCCACACAATATTTAAATATAGGGAATTCTATTATTTATCAACTAAAGTGTAACTTCAGGCATGAGATCTTACTACTAACTAAATCACATTTTTACCTATATACTATTTAGAAACAAACAAACAAAAATATTAATTTAGAAACTTATTTTTGGTTGTCTTACATGAACGAGTGTCTTTTATCTGGCTTGTGATTCAGGCTTGATGCTAACCTATATTTACTGAATATTTATGTAAGTTTATCTAGAATTTAAATTTATCAGTTAGATTATTCAAAATAATTATATATTAATTATTGATTAAATATGCATATTAGAAGTTTGATTACTACAGAGGTGAAATTAAGTTTAATCAATTGCAGCAAAAATTTTAAAAAACAAATTGTGTAAACAAATTCTTGTAAACAATTTATAAAATTATGAAATTAACTAAAAATAATTCCTTTATAGTTCAATCTCAGACAGGTGTCACACATACAAAATGACAAACAAATAAAGATGCACAAAGAGAAAAACCCTTTTTGTCTTCTTTTATTTAGTTAACACTTTTATTTATTACTTTCTATTAATAACAGAATTACCTTTTTATTACCATAAATACAATAATAATAATATTAATACACAGTCTATTTTGTAGATGGTCTCAACAACTAATAATGCAAATTTGTAGGCTGATTGACACCACAATAAATTGATCTCGGCATTACTTAAAATACATCAAGCACTACTTTTAAAAAACAGTACAATTTCCAAGCTTCCCCTTTAATTAAAATACAATAGTCAGGCATACCCTGGTGGAAATATGTCCTCCATTGGCAAACCTTGTTGTTTTAAGCCTGAAATGAAGTCTCTACATTCTGTTTGCATCCTAGTGAAGGAAATAGCTATTTCATCAAAATAAATACTCTCATTAAGACATGCCAGCAACCGATTTCTTACAGTGTATGAACAGGGGCAATTCTGAAAATATACAGAATAGTAATTAAAATTCCAGAACATACAGAAGTAAAAGTTTTAAAAAATCAAAACAAATACATGAAGTTTCTTCTTTTTTTTTCAAAATTCTGTAGCAATTCATTAGCAATTTTCTGAAATCTATTGCCACTATGCATCTTTAAAAAAAGTAGATTGTAATAAAAATCTGAATGTCTGAATGTAAAATGTATACTCTCAAAAATCAATGTACCAGTCCATTCACATTGATATCAGCATACCCTACACCATTAACAATGAACTTTAATAAAACAAAATGTATGATAAAACATTTTTTTAAAAGATGTATAAAACTGAAATGGAAACTTCCATGTTTTAAAATTAATACATAGTTGGTCAGACTGCAGCAGCAAGAATCTGGAATTGCAGTCAGTCAATGTTGCACTAATGCAATAAAACAGCATATACAGTTGACCCCCGCACGTAATTGTGGTTCGGCATTCGCGGAATTTTCCTTAGAACCTAACTAATAATTGTTCATGGAAACCCCCGCATATTTGCAGAATCGCAAATATCTTCTGCAATTTTTTATGGCTTTTTTCGTGGCAATATATATTTTTTTCACGCTTTTTAACACTAAATTATTAATAACAATATAATTTACTAATTTTGTAATATAAATACTAATGTAAATTCAGCAAAATATCAATATAAAATAAACGCTATTGGCTGGAGGTTTGAAAGTAGCCAATCCGAGAGCGTTATTCATTTCTCCTTGCTGCTGATTGGCTGCTGCCCACAAGGCCCTGTCTCAGGCAGATGCAGCCCAGCATCATCCCAGTTTACCGCGTGTAGCTATCTCGAGTGTTTCTCTGAGTGTTGTATTTTTTATTAAATTATTATTATATATTTACTTATATTTTTTTATTATATTTTACGTTATATTTTGATGTTTATAGGCATTTTTATGGACCACGTCCAATATTTGTGGTTTTTCACTCTTCACGGGTGCTCTAGGAACGTAGCCCCCGTGAATACCGGGGGACAACTGTACACTTTTTACCTAAAACATACATTAAGCAATTAACTAAAATATTTATTTACAAATCAAAAGCTTTGTCTGTCGGTTCACAGAGGGAAGATAATTTAACTTTACTTTAAAATGATTATAGATCCTGGCTTTCTAGTTTATTTTCATATTACTGTTTTGGAAACCATTCTAGACACCAAATGAAAACAAATGTTTTAATCCCACCTTTGAAGTCCAGATTTTTGCATGTTTTAAATGAGGGATGCTTGTTAATCTTAAACAAATAAAAATTTTTAACATGAAATACATATGAGAAATTTTAAAAGAAAAACGACTGTACTCTACTGTAATTTGATGATGATTAACTACCTGATGTACAGAAGCCCATTCATAAATGACTTGAGCCATAGCATATCTCTGTAAAGCTGATTTGGACTGAAGATGAAACATCATTAACTCAGCCAGGGAATCTCTTGCTGGCTGATAAGTAGGTGATGGATGGAAGGTGATATATTTACAAAGCCGTCCCAATAATCTGAAAAATACAAGGGATGAAACTAAATTAAACTACCACCTCAAATAAACACAAACTGTCATTTTTGTGATCATAGTTTTTAAGAAGACTTTTCAACAGAAATATTTCTTTAAATTTAGAAAATATTTTAGGAGGCACAATAATAACCAGGCTTGCAGCGAATTAATTATAAAGAAGTTTATTGAACTGGAAATCTCTGCATGTAAAGAGTGGTTACCTTGCACCTGTCATCCTGGCCTGCATCACATGAGGTTTATCAATTGGAGAATTACTGTATGCATCAACTCCTCCAATGTAATCTCTGTGCTCCTTGGCAGATGATTGCTGTTCAACTACATGGCGAATCTTTTGTGAGGTTTGCTCCTATATCAGACAGATAACAAAAACCATTAATGGATAGATAATAATTGAAACAATTTGTAATTAAAGGAAAAAATCAAAAAAAAAAAAAAGATTACAGTATAAATAAAGATCTAACCACACGGTAATTACAAGCAGGCTTTAATGCATACTTGTAGTAGTAGTAGTAGTAGTAGTAGTAGTAGTAGTTTAAAATTAAAATATTAATATGGACAATATTATCTATAATTTGTTGGTGAATCAAACAAAAACTATAAATGTAAAAAAAAACTAAGTAAAGGAAAACCAACTTTGAAATTAATAAACTTTACCATTGGGTCTGTGAATTCATTAAATCAGTCAGTATTTTTTACCAAAACTGAGATACAATATTTAATGCTAATAAAATGTGTTGTTCAAGTAGCTTTTATAAACACAGAGTTGGTTTTGCTTTAGATTTTGTACTAAAATAATAGAATATTTCTGTCTGACAAAGTTAGTACAAACTCTGATGAACACATTAAATATAAATAGCATTAATAAAAATTATAATTGCTGAATTTGCTTGATTCATTCCTATTACATAACTTAAGTGTCCATATCAATAACAAATGTAACTCTGCTGACAATGAAGAGTTAAGTACACTAACTAAGCAAAACTTACTCTCACTCTATGTTTAGCTTCAATCAGATAGCCAGGATCAAAGGGAAGCTTGGCTGGCTGCATCAGTAGACAAAACCAAATTCCAAGCCAAGGTGTGGCTGCAGCAACCAAATAATCCAGAGGAGACTTTTCCAAAAGTTGAGCCCACACCTTAAAAAATAAATATAGAAACTTTAAATTTTCAATTCTTAAGCTGTTGTTTACTAAAATTTCCTTCAGTCAAATTTTTTCAATAAGGATCTAAACAAACCCCACAAAAATGTTGCTATTATTTATTCCTTTTAGTAACATTAAGTTTGAATATTTGTTTAACGTATCAAGTAGAGGAAGTGGCTTAATTAAAAAAAAAAAAAACAACCTACTCATTGATACTATAATTCTGAGAAAAAAATCTTCAACAAGAATCAGAGAAATTTGACAGAAATGCTATAATGAATTACACTACAACTTATAAGTTATGTGCATAGACACGCATTCTTAGTGACCCAATGAGTTTCAATTTTGGCTCTGAAAACTAAGACTGGCAGATTAACTTCAATTGCTAGGCATCAATTTGCTCCAACTATAAAAAGATGGCACCCATAGCATACTTTTTCCACAATTGTAAGTATATCAGCTCTGTCTTCCAGTAAGGTCCTCTGGAAAGTATGGCGCAGAGCCTCTGAAAGTATTGGTGGAAGCCATGCACTCGGTGGAGTCTGAAATCAGATTAACATTCAAATTTAAATTTGTGTTTTCTTCTTCATCCAATTACTGCTAAAATACAAGGTGTTCCAGATGAAATGCCATGATTTTACACATTTACTACTAACAAACTATTAATGACACCAGCATAAAACTAGTACCAGCATACAGAGGGAAATTCCATTTTGTTTTGTCCACAGGTGACATGTTTAGATAAAAAACGTGGCAAACCACAGGTTGACTGCAGAGCAGAAAACCAAAGTTGTTGAGTGGTTCAATGAGAAAAAGTTTGTTGTGACAGTACAGAGGAAGTCCAGGAAGGAGTTCATTAGTCATTGGGCCCCAAACTGTAATCCATTCATCAATTTGTTCAGCTACATCATCACCAGCCAACTGTGTGCACCAATGAAACAGTGCAGGATATTACTGTGACTGACAGTCCCCAAAAGAAATCAATGGAGGTGGCTATGTAAAAAAAAAAACAAAAAACCTAATAGAAAATTTTAATATGACTCAATACAAAATTTATATTATGCAGGAACTAGATAGAAGCCAACTGTGTTGATAACCTGAAAACAGTGATCAGGGATTGCACATGCAATATTGGCTGTAACATTTTGGAAAATGTTATCGGCAACAAATGCATACACAAACATGCTATGTTTAATCAGAATAATAGTCACACTGACCCAAAGGAAACAGCATTTGCTTGGCATTTCTATGAAGGGTGCAAACATACAACAAACTATATTTGAATGTTGTAAGCAAAAGCAAATTTTTATTTTAATAAGCTTTAAAATTTTAAAGCAAAAATAAGTTAACAACACTTTAAAATATATGCATGTGACTAACAAAAACAAAAAAATACCTGATTCTTAGTCTTAATAGTGAATAAACATCACATCTCAAATTAATTAAAAAGCTAAATGATTCTGTTCACCTGAAATAGAAACACATGCACGCACACAACACAAACTACTAAAAATTTGTTTTCAGTATCTCAAGATATTTTAGACAGCTAACGCTGACACTGGGATTTGAACCAGGAATTTCTGGTTGCTAATCCATGTGCGCTACCAACCGGAGATTCCTGGTTCAAATCCCAGCATTAGCATTGGCTGTAAAGTATCTTGAGATACTGAAAACATATATATATATATATATAAAACATATCATTCTACTTAAGACAAAAAGTACTAACTCAGTTACAGATATTGCAGTGAGTTCTGTAGCAAAACCACCTACTAAAAATTTGTTAACCAAACATTAAGATTAGTTGGCTAACTGCACCTCTTTACAAGTTAAAACAGTGTTTTGTAAAATGAATACAGAAATTAATTTTACTCCAAAAATTCCATGTTTTGATTTTTTTCTGCAACAGTGTGTGTGTGTGTGTGTGTGTGTGTGTGTGTGTGGTGTGTGTGTGTGTGTGTGTGTGTGTGAGAGAGAGAGAGAGAGAGAGAGAGAGAGAGAGAGAGAGAGAGATATTTCTATAATTTATTCAATTTGTCGATGCCATTCCTTGTTCTTACTTAAGCTTAAGGGAAAGATAACACTGGACAACAATCAATTTGTTACTGAGGTAAAAGTATGTCTTTCAAATCTGAAATCAGAATTAACCCCATACGTAAGGATTTTTAGTTATAGAAATAAACGGAAATCTAATGTTATATATTTTGAGTGTTCTTTGTAGTACCGTGTACACACAACAGGCTAAGTGGGAGAACCACATGGTTTCCTGCTTACATGTACACAGGTGCTTCTTGTGTTTGTGGAATAGCCGAGACAATGCAAATCACTATAAGATCAAAGAATGATCATCAAGAATAGACTATACTCCAGGAAAATTCAATGTGCAACATGTGCCACTGGTACATCTGCAAAGAATATTTCTTCCACCACTGCATATAAAGCTGGGCTCAATGAAGAGCTTTGTAAAGGCAATGATGATGGTGAAAGTGCGGGATTAATCTATCTGAAAGAAAAATTTGGAGCAACACTGAAGCCAAGTTGAAGGCTGGAATATTTGTCAGACCACAAATTTGTGATTTATCTTCCGATCCAGTCTTCCCGTCAAGGCTTAACCCAATGGAGCTGGCTACATGGGAGGCTTTCAAACTCGTAGTCCACAATTTCCTTGGGAATCACAAAGCAGAAAACTATGCTGAGTTGGTTCAAGACACGATAAAAGCCTTTGAAAAAATGGGTTGCCGTATGTTGCTGAAGTTGCATTTTCTTCCTTCACACTTGGATTTCTTCCCAGTCTTGGTGCTGTGAGCGATGAGTCTGGAGGCAGTGGAGATACACTATCATGGGAGATTCAACTCCAACATAATGGGGGGGGGGGTATTGTTGGTTTCTTAAGAGACAAACCACTACTATTCGTACTTAAAGCATTTCTAAACAGTTAATGTATACTCTATACAATGTGCTTATGCTGTTCAATGTGTTTGAGCTTATGGATAACAGTTATTGTACAATATACAATGTGTTTATATTGTGAAATGAATTTATTTTTTGCAATTTTGTGATGTGCTTGATTTATTAATAAACATTGACTGAAAATGACATTTTTCTTGTGCTGGGTCAATTCTGACTTCAGATTTGGTATCAGCTGCTTGATTTGATAAAGGACACCTACATATACCTCAGTAGCAGATGAAAAGTTATTTTTTGTTGTCCAGTGTAATTAGCATTAAAACTAATTTTAAAGTAACTTCTAATAAGAAAGTAAATAAAATCAGACTATTGGTATTTCTTGTAGATTTACACTGGCATTTTCATACAAATATAGTAAAGTTAAACAGTTGGTAATTACTCATACAGAAACTCTATTATAGCAAGTTTATGCCCATGTTAATACATTCCTTTATAAAGTATAAAACTTACCTGCTGATGGCAATCTGTTAGCAGAGTACAGAATGTTTCAAGAGCTGCCTTTCTTACTGAGGCAATATTGTGACGCAGAAATGGCCACAGTCTTGGTGTAAGTTCAGCTAGAGACTGAGAAAAGCTGAATAAATAATGAACTTATTAAATTACAATGGAAAACCTTTTTCTTCAGGGAAAACAAAAAAGTATGAATTTCATGTATATTTTATGGTTAAATCAATAGTAAGTCTTTGTAGGAACAAAACATGACTTCAGGTGTTTCATTTCATTTACAAAAAAAAAAGAAGAATAGCAGAGAAACAGAGTTCAACTGCAGTATGCTGCATGAGTTCTGTTGTAGGTACCAGGGAAGAATCATCTACTGTAAGTGTTAAAGATATTAACCAGATCAAAAGGCATCTTTAATGACTGAGGCAAAAAAAAACCCCATCTCTATGTGAATGTCTAAGCGGTTTTTCACTAATTATTTTCTATTTTGGGATGCACCAATGTATGGGTCATATCCAACATAAAAGCAGGCACCAGTTACTTTGCATAGTTGTTAATAAAGTTAAATATTCAAAAACTGGTTATCCAATGATTAAAATTTCATTAAATCATTTATAAATACTTTTAAAATACTGAATACAATTAAAGCAAAATAAAAAAATTTACATATTTATATATAAATCTAGCAATTAATAACAACAATAACATTGTATCTGAAATACGTATCTTTCTGAACAAAAGCTGTTTCTTTTAAACCATAACATTTTTATATCAATGCTATCAAAAAATACAAAATTGGATTTGAAAATTGTTTCTTACTGCTGACATGTTATATAATATATAGCACTCTTAAGTCTGATTCTAAAATATTATTCCTAAGGATTTCTTCAAATAAGTCATTATCTACAAGTGCTCACATTTAAGATCACTTCAGCCCTAAAGACTGATGGAAGCTAATTTCCTCACATCTTGTTGGTCTGTGATGGCCCCTGCTTGTTTTGTGCACTCTTTTGGAAACAGATATTTCTTTGATTGCGCCCCCAACCATAAATGAACATTTTCTCCTAGTTACCACTCTTTTAGCAAAAACTAACATTTTTAATCAATTTATTATCAGGCAATGATTCTTTATTTTTTTGTCCACAACAAGCCAAATTTAACTAAATTACAAACAGTGATTTAGTATATTTAAATCTTATAACAAGAATGTTAACATGATATCAACTGTTTAATAAAATAAATATATTTATCTAAAGTTTGTATAACATAACCCTGCTTCAAAGCATCAATACAGATTTGTTTCTTGATGATGAATGGTGTACCATCACTACTATCCCATGCTAGGCTAAATGAGAGCTTCATTTAAAAGGTGAAATACTATGAGTGTAATTAATTAGAACAGCTTTTTGGTAATTAGAATTAATGGAGTTACAAATGCCTGGTTTTGAGTACAGTTTGTATCATGAGGAAAACTAGTGAGAGAGGAAGCATTAAAAAAACATGTTTTGTTATTCTTAAAAAAAAAAGAGAGAGAAAAACAAAACCAAAATCTGCCTAAATACCACTAAACCAAGTAATATTTAACTGTTGTATCAAATTTCTAGTTCAACACACAAATGAGAATTTTAAAAATCTATCAATTATAAAGCTACTAGTTTAATTTCTATTAACAGCTTTTTCTCACTTAAAATATTTGTTAATATCAACAGCTCCCCCCAATACAATTTCCAATTTAGTATTTCTTATATAACAATGATCAGTTTCCCTTATTTATTGTTTAATAATTTTACACTTTTGAGTATTAAAATCCTTTTTTTAAATTTTTTTTACCTTATTACCCAGTATAATGAATTATTCAGTTTATCTGAAAAATGACCTCTCTCTCTCTACTTTTTGCTACCAATTCTAGCATAAATTTTAATACCAACTGCAAACTAATTTCTTCTTTACAGTAAGTTAATATGCAGGAACTATGGTTTTTCAAAATTAAATAAAAATAATCCTATCAAGCATGTAGCATAATTTTGACAGCATTTATGTACAGATAATTAAGTCTAAATCCAAAATGTACATTTAATGTGTACACAGAATCTTATTTACCAGTGCAAGGTGGTTCCTTGAGGATGAGCCAGCAGTGTAGATAGAAGTATCATTATGCTGTTTGTAGATGCTGTAAGATCATCAAGATCAAGCAGTGTTTCCCAGAGGCAGCTAATAATTTTAGGAACCTTGAAGAAAAAAAAAAAAAAAAAGCAATGTGCTACATTTAAATTTTATCTACAGATATATTACATATTCCATTAAAGATACTTTCCCAATTTTTTTCACTAAGGTAAAAATCAGATGTAAAATTAATGTTGATAGGTTTATGGTTCAGGGTGAGTTGTCACCTTAAATACATTATAAAAATTAATTTTTGTAATTTTTAAAAATATTTTGTGTGATTCCAAAATGGTAAAGGGCACAGGAAAAATTTATATTTAACAATTGCCAAAAAAAAAGGTGTTTTGAAACATCTTTGAAATACAGTATTATATTAATTTCTATAAATGTTTGAAGTTTTAATGCAATAAATGGAAGAAAAGTTAATTTGTTCCTCCCCACAGACAAATAACTTTTAGACAAAAGATTTGTGGGGTCAATAAAAGTGATGGAAATAAAATTATACATAATTTCAAATTAATAATATTGAATAAAATAGTCTACCTCACATGGAAGCAAAGTAACCAACTCATCACAAACAGGAACCAGAGCAGTTGCTGCAACAGCTCGAACATCATCATCTACATCTTGGAGACCACAAAAAATTGATGGTAAAACTAGTGGTAATAATTCACTGGTCATATTCTTCAAAAAAAAAACAAAAACAAAAACAAACAAAATTATAACAATAGCTCATTAAAACAAGCCAAAAAATAACTTTAATTAATGTTGCTATAATTATAAAAAATAACAAAAAAGACACAAAATTGTTGTTATTATAGCATTTGTCCATGGTTAAATCACCTTGTCACCACTCTTATGACACTACTGTTCAGACACACGCTTATACGGCCAGATGACTTAACTCGCACCACTGACCAGACATGCACCTACACGGCGGCTAGATGGCTTGTACTTATAATTTCCAACACTACTTAAATCGTTGCCATATATGGAGAAATAAATATAATGCAAAAGCATATAAGGCAATAAGAACTACCTTAACTTTTCTTTTCATTTCACCTACTTCTTTGATATTAATCACCTTCTTACCACAAACAAACCCACCTTTCTTACAGCAAGAAGATATTTCAGTCCTAAGAGTCCACCATGCCGAACCTCCCACTGCTGCTGTGACAGCAGTTTTAGCAAAGCTTGAACTACTCCATGTACACCTTCTGTATCCAGCAGTCGTATCACTACCCCCAATGTCTGTGCACAGGTTTCTCTAACAGGAGCAACAACCTTTCAAACACAAGATAAGTTAACTAAATTAGTTTCAGATAAGATGATAGTGGAAATCAGTGTTTTGTATGTGATTTCTAACATGAAATATATACACGAAAACAACTTTATACTTCTACTCCATACATAGTTTTTAAAAAGTAGTCCAGTGATGGTTAATCAGATAACGCCCTAATTATTACACTAGTTCGTCTGTGGATGAATGAAAATGAGTATAAACTGTAGCACTGTGTGTATCAAGAACCTGAGTTGCTGTTCTTTGCTATTTCAACACTTCTACCATTACAGTAAAACTTCTACTTAACAGACTCCAATTCAACAGATTTCAGAAACAACGGATGTTGTCTGGTTCTTCCAACAAAAGTCTGTGTTGAGCTGTGCAAAAATTTTTTTTGCTTGGGTGCCTTTTGTGCATGCATCAACACACAGCATGTGGGCATCCGCAAGAATCCATCTCCCACTCTGTCATTGAATGCATTCCATGATAGAGCATTGTCTTTACCTCATGAATTTTTCTTTCAATTCAGCTATCTGTTTATGCTTTATTAGAATCTAAAGTGAACAGAAGTTATCAACCATGGCTTGTAAAAATGGTGGTGGGAAAACAAAGTGAGTGAATTTGAGTGTTTCGCAAAAACTCAAGTTGATAGCAAAGCTTTGTGTTGGTTGCCTGCAGGTGTGAGGAGTATGACATGAAGAAACAAAGTGTCAGATATCTGTAAGAGTGAGAAAAAGCTGAAACAATTTTCATTAAAGTTTGATGTTGATGCTTCAATCAGTGGTTCGTAAATTGGTAGCAAGAAGATTAAAATGGCACAGGATAAAAAAAATTTAAGGAAGCTGTATATAAGTGGTATGTGCAGCAATGTTCTGGTGGCATAAATGTTTGTGGCTTGAAATTTGCTCCACTGCAAATAGATTAGTGAAGCACATGAACAAAGTTTGAGGCTAGTGATGGTTGGCTTTGCCATCTCTGCAAATGCCATGGCATAGTGAATAAGAATACACAATGAATCTTTAAGTAAATATCTAAGTTGTTATCAGATATGATCATTAAATAAGATCATATATAAACATTCGGATTTACGGGTTTCTGGCATTAACAGACAACCCTTCCTCCTATTAGTTCATTAAAGAAATTTAACAGTCTGAAGATAAGATCATATTAAACAAAGAAATAATCACCTCATCAGAAACAAAGTCTCCAAACCTATCCAACGCTAGCACACACAACAGTCTCAGTGCTAGATCACATAGCCATGCTTGGTTCATAGCAGACATCTAAAGGAAAGATAGGTAAAAATCCAATATTCATTTTTGAGAATGACTTAAGGAAAAATTGTACACTTTGGTTTTCTCAAACTTCATACATTTTTACATAAATTTTTCTTAGCTGGAAACTTACTGGTATTAGACAATAGCTAAAAGATTTCATTCAGTTCTTTATATTTATTTATTCAACTTTTTAACTTGAATTCTAACCTTTTTCATGTTGTGAGTATTGTACATCAGAAGTTTGCATGAAATGATCATGTAAGAAATTCTAACAAATTTATTTAAGTCATCTACCCTACTTTCAAATTCCTTACAAAAATATGGCTATATAATCTGTCTGCATACTTAATCTCCTTTGCTAACATGATGGCATAAATTTCTAAACAACTCTATATTATAATTATTTTAACATTTCAGAAATGCATAAGTCATGAACGTTTTGCTACAGAACTCACTGCAATATCTTTAAATGAGTTAGTACTTTTTTTGTCACAAGTATAATGATGTGTTGTATGTGTTTTAAGTATATCAAGATACTGTACACAGCTAACACTGATGCTTGGATTTGAACCAGGAATCTCCAGTAATCCCAGCATCAGCATCAGCTGTCTACAGTATCTTGAGATACTGAAAACATATATGCTTAAGTCAATTTTTAAACTTACCTGAGGCAATTATTTTCTGTCTGAATTACTTTTGAGTTTAATAAAATAAAAACATGCTTGTGCCAAATTTTATGGAGTTAAGGGTGAGAATTATTTCTGATGGCCAGATAGGTTACCAGAATGTGGCTAATATATCCCAAAAAGTGGTCACAGTGCAAAAACTGCAAGGATCAAGACTACATCACCCTCCTTTAAAAAATCCCAGAACATCTGGACAGACATGGAAATGAACAAATTGAGCAACTTGCCAAACAAGCCTCACTTCTCTCCCCAAATGACAGTAAAGGAAGAATCATATGCAAAGATAATGGCTCAGTCAGCTCCATCAATCCATACTTTATGCTGAAGTTCCTATGTCTCAAAGGCATATAGCATATTCCCATTGTCCATACAATGCAAAACAAAAATACTTACAAAACTGGCAGAGTCACAATTATGTTTCCACTGTAATGGAGAGGGGAGACATCTGAGCATTTACTAGAATGTTCAAAGTACTAAGACTTCAGACGTCAACTATAGGGAGCCATGTCATCCTTGTAGGAAGAGGTTCCAGCACAGCAACAACCACAGGCGGGTGCAAAGAAGAAAACTACTTGCCTGATCCAGAGGCGTGTCCATGGCTTTTCCAGCTCCTTGGCCATGCAGTTTGACTACTTCCCTGAGTCCTGTAGCAGCACCATGTCTGGTTTCCCAAGCATTATGGAAGAGATCATTCATAAGCAGCTCACAAAATGACTCAAATGGCCACTCTTCCACCTAGCAAACACAAGAAAAATATAATGAAAATTAAAAACAGATGATCAAGAAAAGCCACTAAAGAAATGTGCTTATCTATATCCAGCCGCAATCATAACCATAGATTTTTTATTTGCATTTTTAAAAATCATCAATATCAGCAGCCAACCAAAGTTCAATATTGTAGCAGTGAGACATAAATGAGTTCAAGTTAGAAACAGAAACACCCATCTTAGTAATGAGCATCTAAAGTGCAACATTTAAAAAGTAGCAAATTTTTTTTTTTTTAAATTTACAGTGACAATAAAAGTATCACAAAAAAGTGCACAAATAAATTGTAACAAATTAGCTTCAAAATAAGGATGCTTCACTCACCTCATCCAGTGTTGCTGCGCTATCTGCTGTAACATCTATAACTAAGCAGTCTTCCTCAGACTGATTGTCATTGTTGTTTACAGCCAATTTGATCATCTTAGAAGCAGGTTCAGAGTCACTATGTGATGTGTCACTAAAAAACAATTGCTAAACTTATTATTTCTACTCTGGTGTTTCAGTGTACAAGAGTAAATTACAGTAATCTATCTGTAGTCCTTAAACCCAATTTTACTTGTTTTATAATTCACAAAAGTTTCTATGCAAAATTTTTCAAAATTCAAATGGCTGATTTGGGCAATGGGTAAAGAAAGTTTTTGGACAATAGTAGTAAAACATACAAGCATTATTTATTTAATTATACAAACAAAACCTGTTTAAACAATTTTTAAAACAAAATGTTCAAGTGTAATTTTAATTTCAACAGAAGTGCATTTAATCTACTTTGTATAATTTCTAAATGCATAACATTCTGTACACAAAAATCAAAACACCATTAATTGTTCTCCATTCAAATAACTTTCAATAACTTTTCTTCTTGATATTGTCAAGACTGATAGAAGAAATATGTTCATGCAAACTACATTTAAATCTGAAGAAGTTATACAAGGTTTATAATTCTAACTGTGCCACTAACAAAGTATTTTCTGGCCACTGCAGGTATAGTTCATCCAAATTCTATTGCTTATTACTGTAATAGTCTCATTACTTAGAAACAATGTACTATGCCATTACACTTAAGCTAATAAATGACCAACCCTTGAGAAGCCTCCTTTGACCTCTGCTTAGCAAGCAACTTAGCTTTCCTCCTGGCCTTGTTCCGCTCCCGGGCACTCATTCCACTTGTTACATCCAACAGCTGTTGTTTTACAATTTCAGCTACTGGTTTCTAAAATAAAATAAAATTGCTTGTTTTAATTTTCACCTATCTCCAGGATCTGTATTTAGAGTAATACTTACTTATTCATACAAATTATAATATCTTTAACCAATTCCAAAATGAGTTATTGACTTGTTCTTATAGATATGATATTCACATTATACAAATGACAGAATCTGCAGACATGATAAAATTGAGAAATTATTTCTATTTATCTTTCAAATAAAGCTTTTTAGTTTAAAGTATGGTGGCTTTTTGTTGTTTGAAATTTAGCATTATTAAAAAAGCAAAAAAACACAAGGCTGATACAAACTAATTAAAATCATTCGTTAAAAATTCCTATTTTTAACACTATATGGATTTCTAGAGACACACCATTACTAATAACTAAATCCAAAAAAAAAATACTACTACTAAAGTGGTTCCAAAACTAGAGGTTTCAAAGCCAGACAATATATTTATTTTCATGCAACATTTAATTTCTAGGACTACTGTTGATCCACAGTATGTAATATAATATATCCATCCTACTTTATGTGGTATCAGTGTATTGCCTGCACAACACAAACCTACTGACACCTTCAACCTTTATTCCATGGCCAAAAATGCAGGGATTGCATTTTTTTTCCAAAATATTCTAGCATTGTGAGTGTTTTCAGCTCGCTGAGATGCTAATGGGGGCACACTAAGAAAATTGGGAACCAGTGCACTACCACTATACAAGAAATAAATTTCATATGATCATGGTGTATTTACATTCAGAGAGAAGTAAATTAATTTACAAATTTTTATCCTATTTTCACTTTTTTTTTTTTTTAACAAGGTGTGTATGTTAATTATTTTTAAAAATTTGCTTTGTGGCAAATCTTGCTTTTACTGTCTTTTGTAATAGCTAGTCATTTCCAATCACACAGTAGTAAATAAAGAATAACTTTCCCTGTTGGAGTTTATTGTTCTTGATAATGTTTTATTTTACAATATTAATTTGCAATAGGTATTTCTATTTTTCTCTTGTACAAGTGGATGGAGCTGGTCTTAAACCCATGACCTCCATGTTGCTAAAGTTTTCATGTAATTTCAGGCTAATGCTTTAGTCCACAGAGCCACCAGGGCATCTTCCCAATTAGATATTTGGGAATATATTCAATACTAAGTGGACTTCTTTTTTTTCACTTTTCTTTTATAGTCAAGCTGCTTGCAATCTGTGTGTCTGTCCACTTTACACATCACTTGACCATACATGCATGAATCCCTAATGACAACCTAACCTAGCTGATCTATTGTTCTTCTATTCTTCCTTACTACAGCAATAAGTTCTTTCTGTTTAGGGTATCTTCCTTTAGAGCCAATACAATAAATTATTTCTTAGAGTACTTTTGTGAATGTCCTTACAGAGTCAGACTAATTGCTCAGAGGTGCCTTTATTGTCTGACTCTAATGTTTCTGGTAAACTGCAGAATAGTTGTTCTTCACAAAGTGTGATATCAGATATTTTCCCCATCTTAGTTCTGTACCATGACATTTTCTTCTGTTCTCTTATTGTAAAAGATTTAACTATTCCTTTCCTGACTCCCTGGTGATGATAAAATGATGATAATAGGAAAAAAATGTCTAAAATTTAGGATGAGAATTTACCTTAGTTTTGTCCATGAAATAAGCATCATTTTTCATAACCAGGTCTTCATCATCAAAAATATTTTCTGTGGGAATACCCAGAGATCCTGCCATATCCAGCCCTAGTCTTTTATTGAGTAACTGACGTTGTTTTATGAGTTTGTCTTTAACATCCATCCCTTAAAGAATGATAATGAAAGAAATCTCAAAAAAGCTTCTTTACATTCTCTAAATTTTTTACTAATAGTAAATAATTAAGAAATTAAAAAAACATCTACCAGTCAAACTTAGTTTATATAGAGCAAATGCAACAATTAAAATGTTCTCTTAACTGTTTCATGGCATTTAAATAAAATTTCTAATAGTTTTGTTTCTAATTGTGTAAAATATTATACAAAAATGAATTAAATATTATGCAAGCTATAAAGATGTATAAAATGTTTGTTTTTTTTTAATTTTAGACATCTGTTTGTTCTTTTCTTTAAAAATTAACTTTATTATTTAATTTCACACTCTGAATAGCTTTTACAAAGTACCAATCTACAACCTGTAAACACAAAATCAAAATAGAGCAGTACAAATATATTTAGATTCATTTTTTGATGATAACAGTGCATAAGCTGTCATGTTTCAGATACAAATTCTCTACATAGAACATACATACATGATTAATGCTTAAATTTGAAATTTCAAAGTAACCAATAAAAAAAACACCCAACCTATTCAAATAAATTCATATTTATTTATGTTGATATTATTTATAGTAGACTACAGTCAAACAGCACGTATTCCATATTCTTTTTAAGCTTCAAAGAGAGTCATCACTTTGGTGAACATGCTAGTTAAAAACTGTTTGGAGCTTATCCCAGCAGCTAATCAAAGATGAAAATCCACATTTTCAAGTTGCTAGAAATAGGAAAATTATCATGATAGTGTCTTTTTAGAAAGCTAAGGTAGATATGAGAAAAATGAAAACAAAAGCAAACCCTGTAAATAAAAGCACTTGCAAGAGAACTTACCAATGCTGATTTCTTCAATGTCATATTCACAGCCTTCAGAACCAAGTAAAGATGATCCATGACTGAGGACTTTGTGGATGTCAAAATGTGAGAACAGGAGAATACCAGGAGCTAGAGTGGTCAGTTTACTACAAAGCTCTGAAAAATTTTAATTACTCAATTTAAACATTTATATTCAATAAAAGTTATAATTTTAAGACATAACCACAATATAACCATTAGAATTTACAAAAAATATAACAGTGCTCTGCAATATAATTTGGCTATCTGTTATTACAGTATGTTAATTTGTTGTGGAAAACAATAGAAAGACAAAGCTTAGTCAATCCACCTTTTTGCATTACAAACAGCCTCTATCTGCCCAGTTTAGCATTGAATCACTGATATTTTGTATCACACTCTGGTCCATGTGTGTGAAGGTTTTCTTTAATTCTATCCTATTAGCTGACAATCCAAATACTACCCCAGTGCTTGATTGAATTTATAGTATCTTTGGGGAAATGTGAAAAGAAGCTAAAAGCCTTGATTTCTTTTCCAGACTAATCACAATACAGATGAGGCATACAGTACCATTTCTCTATGGCCATCAAATCTCAGTATGATGATAGAAGTATCTTTAAAATGGCAAAGTATATGACAGAATTGAGACATTCTTCGACAAACACCAATTCAGTCTTTCCACCATACCAGACTGCAGGCCACAAATACTCCTACATCCATACTTGATCATGGACTGAAGACACTGAAGATGAAGGTCTTCATGTGGTCTTTTCAAAACCCAGGTGCAACCCCCACAGGTAATACTGAAACCTTGACTCATGAAAGAAGAGCACAAATAGACAATACTCGGACAGAGGAGACTTTTGAAGTGGACAAGGGATTTCCTATGTACTGCACACCCTCTGTAAGAGTTGAACTCTAATAATATTGGCCAAAAATCTTAGAATTTATTTCACATAAAAATTTGAGTACATCATGTATAATTATGTTTAGCACCCACTGCTTAAGGACCAAAGTCTCATCATGTAATGGTCTTACATGCTGACACCGGGCTTGTTTTTTATGTTCATGGTACTTTTTCCTGATTTCTTGCCAGCATCTAATATGTCACAGTAGAAGAAAAGAAAAGCTTGTGCACTCAGTTTTTCGACTCGCCAAGCTCATAATCTATTAAGATCTTGGTTTACAGCATTCAGTATGGCTGGTAAACATGACTAAAGCAAAAATTGTTCCTTTAATCTCCTTGGTTGTGTTTAGTCTGGAGCTTCTTTGGCTTGCAAGCATTTTTCTAAATTTAATTTGCACTTAGTAACAAACACTAATAACATGGTGATTTGTTTTGTCATCTATCTACTGATTTATCAATCTCTGCCATCATGAATGTAACAAGAAACTTAGTGTTGTAAACAGTGAAAATGCTGGAAACTCAAGTGTTTGGTTGGTCTGATAACCCCAATGTAATCAAAATTTACTGTACTTCATCTAAACTTTCCCTTGCAGCTCATCAAAGAGCTAAAGGGTTATGCAGAAAAAGGTAAAAGAATTTTAAAAGCCAAACAATGTCTGGTGACTGCCACATCCATCAAGGCTGGTCAGTTTTCTCTTGCTCTGGAGCAAGAGTGAGAAAATATAAAACCCCTGAAAGGTTCTTGAAAAAAGTAGAGTTTCTACTTTGTGGCCATGTGCTGCATTCCTATTAATGTTTAACAGCCTTTAGGCAAACTGTTGGAAGGTTGGTTCTCAAGAAGAAAAAAAAAGTTGATAATTGGCAAATGACTACAATCTTGTAAGTAACTGGACATCCTCAATGCCATGAAAAATATCAATAAATTTTTTCCCAGTCCACAGATGAACTTCAAAAGAATCTTAATAAAAAAGGGTGGCAGCCTTTATAGCACTGAAACCTAACAGCAAAAGAAAATGCAGCAATTAAAAAAGAGAAAGACTATTCTGTTGTAGAAGCTAACCAAAACCTGCTACAGCTCAGTTTGCACAATAGAGGGCCCTGAATGAAATCCTTAATCTTCAGAGGTTATAAAAAACAGTACAAGTATGGCCCATTTAGGGCATAAGTTACTAGGAAAGCTGACTGAGATGTATTGAATGGATGTTATCAATATCATGCGTAGTCTTCTGTTTTAACTCTTTACTTATCTGTGGCTGAAGTTTGCTCATCACTCACTATGAAGGGAGAATTTTCTTGAATTGACCATTCTAGCTTGTGATACCTTTGCTCCTTATCCCTGTTTCATGTGGAAAAGAGTTTAGCCAACAAGAAAGGGTAAAAAAAACTAATTTAGAAACAGAATGGGGATGAGGTTAAACAAAATAACCATCAAATCTGCTAAAGCCGTGGAAAGAGAATTCACAAAAAACAAATAAATTAAATGCTGACTATCTCCCCTCACATGGGTGATGAATCAATTTTTGTTTAGCTAATGCTGGCAGATTTTTTTGCTAAAATTCTCCAAATGTAAGCTTGATGATTGCAAAATATCTTTGAATGTAAAGGAGTTTTTGCACTGAGACATTTTTAGTATATCTGTCCTGAATAAATCAGGTGTATCTGTCTATTACTGTTTTAACGTTTCTGCTGGTTGTTAAAAATTACATTCAGTTCTTTTAAGAAAAAAAAAAAAAAAAACAGGTCTTTTATCCACAGATGCTGAGAGTTGAAACTGACAATTCTTATAAAATGCAGATTAATGTACTGTTTACTAATAGTATATAACACATCTAGAAAACAAGATGGGCATATCTTGCTTATGTCAAAAGTTTTTTTTTTCTTCTGATGAAGAAACAGCTTTGTTGAAATATTAGAATTTTTTGCATATCTTTTTGTACTATCCCCTTCTGGTTTATGCACTAATCATGATAGTGTCATCTGTGCTACAACTTTTAATATAATACAAATAATTCTATAACTAATTAATAATATTCATAAAATATTCCTTTTACTGTTTTTTTTTGTAGACTGTAAATGTAAATACTAAAAATTCTATTTTCTGCTGAATATCCCCTCACCGTGTTTGGGCACTCCTCTAGGTTCCCATGGCAACACATGTTTGACAATTGCTGCAACAGCCTGACCAGCTGCAATTCTTGTATCCCAGCTGGGACTACGAAGATACATGTGAACCTTAAAATTAAATGAATAAAAAGATAAGTGTAACCTGTGTAACAACCATATATGCTTTCAACATACATTCACAATAAAAAATCTGAAAAATTCTTTGATTGATCATCAAAAAAGGTACATTTGGGTTTAAACAAAAACAAATTTGATATACAATAAACTTTCAAGATCAATTCACAGAATCTAGCATATTCATTTCCCCCAGGGCTGTTTAGATCAGCCCAGTTATTTTCAAATTAAAAGAATTTTGGTTTATTCTAAACAATTAATTTTCCAGATTTATTTATTTTATCATATCATGCTTTATTATACTATGGTAATCACAATTATCTTAGGCTATTGAAAAATTCCTGGGATGTGAGAATTTTGAATTAAGATTATTTATAAAGGGTTTTCATGCTGTTCATTGTGGCTATTTATGGCCATTCTAGACCTTTTTTTCAACAGATAAAAATATTCTGCAAGATTTATTATTTTGACTTAGTATTTTTAGTTTTTACAAATGTATCATTAAACTTATTACTTATTTTCATCTGAAGTGACCAACAATTTCACTTTGAAATAGAAATATTAGACTACTTATTTTTTTCTTCTATTGATTAAAAACTACAACAATGTTTTCATACCTAGCATTATAGTATTTCTTATAGAAATATGAAATCAAAATAAAACATGTTAAAAATATCTCCAATAAGCAGCATATGATTTATGCACAGTATCCCCATTCAAATAAAATAACTTGCAATTTCATGCAATGTGTGTTTGTTTCTGCAGCTGAAAGCCACATTTTATTTTTATCTTCAAAAACTTTACCTTTGACAAAAGATTCCCAAGCTCATGTGGATGTAGTTTCTGGACTTCACCTAACTGTTCTGCAGCAGATCTTCTTATCAAAGCAGTAGAGCCAGTATCCAACAACAGAAAAAGTCGATCCAATCTGAAAACATACAATCAGGCAGGTAACATTTCTATTCTAAATTCATTATTGAAAATGATCCTTCCCTGTCCTGCAACACTGAAAATATATTCCTTTCCTTCTTTGCAAATTTGTGATCTAGAAATAGGTCTTAGGAACATCTCACAGAAGTGAACAAGTATGTGTGGGAAATCAGCCTCAATGACCAAGCAAGTTACCTGGGTACAGTTGGAAGCTCTTGGGCAGTAGATAATTATGATACGAGCCAGTCTACCTTCACCACACATATTTGGAAAATCCTAACTAGAACTCCTTTGTTTAGTTGTGAAAGAAAACAAAAGTGCTTGGAGAAAAGTCATACAGGCAGACTAATACAGAAGTGAGAGAAGAAACTATGTTGCAAAGAGTCACTGAGCCAAACTCTGGCCCTCGGTCACAACAGGCTAGCATGCTACATAAACCATCTTTGCCACTAAAAATATATTTAAAGATCATTTAATGATTATAAGAATATATTTTTAGCAAATATTTAACAGACTACATCAATCCATGCCATATGATAATCAAATTCTTTAATATAAAACTAAAAAAAAACAAAAGCTAATATATTATAAATAAAATGCCAGCTATTTTGCAAAAATGAAATTAGGTTATTCTGTAAAAATAAAAAAAATAAGTACCTAAACAATTACTAAACCTATATTATTTTGTGCTGTAAAAGGAATGCTGCACAACAACTATGCTGTACTGTTAATTCTAACATTGTACTGACCAAAAGTTCTGTTTGCACTAGTTAGTATTTAAAGTTACAGGAGAAAAAACTGAGTAGTATACATAAAATATTTTAAATAGTAAGAAAAAAATTGTGCTTGTAAAAAATTTTAACACTGCAGTTTTTTTAATACTGCATTAAGGAGAGTCCAGAATTTGATAATGTTACATGGCAGCAAATGAAACTATTAGTTCAGAACATGTTAGAATTTTTTTTATTACAATATTTAGAATTCAATTCAAATATCAGATGATTTCTTTTAAATATGACATGTCATCTAGAGTATATAATCTTGCTTCCAAAAAAAAAAATGCTGATAAACTCATATGAACAGAAAAGTGAAATGGGATGTCTAAAATAATAGGTTTGAAAATGTAAATTTATAATCACTTGCTTAACACAACAGTTCTTTAAATCTAAGAATATTAGATGTTTGTAAATCATTAGTTATGTGAGGAATGTCTCAGGAGACTACAGTGGCACCAATATTTTTAAAAATGCACTAAACTGTTATATGGAGTTTGCTTTTTGCAAATACTAAACAATATACTTTTAAAGAATAGTGGTATAAACAGAACATTAAACAAATTGTCAGGGTTTTGTAGATTTACTTTATTTTTTAAAAATTTTGTATATAATACTGATTTATATCACTTTAACTCGTTTCCAAACGATCTTACACGAGAATATAATCTAAATGAAAGTTAAACAACAAAAAGATCGTCCTTACATTTAGAACTAAATTCAAAGTGCTCACTTTGTATGCAATACTGCATTTCAGATTTAATAATATAAAAGATTTAAAGATATTAATATTATTGACAATAATAAAGCAATTCTGCTATATTTTATTTTCATGCTGAACCAATTTAACAAACTGCGTAAGAAAAATGATTTGTAATCGTACCATAGTTAATAATTTTGATTCATATCTTCAAGTTTAAAAATTAACAAAACATCTAGTAAAAAATGAAATATAATTAAGATATTTTAAGATTAATGACAACTAGAATCCCAGTAGGACCGTAGTATGCGTTTCCGATGTGAACCATCTTTAATTAAGCTAATGACTAAGACTCTTGTATCAAACTCCAGTGTAAAAAGTACTGAAAACACTTTTTTAAAGCAACTAAAAATGTGCCGTCAAATATTATATAGCAGTTAGATTCTTTGCTGTCCGATAAAACTACTAAAGATGAAAAGATATTTCTTGAAATTCTTCATAGTTAGTATTTAAAACTTATATTTGTAATGTAACTGTAAGATTAAGTTGATCATGGGAATCAACATAGCATATTGAAATATGAACACTAGCTCTTACCTGGTTGTCATGGTAATATCCCTTTCCTCTTGCTTAAACTAAACAGCTACCGGAGATATAGCTTGTCTAATTGATGAAGATTAAACAATCGTTATTTCAAAAGAATTTCCATAGATCCTGTAGTTCTTGATCTTTCTTATGAATGGAGTACGCGTCTATCAAAGCGCACAATGATAAAGGAAGTAAATTATGGAGAAATAACGAATTTTTTGTTAAAATTTTCATCTGTAGTAATACCTAAAACCTGCAAATAGAATTTAGGTCCACTCAATGACAATTTTAACAAAAAAGTCTCAAAATATGTGACCTCCAACCCACTTAGGTCGCGATTTACTTTTATACTGCCAGCCATTTTGAAAAGTTGGGCCTGAAATAGCGAAAGCGAAGCTCTTTGATTGGTTATTTCTTTTTCACTCAACGTCAATCACAATATTTTCTTTGGATAAATATAATGGTCAAATGTCTAAAATATATTCATGTTGCCATTTCATTTTGAAACCAGTAATAATGTTTTTAAATGATAAAAAAATTTGGTCGGGAAATAATATGATAACAACAATGAAGTAACTAATAGTAATGTTCGTGTCAAGTCAATTATATACAAAGGGGGAAAACTCTATATTTTATTCCGACATTAACTTTTAGAAAGAGAATAACTAACTAATCTAAAAAAACAAAAGCTTGACCAGACTTTCAAATTCTATTGCAAACGCAATCAGTTTTCATTAAGTGCGTGTGATTCAAGTGAAATAGGTGAATAAACTTTTAAAAAAAAGATATGAAAATGCTCAAGTGATTTTGAAAATGCAGAAATAGTGGTTTGTTAATGGTAGTAAGTAATACTATATTGGTCATTTGGCAAAACCATTTAAAAGACAACCGAACAACACACCAAATATTATTTCCTCCTTTAATATGACTTTTTCTTTTGTAACTTTATTATAATAAATTACATATTAAGCGCATAGTAAGGTTACTACTACAGATGAAATTGTTTGCTGGAGTCGGGTCACACATCCTGTTCAATATCGATAATGGCGGCGTTTCACACGCCGTTACACATTCACTTCAGAGCAAATAATCTAGCTGCGTGGTTTTAAAACAGCAGCCTTGAAAATATTCTTAATAAAGATAGTTCTTATTTAAGGAATTCTGTTGTTTTAGAATTTTTAAAACTTATTTTTTTGTCTGCTATTGAATCATTTTTTCTTCCAGTGATTAAAGAATTTTTTTTATTTCCAAAGATGAATTCTTTTAAAAGATTTTAAAAAAAAATTGTATTTATTTATCAATTGTTACAACTTTTATTATTTCGTTTTAATAAGAATTTTAAATCATTTGATATTTTAAAAAGTGAATAGAGAAAGAAAAATCGAATGTAAAATAGTCTTTGTCTCAGTGTTATAACAGCAATTTATAATGTGGAGGAGCGTAGTGTCGTGGTTAGCCGCTAGAGAGCGTTACCTATCCCGCTACTAGAACTCCGACAACCGACCAGCTGGCGAAGAAGAGCGAGAAGAAACTCGATAGTGGTGGTAGGTACGTCAGACTGAGCAGGCAGTTCGCGTAACCTTTCGTCCAATAATCGTTGTTACTTAAACACCACATTATTACTATTATTAACAACAACATGTAAAATACAATTTAACAGTGAAAAGTGAAAGTTTTTATGAGAATTTATTTTAAAAATTGTTTTAATGCCTCATTAAAGGGAAATTATTTTGTCTAGCTGAAAACTTTCATATTCTTTGTTCTTTAAAATTTAGTTTTCTATACACAATATTATTATTTACAAATAATATTGATGATAATACTAGTTCTTATCCCATTTACCGGCAGAAACTAAAAGGTTTTTGTTTTTTACAGAACATTTGAGGGTGAAGCAAACATGCGGCTCATTAAAAAACATTGGTTTCACAAAGATGGGGGAATTCTCGAGATTGAAATATTAATATAAATGCAAATCATAAAAATATACGTTAAAATACAACAAACAAAATATTTGGATAACACTATATAATTATACATTTATATGTAAAAAAAGAAAAACCACGTTCGTCTTCATTCTTGCATTAGTTGAAATTTAAATCTTATTTTAAATACGATGTTCAAATTAGGACTTCAGTTTCGGTTGATAATGTTAAGGGCGATTACTCTTGGAAGACTGCAAGTAATGAATACATATCATTAGAATTTAATTTTTTCCAATCACTACAGTTTTACTTACTCAATTTTAATACACTATTCGTAAAAATTAAGTTTGTATATTTAAATTTGTCAAGTAAATAACTTATTTTCTAGGATAAAATTGTTTTCATGAGTTTGTGTTACTTTATATGCAATTCATGATATACAGTATCTCATTAAATTGTAAACAAAAGATTCATATTTCTCTTGAACCTTTATGAAAATAATATTTTTCAAATACAGAATCTTTTGAATAAAATAGATACTCACTCCTTTTTCTTTGAAATTCCTTTTACATTCATTCACCTTAATAAGAAAACAGCTTGCGAGCACCATGCACATACCTCTGTTAAATTAGTTAAAGAACTGTCAAAAATATTAACATAATTTAAAAACATGGCATCTATTACTTTAAATCCTGTCTCTTATTGATGCTTGAAATTTTTTTAGATGATTATGTTTCTTTGCTGTTATTTCAGATACTTTAAGCTCTGGCTTTTAAATTAAAAAAAAAAAGAAGTCTATATTTAACTAATAACTAGTTCTGCTAGAACTGAATGATATGATGTTTGCTTCTTTAGCATTTCAGTGTGAAAATTCTCACATTTGGGTGTCAGATACCAATTTGTTTCTATGCCATTCTTTTAAAGAAGTGAATAACCTATTTTATCAGAATTTATTTTAGATTTCTCTATTTATTATGTGATTTAAGTTTTTATAAAATATTTTTATTTAATCACTCATTCACAAACCTATTGAACCGAGGCTACCAGAAATTTTAATTTTTGTGGTGCATTTGTAAATATCTATATAGTTTTTTTCTTATTCATCAAACTTGCTCATTCTAAAGAGATCCATCACATTGACTAGTACTGCATGTGTGGGACTAAACAAGTAGATCCTTAGTTCTCTTTAACTTGAGCTCAGCTGATTTAAACAGCAAGGAGTGTAAACATTACTGAAGAAAAATACAATTTATACTGTACACCTTATTATTTTACTTGTACACAAGTTATAAATGGGCAGGGACACAAGTGATTCTTGCAAATAATTGTTAATGAGTGAAATTAAACTATCAGAAAGTGTGGTTAATAGTATTAATCAATTTAGGTCTGTGGGTCCTTAAATAAGCCGTGATGACAGTAAAACTAAACTAAACTTAACTCAATTTAAATCAGTGTTGAGTTTAGCATAGATACACTTAAAAATTTTAGTATCTTATTGTGTTCTGATGGTTTTATTTATCCTGATCTACTGAGGCCTGTGTATACCAATGCTGGGTTTGTTGAATTCATCTGACATTTTTTGCAATTATTTCAGAGTGTACAGTCCTTTTTGGTTTATTGAGATCTTCCTGTACTCATCAGTGATCTGATAGGTAGTCCAGTAGAAAGCAGTAGTTTCAGTTATTCCTGGATTTTTAGTATTTAAGTTTGGTTATTCCAGGACTTAGAAGTGCATTAGAATACATAGAATAAACCAATTCTAAAATGAAATCATTTTATAGTTTTTAGAGAAAGAGACCAAACCTAAAATAGTGTTACTTTTGAGTTCCCTCAATGAAGACCTTAACTTAAAGAGTTACTGTAGTTTTCAGTTGATGACATTAAGAATGCAGATGCAACAAGACCAGACCAGGGCTAAAAACAAATACTGCACAGTTCCATGAAAACAAATTTACAGTATAATTCCCCAGGTGAAGATTACAAGGATAAAAACAAAGTTACTGTTCAGTTCCATGATATATTTATAACTATATTAAAGTGATCAGGTGATTGATTGTCAGTGACTAAAAAAAATAAAATAAAAGTCGAGAGCAAGTAAGTTGAGCCCATTTTATGCTATTGAGTAAGTGAGTTTGTTTCTTCATTTTTTGCATGTGTGTTCGCCTTTGCTCATTTATCTTTATTATTACGTGTATAGTCAGACTATTATTGCAATATTTTTCACTTGAAAATTTGAATCAATCTCATTTTTTATTTTTTAATCAAGGGGGAAATGATAATTATTTAATTTAAGTAATTTATTTAATTTAATATAATTTACTAAGAAATATTTTATCTGGTTTTTCATATCATCTTTGAAGTGTTTTAATCTACATTGCATTTTAGACTGTACTGTTCACGACACTCACGTTCAAAATGTCTGACAAAAGTTTGAAAAGAAAACGTAATGTTCTGTCTCTAGACGACAAAGTGAAGATCTTGAAAAGACTTGACTCTGGTGCAGTAGCTGCATGTTTAGTTGAAGAATATGGTGTTGGGCGATCTACTATCACCGACATTAAAAATCAAAGAGTTAAACTTACTGAGTTTACAGCTACTCAACCAACGAAAAAACAGTGCACAAGAAAGACAATGTTTGTTGGAAACAACCAGAAGATGGAAGACACCTTGTACATATGGTTCACTCAAGAGCGAGCTAAAGGCACACCTATCACTGGCCCTATTTTGATACGGTACTTCACTTTGGGTTAGAAAGGCATTGTTTCGAAACAGTTTACACAAGTGACAATTAACATGCATAGCGTCTATTGTTCGGATAGGGTGTCAATTGGATATTCGAATTTGACCCTCGGCATGCTCACAGCAACACCTGCATTCTGTTTTTTTTTCGCGTATCCGAACAAATAGCTTGTCTCCAGGCTTGTTCGGATACGTGAGGTTGCACTGTATTTATATAATAGATCTCTGGTACAACTATTTACGGTCTC
The DNA here is from genome assembly GCA_018389105.1 of Nautilus pompilius. Taxonomy (NCBI): domain Eukaryota; kingdom Metazoa; phylum Mollusca; class Cephalopoda; order Nautilida; family Nautilidae; genus Nautilus; species Nautilus pompilius. The sequence continues at coordinate 1,172,352 of JACATO010000626.1, read as the reverse complement.
CAAGGTCACTATAAAAGGTTTGTATGGTTCTTAAACTCCCCACCTCCCCTTCTGCTGCTTCAGTGATGACAGTTTTGTTGCTTTGTGTGCTTTATGTGATTCTTTCTCTCTGGTTAGGGTATACTTCATACCACTGTCTGGTGAAGCAAAGTAACTACAACATTGGTCAAATCAGGCATAAAACCTTTCCCAAATTTTTACAACATGAAGTCATCAAACATTGAGAGAATGCCACTATGACTTATTTAATGGACAAGCTGCAAGACTAGAAGTGGTCAGACAGATGTGGCTGCTGAACTTGGTATAACAGAAACTGTTATCAGCTGACTTTGACAGAGATAAATAAGTTGTTCATGAATGGCCTGGCAGAAAGTGTCATAGCATTACAATAATATTACCTCATCTATCTGGCTTAACATAGTTTCAGTATCTTGGCATGTTTTTTCATCTGGATAAAATTGTGGCAGGTTTATGGGACTATCTTTGACAACACTCTATGAAATTGGCTATACACTGTTAATTTACATGCTAGATGTCTCCAGTATTTTACATACCTCTATAGAGTGATATTGGATTGGGATGTTAGCTCCACTGGACTTTAGCAAACTGGAATCACATTGTCTTCTCTGATGAGAATGAATTAAACATTCATTTTGCTGATGGTAATTTAAATGTTTGGCAGAAACCAAACCAATCTAATGATGACTAAAATATGTTAGAGAAATTGTTTTGAGATGTCACTGTTCTAGTCTAGAGTGCTATATTGTGTGACCACAAATGAATTGGTTCTTTTTGATAGAACTCCTACAGGTCAGCACTATATGGATGAGATCATTAGACCCGATGTACTATTTGCACAAAAAGTTACATTAATCAGTCTACCATCATGGATAAATGCAAGGACTGGTCATGCAGCAGTAGTCAAGAACCATTTTCAAATAAAAAAATATCCAACATCTTCCATAGTCTGCTCAACCTCCTTAACATAAATCTCATAGAACAGTGGTTCCTAAACTAAGGATTGCAGCAAGAATGGATTGGATCACAAAGCCAACCAGTATCATCATTATTTTTATGTGACATTTAGTATTTTAATTGCTGTTGAGCTGTATACATACATTATAAAATCTGCAACAGTATTTTCTGCACAACACCAACCTCTCAGCCTCACACTAATACCTTGGTGTACAGTTGTTTCATGACACAGCATGCAGGAATTCATATTTCTGAATATTCTGGTGGAGTAATCTCCAGATCCCTTTAACAGGGTGTATGTCTGCAGCTTTCACTGATGGTGCTAAAAGGTGGGTTGCATTAGACAACAACCACATGCTCCTAGGACCATTTCTGATCTATGTCAAGCCTTGAAAAAAATAGTGGAGCACAATGCACCAAGACTAACACTGAGACACAAGTGCAATATTTTAGTGTAAATCAGAGATGGCTATACATGCTTGCTAAATGCATCAAACAGTTTCCAGATATTGCACAAAATGAATTGTGTGCAAATATTACATCCACAATACATTTGGGGCAGTATGGTAGCTTAGTGGTTAGCCTACTGGACTGCTAAGGTTGAGAGCCTCAGTTCGAATCATAGGTGGGACCAGCTTGGTTTGGTGTACCTCTAATATTTCTTCTCACTCTTTTTCATCAGCCATTTATGTGAGTTTCTTCTGGGTGCTTTGTTTTTCCTATATCTGAAAATGAGGAATTTTAGTAGGGAATTTTAATAGGTTTGATCACTACTGGTGACATTTAACTCTTTCCCTGCCAAAGTCAGAGACCTCCAATTGGTGATCACATCCCACTGATTGCCAAAGTCAGACCTCACCAATCTAACAGTTTTGTGACATCCATTAGATGGCTGGTCAGTAAAATTGGATACCATGAGAAGAGATCAACAATTTGTTGCACAGAAAATAAAATTATCACTGATTCAGACAGTGAAAATGACTTATTTGGCAGTCACAGTAATATCTAGGATATAGAAGGGTATTAATGATCAAAGTGATTGTCATAGTAATGTTGATTCAAATGACAATGACAGCAGTAGTAGTGACAATAGCCATAGGTCTACTGGGCACAACACTAGACAACTGCAGTGAGGTCGTGGTGGATGTGCTAATCCAATCCAAAATGGTCACAACTGCGGTTCTACTGGATGACTTCAAACCCTGGTCCAAGGAGTAATGCTCAGAATGTTAGTGACAGTGTCTTGAGACATTTTCAATTATTTTTCATTGATGTTCTATTCAAACACATAGTTACTGAGACTAACTTCTATGCTAAGCAATATTTTGATAACCTCCCTTGACTACTCTCCCCTCATTCAAGGTCTAGGAGGTGGAAGGATGCAACAGTACTGGAAATGAAAACCTGTTTTTGACTGATGTTACTGAAAGGCCTTATAAGAAAGCCAGAACTTTCCCAGTACTGTTCAAATTGTGAAGCTCTATTGACATGCTACTTTGGACACAGTATAAGCAAGGACAGATTCCAGATTATCATGAGTTTTTTACACTTCAATGACAATGCTGCATGGCCAGACAACTGCCAAAAATAGGCTTCACATGGTCTGTCCTGACTATGACTACATAGAGGAAAAAATCAGGGATAGTTACACCCATCATCCTCACATTTCCATGGTTGAGAGGATATTGAAATAGAAAAGTAGACTAGCCTTCAGATGCTATAATCCATAAAAATTAATAAAAAATGGAATCAAAGAATACATATTGGCAGAGACTGTTGGAATATTCTCATATATGACAGGGTGGCACAGACATTCCAAGAAATTGTTTTTCATATCCTTAACAGGCTTATTGGGAAATATTATTCTCCATACATGAACAACTTTTATAATTCAGTCAGGCTAAGTGAAACACTTTTTGAGGCTAATACATGTACATGTGGAACACTCTGAAAGAATCACGTGGAACTGCCCAAGATAAGGAATGCTGGGACAAATACCTGCTTGAAAAGGGGGAGACAATTTCCCATGATAATGGGAAGAAGATGATGACAGCATGGTGAGACAATAAGAATGTCAGGTCATCAATAGTAAACATAATGCTGAGATGGGCAGAGTGAGAGTTAGGAAGAGAAGTGATAGCTTTGCTGAGATCAATAAGCCAACATACATAATGGAATACAATCAGTTCATGACAGGTGTTGATAGGATAGATCAAATGATTTTGTACTATTCTATAGAAAGGAAAACTAAAATGGTTCAAAAATTTGTTTTCTATGAATTTCAGCTGAAATTGGTGCAAGGCTATGTTCAAAGGTTTGTGATGATTTGGATACAGACTTTGATTCAGGCTCTGATAATGAAAATCCTGTCCCTTGACCCCCACAGGAGGGCCCTAGTCAAGGACTAAGCTGATAGACCAATTGGTGGATTCAAAATACCTTCAGGGAAAAATATCCTCCAACTGGTAAGAAGAAATACTCAGGAAGACAGTGCAAGATATGCAAAAGATGAGGATTTTGCCTTGATACTAGTGTGTTCTATAAGCATTGACATGTTCCTCTCTGTGATATGAAATGCTTGGACATTTACATTGTGAAGAATGTATTATTGAAATACTGTAAAGCTCAAGATCAAAGATGAATAAAAACTGTTTAATGTCAATAAAGGTTGCTTATTTCTGCTAATAAAAAGTGTTAAAATATTGAAAAGTTGCATTTTAGGGGTATGAACTAAAAACTTTGTTAGAAAAAGGGTTAAATGCTTCACCATCTGGAAAGACCTGGCCCCCCACCAAATACTATTTCAGCTAAGAGTGCTGACAGGATATCACTGAACTTACCCTGTACAGTTGTACAATTTAAATCAGTATTCCTATATTGCTTTACTCACTGAGCATGTAAATAAAGATTTTGGTTCTTAATTTATAAACTTTCTTTTAATGAAAGTTTTAAAATCAAATCAAAGAGTTTGTTTTAACACCCAGTTTGCAAGACAGCCAGGCATGTTTTTTGTTATGGCATCAGAGTCATTCTAATAATGTTTCAGAAAACTTTTCTGATTGGTTATCTGTAAAGTCTAAAATTGGAATCATTTTTAATTTCATTATTTTTGTTCATGAGAAGCATAGAAAAAAGTGTTCATACAACAAAGGGATGTTTGATTATAAATCAGAGGAAGTGCACTTACAAGTACAAAAATTGGCTGTCAATGTTACTTTGTGTATACTTTCGTTTGTAGATTATACTGTAAATTCCAACATATCTGATGAAAATGAGTGTCCAATGATGCTGAAACAACATCTATGTAAAGGTGTTGTAGGTCAATATGATGCAACACACTGCTTTGGTTCCTGTGAAAAAATGTATTGAAACAGAAAAGGGTCATTTCATTTGAGGAAGTACCCCAATGTCTGATACCAGTATTCTAGAGGAGTTTGTGCAATTCTGCTGCAATGAAACTTCCCCATGATTGGTTTCTTTAAACTGCAAACATCTCTTGCTATATTTGAAAGCATATCGATCCATTGAAAAAGGAAATAGCTCAATTGTTTCAAGTTGCTGCTAAAGATATCTTTTTTTTTTTTTTGCTACAGAAACAAAGCAAAGATCTCTCCACCAGAGGGATTCAAGCACCTTCAACATCTCAACGACAATTTTGTTGAGTACAATGGTGAAATTACACCAGTGAAATGGTCTACAAATATTCAAGGAACAATGTCCTCAACAAATGACGTGTATCAACTGTAAACAGTAATCCATGTCCTTCAGACAGTCAAATCAAAGATAACTTCCATGAAAACCAAAATGAAAAAAACTAAGGATCTGCATGAGAGTAATGTTATAGATCAATTATATATGGTGCATTTATGTTGTTGCATTGAGCAGTGGGAGAACTTTGGCACACACAATATGACTAGTATTCTGTGACTAGATATCTGCTAAGTTATTATACCACCCAACTTGCTGGATTTAGGTGGAATGATAACAACACTGCTGCCACCCATCTTAACCATACTGTTTAACTATTTTTTATGTCGAGCTAAACATCTTACCTTTATGTTACTTCACCATGTTTTTTCTTTAAATAGCTTCTATACATAGTAAGTAGAATTTATCAATGCAGGAACAAGCTCTACTTATGACTCCTTGCTAACATCAACAAACTCTCTCTTGTAGTAGAACTGAGACATTTGTTATAAATAAAACAGTTTGAAAATTGCTACCTCAGATTTATTTGAATAATAGTATATACAATGATTATTTTCATTTAGCAATAGAAATTAGGTGTGCAAGCTATAATTAAGTAAACGGCAAATAATTTTGTTGGTAATAGTATTTTTTGTCTATCTTAATAACTGAAACTGAAAAATCTTCTACATCTGTATTTAAAAAAATGAAACTTACAAAAGCAACTCATGATAATATTTATTTATTTTTGTTCATGTACATACTGTCTTATTTTCAAATATATTTATACATAAATAGTGTAGAGTAATTATTGTACATTATTTTTAGATGTTTACAGAAATCTTTGAAACTTAAACAATCTTGAGTAAAAGTATTTCTAATTTTGCACATTCAAAAAGAAAATGAAAAAGCTTCAAAAATATTTAAAAATAATATAGTTTTCTTTTTTCAGTCCATGAAAATTATTTTTATATTATTTTCAACTTCATTTCAATATTGATAAACTACACTAAAGCTGTTACATAGAGAGAAAACTGGATACACGATATAAAAATCTAAAAATTATTTGTCTATCATTCTTAAGTACATTCACAAGCAGTTCTATTTAATAACTAAATTCTGTCTTTACAATAATCCTCTTTCTGCTAGGTGGCAGTATCTTCAGAAATATTATTTGTTAGATTATTTTTTTTTGGTTTGCTATCTACAAAGCTTACTTTATTTTTGTTCCACTTCCAATGCCACTTCTGTTTTTCCAGTCATCCCATTCTCTTTAGGGATTGGGAGAATAAAAGATTTTAATACTTTTGGAGTTACATTGTAGATATCTTGTCTTTGCTCTAATTCTCTGAAAGAAAAAATATTATTAACATAATATACAAGGTTTATTTTACATAATTTAATTTAAAGAAACAATGTTCAGCATAAGTATTTTTACCTCCTGGTTTCCAAAAGTTATAAGAAAAGGAAATCAGCAAAATGGTTAAACTTTTATTTACCAGATGTCCAACACACACTTCATATAAAATAACTCTATCCAAGAAATGTAAATGACTCCAGAAGAAACAGGTAAATTAGCTTTGGTATAAAAATACAAAAAGGCTGGCTTGTGTTCATTATCAATTTGGCTCTTAGATTTGTTTTGAATGGTAACATTACAAATTTGTAATTGTACTTATTTGGCAGATTCTCTAAGGTGGAAAGCTCACAGACCCAGGTGGCAGAATGGTTAAATGTTAACAAAAGTGCAGTTTCTCAGCCTTAGAGATAATTTCAAGTCCATGGAGATATCATCCAAAAACTAGTTCAAAATCAACCATTGGTCACAACTCCAGTAGTTGATTGCTATGTATCATTTTTAGCTTGGAAAATCAGAACTTTGACATCAGTTCAACTTCTCATCTCTCTGCATTTCTAGAGAGGTTGGTATCAGCCTCAACCATATGCAAGAGGCTGCATGAAAGAGGGCTCTGTGAGATGACCCATGATGTATATCCCCTTGATGTGCTGCCATAAATGGGAGTTATTGAATTGGTGCTGTGAACACTTTGCTTGGACACCCATGACTGGAGCCATGTTCTCTTTACTGATGAGTCAAGATTTAGCCTTCAATCATGGTGCAGCTCATCTGGAAGAAATGCTGAAAATGCAATCAGCCATAAACATGGAAAGAGATTGCTGCAGTGATGGTGTAATGGTCTAGGCAGGAAATTTTTCTTTGAGTAAACATAATATCTGCATGTGTTAAAGGGAGGCATCATGATTGCGATGAGGTATACTGACAAAATTCTGGATCTCTGTCAGACCATATGCAGGTGCAATTGTAGATAACTTTATTCTAATGGATAATGACACTAGTTCACTAAAGGCACACACAACTGACCAATATCTTCAAATCCAAAAAATCACTTATATGATATGGTCAGCACTCAATCCTGAGCTAGATGCTATTGTGAATGTTTGGGATGCCATAGGAAGATGTGTTGCTTCCATCTTAGATCACTCTGAAAATTACAAATTACTCTGAAAAGCAATGTACTTTATTTCCCACTTTCATTGATGGGGATATATGCAACATGCAAAGCCATGCTGTAAGCTATGTGTTGTTTTTTTTTGGGGGGGGGCTATTGACTACCTCTAATTTATTTTGTTTACATTCTTTGTTAGAAATAATTTTCATTTTCTGTCTTAATCCTGCTTATTTACCTTTACATTATTTGTAATTTGCATATTTTTTGATAAAATTTGTTACCTGAAGAGGAGTTTGTGTTGATCATTTGAACAATAAAAACTTGAATCATTTTGAAAATTTTTGTTGTTCTTTGATGCTTAACTTTTGGAAACCACTGTAATTGAAAAAAATAATTTCCCAATATCAACCAATGGTGATGATATACAAAGGCAAATGTAACTTTTTTCATTACAATTCTTCTTATCAAAACCAGCTGCTGTTTTATAAGTTTATATCACCATTATTTTAGAAAGCCATCCACATAGGCTGATGGCAGGGTTTTTATAGCTGTGCATTGGATTCAAATCTCAACAAATATCAAGTATTTTGGCTGACAATTTGTGTGTATAATTCTAACTTTTGGCAAATCCGTTGCTTTTAGCCACACAAAAGGAACAATGTAGGGTGTAGTGGCATAGTTAACTGAGACCATAATGACAGAAAAAGATGTTGAATGGAGTCATGATACTGTTACTGGAGAAACACATTTAAAAAGTGAAATGACAGCAGTCAAGAATGGAGGTGAAAAAGATAAATTTTCTGAGGAATAGTATATGTAAGAGAATGTTAAATCAGTGAATATGGGTAAGAAGGAGGGCTCAGACTTATGGCTTGATCAAGAAAGTCATAAAAGGTCTTTTGCTGGAACACAGTAAAACTTGCAGAAATAAAGCCTGTATGGAGTAACTAATAAGTATCATAGCAAATGTTAATCAATCTGTGCAGATGGAGGATATACAGAACTATTTTATCAATGACATTACATATTTCTACTAGGTTTTCCAAAGGCATGAAGAGTATTTTGCTGGAACTATTGTTTATTAGGCAGACAGATTTGTATGCTACAATGTCTTGGTGAAACTTATTCAAAACAAACAATAGAACAAAGGCATGTTGCAACAAGATAATGACAGAGTTTCCAGTTCCTATAGATCCTAAGACCTCCGTGTAGCTGAAAAATATTAAAGTATTTCATAATCATCACAATTACCTGTAGAAAAACATGTGCAGCCCCAAATCTAAAATGCTAGCAGATAAATCTTTTAAGATACAATGATTTTTTTCATAGACTATACATAGAAAACGGTACCTTGGTGATGATTAAACAGTAGGATTCCACTTTTTTACTACTATCAACCAATAAGGTGTAAATGCATATATTATCATTTTCTTTAATGTTTAGCTTCCATAGCATTTATGTAGATGGCCATTGTGCTTCCTTCAAGAAAAGCAGTAGATAGATCATAGACATGGCATGGACATACAGTATTTAATCCTTTGAAAATCATTGAGAAAATTGAATATAAAATTCATGTTTTATTTAAATGCACTACAATATCTGAAGAAAATTTTAAGATTACACAAGTACAAGAAATATTTAACTTATTAAGAGTATTGAAGTAATCTTATCAGTAATGGAATTAGTGCAAGTATGTAGTAGGAGCTTACTAAACTCCACTAAATAAGTGAGAATTATAATGCTTAGACTAGTTTAGAAATATGCTGACTGGATAAAGTAGAAATCTTGAGCTTGGGGGGGCAGCATCTAATGTAATGCCATGCTTGCGGTTGATGCTGGACTGACAGATGTGTAACCTGGACAGTAATAATTTGGGGAGAGCACAGCATCTGACCCAACTGAATTTTCAGATGTCACTCTTTCCATCCCTGTGAGCTGTTGCTTAGTTTAGGTAGTGAACTGCAGTGTTAGCAAGAGGTTTTAGGCTTAGGTTATTTTGTGTTGCCAGCAATAGTTTTTGATTACCTTTCAATGATTGCTAGTGGAATTTGTAACACATTTTTGAACATGATATCTTAAATGGAAATAAAATGAAAAAAGTTCAGATGGTAGCAAAAGATGCACCAATATTGCATGAAGTTCTGTTTTCTTGCCTTTAAACTGGTGAGGGTATGAAAAAGTAAGCCATCGTACTTTGAATTATGACAAAGGCTATTGTACTTTAAATACATTACATTCTCAAGCTTGATGGAGATTTTCCAAGCCAACCAAGATTTCCTCCTAATGACTGAAAATAGTTTTAAATTAATTTAAATTTTCGAAAAGCGTTGCTTATTTGAAGCAACTGTGATGGATAAAGTCAAAAGTATTCAAAGTGCAACTGCTACATTTGAAGCAAAATCTTTTTCATTTAATTAATGTAGCACTACTTTTGTTGGTGCCATATTTTGTATTATTTTGGTAGAAAAAGTAACAAGTTCATGCAGTCAGTCAATTTTAGCTTCATCTGAGTTATCTGTTAAAAGCAAATGAAATCCATGGAAAGCTTTAGAAGTTGCTTTTGGGAATTTGTAATTAAATTACTTTGTCCTAGAGCTAAAAATACTTGTTGTAATGATACAACTGCTGAAATTTTTCCACAACTGAATGAAATGATGTATCACAGATGCAATTAAGGAATGCAACTTTGAATTGCATTTTAAAATCATGTATGGGTTTCTCTGCATACTCAAAGTTGATTTGCATTTTCTACCATGGATGAAAAGATGTCACACTGGGTCTGTGTCCAGTTTGAGAGCTGTCTCCTTTGCCTCAGTGAATGCATTAATAAATCCATTGTCTGAATAATAATCTTGAAGATAGTGAACTGTTTTTCCCAACATCCCAATGGCAGCTTGCCTTTGCAGTATCTTGCTTTTCATATTTATGGTGAAGTTTTTAATTCCAAAAATTTCAACTTCATATTAAGTAACATGGTGAATCTTTGGCAAGTATGAATGATGTGTTACAGATTTCTCCTGACTAACATCGATTCTACTTGATCATCTTGTACTACAAAGATTTTAAAGTTTTCTTTCATGTTGTATCATGACTACCCAAGGATGAGTGGACCTATAAAAAATGACATCTGTTGGATTTCTAGAAAAAAAAAAAAAAACACCATCCTGGTTGACATTGCAGCATCATTTGCAACTAAGTTAAGCAATGAAGAAAGCTTGTGAATACATGTTAAGAATTCTCTCCTGAATGCCTGACTTCTTCCCTTTCATATTCAACCCATCTTTGTACCCTTGACTTTTCATATTGTGAAGAAAACCACAATTTTCTCATTCTGAGGAAATAGAATTTGTAAGCTCTTTTCCAGAAGTGTCTTCAATGTTACTGAATTCAAAAAAATTTTGATGTATTTTCATCTTTGCAATGCCATCAATGCTACACTTCGGTCTGGAAAAATGTATAATAATCAACATTTGTTCAGTGTAACTCACATCCATGCACAATCAGCAATGATAAAACAATATTTTGCATCATTTAGGAAGTTGAGTTTTGTTTAGAACTGCTTGAGATAAAATTTGTACCAATTCATTTTGAAAACTTTTTCCAAGTAATGGTTTTGAATTTCTGTTTTTTACAATTTTTCTGAGATTTTCTGCCATAAAGCATTGTTTTGCAATCATTCCACTAGTTTTAGATAATTTCCCTTATTTATATACAGTATGTCACTGGAATATCCAAAAGCTAGATACTGGCACATAGTAATTGTCAAATACCTCAGTCAACATTCTAGGATTTCCTGCCAGTGGCGACTTTCTGCATTTAACAGCTTTGATGTGTGGCATCATATGTTTGCTTGCATTTGAGTCTGATTGTGAGTTCTGTTCACTTATGTGTTTCTAAGTGGACTTTGAGGTTTCATGATTGTATCACTATAGTCATTACTAGCAATATTAACTGAACTAAAAATATTGCATCAAAGCAAAACTACTTTTTAATGGCCAAATACTCTAACCAAGTTTGACCTCATACTTCACCATTTTTGATATGCATCTTGACATTTACAGTAAACTGCCAATGACAGTTGTCTTTCAGATAGTTACAATTTTCCTTCATGGGTCTCTTGATAACAATGAGTGTTCTCAATGAGTCACTCAGTTTGGATGGCCAGTTAACACAGACATGCCAACACTCCCGATTCCCGCGGGAGACTCCCGATTTTAAAGCTCTAATTTTTCTCCCGCCTGATTTTTAAAATCTAGTAAAAACTCCTGATTTTCTTAATATTTACATTAAATTTTTTGAAATGACACATAATTGGTAGAAATTATACTTGAAAATTCTAAAAATATTATTTTTTGCTCCGTAGATATATATATACAGTACACCAACCGTTCCATCGCAGACAGCATGGGGGCGCCTCGGGGAGATACTATACTAAGCAAATCACTAAATAATATTTTCTCCCGATTTTAGGATCTATAATGTTGGCATGTCTGTTAACATGATCTGATAACTCTAAGGATTCCTTATTTAAATATGTAGTTTCCTAACATCTCAGTGTGTCTCAATGGTTTCACTGGCATTATTGTTCACACACTCTGTTGCAACCTCAGAAAACACTTGTAATAGCATGATGCTTTGATTTTCCTGCCAGTTAAACTCATTGATTTTACTTCTCAGTGATATAGGCCTTCCATGAGTGCATAACCACTGGGATCATTTTCTCATCAACCTCCAAACATAGTTTAACTTTTATTCATCCTAGCTCTTCAAAAGTATCATTAGTACTCTGTAGTATGTTGCTTAAACAGGTCTGATCCATTTATTCTCTTGGAATCAAGATTTATAACCTTGAATGTTGTTTTACTGTACTCTAATTAATTCCATTGTTGAGCAGCACATCAACCAAGGAGTGGTATGTTGTTGCCTTTCACAACGATGAACAGTTTTCCTCTCTTTTAGGAATGTACAACTTAAGCTGACATGCACCAAGCACTTGTATGGTCTTTTTGCTGTACATGATTAGCTTTTGACTAACTTTCTTGATCTGCATTCATGGAGGTAAAACATTGCATTTCGCACCACAGTCAACCTGCATCTTCACTATATTACTACCAATTAAAAATATTCTAGTTTTGAAAGTAATTTTATTGATGGCATTTACCCGATGATGAGGTTCCTCACTGACACTAAAAGGTGTGAATAACATCTCGTCATCTGTTGAATACGAGGCATAAAAATCCTGCTGATTAATCAGTAACTTTAATAGACTCTGCTTGACTTGTTTTATCTGAATTTTCAGATACTATTTTAAATTTTATACTTGTTGAAAAAAATACAATTTTTCCAATTTGGGAGTTGTCATTAAAAAAAAATATAGCCTCTTTGTTTTTCAGTGACTGAGTTCAAGCATTGAGTCATACATCAGGTCATATTTCCATCTCTTTTTTCTCACCATAATAAGTTTGTCTGCTAAGTTAATCAATGCCTGAGTATATCCAACACCAAACAGAAGCTAAGATCAAAGGTTTAGTAGTTTGGTATCAATAGAGAAGCAGAAGAGAGATGTAAGCAGTACTATGGTTGTCTGATAACAATGAAGTAAGTTCCACCTAGAGAAGAGGTACCAAGTAATCAGCAAATAATCATTAATCTTCCTAATCATTGGTTTTGCTGATTAATCAATGGGTCAATTATTAATAACTAATCTACTAATTATTAGGTTTCATAACAGGGAATGGAAAAATATTTTTTTAATCAGAAAGAACTGGCATTCAGCAACTTTTTAAACAAAAATAAATCAAAAACTTTGTTTTGATTATGGAATATGCACATGTTTTGCATATTCCAATGTAAATAAACAATATAACATTAAAGCTTGATTTTCATGATGTAAAAAGCCTCTCTACTCTTTTATTCTTAAATATTCTTTAATGCCATCTGCATTGACTTTACATATAACCTATATATACAGATAAATTTTAGTGCAAATTTTTCGGGGGGGACAACTGGCCTCCAAGATGCTCCTTCCCCAACCCAAGATTGATGCCCCTGTATATAACTAAGTGAAAGCCAAAATGCAAAAAGTCAATTCAAAATCTAACAAATTTATGTGACTTAGTTAATAAAGAATTATAATGGAAATTGAAATCTTCCAAAGTTTAATGTTAACTAATCAAGTATATCCAAATCCTAATTAATGCATAACTAGGTGGATTTAAAAGCTAAAATATTAAAAGCAATAGTGTTCTGCAAATGTAGAATCAAAATTCAACACATTAAAATATATGAAAATTTCATAATAGAAATCAAAAGATTATTGATTAGTTTAACACAAAAATCTTTGGAGCCAATTCCAAATCCAGTTTAATACATAGCTATGTGAGAGCCAAAGTATTGAAAGTAATACTGATCTATGAACAGAGATTAAAAATTGAAAACTATTATGAAAGCCTGTCAAAAGCTTTTAAATTATAAAAGAATAATGCAAACTTTTCACCACTTTTTGCAGTGAGAGTTTTTCTTTTTTCATATGTATGTATATATGTCCACCAGTGCTAAAAAATCATTCATTGTTTATGGAAGATGGAGGTGCCTCAATTTCATTTGCCCCACTTTTTTCAGCTTTTTGAAGTGGAAAGTACTTTCTTTCCACCATGACAAAGGATCTTCATGCCTGGGTAATAAGGGCAAGTTAAGATATTCCTCAATCTCTTTCTCTGCAGCAGTGGTGTTTTTCTATATTATTTTTTGAGAATTTATAGTCTGTTTTTCTGAAGAGATGGCAGCTTTTTGCTAATTTTCATAGCAGTCCCAAAGTTCAGGAACTGCCACTATTGATTTAGCAGCTGATGTTAGTGGCATGTCTAATCATCAACTTCTACCAGAGTCTATGATCACATTTTTCCTGGGACTTTGCTTAATCTTATCATCTTTCATTTCCTTCAATTTCCTCTATCAACCAATGCTTTATTCTGTCCATATTTACATCTTTACTCAGGAACTTCAGTTTAAAGTTAGGGTCTAAGCATCTGGAAATACAGGGTTTCTTATTTACTTGTGTAAGCACATTTGCACGCTTCTAGTTGACCTAGTTGTAAAGATTTCTATGTATTAGTGGTAGTTTTATCTAGGAAGAGTTATATAACTAAAACTGATTGGATTATATGGAAATTGTTGCATTCTTCTGAGTACCAACTTTTGTGATCTCTTCAAAGGGCTTTAAAAGGCAAACAAATTTTTCAGCTAGCTCAATTGATATGTAGTTAGATTTTGAATATTATGGTCTACTACATATGCCATGATTGACTCTCTTTGTTCAGTATTATATTCTGGCATAGAACATGAACTATTCCAGTAAATGGACACATCCTATAGAAACCTGTTTTGTGTGACAGCAAGAGAATGATGGAAATTGCTGACTATTTCTCAGTCAATACAGAAAACAATTCATTGCTTGTTGGCTGAATATGCCATCATTAATGTATAGTTGTAGAGTATGGATCAAACAAAACAGTGATAGTAATCAAATTTTGAGAAGTCCAGCAACCACTAGCAGTATTGTTCCAAAGGACCAAATAGACTTTATCCAATGTATTTCGATATTCTTCATCCCATCAAAAATGCACTTGCTTATGTGGTCAGTTGGCTGTATGTAATTCTGGAAATTGAAACACATTTAGAATAGTTCTGTGCCTTTCAATATCAGATGCTTGCCAATGACCATTTGTACTAAGAAATGCTCCAGCAGTATCAGCTGCACAAATGTTTCTTTGTGCTGCTATAATTATCATTTTCTCTTGTAGCATGTCTTGAAGTTTTTTAAAATAGCACTGTACATATTTGGTATGTATCACAGTGTAATTGAAAAACTACTGTGTAGTATATTATAGTTATGAGACAAGTGATTAAATAGTTTTCTAAATACAATGTTTGTTACAACTGAGCAAGGTTATAAGTCTGTAGAAATAATCTTTCCTATTCCTAGATGTATGGCTGTGGCTTGAGAATTTCTGATGCCCCCACAACTTTTTCTTGTTAATGGATTCCTCCATAGTTATTTGTTTACTACAGTCTGGCCTGGATTCTTTGAGTTTTATTTTTGTAGGAACAGGAATCTTTTTCTGCTGAACCATTTCTGCAATATACTCTGGGTCATGTTTCACCTTTAAATGGTTTATCATGTTAATAGTTGTAAATGTCCTAGCAGTTTTTCCACCTTGAGAGATTTCTTGATTGCAAAGTTTGCATTCAGTTTTGATGGAATTTTTCTGTATCACAAAATAATTCCATACACAGCTTTTTTCTTGACACTTCTACCTGTAAAAAATGTGTGTAGGCACTTATCCAGAAATGGACAGTGTGTCAGTGTTCAGCTTGTTAACTTCTAATTCCTCAGCTAAACAGCATCAGAAAAAAACTGATAACACCCAATATTTAATTTTTAAAAAAAACGAACAACCACAATATAGGTTCTCAAACACCCATGATTAATTAATCATTGTATTGTCACTAACAAAGGCCACTGTGGTTAACAACTCCAGCTACAGTAAAATCAATGTTTACCTTTCCTAGGAGAAGCCACTTGACTCTTATCACAGTACACTCCCAACAATCACATTAAAGAACAATTGTGAATAAGCAATTCCTAAGTCAACACAGATAATATTACTGAGAAAGAATAATTAAACATAAAACAGTAGGAGGCTTTTCATATCATGAAAATAAGATTTTAAGGTTATATTGGTTGTTTACATTGAAATATGCAAAACATGCATATTCCAAAATCAGGACAAAGTTTTAGATCTATTTTTTTGTGAAAAATTATTGATATTTACAACTTAACATACTGCAATAAAATATTCTAATAATAATGAAATACAATATAGGTACTCCTCCATACAATGGTAATCTCTTAGCTTTACGATCTTTTAAATCTTTTTGAAAGTATATATCTCTATGTATCTTTTTTTTTTTCTTGAATCAAAACAATATATTGGCAGACTGTTGCAGTATATCATAAGTTCTGAATACATATCTGAACTGAGCAATTATTCAGTGTGTTTTTACTCTTTAATTTGTATTAGTAAATAAATCATTATTGTTACAATTTTGGGTAAATAAATAAAATTTAGACAGGTGAAGTTTCATGTATATATCTATCCCAGTGAGATTTATTTTCCTGCTAGTGATGATAGTGTGTGTGCATCAGTGCATGCAGAAATAAATTTCTGGCTTTCAAATAGGAGCAGGAGGCCAAAAATTCTGTTATGGATTTTGCTATTTGGCCAATTAATTGGTGATCTGCTATTTCAATAATCGACATATCCCTAGTTCTACTAGCTTCATTAAAACTACAAGGATACTTGAAAAACTTTGGCAGAAGGTAGCTTTAAACCTGCTAGGATCACTATCCAATGCAGAGTATCTACTGGTTTTGATGAATCATTTAAAGTAGGTGGTTTGAAAATGATATCATTTGAACAAACAACCAATGTAATAAGTGTTTTGATGCTCATTTCACAAGGCAAGGTGTAAAAAGAACTTTTGTATATAAGGAACTAAGGAATTACTTGAAAGAGATGGACATTTTACATCATTACACCATTATGACTGAGAGCCACTGATGAGGATGAGAGGCAGACTCAATCACTCTTTAAATTTGAATGTTTACCAGGCAGAGGAAAATAATTGGCAGTGTGAACTTATCGAGGTTCTTTTTATACGTCAGTCAACTAAATTTGCCACAACGGGAGTCAGTCTAATGTCTTGTACAATAGGAAGTTAAGAATCAAGTTGCCAGCTTTTAGTGATGAGAATGATGAGAAGAAAGGAGAAATGGTATATCAGCAAGTCAGAAACTGTGATGCAGAGATGAAAAGAGTGGCTAGTGTTTCATAGATATCTGAGAGGTGGCAATGTGCTCCTTGAGAAGAACAATCATCAACTTATGAAAGTGAACTGTACAAAATAAGTCAACACAAAAGCAACATGGAATATGTTAAGTACTTTTTGACACCAGACAGTAAACAAAAACAACAAACAACATGTAAGAATTGGTCAAGATAACAAACTAGATCCTTTCATATTGTACAGCAGCAGTGTAAGTGAAGTGTACAAATTACCCAGTGAACAAACAAGTAAAAATGTTTAAAGCAAGAGATTACAGCTAAACATTTAGTGAAGTCAAGGGGTCAACCAAAAACATTATAGCTGATTATATTATATAGTAGCTTAAAAACATTTATTGAACTGAACTTAACTTTGGGAACATTGTTTTTATACAATTGTTTAGTTTAGTTTATCAAAATGAACAAGTTTTGATTGATTGAAGTTATTACACAGTTTTGTTTGAACATTGATCTGCTATTGCTTATGGTTATGTTATTTGAGCAATTTATGTTACATTATTTCTACTCCTTGTCTCCAGTATGTTAATGAGATGAGGCATGTGTTATGGAAAACCGACATGTATATGTGGGAGCTGTGTTCTCATTTGGCATCTGTATGCTACATTATATCAGTTTTAATGGTCACCTTAGCATACTATCTGTGGCAGTTTTGTGTCATACTTTGCAGCACTTTGATATGTCCATAAGTTTTTTGTTTTAAGGATGAAGATCCACCAGGTTCAGATCGGTATTTCTCATCTTCTGAATGATGGAAAAAGGTCAGAGCGTATGCTGTATAGATTCCTAAGAGTGGATCGCAATGACATTTGTTTGATCAATTGATCAGTTACCATGAATACTTCTAGGTAACTTGTGTTAAACTAACTACCTAATGGCTTGGAAGTTCTAAGAGCCCTTTAAGCTTGACAATCATTGATAAAATTCTGAGAATGCTTTCTAAATATCATCTACAAAGAGTTGAGACAGAAGTGAGTTTAGCGTTTCTTTTGACAGTTCTCTGTAAATATATAGACAATCCGTGACACATCCGTGTGTACTAAAGGAAAAGGAAGGCCATGCCAACTATCAGGTAAACATTGCCTAATTCAGCACAGTACTAAAATGAACATGCTTATATATAATTCTAGAAGTGTTGTCTCATTATTTATTTGATAATCTAGTTATAGTCAGGCTATTACCATGTAAAAGTGTAATATTTCAAACTGCGTGCATTTCCATTTATTGCAAGTTTCCATCTGACATAATCTGTTTTAAGTCAGGGTTAGATACTTGTATTTTTCTTTCCATGCAAAAATGGAAAAATATATAATGTATATATTGATGGGATCTTTTTCCTCAAGAAATTTATGCTTAGATTCATATTATTCAAAGTTAGTAGAGAAAAGAAGAAAAAAATAAATTATCCATATCAGGGCAACTTTTACCAGGGTAGAGTAACATAGCAAGGGAAAGAGTTTAAGAAAAAAATATAGATGTGTGTGCGAAAGGGGAAAAAAGGGGAGAGTGAGAAAATAGTGTCATGACCTTAAGAAAAGGAGTAACAAATGAGCATAAAACATTTTGTTTTTCCACTCTCAGCTGAGTCATATAAACCCTTTTGCACTTGCAGGAACTTTGATATGTTAAGCAACATATATGTGGTCAGGAAGGTAATTCAATTGATTATCTCAGGAGGAGGGGTGTGGTAATAGAACTTGGTTGCAGTATGTTTTTATATAGTCTTCCTAGATGACAGGGCTTGCTACATACAAAATGCCAATCTCTTTGTCTACACTGCTCTGGGCATCTTATCATTGTGATACGACTAAATGCTAACAGATTTTATCAGACTTTTATTTGGATATGCCTAAAAGCAACTTGCTTATGCATAATATGAATGAATATTTGGGGTGCACAAAGTTTTCAATATGATAAAAATAAGAAAATAACAAACAGGACAAATACAGTTTCTAAGTGTGGATAAAAAGAACTGCAAAGAAATACACTAGCAGCCATAACTGGACTCGCCAATGAAATATTCTGTATTTCATACATATATCATTTTGCTGCTCTGTATATGATGTATACAAGGTATCAATATTAGAAAAAGCATACATTATTTATTGAAATATACTTGATGAATTATTTTATTGATGAGTCAGCAATCATAGCCGCTAATGTAGGTTTACTTACTGTTTTCTTTTATGGTAGATGAAGGATGTAATTCCTACAATAAGTGTGAGAGCCACAAGAACTATGCTAACAAGAATTGGCCAGTAATTAGTTGTCACAAATATCCACTCCTTGATATGATGGCCATATTTGGTCACTGGCTTGGTGGTGTACTCAGTTGTAGCTTTCTCACTAAGTACTGTGCTATTTTTCTTGAAAATCAAAGTTGATTGGTGATAAACCAGAGAGAATAATTTTGACTTTTCTTTTCTATTTCTTTCTGTGGACAGATCTACTGGGAAGCTGCTTGAAGGAACTGTAATAATTTTTTCTCTCCTGATTTTTGTCAACATTTTAGAGGAATTCAGTTGTAACAATATGTTGATAATTTTTGAAAGAGAAGTTTCCTTAGCAATGCTGTTGTCAGTTGTGCTGCTCTTTAATCCCAGTGTTTTATCTGTCTGGCTTTGTATGGAAATAAACCTGTAAGGTAAACTTAAGGTGGAGCTATCACCTGTAGTCGAGCTGCTCTGCACATTCAGAAGAGGAGGTACACTTCCACTAACTGTTCTTTTTTCAGAAATTTTCAAATTACTAATAGTGTTAAATAAGTGATTAGTTTTTGTTGTTTTCCGAAAGTATGGTCTTGAAACTTTGAGTGTTTTCCTTTTAGCAATGCTACTGTTTTGCGACAGAGTAATCTCCGTTTTTGTTTTAGTGGTAACATTTAAATTAAAGGTCTTGCTCTCACTTCTGCTGCTGTGTGTAGATATAGTTGGAAGTTCTACTTGAGATGTGTCCATCATGTCAGATGTAAACCTGTGAGAGCTCATTGCTGTTTTAGGTGAAGATATCATTTTTGTGGACTCTGTAAGCGAGAACAGGTGATTTGGAACAGAGACAGTCTGCAGAGTAGATGTTTGCAGTCCTAAACAGACAGGATTGGTTGGATTAAGAAGGCAGTCTGTACCACTGTCATCACCAAAATAAGTTTTGTCGTAGTCATACTTGAAAATCACACCCAATCTAAAAAAATTTTAAAAAAATTTTTAAAAACTGAAAACAATTAGAACTGAAAGAAATTTTTATGTGCACTAACAACCTTATGTCAAATGACACAAATATTGACATCAAACTTTTATATGCATTTTAAAAGTAACAATATAAAAACATATATCATGGAGACTTCATCCTTTCTCATATGGAAGAAAAAATCTGCCAGGAATGATTGACAAGTTATGATGATATCTTTTATGCAGAACATCACTAATACTTTGAGCCTGAAGTTTCCATTTTTCTATAGTATACATCATTAAAATTTATTCTAATCATTTATAAAAATATATATTTATGGGTGCTATAATTGTGTGAATACACGGCTTTATCCCTAGAGAGACAGGCACTTTTCAGTGTTGTGTACTAGTACGTGGATAAATTATTTTAAAGGAGAAATATCAGCAATCTCTCCAAAATTTAAAAAAAAACAAAAACATTTAATATTCAGCTGGAATTCAAATACAGGAATCACAACTATTTTAAAATCGATTTTTTTTTCAACACTTTTTTCAAAGTTTTCTGATATAATGTTTAGTAAAGAATCAAATGCATAACTCCAAAAATTTTACAGTACATTTTTCTCAACTACTAGAGCTATTAACTGTCCTAAACCGGAACAGTAACAGGACTGTCTCTCTCTAAGTTGTTCCCTGAATTTCCAATCAAATACTAAAATTTAGAGGGGCGAGAGACTTTAAGATGATACGGGTATCAAATGCATGCAGAAAAAAATTTTTTTTCCTTATCAATGTCATGATCACATGTAGTCAGTTGATGGTAGGTATTTAAATATCAACTCAATGTACATAATTAATAAATGTATCAATGACTAATGCATGAAAATGTAAACAATATTTTTGCATTTGTTGTGAGTGGGTTGAGATTAGTTACTCACTTTGTAGGATGAATTTTTCTTTTTCCATTCAGGTCTTGAAACACATGATACTTTGTTGGTTTAGACATTTTAAACAAAAAACGAAATAGATCCACCAGTTTTAACACACCATTCTCATCCTGGTCATACACGGATATTTTGATGGTTACTTGGCCCTTAAATAATAGAGAAAACAACAATACAATCTAAAATTGTAACTGAAATATATTTCACACTAATATCTTAATGATACATGTACCCTGACATTCCATAAACAAATTTTATGCAGTACAAATGCATGATTTAAAATGGATTTCTAGCTAAAAACTAATTAATGCAACAACGTACCAATATTTTGAAATGGAACAGAAGATTAAAAGATAACATCCTTTTAATTTTTCGGACAGTATGATGGAAATAACAAGGGAATAATAGAAAGTGGCTGTTGACAAAGCATCAATATAAAGTATATGGTAATAGAAGCATTACTGATATTTAACAATGGAAATGTTGCATAATCTCCTGAAAATTTGATGATAATGTTTAATGCCAATATCAGATGTAAAGTCTATAGTATGGAGGATTTCTTCATTTGTATGTTTTTGTGATATCAGCACAGTAACAAGATGTACAAATCAGACTTCTGCAGCTTCACCCACATTTGCCATTTGTGACAAAGTCCAGAGGTAAAGTTAAGTAAAGGCAACAAGTAAAACATCAAGCCGCAGTGGATGGCCAACAGTATTTAAGAGGCTCTGGCTACCCCGTACTCATCACAGGAGTTTGCTGGAAAAGCCAATCAGACCATTCAGCTACATAAGGTTTTTTTCCATTCCAATGAACCTTAAGTGGATTTCTGCATCCCAAACCCTCATCATTTTATCATTTTATTACTATAATTGCTGCATGTTATCAATAAAGGAGTTAGTGACTGCTGGAGTGTAAATCCTCACCCATCATTTGCTTTTAGAGTTAAAAGTCTCTATCACGAAGCTACTGCCCACATCTTTATAATGAGAACTGAATGTCTACATGTTCACTGAATGAAGGGCAGACAAACTAAATAACACTTCAAATTTTACCTGCAAATATCATCAATTATTTGAACAAAATTTAAAAAATTTTATTTTTCAAAACTGCTGTCTGTATGTCTACTAGTGTTAAATTTCTCTGTCAATAAATTTGTTTGATGAAATAAATCTGTCAAGAATTTTGAGATGCAAACCAAATAATAACAATGAGTTAAGTGTATATATTTTTTTGAAAATAAATTTTAAATAATTCTGAGAACTCCTAAAAAACAACTTACTGGCCATTTTTGGAAGTTGAAATTCAGGGGATTTAGAACACCCTGCTGTTCTCCAACTGGAAACAAGATCTGGTTGCTATTCACTGGCTTCTGAAGAGGACGTCTGCCTGAGATCCCATTTCTAAAATACAAAATAAACTTCCTCCTTTTTTAACAGCATAGTGTAAAATCATCTTTTTCATATGTTAAATTGTGTAGATTTTCAATATATATATATAATTCCAAAGAATGATAACGTCTTACTAAATTTATTGACCAACCAACTAAGCACAGAAACAATTAACTCTTTATAAATACCATAAAGTGAGACCAGTGTACTGGGTTAGAACTTAATGAAAAGAAACAAAGACTCAGCATACAGTGTCAAGCATGCTTTCTTCTTTGCTGGGTCATAGTTGACTGATTTTTGTATGACTATTCAATGCACATTATTATACATAATATTTCCTCTTTGGGCTGATGTACTCTTTCATTTATTCCACTGTATATTTGCTACATGTAATTAACTACTTATTTAAGATACAATTTAGTAAAAGAACGAAAAGATTTTAAAACTATATGAAAGTTTTTAGAGAAGCAGTTAAAAACTCCAGATAACAGTTTTATTGGTGTTTGTAAAAGACTCTTCTAGCAATGATTACTAGGAAAATCTAAAAGCAGGAAGTTACACATAAAAATAAGTGGTCCTTACAGTAATGGAAATGATTACGGAAACAGGAAAATTGGATATAAAATGCAAATAACTTGATATAATTGCATTTCATGTGTAAAAATGAAATGCACTAGAGTACAGTCATTGTTGATATAATACACTGATTGGTTGTGAGGCAAACAATCAGAAAATGCAACACCTACAGATGGACTATACGAGTATAGACAGGGAATATCATTGTGGTGTAGTGAACATGATGAACGGTATGGCTCCTGGTGGGGGGGGGGGAATACTACATGACAAGCAAATAGAAATCAAATTCTTAGCTAGTGATGGCTACTCCATGCAGCAGACTGCAACCAAAAATTCACATTTTCAGAAAAAGCTGTATGCAAGACTCTGAAGAGAATACCACAAAACTGATACTGTTGACAATAGACATTGTTGAGGAAGAAGGCCCAAACTCTCCAAAAGTGATGTTAAGTACTGCAGGGTGTGGCCTCTACTTGGTAGATGGTCAGCCAGTGGAGAACTTAAAAATGACATAGCTGCAAGTACGGATATTAACATTTCTTCAAGAACAGTAAGATATGCATTAGAGCAAAGTGGTCTCATTAGATGTGGATGTGTAGTTGCCAAAAAGACCTGTGCTAAAGGAAGGCAACCAAATTGCAAGGCTGAAGTTGGCATCAGAAATG
Organism: Nautilus pompilius; assembly: GCA_018389105.1. NCBI lineage: Eukaryota > Metazoa > Mollusca > Cephalopoda > Nautilida > Nautilidae > Nautilus > Nautilus pompilius. Next base: position 1,148,571 of record JACATO010000626.1, on the reverse strand, counting down.
AAACTGGGGTAACCAAACCTGGAATAAGATGTTCTTTACAGATGAGTCCATGTTTGAACTGTTTGGCGATAATCAATGGTAATTTTTTGAAGGTGGACCAGAAAGTGGTAAGACAGTCCATGTACAACAGCTATAGTGAAGCATGGGCTGGGTCAATACAAATATGAGGCTGCATATCAGCCAAGGGTGTTGGATACAGGAAGATTCTTATCCTTCATGCCATTACCTCAAGAAGACATCTCATTGAGAGGGATTCATCATCCAACATGACAACAACCCCAAGCATACAACCAATGTGGTGAAAAACTATCTGGAAAGTAGAGGGGCTGATGGAACACTCACAAAGATGCCTTGGCCTGCACAAGGTCCTAATATGAACATGATTGAGGCTGTATGGCTACTGAGAAAGGCAACTGAGAACTAATTACTCTAAAGGCTCAACAAGCAAGTACTAATGCATTGTACAATGTATTCATTTTGCTTTTCTAAAATTTCTGTAATAACACATTGTATATGTATTATATACATCTCTCAGTTGTTGTTACTAATTTCTTGAACATATCCTGTTTCATTGTTATTTCCAATATTGTAAGTGTTCATAATGTTTAGTTTGTAGACATTTAAATTATGCTCAGAATATCTCCAAGTTGAAAAACAATGTACATTCAGTTTTAAACTAATAGACATTCATTACTAAAGTTATTTCTAATCTTTTCAGATGGAATAATCATTAGTATAAATTGCTTATATATTCTTTGAGATCAAGAAAATAAAGTTGTCAGTTTTGCTAGAAAATTATCTAAAATAAATATCACATGAATAAATGTTTGAAGAATTAACAATAATTTAAATTATCTTTTATTTTAAGAGGTATTTTTGTCAATATTTTACATTTTAACCTGTTACTGTCATGTCACTGTTATATTTTCTCTCTGTTGATGCCAATATTTTTAAAAAATGTTTAATTATCCATGTGAGCTGAATGTTTATTTGACTGCAGTTTCTGATACATATTTTCCCAAAGTTGTGTTAATTTGAGACTCAGTTGAGGTTTTCTTTCTTTACTTTTGTATATAGGGCTAATATAAGTCATTCTAATGTCTCTACTAAAATATGTTGGGATATTTTACATTGTATATAAAGATTTTAAAATTCCATTAAGAACAACCATCGACATGACTATGTTTAGAACATTATTTTAACTGCAGCCTACAAACTACCAATATTTTTCTAGAATATTGAACAGATTTAATGATTCTAACATTGTTTTTATTTGTCAACTTCTCTTTTATGAATATATTCAGCTCTTGTAAATTTAGCACTTGAACATTAATGCATTTTACTTTTGTTTAAATTTTAAAAACTATGATTGCAGATATGCAAATGCTTTTTTCATGGAAGGAAAACTTATGGAAATTTCACTTGTAAATTCATTAATTTTCTCTCATTTTTATTTCATTTTATTTGTTTTTGACTACTTCTATTAGGTCTGTATGTACCTATTCTGGCCACAACAGTGCCCTAAGGTGCTCTGTTTTGCACATCTTAGAAAACATTTTAACCATACAAAGTAATTAATTGTTTAAAATACTAATATTTCATTTTGTTATTTTTTTTAAAATATAGTTGTGTGTACAGCTGTGTAGTAACTATTTTGAAGCTTTTTTAAAAATAAAATTTTGTAAATGATTCTTTTAATGTTCAGTTTTCAATAAATACACACTTTATTTTGATATATTTTTTCTTGCAATAGAAATATTATGAAACATCTGAAAAGCTGTATTTTATTTTATCAACTGTAAATGCCTTGCTTGAATTAATTTTAAAAAGTACAATTTAAATTGTAGTAAATTATGACATTAAAAATGTTAGTATGAATAGAGTTTGTTTAAATATCTCAAACCACATTGAAAAAAATGATTACTTGAAAAAATATAAATAATCTTAATATTTATGTGTTAACTGCAGCTTGGGTAACTAAATCTTAAAGTGTAAATGAATTGATTTATTACTCACGTGTCCAAGCCATGCACAGAGACTTCAAATACCAGATCACAAAAGCTGGCACAGTTTTCTTTCTTACCTATATCATCACAACAGCTGCCATCAAAAATTAAGTTTGCAATATTCTCATAACGCACAAATGCAACAGATAATTTTCCATTGCATTCACCAAATGGCACCTGTAAGACAAAATGAATGCAAGAATCTTAACAATTTGAGAGTAGCTGGTTTTGAAAATATTGGAACTCTAGTAAAAGTCATTTAACTTTAAACATTAATTTAAAAATAAATTAGCATAATAATTGAAGCTAAAATTTCATATAATAGGAGTTAACTGAAAATGTTAGGGGCCCCAAATAGTTGGAAATAATTTCTTTCTTTCTGTTAACAATACATAGTTATTTATACTTCCTGAAGTTTGCAAATATTCAAAATAATGTATTGTTAAGGTTCAATTAATATATTTCTTTAATGAATGCGTTTGGAATTTTTTGTTGTTGCTTTTAAGATAGGAAACATTAAACTTTATATATGTGTTTTCAGTATCTCGAGATACCGGAAACACATCATTCTACTTGTGACAAAATTACTAACTCAGTTATAGATAATGCAGTGAGTTCTGTAGCAAAACATCATCAATCTTTGTATTTGTGACCCAGAAGTAAACAGGAAACAATATCTTTATTACCATTACTATACAATTCCTTTAGCAAATCTGTTATAATATCAAGTTTTGCTTTATATTTTTATTTCCTGAGTACTTAGAGAAGATGTTAGACTGATCACACAGAACATTGTTGTGGTGGTTTTTTTACTCTTCCCATATAAGCTAATAAACTGCTAAGTTCTTACTTCCCCAAATGTCCCACTGCTGTTGTAGTTTTCACTTATTTAAATAAACACTGAGGTCTAATCTTATTTCTGTTATCTAAGTGCTTCTAATAGAAGATCAAAGTAATTGACCAGCAGCAATAGAAGTGTTATTAATTAAGATTATGATAATTAAAATGATGTTTGAACCCTATGATCACAGAAAAAATCCTCACCACATGTACTGTACTAAATTGGAGAGCTGTATTGAATACTGGGATTTAATTCAACTCCTTACAAACATCATAATAATTATAGACTGTATGCTATCTGAATCTGGATTTTGTCTGCTGATAATTTTAAAAATAATGCCATGACTAGGTTCTGATTATTACTGATTGTTTCAAAACTTCTGGCTATCAAATCAATATGGCAGATGAAACAAAATGCTCAAAAGTATGAAAAGAAGCTCACAAGTACTATGACAGCAGAGAAAATAAGATCCTTTCCTTCAGACAAATGTTTTGGCCTTTAACTTCCTTACACTCTTAAGGAACCAAGCCATACTTTGGTCAGGACTCCCACAGCTGTTTTTGCTAATCTGTTTCAAATGAAAGGTCTATACCATATATTGTCTTTGGATATTTATAGTGTTCTTAAAGGTCACACAATTAAGTAGGAATATTCCACTTTTAAGATTTATTCCTTAACATTCCTTTTCCACCAAATCCAACTGGATACTTTCTTGGCAGATGTTCCTATTTTCTGAGAGCTATATTTCGATTCAAGCTCTCTTAACAGACTATACATTGATGAGGAAACAATGCTTCTTTCACCAATAACTACAGCATAGAATCAAACATTTCTGAAAGATCTTTAACCAAATCAGGATACTTCTGATGCTGTCCCGTCATTCTTGACTCTGATGGTACTAAGTTCAATGAAAAAGCAGGCTTTGGCACATATTGAACTGGGAACTATGTCTGGGTGTTTTCCTGACAATCAAATTGGATGCAACTTCCCAATCTTTTGCTCGGTTCAGTAACCCAGTATGGATGACTGTACTTCACATCTGTACTCTGATGCTCAGATTTTGTTAGTCAGACTCTCTGACAAATACTTTTGAGTTATTATCTCAATATCTTTTGTGAGTTTGCTTTTTAATTGGCATCTTATACATAGTGACATAACTTGTCAAGAACCTGGCTGTGTTACTATATGTACCTGGCCAAATAAAACCTTGCATGATGACAGAATATGATCCAGTATCATTCTTTCTACACACAGGGGCACATTTTATTAAATGATATGCAATTCTAATTTACCTGACTTAAATGTTGGATAGGTTCTCAAATTATGCAGACACGTTCTGGGTGGCCTAGCATGTCAACCACTCCTTTCTGCACTTTTGTATCAACATAGCCATTCTCAATATAGTATGAGGTCAGTTGCTAGGCAATTGCTGAGAAGAATAATTTTGCCTTTACATTTCAGTGATAATGGTCTGAAGTGTGATAATTTTTTTCTCTCTTTTGACATACACCTTTTGCATTGTCTACTCACTTGCTTCTTTTTGCACAATGCTTTAGATAGTGTAGTAACCTCATGTAAACACTAATTTTTTCTGCCAGTCCAGAAAATCCATCAAACTAAAGCCTGGCCATACTAGTCAATCAGTTTCTGTCTATCAAGTCATTATAGCAAATGAAGCAAAATTTTCAAGGAAAATAAAATACCAAATTTTGGAAAGAGTTCACACTAAAAAAACTTAGTAAAAAAGTTAAAAAGCAAAAGAATTAGCATTTATCTTGTTTTAAAAATTGGCAGATATTTTACTGACTTGTAGGTAATTAAGTTTTCATAATGTTACACTATGGGAAGGTTTCAAATTAACAGTAGAAACCAGAGATAGATCTTTTACAAACTTTTGTTGATTCCTGTTTCCATATTTACCATTTTAATGAAAATAATATGTAAATAAATAAAATTCTAATAATATGTTATGAAAAATGTAAAATTTAGGAACATGGAAAGTTTCTGTGAACTTGAATACTTTATTTCAGCTCATGGTAGTCTAGAAGCTTTCTTTGCTTACTGATCACTGAGTGTGGTTGGTTGGTAGACTTAATGACTTGGAGAAAAACACTTTAAACAGCCTGTGATAAAATTTATAAGGACTTGCCCACTTGCTTAAAGGCTATATTATATTCTATAAGAAAACTATTTTCACTGTTTCTGAGGCATGAATACTAACAAAAGAATATGAATGCTTCAGGGTAGTTGAAACACAACCTGAGATAATGACATTAACAAGTATGGTGTGGCCAGAGATTGGAGATTATTGTTACAAACACTGGGCATTTTAGTTTAGTTTTCATTTAGAAGTTACAAAGAGAAAGGAGCAAGTCATGACTCACGTAAGGGCCCCAGGGAAGAAATATGCAATCACCATTAACTACACTTGCTGGTAATTTATTCTACTCGTTAACACTTTTATTACTAAATATTATTTTCTGATATTACCATGCTTAGCTAATTTATAACTGTCACCCTGGTATTAATAAATATTTTTAAAAGTTGCCTTTGTGCACACACACATATATAATATAACCCTTAATTATTTTTAAAACCTCTCTACTTTTAACATCTGGAATTCAAATCTGGTATCAGATCAATGTACAAGTTAAGATTCTTGGGGTTAAATAATAATGGAATTCATTCTATTCACTTGGAAGAGATGTTACATATTTCAAAGATGCATCAAAAGGTTTATTTATCAAACTTTTATGCTGTGTCCTTCTAGTGAATGAGAGAAATCTTCTATATAAGGAGAAAGCAATGCCAATTATTAAAGTATAATCAAGAATTCCAAAATCAGTATACATATTCACTCATGCTTTAATTTTATTATGTCTAACCTTGCAATATTTAGTTAGTTCTTATTTTTATTATAATATAAATAATAATTGCAAAATATAAGACAAGAATTTTTATAGTTTGCATATTTGTAAAACATTTTATGCCACTTTATAAATTCCCATGCATAACTAAGTATATTGTTTACTAGAATCAAAAATGCTAAAAATCTCTCTTTTCTCATCCAAGCAGAAGCTATTGTTCTCTTTTTCATTTAATGGGTTGTTTAATGTATATTTTGCATTTAGAACAAAAGACCAATGGGTTCTTGAGACTTTATTGTGCCATATAGTATAATTTTTTATGGAACTTATGGAAAAAATTGATTTTTCATTGACTTTACTAATTGTGCTTTAAATATAACAAAATTTTAAAATTGCATTATAATAGTAAGATTTTTTAAAATTATGCAGCAGTAATCTGTAATTAAAAAAAACTTTCTGATTAACTTCAGCATTTAAGACAATTTAAATTCTTCATATTAACAAAATGTCATTTGTAGCAAAATCCAAAAGAGAACAAAAAACAATAATCAGAGAGAAAACAGGTAGGCAGGCAGGCCGTTGTGTGTGTGGCCAAAAGGGTTAATGGACATTTTAAATTGTAACCTAAATAAAATGCATAAAAAGAAAAACAAAAGTAGTTAATATGAAAAGGTTCAAAATTGATTTTAAAATTTATGTAAATCGATAAGATGTAGTGACTTTTCACCTGCTTTCTCTCTGTTCTAACATGATCAACATAGATACATGAATCATCTCTAACTTGACTACCAGACAGAGTGTGTCACCTTAGTTTTAGCCACCAATAGTTATCACCAGTTTTAAGAATTGCAACGTTTATTTTGTATATTTAATTTCTTCCATTCCTAAAACAATTAAAACATCTGAACATCTGCTCTGTATTATTTCTTATATTTCTCATGAATGTTTGAAAGCTGCCTGTGGAAAAATACAGGCAACTTGTAATGATATCAAGAAAGGAAAACAGTTGTTTTCTTTTGTTAATTTTCAAGACTTATGTTATGATGAAATGATAGTAGTAGTTTTAGGCTCTTTGCTTCTAAAAGAAATTGGTTTACACTCAATGATTTAAGTTAATGATGATATGCATGTGGCCTATTTATTTATACACTGGTGCATTTAATGAGACTTACAGTTTTTTTTTCTGTTACCATACAGATGTCAAATGTTTCATTGCTAACCATGATATTTTATCATTTTTTATTTTGTCAGCTAGATGGAAATAAGTTAAACACTTCTGATTGCTTCTGAGAATGAACTATTTGGTTATATCTGCATTTAGAAAACTAATTATTCAAAATGAGTCTGGTTTAACTTGCTCCCCTTTCCCCCCCATCATTTGTATTCCTAAATTTCCATTGGTTTCTGTAAGTATTTCATCTTGAATTTAATTTGTAAGAACTGATGTTGGCCATTGAGACCCCTCAACCAAGTTCTACTGCATGCACAGATAATTAAAGAGTCCCAACCTTAACTCTTGCCCTCTTTGTTAACATTAGTACTTTGGTGAATATTATATCTATCATTACAATACAAACACTAATTTTGTATGAAATGAAAGAAACATGAATGTGTGTTTTATATACTTGCAGCACCATTTATCTGTAAAAGATTTTTTTTAATAACTAATTTTTTGTAAATATCTGCTATTCTCAGCAATGCTTAATTCCAAATTTTTATAGTTCACATTAAACTTTTAGTATATTTAAACAAAAAATACATATTAAGAATATTATAAAAATACAAACATAAAGATATAGTCATAGATAGTGATGTAAAAAACATGCAAAATGAAAGAGAATAAAAGATCTTTCATGCAAAATTCTTAATTCTGATCAAAAACATTTCAAAAGCAGATTTAAAGATACTGTGTATATGCTTTTATATATTTTGTCTTAGAAGATTATCTTCAAACCCTTTTCTTTATTTTATTATACTATTTCCCTTCTTATGATATTAGTTATACCAAGTTTGGATTTTAGATTTTTAAGAGAAGACATAATATAGATTTTGTTTACTGGGAGAGTTGAGTATACAGGCAAGGACAAATTTGATAATACTATGGATCATAATTTAAAATTAGCTGCATATTTAGACATGAGGAAATATATATATATATATATTTACTAACAAAATTGCTAAATGTTGGAACAAATTACTGACAAGTGTAATAGTGATTGGATTGGTTTTTTCTCTCTTCTGGGAGCCCTCCTATAAGTTTTCATGGCTTCCCACACCTTGTGACTATTAAATAAACCAATTTGTCACCATTTTTACAATTTTTTATTTAAACAACATTTTTTAGTACCTAAATATAAGCAAAACTATTTGGTCTTGAGTTGAATCTATATTCATGTACACTGGAAAAGTATGTACAGTAAATAAATTTTAAAATATTATTTTACAGATATGTAATTTAGGTAATCTGTGACTTCTACAAACGTTCACATAGTTAATATACATAAACTGTGCACATAGGAAACATTTGCAATTAGGGCACACCTAGAATTATAGGAAAATCATTTTGAAATGTATAAAAAAAATATAGTAGTGCACTAGTTAATTGTATCTACTGGGAAAGACTATTGTACATAAAACTAGCTATCCAAAAGCTTTGCATTCTGGCAATTTGAATTCTCACATTAGCTTTGACCTATAGAAGTAACAAATTCTTAATTAATTTTAAACATAATATTTTGTAATCTTTATAAAATAAAGAAATTACCTAAATTTTGTATTTGTTCAAAGTAAAATTGTTGCTACTCAGATACTTAGCCTGAATTTAGTATAAAGTATATCTTAGCTATTATCACCTGATGTAGTGAAGGTGAAGGCAGAGCAAGCAACAAACACCAAAGTGAGTTTTGTTGGTGATGGTTATTTCAACATATGACAACAGACTACTTTTTGCTATCTGTTCCATGCACAAAGAATACTGGATATAGAAATCAGTGATACTTCAACCAAACTGACAGTTTACATAATAGTAAAATTTAGAAATTCCAAGTTTACACAACACCTACCCTTCTACCGTATGGCCAAAAAGATGCATGATGCATTTTTTCAGGTATTTATCAGAAGTATTAAAATATGTAATGTGAAAGAAATCAAAAAAAGAAATACAACAAAAAACAAATAAATGTGACCATTGAAAGACATGACAAACTGTCTCAAATAGGCAATATGAATAATAAATTTGCTTCTAAAATTTGTACGTTTGTATTTATGCAAGTTGTGACTGGCAGGTTAAGGTAATGAATGTGATAACCAGACAGTAGCGGGGTCAGCAGAAGTCAGGGTAGACAGAGCATGCAAATCTTCCCACCATCTGGGTTATGACCTTTCTGAGGGCATCCAACCTCCAGGCTTTTGCTACAATAATTAACACAGTTATTAGATTTACTTCATCACACGCAGTGTGCAATGTGGCAGGGAACCTCAAAATTTTCACTTGTTTATCTTAAGTTGTATATTTTATATATATGTTTATATTGAATTTATTAAAGAACTTTATTTTTAAAATTTATCTGCAGAATACATGAAAGACATACCAACTTTTTAATATTTTAAATTATCAAATAAACCCCCTGAAGAGGAGATTTGAAAGTGGAGCAAGCAAGAGACAGAGAAAACAATTAATATAAACATAGTATCATTTTCCTCTGTAGATATGTAACTACCTAAATTAAAATAAGTTTAGAGCAAACACAAAAATTACAACCAAACTGTGAAAAGGCTTCACTTGTCCTCTCAGGGGGGGGGGTGTGGTAATGCCGATTTACCATCCTAGTCCTCTTGGGAACCTTACCAGAGATAGCTAGCACTGATTTCCAAGCCAGTAACCAGGAGTATGAATAGGTATCACTGTCTACCAATTTATAAACTTGTTTGGTAGCTACAATTTCAGAACAAAATTAATTTGGAAATGTGAATTGTATTTTCTTTTTCTTTTTAGCAATTTTATTATTTTAACTCACTATTTCTAGAAGGTTTTGAAATGATAATGTTAACTTTTGTTTTTACAAATAACTTAGTGCAGTATGAGAATACTTTTATATAAAATGAAGTTCACAAATTACTTTTATGCCAGCATTTATTACTAATTTTAATGAAGTTATAATCTCCTAATATAAACATGACACTTAAAATTTCAAAATTAAATTAAGTAAAAATGGATATTACCTACCAAGATTAACACTAAGGCTACAAGTGAAAGCAGCAACATCTCAGATAAATAAATGGTAATAGAGCTCCAGCAATCAACAAACATAGGTGTGAGTAGGAACAACTGTGCCCACATTTATAACAGGTGAGTCAGGACACAATCATTGGAAGGTAATGGTGGACAACCAATCCAGTTTAGCTCAATACACATCCCTCCTAGTAACAAAAGTATTTCTTTAGGCACAAATTTCTCAAACAGCCAACAGGCTGCTCTTAAAAAAATTGTATCTCTTGTCCACACCTAGAAGACCATGAAACACCTTTAAGTGAATCTCAAACTAATCAGAAAAGAAGTAAATAAATTTCAATAACACCTGGGCCTGCAATGGAAAATTTCCCCAAAAAATAGATTTTTGGGTGCTGTTTTCAGTAATAGTTAAAAAATTTCATCATGTACCATTTTTTCACAAACTCAAATTTTCGATTTCAATATCTCCAGAATCACTGTATTAAGTTTCTAAACAATTTTTTCCTTTTTGTAAACTCTTTTTTACTCACTCTTTTTTGTTTCTCTCTCTCCAGACTTCCAGACAGTGAGATAAACTGATGACTGACTCCTTTTTGCTTCCCCCTCTCCACACTCCCTACCTGGACTCAGTTGCAATTAGATCTTTGTGTGAGAAGGTTCTGTCATAACCAGTGTACTTTTGCAGATGTGTCATTTCTGCAGAAGTTTACTTTTTTCTCCTTTTTCCTTAGTGGTTTTCTTCTGTTGATAAGTGTACTAAATGGCTGCAAGGCAGTGGCACAGCCAGCAGAGGGTCCATAGGGGCTTGGCCCCCCCCACACACCTTAAAAAATTTCTGACAATTTTTTGACTGACTTTTTGTGCAGTTTACATTGCAGGCAACACAATGCGACTGCCTGCATTGGGCAAACTGCACAAAATTCACATTGCCATGCATGTAAATGGTGGATGAGGTTTTGAATGTTTTGAGAAACAAAAGAGAAAATGCAGAAGCAGAATTCCATTCTATTTTTACTGATTCAGTTATGATCACAGCTGACCATCTGGATGTCGATATCAAACTTCCAAGACACACTGGGCACCAAGTTCATTGAGAAAATCATGAAGCATCTAGTCCAGAGTAATTCTACAGACGAATCATCTACCTTCCATACTTGGAGAACATGATTCACCAGAAGGAGGTGCAATTTGATCCTATGGAATGGCACTGTTTAAAGATGCAACAGTTGATCCCTGCTTTCCTTAGATTGAGCAACTTCACTGCTCTCCAAGAGGTATTTGATCTTTACAGCTGTGACATTGACATCTCTATACCAGTCTTGAAAGGAGAGTGAGTACGAGAGATGGACATCAAAGTGGGCCAGTGTTTTGAAGACTGAAGTGCCAGTAAATGTCATGGAGACACTGTGTGTCTGTGATTCCTTCTCTTTTCCAAACATCCATACACTGCTGTGCTTATTTGCAACATTGCCAGTTACTACAGCAAAAAGTGAATGTTTGTGTTCATCACTTTGGTGGCTGCTCACTTATCTATGGAGCACTATGGAACAAGACCGTTTTATTGGATTGGCTCATTTGACGATCAACCATGACATTACAATTGATACAGAACTTGTTATCGATGAGTTGTCTAAGAAAAAATGCAGACTGAATTTTGTTTTGTAATTATTTGTGTAGTAAATCAATTGTAAAATAAATCTTTGCATACTCTAGTTTATTTCTTAAGAATATAGAAATCTAGGTATGTGCTTCTTTGGTTCTAGTCTGGATTTTGAATAAACATCTCTGTCGGTTGGTTTGGATCTCCCCAAAAATATATCCTGGCTGCACGACTGCTGCAAGGGATTGTCTTAATGCACCTGATAACTTTTGTTACATTTGTGGGAACTTTGTAGTGAAGAAACAGCAAAGAAACATTACAGACTTTAAGAAAGTGTATTATGCATATTTTGGTGTTAAACATGGTGACTAGGATAAGTCCTGGGCCCCACATAAAGTGTGTTCTATTTGTGTGGAAGAACTCTGACGGTGGTCGCAAGGTAAGAAAAGGTCTGTCCGTTTTGGGATCCCTATTATCTGGAGGGAACCCCAAAATCAGTGTGTGATGACTGTTACTTTTGTTTTGTGTAATGTACAGGGGTTCAATCTAAAAAATAAGAAAAAAATTTTCTGTCCGAACCTCTTGTTGGCAATACGCCCTGGTATACCAGTACCTTTACCTCCAGAAAAACTAGAAGACACACCTGAAGACTCTGAAAAAGAAGGCCAGGATTCTAATGAGGCCTTTCACGATGTTTCAGGCAGCAGCGAACTCCAACTTTTTTCACAGTTTGAATTGAATGACTTAGTCAGAGACTTGCGTCTTCCTAAAGATGCATCAGAATTGTTAGACTCTAGGTTAAAGGAAAAGAACTTGTTAGCCCTTGTTACCTCTTTCTCATGGTTTAGAAATAGAGAAAAATATTTCATTCCATACTTTTCTAAAGAAGGTGACCTGGTTTACTGTAGCGATGTCGCTGGACTGATGGAGAGGTTTAACATACAGTATGATGTGAATGAGTGGAGGCACTTTATTGACTCATCAAAAAGAAGCCTCAAAGCATTGATTCTCCACAATGGCAGCAAGTATGCTTCAGTACCAGTAGAGCATTCTGTGTATCTGAAAGAATGCTACAAGAATTTAGCCTTAATTCTCACCGAAATGAAATACAAGGATCATGGATGGATGATATGCGGCAACCTAAAAGTAATTTCCATGCTTCTTGAACAGCAGGGAGGGTTTACCAAGTACCCCTGCTTCTTGTGTGAATGGGAGAGCCAGGATACGGGCCAACACTGGATCAAAAGGGAGTGGCTGTGTAGGGTAGAATTAGAACCTGGAAGCAAAAATGTAGTACAGGAAAGTTTGGTTGATCCAAGGAAAGTCCTCCTGCCTCCACTTCATATCAAGCTTGGACTACTGAAACAATTTGTAAAGGCTCTGTCAAAAGGAATATGTTTTAAATACCTGTGCAAGAAGTTTCTGGGACTGTCAGAAGCAAAAGTGAAAGGTGTTTTCATTGGTCCAGATATTCGGAAACATCTGAAAGATGATCATGATGTGCTTGAAACAAAAATGGAAACAGTTGAAAAAGAGGCCTGGAAAGCTTTTAAAGAAGTTGTATAGAAATTTCTTGAGAACTATAATGATCCCAACTTTAAGTGTATCGTGGAAAACATGCTGATGAAATTCAAAGACTTTGGTTGTTCGATGAGATTGAAGGAGCACTTCCTGAATTCTCATTTAGACTACTTCCCTGAAAATCTTGGTGCTGTTAGTGAAGAGCAGGGGGAAAGATTTCATCAAGATATCGAGGAGATGGAACGCAGATACCAGGGTAGGTGGAATGTCAATATGATTGTGGACTATTGTTGGATGCTGCACAGAGAAGAGCCACAAGCTGCCTACAAGAGAAAAAGTACCAAAAGAAGCTTTGAGGTAAAACGGAAAAGGCAGTATAAGGACTTGTAATGGTGAGTAAGTGTTGAGAAGAGTTTTCTATCAATAATTTTGTAAATGAAACTATTTAAAAAATTTTTTTGCAAATAAATGTTTCAACCAGAATACGTATTAATAATCTATTTTCCCATATTTTCGGATTCACTTTGTGAAAAATCCTTAGGCGGTAGAGAAAAATAGTGGCTATATTTGGAATCAGCACATCAAACAACATAAAAATCGGTTATAACATTGCAGACAATTTCCAATGACCCAAATTTTGCAGGCCTGTGTAATTAATGGTTTTAAACTACTTTTGTAAATAGAGATAAATTTTAAAAATCTGAAGTGTCATCAAATAACAGCTAACCAGTCACTAAACAACTTATATTTTTTTTACTCTAAAACAATATGTACATCCTACTCCACCTGTCCATGCTATCACTTCTTTTTAGTGTATGCATTTGCCAAACTTAAAGATTCTTTAAAAAAAGGGATATGAACAAAACATAACTGGCACAACAAAGTGAATATAGGTGAGTGCTACAATAAACACCAGCAGAAGTCTGTGGAAAGGGTTTCACTGCTTCTCTTTGGTAATTTTCTGAATTCTAAGAGGATGTCATTTTAATTTTCATGAAAAAACAAAATAAAAATGCAAAGTTACTATTTCGGTTTATTCTTACACTTTTTTTCAAATCTAGGATTACATTTTTGTTGAGATTTGGGAACAGTTGTCTTAGTTTAGTTTTAATATTTTTCATCATTTAAAAAAGAAAGTCATTGTACAAAGAAATGGGTTTGGCTGCCATATTCTGCTAGATCTTGGTGGTAGAGTAGTGCATCAAGTGTAACATGACTGTATCATAGTGCAAATTCCATTAGGTTCATTCATTTAAAAATTCAGTCCCTCCCCAATCCACTGTGCAATTTCTAGCATTCAAGATATTAGAATGGCTAAAAATTTTATGAAACGTAAATTTTGTATTTTATGGATGAAAATGAAATGGCTGGTAAAACAGAAATTAAAAACAAAACAAAAAATCTTACATTTGCCACCCAATAAGCTGTGAGGGATTTTGGTTTGTTTTCTTTGAGCAGATGGAAGCAAGCATACTTATTGCAGTCACTGTTTAAAACAAAATGTGCATGTGACTTTTTTAGAGAAAAGGGTTAATGTCTTGAGCAATAGTGAGGAAGAGTCTGATCAGTGGAATACAAGATTCTATTTTTCTTTTTTTTTTGCAGACACTACTAGCCTTTAGCTTGGAACCACATTACTTTTGCAACATTTATAGGGGTTACATTTCCATTTTATAAAAATCAATGAAATAATAATGAAGCTAGCTTGTTGAAGAAATCTAGAAAAATGTTGAGGACATTAAAGCAATGTAAATTATAAACTAACACCTGGATGCAAACTAGTTAGCAAGTTTTTGCCACCCCTAACCCTGACTGGTCATGTGAACTAATATTTTAGGTTCTATTGTTAATTAATGTATTTTTTTTTTTTAATGATTTTAGCTTTATACTTTATTTTTCTTGTGGTAAAGGTGAAGGATTTCATAATAGTAACTTTATAATACCCAACAATACAGCAACATGTTACACATTCCAGTTTCATGCTTAATTAGTTATCTAGATCCATTGAAATGAGATATGAAATATCTGCAAAATGTCATAAATTATCTAACTGAAGCATCTAAATCAAAAAATTTTAAAATTTGTTTTTCTATTTTAATTGATAGGATTGCACTTCTATTTTTTAAAAAAGATTCATCCATGTTGTGTGCAGATTGCAACACCAAATTATCTTAGATTTTCTCTTTGGAATTAGCCAAGAAAGGACTTTTGAAATTTACACCTAGCCTGCGTTTCAGCACAAGTAATTTTCTGTTCTTTCATTTAGGGAAGTGTTTCTCAAAGTAGGCCATACAAAGCAATTAGGGGAAACAAATTTCCACTGTCTGGCATACAATTTCCTTTTTCGGTATTGTAAATATTAGTGCATTTTTAAACTGACAGTTAATAGTGGGTCACTGTTCAGTTCTTTGGCTGGTTTCTTATGAGTTTCTGTGAGTAATATTATTGTGGTGAGCAACAACTTTGCTGAACCTTGAATCGACCATATACATATTAGGTACATTGAAGTTAGGCTGGTCATGCCATGTCTTTTATTTTACTTATTTAAACTTTAGAGGGCCTATGGTGGTACAAGGTGTTTAAAAAGTTAACTAGATATAGAGTGCTGCAAAGGCTGGTTAATTGTTTCCTTCAACATTTCTTCAGTGTATCCAGTGGATTAACTTATAACTAACTTTTTTTTAGACCATCCCATTTTTCTTCTGTTTTGGGAATTTCATATAAAGTAAATTTATTTCGTGGGATGTATTGAATTAAATATTTACTGAGAATCTAAAGTGATGTTCTGATCTAATCTTTAGTATATTGAATGTTTTTATTAATAGAAACTAGTAATCGTGCAGCACTGTATGTTTTCTTTGGATGCAGATATCACTGTACTAATAATGATTCTCTTACATAAAGACTGTCATGCCAAGAAAAAGTCAAGTGTTAGCTATGCACTACTACCACAGGAACAAACAGGTCAGAATGAAAGCATTCACAATTGCTTTTTATGCACACAATCTGAGAGCAAAACACCTGGCTGTTGTACACCAAATTTCTGATAATGTTGGAATAGATGGTTACAGATGAATGTTATATACCTAAACACTTTGGTTATTTCCAAAATGAAGTGCATACGTAACTTAAAAATTTCTTTCCTTTGAAGTGAATTTTATGAAAGAAATAACTTAAAAAATTACACCTTTTCTAAATTTATTTATTTGCAATATGAACTTATACATAAATAGTAATACAGACACACAGCAAATTTACCCTTTAGTATTTACACAGGTAATCCAATTGTTCAAACTTTATTATCACAACACATCTAATAAAGATAAAACATTGTTAAATACAAATAAAAAATATATTGATTTTGATGTTAGTATGGACGGTAGTCATCTGGATTTTTGTCTTTCATTTCTTTATTGCACTTAGACTCCCCCTCATGTGGAAACATTTTATTATTTCAAAACTATGAAATACATTTACTGACAAGGTACATATTTTTTGCTCACATTACTTTGAGCTAAACATTCAACCTTTTCTAGTTCTTTATAGAAATAGTTTATCTGCAACTAAATGCAATGAAACTGGTTTCATAACTTGTAATAGTAAAATAAGATAAATTGACAAAAATGTTTTTCTTAACAAAAATAAAACCATTAAAGAAAGTAATTTTCTCAAGGTTTAATCTGCTTAAGGCATTAGAATAGTCACATATAGGTGTTTTCCAATATCTCAAAATACTGCAGATAGCTAATGCTGACATCTGAACCAGTGTCAGCGTCAGCTGTTTACAGTATCTTGAGATACTGAAAACACATCTATACAACACTTCATTCTACTTGTGACAAAAAGTACTAACTCAGTTACAGATACTGCAGAGAGTTCTGTAGCAAAAATATCATTATAATAGTCATTTATTTAAAATGATGAAAATTTGTTTTGGTTCTAAATAAAAATTAAGTGATAACAATCAAACATAACTTTGGGAAGAAAAAAATGGGTATTAATTAATATATTGCAAACAAGAATTACATTAGAACACAATTTAAATTGGATTAAACATCTAGCTACACTTTTTTAGACAAGTGACTTACTTTACAAATTAAATATTTTGTAGTGGTCTCGATAATATTGGGACACCTGTTTTTTTAAAAATGATATTATAATTCAGTAAAACAAAAAGAAACCCTGATGTATTATTGATTTTACCTGCATTAGATGTATTTATCAGATAAACTGTCACAGATCTTTGAATTTTAAAAAAAATCTTAGTTTCAATGTAGTTGTGCAAGTCAAGCCATGTTGATTTTAACAGAAAATAGTAAAAAATAAATGTCATGGAATTCTACTTGGGCCATGTAAGATGAGAGTTATGGCAGTCATAAATTTTATTTTCCATTAACTGAATTACTGAGTTTAATAAAAGTAAAGAGCAAAAATTTTCCAAGTGATGCCAAAGTTTTGTGTATTAAATGTACACTTGGAACTTTCTCTTTAAATTAAATTAGTAGCATTGTATCTCATTAAATCCAGAAAATGATAAGAAAAGAACCAAAAGGTAATTTATTTTGAAAAAAACAAAAATGCACAAAGAATAATTTTTAAATGTATTCAGTAATTTCCAGGAAAATACTGGAAAGAAAATATACATATACATTTAACTTTATTTATGAGCAATTGGAAAATTTTTGAATGAAAAACAAATTTCTGCACTTAAAGTGTGTTGGTGACATTAACTGTCTCAAGATTAAAAAAAAAACAAACAGTTTCTTATCTATGTTAGCATTCTAATGTCAGTGCTGTTTCAATCAGTAATTCTCAGACATTCTATCATCATTAAATAAAAAGTGATACTTCTAAAAAAAAGAAAAAAAAAATTTTTTTAAAACATTTACCTGTATGAGCCAATGAGATTTTAAATAAGCCACCCGACTTATCCTTTTCACTTTATATTGCGACAGTCCTCATTTTTATTTTAGGATAGTATTTGTAAAATTCTATTGCAGTTTAATGAAGAGGATGATGGAAAATTTGTTTTGAAATGACAAAGACAAATGTTTACAAAATGCCACCTGGACTTAAATGATGATTGTATTTCTCATAATGTAAAGCAAAAAAAGTATCATGATGTGAGTTATTAGTTTAGTGCATAATATGGTAAGGTATCTACAGCCACATACCAACAACCATATAAAGCAAGAAATCTGGGTTTTTACTTATTTTAAAAACTTATTTCTCAAAACTTACTTCATTGTTTTCATATACAGATTTAAAATTTATTCATTAAAAATAATTATAAACTCACATGATTATAAACTGATATATCAATAAAGTCAATTCAAACAAAATTTTAGTGATCAGAAAAACTCATATACATATATTACAATTTTTCTAAGTAATGATTAGTTGATGCACTAAACAAAGATAATAATTAGAAGCAACATGAAATATGGATACATGGCTAGAAATTTATAGAGATTGCTTAAATATTAGAAACTCATTCAATCATTTTAGTTTTCCAGTGCCTAAGTTTAGTTTTATAAATATTATTATCTGTGGTATTTTCCTATTCATATTGCATAAATCTGTGATAGTTGTTTGCTTTAATATCTACTGAAATTAATTGCTGTGCTGTCATAATAAAGTGTGCAAAGACAACAGAATGGAAGTGCAATCAGTTGCATAAAATATTGTAAACAAGTGTGCATATTTTACTCTACCTCAGACTGGTATCAATTTATAATTGTAATAATATTTACAGCATACAATTTTTAAAAAATCTATAAACTTATGGGGATTAAAAATGCAGAAAAATTTAAACAAAAATTTATTTTTAAGTTGCAGAAAAACTTAAGACATTTTATTGATGTACACTAAAATAAATTGATATGCATTACTTTGATATAGCAGTGATGATTATCAATGCATACCCACAGACACTAAATCTACTACAATCATTATCAAAATATATTTCTATTTGAGGTGACATCAGCTTTACTATAACATTTATAAAATAAGATCTTAAATATATATTTCATATTCAACAGACATCACCTGTGTAATTTTAAATCAAAATAATAAAAAAGTAAAAATTCTGTTGTAATTTCATAAAATTAAATTTTAAAAAATCTTTTACCTTCGAAAACTTCTTTGAAATTTGGACATTTTTCCTTTAAATTGTTCACACATTTTTTCAGTTTTGTTCATTACTTAAATACTGTCCAACCATTTTTACCCTCAAGCCTTTCATAAACAGTTTTATTTCATTAAAAAATGCATATAATGAACAATATTCCATAAATATGTACCTAACTGATACATTTTTAATAGTGAAGTGTGGTTTTTATGTTAATTCAAGATGTAGTTCTTCTCAAATGAGGTTCTAATACACGTGTGCATATACTGAATATTTCTTTTTTTTTTATGAAAACAAAAAATAAATTTTTATGCAGGAAAGTCTGACTAAAGTAAAACTATCATTATCACCGTATAAGTAGAAAATAGTCAATTCATCTTTTAGGCAGAAAACATCAAAATGATTTTAAAAATTAGGTTTTTAATGTGTAGCTTTTTTAAAATCCAAACTGAAATTTTAAGTTATCTTCAACATTTCATCAGTTTTTAGAATAAAAAAGGGGCCATTTCAATTTGTGAAACTGTTTCATAAAATTAATTTTAATGTAAATGCTTTAAATATATTTGAAATATCTTTTTAAAATGAATTAGAACACTTGAATTTTCTTTGCATGTGATAAATATCAGTGTTAATTATTTCACTAAAAGCTAATTTGTAATAATCTCTTTCATGAATAAAATATTCAAAATTAATTCAATAGCTAAATCTTTGTCAAAGCAATGAGAATTTTATACTTGTAATTTACCCTTTCCAAATATAAAAGTTAATGAATTTTCAAAAACAAAAAACTTAATTATTTTTAATTTACACAATAATAATTAAATTTTCTTTTGCATGGAAATGAATTGGCAGTGAAGATAAAATGTGCTTTTTATCAAGATGCATTCAGATCCTAAAGTCAAAACAATTTATTTAATAAAAAAGTTCAAAAGAAAAATGAAACAAATACCTTAATTTAAAAATCACAACTAGAACTTTTGTAGATATTTTTTGATTATCTTCAAAAGATTTTTAGAAGTTGAGACTTTAATTAGTACAGTTCACTTGGCTATTTTAAAAAATTTCACTGTCCAACAAAACACAATTATAAACCAACGAAGATTGTTGTATTTGCCAAAATTTTCAAAATAAGTAATGCACAACTTAAAATGTTTGTTATACAGATACAAACATGTAAAAATTCAGGTAACATTTACAGTACCAGAAATCAATGCAAATTATAACATTTACAGTACCAGAAATCAATGCAAATTATAACATTCCATTACCAGATTTACATAGATATTTTCCATGGTATTTAAACTGTGTTTTTTTTTTTTAATTATCAGCCCTTCCTCCCAAAACATTTTGCTCAAAATCAGATATGCTATCATATACACATTTCAGAATAGTTGCTTTCTTGTAATTGCATAAAAATTCATTTATAAAGTAAAATTGTAATATTTTGTATAGCCCTTAAAAATATTCTTAACATTGAAACCAACAAACATTAATTTTAAAGGCTTTCTACCACCAAATTGAAAACTGTTTTGTTTCATGTTTTCATACATTCTTCAAATCATTATTAATCGATTTAATATTTCTAATGAAATGAAAATAACACTTTTAGAAATTTTTAATTAGCTAAATATGTATGCAAAATACCTAAGGAAAACCCCAAAACCAATTATTTTTTATAGTTTCAACACAAAAGATGGTAAACAAATGAAAAGGAGATAACAAATAATTGAATTATGCATGACAATAAAACTGAAAGAACCTCTATAGAGACTACATTTCTTGCGCATACTGTTAAACAGTAATACATCTTTTAAATTTCACCATCTACTTTCTCTCTATTTATATATATTGTAATAATCAAAGAGGAACTGACAAAATTATTATTGAAAAAAAAAACAAAAAACAAAAGAAAATATTTTATAAAATGCCATAACAAATTTACGTGCCCAGTCACTTTTGATTACACATTGCCAGTAAGGAAAAGTAGACATTTTTAGAGTGAGATTATGACTATTTTCATGATCATCACATGCAGGTGATACTGATGTACTATAGTATGCATTAAACAAACCATTTCTAAAATTTTCTTTTTTCCTCTTCAATCTGAAAGTAGTATACTTTAGAAACTAATCAAACTTTAAAATAAAATATAATAAAAATTATAAATGGTAATGATACTGAACTGCTAAAAAAATTGGGATAAAATCAGAATACAAAAGCATTAAAATAAAATTAGTTTCTTTTTAATCTTAAGGTAATACACAAATTCATTTGGTAAACCATATTTTTTCTGTAACAGTTTTTAGAAGCCATTTTACATTGCGAATTTTCCAGACAATATTCTTTGAACATATGTTCTAAGTACATACTCACTCTAAAAAAACAACAAAAAAACAATTTATCCTTAAGTCAAATATCACATGTCAAAACTGTATACTCTACAATCATTATTCATAAACACTGTGGTGAGAACTTATACAAAAAAATTAATATTTACTAGCACTCAGCCTTAAAACAAAAACAAATTTTGTGATATATTGTTGAAATGTAAACAAATAAACAATGCAAAAAAATATTGGCACACTTTGTAGCATTTAGATAGTAGAAAATTATAAAAGAAAATTAATTTCAACAATTAGACCATGCTATTGCAGATCTTTCCTGAAATCAAAATTAGCCAAAAATGAAAAAAAAATTTTTTTTGCATTCTGTAAAATATATTTAGGCTTACTAAATTAAAACATGGTTTCAAAGAAACTAAAATATTAATTAGATAATTTATAAAAATCAAAGGTAATATTTGTCTTTGCATTTAAAAAAATGTACCAAATAAAAATTAAACAAATTGCTGAATTTAAAATTATTTAAATAACTACCATTCAGAAGAATCTAGAGTAAATACTAATTGTATTTTTATATTTTATTACAAATTTGATTAATTCATTATGCAGATTTAAAGATCCATGGCAACATAAAATATTTATTTTGGCTATTCATAATTACACATTCATAAATAAAATTTATTCTACTGCTCATTTGTTTGTAAATTATTTTATAAAATGCTTTTTGTAAATGTGAGCTTTGCTTGTTTTACTTTAGAAAAAAATCAGATGAAACATTTTATCAGAGAAACATATCAGCAAACAAGCTATGATAACTGTCTGGGGTAAATTATGGTTAGGTATTATATGGTTCCTGATGTATGGCTATCCTCTGCACCCTGTTCTCCAACATTTAGTTCAGGAAACTGAAACCAGGTTTCCTCTGGTGAATGGTACTCAGGTTCTAAGAAGAAGAATGCATAGTTTCAGGCTGGAGAAAAAAATTGAAAAATGGCCACTCCTTTAATATGATTCATTAAAATGATATACTATTTTTTACAATTGTTAATGCTATTTGTATTTATTTATTTAATTTTACTTTCTCTCTCTCTCTATATATATATATATATATAAGCAAATAAATGAACAATTTTATAATTCCAGTTCAAAACTAAAAGATGACACATTGTATGAAATATTAATAATATATATCTATTGAATGATTTACTTTCATCAGATTCAAAGTTAGAAAATGTTTAAAATGCAATAAAATCATTTTATTCTGATCATTGCTGATAGTCAAGGTTAGACAGGCTTGCACTATCACATCTTCATATATTTTTGAGTTTCTGATTTAAATGAAAATAAATTGGTGGTTCAACTTAAAACAAATCTCTTTACAATGTATGATGGAAAGATTAAATGGCATAAAACAGTTTTGTTAATCATTTCACAGATGACATAATTAAAGTTTTTCTAGTTTTCTATTGTTTTGAAATGCACAACTACAGGTAAGTTTTTTAGCAACCAAAATTATCAAATTGTTTTATTTTTTAAGAGAATTTGAATATTTTTAAATAATAATATTAACTGATAAGAACAAAATTAAATAATAAAATAACCTCTTAACAACCAGTAATATGTTGTTGATCTTCACAAGTTGAATTTGTAAGCCTACTGTAATCATCCTCTTGACTTTCAACAATAAAATCATCAAAGTTTTTTTCACAGCTCAAATTGACAAGAATGGATTTGTTCTGTCTGTTTTCAGTAGTTATCTTTTGCATCAAAACTAATACCCATTCAAAACAACTCATTACTATTGGATTTCTTTAAATAAATCAATTCTTCCAAAAGTACTCTCTATACTAATGGTTACACAAAGTCAGCTATGTTTGAAAAACAATGCTTATGAGTTAGCTTAATTAGTTTATGCTAATTTTATAAATATAAACAAAATAATTATATATTTTATTTTTAAAAGTTGCCATGGACCTTTAAGATAAAAAATCAATGTCTTACAATTTATGAAGTTGGGTTCAATAAAAAAAAAAAAAATGCTAAAAAACAGATTAAATAGTAAAATACTGATTATGCATACACACAAAGGTGTAGAGGCAACTAGGATAGTGGTGAAAGGAAGATTACTATCCAAAAAATACTACACACCAAATTAAAACAACAACAAGAATATTTTAAAAATAAATAAAAAACCAAACATTCATGTTGTATAAATATAGACCAAGAAAGGTTTGTTATAGAATAAATTTGTTATTTAATTAAGATTTTTTTAAAGTATTTTTAAAAATTTCTTCATTAAAAAAATTATAGTGGGCAGGTAATTATTTGTAATTCTAAAAGTACACTAATAACAAGAAAACATATGTAAAAGAAAAGCATGAGAAATCCCATGATGCCACTCATTCTCCAGCGGCTGCCTATAATGGAACACATGAGTGTCAGCAACATGATGAGCAGAAGCAAAATAGAACAAAACAATCCCTCTCTGCCAACATTGACAGTCTTCCCTCTTATCATTGAACTTAACAGCCATGGCACAGGAAGGCTGGAAAGATAAAAAAAAAAAAAAACACGATATTCTACAATTTAAAAAAAAAATCTTAGGTAAAGTATTGCTTAAAATATAGAGTATTCAAAAAAGTAAAAGGTATTTAAGGTTATAATCTTAAACACTGGAACCAATAAAATGTCATCTGAGGATGGTGGCCACCAAGAGGTTTAAAGCTGGAATCTTAATGGTAAGGAACCTGGTTCTTAGTTTAATTTTTAAAAAATAGTAAAAGGGAATTGGTATAACACTTAGAAGGAAGCAAATTGTTACTGATCATATGCTGATCATTTGGGTCCATAAAACATGAAACAAAAACCAGTGATATCCAATCCAAAATTAGCAAAAAAAAAAGTATTATATGAGCACAATAAATGAAAATGCTTTAGCACTAAACACATTAAAATCCATAAAAACTCACTTTCATCATCATCATTTGTAGCACTGAATAACTCATTCACATTATCTGGCTGAACAAATATTGTCATATTGATCTACTTTATCGTCATCTATGATTTTATCAGACATTGCATATGCATCGTTATTCAACAAATAATCATTTTCTATACCATTAAGTGCATTAAAGTTTCCACATTTCAGAAATGATTTAACACCAATATCAATTTTCAGTTCATTCCAAGCATTCACAACTTATTGCCATATCGCTAATCCCTGCATGTTGTCTGCCTTTGTGTAGGTTTTCTGTCCCTATAGCAAACAATTGTTCCACTTCTTTCTTATGACTGTCCTTGAAAGGTTTTTTAATGCAGACATCTAATGGTTGAACCACATTATCCCAGATTAGTAAACTCTTACTTTTTTTGCAATCAACTAGGCCATAAATTCTATCCCTCATTTAGCTATTTATCACAGCTGCCTTCATCCAACCATCTTTTTTTTGAACATGGACAATTACACCTTTTGGAAACTTCTCCTTGAGGATGTTTTTTTTTTTAATTTATCACCACTGGTTTCAACTTGGTTCTGTCAAACATACAGGATAGAACCACAATGAATCTCAATGTCTTAAGTAGAAAAGACTTTTCCCAAGTTATGTTCAATTTGTTAGCATATCAAACTTCATGGATGTTTTGTCCATGTTACCAATGCAAGCCAATGTGTAAGCATTCTTCTATTGATATTAGATAACAAATCAGTGGTATTCTGTGATCTTGTCATCAAGTTCAGCTAGTAGACTGCGAAATCTTGGTTTTCTGACAAAGTTGTCTCTTCATGAACTGGTGTACTGTCCAGCAGTGGCTTTGAAATTTATGTTGCCATTTTTTTTTTTGCTTTTTTCAGGGCATAGAGTTGGATGTCTCCAAGGGAAATGTTATGCCCATCTTGTCAATGACCACTAACCCATTAATTCTTCAGCATCTTCTCTAGCTTTCTGGAAATCTTTCTCCAGTTTCTTACCATCTTCTCTGATACAATGAACCCACTCATTACTGAACAATTACTAGTTTTCTCTGCAAACACTACAACTTTCAGTTTGAACTACAAGTCTATTTGTCATTCTTCCTTGAAGACACTATGACAGATTATGTCGCCCTTCTGAACTTTATGGGTATTTATACTAATACATGAACTGTAGTATCAGGGCCACATTTACCTTCTCTGCTACTTCTAGACTAACTTTCAGACTGCCCTGCCCATACCTACACTTTACTTTACTCACTTCAAAATAGATAAAATTTAAAATTTAGTCTTTGGTGCTAATGCTGAGTGTTTACCAGTTTTACTGATTTGACAATTTAATACATGAAAATTATATTGAGTTAACAGGTATATTAGAATACATATCAATATACAAAGCAGTTTTAGTCACGGTTTCTGGTATAACAAACACCTCAGTCCAAGTCAGGTTCATTTGAATATTATTTCACACAATTTTGGAGCAAAATTTTCTATTGGCTAAGTCATCAATGACATCATATGAAAATGTGTTCAAAAGTTCAGACTCAAGAACAAACCCAAGCTATACAATTCTCTTGACTTAAATATCTTAAGTAATTCTTCATTCGCTTAAGACAAGAAAAAATCTCTCAGCTATGTCTGCTTTTAGATAAATCACTTGCAACTTACCAGCTCTTGTTAATTTGTGAAGCTTATCAATACTCTTCAAATAAGAGCAAAGATGCATGCATTCATCAGCTAGGGCCTCTTCCAAATTGTCAGCATACTGATTTACAGAGATTCATAGCCAGGGCTTTTTAGCACTAGAGTTGCTGCCCCAGGCTTTGGTCTACATAGCCTATATGAAAATCTATCCCTGCTGATTATTATGATAAGTGTAACTAATAACACCGGCTTATCAGTTGCTAAACTACAGATGATGCTGCCATCTGACCAGGAATTAGTACTCCAAGAGTCTAAAAATTTGACAAATTTCATTCTTTCTTGACAACTTAGCATCATAAAACATCTTTAGAATTGTACTTGGGTTTTGAAAGTATTAGGTTACTATCCTTGAAAAAATAAGGTTGAATTTTACATGGGTATACATGGTATATCAAAAAAAATTTTTAATCTTTGTAGACTGCATGCATAAAGTCTCTATTTAATAAAGGTCCTTCAAAAAATTTTGATCCATCAAAAACACTGTCTCATGTGGTTATTTTAAATAGACATGATTTTTGGGCTTCCTAGCATTGGCAACTTTTGAACTGGTGAAAGTACAGTACATTACTTTCTTTTTAAAAGATGTTAATTAATTTTGAAGCCTAGTTTGGCAGTTCCATACTTATCTTTGTTAGAATGCTCAGTTTTTTTAAAGGTCAAATATATTATTTGATCATTTCAGTAAGCAAGTTTTTGTTTTTAAAAACTGCTGGATAGATAAAGAACTGAAGAGATAAGAAAGGTACAAGAAGTGAAGGTTTAAAGTTCAGACATATTTTGTATACTTGAATAAAATAAAACAAAATTAATGTTAAAAAATTGGATTATTGTTTAATAGTTTCTAAAGTGTAGCTACAATAAACTAAACAAAAATTCTTCAATTTATCTAGTCATCATGAGATATACCATACAAGCAATTAAAACAGTATTTTGTTCATTTTCTATAACAAATTGCAGTAAATATTTTTGAAACATCACACAATAAGGAGTGTTTCTGCTTGAAGAAATCCATTCTTCTGAAGCTATAGTATTTGTACATGACCCCCCCATAAATATAATCAATCCTTTATTTTTATTTTAGTTTTATTGATTCATAAGCCAAGCATGGTTAGAAGCAAATAACCAAGTGATGATGAAACTAGTGTGGAAAAGATTTTCATACCCAACAGTGATGTCAAAAATATTACTTCCAACTGAACTGGAGACAGCCATATCACCAAATCCTTTCTTGGCAACAATTACACTGGTAATCAGATCAGGTATGCTGGTTCCTGCAGCCAATAGTGTCAAACCCATTATCTGAATCAAAATTAAAATATTTCATTAGGTCTTAAATTTAGATGCACATGCCATTAGCAATGCATAACTTTTTGAATGACAACTTTCAGAAAAGATAGATGTTATGGATCAAATGCCTCACCAGCATCACTAAAGTGGCCTTTGTGCAGTCCAGGTCTGACCACATACAACATTTCACTGTGAAGCTGTATAAAGGAAATTGTGGTGATAATGCAGTATAATAATAGAATAAAACTAGAATTGCTTTATGTGCAAAATTGCATCTCTTGAGCCAGCTCAGCTTAGAAAATGTCTTATGGGGCTGTTGCTAAATAATCTTATGTTGTGATGATGATGACACCCACACATTTACACCATGTATTAGTAAGGGTCAAGAGTCTAAAAACCTTTGTCAGACGTAATTAAAATAGTGATGTAAATATAGGATAATAAAGGCATAACAGTAAGTTAAAAATGGTCATGTTAAAGTAAATGACCTGGTAAGTAAATAAACTGGAAAAACAAAGAAACATTTCAATCAAAAGGAAACTAAATCAGTAAGCATGCATGTAATAGATGAAGAGCGAGTGTCAGACTAGTAAATATGTGTTATCAAGGTGCAATTAAATTGATGAAGCCTTTAATGTAGTAATGTAGACTTTAGTATTTTATAATAGTTTTTCCTTTTAAAAAAAGTTTATTCATATAAAGTTCATTTAATTATTTAACTTTGTAATAATACAGTTGTCCCCCGGTATTTGTGGGGGTTATGTTCCTAGAGCACCCACGAAGAGTGAGTGAAAAACCGCGAATATTGGACGTGGTCCATAAAAATGCCTATAAACATCAAAATATAACGTAAAATATAATAAAAAAATATAAGTAAATATATAATAATAATTTAATAAAAAATACAACACTCAGAGAAACACTCAAAACTGGGATGATGCGGGGCTGCTGGGCTGCATCTGCCTGAGACAGTGCCTCGTGGGCAGCAGCCAATCAGCAGCAAGGAGAAATGAACAACACTCTCGGATTGGCTACTTTCAAACTTCCAGCCAATAGCGTTTATTTTATATTGATATTTTGCTGAATTTATGTTAGTATTTATATTACAAAATTAGTAAATTATATTGTTATTAATAATTTAGCATTAAAAAGTGTGAAAAATATTTATTGCCCCGAAAAAAGCCATAAAAAATCGTGAAAGATATTTGCGATTCCGTGAATATGCAGGGATTTCCACGAACAATTATTATTTAGGTTCTAAGGAAAATTCCACGAATAACTGGGGCCGCGAATGTTGAACCGCGATTACGCGGGGGTCGACTGTATATGTATTTGTCCTTTTTTGTATAACTACAAATACAATAATTTGTACATACTGTATTTTGTATTGTCTCTGTACATACAAAAAAACTTATTTTTTTGCCATACACAATTTGTATACATATCTCAACAGTATCTACATTAACAAAATATTGTCTTTATTAAGTCTAAATAAAAGCATCAGTTAATAAAGAAAACATGAAAATGAAATATCAGCTTATGTTCCATAATTAGGCTCTTAGCATTGTCTACCATTTCATATAACAAAGATTTATATAATGTATTGTGCAAGTAGCCATTTATTGTACAAAGAGTCAGCATATGTGGATAAAAGATATCTAAAATGTGGATAAATCAAAATCTGATATTGTGTAAAATTGAAATATCAACGCCAGTGGTAATCATAAATCATTTATGATATTTGTATTTGTAGACATAGTTCACTCAATTCAACTGAATTGACCTTTAAAATGCTTGGAAAAGTGTGTTTTTTTTTGGATGTCATTGTCACTTCACTGGTCATGTGAGACTATTTAACTCAGTGGTTCCCAACCTTTTTGGACTCGTGGACCTTTTTCTAATACTCAAAAGACCTGCGACCCCCTGCTATGCTTCCATAATCGAAAAAAAATCAAATAAATTTAGCAAAAAAAAAATCACATGAATAAGAGTTTTATTTGAATATATTGAGTTTTGAGAGAAATTCACCAGGAAAAAAACATTTTACTCTCATACTTCAACACATCTTTCCTTCTCAAAATTTAGTGACTTATGTGAAGCTTGTTGCTGTGTCTGGGCAGTCAGTTTGGAAATTTGCAGCCGTGTATTTGCCAAAGCCAACCTCATGTCATCCTCAACAGAAATCTACTGGTATCAGTGAACTCTACCTCTGATCAGAACAACTGTGTGGTGCCATGTTGGTGTCCAAGTCTGCCTAAAATCGAGCTGGCTAGTGAGTGTCCAGCCGAAGTCACAGTCCAGTCCTTGTAGCGTGCTCTGCCCTAGGCGTCGTGGTCCAAGTCTTTTAGCTGCAGGCCCCAATAGTGTTAGTCAATGGGAGCACGGCTCAATTGCATCAGTCCTACTGTGGTAACAGTTTGAGTTCCGGCCTTTGTTGCCAGTGTGTATTGTCAGTGTTTCTATGAGGGTGGCAGAGTGACAGGAAGCTGTGGGGGGCCGGTGATGCAAGTGTGTTACTGCAGAGGCCTTTGATGCAACTGAGAGTGCCTGCTGTGGGAGACAAACCTTCACCTTCGGTGGTCAGCCTCCCATCAGTGATACTGGCGTATTGGATGCAGGTTAATTTTTGTATACTTTTTTCTGGAAAAAACTGCATCTTATAAGCCAGCAAATTGATACATATAAACAAAAGAAATACATACTCATGAACAGTTTCTTGACTCAGTCATATGACAAAAATTGAAACTTCCAGGATTCCACAATCCCCCCAGAAAACACTTTTCGACCCCCTTAGGGGGTCACGACCCACTGGTTGGAAACCACTGATCTAAGTGATATGTATGTGATGGTTGTCAGATTGTCATTTTATGTTGCTTTGGTTTGTTACTCACTGATTATATAAGAAAATTAGTGTGTTTGCAATAGTTGAAGCTACAACATACATAATAAAAATAATCATTCAACTTCCTTCTTTATTGTATTTTAAAAAAATAGAGTATTTTAAACAGTCCTGGATCAGCAAACTACTGCCAGGAAAATTCTTCATAGAATGGGATACCATAGATAAATAGCTACAAAAGGTTGTCATAACAGCAAAAATGAGGCAAGATGAAGAGTTTTGGGATACCAACATTTTTTTTAGACAAATCCTGATTGTGCCATCAACCAACAGTAAACATGGTGTTGTATCAAGTATAGTAGGAAACAATGTGAACAATGACAATGTTTCAATCTAATAGTATGCAATGATCACAGCAATACCTCATTACATTTATATGACATTTATTGCATTTGTAATTTTGCTAAAAGCAGCAGTGTCCATAATTAAAACTAAGCATACAGTGTAGATTTTTCTGTGAATTCAGTATATTCATTTTTGTCATCTTCCAATTTTTTTAGTTTTTTTTTTTTAGCTATGGCAAGTAAGCAGTTTCACTTTATACAAAATCTTTTGAGTAAAAGTTTATTGTTTTGCTAAAAAAATTTGGCACAGAAGCATGGCTTGCGAATATGTGAATACAAATTCAGCAAGGCAAATATTCAACTTAATGACTTATATTTAAAAAAATATTATTTTTTACTTTTGACATTAGAATAAATTCAAAGATTTTACAAGAATGAAGTAATTAGCATTTACCTTTTAATTTTTTTTTAGAATATTCATGTTAGAAAATTTTCAAAACACTGTACATGGCCTTTCCATCAGCACAAGTAAGTTATCTCAATCAACTCTTAATTAAAAGTATAATCAGTTCTTTTAAATGAAGAGCACTAATGATTAAACGAAATTCTTCAGTTATAATATCTCTTTCTAGTAATAAAAGTCTTGCAAGAAAAAACAGAGCTTAGTAGGTACAGAGCAAAGGTCTCCACTTATAAGTGATTTGAAAGTAATGCTTGGTCCTCTTTTAATAATTTCACTAAGGGAATCAGTTTTTTTTTCTACATGCCAAAGGCACAAGCACATTCTATTTTATCCTTTATGAACCCAACATTAATAAAAAATGTCAAAAAGCCAACCAAATGAAATGATTAAAAGAAACTTAAGAACAAAGTTGCATACTACTTAACACATCTTTGTTGATTATAATGATACTGTGTATAAATATTTACTTACTGAATCATCTAGGTAAACTGTTTTTCCTGTTTGTATAGCCCACCATACCATAAAATATGAGAAAAAAGCTATCCAAATAATGCAACCAAAAAATGAAATGAAAAAGAATTTTTGCTTCTCCTAGAAAAAAGAAAAGAAAAATGTTTAAATTATGAAATAGCTAATTAATAATTAAAATTTTGTCTTTAAATTCTGGTTACCAAAATCATTTCTGATGAATTTTTTCTTTAACTTGACCTGTAAACATAAATTTATAAACATTTTGCTCCATTATCTGATAAATAATAAACAAAAAAAAAACAAAAACAAAAAAATTACTATAAATACTAAGACTAAATTCTGTAAGGAATTCGAGAAATACAGTAAAATCTTATCCCCAGAACAATAATCACAATTCAGGCTATCTGAAATTGAAAGTGGCATGCAAACAGAAAAAAATTTACCATACACTGTACGATTTCACTTATTAACTGAAAAATTATGGTTTGTGACATTTAAAAAAATCTTTTTTTTTGTGACAAAAAAATTAAAATAACATTCTTATACATTTTTTGCTTCTAAAAAAATCCAAAGTCATCAATAAGATCAAAGTTTGTGAATATAAACCCAACATAATAAAAGCAGTCTGAGATTACATGTATTGTAACCACCTTCTGGCTTTTCTCAGAAAATGCATAGCTTCCAATAAGTAAATTTTAAATTCTTTATTTTTTGCAAAGACAGGCCTAGATATTTAGAAAATTACATTTGTCATTGGTTTTTTCAATTTTTTGGTAATTCCCTGGCCCATTAGCCAGAGTTTTATTGTTGTATACAGTGACAATAATGAGTTTAATATGACATAATTGGTGCATTAGCTTGCAGATATTTTTCTTCTATGAATTGTGATAAAGTTTACACATCTAGTTAAGATCTTTGAAGTAATCCATGTTTTTTTTTTTTTTTTTTGATTACTAGATACATCATAAGTTTTTTTACTTGGAAAAAGCAACAAGAATTTCTTAATTTTCTAATTAAAAGAGTTCTGTTACTGCCATTTTAGCAGTCATCACAGGTGTTGTAGTCTAGTTTTTCCAACATTTATAGACAATCTTTTAGGACAAGACTTGTTCTACAGCATATGACAAAAAATTCCTGTTTCATTTGCAATAAAAAATTTTTGAGCTGAATTCTCTCAGTGTGTGTGTTAAGTATGTGACTATGAAATCTATGATGATTTCATCATTCATTGTCATAACCTCACCATTGTTTACATAGAGAAAATTTAATGCCAGGTCTAGTTTTGAATTGATTTAGCAAGCCCATGCTTTTAAAGTTACAAAATTTCAGTTTCTATGCAGAATGTCTATCTTTGGTATCATTAGGCTAAATAGTGGAATGGTATTTAATAAAGTTCTGAGTAAGCAGTAGTGTAGGTACGCTTCAAACTTTGTTTCAAGTCTCCATCTTCACATAAATTTGATGTACATTTTATTTTTGGATGACATTTTGTTTTGCCTGCACACCTTTATCAATTTCATGAACTTAAAAAAATACTGTTCAAGTGAAAATTCCAGCTAACTGATTTTAATTATAAATTTTATTAATTTAGTTTATGCTGATCATAAAGAGAACATGAGATGTTAAATCCAGCTAAAAAAGCAATACTGCTTGCAAAGTACAAAAAATTTTCTGTTATTTGTCAGTTATAATTCTTTGAAACTTGCCAAACTAACATTACAAAGTTCAAAACCCAACAGTTTTTTGAATTAAGGTATACAAAAATGCCTTTCATTTTTGTATGAGCCTCCTGATGTTAGGTAAGCCAAAGAACCCAACTTATAATCTTTTGTTTGAAGACTTACAAAAAGTTTCAAAATCTTTAATACAAAAGCACTGATATTTTTGTCTTTATCTTCATGGAACCACTGTTTTTTTTTTTTTTTTTTTTTAAGAGATAGTATGCATAAAACCACATTTTTTTCATAATTTTCATTACATTTTGGTTTTAATTAATGTACTTTTACAGGACTCCAGATCGTAAACCATATTAATAATTTTTCTAATGCTGGTATATTTATCTCCTATAGAACACAATATGAAGAATCTCAGATCATACAGTCCACAGGTATAAAAAATAAATTTGGCTTAACCAAAATTAAAAATAGCTTTGGATAGAAAATTGCTCTGTGCTGTACAGCTCTTCAAGATACATAGAGCAAGCCAACCTTTAATGCATTGATTTGAAGATTTTAACTGAAAAACACTGACTTAAATATAACAATATTTTAGCTACTGAATTTTGAGAAGATTCTACTAGTTAGGAATCATTAAACATCCAAAACAAGTGTCAATGTGATACAAACTGGTTTAAACAAATGCAATGATTTTTTGAAAAATTAAGACTATGTTCTCTGATGGAAATGATCCATAATATCAGTCAGATAGGAATGATACAAAACACTAAAGTAGATTAACTCAGAACATCCTTTGCATTTAGCTTCAATATTCCTAACGCACAATTTGTAAAGAAGATTAACTCTGAAATCGCAATTAAAAGCATGTGATAACTTTGCCCAAATAGGTCAGATTGGCACTTTGCAGTTGCTTGACAAAAGATCAGTTTTTTTTATGAAACAAACAAACAAAAATGAATGAAGAAAAACAATAGATATTCAAGAAAAATAAATGGCCACTGAAAGTGCATGAGTCATAAACAGACTTTGCTGTATTATAGTCAAGAAAATTTGAATACAGCAGATACAAATGATTTTAAAAATTTCCTTAGCCAAAAAAGCAATTGTTTTTATCTTATAGTTATTCAAAAGGCTTTACATTTTCTTAAATGATAACTTTTCAGGCAAAAATGCGCATGCACAATTTATGAAAAATTACATTAACACTTTGTAAAATTATGCCTTCTATTATGACTACAGTTATCTAACAAATAATGAAAAATTCTAAACTTACATGCATGTTTTATTTTAGTATTTATTCAAAAGTGTTAAAAGGAATAGTGTGCATTTATTTTGGTATCATATTTTTTTCCTGTGATTCGAGATCTCTGTCATGCATATTTTTATGAAAAACTGTCAGCAGAAATCTTGTTTAAAGTCAGCATGGATGTTATTAAGCAAACATTTTGTAGATTTTTCACTATTACTCTCAAGCAGATTCCAAATTTGCTCAATGAAATTGAGATCAGGGCTCAGTGGTGGCTACATTAGTTTTTAGAATTATTCCTTCCTTAGACAAGTAATTCCTACATTAAAAGTTTCAGATTTAAAGTTTATCTTTCTAAAACCAGAATAGTTTCTCCAGTAGTCTCACATCTCTTCAGGATCCGTAGTATATTGTCTGTCTATTATGCCATTATTTTTTATTCACTAACTCCCTTGATATGCATTCACTCTACACCAACATATTTCCTCCATGCTATATTGTTGACACTAGTTCTTTCTCTCTTCTCTTTTGTCACAGATTCACCTTTGTTTACTCAATAAAAAATCTTTATCAGTCTACAATATAATTATTTTCGTCTAGTTTACATGTTATTTAGAAAACTTACATCTCTCTATTTCCAACATGCAGTTTAATACCTTAAGATATATGCATCAGTACAGTTATATATACTGATGTCTGGCTGTAAAACATTTAAATGCTGCAATAAGTTAATGTTAAAATAATATGCATGATAATTGTGTGCTTTACTGTAGCAAAATCTAAGCTTATATGTTTTGTACTTTCAGATAAGTGCTTAGTAAGTCCCATAACTCTACTATGAGTGTGAGGATGCATATCATTGAATTTCTTAAGTAACAAAAATAAAAAAAGCATACCGGCCGTCGAACGTCAGGTAAAGTAATCCACAAAGAAAACATAATAGGTGCAAGTAATACATAAGTGATTCTGTTCTTTGCTGAACTTGGCCAGCTTAAGTCCAAAGGCTTTTCTTCATTTTCTTCAAGATCCTACAATAATGTCAAAATGTTTTGAAACAATAAAATTTGAGTTCATTTTCAAAATTTTACAAATTTGTAAAATTATGCATTCAAATTTTATTTAATAAAATATTTGAAGACTGTGATGAGTAAGTTAGTGAAACTTTTTAAAAACATTTTAATTAACTTTTATAACAGAAAGAAATGGAAAACTAAATTTAAAGAAATACAGAAACAGACTCATTACTGAAATGTGATTCATTGACTGGTATAATAGAAGAATGTGACAGTTTCAACATCATTGGTGATCTTCAGTTCATAAAGAAACTTCATCAATAATTTATACTGAAATTTTTAAAAAAAAGATTTTGAGAAAATCTAAGAATGGAAAAAGCTAAGAGAGTTGGGTTTATGAAATAAGACAATAACAGTGTAAAATCAAAAACAAGTATGAAAGCATAAAATATAGAAAATTTTTAAAGTGAGACTACTTCACAAAAATTTGAATGTCTTACCAGTGTTCGACTGCTGTGACTCTTAGATACCAAAGTAGATGGTCCTCCTGTATCAATTGTTGTAGTATGTGTAATTATGTCAAGATCTGGAGTGGGATGACTTCCCAAAGATCCAATATTGGCAACTTCTGATTCCTGATTGCTGGTGTCATCTTTTGTTACTGGGGATGGTGAAGGTATATTCTGTGACTTATCCACTTTTTCATCTATACATATTTTTCCATTTGATATTGCAGTAATTGGTGAATCTTTGGATTCTTCAGAACTTTTTATACTGTTTGCTCCAGTGGAATCAACAGATGGACTATCATGCTCTTTCCGAATTGCAAAATTGTTTGTCTTCTCATCCTTTTCTGTGTTTACATATATATAAAAAATAGCAAATCAAAAAGTATTCAACCATCACAGAGTAGTTTTAACAAAATCAGTTGCTGAAATGTGTTTGCATGCTTGTAAACTATCACATAATTTAATATTTTCAAATATAACAAATACAACAAGAAATTTTGTGAATCTTTTTATATGCAAATTATGTATTGTTTATTGCAGCAATAAAACATACCAAATAAATATCCAACCAAATTTTGTTTATTTTAATTTACATATAACATGTATACTGTGAATAAATAAATGCATCTATATAATTTCTATTGCGTAAGAGCTATAAAAATAGATTTTAATGTAGTTTATTTACTCTCAAACATGAAAGCCAAAGGACAACTGATTTTCAAGTGAAGGTCTTATAATTATTCAAGTCAAGAATCTGCAACATTATTGTCAAGTTCAGAGCAACTAAAATTGTAATGAATGTATTTAGAATTGTCCAAGATTGACAAGTGAGAGAAAAGACAGAAGCAACTTAAATTAAAAGAACTTCTGAAGAGTAGAGAAGCCATTATTAGTCCAAAATCAGTAATGAGAAAACTTCATAATTGATTGCATAGAAGAGCAGGCAGATAGAAGCTATTCATCAGTTAGAATAGAGCAAAATTACTACAGTTGCAGAAGAGCATGTAAAAAGACTCTCAAAATTTTGAGATAATTGTTTCAAGGAGTAATGAAAGTAAAAAGAACCCTATCTCTTTATCAAATATTTGAGTTTTGAGGAAGCATAGAGAAGAATTTGATTAGAAGTGTGCAGTACCAACTTTTAAAAATAGTGATCAAAAGTCTATGAAAATGTATGATCTCAGAATAAATTCATCAACTAGAATTAATAGTAGAACCATGAACAGATGCATATACAAAAAAAATTATTACCATAAGTAAAAAAACTATCAGAAATTATATTTTCTAGTAAGATAATGACCCAAAGAATATTTGAAACTTTTGTGAAAGAGTTTTTCACAGATCTAAACCAAAATAAATGTCTCTAAAAAGATAGGAAGGAAAGAAAAGAAAATATATATTAAAAAAGTATTTAGAAACCATCATTGTCAAAAAATGAAAGTTAATGTCTGCTGAATATACACTACTGGCCAAGAGATATGAAAACAAATTTGGGGACAATTAAAAAAAAAATAATATAACCAATTTACTTCTTGCCATAACATGGTGAATGTAAGATTCAATACATGGATGCATAAAATACACATTTAATCAACTGACTTAAAAATTTTTCATCAAAATAACTCCTTTCTTCTTCAGAACTTAATTAAAAGTAGTCTGAAGTTTGCCAGACATACAAGGTCTGTCCAAAAAAAACCGAACTTTTTAAAAAACAAATTTATTGCTTTACTTACAATTTAATCAGCCTTCTTGTCTCCTTCAAAATAGTTCCCTCCACTGTTGTTACACCACTCCCTACATTTTTTTCCAGTTTTGGAATGCATCCTGGAACACATTTTCAGGTGTAGTGCGCAGTTCTTTTAGCAAATTTTCTTCGTTCTCTTCTATCGTCTGAAATCAGTGAAGTTTCAGGGTGGATTTCAACTTTGGGAACAAAAAAAAAGTTTGCAGAAGCCAAATCCATAGAGTAGGGCAGCTGGGGGGGTGAGAGTCATCTCGTGCTTTGCCAAAAAGTCACAGATAAGGAGTGATGCATGAGCAGGTGCATTGTCATGGTGCAGTATCCAGTTTTTGTTTTTCCATGCCTCAGGACATCCAAGTAAAACTCTTTATTGATTGTCTGACCACGTGGAACAAACTCATGATGAATGACGCCCTTCCAATCAAAAAAGATGATCAATATCATCTTCACATTTGAGCAACTCTGACATGCTTCTTTTGGTCACGGTGACAATGATCCAACCCACTGCGATGACTGCCTTTTTGTTTTGACATTGTAGCCATACACTCATGTTTCATCACCTGTTATGACACTTTTCAGAAAGCTTTCATCAGCATTCAAACGATCAAAGAGCTCCTGACTGACTGACTTGGTTCTCTTTTTCATTCATCTGTCAGCAGACACGGCACAAATTTTGCAGCTACATGATGCATGTTCAATTTTTCTTTTAAAATCATGTGGCGTGAACTTTTACAGATGCCTACTTCTTTGGAAACTTCATGGACAGTCAGGCAATGATTTCCACAGATCACAGCATGCACTTTCTCAATGTGATCGTTGTCCGTTGTCATGGAAGGTTGTCCAGATTTGGGATTGTCTTCAGCGGATGTTCTTCCCAATTTGAAACGCTGGTACCACTTGTGACACTGCATACTGCTCAAACAATCCTCCCCATAGGCTTGTTGTAACATTAGAAAAGTCTCTATAAAAGTTTTTCCCAATTTGAAACAGAATTTCACACAAACACGTTGCTCTTCAAGATCTTTCACTGTTCAATTTGTGACAAATCGCCAAGTGCACTAAACATACGTTCACTCCAGCACATGTAGATCAATGACTAATTGATGTGGCGTGATGCAGCTATTATTAGACTGAAGGTCAAGGTCACTGATGCACAGCACTGCAGTCATGAGCACGCTGTGCTGGCTGTTTGGCGCGCGGTTTTAAAAGTTTGGTTTATTTTTGGACAGACCTCGTACACCTAATCCATGTGACATAATTTAATTTAATAATAAACAGGCCAATAAGATGATTCCATATGTCACAGAACATTATAAATTGAATGGATGTTTCTAAATCACAAATGTTGAAGGCTACAGTTATTAAAATATTTGGTTGTCAAGATGGCAAAACAAAAGAAGCAAATTAATCTTGAAACATGAACTGCAATTTATACTTTGAGAAAGAAAAGCCTGGAGAAAAAGAGATTGCCAAGAGATAGAATTTCCAATAAGGTATTCACTACACACTGCAAAGACACTATAAATTGAGAACATAGATAACAAAAAGGGCAGATAGAGTGACACATACATGGTTGTTAAAAAGTTTTGTTGGTTTTTTTACTGCAACAATGAAACTTCATATCGTTACTGAATGTGGAGATTATTAATCAGTTTCATTACAATCAGTACACTTCTGCCAATGAGTTACAAGCACATTTATACCATTTTGAAAATATCTGGATTTCTGCAGTTGATAAATTGTTGGAAGGCACTGCTTGGTTGAAGAATAATTTCATATGGAGGAAGCTGTTGAGATGTTTGAAAAGGTGGTAGTTTGTGGGAGAATGGTCAGGTGAATAGGCTGTGTGAAGGAGAACTTCATACCCCAAAGTGTTCAGTTTCTGAAGAGTCATGAGGACGACCACTGTCATGTATCAGGATAGGGCCTCTTCAATTCACCAATGCCAGCTGTCATTGGGAGAGTTTCTGATGAGCAACATTTAATTCACAATAGTACCTTTCAGCTGTGATGGTTTCGCCAGGTTGCAAGGTGGATGATACCAGTTGCTGTCCACAGACAGTGACTATGACCTTCTTTGGGAGGAGGTTTGGTTTTGGAATTCATCACATTTAATGATTCAGTCAAGAAATGGGCTGTTTTTGTTTCTTATGACAAGCGAAGAGCAGATCTCCAGTCAATGATTTTGTTGTTGTTCATTCTACTAGTGAGACACCCACTTGTCAAGCTTTTTCACCTGCCCAATTACATCAAGATGCCGGGAAACAGTTACAGTGCTTATTTCAAGCTCTCCAGTGATTTCTAGCACTGTTTTTATTGGATTGGCTTCAACTGAGGCTTTCAGGCAGACTAATTACTCTAAGATGACTGATTCACTGCATGCACATAAAATAACAGAAATGAGTATGAAAAACAATAAAATATCAAAGAAAAATGCAAGTAATAATTCGTAAAAGCAATTAAAAATAAAACTATTGTTCATAAAGACAGAAACTGTTTAAAGATATATCTTTAAACCAAAGATGAATAATATTTGGTATGAAGCCCCTTTTAGCTAAAAATATGGCTTTAACTAAAGTAGAAAGTAAACAGTAATGACAAAAAATTAAAATATTGTGAATAAAACGCTTTTTTGGACCAAAATTAACAGGATGAAAATGTTAAAGGAACTCCAGATGGCAGTTCCACTCATTGCAAGTGAAAAATAATATTTGCCTTGAATGTCCCCCTGTAGTTAAAATAGAAAAAAAAAAAAATCAAATAATTTAACATGTGTGCAAACTTTGTTACCATTAATAACAAACAAGGTACTCCTAAAATGCTTCTAAAAGCACCCAAAAGGGCTATGAATATCAGCAAGTGCAAGTCTGATTACAGATCTGGAGAGTCAGTAAAACTGCACTACAAACTGTTGGATCATGGGGGGGAAGCACTGATTTCAATGGCATGTTAGTAAAGACCAAAAATGGCAGAGGCTTTGATTTGTTCACTAAATTAAAAAAAAAAAGAATTAAAAGGGTCTGTAAAAATGTGAAGCAAGGTAAGAAGAAGAAAAAAGAACCTTACACTGAGTAAAAATTCAGTCTTTTAGAATTAAGTCAAATGATTGCTTTCCCAAAGTGGTTCCCTAGCAAAAAATAAACTGCAGGATCACAGTTAGAAACAAAGCCAAATTACCATATCAGCAGGAAGTTAAAATCTTTATTAAGCTAGCAGATGAAACACCTGTTCTAACAAAGAGCAACAGCAACAAGCTGAAGTCATTGTAAAACAATGTTGGTATATAAGAAAAAAAAAACTAAAAAAAATTTTTGTCAAATCAATAATATCAGATCAACATTAAACAATAAAAGGCCAGTGAATTAAATAAAGCCAAATTAATTACATACAAAAATGAAATAAAGGGTCTCATATTAATGTCTTCTGCAGAATGAGCCAAATATGAAAATGATAAAGGAGAAAATATGCAGCAAATAATTCTAGATAAAAAGCAATATTTAGGAAGTAATAATAAAGGTTGTTTAAAGGCTAGAAAAACTACAAAATCTCATGTTCATGGACTACATTGTAAAGCTTGCTGGTGAGATGAAATCTTTGGTAATAAACCAGATGGAATTAAGATGAGTAATTAAATGCAGACAAGTTTTAGATACAGCGGTGTGCAAAAGTCTTGCATAAAAATAATTTTTCCTGTAAATTAGCTCGCATTTTGTCAAAAACAGTTGTTATCAAATCTTGCTCATTAAAGTATTTCCATATTACTATTGTGCATCTATTCCAATAATATCAAGCATATTGTTTCATTGTAAGAAAAGTTATAATTTTTAGAAAATCATTTGATTCAAATCAACGTGTGCAAAAGTGTTGCATAAAATCTAGACAGCTATCTAATCAATTCAGATTCAATTCCAATTATGCAGAAAGTGATCAGATATATCAATAATGAGTAGAATATCCGAACTTCTTGATAATTTGTTCACAATGACGAGGCATGCTGGCTACCGAATGCTGACAATTGTCACTACTGAACTCTGACCAAGCTTCCTCGATTTTCTGTTTCGAATCAGTTTTATTTTTTGGTTTTTTGGCACTAACGCTGAGTTTAATCAAGTGCCAAATGTTTTCGATGGGAATGAGATCTTGGCTTTGAGCAGGCCAGTTGAAGAGGAGGATTCGCAACTCTGCCATCAAGGCCTTGACACTCCTAGCTGTGTGGATCAGGCATTGTCCTGCTGATAGATGGCCGTCAGGGGCATGTGGTCACACATATATGGTTCGATAATGTCCGAGACGAGCATTCATTTGAGCCTCCACGTGATGCAACGGGCTGACACTGGATGATTGAAAACAACCCCTAACCATGGCTGAATCTTCCCCTACTTGTAGAGTCGGTCGAGTGCAACTAGGATGGCATTTCTCGGACACCGATTGCCAAACGTACACCTGACCCGCCAAGTTAACCCTCACGAATTTGCTTTCATCGGAAAACAACACTCGGGACCACTGGGCCACGGTCCAGTGGAGATGGTTGCGAGCCCACTGCAGTCGCTTTTGACGATTGTCCAGACTGATGAATGGCTTCTTCTGTGCCGATTGCCCGAACAGTCCCAGCAGATCAAATGCCGTCTGATGGTACATGAGGCTAACTGGATCCCATGGTGCCTTGACAAGGCGGTTTGGATGTCAGTGGAAGTGTGGAATCAGTCAGA
Organism: Nautilus pompilius; assembly: GCA_018389105.1. NCBI lineage: Eukaryota > Metazoa > Mollusca > Cephalopoda > Nautilida > Nautilidae > Nautilus > Nautilus pompilius. The sequence continues at coordinate 1,106,063 of JACATO010000626.1, read as the reverse complement.
GTTCAACATGTGGGCGATCAGATGATCCTGTTGAGCCGTCGTTTTCTGCAGTCTGCCGGCTCTGCGTTTCAAAATTAGGCTCCCATTGGCTTTCCAACGTTTCAGGGTGCGAGATATTGTCGATTGATTGCAACTGATATGATTCGCAATGATCCACTCAGTTTCACCATTTTCTTTCATGCGAATGATTGTGGCCTGCTGTTCGGGGGTCAAATATCGGGCTCTCGGCATAACTATATTGAACAAAAATGAATCAGAATTGTGGAAAATGACAGTTTTTCATATTTATATTCTGTTATCCTAAACTATTATAGCACAAAGTACAAGCTGATTTCATGCAAATTATTTAATTAATATTTAAATTTTGACTGTGCAATTACAAAATGGATATTAGTGTTATAAATCTTTTAAAGACACCGATACTTTTCAATTAAAACAGAAAACACAATAGTTACTAATTTCTACAAAATAAGAACCCATTATCTTAGTCTAGTCATTTTTATGGAAGACTTTTGCACACCGCTGTAAATCATAATATTCACTAAATTGACTAGTAAAATGGCAAAACATTAAAAATATGTAATTATTCAAACAGGAAATAAAATAGCTTATTATGTCTTATGGCAGATACTAAATTAAAAATACATACTTTCCAAAAAAAAAAAAATCTAAGGTTTATTACTAAATATTTAAATGTGAAAAACACTATTTCAAATATTATCAAAGCAAATCATTGATGAAAAATAACTAATCATTGAACAAAAAAACAAATTTTAGTATAACTTTTTTTGTTGTTTTTTTCTTTCTCTTGACCTTAGATATGTTGTACAGACATGGAGTATATATTTAATAAAGAAATTTAAATATTAGAGAGAGTTCAGAAAGAAATCTAAAATGTTTGTGAAAAAAGATCTTTAAAATTTTTTAATGTGCAAACAATCATAAATTTTTTCAACTATTTACAGTTTAAATATTAGTATTCATAACTATAAAATGGTCAGTATCAAAACTGTGGAAAAAAAAGGGACGACATTCTTTGCCATGTTTTAACCAACTTTTGAAAACTGATTCTGTTATTTCATTTGAGTTTTGACATTTATGCAAACTAAAAATAAGCTATGGATTATGTATTTAAAAAAGTGTTCAATGTACTTTCTGATCATGAAAATATCGTCTTCCAAAAATGAGACCTGCTCCAAAGTAGTGGGAACATTTTTGGAGAGATATCTATGGCCAGAAGGTCCTAGAATGGAAAAGGGTAAATTTGAGTATAATTAAACATCACAAAAAAATTATATACTGTTTTGAGTCCAAAACATGCATTTGTCTTTGGCTAAGCATACATCTTCAAAAATATGTTTAATATCAATATGTATTGGGGGATCCATAATCCAGAAACTGTACTGGAAAAGTAAACCAAAGAAATATACATCAAACCTTCACAAAGGGAAGTTTGCCAGTTTTATTGGGTATGCTTCAAAGCAATGAGATATTTTTGAGCAAATTTTTTGGTCAATTTGGAATGGTTCTAACCACTACTAGGCAGATTTTTTTTTTCAAAAAACTCTGAAATGTCAAAGTCTCTGCAACAGTGGTATGCAAAGATGCAATGGATCCTTTGGTGTTGACAAAATCACAGAATCGTTAGCATAAGCTTTATTTGGCAAGGCACTACTGCCAGTATAATCTTCCAATTTTGGTGTTATATGACTGATCTTGTTTATTATGCATTTCATCACTGGCACAAACTTTTCCAACTTGTCCTTCACTATATGCAATAGCTGCAGCATAACTCTTAATCTCCAAAATCAAAGGAAGTTTCTATTCATGTGGTATTCCACCTCTAACTATATAAACATTTGCTTTACTCAGTTTGTGCAACTCATCAGCCACTCTGCAAACAAACAGTACTCTAATTTCTTTCTTCTTCATAAGAACCAATATTTTTTCCACCATATTGCACATTATGCTTTAGATTCATGGCCAAACCAAGCACAAACTCATTTGTAACTTCAAACTTGGAAATATCAGTGTGCTGGACAAATCAATATCCCTGCTTGACTTGACACCTAGGTGGCTGCATTTCCATAGCAAATGAATAAAAATCCTATGTTGTTATTTTCAAAACATACTGCTAAATGATTGGAGACATTCAGTACACTTAAATTATTCACTTCATCATCGTTTTTACTTCAAGGTCAGTGTTTTAAGAGTTGTGCTTGTCATGGTGCCTTTGTCTTTATTGATTATTTTAAAAAAAAATGCTTGACTACTTTTATATTTGTGAGGATACCAAAAGCTGGTGAACAATCTAAAGTACTTCTTTCACATCCTCAGAGTTGCTTCCACTTTTGTCAAACTCTGCTGCTCCAACCATTTTAATGTTCTTCAACAATCTCTGCCTCATAAATTCATTTGACTATCTTCACCATCCTTTCTTTTATGCACTTTCATATATCTCAATTAACCTTAGCACCAAATGAAACACCATCTGACAGGAACAAAAAGTTTTAAAAATCATAGGTGCTTTCTCTTGTTTAGCTTCTTCATTGCTTCCATTGAAAAATCAAGTGCACAATCTTGAAATGTATTTAAATACTCATAAATTTATGCTCTGTTAGCTCCCAACTTCTTTATCCAATATTGTTGTTAGCCTGTTTCAAAAACATCTAGAAATTTACCTTGATTTTCTCAAAATCTTTCTGCAGATGAGTTTGAAACTCCTCCAGTCAATGCAAAAGCAAGCTGTGTTAGTGATGCAATATTTGTGTGTCCACTCCATATATTTCAATGTGCTGCAGTAACTAAGAAACATGCATCTATTATGCACTTGTTGCATTCGGTTTCTGAGTAAACAGTGACAGATTTTCATCTTTGTATAAGCAGAGAACTTACAAATATTGGAATAAACTGAAGTTGATATGTCGGGGTATTGTCACATTAGAACATTACTTTTACACATAATAACTGCCTCCCAGTCAGAAAGGGTACCTTTTTACAGCTTGTCACCATTTTCAGCAATACATTTACAGTATAACATGCAACTTGTTTCTGCCTACTGTCAGGCTAACACTATGATATACATCTTCATTGTCTTTGACCTCAAATCTCCTTTATTGCTTCCTGCTAGTTCACAACCAGAACATGTGCCTTTAGAGCATGTTCATTCCATTTATTACTTACTTTGCATTTAATTCTAAGCCAATGAATTGCATTGGTCAAATTAAAATTTTGCCTATGTCTGTGATAATGAAAATTGAAGAAGTTTTCCACTGTCTCTTTGCTATAAATGAGCTTCTCATGTAGAGTCACATCAACTACCCCATTGTTATCAATCAAATGCATCAGAAAATTTTTTTGAAGTGCTACCATTGCAATATTGTTAAAATGTACTCTTAAAATTTTTACCAATTTTCAGAAAATGTATTAGCAGCTTTTTGCATCTCCTCATACTGCATACCAAATACTTCTGCTTCATCTTATCTACTGCATCATCCTCATTGATATTAACACCACTGAGCCACGACATTTATATGTGAAGTTCAAACTTTGCCAGAACATCCACATAACATCTAGCATAGGATCCAACCCTGAAAAGGCAGCCTTGGTAATTTTAACATTGCTGCATTAATATTTTGAACTATTTTTTATTACTATAATCCTCACCATTAGCGAATGAACTTTGATTCTCACTCTCATCATACATTTCATACGGTTTCCACAATTTTCTAGGCTTATCACTTTACGCTGCTGTATTGTACATTTTTCTCAAAAGATTTACTGCTTTCCTGTGTAGATGCTTCAGGAATTTCACCAAAGTCACTTTTATAAGAATCCTTGCTTTCAAACTACACCAATGAAGCAAAGAGAATACAATCTGAAGATCCCTCCTTCTTTATTTGCTTGTTTGGAGAGCTCATTGCTGTTCCTTATTTTTCTTTTTGCTGTTGTTCATCGTAGATGATCAAATTGACCAATGCCAAGAAGGGCCTGGGATCACTGAACATGCCTGCTGGGTATTGACATTATTACATGAATCAATTTGAACAGTTTCTAGTCTTACTGACAAAAGTCTGCTTGCCACTGCTGAACCAATCACATCCACATCATTTTCACAATAAATACACTACATGTTTCCTACTTATACGAATATTTTCATTTTAATGACCCTGAAGTCTTAGTATTTGTATTTAAATGTGTGCACTTTGTATCCATTCGTTAAATTTCTAAAACACTTGTAATCAAAATAAATGCATTAAAAAAAAATACTAAAGGCCAAAATCAACCATTTTCCATTCTTATATAAACAATTTTAACAGTGAATTACCACAGTCTGGCAATAATGCAACTAAATATCACTGAAAAGAATGATTTCCTCTCCAGAAACATTTTAGTTTATATCAGTATTCTTGACTAAGCATGAAAATCTTGAATGCAATATTCAAAATTTATATTGGTCAAATTTGATTTCCTTTTCTTGAGAATCAACTGTTAATATTGCAATTTTTTAGACTACCGGAGGTTTGTATAAGCCATGCCTCTCCTTTTAGCAACTAAATTTTAATGATAAGATGATCTTTTGTTGGGATTATCGTGTATCCCCTACTGGTTTGTGGTCTACCTTTGTATGCTATGTTTCTGTTAATAAAGTTACCATCATAAATCTTGAACTGTGTTGTGATATAAGTCTGATGTATAGTTTACAAGCATCTCTAATTTTAACATTCCAATCATCCTCAGACTAGTATTAAAAACATATTTTTGTATTTCTGTAAGCAAATGAAGTATCATGTAGAACATTATAAATATATCACAATTTTGAACTACTAATTCTAATTTGAATGGCAATTAAGGTTAATTGTATTGAGTAACTATATTTAAAAAATGGTATATTTAAATTAATGTGTAAGTGCAAATGGCTATGTTTTGGTAAATAAATGCTCATACATTAGTAGAAGGTTAATAAGCTATTTTCTATTTTAGACAATGAAAAGGCAGACTCAGAATTAAAGTATGGCTTGTGTAATAAGTGGAAAATTTACTAATAAAGTTATATTAAAATAAAATAAGCATTAATAGCAAACTTCCACATACAGTTTTATATTTTGGGTTGAGGTGAAGTTTCTGAAAAGAAGCATAATATGCAAATACTAGAGTTCTGTTTTCAAAATATTTCAGATAAATATAAGTAAATTGGAGAACATAGAAGTGCATAATTATCCATCCTGTTAAAAAAATGTGCTATAGACAAGTAGTAAAACAATAAAGTACACACAGATGGATGTTGTTTTGGTTGAATGGTGACCTTCACTATAATATAAATAATATAAGAGAAAAAAAAAACAGCCTATGTACTATCATGCCAAATGATAATACGTCAAAGCATAGAATCAATTACTGACTGGTAAATGTGATTAGTAATGAATCTGACAAACAAAGTCCTATGAGAAAAAATCTCTTGGATACAAAAGTAAGTTTAAATGAATTTAGATGTAAAGCAAATAAATTTACATTAGTAGCTCTAATTTTTAATACAGATCATTTATTGCTTTAGATACTGCTGCACAAAAATTTATTTTAGAAAACTGAATCTGAGCTAGAAAGGCAATTTTTTGACAGATTAATTTATGTTCAATCAAGTTTTATTTTAGTAAAAACTGTTCTCTGCAGTATATTTAAGAGTTAAAATAATACATTAGCTATTACTTTATAAGCTCAAACAAAACAATAAGAATAACAACTTTATACTTATAAATTTATAAGTATAAACTAGTAAAATTAGTAGCTTTCATGACAATATTTAAGAAAATGAAATTAAATAATTTTTGAGGCTGTAACCAATTTTTTAAAACTGACCAATGCATATTGAAAAGTTGAAATCTTAATTACATAAAAAAGAAAATATCTATGCTATCTAATTTTTAAGATGTAAGCAAAAACCAATTTTAAAAACTGAGTATTTTTGTAATTGATAATTAATGCTATCTGCTGATTTCTTGAAGCACTGCTAAAAGACTCATTTCCAGTAAAGCCATTCACTCTTAAATAACAGCAAGTGTATCCATTAACTACAGTATGGTAACTATGGTAAATCAATAAACAAAGCCATCAAAAAGTCACATTTGTTTATCAACCCAAATCTAATTCATAGAATTATCTGAAATGTTTTCTTTCCATAGCAACCACAGTGATTCATAGATGAAAATTTGAATGCACCCAGTAGTATTACCATGGTAGCAATATACTTTTCAAAGCAACAACAAATGTTTGTGAAGAGAATCAATTTAGCAAACCTTGAAAAGTCCACTGCTCATAAACAGCATACTGTAATCAAATGATATTATAATTTCTTATATCCTTCCTATTTAAAACAGTAGTCATCTGGATAAAAAATAAACTTTTCCCTAAATAGATTTATAAAAATCACTGGTTATTAACATTGTGCAAATAGTACTATAGTCAAATGTATTAACTTCACTATCCAAAATAGTAAAATCATATTTTTCTCAAAGTGAATAAATTGGTACTGCTTACATCTGTCAAGGCCTTGCCATCAATTGTAATCTATTAGAGTTCATTTTTATTTGCTAAAATGAATTATTCACATATATAACTTATTAAAATAATTTTTATAGTATATTTTCCATCATAACATAATTAAACATGACAAGGTGAATACACTGGTATGTACAGTGGATTAAAATCTTAAATATTCATTTTTTTAGTATAGTCATTCCTGATTTTCATCAAATCTGGTAAATGTTTTTGGCTTTGGGAAATAAAAGAAAGATTATGTTTTTGATTTTAGCTACCAAGTAGGTTGCTGATAATACAATTAAAAATTCGAACAAAAATTCTAAATAATTCATGAGGGATAATGCTTTTCTTTCACTCACTCTTTTTTGCACCCTCCCCCAAAACACACACATGTGGATTTTGCAAACTGACCAACAGAGAATCACTTTTAGATTTTCTTGCAATTAAATGATCTGGCCATTTCCCATGATGCTTATAGTCCCTAGTGTTTATTTTTTTAAAATATGGTGAACTGACCTTGGAGCACCAGCCACATGTAAGAGAACCCACACATCAGTATGAGAAGCAAGAACTTTTAACTGCTTACATGGGGAATACATCTAAAGAAATTAATTTCCAAGTCAACATAAAGGCCTAATACTTAATTTTAAAGATGAAGGAAAAAAACAACAAATGGACAAGTCTTTTTATTTGATTTTATGAGTGAATTTATGTATTTTTGGTAGCATAAAAAATATAATTGAAAATTTTTTTACTTGTAACCTAAAGAAATTACTGAGAATGATACCTACCAAAATAAACATACTAGTATGTGAAAACTAACAAAAATGATTGCCACTATTAAAATTTATAACAAATGAAAAAATTAATTCTGCTGCATATGTTCAACAAAAAAAACTAAAATTTGCTAATGAACCTGGATAAAAATAGCTGAAAAACTATGATTGGCAATGTAATCTGTCTTTTCTAAAGTCTGCAATTGTACATAAGCCTGTGCAGCCTCACAGACAGAATGCTGAATGCTAGTACTAACAAAAACTAAGCTCTAGAAAGGGAAAGGTCATAATAAAACAAACTACTCATGAGGAAGAGGTTCTTGTTAATGTTCATATTTTAGTGTTCTATGGTTTGTTCTATAATACCGATGTTCATCACTATTAATTGGTTTTAATAGATTCCACAAGGTTGCATTTCAAATCAGTGTCAACATTTTAAAATTCCTACACACTACATTATGTAAATGAGTTATTTTTAAAAAATATTTTATAAAATGTAAATTATTCTACAGATGTTTTTTGTGAATTAAAGCTTAAATTTTGAATCTCCATTTCACCACAACTCTTCTTCATATGTTAAAAATACAAATATACACCTAAAAAAACAACAACATGCATTTCCAAGCCTACAGTGCTTGTATGTTAAGTTTAAATGTGTTCATATTCTATTTAAAAATGAGTTGCATATTGATCTAAACTCTCCTTTAAAAAAAACAAACTTGGGTGTCAGTGTAAGTTAAATTAAATTGTTTGGAAAAAACAAAATAATTGACTGAAATGGCAACAATACCAGTCTAAAAATGATCAGACAAATTGGAATTGGAAGTTTTAATAATGTGAGACTACAATTAACCCCAATACAAGTTATGGCATAGACCAAATCAAAAAATCCAGCTGTTGTTGCCTCCTGTTGCACAATTTTTAACCAGGCTCACTTCCAGTTGATCAAGAGACTGTGATGAAGTGGGAAGACCTGATGATCTCAAACACCTAGAATGCCCCAACCAAGTTCATTCAGATTTAATTCTAGTGATTATGTAGCTTTGACAATGTGTGCACAATATGGAGTTGATGTCATCCATAAATATGAAGTTGGCATCTACATTGGATTAAAGTGACTACTATGGGTGTAATTATCTTATCCCTGTATGCAACAACAGTCATGGCACCATCCTAAAAATAAAATCAATTCTTCAGCCAACTTGAATACCAGCCAATACCATCAAGCTGCCTCAACCAAATTGATCAGCATGCTGGTTAATGCTGCAGATAGCAAATTGTTCCTCAGCTTCATAAACTCATCAGTAAAAGGAACATGCTGCCAACAGTTAAACCTCCAATTGTAATGCTTTGTTGCCCACTGCATGTACAGTTGTTAATGGTGTTATGTTAGAGCGATGTGCAATAGTGGTATTCTTGATTACATACCACTAGCATGGAGCTTGATGCAAACTGTCAAAATTTTATACTGGTTCCTCTTTGAAGGTCATTTTGAAGAGATTATGCTGTTGAAAATGGTTTCATATGGCAGTGATGACAAGATAGTGATCCTCACAGGGTAGTTCAAAACAAGGTCCCACCATGAACTAGCCAGTCTGAAGTACCTTGATAGTATCCTAGAAATAACATTGCAAAGAGCAATGTACTGGGAAGAAAAAGCAAACTGCTTATCCCTTCTTGAATCATCCTGATGGTCTGAACCATTTTATTTTGTGTTAATGATGCCTAAGCATTCCTAAAGTGACTTTGTAGCCACTTTATAGAAGAAATGGTAATGGGCTGCATGCGAAAATGTACACAGATTAAGTGGAATAAGCAATTTTCACACGAGTTTCCAAGGTCACTTAGTTCTAAAGCAAATTATTATATTATTATATGTATGCGCAATGCCAAGTTTTGGTTTCTTTCCTCAATATGCAGGTCCTCTTCAACCAGAATATAAACATGTTCAAACTACGATACAAGTACTACAACTTGGAAATACTAGTTTACTTTTTGTGATAAGTAAATAAAATGTGACAAAATTCCAATAATTAGAAATTCTTATATAAATAAGATTTCAACTTTAAGGATTTGTTTTTTTCAAAATCCACTTCTATATAAACTGAATGAAAGTATGTTTATACTTTTTAATTGAGTTTCAGCCAAACACATATTTGCCTTTCATTAAAAAATTCAAATAAAAATATTGAATAATTGTGTCTAAATTAGGAAATGCATAAGCTACTGTTAAAAAACTAAGCATTTGAAAAATTTGTAGTAGTATTTAAAAAAAAATGTTAATACAACATTTTAAAAAGTTATCTTCATGATTTCATATTGCTCAGCAAAAAATAATAATAATAAACTGACAATCATTGTTTTTAAATAAAGATTTTATTAAAATACAAAAAAGAAAAAAATCCATGTATTTACTTGAAAAAACTTCAAATATATTTTTTTAAAAAGTTTTTCTTTTCACAGTATTTAAAAGGTGAAGATATTGATCACATTAGTAGCCAGTATAAAAAAATATTTGCTTCAGATATTATTTAAACAATATCTCTAATTCCTTAAAAATGTTATTTGCACATAAGTTTTTTTTTTGTTTTGTTTCAATTACTTTCATAATATACCTACCTCCAACAGGATCTAAAGTTTGAAACATAAGTTGCAATAGACCTTGACGAAAACGTCCACCTCCTGAATGAAGAATTGGAATACTGCATATTCTTGATTTGTCCTAAAAGTATAAAAATAAGTTTAAATTATATGTATATGTATGGTGAATAAAGCAGAAATACCAGAGATACATATTTAATGGGATACATCTATAACATGTTAAGAAAAAAAAAAGTGAATGAGTAAAGTGAAAAAATATTTTTCAATATCTGAAAAGATTACTAACTACTTTGTTTTATGTTTGTATGATTAGGGATTCCAAAATCTATTGGTCTCATATCAACAACAATTCTTTTCCACACAATGTTATTAATTAGTCAATCAGGTACAAAGGCCACTGGCTCCAGTTGGGGTAGCCAAACTTAAAGTGGCAAAATTTTATTGGACTGCCTATATATATATTGCCAGATAGCAGTCTCAAATGAATAGCTTTTGGCAGGTAGAAGAAACTAAAATCTGACCTTTTCTTTAAGTACTGTTGTAATAAAAAACCTTAAAAAAATAACTGACATAATTATGATTTTTTAAAATTGTAACTAATTTTACAACTTTTTAGTTTAAATATGTTTGTTTATGTACATGTTTAGCCATTATAAATAAACTCCTTATTAGTAGGGTTATTCAATAAAAAGAAAATGCAACTTAGTATTCTGACTATTACAAACTGATCTATGATGTAAAGTTAAGTTTCATGAATTAATTAAATAAAGCAACCAACAAATGGAAAGACATTTTTGATAATTTGAACAAACTAGTTTGTGATCAGTGCATATTTAAAAAAATGCCAGTATCAATGTCAGTGGATGGTTTTCACTAAGCTACTATATACCTTGACATAAGTTAAACACCACCAAATTTTCCATAAAGAAATTTCCGGCAAAACTACTGTATAATCTAAAATTCATTTCTGGCTAAAGCCTGGCCTAATGCAACAAACTACTAATATTTTGGAAAAAAACATTTGTTCATTTTATAGTATTACATGGCACTTTTAAATAGCATAGAAAAAGTAGAAAGTGGCTTTTGAAAAAAGCAATCTTGTAAAGTGTATCAAGAATCAATTGTATTGCCTTGGAGATATGATACTATTGCACATACAATGAAGTCTGTCATTGTAGTCCATGAATACTGATCTTGTAAAAAAGCAGGTGATTGTCAAAATGAAGAATAGACTAAAGAATTTTTTTCATGGCACCTGTTGGTAACAAGATCAAGCTTACAGTCAAAAGATACTCTGCACTGTGACCGATCCACCACTACTAGTAATGTTTCCTTGATTATGCATTTCCATGTTTCCAAAAGTCTCATTTAACCAATGACAGTGCAGGAGAAAATGACTTTCATTGAACCAATAATTCTCTCTTCAACATTCTCAAATTCCACTATAAAAGTTAGGTCTAGCTTGCTCATTAAGTCTGACAACCTTAGACATTTCACCCTATTGTTGAGTTTCCAGAGTTTTTCAGGTAAATAGATTTGGCAAAGGGTTTATAGTGCATTTCATGAATAACTTCTGTCTTCTCTAGGAGTCATTTTACAGAGACATACACTCTGCACTTTATCAACAACAGTTTTTAGTATTGCAACGAGGCTAGCATTATTGAATGATAAAACAATGATTTGGTTCACAGTTAAATAAAAAACAAAATAATAAATCAAAATACATTAGTCAGTATGAAGACTTGATAATGCAAGCTTGCTTTCTTTAGTATCAATGTAATAAGAATCAGAAACATTTTTTTAATCTGTTACATTTTTTACTCTTAATGTGATGAAGGCCAGCCCTTTGACAATTATATATTTCCATATAGTGTCTCCTGCACTCCTGTGTGTTGTTTAGTTTCAAAATGAAATAAAACATCTGTATGTGTAAAAGAAAAAAAAAAAGGTAAATATAAATAGCAGTAACTGATGTGGAAAAAGAATCTTAAACTTAATTTTAATGAATTATAAAAAACGTGATCATTTTTCAATTTGTTTCTGCATCCTGAAACCATACAATACCCAACTATAATTTATGGTAGAGTTATCATAACTTGTTTAGATACATATTCCTGCTAAAATGTCACACCTGTTGATTATTTTTTCAAAAGTGAAACAACTATGAGACATGCACAGCAAAAAGCCCATTTCTAAAAAAATATTTCTTTTAATAATTTGCAAACAGACAAAATAAATGTTATTTATAAACATGTAATTTTTGATAACCAAAAATATAGTTTTTAATGCCATGAACCTTTAAATGGCCAAAATATTTATGTAAGAAATGTCATTAATTTTACAGTTATGTTCATGACAAAATATTAAGTCAGTGATGCTTAGCCATATGTCATTTCCAACTCACATGCTTACTAATTACACACTAAATGACAGAAAAGTTTACCTTTTTAAAAAATTAAAATTTATTTCTAAAAATAGCAACTAAAATTTACACAAAGGAATTTCCACCTAGAAACTGACAGAAAATTGATTTAATTTCATTAAACATTTTTTAACAATATGCATTTCAATATTTAAATTAATCATTTAATTATTTGTTTTTTAAATCTTAAAGTTTATAACAATACTTCAATATAAAAGTTAAAGCAATCGTTAAAAATTCATAATCCATTGGTGATTTCCTTCTTTGCAATCAATACTGTACCATACGTTTCTTTATCATACACCAAGTAGAGCTTTAATATGAAAAAAAATTTCTATAACATTTTAAGTCATGATATATTTTTTACATTTTTGAAAAAAATTGTACTAATTCCTAAAACCTCAACATATAGCACTATGAAAAATTATGTAATTTCCTTGTCAAATTACTCCACTTATCTGCTAGATTATTAAAATTGTTTTCAGAAATGTGTGTGTACTTTATTTGATTATTAAGTTAACAGTACTGACTAAAGTGGTTTGTCTAATATTTTGGGTAAATCTTTTTTCTAGAATGCATACACGCACTCTCATGGATTATGTCCATACATTTATAGAGAATACCAGACAGCACACATACAACTTTTATTTCAAATCTTCACAAAAAATGCTTAGAAAGGTTTGAGCAACTTTATCCTGCTTAATCTCAGATATGCTCAATAAATTTGAGTGGATACTGATAATCAAATGCTCAGACGCTACATAAATAAGATGATCAGTTACTACTTTCTACAACATGCCAGATGCAGTTGCTTTCTACATTCATTTTGATCCCACATAGAAAGAAGTTAGTAACATAAAAGACATCTTTTCTACAGATGCTAGTAAAACTAATTCAAGATGCTGGCTATGTGCAACAAAAACTAACAATTACCTCAAAATAAGAAACCAACTTAAGAAAGTGGGATCATTGCAAGTTATTCCACTGAATAATGAACAAATATTCAGAATGTAGATGGGAAGACCATAATTATGTAAAGAAGATTCCAAGATATTGTAAAAGTTATGATAGCTAAAGATAATTTTTAAGTTTACCATGTTTCTTTTTGCCAATTTTATGCCACTCTTTATAATTTTTTAAATATTAAGCTTTACAATGTTTAAATATTATTGTGTAGTTAACTAAGCATCAAAATAAGAAAGTATTAAAGTTTTTAGTCACTATAAATAGTGTAATTTATCATGTATAGATGTAGAATCCACTGGTAGAGAATAATACATACTATTAAAAAGTCATTAATTGGGAGATTGTTTAAAAACCTTTCTGTAATAATTTTTAGAACAAAAATAAAGGTTGTCATTCAACTTAGTATCAACATTATCAATGACTTAAAGCATGCAACATTTTTCACTAACTAAATTTCATAGCAATTATTTAAATTATCATTTAAAAAAAAATAAATTATGCAAGATTAATTTTGTACATTACAAGCCAACACAAATTACTTTATAGTGTATAATGCTATGGTGAAACATTTCAAACAAAATATACCCAAATACACATTCCAGTATATTTCCAAACTACATGAGCAATAGTAGTTTCTAAAAAGGAGAATAGTTATTTTGCACATACTATACCTCATTTCTCCTTTGTGGAAAATATTACAAAGTTTATATCTGATAATTGATTTGATTTAAAGATGAAAAACAATTTGCATAACTACAACTCTATTTTCCAGAAGAATCTTCTAACCTTTTTTGCACATGCACATACATAAGTAATGGTAAACATAATATTGATAAATAATTTGCATGACAAGGTAAAAATTCTTACATTTCCCTAGTAGAAGTTTCAAAATAAAGTCTGCAAAGCATTTTTATGGCTTTTTCTTATTAATATGTTTTATATTTTATTATATAGTATCTAACTTCAAAATAACAAAATTATAATATCTTAATTTGTGGAACAACTATCCACGAGAAAACAGCAAAAATATCTTGGGCATGGCTTAATAAGTTTTTAGTTCATTAAACTATTGGCATTTTATATACATTTACATGGCATGCAATAATACAATAGACTTTAGTTTTAAAAAAACACACACAAATTAGATTCTTAAATGTTTTGGTAGTAATGAATAAACTAACTAAAAAAAATAGAAAAATGAAATGTTTTCACTTTTAGGTATTAAAGAAGAAAGTTGAACATGCTTTCATTTTTGTCTTTTACCCAAAAGTCCAAGCTCCAGCTGGTAAAGAATACAACTACATCTTGTTTAGTCACATATTAATGTTTTACTGTAGTTTTCCATAAGAAATGATTTTATTATAAGCTAGTTATTATGCTGATTGCATTTGAGATTAATTGTCTACACTCCACTCCATCTATGGCTTTAAAACATCAAATCAACAGCAAAACTTTAGCATTCCACTAGTATTCAGTTACATACTATTTTTTATTTTTTCATTTTAGTATAGTGATTCTGAATATTCACCTATTTAAAAAAATAAACAATGCAAATCACTAGTCTGTATTCAAATGAAAAAGAAAAAAAGCAACTAATCACATCAATCATTTGTCTAGAGAGAAAATTAGAAGTATTTTAAAAATAAGATTGTACAAAATAGTATTTAGAAATATAATTTACTTACCTGAGCTTCAAGGCTCTTCATTTTGCAAATATTTATTTTGGACAATTTAGATTTCACATATACCTCAATTGCTGCATTAAATTTCATAAAAATTACATATATAACATAAAGGAAAAACAAAATTACAGACTCCCACCAATATATTTTGCCATCATTAAAGAACAAAATTAATGCAATAAGACCTAAGCTGTAGAAAGTTGTATCTCTGAGTAGAGGCCACCATGTCAATGCAAGAACAGTTTTGCTAAATACAGCACACATCCCAATGACAAACAAAATGTTAAACACAGCAGATCCAACAATTGTTCCAATTCCAACATTACTTTTGGCTATAAAAACACCAATAAGGCTGGTAAAAAGTTCTGGTGCACTGCCTCCAGCAGCCATAAAGGTTGCGCCTGCAACATCCTCAGAAAGGTTCAATTTCTGAATTATAACATTAAGAGAAGGAATAAAAAATTCATCGCAAACAATGGCTAATGCAATAAACATGTAAATCATGCCTATTATGTGTAATATCACAGCTCCTTTTCTCCGATCTTCTACAGAAAATATATCTTTGGGATACTGTGCTTTTTCTTTAGTATCATTCACCGCAAAAAGCTTTCTCATTCTTTGAGTATCAGATGACCATACACTTTGATCAACTGGATAACCATTTGCTTTCAGAATTGTTGAAGTCATGAAATATCCTAGATTTGCTAGTGAAAAGATCATGGTGAGGACTAATAATTGCCAAATTCGGCCACGTCTTTTAAAGAATTTCCACATTATAATGTCCAAAATTATGATTTAAAAAAAAAAAGTGTGTGGAGTATACCAGTTGGTTTGTTGGGTTTTTTTTTTTCGTTTCCTTTTTCTTAAAATTAAAATTTTTAACAATTTCCAAATAACGTAGTTCCTTCCGTCTTTCTAGAACAGTGTGCAGCAGCCTCCACTTTTTGCTGGTTCCTAAAAATAAGATAAGAATTGATTTTTATAAGCTATATCCAAACTGTTGTTACTGTGAATTATGAAGATAAGGCATATCATTATAGTAATTCCAATGGTTAATTTGGTTATTTTCCCAAAATAAAAAAAAAATATTGCTAACAAACATACATGTACATCATTGACACCAGTTCAATGCATATATATTATACTGCTTTTTCAATAGTACTGGCCAAACCTGACAACAAATGCAGATTTTCCTGCCTCTTAGCAACACAGGAGTGTAATGTTCATTCTATATGAAATGACCCAGCTTATAATCAATATCAACAGCACAATAATAGAACAGCCAAATACTTTGCCAGCCACATAAATGCAATATTCACTTTTGCACATATTTATACATAAGAAAAGCATTGGTTCTTTTTTTTTAAGGTTTAACAAAATAACTGGATCAACTTTGACAAATTTTCAACTCCATCTTTTAAAAAATGTTTGTTTCATAATATGCCATGATCAAGTAATATTTGGTATGAAAAAAATTTTCAAAATTTAAAACAAAATTTGCAAAAAATAATGTCTTTTAAAAAAACAAGAGTTTATTAATTATAATTTTGTCCTTTTAAGTCATTTTTAAATTTGTTTGTTTTTTTCTTAAACCCAGTGTATGCTGGAGCTTGTAGAGTAACAAAAGTAAATTTAACCAACATTTTATAATAATTAAATTAAGACACTTTTCATTATTTTTCCAATACAATGAGCTGCATATGTAAACCACTTCTGGAGTTACAAAATATATTTCCAAATAAGCAAAAAAAGGACATTATTTTTTGTTTAGTTATTTTAACTTCAGAGTATTCACAAAATGAAAGCTATTGAAGAGTTTTTTGGATCAAACTAAAAAGAATAAAAATTTTTGATTAGCTTATTTTGTTATAAATAATCTCTTACTTATATATAAAACATTTCTGTGAAAAGTTATTTCCTTATAAAATTGTAATATAGATAAATACAATCATACAAAGAAAAAAACGGGTTCTAAAATTTATATATACACATTTTTTTTTCTAATATAGTGTTTGACTTTTATGTTATAAGAGTCAGTTTGTGACTCTCTTTTCTATGATTATACAAATATTTCTATATGTACTTATGGATAATGTAAAAATAAAGTTCATCTCAGGTCCTCTACAAAATCAATAGATTTACCTTACTTATTCTTAAGCAAATCTTTGACGGGATCACTGGGTTTAATTTAGTTCTGGAGGATGTCTATACCATTTGTTTTAAACTTTCTCATTTTTGATCAAACAACAGTTTTCAAAGTACCATACTTTAATAAATTAACTATTAACTTGCTGAACAAATAAAAAAAAAAATCATACTGATATTAAATAAGCAAACTTCTAAAAATAAACAAAATAGTTTAAATAACACTTGACTTTGAAACTATTTAGAGAGTAATCCAGAAACTTAACTTAAAAGAATTAATTATTATGTTTTATTAAAATTAATTATGTATACATTTCACAAACAACAATTGAAATAAGAATATAAAGAACTTAGTGTGATAAAAATGTTACAAAATTTTTAAAGTTATGTCACTGTTATCCATAGCATAACTTTTTACTAACAAATATATCTACAACCCAAAACTTCCATTCAAAAAGATATAATTACTACAAAAACAAGCTGGTATATTTATTTATACTAAGAAGTGTAATTTTTAATAAATTTATAGAAAAAAGTCTTGCAGATATGCTGCCACATGTAATAAGATAAAAACAGGTGATTAAAAAAGCACATAAAATTATTAAAAATAAAATTATCATGTTAGTATCAGCAAGTGTAGGAGAAACTATGACCAGTTTATGGTTGACTACTAAAAAAAAAAGCTCAAATGCTTTCACAACCTGAACTAAACAATTACTTACTAGCATTTTTCTTTGTTGGTTTTTCATTACAACTTTTCAGAAACCCATTCATGTATATGATGAAGTAACAAGAAAACTAGCAGTTCACCTCTATCACTGAATGTAATAACTAGTATACTCCACCACATCCCCAACAATCAAAAGAAAATTATTATAGACTAAAGCTGTATATATTCAACAGGGTTATTGTCAAGCAGAAGATAAAAACCTAAATGAGAATGCTTTGATATCTAAGCAAAGCTTTCAAAATATCACCTATTTCAAAAAATAAAGAGAAAATCTTGTAGCTTATCAACAAATCTTGGCACTAAGAGTGAAGTAGGAAAACAAGAGTATCAACTTATCAGTCAAGGTAATAATTTTGTCATTTATTCTGTTAACCATATTCATTAAATGATCTTCTCAATCTTTAATTAATCTGGAGCCATTAAAATATCTTTGTGCCAATGATATCCCTATTTATACTTCTGATGAAAAGCCACTGAAGTAAAAAAAAAAAAAAAAAAAAAAAAAAAAAAAGTCAAAAGACAATCTAGAAAGTCCATGAAAGGGCTACATCAAAACATTAGATAATCTACTGTTTTCTAACATTTTGAGTCTTTTTCAGATAAGTTAGGAACTATTTATCAATTTTTCATGCAACTAAAGTGGGAAATAAATGTGTGGTATTGTATAGGTGAAGCACCAAATGAGATTTTCATTTTTAGGTAGTCACAGATAAATATATTAACAACAGTAGATCTAAAAGAAAGCTACTATAATAATATCTGTGAAAAGCAACCAACTGTGCTCTATCTAATTAAGCAAATTCTACTTAATATTAATTTCAGATAAATAAAGCTTTAATTCACAAAATGAAACATTTTATATCTGAAAACACAATTCACAATATTAATAAACATGATTAAGTGTTATACAAATATCTTCATATAAAAACATGAATGAAATGTGTTTGGTAGCAGTAGATTATATTTGAAATCAGGTGTATTAAAAATTAATTGAAAGAAAATAATCTTTCCATTCTAAAACATTTACCAAAGAAGAAAAAGGATAGAAAATTATAACTCTTAATAAAAAGTATTAATTCAAATTGAAAGCAAGCTAACTTGAAACATTACTACTCATGTTAAGTATATTATAATACATTTGCCAATTAAAAAAGGTTTGGTTTGCTAACTATAATATCAGCAACACAAAGATGATTATATTACCAATGCACAAAAATTTCACAGCAAGCAAATGTTTATATTCAAAAATGTTCAAATTATGGTTGAAGTGAATCTGCATACTAAGGAAAAAACCCAAACATGAGACTTCATGTACATAACAATGTCATAGTAACCTTCTCCAAAATTGAACCACCTTGGAAACTTGTATGCAAAATGCTTCTCCCACTTAATCTTTGTACAGCTTTGCACATAACCCATTACCATTTCCTCTATAAAGTGGCCACTAAGTCAGTTTAAGAATGATTAGACATAATTTATGCAAAATGATATGGTTCAGGCCATGAATATGGTTCCAGGAGGATAAACAGACTGCTCTTGCTTTCCAGTAGTGTTCATCACAATGTCATTTTTATGGACTAATAAGATATCTTCAGACTGGCCAGTTAATGGTGAGACCTTGTTTATAACTACTCTGAGAAGACCATTATCTTGTCACACCATTGCCATATGAAACCATTTTCAACAGCAGAATCTCTCCAAAACAACCTTCAAAGAGCAAACAGCTATAGAGTTTTGACAAAGACAGTTTGTAACAACCTTTATGGTTGTAGTATATGGTCCAGAATACCACTGTTGCACAACCCTCTAACACAGCACCATTAACTGCACATACAGTTGGCAACAAAGCATTGCTGAGTTTATTTTCTGTCTAGATATCAATGACAGACTTACTATAAACAAACTGGGAAATGATTTGCTAAATTTGCCATTACTCAACATGACTCATTTTCTAGAAGCAGCCTGATGGTATGCACTGATATTCTAGTTGGCTGAGAAACTAATCATCATCATTAGAATAGTATCCTTGACTAGGATCAGAAACAAGAATGAAGTCATGATGCCTGTAATCATCCCTCCAACCCACCAGCAAAGAATTCCAACTTCATTTTTATAGAGGACAGTTCCACAGTGTGCACATATTGTCAATGCTGCACTTCAGGTCCACAACATCATTCACAGTGTGGTCTGCATGATCTTTGGACCTAAATCCAATTGAACATGTTTCAAACATCCTAGGGAGGCATCTTTGTAGTTGTCAAGTCTGCCCACAGTCTCTTAATTTGTTGGAAGTGACACTGGTCAAAGAATTGTGCACCATTTCACAACAACAACTGGATTGTCCGATTTTGTTGATACCAAGACATGTACAAGCTTATACTGTGGTAAATGGTGGTCACATTATTAAATTCTTTTCTACCAATGTCAATTTGTTTGTGATGATTTTTCAAATGGTGCCATTGCCATTTTGCACACTCACTTTAGACAGATATTTTGTCTTCACCCAACAACTTACCTGAGTTTCCACAAACTGGTTATTTCTAAAATAAAAATAAAAATTAGTCCATTGAAAAATCTGCTCTTTGTTTGTTAGAAATGAAAATATGTTAAAAATATAGCTTTTAGACTTCAATAACAATTAGAAATTATTTATGAGCAAAAAGCCATCTCATTTTGTTTTACAGTTTTTTTTTTTTGATTATTAAAAACTGTTTGTTATCATGATGCCATTTACAGTGTTCCATGCATGGCAAAATGAAAACAAAAATACAGTCATACACCAAATGGAATGAGTACAGTGAGCAAAAGCAAACAATGGGCTGAAACAGCATAGTCTCCACGAGATTAAAGCTAATATTTGATAAATACAAAATTTTAATTTTGGGCAATGGGCAAACAAATTGCCCCTTTTCAGTACAAGTTCAGCTTTTCATATAGATATGGCTTCATTGCCTAGCCAATGGCAAGTTTTCTCTCACCTTTCTGTATGAATCTGTTCTGGATAGTCCACCTTTTCCAAGTACTTTGGTTTCCTATTGCCCCTGATCAAAAGAATTATGGAAAGTTTTCTCCTTAAGGCTACTAAAGTCAGAACATAATGATAAGGTAGAATCATACAACCCCCTTTTCCATTTTCTTCCATCTTGAGCTCTTCCTTACCATTAAAACTCAAGAGTAGTTATTTTGCTCACTTACTGTTTTTAAATGCACTTATCTTGTTTAGCAATTAAGAGCCTGTGCATTTAAATTTTTTCTATATCTGTATTAAACATCCTGAAACAGCATTAGACCCAGAATTGCAAAACTAAAAAAAGATAAATAATATGTTACACCTAGAACCAATAGAGCATTTTTTTTGGCCACCATAGAGAAATTAATGTATTTGACTTAGAGAGCAGAAGTCTGATTTTACTGTGATCATATAACCAATCTAGTGTGAGAAAGTGCCTTTGCTTAAAACTGAACTTCAAAACAATGCATGCATTTTTTATGTGCTAGAACAGGAAACTTTCTCAAACTTGCTGAAATTTATTATGCAATAAAAACAAAGAAAAATGTCTGACTGCATTGCAATGCTTGCAGTTATTACAGGAGTTATTAGAAGCTGAATCTGACAATAAAAATGAAGTAGGCCTACATAATGATGAAAATAACTGATTTTGACAAACCAGTGAAATTGAAAATAAAAATGAATGAATTTTTAGACAGGATCAAATAACCACAGTTGCCTGATAAAGATCAATTTTCATCGCCACCAATTACTTACATTTCATCCAACTGGGCAAAGAGGTTACCCAAGCAGATGAGTGGCAACAAATTGATACTGTCATGTGTAAAATCTTGCTCAGATGCAAGTGCCAATATCAACAAGTAATGAAAAAATTGCTCATGATCGCATTATGTAGAATATTATAAATACTGTTGTACAAGCTGCAAGAAGAATGGCTCAACAGTACATGTTTAAGGAAGTTCCAGAACAAACCCCATAAGCAAAATTCCACATCACTGAAGAGAACATATTAAGTGATTCCATCTCAAAAGATGAGCCTGTGGTTTTCCACATGCACTATTGAACTAAAGCTGAAGCCACCAACTGACAACTTCAGAATGAGTTGTGATCAACCACTTTAAAAGAATTGGATATACTTATCACATGACCATGTTTGTGGATCATATGGTAATCAAGCCCTGTTATTGGAGAGCTTATGGTTCAGTATATGGGGCTGCCATAGTTTCTCCAAACCATGAGATGAAACAGATTTTCTCAAATCATGCAATTTTTGTATTTCGTTTTGAAAACAACCAAAAGCCAACTTTTTCAAAACAACAAATTTGCCCTGGAAGCTGAGGTACAGAACTAGTTTAATTGCTAACAGCATTCTCTGCTAAAAATCAGGAGAGAATATTATAGTCATTGAATAGTTTTTTCTTGATAAAATAGTGTGGTAGATGCAGCATATGGCTAACAAACCAGACAAATTCAAGATAAAGCTATCACTTGCAACAGCTGTTGAGTAAAAATATCTAAATAATTTCCCCTATTTGAGCAAAGAGAAAACTCATTTAACCAACCAAATGCTGGATGGAAGTATAATTAGTTACCCAATGGAACCAAACAAAGGTAAAGTTAGAAATGTTACTACTGCCAACCTCTTCATATCACTAAGATTGGCAAATATTTGCAGGACAAAGGGAGAAGCTTGGCTGCCACCACAATAAATCATATCAGGAAAGGACCTCTGTGATCATGCCCAATGTTCTGATAGCAACTTTACTCTATTTGACTGCTGAACTATTGGCTGCATTCTAATAGACTAGAAGAAAAATTGTATTTTGCTCAGTTTGCTTTATCCTTTCATTGTTGTCTGGAATCACGCAAAGAATAACCCAGAGACTGTTGAGTTTTATATAACTCCACAAAATTTGAAGCTAATATTATATTGAAACCATGAACAAGACAATCAGTATGAGAAACTTCAGACATATTTTGAGCTGTAACAAAATGCAAAGCATTTTGGAAAATATACAGCAAAAGTTGGTGACTTCTCTGTAAATGCCAGTACCAAATTGCAAAGTGCTGAAAGTCCACTGCACATAAGCAATAGTGTCATAACTGTGTTGATTGCACATACACTTAGACACCATGAAAATCAATGCTGGGTCTGTTTTTTTTAATACACCACATGAAAAACCAAAAAAAAAAAAAAATTAATTCCTGTTGTGAATGAAAATCTTGAAAAACAAATTAAATGTTATAGAATAATATTCTATATAACTTTTAAATACAGTAGTAAAATTATAACTGCTCAAGTAGTTCTAGTATAAGTACCTATGGTAGCTCTAGTATTAATCAGGTAATCTGTCATACTCTTTGAATCATTTACATAATACCTGACTACTAGTCAGTCATTTTACAATTTTTCAAGTGAAAAATAAAAAGAAATTTCTAACTTGTTTGCATTGGAAGACTGCTACTCTAAGGTAAAAACTGATAGAAAACAAAAATTTACTAATCTTTTCATGCTAACAACATAGATCCAGGATCCACTTTAAAATTATACTACTACAAACTTTAATCACACATCAATAGTATATAGCTGTTAAGTTGAATTTAATATTGACAGATTCATAAGTAATTACTAAATCATTTCTGATAATGAATCCAGTGTCATGTGTTTTTAAGCCATACTTATAATTAATTATTAGAGTAATGTATCTCTTTCAAAATTATTTTTCTCAATTATCTATGACCTTGACATTGTCATGGTAAAAAAACAAACTAATAACACAGTGTAATAACTAAGTACAAAGGCTCTCAGATGTAGTGTATTACTTAATCAGATAATGTATTATCTCTATTCATTAGAAAAGGTCTAGATTTCTTAAAGATTTTTATATCTTTTCTCCCTATCTGATAATAAAATAAAACTGTTTTTTAAAAACCTTTTACAAAAAAACTTTGAAATATAATGATTTAAAACTGGAAGTAAATTATTTTATTGGTGGGAAAAGTATGCACTAGTACAATTATAGCAAAGTCTGATATCTAAATTTATAATAATAAGCAACATTAAAAGTATTCATCACATATATAGTTCATATGTCTTTATTTATTTTAATAACATTTGCTTAAAACACTTGCATAATATTTTTTATTCACAAACTTGTAAAACAACTAAACTGTTTGATAACTGACCAAAAATTGATAATGTGACTATACCAAAGGCAATAGATAGTAAAGCTTTCTTCAAAATTTCCTATTGATATCTGTATATTTACTAAAATTCACTGATACTAATAAAGTCTAAACAGTAAATTAAAAAACTCAAAGACCATAACAGAAGAGAACCTTCAAAGAAAGAAAGCCCATTGTTCAGACAAGTGTTTCAGCCTTTAATTTCCTTACATTCTAAGGCATGGGTGGGCAACCTTTGATTCGGCGGGCTGAACTATGATTTTAGTATCCATCTGCGGGCCACTTTCCTTTTTCTAAAGATATTTTTACTACCAACTAAAGGCATGTTAATATAAATTAATTGCCATATATTTTATTAATAATTATGGTAACATAATGAATATGTTTACAAATAATAATATGTGATGGTTGTATTATTGAATCATTATATTGTATTTTCTATAACATTTTCATTTTTCCACGAAAATACCAAATTTAATAATTGGACAATAAAACAAAAATAGTAGAAAAGAATGAAAGTAAAATACAAATGAAGACATTTTCCACTTCAATCACTATTACTATTTTTTAATAAGACACTTGTGTTTTGGTGTCTTTGACAAGCCAGTAATAACGTATTTGATATTGCAACCCTGAGGTTATTTTCTAAATGTTCATCTGTGCTGAGATCTATGACTGGACTTGATACCTTTTCTCATGGATAAAGTTTGTTCATATAAATACGTGCTGCCAAACAAGGCAATCTTCTTCCTCGCAAATGCAGTGAGATTTGGATATTTCTCTCTTGGGAAGTATTTGCTATAAAATTCTTTGAACTTCATTTTGAGATCCAGGTCCTCTTGTAGTTCTATCAGTAGTTCAATGGGAGCATCCTCAACATTACTATGAAATGGTGCAGAATAAATGTTCATGCTGGTTTCTTCAGTTCTGAAGTCAGAAAAGTGGGACTGGAAGTCCTTCACCAAGTCCTCAAGCATATTAGCACAATCACCGCCTTTTCCACTCACATTGTTTCCCAGGACTTCAAGCATAGTTGGGAAATGCAAAGCATCATCTCTTCTTTTTTGGGGGGGGAGGTGGTGTGGTGTAATTGTTATGGCCTGTTTGTTAAGTTTGCGAGTGTATGTGGTGTAGCTGGGTCGGTTCCACGACCGGCCGCCGCAGCTGTTTATGAGTGAGGTCTTATTTTCAAGTCTGCCACAACCTCAGTTTGTTTTGGAAGGATTTAATGTGGCTGTACATTACATGAATTAACTGCTCTCTTTTCTGTAGCTTGATGTTAAGATCACTAAGAAGTGTTGTAACGTCAACAAGGAATGCTAAATCAGAGAGCCACTTCTTATTATGTAATTCCTGTACTGGCTTCCCTTTCATATCCATGAAAGTTGCCACTTCTCTTAGATCAAAGAATCTTCTTAGCATTTTACGCTTACTAAGCCAGTGCACATCAGAATAATAGGTGAGATCATATGGACTTACTTCTTGGTCATCAAGAAAATCTTTGAACTGTTGATGATTTAAAGCTCAAGCTTAATGAAATTGATGTCACTGACCCAACTGTTACATGCATGCTTGAAATCAAGTACCTTGCTACAGAGATGTTCTTTATGGATAGCACAGTGGAAGGCTACAAGTTTTTCAGGATTCAAACATTGATCAGACAACTGTCCTTTAATCAGTGCAACTATTGCTTTTGAGCTTACCATAGCCTTTGCCACATCCATTGAAATATCACTCTGGCCTCCAGTGGGAAAAACTAAGCGTTCAAAAGCTGCTTTCACTTGTTCGAAAATGTCCTCACCAGTCGTTATCCATTTCATTGACTGGAATGCTATGAGTTCTTCGATAACACTAAAATCTTCACTGACTCCACAAATGAAGATGTCAAGTTGAGCTATATCTGTTTTGTCAGTGTTTTCATCAACAGCTATTGAAAAAGCGCTGAATTTAGATGCTTCTTTTGTCAATGAAGAACTGATGTCCATTGCAATAGCGTCAATACACCTGGCTACAGTACAGCGTGAAAGACTAATATTCTCTATATCTTTACTCTTATTTGGACAGATCAATTCCACAATGTCTCTGAGGCAACATTTCACAAATTCTCCATCTGAGTATGGCTTTGAAAACTCTGCAAGTTTGTGACATAACACAACTCGCCTGAACAATGATGTCAGCATCATTTCTTATGTTTTTGAACAACATTTGCTGCCTAAGAAAATTACTTTTCATTTCCTGCATTTTATCACTCCGTGCTTGTCCCTGAAATTTGTTACAGACAGCGTGCTTTTTCTCATGTCTCTTCACTCCTTCCTTGAAACACGCAATGCTCTCAGAGCAGATCAAACAGTGTGGTAAACACTTTTGCTTGAAGTAGTCATTAATCTACATTTCCTTGAACACTCTACCTTCGTCACCAATCCTTCTTTTCTTACTCGAGAATGTTATGGCCAGACAGCAGTGGAACCAGAAAAAGAAAATATCTGAGTTGCAGGCGAAAATCCATGTAATAACCGTATGGTTCAGTGGGCCGCATGGAAAGTGCACCTGGGCCACAGATTGCCCATATATGTTCTAAGGGAACGAGGCACACTTGGGTAATATTGCTCAATCATCCCGCTGCTGTTTTTGCTAATTTGGTTCAGCTGCAGAGTTTATACTAGGTAATGTCTTCACATATTTGCAATGTTTCTAAGAGATCACATCATTAAATAGAATTATCCAACTTTTAAGTGTTCCTGTCTTCTGAGAGATATACTTATCTGCCTGTTACTCAACCCAAGCTCTCTTAACAGACTATACAATGAGGAGGAAACAAAACTTCTTACACCAATAACTACAGCATAGAATCAAACATTCCTGAAATGCTATTTCAGGACTAACCAGATCAACCTACTTTTGTGTCTTAGATTCATGCTGTTTTTCCATTCTTGATTCGAAAAGTACTAGGTTAATGAGAAAGCAAGCTTTGGATTCTTTTGAAATGAGAACTAAATCTGGGCACTTTCCTGACAATCAAATTGCAGAGTAAATTCTGCAGTTTTCCAAGTTTGATGCAACTTCCAAATCTCTTGCTTGGTTCAGTAACCTTGTATGGAGGACTGTACTTCACATCTGTACTCTGATGCTCAGATTTTATTAGTCAGACCCTCTAAAACTCTTTTGAGTTATTATCTGAATATCTTTTGCGAGTTTGCTTTTTCAGTGGCATCATATACATAGTGAAGTAACTTGAACCTGGTTGTGTCACTGTATACTTGTCCAAAGAAAACCTTGCATGATGAGAGAAAATCGTAGATAGCTCTGATGAGGTGGTTAAGTCGTAGAGGGACTATACAGGGTGACCCCAAAAAAACGGGCCCCGCGCACACTTTTTGTGATATATCCTTCATTCAATCACTAATCACCCTTACTTTGCAGGACATGACAGAAGCAATGATTATGAACAACTAGATCTCAATGGGAGCTCCAGCAAAGAATATACTGTGTCAAACATTACTACAAGACAGGCTCGTTCAAGAAAGTGCAGGGCACTTTCGTGCATCAGTTCGAATGTGAAAAAGCCCCCTCCAAGAGCATAATTCAGGACTGGGTGGACCACTTCGAGAACTATGGGACAGTGGAGAACCTCAATGCAGCCAGTGACAACCATCCAAGCCATTCAGGATGCCCCAGGAAGTGTACAGTTGAGCTAGTCGAGAGCGTGAGAGAGTCAGTTCAGCAGAGTCCGAAACACTCTGTGCACAAGTGAAGTCAGTCCCTCGGTATATCCTGTGAGACTTGCAGGAGAGTGCTAGTAATGGATGTAAAGGCCTACCCATACAGAATACAGATGAAGCAGACTCTTACAGCCTCAGACAAGGAGCAGAGAAAGGCTATGGCAGTCAAGATACTGGAGAAGATTCAGGAGACCCCAACTTTCCTTAATCTCCTTTGGACCTCAGATGAAGCTCACTTCCATCTTGAAGGAAAGGTAAACTCGAAGACAAATGTCTTCTGGGGGACCTCCAGACCAAATGAGGTAGCCACTAAGCCTCTACACTCCCCTAAGTGCACGGTATGGACTGCAATCTCAGCCAGAGGCATCATTGGACCATTCTTCTTCCAGGAATCTGGCGTGACAGTGACAGTCACCAAGGAGCAGTATGTTGAGGTCCTCAAAACCTTCAAGAGTGAGCTGCAGACCCTGTACCCATCGCTTATGGGGAAGTTCTGGTTCCAGCAAGATGGAGCAAGCTCTCACACCTCAAACCTGTCTCGAGATTGGCTGAAAGAGAACTTTGGTGGCCGTGTGATCAGTCTCAAGACTGATTTTGAGTGGGCACCTCACAGCCCAGACTTTAGTCCCCCAGATTTCTTTCTCTGGGGCTACCTTAAAGACAGAGTGTATGCAGGGAGACCCAGGACCATCACGGAACTCAAGGAAGCTATCAGGGAGGAGGTCAGGAGCCATTAGTCGGTCGGTTTGTAAGGACGTCATGAACAACTTTGTGCTGCGCCTCAAGAAATGCACAGAGCTAAATGGAGGTCATCTTGAACACATGCTCTAGAATAAAGAAGAAAAGTCCAAAGACTCTCATGTTTTTATATGATGTTTTTAAACACAAACTAGTTATCACCAAAGTTTCATTCAATTCTTGCAGAAAATTAAGAAATTAGGCCTTGCGAAAGTTGGGGCCCATTTTTTTTGGGTCACCCTGTATTCCATGTCAAGGATTTCTGGAGAGCTTCCTCCCAATATATTGCAACTTAAAATGAAAAATTGCAATTAGATCTAACAACAATGGCTGTTTTTTGACTAGGTACACTCAGAACTAATTTACAAAATTAGAAAACCAAGTTTTAATAAAATGTATCTGTCTATTCAACTAAAGGCAAAAATCACTGTTAATGTTGTTTATTATACAACTTAAATGGAGAAATATAAGGAATGTTCAACTGAAAAACACAGCTGAAATAGAATCACTGTTATCATATTCAGCGGAGTTTAATTTGAATGTTTCTACTAGCCTATATGTATTATACATTTTTTTAAAAATCTATGAAGCTAAAAAGGAAATTGAGAAAATATTCAAGATAAATTTCCATTATTTTACTTATTAATTTTATTTAATTTCTGCAGTTAAAAAGTGCTAAAACCAAATTTTATTTTGCAGACATTTCAAACAAGAAAATTCTATGTGATATCCACAGTAGTAATCCATCATCTCCTGAGGTTTTTGTGACTTTTTTCCAACCGAGAAAGAGACTTATGCATCATGAATTCATTTCTACTACATGAGAAAGACAGTGAACCAGATGTTTCACATTTAAAGGACCCAAAAGGCTATTGTTTGAATGTCACTTGGACAATTATGCATTCAAACACTAAGTTAAGAATGATGGCAATGTGTCAATACCTTGTTTTACATGCACATCCATTTTTGTTGACGTACTTTTCTCATATAATTTTTTCCTGGTTTTAAAATGAAAATATTTTTATAATATGCCAATCATTATCCACTAAATGAGAGGATTTCCAAGCAAGATGCTATAATGTATCCAAATACAAACAGGACAGTTTTTTGTACTAAAAAAGATATGATGTATAACACAAATCAGAAAAAATCAGTTAGTAGCTTTCTGTTTCAAGAGGTAGCCACACAAATTGCAATGTAAGAGCCTGGATAATTAAAGCTTTGAAAATGATAAAAGTAACATATTTAAAATTTCATTACTTTTTCCAGGTGATTATAAAAATTGTTTTGTTTTTTAATGTACAAATCTGTTGTGATCAATGCAGATTTTTTTCATTTCAAATGCTGATTTATATTCAAGATAGAGATTTGATGCATAAACTATTTAATTTTTTTACGAGTTATCGTTTCTTAGACAAGTCTTCTACTTGTGAGAAAAAAAAGTATTATTTATATTGAATTTTTCTGCAAACTTTGATCAAATTGTCAATTTCCTGATGTTATCTTTAAATCATTTAAACTAACTAGTAAATGAAGAATTTTTTTTTATCATATTCTTATAATAGAATTAACTGCTATTTTCATTGGCTAATATTCACTATAACTTTAAATTTATAAGTAGCATAGTAGATTAAACAACTGCACCAGTTAGGAATGTCCAATGTAGAATGAGCAAAAAAAAAAAAAATCAAACTACAAATAAAATGAGTAATGGTTTAATTGTTTTCTTTTACTAGCAGACCTGTTTTCTCCTATTATAAAAAATCAAATGCTTTTTTTAAGAAATAGAGATGATTTTTTATTGAAACAAAGCTGCAAATTAAAGCAGTAAAATTGTATTAAAGGTGTACTACTACTACTACTATTAAGTGGTTCAACGGGATTAACAAATGAAACAGACTTGTTTCTCTATTGTTGCTTTACTTATCCATATATTTTTATTTCTTTTTCTTTCTGAACTTAATATTTTTAAATGTCAATATTTATGCACAATAGTATGAGTATAATATATTCATAACTTAGAAATAATCCTTTCAGTCTAGCTATCAAAAAGGCACCTGTTGTTGCTGACCATAATCTTCAGTATAAAAAATATTATTTTCAGTAACATGTTACTATTAATTCAATGAAGATCTTGTACATATTTAAAATATATTCAAATGTGATTAGAAATGTGTAACTTGTAAATTATTACTTACAATTTCAATGTATTACAATGTTTTCAATTAAAATATGTTACAATAACTATTGCCACAGAATGAGGTAAAAAAGAAAATAAATCTCCAGTACATTTGGGAAAAATGCATATTTAAAACATTTCCAACATAAATATAGGATAAACCAAAGTTATGGCTTCTAAAGATATATATAATCTTCACAGCAGTTAAAAGCAGATTAGAACTACTTCCGATGGCAATGATACAGCTGTCATCAAGTGCAAATTAGATTCTTTGATCTACTGCATTAACTTTGTAACACCAACATGACATTCAACTTTGCTTATTTTTTTAAATCCATTATTTATTTTATAGAATATACTATATTTTGTAGATTTTTGTATAATAAAAGTTAAATATTGAAGAAAAATATGAATATTGCATGCCCTTAACACAATAAGTTTTATATTCCAAAGAAAACCATATATTATATGTACTTAACAAAACAAAAAATATTTTAAAGTCTCAAACAAAAATCAGATTTACATAGCTACAATGTAGTAGTGTAATTCTCATTTTTTAAAAAAGAAAATGTACTGTAAACATTGTATTTTTTTATTGATAAAATCAAGTTTTACAAAAAGAAAACTCAAATTTTCACCCTCTTAAACATTAAAAGTTTTCAAGATACATAGCCCATATGTTTCCTATATATTTTTTTCACTTAACCAATTATGTTAATGGGTGTAGAAAGATCTTTTTTTCTTACTAAACCCCTGTCCTGACTTTTGAAATCTAAGGACATCTCACAGCAGCAAGCTAAGAGGAGGAAAGATGCTGAATATTATTAGCTTTGACCAAGCAAGTTACTTAGGTGGGAGCTCTTGAGCACTGGTAAAGGTGCAAGCCAGTAGTCAAGAGTTACCTGCAAAACTTCCATCACATGTACCTGGAAAACATTAAAACTAGAACTTTTCATTTCTAGATGTGAAAGGAAATCAGTGCCCAGAAGCCAAACTAAGTCAGTCCCAACCTGGATTCAAACTTGGGCCCTCAATCATGGTATGCACTTAAGTAGAAACACTGACAATGGGGTATATTTCCTAGAAGTTACAAACACAAATTGAATAAGCAGTTGATACAAAGATTTATCAGGCATAAAAACCAAAACATAAAACAGATAATTTTTAATGGTATGTTTTAATAGTCAGAGAGATTTTCTTTTAGTCCTTTGACAAATAATTATCTGCTTACCTCAGATGTTGATCTCCATAAATAGGTTAATCTCTTAAGATAATGAAATATTACAAAACATAAAAAACAAAATGTTTTGTTTTGTTGAGACAAATAAACAATTTTTAGAAATTCTATATACACACCAGAAAGCCTTAGGTATAAAAAATTTCTATTCCCTTTGTATGGCAGATAACGTTTTTTTGTCAGTTATCATAAACTATGACTTTTGTGCACTATATACCAGTTTTATCTAACAATAAAACTAATCCTCATTACTGACTTGAGTGCTTAGTCATCTGCTAGAATTTGCATCATTTACAAATCACCTGTAATATAGTAAATAAGTAATTTGATCCTAGGAGGCATTCTTTCATTAAACTATAAGCAAAAAAGTACTTGTCCAATTTTTATTTAGATAACTGTTTACAAACTTAGTTTAATTTTTACTTGCTAAAACTCCACTTATTTGTTATGCATTTGTATAATAGGCATATTATTCTGATAGTTTCATATAATCTTGAATGCAACATCATGTACATAAAAATTCTTCTAGTTCTTTTCATCAAGAAGATATCAGTAACTTTAATATCTTACTCAAATTGAAAACTATAATATTTTGCATAACCAGGGTTAAAATCATAATTGAAAAAGGCTACAGTATATTTTAAATTTCCTGCTCATAAAAAATAAATAGTTAAATCAAAAAGAAATTTTGAATTTAGTGATGTCGACTAGATGAGGACAAAATGAAATTACTAACTGAGGTTCACTGTGCTTGATAAATTTGTAGACTGCATACTTGGACATGTGTGAAAAGATTTTCATCAAAAGCTATACAGCAAATATTAGTGTCAATAAAATGGTCCTAACATTAAAAAAGCTTACCCTACAGAAAGAATAAATTGAAGAAAAAATGTTATTTAAAATAGTTTTTGAAAATAATGCTTTAAAATTTGTCTGTCTTCAAATATTTTTTTTCAATCCATGAAGTTTGAGCTATAGTTATTGTTAGAGTATCCTCAATTCTCTCTCATTTTTAAAATTTATTATATTTGAAGCACTTTTTGTATAAAAGTGAAATCCAAAAAATAGAAGAAAAACAATATAATTATTAGACATAAATGTTTCATTTAAATGTATTAGACTAAATTAATTAACTTAAGATAATGTGTATATTATCCATCATTTGATGTATCTGAAAATAGATATACTTTTTAAAATCAGTCAAATTTCACAAAATATAAATTTTAAAAATTGGATTTTATGTTTGTATATCATTTTGCTCTAATCCATTCATTATCTGCAATAATCATAAATAGCACATGATCATGTATAAGCTATAGAACTCATTAATGACTGGCATCTTAAAAAAAAAAAGTCTTCTTCAATGTAGAAAAACGGTTAACCTCCAACACAGCAACGACAGACTATGAAAAATATAACAGTTAAAATGCAAAACATTTATCTAATACAGCAAATGTTTATGGTATAGTAAAAAAAAAAAAATTGTAAAAGAAAAACATTCAAATTCTATAAAATGGGTCAAAATAAATTAAAGTTATAAATTAATATGTTTTCATGGAACTGATTCTTATGTCTTCTACCAATAAAAATGCGTCATCTTTTAAACTCTTTCAGTCTCACTAACATAGATGGAAACTAAGGTCTGGTCAAATATATGCAGTATCATGTAAAATTATCTTAACACAAGTAGCATAAAAGAACATTATTTGCACTTGATATTTTCTAACATTGCTAATGTAGCATATTAGAATCTATAGATGTGAGTATGTTTATTTGTAATTAGTGTGTATAACAAGTATGCAATTAAAATTCCTCTATTATACATCATTATAAGGAAATTTGTTTTTGCTTGTAATGGCATAAACTAAATCTTACATGGTTTGTCCTGAATCTTCTAAGTTAATTTAGGTGAGTGCCATGAGATGTGACCTATAATTATTACATGCTGTTTATGTTTTTATCACTAAAGATATTATCTTTTTTTAAAAAATGAATTTTTCAACAAAATATTCTATTTCTATAAAATTGTAATAGATCGATAGATATACAAAAACAGTTAATCAGATTGATGTTTTCCAAAAGCATTGGAATATCTCGAACAAGTGCTGAAAGTACATGAAAAAGGGGATTTATTTTGGGTAAAATCTGGTAAGAGCAAAAGGTTGCTACTTGTATCAGAGAGCATAATTATCCAAAGAGTTGGCAGATAGTGTAAAAAAACTTAACTCTGTTGGTGCATCCAACTTGAGTTCATCAGTTTGAAGGTATTTAAAAGACAGTTTAAATGGGAGACGGAGCAAATAAATCATGCAAGAGATTTGAGTTTTCTCAAAGAACATTTAAAATGGAAAAAAAGATTACTAAAGCCACATATTAGCAGTACCAGCAAATTACAATTTGAATTATTAAACATGAAGACATCTACAAACAACAATGCATAATAAAGAAAATGTCTGTATGTTTACCAAGAGAGTTGGTGATTGTATAATAGACATATCAATGTAGTGTATTATTCTGATGGGATATACTATCCTATATAATGAGAGACTACTGAACCAAATCATTCTAGTTTGGAAAAAAAATTACTCTTACCCTAAAGTGAATGATGTGGTTATATCAAAGCCCTAGCCTCTATTGAATGAGTAAGTCTAAACAAGACTAATTTACTGAAACTTTTTAAAATACTCCGATGACTGGAAATGGATTAAGCCATCTTTTAACATTTTCTAAAAATACAAAAATGCAATGATTGACAGGTAGATATGATAAAAGATAGGTTGAAAAAATATTAAGTATCACTTTTTGAAGTAGAATGCATTAGCTAAATACTAAAACATAAATATATAAAATAAATTCTTCAGACTTAGTGTTGCATAACAATAGTAAACATTTTTCATGAGAACAATACACCACTAAGTTTGTTATTGTTTTCTTTTATACTGAGCTTCATCAATATAACTAGCAAATTTTCTTATTTCTTTTATTATTCCTATAACTTATGTGTGTTTACTAAGTAAAACTAAAGAATACTTATCATGAAACTGACAACTGTGCAACTGCTGAAAATCTCATAATATTAAAATAAATGGTGCTGGCATGTGTTGTTCAGAAGCATTCCCAGAATAAGCATAGAAGTAAAGCAACCCGATGATCTATCATTTTTCATTAGAGTATTTTTAAAGCTGCATCACAGAAGTACTAAACATGCTAAAAGAAAATTTATCAATATTCAATTTTCATGGAAAGAAACAACAAAATGCATTGTAAGTTATACCAGATACCAGCTATTTATGAACCCAAAGTAGGTGTACATCCAAAATCTCATCAATGCAAAAAAAAATAACAAACTTTAGCAAAATGCTTCACATCATAAAGGAATTACTTGCAAAAATAATAAACCCACTATTATCACATGTTAAACTCAAATTACTTAATAAACACGTTTTAAAAAAGTACATAACAGACATGATCAAGAGGAATTTATTCATTATCTATACTGTACAAAGTAAACTCCCATAACTACACTTACTGATAAAATAACAAAATGATATTTTAAAAATAGGAAATAGATAAAATCATTAAGTATTGATCAATTTTATAATATAACACAATAATAATGAGAGAAGGCATGTGATGAAATAAAACAATGTATTTACCATAATCTTAACTATAAATACATATTTTAAAAACAGTTTTATAAATAAGTCTAACATTAAATAGAAAAGATTTCAGTGATAACTGATAATTGTCAAGCCAAAACATCTAACAACTACCATGCAAAAAACAAAAAAAATCTCAGTATTTCCAGCTGACCTGCCTACACAAATAATCTCCAAGATAATGACTATGTCCAAAGAAAAATTAAAAGTGGTAAAGAAACTATCATCCTACCACAACTGTAGTTAGAAATGAGTCTTTACAGATCAAACCTAAGAATGTGTCAATGATCACTGGACTAACTATGGCTGAGTATGTAAATTTTTACTTTATCGATATTTAAAAAGTAAATGTAGACTAATGTAGTAGGTTATATATGCACAAATTACTCAAATAAAATTAGAAAAAACTGTTGTATAAGACAAATGTATCCAATGGATCATGTTTCACCACACCTGAAGAAGGAGGATGAGAATGGTAGAAACTTCAAAAAGCAGTGTGCAGTCTCATTTCAATAGTAATTTACTACCTGAAAAGGTAGATAATTTTAAAAATATTTTGCTAACAAGACAATAGTCTTCTTATCTCATTGCTGAACTACAATTTTGTATGTGACGGAAGACAAGTTTGTTTCTCAATAGTGCTTTATTTTCATCCAGACAATCTAAACACAGAATAATCATCCACTGAACCTATAAAGTACAAGACTAGTTTTAAAAACAGATGAATAATCTAAAACATTTCTCCTGGCTTGTCTCTTAATTCTATTAAATGTTTTTTTTTTAATATTTTAAGAAAATCTGTAAGTGCCTTCTTTATTGTGGAATCCTTGCTATCTTTCTGATTTGTAAAAATGCCATTAAAGCCAATTGTGTCTTATTGTCTATTCAGTGATTCTTTGTTCATTAAAAGAGTAAATAAACCAAAATATTTCAAACTAAATCTAGCCACCAAAAAATGAGTGTCAAATCTATTTAAAAGTATGTGAAAGTAAACATCATATATACTATGGATGTTCAGATGAAACCAACTAAAATAGCACTGCCATAATGGTATCTGGTTTAGCCTCATTTCAATGTTCCTAGTAATTATAAACCAAGTGTTTTGCAATTAAATGGGTTTTTTTTTCATTATTTTTATCAAACTCATATATAGCCCTTATAAAATATGGTGCACTTCTAATATCTACACTGCTTTTTTTTCCTTTTACCAGAAAATTATTTAAAATATGTCAGTTATGCCACCACTAAGCAGGTAATTAAATAAAACCTTTAAATTCTTTCTTCATAACTGGGGTTATCACTAATCATCAAGTTTCCTGCTTTATCTTTTTTGTTGTTTTTCTGTTATTGCTTGGCATATTCTTTGCCCCTCTTTTTCCCTCTCTTTTAAATAAAACAGTGATTTTGATAGCATTCCTCCTAAATTATTAAAATCAACTTTCAGATAAGACTTTTTAATAATCATTAAGTGCAAGTGTGGAAAAGACTCATCAGCATGAAAATAAACCAAGTGATTATGTATATCTAGAATTTACAACCAGATCTAAACAGACTTGATTTATTTAGCAAATGGAAAATAAAATAAAATTTTACAAGTGTGTCTTAAGCTAACTTCCTGAAATTCTTCTTAAGTTAAGTTGCAAGTAAAGTTTAGAAAAAAGGTAAGTTTCAGAGCTTATAATGAATGACAGCATTAAAAAAATTTTCTTTAAACACACCATTTTAGTGAAATTCAGTGACAGACATATTTAGTTCATTGTTATTCCAAAGGTATTTTTAGAATATAGTTGAGCTGTCAATTGCCTCCGTCTAGTGGTTCTAGAGTTAAAAACTTCTCTAAATAAAGAGATTGAATCCATATAAATAAAAAAAGCTTAAATACACACTTTTAAAAGCACTTCAGAGACATTTTGTTTAGTCGTAGTTTTAAGACAACCATTAGCTGATAACATTTTAATAAAAAGCACACTTCATTAAAATTAACAAACAAAAAATGGTTAATTCCAGTAAAGAAAAATGAATAAAATTTGAATTATAGAAGAATTAAATAAAACCTATTTTATAAAATTCTCTGTGAATATAGGTTTGAACATATTATTTTGATTGCATGGGGTACCACAGAAAAATAATTTCCCATGTCCCACCTCAATAGTGATCTTTTTTATTAACAAGTAGATAAGCGATAAGCCACTGTAGAAAATTATTAGCATTATTGACAAAACAAAACAATACAAAAGTATTATCAACATTTAGATGAGAAAGAAGCATGGGCAAACTAATAGAACATGACAATAAACATGCAAAAACAATAAGCTTGAAAAGATTTAAATAAAGATCATGTGAATGGACAATGAAAGTATTTCCATGTGTCATATTGCTCCAAAATTAAATTTATTCAAACAGTGCATACAAAATTATAGCAACAGGAGGAAAAAGTCAGTGTTAACAACAGAAAGGAAAGAGAAGGGTAAGTAAAACTGTCCAAAATAATGAGTAATAATTAAAAATTAAAACTTTAAGAACTGAATAAAGTCCATCAAGCAACTGGCAAATGAACTTTAGAAAAATACAAAACTGATACTAGTTCAAGGGTGGTTCAATAGAAGTTAAGTGAATGTGGTTGTAAAGAAAATTTTCTGTTTGTACGCCTCTACAATAAAGAGGAAAATACTTATTAAATAAATTTTGCACCATACTAATTTACACTATTGTAACTATCTACAATAAAATTGAATAATTTGAAAATTTATTGTTAATGGTCCACATATAGATGTATGTAACAAAAAAAAAAAAAACAGATCAAGAGAAGAATCTATAGCAACAATGCCAGTTTGAATGTACAATTTATTATCAAAAATGAAACATATTTGCAGTGCCTGATGTATTTAGATTCAAGTTTTCAATTTCTGAAATAATTTTCTTGAGCATTCATATTAGCAAAATATGTGGAGTTTCTATACTTAAAGATCCTATGTTTTCTATAAACTATTTTTCTTTTTAGTGTAAACAAAATATTCCGTAACAAATAATTATCTAGCTATTAACTAGTTTAGATATACTTTCACACTTATTAAACTCAAATGTGCAGTAATAAGAGATATGAACATGTAACTTTTGCCAAAGAGATAAAGATTGCTTGCTTGAGCACTGCAGTACAAACTAATGTGTGCAAAAAGTGTATGTTCAGAGGTAGCCTTGATTTCAAGCTATCAGCTGATTTAAA
Organism: Nautilus pompilius; assembly: GCA_018389105.1. NCBI lineage: Eukaryota > Metazoa > Mollusca > Cephalopoda > Nautilida > Nautilidae > Nautilus > Nautilus pompilius. The sequence goes on along the minus strand of JACATO010000626.1, from coordinate 1,067,253 downwards.
TAACATCTACAGTATATATCAGAACATTAAAATTCATTTTTTTAAAAAAAAGAAAACACTGCCAATAACTTCAGATAGCTGCTTATTCTGTTATCTTTTCATAAGTAATAATATACTTCATAAAAATTATCAATGATACCACAATATCTGTAAATCGATATACATACTGGTGAGTCAGTACAGGACATTTTAAAAGGTTATCTATTTGTTGCAACCTTATATGTATATAAAGCTATCATTCATTGTATTGATATTAGCACAATCTTTTATTTCTTATACTGCTAGATTACAAAAGCCACTGAAACAGCAGAGAAACAAATGATTTATCTTAAGAATTTATTGATATGAATAAAAAAATTGGTTTGCATAAAAGTTAATATTTAAGGTACATTCATTTATATTAAATATATAGACTAAAATAAGAACCATTGTGTCACATATTTTTAAAAAAGTAATGTCTGTCAGTTTAGTTTCATGTCTAAATAACCTAATAAACAAATGTTAATTTATTGCCCAACAGTTCATAGATTTGAGAAAAAAAGATATAATTTTAAAAAAATTAAAAATCTACTCACACTGACAGCAATCACTTCTAGAAGAATTACAAGAGACATCAAAAATTTAATGTTCTTTATATTTAATGATCAAACTAATAATCAGTGATCTTAGTACTGATGTAAGCTATAGAATTCTCTAAAGCAAAATAAGTGATTAACATGTTTATACATCATATATAGTACCATCTATATTGAAATTTGATATTTTTGATTATTATATATTTGAATTTTAAAAACTGAATCTTAATTAATCATGTACTCATATAAAATGTAATTTCTTTCTCATTTAAAAATTTCCAAAAAGTAATCTTCTATTATAGTTTAAATTTACATATATACATACATTTAATAAAATTAATTTGATGAAATTTACATATGATGTAATAATTTTAAAAATTCAAAAAAATTGAATGCAGCAGATGACATAAAAAGTATAGAAACAAAAATATATACACAAACCTCTTCAATGTTATCCAAATCTTTTATTCTGTTTTTTTTTTTGTTCTTTTAGGGATAAAATGTAGACCTATTTTCCTAGTTCATTGTTATTACTAAATGTCATTCTAATAACATTTTTTTTTTCCTTTTTAAAACATGTTTATAAAATTGTACTATATTATGAAAAATACTAACCTAAGTATTATGCTAAGAAATAACATAATTAAGGATTCTTCTAAGGTTGAGAAAAGAATTTTTGTATGATATTTCTTAGCATATAGATGCATACCTGATTCCTGTGGATACTGTTATCATAGTGGAATAAAAACAGTGAACATAAAATTATATATTCAATGGTACCATCTCTGTGTTTTCTTTTGCATTTCAAGGATTTGTCAATTTAAAGCACTCATAACTATCTACTTTTTCATCTAACTACCTTCAAATCTAAAATGAAATCTGACTATAACATCTCAAATTGGTGAATGGGATACTCTGCTAAAATAAAACTAGAGAAAAATATGCTAAAATTCCTATGATACTGTATTAAAAAAGGTGACATCTTCAAATTTAAAAAGAAAGAGATGAACAATTAAGAAAAAACTGCCAGTGTTTTTGTATTTAATGAGCTTTATACCATGGCAACCATGCAAATACAAAGTTATGAACCCAAATATCATTTGAATTTTCTACTATGTTGGTTAAAATGCAGAATTTTAGTATTCTCCTGAAGGCTCCTTAATATTACAAAAGTTTTATTGAGAGACTTTATCTGAAAGCTTTATGCAAACACCAAATTTTGCAACTAAAAATAAACCTGAAAAACTCCACAATCAATTTTTCTCAATGTGATCTATTAATGAAAAATTATACTCTCAAATAATGTATTATATCAAGTAATAGAATGCCACTGTTTGCAAAATTCTGCATTTTGGTTTGTAACATAATTAAATAGACTTTGTACTTTAAGATATTACATTTGACATGTCTTTTTACACAAAACAAAGCACATACTAAAAAAAATGGCATAAAACATGCAATACCTTCTGAGTTATATGAAATAGTTTTAAAAATTAATTACATTTTTTAAAATTTTTAAATTGAAGCATTAATTTTTTAAAAAATGTAATTTAAAAGATCTTTTCTGTTTTCTATCTTTAATGATGGTTTTGTAGCTGAAGTACATAGTTTAAAGTTTTTATAAACCTACAACTAGTTATTTTTAGAAAAATACTGCTAATTGTAAAAATTTGTTGTTTTTAAAACCTAAGAAAAGATTTTTTAATATAGAATACTACTCTCTGGACAATGAATAGTTTTTGGAAGATAAACAAAATGAAAGCAATGTAGTATAGTCATTAATAATCACTTCTTAGTTACCTGTAAAAAATACTGCAATATAAAAACTTATAAAAATAGCTTAGAGGACTAATGAATACTTCACTAATGTAATCTTCATATTTTACTTGGAGTGTTTTTGTTGTATTTTTTTTATGAGACAAGATCTTTTGTGCGCATTCTCGGAAATGCAGCTATAATTACCAAAAAACATTAGTTAGCTCTTGAAATAAAAATAATTACTGGTTAGTACAGTTAAAAGTGCCATACAAAAATGTTATTTTACTCTGATATAATTGAATTATTGCTACTTGTAAGTTTTATACTTGTACCAGTTGATCTATTGTGGCATATTTAGTTACTATAGTAGCTGTACATTTTCAAGCTTTTAGAAGGGGCATTTCATTTTGGTTCCAAATAAAACATTGATAGATCTAAATCAGTCAGCAGTGGTTTCATCACAAAAACTACTCCATTTAGAAATGAAAATACTCAATGATTCTTTTTTCGTAAACTTTAAAGAAATATACTGTTAGTATGCATAAAAAGTAAACTCATGACAAATAATAAATCAAGTTTACATACTGCAATTTTACAAAGTTTAAAAATTTGATGTTTCATTAAGCCACTAACTAGTTTTCTTTGATAAACAGATTTTTCACTTCTATACACCAATCATATCCAAATGTCTGAGCATTTCAGAAAACTATTCAAGTGTGTCAGGCAAGTAGGATGATGTCAATGTTTATTCTTAAAAGCACAGATACTAATGCATAATCTAAGATAATATCAGACATTAATCAGAATATTAAAAGGTAAGATAGTTTGCTATTTAATAACTTAATATAAAAACTTTTTTATACAGTTAAAAATACTAACAAAAAAACCATACAGATGGAAACCAGGTTATCAACTTTTAATTGTATAAAATCAACTTGAAAAATGTTTTGAAGAATAAGATGATAAAAAAATATTGGTGTTTCCTTCCACATGTCAGTTGGTTTTGTATTATGCTAAACTGGCTTAAACAGAAAATTTATTTTGTGTAAAGCTTTTACTAGAAGGCAATTCACAAAAGAAAAACTATTTTTAGCAAGCATCCAGCTTCCTTTGTTTAAATGGCAAACTGCCTAAAGTCATTAGCAAATAACAATTTCATTTATATCTACCAGTAAGATGGACTTACAAGGAAAGCAATCTGCTGATGCATTTCTAATGAAATGCTTTGATGTTTATCCTTGGTATATCTCAACCTTTCTGGCCCTTTCTTTCCAAAGCACCTTATGTTTAATTAGACAATATTAACCATTAATTTTAGTCCACAACATAAAAATTAAGGTCTGGATTTGTTTACAAAATAATTAGACAGTGTCATATAACAACTACGAAATTGTGTGTGCCTAATACAAGCAATATCACAAACTTATTAGCTATGTTACTATGACAGCAATAATCAAAACACTAGACTATTTTCAGATGCATATCAGATAGTCTGAATATTAAATATATTAAAAGGAGTTCATAATGTACATAGATTAATATTTTGTTTTGTTTTGGAGAAAACTACTCTTTATGTTAATGAAATTCAGTAGCTGATAATTTTCATGTGATAGTAACACAATGAAGTAAATCAATAGCTAATCAAATTCTACTACATACATAATATTTACATTTATAAAAATGGCAAAAAAAAGAGTATTTTTCCATATTCTTAGATCATATTACACAGCTAATATCTTGGTATAAGCCATAGGTATGCCCTCCCCCCCCCTTTTGCATCCACTAAGTACATACTATATTTTGTACATTATAAAAATGACAAAAATATCTCAACTGCTGTCTTTATAAATTTCTCCTTAAAATACTACATATTGATTTAAGTAAATTTACACTAATGTTTAAGCATCATGTACTGTACAGCTCTTGTTATTATTTTTATCATGCAAATTTATTTATGTAGGGATACCCAGCTACAACTAATCATAACATTCTAAATTCCCAGCATTTGTAACCATAGCAATTAGGTCATCAAGTGATTTATCATTAACAAAAAAATCTTTTCAAGCAAATTTGAAAACTATTCACAGACAAATATTTTGTATTTATTAATATGTAGTAAAATTTTTAATTATAGAATAAATGTGCAATCATAGGTATCAGGCATGTCAAAATATTTGCTTAATTCAGTTTCATCATGTTATTAAAAGATAATTAATTTTTTTCATCAATTCAGGTATGGTAAATAATAAGAAAAATACTACTAATGCACAACTCAAAATTTGATGCTAAAATTTAAACTTGTATTAAATTACATAGTAGAAGGTGTTTAGCATTTCTTAATCTCTAAATAGCAAATATAATTATCATTTGCTACAACAATCAAGTTAATTTTATTCAGTGATTACACAAAAGATTTTATTAACTGAAGTAAAAACCCATGGTATACAGGAAATGGTATCTGAAGTTGGCTTTAATCATTCAGCTTCATTGTTTTCCTGCAGAATGTAATCTTTGTGATATTAGTATTGAGTTTACCCAGCAATTGCTGGAGGATGAAGGACATACATTATGATAATCTTGACACAGCACTGCTAGATGAGATATCTTGTTTACAATCCGTCTGTGCTTAGGGCAACCATTTAAACATGTTGTATTATAGCCTGATTGCATACTCACATTGACTAATTTTTTTTTTGTACATATGTCACAAACAAAACTGACTTCAAACTTCACTAGTAAAATACAATTTTTTTATAAACAGAAGTACAATAGCATAAAATTTAATTTTTAAAATTAGAAAATTAGCACAAATACATCTGTATAGGGTGTTAATATTCAGAAATGTTTTCAATGATTCCTTTTAATTTTTCCTGTACAAAGTTCTGCAATATATATACATTATGACCGCAAACAAAATGTGCACAGTACAAGGTGAGGTCATCGCTGATTTTGGACTTTTAAACATTTTTTTTAATTAAGAAAACTAATCCAGAAATGTTACGCTGCAATCTGTGGGTGGTAGGAATCTCTCTATACTTTTCCATTTGTTAATTCCCCCTCAGTCATTTCTCTTTTCTTTTAATTAGCTAACAGACGTGGAGATGAATAACAACGGAACAGAAACAAGCCTCAAGACTGATATCAATGCCTAAAGTGACAGGTAATTTTAGTATTAATTAAATTACACACAACAGATAATATTGTGTTAGACATCATTACGAAATAAATGTCGATGACTATTCAAAATGTAAAATTTCAATAATGTTTTTTTTTTTTAATGCTAGTACACGTGATTTTACACTCAGAATAAACTTATTTAAAAATTATAGATGGAAACGTTTTTTTTTTTTGCATAAATAATTAGAAGAGAAAAATGAAATTCAAACTAACGCAATTCGAACCGACCGACCGACTCCTCTTATTGAGGGGGGCAGACTTCACCGCACAAACTTAACCACTGCTCCATGTAATGTAATGTAATGACCATTTTTGTGCTGTACTTTATTCTATAAAATAAGGACATCTTTTTGTAATTCTCAAAAGGATTCAAATGTTTCTCGCGGGAGCGTATATAATAACTGAGGCGGAGCAGAAGGCAGACCCTATGCGTCGTCACCACCTCGCCCGCCTTCAAATACCGAAGCCTACATTTGTTTTTATTTCTTTAAATAAAAATTTAATTTAATTTAATAAAGAAAAACTAATTTCATAGAATTAAAAACAAAATGTCTCCTCCATTTTGAATTATCAACAAAACGAGTAAATAAATAAATAAATACATACAAATAAACAAAGCAATAATAATAATAATTGTAGACAAATATTGCAAGTGTAATATGTTACAAAATTTGGTATTTTACTAAAAACAGGTAAAAACCAATTAGATATCTCGATTAAAGTGATCTTGATTTAACGGTATTTAGTTTCAGAAGACGGCTTCGAAATAACGCTTAAAACTTACCTGCTTTTTACCTTTCCTGCTGTTTTCTCTCCGCTTACAGTGACAGACTATGACTGTAGAAAAAATAACCACAGCGCACAGAGTTACTTCCCCTGAACCATTTCGTTTGCGCGAGCTCGCTCGCTCTATCTGGCGGTCGACTTCGCGCGGTACCGAATCTGGTCTACGCTCCGAGCAATTAATTAATATCAGATCTGCACTGTGGAATGTAGACTGGAATTGCAAACAAATGCATAAAATAGAATGAACGTTAGGATTAAACTATTCAATTAAGGTTAACTTAGAAATATATATAAGAATCACCAACACTTTTCCTTGGTTTATAAAATATTGCATCTTTCCTTAAAGGGTGACGCCCCTTAACTACGGGCTGACGATGCTTTTACTTGCAAAATTCCAGATGCATACTTGTTACAATTAAATTAGGAATCGCACTTTCGCTTTAATCACTGGGTTTTCAATTAACGGAAAATAAAAACGAAACGTGAGCGTTTTAAATTACTTTTTTAACTTTGTATTTCACTTCCCTTCTGAGTTTAGGTTGTTTTTTTTTTTTTTGTAAACCGGAAGTAGGTGCACCGAGGTGCTCAGGGTTATTTCAGGGTTTGTTGTGCTTATTTAGATTGTTCTAGGTCTTTGCCCTTCAGTACAGTACTGGGGCGGTCGGATCCCTTCGAGTGGCTCGACAGTGTTTCTGTGCACCGCGGCCCCTGCGGGTTAACCTCGGCTGTTTGTGGGCAGGTTAAATAAAACCCGCATTACTCGGAAGGTTAGCTGTCGTCGTGTATCGATGCCGATTTAATTTGCTGGTTAGGGTCGGTAGGCGGCGGCCATTTAAACCTATTTATTTCTCTTTACATTACAAAGAAAAAACTTGCGAGCGTTGATTTTTAAATTAGTATTTGACACAATTTATACCACCAGACTGTGCTAGAATTACGACAGCAATAATTTTTTTCTGTCCCATAAAATTAATGTATTTACATTTATTAGATTTGTCTGATATGCAGTTTGAAAGAAATTGGTCGGTGCTGTATGTACAAGGTTCTGTTCAATAAATGATACAGAATTCAAGAACGATTCTTCACCGGTGAAAGGGGGAGATAACCAGTAGAACATTAAATAAAGAAAGGCCTTCAAATATTTCGATAATAATAGATTATTGCAATAATACTCATTTTAGCGATTTTTAAAAATCTTTTTTTATTATGTTCCTGTGGCTTCGCGTAAAATTATAGACATAATAGGTTTCAATTTGAAAAATATACTCTGCAACACCATATTACTGTATTTACATGTATTTTACAACATTTATATTGTTAATGCACACAACAGCTGTTTATATGAAACTCTTAATTGCATGTGGCTCTTTGTTTGTTTTACGGTTATTATATGCAAAAAAATAAAACATTTTTTAAAAAAAGGCATACCTTTTAAACATGAATTATTTTTGTTAACTTTCAGTTATCAAAATGCCAACTGTAATAGCGTTAGATGTCTCACTGTCCATGAGTAGACCAGTCTCCATGCCAGACTGCACTGAGGAATATCAAAGACGTCACCTGGCCATTCATGGAATCAGCACTTTACTTGATCATATGGCAGCTAACTGCAAACTGGAGTTTACTTCACTGGTACATATGTTTAAATTGTTTGTATAAATCTAATCTGTAAATTTTAAAATAAGATGCTACATTTAAAACCATTTCAGAAAATTGAACAGTTTTACCCTCATACATTACTGTGAAGGAGTTTTATAAACTAGTATGTAATTTCTTTAGTATAGGTGCTCCCCATTTTAAAGTTACCTGCATCTGTAGCAAAGCAAATGTTATGTACATAAATTCTTCAAGATGGTAAAAAAAGTAATATGGCAAATCAGAATAGTAGTTATCAGACAGCTAGCAAATCATCTAGAAAGCTGCTACAGCTTTATACTAATGAGAATGGTAGGAATCTGTTGCCATAACTAAACCATTGTACTTTGAATACAGCTTTAAGCATTCATTTTATTTGTATTCAATGTAAAATAGATATTTTTTAAGGAATATATAAATATATATTTTTTGTTGCAATGTTCTGCAGTCTTTTAATATTCTAGCTAAATTTGATTACCATTGACTAACAAAGATTACATTTGAAAATTATTATTAAAAGTTAATTAAGAACTAGACTTCCAGTTTATATATTTTTAAAATCTTTTTAAACTACTACTTGCTCAGAAGTTACTTTTTAAAATGTAAAATAGTTACATTGTTTGCAGTTAGTTTTAATTTTACATCATGAAGTTTTACTTTGCAAATTAGATTTGTATATTTTGCTTTTTAGGTTGTTTTTTCATATCTTTGGGAACAATTGGTGCCATTTACACGGGATTTGGATTCCATTAAAAATGCACTAAACAAAGTTGAGGAGTACAGTAAGACCTGTTTAGAGACTTCTTTAAATGGCATTAGTTCAGTAATGATGGAAGAGTGGAGTATATCTACACCCTGCCAGGTAAAAATTACATGCAAATAAAATGGAACTGGCATATGCATGTCTTTCCATTTTTTCAAAATCACATGCATTGAAACTAATTCTTAAATGGTCATTATTTTGGTGGCTTTTACTATCATTTTAAAAGTTGCATTTGAATTTAACAAAATAATTAATGTGAATTCTACATGTCTTGTAGCAGTATATTGTCCATCAGATGTATTGTATGACTTTTAAAGAAATCACAATGCTTAATTGAAAAATTTTGTTTTGCATAGGAACATTTTAGGTCTGTTTCATCATTTGCAGTATGATAAAAAGAAACTGATTGCATTTATCTATATATCCAGTCACTGTGAAGAATTTTTATGGTATTCTAAAATATCAAAGCATGGAGAAGACTGAGAGCTAAGGGATTTCTCAACATTCTTTATTTGAAGATCTGTTTATTGTTACGTCACCATTTATTGACTGAATCATACTGACAAAACAAATAACTATCAATGGAATTGAAGAATGTCATGAATTTAGCTCTTCACAAGGGTCATCAAAAAATGCTTTGTCATGTAAACCAACAACACAGGTAGATGAAGGCTCGAGGTAGAATAGCAATTGCTATTTTAAATATCAAACCATATAGGGATTAGATATTGAGTCTAGAGGTTTTGTAGTTTTTATCATTCATCACTGATTCATGTGGTTTATGCTTGCAAATTTGTGATTTTTTTTTTTATCAAGTGTTTAGGAATTAACAGAGACTGACTTAAGGCAGATATTAATACAGAAAAGCTATCAGATGGTGCTGAAACTATAACAAATGCATGAATCACTACTAGATGAGATTTAATTTTTTAAAATTTTCTTTAAAATCTAGCTTTCTTGTTTTGCCCATTTTTTGGATAAAATACGAGGAAAACTTAACCTGCAATTTAGCAAACTATTCCATCTTATGTATAGGATTATGGTGACCAATTTCATTCTCTTGATCATTAGTTTCACTCTAACATTTGTCACCATTTTTCTTAGATGCTATATAATGTATTAAAAGAAAATCTAACTGGGAACATCAGTAAATTATAAGCAGTTACTATATCACTAATAATGTTTTTTTTTAAATTTTTTTTTGTAAAGGTAGTGCTAATTACAGATGGTTGTTCAGGAGTTGGATCTGGTTCCCTAACTCATAGTTTACAGACTTACAATCAAAGGGATCCAAAAAACTCAGAAGATAAGTTTCCATTGCCATTTTCCTTTCCATGCAAGTTCAACATTATGTGTATTGCCAATGCTAATGACCTTGAACTACAGACTTCTTACCCTTTGTACCAAAAACTGATTGACCTCAATAATCAGGGTGGTGACATCTATATCCCAGAAGGGCCATTGTCTATGAAGTCAATACAGCAGATGTTCCAGCGTCTTGCAGATGCTTATTTCACTACATATCACTGTCAGTTGTCCTGTGGTCATCTAAAGTCTAATGTTCAGTTATATCCTGCACCAGAATCCTACTACAAGTGAGTAGTAAATCTAATATATTAGTCATTTAAAATAAACAAGCATTAAATACACACCTATGTAGACCTTAAAAATGGCAGCAATCATCTTGTAATTAATTGTTCTAAAACCTTTTTATAGATATACTTACTACATAGTTTTTAACACCTCACTAACTTCTTTTGAAAATGTTTTTCTAATGCTTTTTTTTAAATACTTCTATGCGATGGTCACTGGATAAACATCAGTAGGCACTGTTATTTTGAACATATACTTCAGTATGTTTTTAGCTCTTTGTTTTCTTTATTTCAGGGTGAGAGACTTTGAGATTGTACAGAAGATTTTATCAAATGTTCTAGAAGTCTGTGGGTTTTTAGATATTGCAGATGTAGCAAGTCCTCCCATTTTGTCACGCCATTTAATTCTTCCTGTGTCCACCAAAGACAAACCCAGACAAGAAGGTACATATAGATAATCAATATTTATTTATTTTAAATAAATGGAAGGAAAATAAGCATGTTACAAATATAGGCTTTCTTTACAATAAAAATAGATTTTTTCTCTTTTATTGTCTACTATTATGACATAGAACAGGAAATTTGCTTGTACTCCATAGCCTGGATAGTGACATGGATGTTATGTTTTTCGTTTGCCATTATTGGCATAAAATCCTGACTGGAATACAGTAGTAACTTCTGCAGCCAAAGAAAAGCATTTTTGAGGTTCTAAGGTCTGAATATACCCAAAAATACTTTTTAAATAAATTTTTATTTTTCTCACAAGAATGTTTGTATATATGATTTTTTAATAAGTCAAATATTTGTATTTTATGTGTTGAAAAATTCAAGAATGCCTTTATTAACTTGAAGGGTTTGTCTTAAAATCAAATCAGGGTTTTGAGGATTTGTTTTTAAAAAATTATTTCTGGCATGAATGTAAATCACAAATCTTTCTGACAATGAAATATTTTTTTACATTTTATAAATTACATGTAAAATTTAAGTACATCTGCTAAATGTAAAGCCAACAATGTTCGCTATTTTAGGCTTTATATTTTATTCTCTTATTAGAGGCATTCAGTTTTATTAACCAGTCTGATATTGCTTCATTACTTTAATGTTCATGGCACAAAAATTACTTGAGTTTTGATTGATTTCTATTTTCTGTCATTTAGCAGATATTGAGTCAGAGAGTGAAGGTAAGGATACCAAGGAAGAAGAAGATGATACTAATAGTGGTGATGATGGAAAATTACCATCTTTTAGTGTTTTGCTTCATGGAAGTTTGAAAGTTGAAGGCATGGTAGCAATTGCACAAGTTGGGTAAGTTTGTAATGTTTATTTAGTTTTATAATTTTAAAAATCTTAAGGGTGAAATTTTGTTTTACATATCTAATGGAATCCTGATAATGAATTTAGTGGACCAGAAAAATAATTTCTTAATATGATTCATTATGTTACTACATTTGACCACCATATTTAAGGAAGAATGATATGTTGTAGTATTAAACAAATTTATTTCATAGAAAAAAATTACAAACCAGTTTCAAAATTGTGAACAAAATTTACATATTCTTTTAATATTTAATATTTGTCCTTACACTTAAAAAAAACTAACATATTTTTGCTGTGCATTTTTGATCCCACATTTCTTCACAAAGTCTTCCTTTGTAATGATATTGTCCATGAAGCAGACCACATTGGCTGTGCTGCCATAACTGCTGCATTTGTATCCATTAAGTTGGGTGCAGAAGGTAAGTTGCACTGCTGCTGTTTCTGTTGAAGATGAAACTGTAGTATTTATTTCCCAGACTGACAATGCTGTTGTGGTTTGTACACTGTTGTGAACATGTAAGTATGATGCCAGCATCACATTGTCCATTTTCTCAACTTCTAAAAACTTCTGGAAAGGCTAAAGCAATTCTTTATTTGCCTCATCAATTACAGCACAGTTTTGTCTGTCTCAACTGCCATCTGTGTTATCACTCCTAAAGCCAGCATGATGGAAACAGTTGTTCAATGGTCCCATGGTCACTGTATTTAATTCTGTGTGCATCACATCAGTGTATCTAACATGTTGATCTGAAACTGTTAGTATTTCCCAATCACACAGTTTAAGTATACTGGTGGTGTTAGGTAACAAAAGCACAAGTTTAAGTGCCTTTAAAAGAGTAGAGAGAGGGTGAGTTGGACAATTATTCGCAATAGGTGCAATCTGCATCTCCTGTCTTTGCTGAAAGTTTACAAACTCACTTCTTGAAGATCAGAGAAATCCAAGCTTTGGCATTGAAGGCAATTAATGTTGTTTTTCTTTTAAAGTACTGAACTTTTTAAAACATTGAAATTGTTAACAGGGTTAATTTATCTGTGCAATCAATATTGGCAGCAAACAAGGTGGTAAGCCATGCCTTCAATTTTTTGCTGCCTACATATTTGTCATCTTTCAGTTCCGGAGTGTTTTTTTTTTTTTTTTTTTTTTTTTTTTTTTTTGAAAGCATTCACCTGTCTTGTCTGCATTGTACAGGGTGCGGCAAAATGATCTGACACATTTGTATTTTTAATAAAAGCCAAATAGAGTAAAGAACGAAAAATTTGTTTTTATTTTCGAAATGTACATAGAATGCCATTTTGTTTCATTTGGTTTTAAAAATTAAATCACTCAAGTGGGTACCGTTATTGTCCACACACTGCCGAAGGCGTTCACGAAAGTTGTCCATAACCCAGCGGGTCATTTCATGTGGAATGGCAGCAATTTCTTGGCGAATGACATCTTTTAATCGCTCAATAGATCGAGGGTGATGAGTGTATACCTTTGATTTCAGATATCCCCACAGAAAAAAATCACACGGGTTCAAATCAGGTGATCGGGCGGGCCAACCGATGTCACCACGCAATGAAATCAAATGACCAGAGAACATCTCCCTCAAAATTCCCATCGCACGTCGAGAAGTGTGGGCTGTTGCCCCATCCTGTTGAAACCAAACATTGTCCTTATCGTCAAGTTCATTCAATTTGCATTTCAGAAAAGTCTCTAGCATCACACAATATCGATCAGAGTTCACAGTCACTGTAACATCGTCGTCTTCGAAGAAGTAAGGACCCCAAATGCCAAATTCTGCTACCACACACCATATGGTTACCCGAGGACAATGCAAAGGGCGTTGGTGCAACTCACGAGGGTTGTTCTCGGCCCAGTATCGTAAGTTTTGCTTATTCACGCTGCCACACAGGTGAAAATGCGCCTCGTCACTGAACAACACAACAGCTGCACGGGGGACATGTTGTTGAATTTCCAAACACGATGCTCTGCAAGTTTAAAGTCTCTTTCGCTGAGTTGTTGTGCCAACATCATTTTGTACGGATGCATTTGCAGTTCCATGTGAAGAATTCTTCGCAAACTTCTATCGGAAAGGCTAAGAGCAGCGGCGTGTTTCCGTGCCGAACGTCGTGGAGACTGTTGAACTGAACCTCTTACCGCTGCCACATTTTCCGGAGTTCTGGCAGTCCAAGGTCGGCCGGTTGATTTTCGTTTCAATGCTGATCCACTAGCTCTAAAGTTGGTAACCCATAACAAAATCGCATTTCGAGTAGGTACAGGATCATGTCTACCAAGCCTGAAGTGTACACGGAATGCTCTTTGTGTTGCAATTACGGATTCGTTGTTTTTGATAAAGGTTTCCACGATGATAGCGCGATGTTCGCCCATCCAATTCATGTCGGCAACTGAAAACGAAATGAAACAAAATGTCAACAATGCATCAATTGGAACAAAATGGCATTCTATGTACATTTCGAAAATAAAAACAAATTTTTCGTTCTTTACTCTCTTTGGCTTTTATTAAAAATACAAATGTGTCAGATCATTCTGCTGCACCCTGTATGTCTGGCAGAAGCCTGCTTTACCAATGATTCATCATTTCTGATGTAAAATCAGCCAATTCTCCAACAGTTGCATTATAAGTGGTCCCATATTTTTCGTAGACATGATCAAGCCATCTAGAGCTTGTGTAAAATTCACAACTTGCAGTATTTTTGCTAGTTTCCTTTCTGGTTGAAAGGTGTGATGTTCATGCATATTCAAACTCATCACAACATTTCTAAAAGTTTGAATTGAGGATTCCAAACTGCTGCAATCTATGAATTGGAGAGTTTTTTTTAATTGACTTTTGCAATGGTTTTGATAGATAGTGCTTTGCTTTTGTCTTGTTATGAATCTTTTTGGACAGTATGCACTACTTCAAACTGTTCTCAAATTTATTGATTGAATAACTAATGAAAAATTGCATTGTTTGACAAGTGCACAAAGGGATTTTTTATACACTATTTTGGAAGGAAAGAAATATGACACATCAGTTGTGGTCATGCAAGAAAGAAAGGTAACTTTCATGTTCAAACTAATATTAACTAGCAATAGACAGTAGGGAAATGCCAAATGTTTCATTTTATTCAAATTTTGCACTAGATGTTTGTATTAACCAAAAATTTTAGGCATGAATATAGAAGATTTAGTCTGGGATGTTGATGTTTTCATGTTAACTGTATTAAAATTAAATTGATTTCCCTGTATTTATTCTTAACATAGATCCAAACCTTAAAAATTTTGTGTAAAAATTCTTTTAGAAATTAAAAAAATTTTTTATATAATTTAAGTTGTTTATATTTATTCTAGCCCTTTGCATTGCAAGATATTGGGCAAGAACTTTACTCAACTTAATAATAAAAAGCTAATCTGAGATAAATTACATTACCAGGCAGTAATTCTGGATGTACCATACAATACCCAAAGTTTGGTAATACTTGGTGCTTCCTTTTTTTTGAGTATATTTTTAAAAACTCTATTCATTAAAAACTTTATTTAAAAAAAACGGCATAAAATGTTTTACTGTAATTATATTAGGTGAAATCTCTTCAAATTTTCTTTGAGAAAAAAGCCTCCATGTATTTTATAATAAATGTTTTTTTTTTACTTTTAGTGATAACTGGTATGGGATGCTGTATTCTTGGGCTGACAGTAAGAAGAAATCAAACCTGATGTTGTCCTTATTTGAACCAGGTACTGTACAAAAGACCCATAACTGTTTAGATGAACTTTTATCAAATAATTATTGCAAATAGGGCTTCAGGAACAATGGGTTAATAAAATCAAATTTTTGTTTAAAAGCAGATGTAAGAGATGTTTTATTTAGGAATTACATTTGTTAAAAGTTCTGTATTATTGTATACAAATAATATTTAGAATAGATAAATATCGTAAAGGACATCACAAATTGAACCTTATTGGCAGTTGTAGCTTTTACTATTTCCTTTAGGCATGCAACTGTTACCATAACAGAATTCTGTGGCTGATGAAGTGAATGTTGGTATAGGTGACAAGGCAGCTGAAACATAATAGCTTTCAAGTAGAATGTAATTAACTTTACAAATGGAATCATTTGTAATTTATTTTGTTATAGGTGAAGCTTCAGTTCCATGGCTGGGTAACATCAGCCAACTTGCTCCTATTGCAGACTTTACGGATGCGCCATATGGTGAGGATGACACAAAGACCCCCTTCCCTATCCGTCCACAAGAGAAAAGGAGTTATGCACAGAGCTGTGTTGTTTGGATAAAGGCTTCCGGACTCCAGGTATTAATTTTCTTAAAATACTGTAAGAAAATTAATTTAAAATTTTGACAGCAACAATAATTCAGCTAAATTTTAGAGCTATTAGACTAAGGTGATGTCTTGTCAATCATATGCATTGAGCACAAGTGTCTGATACCCAAGGAAACAAAATAAGTATATTTTTGTTTCCTTAAATTCTGTTGTGGGGTTTAACTAAAAGTATTTTTCTTATTTTCTGTAGGCAGATCTCCAGAAAGTGTTACGACATGCTCGAAAACTTCCAGACAAGCAGCAACAATTCTACAAGGTCAGTTACATTAATACATTACTCTATAGCTCACTTCTTTACTGTACTTTTTTTTTCCATAAGTTTCATCATAAATAAATTTTTCTGAAAATTTAACTATTACTGTGCCACTCTTAATAATTCTGATCATAAGGTACACATTTGTGTTCTTTCTTGCATACCAATCCCAGAAAAAATTTCTTTAGTTCTTATCATTTTCAGCTACCAAAAAAAAAATGTCAGTAAATACTCAGTGATGAATAGGTTTTTAGTTATCTTAATATTGAGTTATGAGTACATACTGATTGAGGGTTAATAATGTTAATATGTAAATAAATCTTATTCTTTCTACCACCTGACCCATTTTTTTTAAATGAAAAGAGTAGATTTTTACTTAATCTTCCTATTAAATCTTTTGTTCAAGTTAAAATGAAGTAGATAAAAGTAAATCAGTAAAAATAAAGATTATTTTCATCTTCCCTCTTCTAAATAAACTCCTACTATTTGAATGAACATATACATTAGTTAAAAAGGTTGCATAGCTTATTCTAAACTATAAAGAGTAAAAGATGAATTTTATTTTTCACACTATTTTGTTACTAAGTCTTCTTTTCAGTATTGCTGTTGTTTTGAGAGTAAATTTTAAATGGAAAAATAAGTTTGTTTGTGACAGACAGATGCTATTATTAAGAAAATTACACTAATAATTTATAAACTAGTTTGTTTTAGTAAGAAATCCTTGTTATATTTGTTATGCTTGTTACTTACTGGTTCTGTGAATAAACTGTTTTTCATTCTTTCTTTTTCTCAGTATCATGAAATTGTACATCAGCTGTTCTTGTGATAGGTTACTAATAATAAAAATAATAAATGTATCGCACGACAAGTCAGACAAAGCTGAAGGTTTTATCATTTTTACAGCCCTGGAAATAAAATTTACTCTGAATGATCTGTAGATGACACTTACTTTTTTTAAATAATGTTAAATAAATAAGTAGCTTTACCGAAATGAATTTTCCCAGATGTTGTCCTATCAATGAAAAAAACATCATGGTAATTCAGAAGGCTTTGTTCACATTATTTTTTTTTTTACTATGAATTTTCATTTCATAAGTAGCTTTGTGATTCTTGATTGTTCATTTATGTGCTATGTGATAAAAACCAAGTGAAAAATATACACAGAATATCCAGTACCTGGATACTTAATTCTGCAGTTTTGCACAGAACAAATTAAACAAAATGCATTCCATTTTCTTTTTATTTCAGTGTTTAAAAAATTTTTTTAAAGTTAACCCAGAACTTGCATTATATTTATATATATTAATAAGTGACCATAACCATATGAAATCAACTGCAAGGTTTAGGATATTTATAGAATTTTCCTGGTGATGTTGCTACTCTATTAAGGATAATTTTGCAGGCTTTTATTGTCACCTGAAAAGGAAAACTTTTGTCTCCGGTTGATTTTTAAAATGGATAACTGTTGTGAGGAGATGGAAGAGGAAGATCAGAAAACCAGTAAAAGCTTTACATATGACCATACATCAAGTGTGAAAGCCAGCAGAATGTGGCTGCCTTTAGTGAAAATTTAACTGTTCTTAGAAACTTTGGAATTAATACTGGTGCATTTTTTTTAGACAGGATTGAATTCTCAATCAAGAGATCACTGGCTGGAAATGTACATCATCCAATAGTCCCAACACCCAGTTAGTATATCTCCATTCCAAAGTTGAAGTTAAATAAAAAATTGACCTCATGAACCAGTGTTTATTATGATTTCTTGGCAATGGAGAGGTTATCTGAAATTGATAGATTTTCAGTTGGTGATCAAAACCTGAAAAATGATGTTAAGGAACACATTTACAGATGAGAAGACTAGAATACTATTAATAGTTTTTAAAAGTGACATTTTTAAATATTACAATCATCAATAGCTTTCCATTGAGGGTGGATTGGGCTTGTATTATAAGGTTTTTTCTTATAAATGTTCCTCTCTGTATGTTAAGAGTAGAAATTTTTTATTGATAAATTTTATTTTTAAAATTTACATTTGATAGCATTAAAATTTTTTTAACTGTCAATTATTATATTTCAAAGGAAAATTGTTTTGTTACTGAAAGTCAGAAAAAACTAGTCCATTTAGTTGCTTTTATTTTCTTAGCATGTTTAATAAATGTTACATAAGTCATTTGAATTATTCTTTCTTTTATATTATCATGATATTATTGAGAACAGTATTGCTAAAAATGGTACTACATTTTTTGTTTGTTTTTATGCAGGAATTGAACAGATTAAGAAGAGCTGCATTGTCTTTTGGCTTTTTGGAACTATTAAATTCTATGGCTGCTATGCTGGAACGCGAGTGTACCATGCTTCCTGGAACAGCTCACCCCGATGCTGCTCTACAGCTTTCTCATGCTGCTAATAGTCTGCGCACAGATATGGCCAAAGATGTCGCACAATCTATACTCCCTTTGAGAACTAATTTTAGCAGTGATGACTAAAACTGTCATAAAGTCCATTATCTCATGCAAAAGATAAATATTAGAGAAGAATGAAATATTAATTCATTCTTGCTTTTATACAAACTTGTTGTTGGTTACCTAAAGTGAATGGCATTTTAACTTGTTGACTTTATGGTGATCTCTCTCTCTCTCTCTCTCCATATGCAATGAATATTTTCTGTGCAAATTATAACCATACTGATTTATAATTAGTTTTCTTTTTTTTCCCACAAAATTTAAAAATTAAATTTTAATTTTCATCAGAAATAGTGATTTTAAAGAGTTAATTTACACTCTTTAAAGTAATAAAGACAACAAATTTTAGCTCATCAATCAGAAGGCGCAAAATACATTAAATACAGATATTTTACAGCATTGAGGATCACCTGAAGTTATAACATGCAATTAGTGATACATTTACCTTGGTTGATACCAATTTAACATTTCCAGTCTTTGTGTGACTTAGATGTTTTTGTTGCACTTTCTAAAAATCTGAAAAAATATGGGATTTTTTTAATACATTTCTTAAAATGTCAAGCTTTTCACAATGGATACTTTGTCTGTCAGTCTTGAAATATTCATTTAAAATGTCAGTTTTTTGACCAGATTCATGCATTCTTTTTATTTGGACTTTTATTGCAAATTCATAAAAATACATGGGCTTAGTGCTTCTTGAACAGGTGCTGTCCCATTAACAGATAATGATTTTGGTTAGAGTTTAGCAGCCTTGACTTTTGTTTGTTTGTTAGATTTCAATCTTTATAAATCATTTACTTCAAAATCTGTATCCAGGAATCAACTTTTAAATTTAGAAACTGTTCATCCACTGTGCACAAAATGTTAAGGATATTGGACTTTCTTAGCTTAAATTTTATTACAATGTCAAAGTTATGCAAATATTCTGTAGCTTATTTGGAATCAGATTGTGTACAGTTGGCTTATTCTCACATGCAGCTCATGCTACTGTTGCTGAAAGTTGTCTAGGGTGAGAAGGCATATGTGACAGTGTTGGCCTTACTATGAACATTATGCATTCATTTATGTCAGTTGACGACAATTGGAATAAGTGAATGCACCTCACAGTTGGTATGCTTGAAATTGGAGGTTACACAAGATCAGTTGCTGTAAGCAGGGGTGTGTCTCAGTCTAATGAGTCAGTTATGGCAGTAATACCAGATAACCAGCAGAACCTGGGACAGATCTTAGTGGTTTACTCAAAGCAACAGATCTTTATGATGATAGGTTTATTGTGAACAGAAGTCTGAGAAACTTATTTTTGATATCTTTTTATGTCAAAGGTTTAGGGCACTGGTGTTTTTTCTTTTTAACTGTTTAGAATTGCTTATATGGTTATAACCCATTGTTACTTTGCATGTAAATGTTAGACCCAATGGTGTTTGCAGATAGTGTGTAGGCCAGATAGACCAATGTGATGTTCAATAGAGTTGAGGTTTCAACCAATATTGCCTTCAGAGAAGACACAACATGTGTGGAGGAAAAGGATACTGTATGCTCATGCAATACAAGTGGCTCATGATTGATATGGTAAAAGATTGCTAATGGTTTAAGTAGGTTTCATGATGTATGACAGTACATGTGCTTACTTATTTTGCTTGCCTACAAGAGCAATAAGTATGACTATCTGTAAACATGGAATAAGTGGTGTTGACATATAACTTCATTGTGGCTATCTGTTGGTCATTGAACATTGTTTCAAGCATTGATCTTGTAGAACTGGAGCCACAATGTTGTCGTTGGAACTAAGTCAGCAGGATTCTTCTAATTTTCATTTATATCTTTTGTTTGGGTGTGCACTTTGTGCCTATAAATACTGTTGTTTTTCATAATAATAGATTAGACTGTTGTATTTGGCTGTGTGTTACCTTTAAGTTCTTGTTCTTTGTGAGCAAAGATCACTCAGTACTTCCTAGCATAAAACAAACAATTTTTTCATCAAGAAACATGTAACAGATGTGTTCTGAAAAGACAACATTATGGCCTAGGATTCATTTACCAAGATGGCAATGCATGTTTTTTTCAGGTCAATATTAGTGAAGGATTTCATCAAAACTAATGAAAATGTCACTTTAATGTAGTCTGCCATGTTGCCAAACTTTTTTTCAATCAGACATTTTTCAAGAAACCTTGTGAGAGACATTAATAAATGTGAAGAAAAACGATGAATGAATTTCTCAAGATCATTAAAAATTTTGCTGTCCAAAACCTTCATGGTTTATTGTTGATCTTTATAATAAGAATCTAATCTCTCAATCACCATTGCCAGTTTTTCATGCAGTTAGATCTACCTTCACTTCCTCCTCTGTGCTTCATGTATAGCTCAAAAGGCTGACACTAACTTTAGCATGCAGACTTGCTACGATAGCCACAGTGGTGGTGGGATGGCATATGATCTAGCAGTCAGAAGAAATGCTGTCAAAACGGTATTGTTGCTAGCAGGAGACCCTAATTTAAGAGAGATTATATTTAATCATAATTTATATTTAAAAGAAAAAGTGAAATGGCAACTCATTTTGCTGAAACAAGTGAAATACTGTAACATAACTTGATTTCTATTTTGTCATGACTTTGTTAGTTACCTCAATAATAAATTACATATTATTAAAAGTTAATTCAATAAATACAAAACCACTTGTTTTGATACCAAATGCTATTTTGCTTAGCAAGAGATCAGGGTGCCTGTACTGTATTTTCAGTGGTATTCTTGGACATAGTAAATTATTTAAATATTGCTAAGAATTTTTGTTGGCTGTAGGGGATTTTTTCCAGGGGAGTGGGTGGGAAAAAAAATAACAAAAAATGTCCACAGGATAAATTACCAGGGGCATGCTCTGCTGGTACCTTTTATATTGTATTTTCCTAAACCGCTACTCTTTATGGCTTTTGGCCATTGTGGTCTGACTTGTTATTTCTTGCCAGATCTACCATGCACCAGTGAGCACAGTACATTGGGAAAAAATAATGCCATTGTTACACCATCACTATCAACTTTGTTGGGGGGGGGCAGTCCCCCACTTTGCAGATGCCCATGATAAGAATGTCTAATGTAAAATGTGTTCAAAAAGTGTCACATTGAGTATCTTCAGATTTTTTACATAGATTTATTTTTAATAGTAAAAAACAACCAAATTAATGCTTTTGCCATGCATTTGAGACACATTAAGGTTCCAGAAATTTAAATTTAATTACATTATACTACAACAGAAGAAAAACTGCAAAATGTATAGTTTAGCTTAGCTTTAGTCATTTTCATCAACTGTAAAATGTAATGCAGAACTATCATTAAATATGACAAAAGCTAAATTGTTTACTTAATTTTTTTTTTATTTCATGAAATATAGCATTTAAAAGCATAAATAACTTATACAATAATCTTGTAAAAAGTTACTAATTTATTATGATGTACATGAAAATAGTTGGTGTACATCTATTATTAAATATCATTTTCCTTTTGTAACTTTTTATTGGCTATAATTTTGGAGGGGAGCTTTTATCACTATGCAAAAATGATCTCCATAAGTGATTTAGTGAGCCTTTCCTGTCACCATCTTTGGGACCATTTAGTTGTGACCTGTGATGAACAGTACTGAGAGGGTAATTTCATTAAAATACTGATCAAGAAGATTGTTTCCAGTTAGAGCTAGAAGCCTAATATTCAAACCACTAGTTGCACCCAAATAAGATTCTGTGAATATTTTAACTGCTATTGTTTTTCTTCTCAGATTTATTAGTAAATTTTATTAACATTCAACATGAAAATTAGAAATTTTTTTTAAAGTTTAAAAAATATCTCTAAGAAATAAAAAAAGAGATGAAAAGCTACAAAATATTTTTAAATGCTTAATTCTTACAGTAAAAGAAAAAATATTTTAATTTTTAAATTATTTTAATTCCTCTGTAATGTCACCTATAATTAAAACTCAGTAATGTGTTAGAATTGCTTGCTATTAATATTTCTGACTAGATACAGTAAACATTACATTTTGTGTGATTTTATAAAAGAATGCAATTTTTTTCTCTAGATGACCTCTTGAAAAATTAACTTAACACAAAATAATTCTTTGTTGAAGCAACTAGAAGTCTAAATTTGTTTCAACAGCAATTAGCATAACCCTATTTGTAATGTAGAAAATATAAATCTATGATATTTAAATATATATATTTTTAAACATCTAAAAATGGAGGGTACTAGTTGAGCTTCCAATCTGCAATGGGTCATTGTGGAAGAGTCGTGACCCACATCCTTTTCTAATTTTACACTGGAAAGGAGGCTTCCCTCTTGGAGTAGTCTGAGCACATAAAAATAAACTCAGCAGTAGGCACTGTACCTTAATTTAAAATCCTTTTAAAGAAGGAAATGATTTATTAAATGTAATTGTTCTCTAGTCACACGATCCATTTTCTCCTAAGATTACTCATGCAGTGGGGAGGTTTCAGTGTGTTGATTAATCCTAAGAGGTGTAGTTGTATGGATCCCAGACACCAAAGACTAAGGACACACACACACACACAGAGCTCTGCAAAACCCACACGGGTCCTGACTACTTTGCCAGGGCCATTTATTTACGAAAATTTACATATTTCAAGTGGTCCTTATCTCTTAATGACCACTCAGGAATGTAAAAGGGGGCCCTTATCACTTAATGTCTAGTCCAGGAATGCCCCGCCCCCTTTGTTGGCACCCTCCCCCCATCACTCAATGTCCAAACTGAAGACATCACAACTCTCTCCGCAGTTGTACCGAAAATGTCCCAGACACGGGAGACTGAAATGTGGAATTGTCTCTAACACAATGTAGCTGGTTCACATAGATCACAGAAAAAGTAGGATGTCATCAGTGATATCTAAATTTAAGAAATTGTTGAGAACACAACTACGATGTATCTGACTCTAGAGGACAGTCAGGGTGAAAGCTGTTCCTCAATATACCGTTTATATGTTCTTTATGCTGTACTGGCAGAAAATGTCAGCCCGGTTAGTCTGAGAAATGTTTCAATGGCAACAGAAAAATTTGATGTAAATCTTTGATCCAGAACTAAGATTTTTACCAGCGATTCCCGACAAAACTAGTTTTCTTTCTTTTTCAAGATCTTCAGTTAGCAGGTAAGGGGTTAAACTGGATTCACGGTATCTACTATTATTAGAAACAGATATATTACTACTGCAACCTAGGTATTGTTGTTTGTTCTGTTTTATTTAATAATTCTAATTTTTAAAATACTATTCCTTTAAGTAAATCTTTATTCATTTAAAAAATTTTTTTCTTTTAATATTAAAAATACGAAAGGCTCGCTTCAAAAACGATAAGGGGCCGCCGCCGCCGCCCCCCCCGACATGTTCCGGAGTTTAACGTTAATTCTCGGTGATTCTCGCCAGACCTAATGACGTCAAGGGATTTTCCCGTGTAGTTTCATCGATGAGTCATCCAGAAGAAATGAACTTCGGTGCCCAATCATATTCCCTATAAGCCTACGACTTCTGCTACCTGTTCCACAAAGATTCCAGGATCAGAGAGGTGTTTTGACCAGAACTTTTAAAGGCAATCGAAGCCCTATAAAGATTAAATTTTATCATCAATTTTTTTTAGCAAAATTTCAAGATGGCGGCCCCAGAAAAACCGAATGACAACCAAGGTAGCGTATTTCTTGTAGGGATTCCGTGTTATTGGTTCCATTAGTATTTTTGGGATTGTGAGTCACCAATTTGTACGACTTCATTATATGAATTTACTCAACTTAACCTAAAGATTAATTTTCTTTTCATCACTACAAAAGTAGAGATTCTGAAGTCTAATTGACGACGGTCTGTCTCCGTGCCTGTCTGGTCGCGGGATGGCTAAGTGAAGTTTGATATTATTATTATTATTATTATTATTATTACTATTACTATTACTATTACAAATCTCTAGCGCGGCGGATGGTACTCGCGCTATGTATTTTGTCGTGTGCGTGATGTGGGTGTCGCGCTAAATGAGAAAGAAACGAGGCATATAGTGAGTGTTACAACTTATTAGATACACAATAGTTTTGCTTTTCTTAGTCTTTACGCTATATTATGTTTCTTTAAAATTATTTTAAATGTGTACGCCTGTTAAAACATGAAGATATTATACATTTGTTGTCAGATATTTTCGGAGTTATAAAGTACCTCGAAAATTAGAATTACAGTGTGTGCCAAACAGGTTTCGTTGAATAACTTCACATGTTCAAGTTTTTAAATCACCGTACTATAAAACCTTCTGTATCGAGAAGTAGTTGGATGTACTGAACTATAATTTAACTCGTTAAGAATAAGAGTCCCAGTCATATCTTCTTTTAAAAAACACTGATTTACTACAAATTATTTTATGTAAAATAACTAATTGTTCCATTATTCGTGAAGATGATGATTCAAGATTAAATGTTAACTTGGGAAATTATCACTTGTATTTCGTTTTAAGTCTAATATGAATGTAAAATTTTTAGTATTTACACAAAATTGTTTATTTTACAAAATATTTTGAAAAGTTTACAGCTAATTGTTTAAACTTCAGGAATAAATTGCCAAAGAACAAACATAACTATCACTTGCCCTGATCATGGGTTTTAAAGTTCTGAAAATAGTCATGAAACATTTCTTCACTTTACACATTACTGAACAGTCAATTAAAAAAAAAAAAAATGAATGCATAAAAGTTTCCACCACTTTAAAGTGATGCTAACAAACAGTTAAAGTAAGTTCTTATGTCATTTTTGCATACTTTAATTATTTTCATATCGTAAAAATGTAAATTATTTTATCTTTATAATGTTGTGGTCTGATATTATTTGCTTTTTGATTATCAAGAATTAAGATGGATTTCAAGATTAAGCAACAAAATTAGATCTAAAGACATTAAATTTGTCTAATTATGCAGGGAATTGTAAGGGCTGCTTAATGACAAGAACAGTTTTCTACTGTTATACAGGGGAACGAAGACGCAACCTACGGTTAGATTTTGCAACCCTGAATAATAGTCCAAAATCTACACTTGATGACTTGGGCCACAGAACACAAATGTAAGTTTTTGTATGTTCGTTTAATTTGTTCATAATTTAAAAAAAAAATTTTTTTTGAATAGGGGATGCAAATTTAATGCATTTACATCTGTCATCTTTTAAACTAATAAGAAAGATTGAAAGTTAAAGAAATTCTCTTTAGTCTACAGATGAAATAAGGATACAAATTACACTTTGCTGCTAAAATTCTACAATAGATTAGTTTGACGCACAAGTTTTATATTTTTTAAATTTAGCCTCATCAATTAAAACAAAAAAATGTGATGGCATTCTGAATATATTTCAATAAATTCAGGCAAAGATCTAGGCTTCATTTTAAGGCCTTGCTGCTTCTGAATCTTTTCTTGAGCATTTTGAGGGGTGTGGTCATCATTCACTTAAGAAATTACAACATTCACAAATCTTTAAACTTTGATGCATTATTACCAATTTTTCACAAATGTGAAATTGTGCTAAAGATAGAACACTTACTTTGAGCCCACTATTTCAACAATGTTATCCAATTCTTTTTTGTCAGGAATGATTCTTAGCATAGCTTTTCTACTCATTATTTTGATGAATGTTGCTGTATTGTCTGGTATTTTTAATTCAATTCACTGCTACTGAATGATTCTTACCAAAGAGTCTGTTGAATTACTTGTCACAGATCTGACCCCTCAGTGTAATCTTATTGTTTTTGTTCCTCAGTAATATCCAAGTACACAAATATGATGTTTCTTAATGGTAGAGGCGACTAAGCCTAAATGTTTTTTCAGTAGAGGCTAGAAAAGATTAAAGTATTTAATTTCTACGTTACCCTGAAATCATGTCTTTTATTTAATGGTATTTATTGTGAGACAAATCTGCTTAAAACTAGTATGAAGATTAAACAGTGGATGACTTTTAGATTAGTTGTCTTATTGCAAGATGCAGAAGATATCAAGTGTTACACAACAAATGTTCAAATAACACTCATTCTGTTACCATTACTATTTTAACTGAGCTTCATTTGATTATCTCTTGTAGAATTTCTAGGATTCTTAATTTGACAAAATGTCAGTTTTTTCTGTGTTATTTCAAAGTTTTATTTTCATAATATAAAAAGATGTTACAATTGGTTTTTGTTAATTATAAGATATGAAAAACATTAGTTGCTGCTATCTCTTTTGTTATTTGTTTACCAATTGTGCATGGCATGAACAAAATATTTTAAGTCTCTTTGTACCTTTTATATGTAGATTTTTGAAAAAAAAAAAAACTTGGACAACAATTGAAGATTTTTTTGGTTCATTTCAGGGACCCAGCTCAACAAAAGTGCATTTCTTCTTTATTTGCTAAAAAATTTTTTTTTTTTGGTGAATTTAGTGCCAAATCATAGATGAATTTTCTCCATAGAACCTTTAAAAGCAAATAATTTTTTTCAAAAGTTTTCTTAATGAGTTAGTCAAAATAAAAAAATTATCCTTGGACTTGAGATGTATAGGATTTTGTACGAATATATGAAAATAAATTACACATGCATGGTGCTTATTCTTAGTAATTTAGCTTATTAACACTCAAGAGAAGAGATTTAGCCTTTTTTCTTTTTTTGCTAATTTTATCTTTTTTTTTATAGAAATAATCATAAAACTGAAATATCGCCTAAATATTATCAAGCTTAGAACATTTTGAGTTTTTTTTTCACAGTTAAAAAAAATAAGTAGGGATTTTTCTACAATTTTAGAATGAATACAAAAAAATGTTTCTGTCATTTTGTTTTGCCAGAGAACGTCTTCGATCTCATGGATTAGCATCAGCAGGAAAGCTTCGAATAAAAGATGTGGTAAAAAAATAATTTTTACTTTTACATTGTTACATTTCCACTAGTTAATATACTACAGAACTTGAACTCATTGTAGTTTACCACAATTTTAAAAATAAATTTGCATTAAAATTTAAAAAAAAAACAAATGGATACTTTATTATATAAACAGATTACTTGCAGTGTCATGTATTTAAAACTATTTATGCAGTCTTTTCCTGTAGTATAATGACAGACTGAAATAATGAAAATAGATCTTTTTATATCTTTCAGTTTATCAGATTACCTAAATATTACTAATTAGTGTCAATAATTAAAATTTAGTTACTTTTCTTTTAATATTCAATATACGTCTCTAATTGCGGATACTGGTTTGGATTAAAATTTCTAGACAAATAGAAACTTCTAAGTTCCAAACTGAATGCTTGGCAGTTATTTGCCACTAGACTGGGCATTAGAAAGTAACACACCATTATGTTTAGAAAGACATTTCTCTTAATGATTTTTTTTATTTTTATTAGCACTTTCTTTAAAGAAACTACAAATTATGATAAATATTTACTTCTTTTTTTTTCAGACATATGAATTTACAGCTGATGACCTGAAGGATCTTGGACAGATTGGACAAGGGAATTATGGCACAGTCACCAAAATGCTTCACACAGATAGCAACACGATAATGGCAGTTAAGGTAAATTCCTAAAGAAACTAGTTTTCAGATGTTATTATTAGTTGCCAATCAGGTGTAACAATGCTGAAGTATTTTCATGCAGAGACAAAAATGGGAAAGAGAAAGCTAAATGTTAATTTATTATCAAAGTTCAAGTGTATTTTAAAACTAATTTCTTAATATGATTGAACTTCTTTAAAATGTTAAAGGTACTGTATTTTCCAGAGAGAGTATAACTCAAATTGGCTAATTTTCCCATTTTTATTTCTTTCTGTCACAGATAAGTTGATCTAGAGTGTAAGACAAGGCTAGATTAACTACAGTAGTTAGCAAAACTTTCAACTAATCAGAACAATATGTTGAGTCCTTCATAACTCTGTTGCATAGCATCACTGTCTATGGTACTTTCAGACTCATGAAAATTAAGGGGCTGTTTATACATATCATTGAACTACTATGTAGGACTATTTTCCAGATAAATAGGATGTTTAAATAATTTTTCAGCAAGCTTTGTAATCATGAAGAAATATCTGAAACAAACTGCAAATGTTATTGGTACTGGTATCGAAAGCATAGTGTCTATTTTTAGTCACTGCATGACATCAGTGATCATCAGGTGATCCAGCATCATTTGTGCTGTGTATCGGCTACTTTAAATAGCCAAACACGTAGTTTTATCTATTTTTGACACTTTAATTTGACTTTGAGATGCACAAATTCTGAAATTCAACTCTCAATTTTATTTTTGATAGCACGACTTGATATTCACTTTGGTTTTAAGTTGTTCGACATTTGGGGTTCACAACTAGGCCAATTTCTGTAGCCTGTTTAAAATTAACAATTTTTATTTGAGAAAATAGAACACTTTGTCATTTTTAATTTTCATTAAAACAATTCCATTGACTCTATCCATAGATAAGTTGAAGCCTAGACCTTTGGTGGGGGGGGGGGTATTGATTTATACACCAAAAAATATGGTAATCAAAAAACAAATTTTACTGGTAGTATCTGAATGTGTCTGACACACAAATTACTGAATCTGAGGGGGAAAAAAATTCACAGTATTTTATTTTGCTTTACTAAAAGTACTTTTGCTCATAATTTTTCAGGTTAATTAAATTTTTATTTCTTCCACAATCTTTTGATTAAGAATTAAACAAAACTACTAAGCATACTTATTGTATTTACAATGTTTTTGTGTGGTGGGAACTAGTCTTGTGATTTTGAAAAACTTATTAATTATTTTTAAAATATCTAATTCAGGAATACAGGTCATAGTGGAAATACAGAAAATATATAAAACAGCATTTTGATTAGTAGGTTTTCAAAACAGCATGACATCTGAGTATTACTGCTGAAAATGTATAAAGGCTGTATAAGTTAACCTTTTGCTGGGCTCATATGTATTTATACATTTCTATGCTTGAGTATTTAATTACTTTACAGAGAATTCGTTCAACAGTTGATGAGAAGGACCAGAAGCAGTTGCTTATGGATTTAGATGTTGTCATGAGAAGTAACGATTGTCCTTATATTGTGCAGTTCTATGGGGCATTATTTAAAGAGGTAAGCTTCCATTAATTACAACTTCTAGACATCAGTGCATTTTTTTATGTTCATATTTTTTTCTTAATAATAGTTTCTGTTCATTTTGGATGGATTTTTCTTGCCAATATTTTTTTTTTAATGTGACATACACTTGAAAAAAATTGCAGAATTTCATGATTAAAATGGTAATAGCATTAGTTGGGTGATGAAAAGTAAAATAAATACATTGTAAATACTTTCATTATTTAATATGTACATTATCCTTATAAAAATTTCTAAAACTAAGAAAGATTAATCTGGGGACAATATGGAACACGCAATTACTATAATATTATAAATATCAGCTTGAAACTTTTCCTGTAAGTATAGCATAGATTTAATTAATTGATAGCTGTTGCCTTTTAATGCTATTTTGAATTTACTTTCAGGGAGATTGTTGGATATGTATGGAACTCATGGATATATCATTAGATAAATTTTATAAATTCATTCACAACATCATGTTAAGTACAATTCCAGAAGACATTTTAGGAAAAGTTACTGTAGCTGTAAGTATCTTGATCTTTATGCTTAATGAAACAAAACTTTAAAAACCGACCATTGAGATGTAATATTCCCTTCATAACGGCATCTTCCCAATTTTATTTCTATTCTGTTATATTATACAATAGTTTTTGTTTGTCTGCTAACTGGGTTAGAGAATGGTAGACTGTTAAATGTTTCTTTCTTCCTTACAGACTGTGAAAGCTTTAAATTACCTAAAGGAAAAATTAAAAATAATTCATAGAGGTAAGCATGTTTTTCCAAAAGATTCTCTAAAATGTTGAAGCCATTCATTTATGTGCTTTATTTATATGATAGCTACAGACTTACTGGTAAAGTGTAAAATAAAAATACAAATTAACTGGGATAGTTTGAGCTAAAGTGGGTTGATTTTCTTTATATATAGGTGGTTTGTTTGTTCAAATTTTTTTTGTAATCTCGGATAAGTATTATATATTTTATTTTAGTTAAAGTTAGTTATTTTTAATGGTGTTAACCATGCTATAAACTAATGGTAGATTTGTTTTTCTAATTTTTGTTTTAGATGGTGTAATTTTCAAAATAGGAATAAGTACCAGAAATTAATTAAATTTTAAAATAAATAAATTTAGTTTTTTTTAGCATTTCTAAATTTTAAAATATTAAATTTTTATTAGTCAGAAAACAAAATCTTATGTATGACATAAAAATTTAAAAAAACAAAAAAAAATTCTGGAAACTTCATGCAACTGTAATAAGAAATTTAACATTTCACTGCTTTTTTTTAACTCTAATTTTAATTAAAATGAATTTTTATCAGAGTTCTTATAAAATTAACTACTTTTTACAATTTCAGATGTTAAGCCTTCTAATATTCTACTGGATAGAAAAGGAAATATCAAACTATGTGATTTTGGAATTAGCGGTCAGTTAGTAGACTCCATTGCCAAAAGCAGAGATGCAGGGTGCAGACCATACATGGCAGTGAGTTGGTTTTTAAAATATGGAATGGATGGTAAATCAGTTTTGCTGGAATAGCAGGCATGATAGATTATTGCAGTAATCTTAATATAAAAGCATTTTTCACATTAACTGTTAAACATCCTTTACTTGGTATATTAGTTGTTTTTTTGTGGATTAACAAATTTATGGACTAATGACAATTTTAAAATTCCTCTTATTTGTGAGTCTTAGGTCCAATATTTCTGTTACTGAAATGATATTAGTGGTGATGGTTTTGGGTTTGTTGTTGTTTTTTTTCCTCCATTATATTTTATTTGGACTTGTGCTTAAAGAAATCATTAATTTTCATTTCCTTAGGGAATTGTTCCATTGACATGTATTTTTATTCTGCCTTTGCTGTCTTCAAGAAGAGATTCAAGCAAAAAATATGATTATATCAGGTTAAAGTTTCTTTTAAAATTCTCTTAGTGGGTATTTTCAACTTCAGCTCCTTTCATTATTTTTCTTTATTAACACATTTCCTTGGTCACTTAATATTGGAAATGTTGGGTCATTCTTATATTTTTATCTGTTACACTTGATCTCTTCAAAAATAGAAATGTTTTTCCATGATATATACACTTACATTTAATTTTAACTGCTTTTCTTTTACTGGCATCTCTCTCTCTTGTTATCTAGCTTTGATCAAAATGGTCAGTAATTTTATACTTAATAGACACTCCAACAGTGATAATTTTTCCTTTTTGTTTTTTCTAAATGTGGAAGCTTGAAACTCAATCTGGAAAATATAAAAATATTAAAAAAATTGTGAGCTTTCTGTTAAATTTGGGAAATTTGCCATTTATGCAATTTTTTTAGAACTGCAGTCAACACTACTACTTTGTGGTTTGAATAAGGTCAGTGTTTGAAACAAATATTTAACAAATTCACCGGAAGTTATGTAACTATATGCATGCATACCTGGCTGATATGTGTAACTGACTATAATTTTTGCATGTGCCACATTTTTTTCAGCATTTTAATTTGCACTTAAGACCTTTGATTTTTATTGTTTTAATTTTTTTTTACTAGCCTGAAAGAATTGATCCTAGAGCATCTGGTAAAGGTTATGATGTTCGATCAGATGTTTGGAGCCTAGGAATTACTTTGGTAAGAACAAGACTACATGATTTTTGTATTTTGTTGAGTGTATTACTGATATAGTGCTAAATATCTTGTGCATGTTCTAAAACACTAAGAGTAGAGCATCTTTCTTTCTTTTTTTGTTAAAAAAAGTTTTGATTATTTACTTGGAATTATTTCATGGAGCAACAACTAAACACAAATTTTAATAAGCTCTTTTATCTACAGTTAATGCTTTAAGTTAGCAGAAGGGAACTTTGATGTGGATGCACTAGTTCACTCCTACACATAAGGCCAGTACATTCTTGCTATTTCAGTTATTCTTACAAAGGCCAGATGATTATTAGCATTAATATTTAGAAGAATATATAATTAATTACTTTATATAAACATATGATGTCATTTGAATCTTGCTTTGAAAAGCATGAAGTATTTTTTTTTTGTCACATACACCCACTATTTACTGAAAATACACTTTTTTATTGGCAAAAAGAGGAGAAAATGTTGCTATATGCATCAGGCTTTATTTTACAACATTATTCAAGATGAATAATTTATAAAAGTGCACTAGTTGATGTCACTGGGTTGAAGTAAGCTAGATTTTTATTTTTATATATATAACTATTTTGTGTGTGACAAAATGAAGTATTTACTTGATATTATATTAGCATGTTCTCTATCTGGTCTTATTTCTCTGACAAAATTTAGTGTGAATGAATTCATATTTATTTATGAATATTTCCAAACTTTATGGGAGATAAATATTAAAAATATTTCCAAAGAATTCTTGTAATTTGAACAGACTGTTTTCCTATTAATTTTTGTGATCTTTTGCAATTTCTGAATTTGTTTTCACACAGATGGAACTTACAACAGGTCGTTTTCCCTACCCAAAGTGGGACAGTGTGTTTGACCAGCTGACTCAAGTTGTACAAGGACCACCACCACAGTTACGATCAAATGATGGCAAATTTTCAGAAGACTTCAAAAGTTTTCTTCAATCTTGGTTTGTACATTCTGTTTGTAGTGTTTAAATATTAATATTAGTACATTTTCTAAGCTCTAATTTTTAAAATCTACATTGGCTAAATCAATTTAAAATTTGCTAAGATAAAGAAAGCTTAATAAACTTTTTTTTAGATGATCTTCCAATAACTGAAGTATTACCAATCTCACGTGTGATTTGGTTTTGCATGCGTGTAATGCAACTGTGGTTTTCCTCTTGGTTTTTTAACTGATTAATTTCTTGGTTAGAAATTCAATATTTTAAATGCGCAAAAGGTTAGACAATTTCCAAGGTAGCTGCGCAAAAAGCACCTACCTGATTAAAATTATTTAAAAAACATACTAAAAAGTCATGGAATGACTAAATTAGTACACAATTCAGTAATCCAAATAAAAAGGAAACATGCCCAGAAAATGAAAGGGAAAATTAAATTCATAGTGGAGAAAGTAAAAATTGTAGTATAAAATCACTCATTTCCAGAAGGTGGTTAGCCACTGTCTGTTCACATGATCAGTAAAACTATTCCACATGGGAATAGTGCAGAACTGGCAGCAAGTGATGGTCTCCACTTTGCAACAATTCCTCAAGCATAGTGTGCACACATTTTTCTTCTACTTAATTTTTTCCAAGATGTGGCAGTATTGATTGTCAGGGTACACCTGGCTTTACTTCTCTTGGTTGCCTTCCATTTTTGAACAGAAGTTACCATCACCCTTAATATCAGTGAAAATTTTATGGATGTAATGCTCATTTTTCCTCACTTGAATCTGCTGCTGGCCATGAGGGGATTTAGAGTACAGTATGAAAGAAGAGACAATGGTTATGTTGAACACCATGCCAAGTACTTTCAGTACTTTATTTTCTATTCCTCTCTGGAATAATATTATAACCTGTACTGCTTGGACAGTGGATGGGACTGGTTGGTGTAGCAATACCTTTGTATCACTTCTGGATGTTGACTTCCTGGGTTTCATTTGGTAATCACCAGCATGACATCCTGCTTATTGTGCCACATGATGGCCAAGATATCACCCTTCCACATCTTGCTGTCCTCTGGCTATAGCTGATGCTTATTGAAGTCGATAGGCAAACCTTTTGTTCTTGTTTTTGTTAACAGTAGAGCAGGCATGCACACATGCAACCTTTTCTCTTTCAACCTTCCCAACAATTCTGGAGAGCTGAAGTAGTTTTAAAAGTACAGGAGGTTTTATTTTTCCTGCAGGTGTTCCAAAAGACTTTTCACCACATGCACATAATCCCATGAGGTTAATGCTGGTTCTTTCCTGTGTAAATGCTGAAGTTCAGCATATAGCCATTGTGTAAATCAACTGCTGCTTACACCTTCAGGTCACATTTGATTGCAGACCTGCTAACTCATACAATTAAGGCATAATTATTTAGATTTTTTTCTTTCATTTTACACCTGTACAAATTGTTGTTGTTTATGATTTTATGCAAAATTCTGGAATTTTTTCACTGACCCCAAAATTTTCCAGAAATAACACACTGCTCTCTGCTTTGCAACTCTATCTTACAAGTGCATAAAATAGTCAACTAAAAAAGCATGTAAGTGATGTAAACTAAGGCATTTTAATGAGTAATCAAGCCTTTTTTGTGTATAATCCTTGTATTTTGGTGTATTATTCTGTTTTGGTGTATTCCAGTTTTCTGTGCACCCAGTAGTAAGCATCTAGGGAGCACTGATCATTAGAGAAAAATGATTGAAAAATGTGGTTCTGCTTCAGTTCCAATAACTCCAGTAAAGAAGGAAAAGGTTTATAGTAAGCAAGAGTATTCAAAGAAGTTCATTGATATTATATCATCTTCAAAGGGTATAAATTATGCAAGATGTACAATTTTTGTTTGATTTCTCTATTTCCTTAACTCTTCTAAACACCAGTAAAATTGTTTGAGAGCATCTGGAACTAATAAACTGGACCTATTTTTCGTAAAACTTGATACGAAATCAGAAAATGTTGTGATCAGAGTGGAATGTTTGTTTATTCACTTCCTTCATTGTGGAACGCATCTCCTTTGGTGGTTTTGGACCATGGTTAAAAAATATTTTCCCAAAATGTTTCTGAAAATAGCTAAAAGATATGATTGTTTTAGAACTAAAACCACTGCAATAGTTGGAGAAATGGCCAGCAGTGCAACTGAAAGGATTGTGAGTAACATTAAAACTAGGGCTTTCAACTTGTCCACTGATGGCAGCAATGACACTGACGGTAAATTGTATCCTATTTGGAAAAACTGGATAGACTTACGGAGATGGCACAAAAACCACATTTCTCCCAAGTATTTACAGATGACTACCTAAAAAGGGGGGGGGGAAGAGTGCTACTTACAAGCTCTTATTACAATTAGCAAGTATTATTAATTAAATAAAACAACATTAGTAACAAACCATTTCTGTTTATATATATTTTAAAAAAATTTTTCCCTTCTCTCAGCAAGGATTGGTTCTTTTGTATAGGGATTACTATTTTCAAAATTTAATGTTGGCAAGTCTGTGATTGGATTGATGGGGAAATACTGTTTCAGTGGAACCTGCCTTAAGGGTTCTTATCAATGCTGATCTGATGTGGCTGGTACTTGGCCTGAAAGTTCCTGGTGGCCACATAATGGAGAGACCTGACTTTGAAGAGATGGTCCCTGTCAATCATCAGAGGCAAAGTGGCTAACTTGTCACAGATGTCAGTACTGATTCATTTTCTTGAATCTCTTTACTGTCATTATTTTTGATATCTCTGTGATGCTAAGTTTGTTTTCCTCACTTAAATAATCTTCAATGGATAGCACAGTATGGAGACTCATTGTCATATTTCCAAAAATGCTTTCATTTCCTCCCTGGTAGTGTCTGTCTAAGCATTGTCAACTCTGCCTGCCTCTCTCTCTGGATCTGTGTGGTATAGTGGTTAGTTTTCTCAGCCATGTGGTGAAGAAATCTGGTATCAATGCATAGAAGAAATCTACTGATTTTGTGTTATTAGTGACATCAGTCTTTGGGCTGACAAACTGAAAACACTGGTGTGTTGATCGGCTGCAGATGACTCAAACTCCACTTGACAACCTCACTCTCCTTACTGGCACATTTCTTAATGTCTCTCCATTGCCATCCAACCTGCTAAATGCTGAGAACCAAGATATGCACACTCAAGACCTCCACATTATCAGAAGGACAAGATTCAGTCTGATTTAATCACAGCAAGTAAATAATGCAACTAGGTAATGATTAAATGATTTGTCAATTTTGACATTTTTTTGGCAGTTTTCTTGAGGTGGTTTGCATGGGAAAGGATTAACTAAAATGAAGCTGTGTATCAATATTATTAGTTAATAATTATTAATGCTATGTATTGGTTAGGAGTGGGATGGACACTAAGATCAGTTACAGATGAAACTATATGAAGTTGTAGGAATTTTTTTAAATTATTATTTTTTTTTTTTACTGCAACTTAAACATTCCATTTGATAATTTTGAATTACTGGTATAATCTTCACACTATAGAATTTACCGTAGTTTTGGTGGGAGGATAGGTCAGATGGTCATTTTTTGGCTAAAATCTAGTATCAAGTCTTAGATAGGTTGATCCCCAAATGTCTAAATCCTTGATAAGTATGGGTAAATATCACCTCAGAAACAATGACTGTTATTCTTTACTAAAGTTTGATAAATGAATAAAGGAATATTTTTCCTGTGTTTGTTTGTTTGTTTGTCTTTTGTTGGAGTAACAACAGTGTTTGTTTGATTTATTGTCATCATGTGGAACTTATATTGAAGGTGTGAAAGGTGCTTGATGTGGATTAGAAAGCTTTGTTGTAAAACAATAAACAAATCAAGTGTTGTGGTAGTTTAGTAATACTAAGTATTTTGTTGTACTTTTGATTTGGGTTTTGTTTATTTGTATACTGGTGATTGTTTATAAATTGGTTTGGTTTGTTTGTAGATTATTTATTTTTGTCCCAAGATCATAAATAAATATAAATCCAAAGTACTAAAGATTTAACTTTTTAAAATTTCTCTATACTATATTTTTGCATTATAAGTAAAGAAAAAAAAATAACAAAATTTTATGAGAAATAAGTCGATAGCAAGCACCAGACCAGACAAAACATTATTCTTAAAAAGCATTACAAAAATTTTATAGCAAAAATTTCCAGTTTTTATAAAATAATATAAAACTTCTTAACACAAAAAGTGAGTTATTTTCAGTCACTGAAAGAACCACAAAATATTTATCTTGAAAGTTCTCAGATTACCATTTTTTTGATTTAAAAAAATTTTCTTCCATAAAATTTTGGATTTCAGCCTTAGATAGGTTGAATTGGAATATAGGTCAAGACTGTCAGGAAAAAAATATTGACCTGTAGTCCCAAAAATAGTTTGTTTTTTTTTTTTTTTGAGCAAAAAATTGTGTGGACTTTTTTTTGGGGGTTCATTTTTTGTATGATTGTGAAGGTGTATGTAGATAAGTTATATATCATTTTGTAGCTTGTGCTTTGCTATACATTATGCAAAACCTACCTTTTTAAAAATCATAAAATGGATATTTGTTTCAGGGTTCTGAGTGAAACTGGGATAGAAAAGTTTTTCGTGTCATTTTGCTTCATGAGTTCAAACTAGGCCACAAAGCAAGCGAGGCAACTGGTAACATTAAGCCAGCACCGGGCAAGGACACAGCAAATGAACGCACAGTACAATCAATGATGGTTTTTTAAGGAATGTAGCAGACATCCTTCCAGCTGTGATGATGACCGCCTGAAGGCCTCAATTGAAGCCTATCCAAGATAAACAGTGTGAGAAATTGCTGGAGAGCTTCACGTAATCACTGCAACTGTTTCCCGGCATCTTGACACAATCGGCAAGGTGAAAAGGCTTGACAAGTGGGTGTCTCACTAGTTGAATGAACAACAACAAAATCGTAGATTTGAGAATTGCTCTTTGCTTGTCATAAGAAATAAAAACAACCCATTTCTTGACCAAATCGTTACGTGTGATGAAAAATTGGCCTTTACAACAATCGTAAACGATCAGCATGGTGGCTTGACAGAAACAAGGTACCTATCCATATTCCAAAACCCAGCTTCCACCCAAAGATGGTCATGGTCACTGTCTGGTTGACTGCAACTGGTGTCATCCACTATAACTTGCAACCTGGCAAAACCATCACAGCTGAAAGGTACTGTCATGAATTAAATGTTCATCAGAAAATCTCCCAACAACAGCTGGCATTGGTGAATTGAAGATGCCCAATCCTGCTCCATGACAATGCTGCTCATCATGTTGCAAAGGTGACTCTTCAGAAACTGAACATGGGGTACAAAGTTCTCCCTCACCCAGCCTATTCACCTGACTGTTCTCCCACAGACTACCACCTTTTCAAACACCTCAACAGCTTCCTCTGTATGAAATCCTTTTCTAACCAAGCAGCAATTGAAACTGCACTTGTAACTTGTTGGCAAAAGTGTATTGATTGTAATGGAACTAATTTTGATTAATTAACTTCATGTTCAACAATGATATGAAGTTTCATTGTTGTGGTAAAAAAAAAAAAACCCAACTAAACTTTTGTAACAACCTAATATTAATAGCAGAAAATGAATCTAACACTGTTCCTTTGACCATATTTCCATACTTGATGAAAACCTATCAAAGTGACTGTTAAGAATACATTTTGCTTAATGTACTTTTGTTGTTTCTTTAATTTTTATGTTGTTAACTAGTTTCTTCTGTTGCAAGTAATTCTAACATAACAGCAAGTAGTACTTTTTAAAGTTTTACAGTTTAATTTATGGAAATCTGAAGAATTTACTTTTTTATGGAACTAGAAGCTGACTGTATATTAATAATAATTGGATAAAATTGGGCTGATAGCTGAAACAGGCCATGTGCTGTAGTCTCTTAAAAACTACCAGTAACATTTCAGTAATTTATTTGATTTCATAAGGTACATTTTTAAGCTGTCAGTGAGTATTTACATATGCAAATATTGTTTGCTTATTAACACATGAAAATAAACAACCATTTGTTTTAGATACATTAAAATCTTAATTTTGTCTTGTATTAATTGTGAAACTTATTCTTAAAAAATCCTTTAAAATTTATCTAGTAAAAATTAACTAATATTAAAATGTGCATAATTAGCTGAGGTATTTTGAAGAATTAAATTTATTTTTAGTTTAATTTCTGTGTGTGTGTGTGTGTGTATATATATATATACACCCTTTTATATTGCAGCCTGACAAAAGATGAAAGGAGACGACCCAAATATGCCAAATTACTGGTAAGAAAATTAATTTTTTAAAATTTATTTATTTACTATTTGTTTAGGTTCAGCAAACTGATATCTTTTTTCTTGTTAGTTTTTAGGTATAAAATCTTGAAATTCTAGAAGTATTTAATAATAAAAGCTGAAATTTTTGGGGTTTTACAAGTATGTATTAATTTTTATCAAATTTAAACTTTTGATCTTAATGCTTATGCTACTTAATTAGATTTGTACACTAATGTGAATAACTCTGAATGTGTATAAAAATAACCATTTTTGTAATACATAATGTCAAGTAGATTTCAAATTATATATACCAAGTTATGTCCTGGTATTCAACCAGTAGTACTAAATAAGAAGACAATGTGTATCTAATATTTTGTTTTACTTGATATATATATCATCTTGCATGCATGCATGTGTGCACGTGTTATACATTGTGTTTATATTTAGAGAGACTTACTGGAGAAATTTTATTTTATTTTTCTTCAAGTTGTCATTGAGGTTTTAGTAGATTTGTCCATTGTAGCCTTGAGCAATTCATAGGCCACTGAAATCTGGGACCTGGTTGCCACAGCATTCCCTTTAGCAACTTGTCATCTTTCTTGGCCAAATAGTTTCTGCCTGTGTGGTGGTCATTGTCTTCCTGAATTCAATTTTCTTCTGGCAGTAGAATAATGTAATGTTTAATCAAAATAGTGTGGTACTTCAGCATGCTTCCTTTCCTATGTTTAATTGGTGGTACCTCAAATGTCATCTTTTTATAGCATTTCTTTCATTTAAATTGTCTTTTCATCCTTGATCCAGTTTAACTTGAGATAAAGCAGCCAACCTCACTGTTTGATATTTCACTCTCTCTCTCTCTCCATGCTTTCCAACATTCTTTCTCTACAAATCTTTCCTCTCTGTTTACTTGACCATATTTTCTGCCTGATATATTGCATTATCTTTGAAACAATACTTTTGTTTTCTGTTTGGGTTAACACCAATAATATCAGTAACAAAAAACTTTATAAAGTAATATTTATTGTAAAAAAAAAAAAAAATCACACTATAGTTATTCACTTTAATTAGACTCAATTTTTCATGCTGCAAGCATGTTACCTGGTAATGATACATAACATGCATTATAATTGTGTGCACACAGTAATAACATAAACCAACATACAAACTATAATATTTAATATTTTATTGTTTCTGCAGTATTAGTTTGTCATAAATGCTAGTTTTTAAATGATATGCATTATGCAAAATAATTTTGCAGAGTATTCTTAGTTTTTACGACAACAAGGTTGATATTCAAACTGGAGGCTTTTGTTAGGTACCTTGAAAAATGGCAGAGGTGCTTTGTTGTATGCTTGTTTGTTAAATTCGAAGAGAATATGAGACACAGATATGAAGTTATTGCTACCTCTTAAAAACCACAGGAAAATAACTTGCATTTCAGAAGACTATAAAATGTTCAGTATGATTGATTTTTTTTTTTTTTTTTTTCATTTACAGCATTCCCACTCCAACTGCAGTTTTACCTACTGTGGAATGCTTGTATCCATGGTTTCCCTTCTGTATACCATTTTAGCAACTGTAGTATTGAATTTTGTGTATCTGTGGTGTAGCATGGCAAAGAATACTGCAGATATATTCTTCTGCACAGCATCTCCATCACCGCTGGTCATTCTACCCCAAGGTCACTCGCACTGTAACTGTTGTACTGAGTGGACATCATCAATTGATCTATTATTCCACATTTTTTCACCTTTATTTATTGTTTATTAGCAATAATTTTGCCCTTAAATATGGCCCCTAAGTATGTCCTCAGTGTTAAAGGTGAAAAAGTGTGAAAAGGCCAAGGTATGTACTGTCTTTAGAAAAGAAATTAGAAGTGGTTGATCAACTTGCTTGTGGTGAAAGTGCAGCATTGGTGGCAGACTCATAGGAGTTAATGAGTCCACCATTAAGAAAACAAAGAAAAGTAAAGCTTCAGTAAGGGCTAGTATTGCTGATGGTGCATCTGACAGTGCTAAAACGACCTTTATGCTGCATGACTCTAACATAGAAAAGGGAGAATGCTCTTAACATGTAGATGAAAGGCCAGGCCCAGAAAAATGTGCCTTTAACTAGCCAAGCAATATGTGAAAAGGCCAAGCATATCTACAAACATCGTGGAAACTTTTTTGGGGGGGAAGCATTGAGGCCATTAAGTTTCAAGTCAGTAAGGGCTGGTTTGAAAACTTTGAGGTACATCCTGCATAATATCAAGATTATGTGGGGGGAATCTGCCTCAGCAGATCACGAGACGGCTGCAATGTACCCGGAGCATCTGAAGAAGTTGATTGAAAAGAAGGTTACCTGCTAGTACAAGTCTTCAATGCTGATAAGACTGGAATTTTTTGGAAGTGCTTGCCTAACAGAACTTTTATCTCAAAGGCTGAGCCATCTGCTCCAGGATTATAAGTGGCAAAGGACTGACTTACCTATTTCCCATGCTAACTGTGGTGGTTTTCAAGAATGTAACCCCTATGGTAGGCAGTGGAACCCTGTATTTAATTACACATTAAAATTCTCTCTTTATCTAATTTAGAATAAGAATTTATATTATAATATACTAAGGTTTTCTGTAATTTAAATTTAATTAATAACTTGAGAATAATGAGCTAAAAGAATGGGGGGTAGGTGTTATAATTTTATTCGACAGAATTTCAGTGTCACATAATACACTAGAATTACATCTTTGTAGTGTAAACCATTGAAAAAAACATTGTTAAAATTTTAATAATTTATTATTTTAAAATATGTTTCAGTACTCTAAATGAAAGTCTTAGAATAAATTATAATGGCTGGTAATTGTAAAAACAAACTAAACAGTCATCATGTTTATTGAATCTATGGCTTTTATAATTATGCTTCTCTTATCAAATCTTAATGCTTACTAATCAACTAATCCTAGAAAATGATGCTAATTACACAAATTAGTAGTATTTGAAAACCTATAATTAATGATATTTTAGAAAACAAAGGAATTTCCATTGAGAATAAAGTTAATGGTCACTGGCAAGAATTTTTCTGTTTTTTAAAATATTAGTTTACTATATTTTAATTATTCAGAGCAACTTTCTGGTTTTCATCTACAAAAGGAATTTTCTATTTGAATTTTTCTTTATAGTATAAGGATTGTTAATCTTGAATATGACATTACATATGGATGTCAAAATTGCTAGTTTGATTTCTTCATATTTTGCTATTGTATCTGAGTATTTAACTCCAGTTCACTCATTTTTCTTTCTTGCTTGCAGGAGCACTCATTTATATGCCATTATGAAGAAAAATCTGTTGATGTTTCTGGTTATGTCTGTCAAGTAATGGATGAAATCAAGAAAACTGTTCAACTAGATTGTGAGACATAACATCTCAGACCTCAAATTATACCTTTAATGCAGAGGGAAGCCAGTTTTCCCAGTAGAAGATAATTGTTGTATATATTTATTCAAACCAGGGAATACAACTATGAGAACTTTTGAACATTGTCTCACTGATGACCTGTGTAAATTATACAACAGTATAAACTACTGTACTGTGGTCTTTGACCAAAACGTACCAACTAAAACTATGCAGATTTTTTGTTAATATATACTGAATGAGATGGTAACATAATGTGGCTGTCTTTCATTTACATGTGATGGTATTAGGCTTGCTATTACTAAACAAGGAATATTGGATTCCATGTTACTGTGACAACTATTTTGATCTCAAAAGTATGTTCTTGAGGCATTTGGGTGACAAGAATCACAGCAGAAAAAGGAATTTGTTAACAAAATATAGTTTAGCTCACAGAAAGAGTTCACTATACCATTCACCAGTTTATTGATGCCTTTTCCAAGACACCTAATCCAGGGACAGCATTACCTACTGGTTTCATCATCGATTATGAAGAATGTGACTGACAAGTGATGTATGTCTGACTATATTAATCAGGTTCTTCCTGTACATTGTGTATGTGTGCGTGTGTGTATTGTTATAATTCTGCTGTATGTGCCTCTTTCTAAAAGTAGAATGATGAATGATGATTTTATTTATTTTTGATTGATCTGGAGTTGACGAGAGTAGATATGGCTCAAACTTTGTAGCTTGATATTATTGAATTCTAAAATTTTAGTTTTTCTTGTACAATAACTTTTCTTATAATTTTAGATGATTTCTGGAACTTGCTATAAAATGTGTACATGAAAAATAACTTAGAAGATAATCATCAGATAGCTATGTTTTATCTTAAAATGAGGAGAGTGTCATCCCATTGTCCGTCCATCTATTATTCTTAAAGTAAAAATACCAAAATCATTCTGATGGATTTCAGCAAAACATAGACATGGTTTGA
Source organism: Nautilus pompilius (assembly GCA_018389105.1). NCBI lineage: Eukaryota > Metazoa > Mollusca > Cephalopoda > Nautilida > Nautilidae > Nautilus > Nautilus pompilius. The sequence goes on along the minus strand of JACATO010000626.1, from coordinate 1,023,280 downwards.
TCTATTCAGATAAAGCTAACTCATTTTTTCCAAAACAAATCTATTTGTTTAATGTAAATTTTAAATGCCCATTGCTGTTAGAAACTCTGAAAAAATTAAGATCTAAAAGATTGGAACACAATTCTTTTGGACAAAAATTTCTAGAATTGTACTACATGAAATTTTTTGACAAACTATAAACAGTCCCAGTCCAAAGTGTAATAAGCAGTTTTTGTTTTGTCTTTTCAAATGACTATGTAATCCTAATGATATAAAATTTGCACATTACATTCATAATTACTACTATATATTTGTGCCAAATTTTAGCAGTCTAAGATATTTTTAGTTGTGATTGCAAAAGATTTTTTAACTTTTATACACACTAAGCTGAAAGTATGGTATGCTGGAATGTTGGAACTTTTATCAAAGTAATTTCTAATTTTAAATTTATTTTTATTTGAGATATTAAATTAAAACAGCAGGCTCTCTTAATAATATTTTATGCATTTTAAATTTAAATGGATTTTTATCAGATTTTAAGCAATGTATAAAAAGATATTCACTTGTAATGGTTAACTAAATTTTCCATATTCTTTTAAATAATATATGAAAATTTTGCCCTTTGCAGCTTTTCAATCAATAATTGTATTGTAAAATAACAGTATACAAAATATGAGGTTGAGCTAAATGTTAGCAAGTCACTATAACTCTTTCTGTAATTGAGTGCTAAAAACTACATATAATAAAGAAGAATAGAAAGCAAAAGATGCAATTGTTGATGTAAAAATGTTCTAGGGTTGCTGGTATCTTATTTTTATTTTTTGGGAGAGATTTTGGTAAAACTGAGATGAGAAGTTGATTTAGAAAGTCTATAGAAGATTTTTCTTATATAAAATTTATTGAGTTATGTTTTTGGCTGTTGATGGTAGCATGCAAAAGGGAATTTTGTTCCAAGATTTTTTATAGACAAATTAAATCTGTGTTGATTTTAAATGTTATTCAGTGTTTCCTTTTTATAAACAATGGGATATTTGAAAAGCCATTAATTTTTATCCTAAAACTTCTATTTATATAAAGCAATATATTTTCTTTTGTTATTACCATTTGTTTCTTCTTTGTTAAAAAAAAAACAAATTAGTTTATTGTTATATTTACAGTCTGATTACTTTATAATATATTACTATAGGAAAAGTATTTTTAAAATATGCATTATTACAGTAACACATTACAAAAGATAAATAAACTGAATAGTATATACCTCAAAACATTACAAGTGGAAACAGGTAAGTTCATGAAGGAAAAAGTTTAAACAAAGAAAACCAATTCTGGAAAAATATAAATCATTGAGTAAAGAAAATGTCTTGGAGCTTTCCAAAGTTTAGTTTTTTGTTTTGTTTTAAGTTGTATAGAGGTGTTCAATTTTCTGTTTCTACATCTGTACATTTTTTTAACTTTTGCATAAATATAGTATATGAAAATGTTGATTATTTATGCTGTTTACTGCATAAAAATAGCAAAAAAATATTGATTATTTATAATTTACAATCTAACCAAATTTTTAATTACAATATTTACTTTCCAGCATAAAAAAAGAAGCAAAATTGATATTTGAGTTTTATTTCTTAATCTGTCATTTCATGGATATGGTAATAAAAAAAATATGTAATTTACATATTTATAAACTGTTCTCATTTTGATTATTCGTATCAGTCTACTTTTTTTTTTGTTGTCACTATGAATGTACAAAGGAAAGAATTTTGGTACACATTTTATAGTTATACATATTAAAAAAATAAATTTGATTGATTTTTGGCAGATTTGATAATTTCCACAAAAATTTTTTAAATTAATTTTTGGGCTAAAAACTATAGAAATGTAGACTTGGAAAAAGAGAAATGTGAACAGGAGTTCCACAGACTGGCTTTACCATATTGAAAATTAGAAGAAAAAAAAGTAGCAAGTAATTCATATCTAGCATTGTATGATTTTTACTATTCTAGTTACATTATGTATTATGATGATCTAATGATCATGGAAACTTCATTGTAATTCAAATTTTAGGAATTTAGAAAATTTACTTTGAATTAGTGGTTAAGTATAAAAACAAGTTTGGCCATCTGTTCATGTTTGCTAATGCATGCTTAAATACTAAAATTAGTAATATATTTTTAAGCAGCTATCAATATTTAAACTATTAACCAACCTATCTTTTAAGATTAAAAAGATTTTCATTCATCATAGTTTCTTGTTTTGCAAAATTAAATTTCTATGAGATAAAATTACAATGATGCTGTAGGCACAAATGAACTGACCAGTTTTATTTCAGGACTTTTGTAAGACTTCTGTTTTTGTTTAACAAATACTGTACAGTTTGTAAAATAAATGAGATCATTTTTTAATGATGAAAATGTTTTAAAGGCTTTTTTTTTAAAGGTATATTGGTGATATGCAAACAGCTTAATTGGCTGCCATGGAATAAATTTTCATTATGTTTTTAGTCCATGGCATGCCTTGTCACTGCAACATTTCAAGATTGATTGTATATTTTTGGCTCCACATCTTACTAGCTGGATAATTGATTTGCTTGCAGACAGTGATAGATTGATTCTAAGATTGACTCGCTGCTGTATATATAAAAATATATATTCCATGTTCATAGTGTAAGTCTGAATTATGAACAAGAGTTACTGAAAAAATAAAAAAAATATATGTACATTACCAGAGTTTTTGTTTATGTTAAGATTTAGATGGGAATTATATGAACTTTTTGACCTTTTTCAAAAATTTGTTTTAAAGGTTATATTTTCTCCATTTGTTTGGAAAAAATAGAAGGATCATGGTTAGGCTTAATTTAATCAAAATGTTGAGTCTCTTATTTCTTGAAAAATAATTTTGTTTTGTGATACTTCTTAGCTTTTAGATGTATACTTTATTTGTTTTGATATAACAGAATAAACTGAACCTAAGAGTTATTGATTCGGTGGTTCTATGATGCTCTTTTGAATATATTTAAAGTATTCACAATTTTCTCACCCATTTCTTTTTCATTCAAATGGCTCAAAATCATAATGGTCTGACCAGTGTGTCAGATACAATGTAATAGGACCATTATTTGTAAGTTTCAAATGTCAAAATTTAGAAAATGCCTGAAAGATGTTGGAATGTGCAAAATTCTGAATAATAGTTGAGAAAACTGACAGCTTTTACTCATTTATGGGGATTAAAAAATGTAGTTTCAGAAACCCGATCAGCTAATTTAGCTTCTCGATAAATTTATGGAATGTAGTAGAAATAATTGATAACAGAAAACTTAACAGTTACATCCTGCTAATGTTAGAATTTTGTAACTTTAAAAAATCTTAGTTTGTGGATCCAAACTTAATTCTCTTGTATCAAACATTTTTTGTAAACAACCTAATTATCTAAATATTTAGATAATATTGTGGAAAATTTGTGTACATGGAGAATGAAAGCACTGAATGACTGCTTTGTATAATATAGGATATGAAATAGTTAAAAAAAACTTGCTTTCAAAACCATTTACTCAACTAGACCTTAAAGATTGTTGTGGTAACCATTTCTTGCATTAATTACCCTGAGTTTTTGTTTTTTTCTTATTTTAATATTTAGGAAAATATTTTGGGTTGAATGGATTTATCAGAAAATACTACTATAAATTAATTGGAGGTAAGTAAAGTTAATTGATTAGTTAAAAGAAAAATTACCTGAAATTAAAACATGTTTTTCAAGAGATTTCCTGCTCATGGATGCTGTATTTCTATACTACACTGTGAGAAGCTTGGATAGTAGCATACTGATCTGAGTGTGAAGGATATGAGATAATGTAAAAGTTGATTAGCAAGTATTGTCCTGCAAACTGAGTGATAAATCATGAATTCGTTACTGGCATATATATTTTGACATTAACATTTAACCAAATTTCATAATTTAAAGGTTAGATGTTGCCAGAACAGCGGTTGTAAAAAGTAAATTCATAATTTCTTTCATTTGTAAGGTCTATCTAAAGATTGTAATTGTTAAATACCAACAATTCTGTTCAAAGATATGATAAAAGAAAAAGTACTACTAAAATGTTAATATCTCAAAATAATTTTATTTGCAAGAATTTTTAAATTAAATTTTATTTTTTTTTGTTGCTGAAAAGTTGCTTAAAGACTGCAGTCATTACCAACCAAGTTAACGGAGTTGATATCTTTACATACAACTCAGTTCTCTTGAGCTCCCTAAAGAGCTGATGTAGTTTTCAGCATTCTGAGAGAGGAAATTGTTCTTCGTCGAGGGCACTGACTCGAGGGTGTCGTTACTGGCCGTAAAATGCGACATCTTCGCCCTTGGGTTAGATGTTAATGAGCAGTCTGCAATTGCGTTCGTAACCGATTTCTTTTATAATTTGACTGCTTAAATATAATGCATTCAGTAGACATCTACGACGCGAGCGCCATTTTAGGCCAAAGTTATTTTCTAAACGTGGAGAATTCCGACGAGGCGGATGTAGTGGGTGCGCATGCGCGAACCGTCGGTGCCCCCCCCCCCGGGAGATGGGTGAGTGTGCAGGGTTTACTTATACAGACGAAAAAGAAACTTGCAGGGCGCCTGTCGATGCCAAACCCTTCGGAGCTGACTACACAGACGGCTCCTGCCAGCTTTACATTACTATATCCGCGTTCGTTTTCAAAGAAAGCAGGCAGCAGCCTGTGGCGATGGAGGAGACGGGTCTGTGGAGGGAGGAGATCCGGTGTCGTGTCCCTGGTCGCCGATGTTGTGAACAGGGATCCTCCCCAGCAGACTCTGGTACTGGCCTTTCTCGGACAGATTAGGAAGGTAGTACGTGACTCCCAGAAACACGAACAACGATTCTATAAGTTTTTAATAATTCTGTATTTAAATAATTATCCTTTCAGCAGCTGTTAGGGGAAACGGTAGCCGGGTAACTAACTAGACGGCACCATGATTTGTACTGAATGAATTTTAACCAGATTTTTGGTTTATTTGAAATCTACTCGTGTATCATAGGACGTAGAACCAGAAGAAACTGTTCTGTTTTTGTTTTTTTTAGTATTGCTTTTGATTTATGATAAATTCACTCCTGTATTTATTTTTAATGAGGTTTATTAGATAAAAGAAATATGTAGAAAATACAGTTGCATGGACGGCCCCTGTGATATCATTTCCATTGTGGATGGTCTACACGATTTCTTAGCATTGCTGACTTCTGAATTTTTCTTATCTAAAGAGAGAATAGGCAACTGTCTCGATGGAAACTGCACAAATTTTTGTATTTTAATTTTGTAAGTATTCTTAACATGTTTTTGCTTATTTTCTTTAATTTTAGATATTCTGATTTGATTGTAATGGGCATCCAAGGATTACTCTCATATTGCTTAGAAAGACGTGTTGAGTGTGCAGACATTATCAATTTGGTTGAAGAAGCAGAGAAGATAAATGGCATTGAACTTCTGGTTGACTTCTATGCATTTGAACATTTTATAGTTCGCAGGTTTTGGGAAGATTTAAGTAAACTCCAAGACAATAATTATTTACGAATTCTTGGTGGAGAATATTGCTCTCTTGATCACTTTGTCTCTAAGCTGGTTAAAGACCTTTCATCACTTCACATCAAGCTTTCATTTTACATTGATGCAGCAAGAGGTAGTTCAAAAAAGGCAACAGAGCAGAAAATTTCCACATGGAAGTTCCGTCATCATCAGGATATGAAATGTCTGAAAGATATCATGGATGTTTGCCATGGTTTGAAAAACATCAAAAACTTACCAGAAACGACATCAGTGCGACCAGTACTGCTGGAGCTTCAAGTTGTTTACACTTTGAAGCAGTGTGGCTGTGAGTTTGTGCAGTGTAGTACTGGTGAAGCTGACACTGCTCTGGCTAAGGCACTTTCTGAAAAGGAAAAAGCTTTTGCTATTGTTAGCAATGATTCAGATTTTTGCATATTTAAAAACTGTCAGTTTATTCCATATGATCTGTTTGACATTGGTAATGATCTGAATTTTGGAAAACCAGCTGCTGTTCCAAAAAATCCAACTCAGCTGTTAGTTGGAGTGATTAAAACAGAAAGAGTTATTAATTTATTCCAGGTGAGTAACATTCCACAATGTGTTAGATGTTAAATTCATACCACAGTGCCCATTTGACTGTAAATACTATTTTAATTAAGCATTTTTATGGTTTTAATCAATATAAAAAGCACATTTTGCCAAAATGATAATGTATTAGTTTCTTGAGATCTCATATTGACATCAGAATCTGATGCTATCAATATCACTATAGAAATGTGGAGTGATATGTAAATAAAGAAACAAATCTGTTGCATATTTTAGTTCAGTAAAGGCATTATTTAATGTTTCTAAAGATGATAATATAACAGGAAGGCATTATACCTTGTGAAATTTATTGTTTTGCTATGACATGCATCGGTACTTTTGAGTATTTCATTTGTAGATTAATTCCAGTTTAATGCATATTTTCATTATGAACGCAGATTTATACTTTGATAGTGAAGGATCCCAACAAGTGGGCAGGGTTATTTTGAAGATTAGGTGGTAAGTTAGGACTTTCTTTCTGTCATTGAGGTAAACTGAACTTACTACCATTTATCAATTTCCTGCTGTGCTGTAGCAGTATTAGTTAGTATCCTGATCAAATTACCAAAAATGATGTAATTTTTTTTGTAGTAAAGCAAAAAAAAGAAAAAAAATATTCCACTTTTTAATACTGAAATAGGCATCTTGGTGTTGATGTTATTTTTCAGGTTTTAGTATAAGGTCAGCAAATACATTTAGTGAGAAATTTTATTCTCAGAATTTGTCAATATATTTTTTTAAAACAGTTAATTTTTACAAAAAATTTTATAATTTATAATTTCCTTAACAGTTGCAGAACCATAGCCAGTTAATAGAGCTGAGCATTACAGCAGGGAATGATTTTACTTCTCAGTTTATGAGAAAACAAGGACTTTTGGACAAACTTGATATTCCTGGACATCACAGAAGTTTAGAGAATATTGCAAGATGGATACAAAAATATGGAAAAATTGACAACAATCCAATTTTATCCAGAGAGATGGTAAAAAAAATCTTTTGTCTGTGTTGGTTTCTGTTACTTTTAGATTTTTTTGTTTGTTTGAAAATTATAATTTTGAAGTTATAATTTTGAAATGCATAACTAGAATTAAAAACAATATTACTGCTTATTGACAATAATCACTTTAAGTGAATTAAACAATTTTTATTGTAGGGCAGATATAAAGACATTGATGTTAAAATAATTATGAAATTTTACAGGCAGTATTCTATTTTATATCATTTGATTATAACTGCTGCATATAAGTAACAAAGAAGAGCAGTTAATTTTCAATGGATTTATGTATTAATGTTTATCAAAACCACACAGAATTTTTTCCTTATAATATTCTCTCTCCTATCAGATAAACAGTTGTCTTTTTTATTGTACTCTTGCAACATTTGATATACAGAGACTTGACATAATAAACAGACAATCTCTAAAGTTAAATAAGCCATTCCAATTAGCTGATAAGTACATGAATACAAACTCCATGAACAGCAGCTACAAGGCACAGAAAGTTTTAGTCTGCAAACAGCTATACCATAAACAGGATATTTGCAGAAACTAAGAAACTGCAAAAGGAAATCCATAGTTTACTAAACTATTGGTACAGCTGTTATGTATTCTTTTCATTTATGAAGGAGGAGTCTTTATATTTATATAGGAGGTCTGATCAAAATGTTCTGGGACTAAATTTATTCAGACAAAACAGTTAATCAAATTTATCTCCTTCAAAGTAGTCCCCTCCTGATTGAACACAGTGATTCCAGCACTCCACCATTTGTTTAAGCATCTCTGGTACTCTTTCATGATGGCTTTCAGTTCCCACTTTGCATTTTGGATGATGGTTGGCACATCCTGAAATCTCTTTCCCTTTAGGGTATGTTTCAGTTTGGGGAATAGAAAAAAGTCTGGTGAATACAGTGGGTGAGGAAACAATTGAATGCTGTGCATGGTCAGAAATTCTTGTGTAGAGAATGATGAATGTGACAGTGCATTGTCATGATGCAATATCCAAACACCTGACTGCCATTTTCCAGGCTGTTTTCATTGAACTGCATCTCTTAGACATTTCAGGATGGCCAAATAAAACCACTGATTCACTGTCTGACCCATGGAACAAACTCATGGTGCACAACATCCTCAATGTCAAAAAAAACAATCAACATTGTCTTCACATTTGAGCAAACCTGTGTTGCTTTCTTAGTTGAGGCAACGACACAGTCCTCCACTTAGAAGACTGACACTTAGTCTTGGGATCGTAGCCATAAACCCAAGTCTTGTCATCTGTAATGCTGCTGCATAGGAAGTTTTCATCGCTGGCTATGCAATCTGTGAATTTTTGGCACTGTGAGGTGATGTTCCTTCTGTTCTGGAGGAGGAACTTGCAGGACGAACTTTGCCAAGACTCATTCTCAAATCTTTAATCAAAATCATTTGTCATGTGCTGTAGGAGAAGCCATTTTCTTCAGCCACTTTATGAATCATATTCATTTGTCACCACAAATCATGTCACGAACATGTGTGATTGATTCCTCACTATGCAAGGTTGATGGATGGCTGGAGTGTGGATCATTATCAGTGGAAGTTCAACCATCTTTAAATCAAGAAAACCATTCAAACATTTTTGAACGATTAAGTGCTTCATCCCCAAATGCTGTTCTTAACATTTCATAGGTTTCTGTGGCTGTTTTCCCAATTTTCATGCACAACTTTAACCACACACATTGCTCCTTCACATCAGACATTTTACAATGGATGTCAAAAATAAACATGTTTTCACAGAACTGTCAGGCATGACAGAGACAAGATGCTTGCTTGCTTTCCACCAGAGGTGTGATGTTGACCGCAAGTGTTGCCAACCACACCCTCTTATTAATATCCCTATAGTGTACTTCATTTCCATACAATAAATTTAAATTCCAGAATTTTTTGATCAGACACTGTATACTCAAATCCATAACGAACACAACATCAGTAATTTGTAAGAAATGCAAAAGAAAAATTGACACACTGCTGATGAACATGTGTACACATGAAAAAAAAAAAAAATTCTTACCAACAAGCAATTGACAACTGCTGTGAACATGTGTAGATGTGCCTGGTAATATTAACTGAACCACCCAAGACCATGGTACTTCTGCTACCTTACCTATTGGCCTGCATTAAACATAACAGCAGTCTGAATACCTGTTTTATGATGTCACCACATTTGTGCTGGAGACTTTTTTGCCAGTTCTGATGTTTTTCCCACTAAACATTAATAGAATTTACAGTCTCAAACCAGGACCGACATGTGCAATTACACTTGCTCTTAGCAAAGTGTGTTAGGAGGTATGGAGCCTGTGACAGTTGTCTATTGCTGTTGAGAGTGGTTTCTCGGGTAATATACTAAGGTTGTAATTTGTAAAGATTTATGCTGGATTTTTTAGACATCCTTTTTACAGAATAATTTTTTTTTTACAAAATCATTGTGCTGTGCAACCTAAAAGGTTCTGGTAAGTTGTGACATCATCACCAACATGGCATAGTGAGTGTGTCTAATTTTTTTACTATTATGTAGCAGAGGCATGGTTCTGATTTAATTCTCAAGGTCATTATATTTTGGAATGTTTCCAAACACTGGTTATTATAGTGTATTTCTTTTGAATTTAGGTTTGTTTCTGCCCCCCCAATCCCTAAATATCTTTAAATTTACTTTCTTTTTTATTATTTTTAACTTAAACTTTGGAACCTAATTTAATTTTGTAAGTAATATTTCTAACTATGCTGAGTTTAAACAATTATAAACATTAAGAAATTTTTTAAAAAAATCTGTTGCTTTCTGCATTAAAAGTTAATGTTTTCTTAAATGTCTTTTATAGAGCAATAACTTTGCATTTGCTGAGGCTGTTCACTATTCACGACACTTCTACAACTTGACTCTTTCTGATGACAGGCCCATAGACAAAGGGCCAATGACACATTGTATTCGTGATGGAGTGGAGAAGGGTCTGTTCCCATCTAGTTTTATGAGCATGCACAATAATTTCTACTGGCATCGAATGATGCTTGAAGATGCAACAACTGGTCAACCATGCACAGAAATTGCACTCTCTGAATTACGATCATTCATCTATCGTATGCTTCTTCCACGAAATGAACATGTAGTTGAGCATGGTCGCAGTCCCTGGAAGGAATTTTGTACTGCCTGTGTAAGTGTATGTTTAATACATAACATGAATTAGGTAAAAAGACCAGTTATCAGTTATTCTAGATGCTTGATAAATCTTAAATTAGATAGTAAATAATCTATTAACATCTATGTGAAGTATTTTTTTTAGTTCTAATTGTTTACCTTGTTTTTTTTTATCTAGGTCTATACTCAAGGACGATTGCCAACAGTAGATTATGTGAATCATAATCAGATTTTTAGGAACCTGAGAACATTTCACAACATCATGTCTCATCAAGAGAATGGTAAACATGTCTTCTTAAATTCTGCAGTAACCTGCAGACTGCAGGGGCGGACTGAGCCATCAGTCAATCGGGCACTGCCCGAGGGCCCACAGCTACAAGAGATTCCCATATAAATTCTATTAAATGAATACTCCAGTATACTCCAGATGTAGTCTGAGACAACTAATTTTTAAATTTTTTTTTGAAATTGACACCCCCAAACCGCCCTCCCCTTATCTGCCGCTTTGTAGCCTCTGACATCAGCACTAAGGGGCCCAGTGAACAGTTATGCCCGAGGGCCTATAATACTCTGTCTGCCCCTGGCAGACTCTGTGTCATTTTAATAACAAAAACGTTGTGCAAAATGCATGTGACTAGTATCTTGCATTAGTTTACATAAATTTTTTCATGACAATAGAGTTTGTGCTTTCTGCACATTACTAAATGAAGACAGATGCAAAGAAAATTATATTTTGCATACATTAACTGATGAAATTTAATTAAAACCTGTGGGTTGCAAAAAATATTTTGCCATTGTAACTATTTTGAATTTACAAATATATTAAACATTTCTAGTGGATTTTGTGAGTCTCTTCTGGTTCATTTTTGCATAACTATTGAAACATTATTACAGTTCAGTAATGTTCAATTACATGAGAGCATTAGGTGTTTTCCCTTTGTTTCTTGACTTCTTAGGGAAGATTGATTACCTATTTTGGTTTTGGTTTTCAGTATCTTGGAGAGACCCGCCTGACTTGTAAACTGCTATCAGGGATCTGATCCTTGCTAGTACTGCTTTTGTTCTTTATGGCCTTTACTAACCTACTTGGCCCCTCTAATGACAAGGAAGATGTGAAGCTTTAGTGAAGAAAAGTTTATTTGCCTGGAACATCAAAGTGAAGTTGTGAAGTAATATGGAAAATTTGTCATAGTTGATATTTGTTGAGTTGCCACTAAGTGTTTTAGAAGCATTTTTAATTGGCATTTAAGAATAAAAGGAAGGGAAAAATAATTTTTTGTTATCATCTATCACCGTTGATTTAATTTTATTTAAATGTGTATCTTGAGAATGAGTGTCTAGTGTTTTATAATCCAGTTTTTCTTTTCTACTGGCCACATTGTTAAATTCACAATCATGTTATTTTAATCTAATATTTTTTTTTTTTTAGATTTTCCAGCCAATTGGTTTGATCGCTATGGAAGAAAGGTTGGATTTATTTTCTACTGTCTTCGTTATTTCCTGAACTTGAACTGGAGGAAAAATCTGTGTGTGTCAGAAAATGAGTTTCTTGCTTTGGTTGCATTAGTTTTTTCTCATCCTGATGAATCATTTTATCAAAAAATGGTGTTTCATCCAACACCACGATGTCTAACTATTGGAACATGTTTTCAGGTAAGATGATTAAGCTGTCATTTGCTCATGGAATTTGAATTTATTATGAATTAGCAAAAATCTGAACAGTGAAAATACTAGTTAAGAAAGATATGTAGTATGGAATGAAGTTTAACCCTATACCACATTGACATATTTTCACAACTTTCTATCTAAAACTTATGCTAACTGATTACCATTTGTTATTTTTGATATTTGAATATTTTTGAATTCTTTGTTCTTTCTTGGGTTGAGGAAAAATCATGATTTATTATTGGGGCTCATAGGAATATGATAACATTAGTTGATTTCTGCATCAATGATTTTGTGGGTATAATTTCCTGTGAATCTAATGATTAATGATCATTTTTGTATTTTTTGAAAAGAAGAATCCAATGATGATTTGTTTGCTTTGTTGTTCACAGCATTCAGTGAGAAAACTTACTTCTGTAATATCAGAATTATTCAAATAGTTGGTTTGATCACCTATTTAAAGTCATGAAACTGTTTGAAGATGCTTATTGTAATTTTAAAGTAATGCATACAAAAATATTGCATGTAAACTCACTAAATATGAAGGATATAAAAGTCTAAAGATTATGCAGATTTATTTTTCTATTTTTTCTATAATTGGTCTACAAAATGTTTCATTAATGAATTGAAATTATTTCAAAATTTGCTATTTTAGAGAAAATTTCTTCTGTGTTACATATTTGTTATACAATTATTAGTAAATTAATTAAATTCATTACCTATTTTTTTTTTTTGAAAATTATTTATATGAGGCAATAAACAGTACAAACAAATTGTGTACACAGCTGCTGAAGCTCTGAGTATTTTTTATCTATGAGTATTTTAAGTGGTTTTGTCAAAATCACAATGACTAACTGATTTTAAGTGAATGAAAATTTCCTTATTTTTTAAAGTATACCCATGCTACACATACATATGTTGTGGTAATGCCTTAACACCAGAAGCATAGAAATCTTTAGAATAGACATGTAGCTATTTCAGGTCATATGCTTTTATATCACTTTGAAACCTTGTCCTTCACATGCTCTTTTAGTGATTCAAAGGGATGAAAAATCACACTGATAAATCTGGACTGTAGGGGGTGGTAGTTAAGCACTTCCCATACTATCTCCACATGGGTTGCAGTTATCACATTAACCTATTATGAATGAGAACATTATTGTGCATCAGTGTGGCACCATTTGATTAACAAACCTGGCTCTTATTTGTATATCAGATGTCAAACATCATTCTGTAACAGATCACTGCAGTACTATGCATCAGTGGTTTTACTTCAGGTAAGAAAATTAACAGAAATTGTGACCTGAATATCCCAAAATGCTGTTGCCATGATTTTTCCAGCAGATGGCTGATTTTTTAAATTTTTATAGTGGTGAAAATCCAGAATGTCAACAGTTGGTTGTTTGGACTCTGGAGTGAAGTGATGGATTTATATCTTATCACATGTCACAATCTTGTTTAATGAGTTGTTATCCTTTGTCTTGTGACATTGCATGTGTTATATTGTAGTTGTCACACCGAATGCCCTCTGATTATTCTTATGGAATCAACCTTGCACTTTATCAAACATTAGATGCAAATGGCACTATCAATTTTGACACACATCTCTGTTGCAATATTATGCACAGTGATGAGGAATTTGTCCAGAACTAACTGTTCTAATTGCATAGTGTTTGCAGGACTTTCAACACTTGGTTTTACTTTAGCATGTTCATCATCCATTTTCAAACCTTTTGCACCATTCAAATATGTATGAACTGGTCATGTTTTGATGGTACAAATGAAATCACTGTTGAACAGAACTATTTGATGTTTAGGTAATTGTACAATATTTGACATTTAAATCTGATACTGTAATCTGCATTAAGGACCCAAAGATCTTAACAACAACAACAACAACTGTTGAGGTGAGGCGGGTTACACTATCTTCTTACAGGATGTATGCTAGATGGCAGAATATCTTACTGAAACATTGACAAGTGCTGGCCTTCAAGAACAGTTATATTAATGTTTATGAAACTTTAGTTTTATCTGATAACTTCTTAAGTAGGAAAAAAGGAATACAAGAACACTATTAAAAGGAGTTTTTGTTTTGCTTTCACTATCTTAGTGGTATTTTGTAAATTTTATTTTAATTATTTTAATACTTGGACAAGAGTTTTATATTGTTTCCTCTAAAGTTTTAGCATTCTCCAGTAAATGGTTTGCATATTTCTTTGTTTTTATTTTATGCAGTGTGTTTGAGATATTGATGTATGTAATGTTATTTTTACAGGATATTTATAGACATGCTTACCTATTCCTTGGACATCTGCTTCATCTTAAACATGAATTTCCTTTGCCACGTGAAGTGTTTTCTGGATCAGTCTGGACAGCATTCTATTCTTGCTGTGGAAAAGAAGGTAACTCTTGTTTTTATTTTATTCACTCAATTAAAATCTTTTATTACTTTTTCTTTTTGTATTCTCTCAAAAAATATAAAGTATGTCATGATAAATGCTTTAAAAACATCAGGTGATGTCCAAAAGACGAATTTAAAATAAAAATTGTGAGGATAATTATTGTTATTAATGACATTTATGTCACTTTTTAAAAATTATTTGTTGTTTTACTTACTCAGATTCTTACTTTCCCACAAACTATTGTCTATGTACATCATCTCTGATTTCCTTATGCATTCACCAATGTTTTCATGGTAAGGATAGCTTGACTGACATTTATTTTAAAGAAAATGAAAATTATTTTACAGATTAATAATGTAATTTTTGTTATTTTTGGTTGTAATGTTTCATAATAAACATTTTGTTCAGGTTTATGAATATTTTCCTTTTCTCTAAATTTACTAGTCACTTTTGGAATTTGGTTGAATTGTCATAATTTTGTAGTTCATGGTAATTTTTCTTTTACTTTTAAATTTCTTCCATTTCAAAATAGGTCATGTTTATTAATTTTCTTTTCAACAAATTTCCCTTAGTGATTACTTTAATTTCCCTTTAATGTAAATTTGTTAATAGAATTGCCCAACTCTGAAAAAAAAACAACTTTACATGACCAACTGTTGTTATATTATAGAAATAAGAAAGAACCTATAAAAAAGATTGTCTAAAACAAAATAATTTTTATTTTCTTTCATATAACACATGAAAAATACTGTTACAAGTAACACTAAAAAAACGTTTGCATTAATAAATCTATTCTCTTATTGGAATATTTTGTCATTTCCTTACTGGCTGAAGATTGAGATTTGAAGAATACATCAAGAGACATCTGGACACTTTTTATCTCCTGATATAGCTCCTTATAACAACATATGATTTTCCATTATGCGACTACATTTTCTACTACACTTCATGTCTGGATCATTATTCTTGAAGATGGTCATGGCTCATTTAACATGACTGGATGTCTCTGCAAGCCTCCACATAGTCAACTGTTTTGGTGCTAGTGCTGATGTGTTCCTGCCTCCTTCCCTTTTTGATTGACCCCCTAGCAGCTCCTTAGTGTGAGATGATAATAATTCTGCTGTATTTGAGCTTGAAGGGGGTCTCTTGTTAGACATTGTGATGAATGAAATAAATTATGTAAGATAAAAAAACAAAGAAACACTTCATAACAATAGTACAATATGGAAAATTAAGGCAAACAGATTCTTGAACATCTTGTTAGTGATTGAGTAAGATAACCAGCTTTGAGTTATTTGATTTTTGTAATAATGAAAAATTGTTTCATAATGGGCAAAATTTTTCTACCAATCTAGATAAAAAGTTCTTTTTTGTTATAGCAAAAATATGTGAATCAAATGTTTGCAAATCAATGGATACCTGTAATTTAAATGTTAGATAACATGCTCGTTACATTTCATAATTTATCATGCCACAAACATCTAAAAAAGCATAATTCATTTTCATTTAAAGAACTTGTTGATAAAGTAATATCCAAATGTCTTGAAGTTCGATTTTTAGATTTATAGGAACAAGTTTTGATAAATTCATAGAAAATCTAAAGCCAAAATATTTTATGCATACAATAGAAAAAACTTTTAGAAGAAAGGTGTCTTTCCATGATTTTTTAATGACAGTTTTAGTAAGTGTAATGTAGCTACTAGTGATTTAATAAAGGAGCTTGTAATAACTAGTTAGATAAAAGGAGCATTTCAGACTCAGATTTTGAATATTATAAATAGGAATGTCAAAAGTACAGAATTAAAAAAATATTATGAGAGTATATAATGATATCTACCTTAAATTTGATGTCTTTCTTTTGGCTAATGTATTTGTAAACTTTAGGATTATATGGCGAAAAGCTTATAAATTAGATTCATGTTAATTCTTTACAGCTCCTCCTCTAGCCTGGAATACTTGTTTAAAGATAAACTAAAATTTTATCTCTTAACAGATTATGATATGTTATTATCAATAGAATAAGGCATAAAAGGTGAAATTGCTATGGTACTACATAGGCATGCTGGACAACCTCTGTAAATATATCTAAAAAAATTATATAAATACTCTCAAGGTATCTAACATAGATATAATTAGTGAGGAAAGTATCAGATCTCAACCCCTGGAGATGTTATAAAATTAGATGATCAAGAGTGTCAAGTTTTATATATAAATTATGACCAAAATAAAGGAAAAAATCTTACATTATTTACTTTGATGTAAATAATCTCTGTGGAGGGATGTGTCAAACACTCCTGCATATAGATTTAGATAGGTATAACTCCAAGATTTAGAGCATTATAAAGATATTTATAAAGATTAAATCTGATTCACCAGTGGGTGTGGTATATGAAGTAGACTTCCGTTAACCCAAAGAATTACATAACTACCATAAAGACCTACTATCTGTATAAAAACTTGTCCCAAATACTGAGTGGTTTTCGCTTTGTCAAAATAAGATGATAGAAAATAAACTTGGATGTAAACCTACCATTAAAAATTGTTAAATACTATCTATAATAATAAGAAATGTCTTGTACATTATAGAAATCTTCAGTTTTATTTGTCTCTGAGTATGAGGATAGCAAAAATACACAGAGCTATTACTTTTAATCAATCTGCTTAGTTAAAACTCTATAAGCACCTTTAATTAATTTACCCAATACTACACAACAGAAATTATTGATGAAAACCACCTACTTTCACAATGAATGTGCACCACGTGTGTGTACATCAATTACAGTAAAACTACAGATTTATGTTTCCATAATCCTGTTTCTGACTTTCAGTAATAGTAACATTGACTTAATTTTTTTTTGTTTTTTATAGAACGGTATTGTGGAAAAGACCAAGTACCTTTGGAGGAAATTAAAATAACACAGCAAGCAATGAATGACATAATAAGAGAGAAAAAGCATATGATCCGTTATTTAACAGATGGAGTGTTCTATTTTGACGATCGATTCTGATCTATACATTTATCAGAGTTTACTGAACTTTTGGATTTTGCTTGAATTGAAATTTTGTAACACTCTTTCATAGTCTGCATATCTGAAGTTTGGATATTGTAGCAACTGTGTATTCACTATTTAATTCATCAAATCTTTTAATAACACAGTAGGTAGGAGTTATTCTTAAATCAGCAGGTGGTTTATATACTGAGCTAATCTGCTTTCAAATGAAATTAATGCAAAGGATAGGGATTTAAAATATACATATATACTATCATTCAAAATTTTTGGTATATTGCAGTAATTTTTAAACTTTTTATGCAATATTGTACATAAAACCAGGGTCAGAATTATTTTACCAATACAAAATTAATGTTTATAGTCAATCAAATATAATTTGTAGTCAGATATCCATTTGTCTTTGGTATTTTATCAAAATGTAAATTCATGGATCATATAATCTGGAAAACTTGTACTAGTTTGTGACCAGTGTAAATAAAATATTTAATCTAGAAATTTTAATATCTATGGTGAGAACTCATGTGATTGCTTTTAACCAAGGAGAGCTATATGTTCTGTTAAAAATTAGTGACAGTAGTAATATGGGTCTGAAACTAATTGCTTATGAAAGGGCAGTAATGGCAGATACCAAACAACTATCAGTTGAACAGCAAAGGATGATTGTTACACTGAAGAATGAAGGAGTATTCTTGTGAGAAATTGCTTATATTGATATGGTGCCATGAAATGACTGGTACCAACCTTGATTAAAACTACTCTCCAAAATAACTGCTCTCTTGAACACAACACAATAATCCCATTTCTGCATTTGCTGTTAAAAGGAGGATAAAAGCCATGCATAGGCATCTATTGAAACCTTAAAATAAGGCAAAAAGTCTTGCCTGGGCTAAATGCCACTCATATTGGACAATCATTGAATAGGAACAGATTTTATGGACTGATACATCCAAATTTGAAATATTTGGATCCTATTTTACAGTTAATGTTTATTGTAGAGTGAGTGAATGCATTAAAATATTGCATTATGCCTACTCTTAAGCACAGAGCAAACAAAGGCCTGAGGTTTTTTGTTTGGTAACATAGTCTGTGATCTTTATAAAATTGCGAATACCCTAAGCAAGGAAGGCTATCATAGTTTGCTCCAGAGACATGCCCATCTTATTGGGTTACATTTGGTTGGTCATGACAATGAACCAAAATGTGCTTCTAAACCATATCAATTATTTATACCAAAATACAACAGGATGGGGGTTCTTAATACGGAATGGCCTAAAAAACCACCAGAGACAAATCACATTGAAGTTGTATGAAATGAAATAGAAGATTGAAAAAAACACAACCAGCTTCAGTCCAACAATTATGGAAGTTCTTACAGGAGGCTTAGAATGTACTATTAAAAAATGATTTCTCAAAATTGATTAAGAGATTTTGACAAGCAGTAACTGTGGCAAAAGGAAGATGTTTTGATGAATCAAAAGAATAGTCTACATTGTAATAAAATGCATGTTTTGTTTTTAAACTTTTTTAAAAGTACATTTTAATTGTTTTAATTATGTTAGTTAATAGGTTACATATCCACTAAAATCTAAAATTACTGTGGCTAACCCAAACTTATGAGTGGTAGTGTATACTGATAAGGAAGGTAGGCCAACAGATTTATAATTTAGATGCCACAAGAAAAATTAATGTAGAAAGGTATATTTTGAACTATTTTAAACAATATATTTAATAAAAATAGTAAATGATTAGAAAATTTTAGTTTTATAAAATAGTTACAAACAAAAAATGATACTGTAATTCAACTTCCAAACTATAAAAATATGGATTAGCCAATATAGAACCATACTTTTGGCAGTATTTGTAAATAAATTTCTTTACATGATAAATGAGTTTTCTTTTAATGCTAGTTAAATCAGATGTTAACTTCATTTTTAAAAGAAAAATTTGCTAGACTATATTTTTTATATGGTGCAGTAAGGAGATGGCCTCATTTTAATATAGAGTTTTATGGTATGGCTTTGGTTAATCACAGAAAAATAAGGAAAATATGCTAATTCAAATTTTCTTAATTATTATTTTTACTAAAATATGATTATTCTATGGCCCTGAACTTTAGTGCAGCTTGTAAATTACAAACTACAGATAGCCTAATAAAAAAAAAAAAAAGTTGGCTGATGTAATTCACTTAAGAGATTTCACTTCCAAGTTTCTAGATAAGATATGTTATTCTCATGTGCTTAAAACTGCCCTTGGTTTAATTTGATGAAAAAGAAAAAATGACGTTTGACAATAAAAAGTGCAAATCAAATGTGTTTATCTCTGTTTTTAAAACTTCACGTGGGGTACCAGGGCAGCATGGGCTTTTATGAAAACAAAAATTTTATTTTTTAAAAAAAAACGATCATTGAATGAACACTAAATTGATGTTAATGATACATTTATCATTCTATATAAGATGTACACTTAAATTTAACTTTGTTTCATATGAGCTTCTGAGCATCCAACATACAGTTGTCTGTGGGAAAAGCAGTGACTATACAAATTGAGGTCAATTTTCGATGTTTGACCCTGTGCTTTATTGATGGGTAAGTTGAGTTTTATAGGGAAATGGATTCTCTTGAATTCAGTGGAGCTTAGTGGTTATGTTTCATCTGACCAATATGGGGCTAGCTTATAAGATGACAAATCTGTAACAAATTACTAAATGAAATTTTATTCTTAGTTTTCAAACTTATACTGTGTATGATATCAAAATATGCTGCCGATGGCTTTTAAATGGTCTTCAAGGCTGACTGTTGAAAAATTGAAATCTGGATTCACTTCTGAGGTGAATGAGTTCTGTGAAGTTTAGTTACTCTGAACTGTGTTTGTTGGCCATTGAAGCCAGGCTTTGGTACCCTTGGTTCCTGCCATTGATCCTGAAATAACTTCATTAAAATTTGAGGCTGTTAAGTTGCCTATTTTGAATGAGTGCAGTGAACTGTAATCTCTAAAGTTTTTATAAAGCGGCCTCTCCTCAAATTGGCTTTCAAGGACATTGTATGGTAGCTTAAAACCTTGTCCAGATTCTGAAGTATCTACACCCAAAATTTGGGGCCTCTAGGTGCTATGGTTTGGCCATTAAAGAACAAACAAAAATACACAAACACTTGAAAATATCTATTAAATTACTGAGGTTTGTGTACAACAATGCAACTTTAGATTTCCTTAGAAGAGTTTTCTTTGTTGGAAGTGTTTACGTCAGAATCTCGGAGGATGATCTGAAATAGCATTTGCACTCTAATGCAAGACTTTAGCTACAAATTTTACTTACTGTTTTACCTCATTTAATCTGTAAAACCAATTCTGGTGGATCACAGAGAATCACCATCTGGTGTAATGCCATTTATACCAGAGATTAGTTTTATTACCAGCTGTTAAGATTATCCAGCTTTATGTTTGAAAGTGTGGGTTCTTAGTGGATTACATTTTGAGAGCCTGTGTCAATATTTGAATGAAGTTGGCTTAGCTTGATAATATGGTTACGTGCTATACCTGAAGCTATGAGTTTTCACCAGTCCTTGATGTATGGATAAAATGAGATAATGGTTTGAGACATTGATGGTAGGAGTGGTAGAATTTTTGTAACAGAAGAGAAGTTACATCACAACAAAGCTCATTTCTCAAGTGACAGTTTTTGTCTAAGATTGGGGAACAACAAAATCTGATGTATTTTTTTAATTCATAGAGCAGCATCAAACTAAATTTGTACAGCACATACTTTTGATGGGGCTTTTACTTGCATCTTAATTGGTAATGAATTGACTTACCCAACCACTATCTATGTGGATATATTGCAAACATCTTTTTTTAACTAAGTATAATAATAATAAGAAACTTGGAAGGTTTGACAATCTTGAAATTTAGTACCAAGATTTTCAATGGGAAGAGTTAAGCATTCATGATCTCATCTTAAGAGCCGTGTTTATTTATGCATACGTATTTTTTAAAAAAAAAAAAAATTTAAACAGAAAATTTCGGAAAGCGATATAATTTATTGCTTTTTTACAATATCTTGGTCGATGGAATCTTTACTGTGAGAATGTGTACAGAAAGGCTTATCTCCCCCTTTTTGGCGATAGCTGATTGGTTGCTGGTTACGATAAAAGCCGTCGCGAAGTGGGCGAGTGCCTCTTGTTGTATCCGTCCGTCGCCGGCTCGGTGCCCGTCCCGCTCCGCTCCGCTCCGGCGCGCACCTGGCTGCCCTTTTTCCTTTTTGTTGTAAAAAAAAAAGTTTTAGTGAGGACCCTGTTCCACTTTAGAGATGTTTTATCGCGGGTTCTCTTAAGAGAGAGAAGGGTGAGCGACAAAGTTTCCTTTTCCGTTCTCCAGATTGGTGAGACCCGGTTAATTAACTCTGTGGCGGCCGGGATGTAGGGGATCCGCTCCTCGCTGCCGACGAACCAGCGATGCCAGAACTCCTGGACTGTCGGAAAGTGAAAACAGCGGCGGGGGCTCGAATGGCCCTGCCGGGGTCCGAGTACCTGCCTCTGAACCAACGTATGCAGGCACGGATTGATTCGGGCGACGTCTGGTTTTCCTTGGAATTCTTTCCTCCGAAGACGACCTCAGGTGTTGAGAATCTCATCGGAAGGTTAGCTGACAACTTCCCTTATTACCTCTCTCTACCGTTGGTTCTTTCTTCTGCCAGCTGTAGGTGGTTTCGCTTTCGCTGATGAGTTCTCGTTCCAGGTGTGATGCTGTTCTTAAGAAGTCTTCCAGACCCTCACCGAGATGAACTGGTATTAAGCGAATCCCAAACGTTCTCGGATAATCCGGGATTGGTAGGATTACTTCTGTCTGTGTGGTTATAAAAATTCAAATTTGGTACTGGCATCTTGGTCGGTCGGTGTAGAAATGGAACCAGGCGCGTGATTCGTTCTTTATCCGCCGATATCGGAGAAGTATCTCCTGGGCGTCGCCGATACGCGTGCGGGGTACCCTGGCTCTGTCCGTGTGACGGGGCGTCGCCGATACGCGCGGGGGGTTTGCCGCTGTATCCTGGCTCTGTCCGTGTGACGGGGCGTCACCGATACGCGCGCGGGGTTTGCCGCTGTACGCTGGCTCTGTCCGTGTGACAGGGCGTCGCCGATACGCGCGGGGTATCCTGGCTCTGTCCGTGTGACGGGGCGTCACCGATACGCGCGGGGGGTTTGCCGCTGTATCCTGGCTCTGTCCGTGTGACGGGGCGTCACCGATACGCGCGCGGGGTTTGCCGCTGTATCCTGGCTCTGTCGGGCCAGGCGTTTAGTTCGCCTCTCTGATTTTTTTCTTTCTTTTACATTTAAATTCGAATCTGGTTATCGTTTATTTGTTGTTTTTGTGAGAGCTGTACACTAATTGATCTACGAACGATATCTTGTCTTGGGTGTGCAGGTAAATAGTCTAAACAAGAAATATTTATTCTGACACATCTGCATGCATCTTTTATTAATAAATTACTGTGTTGTTGATTTAAATTCAGATTAAACTAACTTACATTCGCAAATAAATTGTCCATATAAATAGGCTGTTTTGGCGAATACACCCTGCAGACAGACGGCAGGAAACAGCATTTGTATAGGAAAACAAGGTGAATGAAACATTAAAATTTATATTTTTGTATCATTTTCATTAAATAAAAATTTTTCTGATGTTTTGAAAATATAATAATGATTAATGTAGGGTAAAAGAAGTTATTGAAAATTAAAAATAAAGATAATATGCATCTTTAGATATGAGCTCACGGAGTTTGCTCCACAGTTATAAACAGGGATGCTTTCATGAGGTGTGGAAGCCTACTTAATTCTAAATCTGTTACCAGTGACTTACATCCACACTCAGTTTGTGGGTTTTTGTACCTGGATAATCTAAATTACACACAGAATTATTACTTAGTAGGAATGTTCAAATAAAACCTGGTTGGATATCTGCTATTTTAGTTGGGTTTCTTTTAAATGTCCCTACTACATTTCCTTACAGTGGGTAAATATTGCCAAAACTCAACTTTCAAAGGCATCTTTATCCATGTAGCTCCCAAGATTCTCTTATCTCTTTTGTTTGTTTTTTTTTATGTTCAAAAATATAGTTTGTTTCTGTATGTGGCAATAATAATGTATGGAACTGTTTGAGAATTTGCAGCAGAAAAAAGAAAAATAATCTTTGTGTGAACCCCTCCCCCCCCCCCCACCTTTTAAACTCAGCTTTGGTATCCTTAATCTGTGGAAGATTTTCTACCCGGGCTAACAAACATTAACCTGCTTATAACTGTAAGATTGAATGGTGTCAGTATTTAAGAGTAGTAACGATTATCTCCCTTGATTAAATGTACAATTCTACCAACAACTTTTAACAATAAAGGGTTCTGGGTGCAGAGAGATTGGTGTAGTGGTATATTCTGAAATGTTAATGAGTTGAAGCATTTGGAAAACTGTTGGTGTTAAATTGTTTTACTGTTTTTTTGTTTGTGAGGATTTGAAGAAACAAACTTGCAGTTTTTAAGCAGCAACTTTGCCACTCCTTTTCCTTTCTCTTTCCCAGAATTGAACGAATGAGTCAGGGCCAGCCCTTGTTTTGTGACATGACTTGGCATTCAGCTGGTGACCCAAGTAACACTGAGCAGCCCACTAGCTCCACCTGTATGGCAAGTACAATGCTGAATTACATCGGAGTAGACACCATGCTGCATATGTCTTGTTGTAACCAAACTGTGCCCACTGTCAAAGAAAACCTACTGAAGGCCAAAGATCAGGGTTTGCGGAGCATTTTAGCCCTCAGGGGAGGTGAGCGAACGAGTGTAGTAGTACTCGTAGAATATTCACCAGTTTGCAAAAGGGTTAACTTTGGTCAATGGCAGGAAAACAGTTTTGGGTCACTATCATGTGAACTTTAGTGAGCAGCAAAATATTTGTTTTTATGATAAGATTGGGGATAGGTAAATAAAAATTAAAATAATACCTGACATGTTAAAATCTAATCAATTATTTTTATATTTTCTTAAATTCATATTCTTAAAATTTTTGTTCATGGTGAAAAAAAAAATAACACTCATTTGTAATTTCGATATATAGCAGCACAGCTTACTTCAGATTTGTCCTGTTACCATTGATTCTATTACATCTTCACACTTGTTTGTCCTGATTATTTGATCAGATTAATATGAAAAGCTTTGAGATTTTGTATGATGATTGGACTTGTGGATGGTTGTCTATCATCTTGATATTTTACCTTTAATACAGTATACCTTTTGAAAACTAATTCAGAAGCATTGTGGATATTAAAGTGTAATTTAGGTAAAGATTGGCAAATAAATATGAATCTGAAGTAGTTTTCCATAAATATTTGTCTTTAACAATAAAAAAATAGAAGTATTTTTAATACTAATACTATACTTACTATCCATGTATAAAAGAAAAAAATTGTATAAAATACTTCCCGTTTTCTTTATTGCATATAAGGATCTTCTGAATTAATTTTTTTAATGCAAATTAAATTATAACCTTTAACTTTAATTTTTATAAATCTTTTTTTTATCATGCATAAAATGAATTATTCTGAACTGTTTAAAATATTTATCTAAAAAGGAAGGATAAGTGACTTTTCTCCAGACTTTGAAAATAAGTCTGTTTAAAAGCAAAACAAACATTTGGCTTGGGGCAGTAGCATCGGTGTAACCAAAGGAAAACTTTATAGTTATGATTCATAAGAAATAATAAGTGCATGAGCACTTTTGTTCTGGTTTGTTTTATCATTTATATATAGTTTTATCCTTCTGGTAATTAAGAAAATTCCTACAATGCAATACCATGAAAATAAACTTTTTCAAAATCTGTATTTTCAGTTGCAGAAGAATAGTTGTCTAGAATCTGCACCATGAATTTGGGCTTGTTTTTTGTCTGTCATCTTTCAGCTGTGTGCTGTGTACTGAAGTGGTGTTTCGTGTGCATTGTTTAGATTTTTTTCATAATTATTAGTGACCCACTGTATACCTTCTCTCTAGACCCCATTTCTGGTAATGAATGGATCCCTCAAACAGATGGTTTGAATTATGCAACAGACCTGGTAACACTGATCAAAGAGGAGTACAAAAATCATTTTGTGATTGGTGTAGCAGGTAACAACTCTTACATTTTCATCAACACTTGGTAATATTCAGTAACAGGATACTGTATGATCAAGTTAGCATAGGGGCTTCATGGTGTAATGGGCTTCTGATAATGAGTTTTGTATTATGAAAATAGGAATGTTTTAAAAATATTAAATAATTTTTGTAGAATTTTCTAATGTTATGGATTTAAAAAAAAATTATAGACATTTTTATTAACTACCAATATAGAAATCTGGAGAATAGAATGAGTTGAAGGGTTAAAGTAATCAACTCTTTATTAACTTGTGAATGTACATTGGCAAATAGTTTCTGGCCTTCGTGCACATTTCTGTTGCAATCATTGGTGGCATTATTATTACTATTTTGACATTTCTGAAAACTTCTAATATTGAAAACTAAAAAGAACATTCCATGAATATTTTCAAAGTTATAACAATCAGATGTTACAATGGAAGCTGGAAATGTTTGGTTTTGTTTCATGTTATCTTAGAGCCAAACAATGAAATCTGTGGTGGTGGCTGTTAGCTCGCTAAATAGAAAATATTCTTTAAGATATTTTTCTGTCTACTTCTACTTTTCCTGTATCATTAAAATGTGTGTGTGTGTGCGCCAAAGCTTCTTATGACTTTTCTATTTGCAGGGTATCCTACTGGCCACCCTGATTGCTCTTCCTATGATGAAGACTTGCAACATTTGAAAGAAAAAGTTGATGCTGGAGCAGACTTTATCATCACTCAGTTATTCTTTGACCCCAAAACATTTCTTAAATATGTTGAGGATTGCCGTCAGATCGGTATTAGATGTCCAATTATGCCTGGCATTCTTCCTATACAAGTATAGTATAACTGTTGGGTTGGATGTAATCCATTTCTATTTTGATACACTCTATAAATGTGAACTAAAGTGAGATTTTCAAGATTAGTAGCTTGCTGTGAAATATTTGATGACAGGACACAACATTCAGAAGTTTTATACTTTACTGTATTTGTAGACTTGTAAGTTCAAATGATAAAGAGTTCCAGTTCTGTGGGTAGGGGAGCTCTTCTAGATTAGCAAGTTGCAGACAGAATTTTTAAAAATACTGACAACTTAATGCGCTGTCACTGCCTGTTCTGTTTTGATTTTGTCATCTAGTGAGAAATTTGTTGAAGAATACAAGAGTATTGTTTAGAAGCTGGGGAAACTAACTTTATGATGAATAATTTTTGCCATGCAATTCAAATTGTTTTATGTTAAAACCTTTCATATAGACAAAATCAATGTCTTACATACTGTATGCTATATATTTAGAGTTTTCTAACACACTTTTTATCATTCGTGGCAAAGTGTGATAAAATATACAGAAAAGTAATATACTTGAAAAAGACTTAAGAACATTAACTGTTTAGTTGCTGGTAAATCTTATTCTTCTGTAACAAGGCCTTCATGTGTATTTATTTCCTTGCTGATAATTGTAGAGCCCAATTTACTGTTTTCTTCGGAGGTGATGTTTCTTAAACTAGCAACTTCACAGAAAGTGGTGTATTCTCTCAGCTGTGGATATCATAGTTGGACAGGGTTTGTAATTCTGGT
The DNA here is from genome assembly GCA_018389105.1 of Nautilus pompilius. Lineage (NCBI taxonomy): Eukaryota > Metazoa > Mollusca > Cephalopoda > Nautilida > Nautilidae > Nautilus > Nautilus pompilius. Next base: position 996,244 of record JACATO010000626.1, on the reverse strand, counting down.
TGGGGGTAGTTGGGTTTTAATTAGGAAAGACTTATTTGCTAGTTTGTTACACTGAATGTTTGTAGTCGGTGAACATTGAAATATGACCTTCCACTATCTGAGTTCTTTCAGTAGTTACATCCAACTGGTTAATTGCACTCTTTACAAGATTCTTAATGGCAGAGTCGGATATCAAGCTTGTAGACTGACTTTTAGCAAGTGCAGATGGTGATAAGTTTCTAAGATAGGAGCGGTTGACCAAATGATATGGAATTATTCTAAGTTGACAGATTTTAGGAAATCCTTTATTTCTCAGAGAGACTGCCATCATCTATACTCTTGAATACTATTTTTTAAAAATATTCTTTTAAATTACAGTATTAAGTGGGTTAATGGTGCTTTTTAATTTTGTTTGAATTGAAATTTCTACATATGTGTGTTAATTGTAAATTTTGTTAGGTGATTTTGAGGATCTGCAATATCCTATTCAAGCCATTGCCATTGATAGAAACCATTTGGAGATGTTGTTTGAGCAGGTGACACACGGAACTATGTAACCTGTAACTATTTAGTACAAAATCTTGTTTATCTGTTTTCAGAGTTTTCAGTCTCTACAACACATCGCTAGACTTTCCAAAATGACTGTCCCAGAAGAAATCCTCACAGCTATTACTTCTATCAAAGACAATGATGAAGCTGTTCGTAACTTTGGTATTGATCACGCTGTTGGCATCTGTAGAGCTTTATTGAATAGTGGACAAGTGAATGGGATTCATTTCTACACTCTTAACAGGGAAGTTGCTACCATTCAAATACTAAAACATCTTGGGCTTTTTACTGAAGATCCACTTCGGCCATTGCCATGGAAACTGTCAGCAAATCATGCACGTTGTAAGGAAGTAGTAAGACCAATATTTTGGAGATGCAGACCTAATAGTTATGTGTACCGGACATCTTACTGGGATGAATTTCCTAATGGACGGTGGGGAAACTCTGCTTCAGCAACTTTTGGAGATTTAACAGACTACTACTTGTTCTATTTGAAAAATAAATCACCAAAAGAGGAGCTGTTAAAAATGTGGGGGAAGAAGCTATCAGTGGAGGAGGATGTGTGGGATGTTTTTTACAGATACATAACTGGATTGCCAAATATGAATAATGTGAAGGTAAGGGATACTTGCAGTTTGTTTGACTATGTAGAGGAAGCCCGAATGGGTTTTTCACTTAAATGCTAGCCGATAATTATATAGCTCTTAAAAGAATTTTAGGGTGATATAATTTCTAACTTGAACCATTGTGAGCTGGGCCCTTGAAATGCTGCTGTCTTTTCACAGTGACTGATACAGATGTACTATCGACCAGCTTCCAATTTTGTGAATCTGCAATATCCTATTCATTATTCACATGCAGATATAAAATTTAGAAGTTAGTTTTCTTTTGAATGATGCATCTATGCAGATATAAAGGTGAAAAATTACCAATTTTCCTGTTCTTAGAATGGGATTTAGCTAATAGGTAATGGTGATTGGAGTAAAATAAATTTTCATTTGAAACTATGTAATTACATACTCTCTATAATGTTTTCTTTTGTGATAGAGAGAGAGAATGAGAAAATTAAGTTTCATCTACAAGTAGTATGATTTTGTTTATGCCCCCCTATCCCAGCTTAATACAAGAAATTTATTTCAATCTCTACTTACTAACATTGAAATGAAGTACATAGAAGAGTTAAATTTTCTTTTTAATTCATACAGGTTTGTTTTATGTAAGTTTGCTCTGTTTTCTTTCAGGTAAAAAAAATTCCTTGGAATGATGATGTACTTTCACCAGAAACATCAATGATCTCTGGTTTGCTTGCTTCATTCAATCAACAAGGTGTCCTCACTATCAACTCTCAACCCCAAATTAATGGCCAACCATCAACTGATTCCAAAATCGGATGGGGAGCTTGCAATGGCTACATCTACCAGAAGGTAAACAACAGGGTTAAGAAAGATATCCAAGTTACAAAATTTCTGTTTTACAATTAATACTTTTGATAAAATTATGGCCAGAATTTTTAAAAAAAATTTTTTTTTTTTTATTAGGCTTATGTGGAATTTTTCACTTCAGCAAAAAACGTTGAAGCACTGAAAGAAATCCTTCCGAATTATCCTCTGGTCAATTATCATATTGTGGACTGCACTGTAAGTTGTCTGGAGAGAACATCTCTCTCTCTTTAGATATGCTTGTATTACTTCAGACTTACTGCATTCTAATAGCTGGAGCATTTTCTGTAATAACCAGTATGGAATGGCTAATTGTATTAACCTATCCTGGCTTCCTATGTCATCTTGGTCCTGAAAATGCTGCATTGAACTTAATCATGAGTCACTTTTAATTTAAATGTTTGTACACCATCTGCTAAGGAAAACAATTTTTTAAAATCAATAGTGGTAAAAAAAAATAAAATAAAGTGACTGATTATTTTTATATTAGTGCATTATTTATTCTAAAATAATAATAAAACAAAAAAATACTATCTAGAGTGGAGGAAAATGTTTGCTGTTCTGTTGCAGGGAGATACTGATTTCACAAACTGCGATGAAAAGGAACCAATTGCAGTGACATGGGGAGTGTTTCCTGGCAAAGAGATTATCCAGCCAACAGTTGTTGATCCAATTGCTTTTAAAATTTGGAAGGTAAAAAGCATGCCTTATAATTATTAGCCAAAAACAATTTTATTAAAAAAGATATCTAAAAAAACCAAAAATTTTGACTGTTTACCAAACTTTTTCCACCATTGTATTGATGAAATTGTTTGTTTGTTTTTTTTAACATTTCATCTGCTTCAGAAACTGATTACGAAATAGGATTATCAGAATTAGCAGTGTTAACTGACTTACCAGACAGCGTGGCAGAGAAATTTTCCTCTTTTGCAAAATGAATTTACACTGACTGCAAATGAGTGGTTGAGCTACTAGGACAAATTTAATGTCAGAGAGAATAATGTGAAAGGTTCTTCAGATTAACTGAAATCTGTTGTTCAATTTTTGTTAGATCTTATCCTTTTAATCATTCTATTATTTTTTCTTACAAAACACATTTGTAGGGAGAAATCTGTGTACTTAAGAAAGCCAGGTAGCCTGATAGTTACGTAGATAAACTAAAGCATCCAGGCAGCAAAGGGGCATTTTGCACTTGTTTGACTATAGATTCAGATGTATTATTTAGGATAATAATAAATATTTGTTGGTGCCTTTTCTTATGAACTAGCACAAATGTTGCAGTAGGTGGTGTGAGTCAAGTCCAAAAAAAAGGGTGGGGGGCAGTTGAACTCTTGACAGTGTGCTAGTTTGCTCATCCAGGTAACAAGATGGCCAACTTAGCACACTGATGTAGAAAATGGGCAGAAAATACCAGGTTGCAGGCAGGGTGTTCAACCATTGAGCCTGGACAGCAGAAAGGGGACTTGAGTGTGAAAGTTAGCCTGCAGCAGTTTTTTGCTTTTATTAGTTTATTAATTTACTGGGACAAAACCTGTCAGCATTGCCATATTGGTATCCATTTCTGGGTGGATCTAGGATTTTTTTAGGGGATTTTCACCGAATTCTTTCATGCTTACAGATCACGGAAATATCTTCTACCCAGCTTTATCTGCGTCACTCTTACGAATGTTAGTTGTCCCTTTTTTTTGTTTTTCAGGTCAACAGTATTGATCAATATTAAGCGTTGTTTGATCATAACATTATGGTTCTTAGTTTTAAAATTCCACTGTTTTGTTGTTGTTTTTTTTTTTATTTTCTGCTAACAAACTTACTACATTTTGTAGTTGAATATTTGTCAAAAAATTTGAAGCTCTCTGCAATTTCAGTTGAGTTTTATTTGAGTGTCTCTAGTACTAGAGATGCAATGCTTTGGCTGAAATATTATTACATTTTTAACAAATGATGCTTTGCTTTTTTTAAATCCACATAACTTTCGGTTCTAGTAGCATAGGGCAGAAATGTCTCATCTGAAAAATTCATATCTACTTCTATCATTTCAATGATAAACCATTTGTGATGCCCTGAGTTCTAAACAGTCATCTCCTGCCTTTCTCCTTTTAAATGTAGTTTTTGTTATGAATAAAGTGGATTGTTTTAGATATAATAAACAGTCTAAAGGATGGAGCATTGTTTAAAAAAAATGACCATAGCTCTTTTCATTGAGGGATAGTTGAAAATTTGGTTTTTAAAAATGGATTTAATAATATGAAATTAGTTAATGATCTGGCCAGGATCCAAATGGAAATCAGTCAAAATTAGTTTTGAGATCCCCACAGGCTGAACCTTCTCTTTCTGAGATGTGTAATGGACTCTCCTCTTAATATAAGTAGCCATGCACAACCAACTTTCTAGGAAATAGACGCATCATGGATCTAACTTCATTTTTTGAAAGGAAATAAAGGTTTCTGATCATGATTTTCTGTTTGATGCTAATAGTATCCTGCCAAAATGTTCAACTGATTTCAAATTATTTAATTCCTTTATGGAAAAATTGTTTAGCTGTATCAAACAAAATTCGTCATGTACACTAACATTGCTTAATCTTTGCCTGCTCAATAACCCTGAAATTTCTATTTTTCATCTGCATTTTCTAATATTTACTTTGTTAGTGTATATTGCTGCTAATGCTTGATATGTTCAGATTTTTTGTTTTTTTTTTTGCTTAGATTTATTATATATATAGCTATATTTAGTCTGGTTTTGACATTACATTAACTTCTAGTAAATATGAACTTTAGGAATTTATTATATACACAGCATAAATCCATATTTATTTTGCAGATTTCTTATCTGCAATAAAGTGAAAAACAGCTGAACTTGGGATTTTGATAATAAAAACTGTTTCAAAATTTTATTGATGGTGAATATTTAAAACTATTTTACTGTCACTTCAAGCATACTTTGTTCAAATACCAAGATTAACTTCAAGTGTCCCCCCTCCCCCACCTCTCACAAGAAAATACACTTTGTGGGCAGGCCAGACTTCAGTATAAGTTCAGAATTTCTAGAATTCCAGTATATCAAATATCTAAGAATTCCCTTAAAACAGAACTATTCTTCCATTCTAAATCATGAGTAAATTTAACTTGTAAATAATGGATAACTTAACTACACAAGTGCTTCAAGAAAATGAAATGCTGCTATGATGAGAAACTTGGTGACTATTCTTTCATTTCGGTCTTTTGCCTCAACTTTGGAATTTTGAGTATTATTTGAGAGACAATTATAGTCTTGCGATGTACGTTTGCTCTGTCTTGCTAGGAAGAAGCATTTACCTTGTGGAAAAAACATTGGGGGAATCTGTATCCAGAGAATTCAGTGTCTCAACAGGTGATAGACACAATCCATGATACCTACTACTTGGTTAATCTTGTCGACAATGAGTATCCAAAAGAAACGTGTTTGTGGGAAATTTTGGAGAAGATGCTCACTCTGGGTAGAATTGAAGACTTTGAACAGAGAGGTAAGATATTTAAAAATATTTTTTTCTGCACATTTACTACTACAGTTCTATATCATTCATGAAGAAGATACTGTAAGATAAAGGGAAAATCAATCTTTATATATATTCAGTAGCATGAAAAAGCACACAGGCTTTGTCCTGAAATATAACAGGAAGACTTCATGTTTATTCTCGTGTGTGAGGGGACTTGGTTCCATAGGACAGAAATATTAAAATAAACCAAACGTGCAGATCCCTTTTTTTGTTTTCTTGAATCTCTGTAGCAGCAGTAACTGGAATTAAAATGATTCCAGGTGTATTGTTTCCATTTAATATTTGCTAACGTAAATTCTTCTTGAATATGATTTATCTGCCTTTTGTTTCCTATTTTTCTCTTTTGCTTTACAATTGTTACTTTTAATCTCAAAATATTGGTACTACTCACAAAACCTTGTTGTAATTTTATGCCTGTATATAATATTAGAAAGTGATGGTTTATGGTGGTTGGAACTGGACTTTGAAAAGCTCCGGTTGTGAGGTGATTGTGTAGATGTAGTGGTGAGCCTAAAAACCGAAATGCTGTTCAACGTTATCTGTTTTCTCTCTTTCTCCAGCAGCTACAGGGCTGCCATAGACTGGCTTCAGCCACCTTGGACAACTTGGAAAAAATGAATATGCTTGGTAAAAAAAAAAAAAAAAAAAAAAAAAAAAATCTATAAATTTTCTTCGAATATATTTTTTCAGTAGACTTTATTTTAATGAAATTTTTTCCAAAGCAGTAATAACTTGCATCTCCTCAATGTGCTACAACGATTTATTATCATAATTTTTACCACATGGACTAAGTTTGTTGGGCAATGTCATTGTAATGGTAGAAATCAGATGGGTTTGGTTTGTTACAAATAAACCTAGAAATTAAAATGGTTTTAATATTAATTCTCTTATTTATATTAACCGTCCAAAATTGCAATATGTTAGTTGATAAATCATTTCAACTTCTGTAAGTTTGAACTGCATACCTGATGCACAAAATTTGTTGGGAGACTTCTCTTAGCACAGATACTTAGGCAATATGGTTGTTCTAAAGTATCCAACAGTAAGTAATGTTTTGTTGTTCATTTCTTTGTGAAATCAAGTATATTTCCATAAATACAATGAGAGAAATCAATGAATACATACTTTGGCTTTGAGTTTCTTTTTTATTAAAAGGTATTACCATACCTTGTTTTTAGAATAAAAATGTGAAGAGCAACAATAATGTAGTAGCAGATATTTCAGATACAAGTCAAGCATTCAGATGTTTAGAATCATGTAATGCATTATTATTAACATTCATGAATACATTAATTAGATATGTATAAGCCTGGATTTTGTCATCTGGACTTGCTTTTTTGGAACACTTTACAACTCAAAACAAATGTACACACAATTATAAACCCAGCATTTCTATATAGCGAACTTTTTACTAAAAAATACCAAGTAACATGGTTGTATAAATGTATTATCTGTTGACTTACAACAGTTTATCCAGTAAAAACTGCAATCTCTACTGGAAGTACTACCTCATCTTTACTTATTTGATCTGTTGTTAGTTACTTGCAAACATTGTAGTTAAAATTTGAGGGAAGAAAGCGATTAAAAATTGTTGAAAGAAGCAAATGCACTCAGTTAACCTTGAGTCAGTGAGTGTAGCCAATTTTTTTATCAAGGCAAGCTTTGAAGAAGAAAGTTCACAATGGTAAATTTGTCACCAGCAAAGTAAGACAAATTTGGAGAGTAGCAATGACATTTGGAAAGGTGGACTCCACTTTTACATGTGGTTTGCTATACTGCAGCATCTTGTATGGTGTAATGTCAGTGAAGATATGAGTTTTAAAAAAGTGCCAGATCATTTTTTCAAAAATGTTCTTCAGTTTATCATTGTCCTTTGATGACAGAAAAGTAGAGTACTTTGAAATCTGGTGATATGCAGGGTGAGCACCTGGTCAGTGATCACAAAGAAAGTATGAACTCTTGGATTTTTCAGAAGGGCTCAGAATCTACCTTCTTGGGCATGGTGTCATCAGCATGTTTGTATTCTTTTCCTGTTCTCTCTCATACATCTGGCATGAGGATTTTTACTTCAGAATCTATTTAATCAAAGTTGTCTCATTTGGTTGATGTAATTGTCTAACAAAGAAAACAATACAACTGCAATTTAATTTCTATACTTGTGCTTTGAAGTTGCCTGGTGCTTTTGTTGAAATATCTGCAAAATTTTGTCCCACAGAATGCATGTGATTGAATTTTCTAGACGTTTGTCCTGTTTTTAGTTTTAACCTTTTCATCTTTATTTTCTAAAATGTCAATGTGTTGTGATACTGCTCAGTTAAAATGCAATGGTCTCAATGACTGTATGACACTGCCAGTGGGTAGTTGACAAGGATTTCAATGACAAAATTCAGCCATTTTCATTTCTGTAAGACCAGCAGCCAGAGAATTCCATTGCTTTGTTGAGGCAACTGTAAATGCATATCTCCTGCAGCATGCCAAAGAGATTTGTGCCCTCCAGACAGCAATCAACTCTGACACTAACAAATAAGCTACAAAGGTACATAGTCTGCAAGATAGTTGATCTCCAGTATGCGAGCCTGTAAACCTGGATATCTACCAGACAACTTAGTGGCATTATCATACCTCTGGCGTCTTCAATCATTGATGGTGAGACTGAGTTTGACTAAAGTCTCCAGCAAATACTTCTACATGATTCAGAAGTATTGAAGCATTACTCCAATCACTGAAATAGTCTAAAGAAGTGTTAGAAAAAGAGTAGCCATGGGTGAGTATAGTAAATAGTCCTGATGGTACAACTCATCTGTTTCCCTTCTTCCATAAGATAATGTTTTACAGAAACATTGAATAGTTTTTGTTTGCAAATTTTCTAAGAACCATCTTTATTTTGGCACACAGACAGGATCCTTTTTGAGCAGAAAGTCAACTGCTTTGTTTTTGTTAGTTTTTAGCCACAGTTCAGGATTTTAAAACATGAGGTTGGGTTGCTCTCTTAGATCTGCACATTTTTCTTCTGATGGTGCCTCTACTGTCTCTAACTCAATATCTTCATGTTGCTCTTCTTTCTGAAGAAAAAACTGTTCAATTCTTGGTAATTTTTTATTGATTTCTCTCATTGCAGCTCCACTTGTGGAGTGACCATCTTAAATATTTTGGGGCCCTGTAGCATGGTGTACTTGGTGAAATGGGGGATGCAGCTAGGCCAGTATTCATGGACAATAGTATCAGACCTCACCATGTGGCTGCAAATTAGCATCAGCAGAGTGAAAGTTGAATCTATTATCAGCTGACAACAGAACCTGGTTCATCATGAATTAGGGGTCATGTAGGTCAGTGCCAATAGTTAGATAACTCATGCAGATGTAACTTTTCTTGTTTTGGTACTAAATATAGAATTACAACATGAAAGTACTGTATTTCTAATGTGCTAATAAATAAATGTCGGGGTGTTTTTGTGTGGGAAAAGTTATTATACTTTAGTATTAAAATTAATTTTTTTAAAATTCAGCATATGTTACTTAGATTTCTAATTTAATTTATTTTGTGCTGATATTTTTATTTCTTAAAAAAAGTATTCCATTAAAGTTTTTCCATTTGAAAATAATAGCCAAAATATTAAATATTTAATGAGAGTTCTGCAATGTTTCAATGATGTAGATTTTTAATTATTTAAGATAACTATTGGGGACACTTTCACACTAAAAATTTACATGACTGATTTATTTGCAAAATAAGTACAAAAAAAGTATATTTGGCTTTTAGTTGAAATATTGTATTTTATTACCAGAATTAAAAATGACAAAAAAAATTTTAACTACTATTAGGTGTGTAAAATATGTATTTCTTAAAATTGTATTGTCTGCAGGTATAGTGTTAGTATTTATGCACTGGTTTACCAGAAAAATTGTTTTGAAAAATGCTTCACACTTTATGCCAGTTGTTCGTAACACAAAATGGAATCAAACTTTGTATACAATAGAAAAGTGATTTAAATATTCTAAAATAATCCAATCTTCTAGGCTAAAAAATCAAGTGAATATTGCTTGCTAATATAGTGAAATCCATTTACTCTGTGATCCAACACAGTCGAACTAGTGTAATTTATCACCAGTGAGTGGCACTGCGAACCAATCACCTTTGCATGCTTGTTGGGGCACGTATTTAAATATTTAATGCTCTGTGAAAACTTTATTTTTCCAATAAACATTCATTTCTTAGAATTATTTTAGTTTTTTCAAAAAAAGTCCCATAAGCTAGCTGTATAACCAAAAGGTGGTAGTATTTGTTAATGTTAACACTACAGTAAAGCTATGTATACACCCCTCCCTCCCTTGTTATTTGCAAGGTCGAGCTGAGGCACCAACAACACAACCTTCGCAAACACTTTGAATGTTCTAGAAATATCCGAACCTCTCATGTGACTCAGAGGAAAGTAATGTGTACACATTACTATCTCAACCTGGTAAGCATCCGCATCACCTTGTCTCATCCAGATTTTTTTTTACATATTTTGATTGTGTGTGTACTGTTCTAATATCTTTTGTTTTCAGTTTTTTCTGCATTATGTAGTGCATGCAACTGTTTATTCATGGTTTTTAGTGCAATGTTTAGGGCCCAAAAGTTTTTCTTTGGCGTGTATGAGCAGGTCCGGGAACAGATTCTCTTGTGGATGATGGTTTGGGGGTCCTGTAGATAAGGAAAGCCACCATCTACTACACGCAGTACTGTTGTTCCTGTATTATAAGTAAATTATGCCTATTCTGTCTATGGATATAAACTGGCACATTAAATCTACTTGCAGGATTAAGGGAATTTGGTACTGATAGTAGAGCATTATCCAACTGATTTTTTCTTGGCAGTCTTGAAAAAGCTATCATCACTTTAGTGTTTTAATTCCTGTCATTCTATTTAGTTTAGTAATAATGTCCCAGAGATAAATAAATTACTACTACTTTAAATAGTTAATACATCAGATACGTAAAACTAGTTTTTTCCCCCCTCCAAGATTTAAAATAATAGCAAAATCTCTCCCTGCGCACAACTTTTTTCATACACATATTTCATCTTCAGAAAATTACAGCTTTAATACACAAGATCCGGTTGTCAAAGAAAAAAAATCTTCAAATAAAATTTTTGTATGAATGAATTAAAAAAAAAAACTGTAAGAGGCTGTGATTAATGAAACATTTCTATCACCACTTCCTGTAATTAACTTTGCATAAAATGACTACTATCGATGAAGCCTGGGACAGTTAATCACACTTGCTCGTGTAATAATTGAAAATTAACTTTTTTCCATCATGCCTACAATTTGCAGAAATTTAGAAAGACTTACCTAAAGTACAAAATTAAATATGCATTAGTAATGTGTGTAGTAGCTTTTAATAATCCATTTGTCAGCTGTTTTCCTGACAGTCTGATGAACTGAGGTGTCATATCAAGTATTTTAAAATTTTGTTTAATATAACCAACCATTAAGTCATTTGCCCTCTTTATGGTTTTACTTTGTCTCAACACAGCCAATTAAAAATTTAAGAATCACTGTTTTTAATACTCATTCTATTCACTGACATGTAAAAGTGGTTACAATGCAATATACACACGTCAGGAAGGAGGTTATGACAGTAAAACAAACAGGTTTTGTTGTTCCTTTTTAAGACTAGCATCATCATCCAACTGGGAAACAAAATATACATAATGCAATTTTTACACTGTACATCAGCTACATAACTTTCAGAAAGAAAAACTCATTCAGACTAATGATAATTTAAAGTTGATGCTATTTTAATATTAGGATAAACAAGGTTCCATAGAAGGGTTAGACACATTTACCTGCTCGTAGAAAAAATGGAAAATTTAATTTAGAACTTGGGCAGCATGTGTATCCACCTACTGGATTTTTTTATTTTTACATCAAGAAAAAGGGCTGCACTAATTGCACCACAGCCCAACCAACAGATAGTTTATAGTTAAAAAGCAAACAGTTACAAGTGCTTCAGCCGTGATAAATACAGTGGTGCTGTCAGATTTCTTCCAGATAACCTGTCTTTATTTAGTTGCCCAAATACCTGTTCTCTAGCAGTGTACTGTTTTACTTCAAAATTAAAAAGAATGCCAAGAATGACATTTAAAGCTGACATGTCATAGTGGTGGCAACCAGAGTATCGAAAAAGTGGTTTTCGCTGATAATTGCACCCTACATTTTGAGCTCCTGTTGGATTGATGCATTCTTCAGTCAATGCACATTTTATCCAAGGTAACATCAGCTCTCTGTGTATTTTTTCAGTATTGAATATGATCAAGTGGCTTGATTCCACTGCTCGGTGAAAGAAATAACTATCCTGCTTAGTTTTGAAATACTGAAACATTTTAGGATGTGTCAGAGATGATGTTGGGTCATTAATAGTCCATGCAACTAAGCCAACATCATGAGCTTGCACAAGACTCTGGTTGATTTTATTGGTAATAAAGAATTCTGATGTATCTGCCCAAATGACAGCTCCATACTGGTTCAGTGCTTCCTGGAAGAAGAAACGAAATGCAATTTACTTAAACCAAACTGAAATAAAATTTTCTTTTCAGCAAACAAAATGTACTCTGCAATTACATTTAAAGCCTCAACCTTAAATTTACAAAGTATTAGTGATCTGAAAGCTGTCATTCATGGGATACAAATAAGTACAGAAAGAATCTGAATTGTCTCCCCTTAGTATAGGCATTTCCTTGTATGACATCTAAGAAGCATAACATTTTAAAAAATGACATTAATACTACTACTGAAAATAATAAAACATCTAGAATTTATTATATGATGATAATCAAGAACAATGTCTACATACCTGTATACATACTGGCCTGTAGCTTTTGATTTCCAAATCTTTTAGGTGTGATGGATACTTTTTGAAGTCAAACACAGTCAAAATGCAAGTTTTTGAATTGTTGCACTTTTTCTTCATCTGTTTAAAAATATTTTGAAAAATTATATTAATCTCATGAACAAAACCTATAGCTATGGCCATAACTAATTACATGACCTTCATCAACATCATTAGTCCCCCACCCAGTTCTCTCTTGTACAATACCAGAAAGCTTAACAGAGGAATTTACTATATATCATTGTCAAATAGTTAATAACATTTCTTAGTATAATGCAAATACTTCAGCAGATATTTAAACTTTGTGCAGGCTAAATAAAATCCAATTGTAATTACACAATCACTGTGAAGGCTACTGAGGAGTTGATTTTTAGTAAAAAAAAAAATTAAATATTTATTAAAGAATTGTTAATAAGTATAGTTAATAGCATGCTAATGGCCATTTGTTTTTGGTTTTTTTTTGGTCCCTTATATACACCATATTGACTTCTTGACTCTGGCTTGGTTTAGTTTAGTGGTTACAAACTAATAATTTGTTTTACATGAAAATAAGTTGAATTCTGAATCACTGACAAGATGCAATTTCAGCTCATTTTCAATTAGTTAACTACATATTTACTGATTGCTTTTGTTAAAAGAAATGTCAGCAAATTTGTTTTAAAATTTTAGTACCTATGTTATAATAATACCATGTAATTTATGACAATAAAAATTTTTGGAAAAATGTTTTCATTATCCATAAATATAAAATGTAAAGAAAAAAAGAGTTTACCTTTAAACTTTCTTCAGAATCTAATCCCAAGTCATAGATAATGAGTAGTCTGGCTGGCATAAAGCGGTGAACAGATTCTATGAAGCTGACAGCTTGCTGGTACTCGCCAGCAGCCACACTACTCACAATGACAGGAACACTATAATGTTGAGCAGAATTTGTCTGGACTGCTCCGCCATCTGCACTAAAACCAAGTAGCTCCAAATACTCTGGATCCACATCATCAAGTTCCTTTGCATGTTTAATGCTTGAGGGTAAATTCTTGATGTTGTTAATGTGTTTGTTAGTCTCTTTGACAATTGTTTGGAAATTTGGAGTGGGGTTACTCAGCAGCCATATGGCTATGGCAGTTGAAGCCACGAGCAGCAGCATTAAGTAAAAGTTCTTAGTCTTCATGTGATCCAGTACAGAGACACCTTTTTTAGCATAAAAATTCTCTGGGGACAGATATTTCATGGATGGTAGGTGATGTGTCTGCTTGCAAAAGTCAACAGATAAATGGTGGAAATTTCTTCATTTTAAAAAAAAGAACTCCTTTACCTAGAAAACAAAAAACAAAAATTAAGTGCAATTCCAATTAAGCAATTCTAGTGGACATTTGTTAAAAAATTACAACCCTCCCCAATTAAAAGATCCATAAAAAATAGTTAACTTTTAAATTTAATTGAACAAATAAAGAAAATAGAATTTTTTAAACCTCAACTGTCAGTACAAAACATCTCTCTCACCTAAGTCAGGTAAAATTCACATCTAGTGAAAATCTCTGAGAGAACTGATTATATCAGAAAATATGCCCCAGCTAAATGGTTTCTGACTTGTTTTGCTGTAGAATGTATCTGAATAATATGCTGGCATACTAGGTTTGTTAACATTGTAAGTTAATGATTTTTAAAAATTTTTTTACTCATTTGATGCTTTAGGTATTGCAAAAGATAGAAGAGAGCCAAATTTAAATTTTAGTTCTGAGATATGGCAGAGAAGCCATTGCCACATTGATAATTACCTGATTTTAAATTCCCCGAATTGAGGCCCCCTCCCCTCTTTTCTTCGTTGTTAATTAACATCACAAGTTAACTTAATAATTTTTACTTCTAAGATCCAATATTATTATTAAACTTCTTTTTTAGCGCGATGTATTCGATGACACTTTTTTTTTTTAAATCTGTGAATATCAACTTTATTGTACGTATTGATTCAGAAATCGGTTAGAGGGTGCAACGATAACAATAGAAAATGCCTAATTTTTCAATGAAAGATACTATCGATGGTAAGAAGAAGAAGAATTATCTGGAAAGCTCTCAGAGGGGGATCCAGAAAGAAAGAGCACACAAATAACACATTTCAAGGGACCAGAAACGTTGACCGAACACCACAATAATAGCGAGACACCATTCGATCTTCCAACTAAAAGGCGCATGTTGTGGATATAATTAGCACCGTAAGAAGGAGCTGACATCCCGCCTCCCCTACAGACAGACAGACAGACAGAATGCCTCCTCTCCTCTCTCCTGCTTCTGACTTTCCAAATATTCAGGTGACTTGCATTTGTTTTTGGCGATATATTTAATTAACACTCGGAATAGTAATAATGGAGTTTTGGAAGGTTCCAGACACTTTAAAAAAACTGGGGAGCCATCGCCTCCACAGACCGACAAATCCCCAACTCACCTCCACTGCTGACATGAATTAACCTCTTCTCAAGCAGCTCCAGCGGCAGCCATGCTCGCTAATTGCCGGAAGTTGAAACGCGACATGCGCAATGGAGAACAAATAAACCGATGAATCGAATTCTCTGTTGCTCCTCCTCCCGGCCGCCATTTCTATGTAATGCACCGGAAGTGGGGCTTTCTTCGCCTCACGTCAGATCGATTAAAGCTGTATACACAGAAGTGGCTGCTTTGTAGTAAAGCGAGAGTTTCTTTATGTAGACACTTAAAACGAACAAAAATTTCCTTTTGTTTTAAATTCTATTTTTTACAAAATTATTTAAAATGTATTTTTAATATTACGTTAATATATACAGTGGTAGGCGGGGATTGTTTACTCACCGACATAAAAGGAAAAGGGAGATTTTGATTTTAAAATTCAAGCAAATTTATTTGTAAAAAATTTTGGTCACATGTATTTTGTGACATTAATGTGTGCATATACACTAATTAATTGATCAAATAGGATATAAGGGATATTCCACTGAATAGTTTACTGGTGGATCTAACTATTCAAGATATCTTTGGCATCAAACATCTATCTTATAAATTAGTTTAATGTGCTGGAAAGTAAATCTGCAAATTTCACATTAGGTATTTGTGCAATCAACTAAAATGTACACATGATCATGATGGGGTAAACTTTGAAAACTTACCTGACCGCCTGTATCTGAAATAAAAGTTTATGTATCAAATAAATACTAATCTTTCAACTCTGAACATTCATGTATGACGTTTTCAGAATGTAAAATTACAAGAAAAAGTCAGAGAAGGAGACTACCTCAAAGGTAGTAATAGATGCTGCAACTAATGCTCTCCTAAGAGGATTAAATCTATCTGCTAAAATATATGCACAAAATCAATGTACTTTGGTTTGCTAAGCAAAGATTCATCATGGCAATGTGGTATACAAGAGTTTGATAATATTCTCTGATAAACTAGAAAAATAACTTTTTAGATTACCTTTAAAAAGCTACCAGTATCTGTCATGGGTTAAACAGCTTACCTATCAAACTGGAATAATAATGAAACAGCAGGTCCAGATCAGATACTTCTGATAAACATCAAGATATATTGATCCACACCCAAGAAGCTCCAGCTCTCTAATGCATGGCCAACTTCAATGAGCATAATGTGAAGATATTCTGACTATCAACATGATGTAATGCAGAGAGTATTTAACTCAGATGCCATCTGGAATGCTGATAAAACTGGCATCACCATTGTCCAGAGATTACTACATCTTGTTGATGGTATGGTGAAGGCTCTTGGAATATGGTCATATTTTGTGTTCCTGCATATCTGACTCTAGTAGTTAGCTACTCGCTGTGCCTCCCAGAAGTGAAATCTCCAGACATCCTAAAGCTACAAGGTCTGTGAGAATTTACTGTTTTTTAAATAGTCTAAACATATGGTTTTATTCAGAACCAAAACTACAAAGCTCAAAAAAAAAATGGTGGATGGGGAGAACATGCATTATTTGTAATAACTTGGTAGTATGTCATATGAGCATAAACTAGTTTACATAACTTTTTAAGTCAATACTTCTACATCTTCCCCAATTTTAGAAGTTATGGTATTAATAGTTTAATACAATTCTAGCTTATTATAAAAAAAAAAGTATACACTGTTTTATTAAAGTACTACAGTCCAGTCCATATGGTTTGTGTTGCATTTTCTTATTAATAAAGTATAGAATTAACTATAAACTCTAAAGGAACTATAGCACTACAGAGTTCTTGCATGATATATATTTATTGGTTATGCATCTCATTACTCACTTTACCACATAAAGTTAGTGAATTATGCAGGCAGTTTCTTTGCTCTGTTGGACTATTGTAAAAAGTAGTAGCATTCTGGTATTTTGGTTCACAGGGTAATGTAGCATTGGAAGGTGTGACAACTTCTGATTTGGCATTTATAGCAGGCTCAGCATTGTTGGTGTGTAGAATCTTTTTAAGTGCACTCAGTTGTGTCTGTATATTACATCATTTTCTGCCTTTGTAGGTTCTTGTCAAGGCTTTGAATGATTTGGCCTTCCCTCCCAACTGAAATGGTTTTAGTTTTACTTCAGCTAGTGGGGGAAAGTTATTTGCTGACTTAGTCTAGTACTTAGCCCAGTGCTCTTGATTTGTCTCCAGTTGTTCAGTTTCACTTTTTGATTGACTACTAGCTTCTAACAAGGTACTCGAAGTTGAAAGACTTGTTTTTTCTGTGTTGGCTGAGGCATCTTTGTAGACTGGTGTCCAGTCCAGCTGCCACTATATAAATGATCATTTACTATTCAGAACCAAAACTAAAAAATTCTAAAATGGTGGATAGTTAACAGGCATCATTTGTAATGACTCAAAATGTCCTTATGCATATAAACTTTGTTGATATAGAAACTTATAAGGCTAAATTGCCACATAACTTCAGGAAGTTTTCTAAGCCCATTGCTACCTATCCAATTCTGGATGATCATCACTTTCACATATTCTTTGATACAATTAATTTTACAAAGCAGAACCATATCACCCTATTTTCCTATCCTCTACACTGCTCTCATGAAATGTAAAAGTATTATGGGGGCCTATTTAAAACCTGTTAACTAGGTCTGTGAAAACATGCCTTGGTAGGAAAGTCTGTGAGCATGCATAATTTCCTCTCCATCACTAACTTTTCATTAAAAAAACTAATGACAGGCAGACTTCAGAGTAACTGGAATCTATCATCTTCCTGAGAAACGTCTATGTGCATCCACTACAGACAGACCAAATCTAGTAGCAGAAGAACCAGACAAGCCTAAGAAAAAGAAAAATTACCACCCCCCAGAAAGGTTTGTAGGAGCAAGGAGAATCTAGTAATCCATAATCATGTTGGTATTTCATTTACTGCTACTCTAGATGTGGTAATCTCATCTGCAGAAGACTTCAAACAAAGATCTTACAGTACCAGTTCAAAGTAGTAAATCCCAATGAAATCTGATCATTTTGGAAGATGGCTTCAAGAAAAGGTGCTATTCCACTGAATAAGGAAAGTAAGCAAATGTCATGTTGAAGGTGTTGCAACCACAAAATTAGTAAGAAATTTAGATCTCACTTTTATGATTACTACTGTTTGCATGGCAATGTTCAACCTACTGAAAGTGAAAATGCTTTGAGAATTAAATAGTATTTAATTGATTTTTTTTTGCCACTCCCCACTTTGTCTTCCCCGCTACAGGCGGTCCCCGGGTCACGGTCTTGTACTCGTTCGTGTGAATGCCTATTCAGTTTCTGATAACGTGCAAACCCCTATCATGGCTCCTGAACGAAGCGCTGGTGATGCATCAAAGAAGAGGAGGAGAAAGTGGACATTGTAAAGTGTTCCGAGGCTGCAGTCGGTCCACGACCGGGGAAACCATTTTGAAAGGCAGGGTGCGGATAGTGGAACTCGATGAAGGCAACAGTAATCAAGAAGTAACGCAGTGGGTTGGTGGAAAAGCTTTCAGTGATGTGGCTGGAGGACCAAAATCAGCGAAGTGTACCGACTAGCCCCGCGTTTTCCAGTGATTTTGAGAGCTGCACGTGCGGAGACAGGAGGAATCTGTCGCTGGTTCTAACCGTTTCAAAGTGCATAGCATCAAATTGCAGGGGGGGGGGAGCGGCGACCGTGTTTAAGTATATTTGGAAGTGTTTTTAATGTTTCTTCTATACACATAATTATACTATCAGACGAACCCGACTTGGAGACCGGAACTCGTTCGTGACCCGGGGATCGCCATTTATAACTAGCCAATTTACAACTGATTGTTATGGCTTTTTGCTGAATTGAATTATGGTTTTAACTTTGCAAAATTTGTTGATTTTCATAAATGGTCTTATTCCATGTTCTGTATTCTAAATCTTTCTGTAATTGATTGAATTTTTCAGTAGCTGAGTTTATAGTGATCTGACTTGTGGACAGCGAGGGGTGAGTGAGATCAGTTCTCCGAAACTTCTTTTGTTTTGTTTGCTTTTGAATTGGTTAACAGGAAACACAAAAAAATATCGATGGCACACTTTATATTGAGTGATTCTAGCGAATACTGAGGTTAGTTTTCGATCAACTCTTTAGGCATGAGCAGTTGGGGGAGGGGCCGCTCTCAGGCTAGTCTCAATAAAGAATGGCTTGAGGTCTCATGAGTATGTGCCAGCTCTGGAGAGGGTTAAAAGCCAAGAATGATATCACAGAATTATTATGTTGTTTTGTAAATGGAAGGGGCCATGTCCCGCAAGCTGCAGGCAGACATTTGAGAAAATAAGTGTTACTCTCTTGGCCACACCAAACAGCCAGTAAATTTAAGGTCAGCCATCGCAGGAAATGTACACGTTTTTCTTTATTGAAAGAAAACTTTGTCTACTCAAAGTGGTTTTGTCTTGAACTTGTATTATAACAAAGATTTCAATAAAGCAGTGTTTTCCCTGGTGAAGAAATATTCTGTAGTGGGCTAATTGGGGGTTGAATTGGACCATCCAGTTTTGTGACCACTCCACATGCATTTTTCATTCTGGTAGTGTTACCAACCACCGTTATCCCTGTAGACAACCTGACCACCTCCTGTGCATCAATTCTATTAAGTTGATAAGCTTCTGTAACTGATGTCATTAATTTTTGTTTTAGCTATAAACACATATGCAAATTAACTCTCTCATTTTTGCTCAGAGACATTCTGCTGTTTTTTCATTCATAAAACCCACAATTTATATTGGGCAAGTGTAGACTAACTCCATAGTTGAACTTTTCAGAAGAAATGGAGAAGATGTCAAATTATATTTTAACTCCTTTGGACCATATATTTAGACCAATAATGATCATTATGTACCTATGTGAAAATAACACTTGGTGGATGAAATGATATAATAAATCATATGTTCAGTATTGACTAATTGTATGGAAATAGATACATCCAGGGCATTGAATTTTCTTATCTCATGTTATAAATGTTAAATTGTGCTCTGAAATATCTACACCTCTATAATTCATGATTTAAATGATTTTGCACTTTATTCCTGTTTTGGTACTTTAGCTACCTACCCATCTATACAATATTTCAACACCTTTTCTTATAGCATTCTCTAGCTGGGTATATAACTCTAGAATGATTTAGACCTTTATGAAATCAATGTCATTTTAGCATTATGCTATTATGTGATTCTTTAGTAACTTGAGCAAAATAACTAATTATCCATTCAATATAGGGGCCCCTATCACTTACTCAGCACAGTCCCACCATCACCCTCCTTTTTAATAAGAGGGTTTTGGAATGCTTATGTAATTGGAGGCTTATTAGTTTACTAAATTACAATTACAAAATCACAGGGTATTAGCAAACAGGTTAGTCAAAATAATGGACAGAATAATAAACCCAGATCAAACTGACTATGTTCAAGGGCATTTCATTCAGGAAAATCTTACATAAAGCAGAGATACATAACTCCCCAGCAATGATGCTAGCTAGCCCTAAACCAGTAAAAAGCCTTTGACAGGGTAGGATGGAATTATCTGTCCCTTGATTATATATACCATTGCATCAGATCATTAAAGAAATGATAGAAGAACAAGGACTTTTGGAAGGGCTTACCTCCTCTGAATGTTTGGCAGGGGTGGTGCCTAAAAGGCTAACTTCCAGAATTTGAGTGAGCTAAAGCCAGTTCCTGATCACCTGTGGTATGGCACTTGCAATGGATAATTATTTTACACAGATATAGACAAATATTAGTCAGAGTATCTTTGTGTCAGCATACTCCAAACACTCCAGAAGAATATAAGATAGCTTTCTCTAAGCAATATACTTTATGTATTAGTAGCAGAAATGCTGTCCTGCAGAATTCTGAAGAAGAATAAAGTATCAGGAATTACTCCAACAGATAGAATTAAACATAAAATCACAAGTATGCAAATGACACCACAATTATAATTTAAAACTTTTGTTGTTCGGAAGACTGTGGATAATTATGTAGGTAAATTGCTACAGCACCAATAGCCAGTAATTCCTAAGTAAATGTATAGATGAGCTATAACTAACATCATCCTCTGACCATCAATTACAGGTCAGAGTATGTGACACTGATCATGGCCTTACTTTATGTTTAATTAGGAAGTACCTGTGCTTATAACAACCAGCCCTGCTCTGCTCTCTATAGAAATGGTCTGTATTAAATGTCTACCAAGCCACGTATGGCACCTGCATAAACTTAGCCAAAATCAAGGGGGCATTTGTTGGGGATGCTCAGATAACCCCAACAGCAATCTGACAGTTGAAGCATTGAATAGAATAGGAAAAGATAAAATTATGGGCACAGATTTTACCATAGCCATGAATGTAAATACTGTTAAGGATAGTTGACAACAACCTATATAGACACTAAAAGCTAAAATAAAGGGTTGGAAAAGCCAAAATCTAAGTTACATAGACAAAAAAAGAGTAATAAATCACTCATTTACCACTTCCCCATGGAATAAAAGTAAAATATTTGGAATTCCATAGTAAGTTTGTCAGACTGTCAGAAGAAAAACAAATTGACTTTTATAGAAAGATAGCAGGGCTAACACTGGAATTTTTCAATGTGGACGGCAAGCATTGACACCCTAGCATCATTGTGAGATTTTTAATGTTTCTGCATTATAAAGAAAACTCTAGAGAACTGAAAACAAAGTACATTTAACATCACAGTTTATTAAATGCAGAAAACAGAATTAGTGCTCAATTAATCTAAACAGCTTTGGATGTCTTAAACATCAATGCTAATTCTGCAAAATGGCTAACATTATACCTATAACAGACTAAACAAGCATTTCAAATAAACAATCTAAAAAAACTGTGCTTAGAAATAAAAAAAACAAGATATCCACCAGAAATTAATAACAATCTCAATAAATACCACAAGAATGGCATAACAGCTTAGCAAAAGAGCAAAATAACACAAATTGGGAACTTGATTGAACTAGGTAAATGTATAAAACCACTAACAAGAGTCACAATAGGGTATTTAACCCCCAAAATTATAGAAAACACTTCCAGGTATAAACAAGCTTAATGGCAGGGCTGTCTAAATTTGGATCTGCTCCCTTTGGAATAACACTAAAAACAATCTGACTGACAATCAGACATCCAAAATTCATTGGACGGTCATACACAGTCTGCTATTTGAGTCAACAAGCACAAATGGAAAATAATGGGTTGTGCAGTTTACACTGCAAATTGGGAATCACAATTACCCATACCATTTTCTCTGTTTGCAAAGACAAGAGCTGTGGGATATATTCTGAGATTTGGCCTGATACATGATAACTCGTCCATGTAGACTGTATTGACACATCTTTGTTTGCCCCTAAGAACTGGAACTATCTGTTAAATATGATAATTTTGGCAGAAAAGGTCAAATAGAATAGCTGTAGAGCTTTAGAAGGAAAATCCTCTCCCATTGTCTATTTTTCTTTAATTACATACAGAACAAACTTATTAAAGAATTCACACTAAGTTCTTCAAGTGCAATAGCATCTTTTTCAAATAATGGCTGATAAACGACCTAAGGCCAGGTTGGACAGACCAGACAAAAACATTAGTTACTACCTATCTTCCAGGCAGCTGAAAACAAGTGGATGACTTACACTGAATGTAAAGAACAGCATGCAGTACCCCTTACAAAAACAGTGAATTGAAAAGGACCATCAGGAACTTTTCTATTGACTTACAATACATTGCAAACAACCTAGAGGAAAGACGGATATATTTCTTTTTCAACTAAGAGTAAACTGTTTCTGAAACAAGTGCTTGGGCAAATTATACCTCTTGCCTATTATAGGAAGCATTTTGATGGCCAGCTATTTCACATCACATAATTAGTTTCACTGGTTAGGAAAACCCTCAATCATAAACAGCTGCAATATACAAACGTGGATTTGATTTAGCTACAGACTACAGTTAGAAACTTTCTCATTGGAAATACATGTAAAGCACTTATGCCTAGAAAAAATCAGTATAGTATCTGTACTTATCAGCTTCTGATATGTTCCTTACTAGAGAAACATCAATATTGAACTGACTTTTGGAAAGTGATGAATGGCAAGGAACTTTCTCCCAGCTCCCCAACTGTAAATTTGCTAATTTAGTACTTGGCCATGTGTGTAGCATACTAGCCTGTTTTAGCTGAGGGCATGGTTTCTTCTCGCATTTCTGTACCAGTCTATCTGTGTGTATTTTTACTCTTATCTAAACAGAAATTCTAGTAGAGACTTTCCAGGTATTTGTGGTGATGGTAAATCTTCACTGGCCTACACTTTAATCACTGTTTAAGGGCGCACAACTGTACCCAGGTACCTTGGTTGGTCACCAAGGCTGATGTCCCTCACCATCCATTTCTAGATCACCTCTATGAGATGTCCTACAAGCCTCAAAATCAGGAAAAGGATTTGCAAAATTCTTTCTGTCTACCAGTCAAAATGAGAAATATTGGTTTAGCTTACACAGCTGTCTCTTGAAGATTTCCACTCATATAATTTAGTTAATATCAGTATACTGTGCATCATTAAAATAATAAATGGTGTGGACATTTTAAAAGATCACTGCATGAAATTGACTTTTTGAGCAAGTCATTACCACACTAGTACGGGTTTTTTGGGTGGCCGGGGGGGGGGGAGGAGGAAGGTAGCTTTAGAAAATATATTCGCTCTAAAATCATTAGAAATATTTCCACAGAAGAAACGAAAAACAATTGCATAATTATATTTCAATTATTGCTCAAAACGAGACCATTTTCAAAGAAGACGGGTTATGTGCTGTTGACGATGTAGGGGACGACTACAGAACAACACAATGAAATGGTTCATGTAACAAAAAAAATTAAAATACTATATAACTATGTGAGAAGGTGATGTGTCCGCAACCAAGTCAATCTGCGCCAGATTGCTCAACTACTGACTTTTATCCCATATTAATCTGTAAATCTGTAAAATGAAATATTTTTTAGAAAGTTGAGGTTTGAATTATTTTTAGCCAATCAGCAGCAGCAGTTTCCTGCTAATGCGTGACACCGGAAACAACTTTGACTTCATTTTTTTTTAATATCCTGGTCAGAGTAAAGAGAAGTAAATACAAAGGCAATTTCATTGATTACGTTTAGTTTGTTATGTCTATGGATGGTACAGTAAAAAAGGTACTGTAATCTTTTATTTTTTTCGAGTTTTCGATAAGTTCACATTGCTGCGAATTTGGTTTTATTTTTGTGGTTTATTCCAAACTGAGGGTAACGAGGTCTACGTCTGATTTTTCTTCTTTAATTTAAATCGTATTAAAATTAGCATCATCAGTCTTAGTTAACGTGAAATATAATAGTAACAGTATCTAGGGATTTCAAGTAATGATTACAATTTATAGTGTTCTAAATTCAAAGCTGCTCAAGTGTTATCGGTAACAGCAGCAGTAATAATAACACAATAATGTGAGCATGACGTGTACTGTCGTGCATTCTTAGTGGTGGACGACGAAAAACACGTTTGTTAATGTTATGGATGTTTTCAAGGCATTCTCGCATCTTAATCAAGATAATGAAGTAAGTGTTAAAAAATAGAATAAAATCAATCGTATTTATTAAACTTTATTTACGAGAATAATGCCAGAAGGAGCGATTTTTGAGAAGAAATTTTCGTGTGGAGTATAACTTAGTGTTGAGTGCGATAGTAAGGCAGTGCTAGATGGACACTAATCAAAAACTTCATTAGCAGTAGGGAGCTATTTTTCATTATGTAAAAGATAAAGTTGAGTTGCATACAATTTTTAAAACATTATTTACTTTTGTTTCATGCATTTGGAAAGAGAGATTTTGACTGCACACAGTAATTTAAAAGCATTTTTCCCTGTGGTTCACCACCTAGAAAATTGCCAATCAAACTTTAAAACTACTACTCCCACCAGAAATTATGCAAAAAAAAACAACTGGCCAGAATCCAGGCAAAGCCAAATTGTAGCATCAGGTTAATTAAAAATATAAATGTTGCTCATATTTATAAACTTGCTGAAAAAATGATTTAAGATGTAATCCTTTTGGTCCACATGAAACACTATTGCACCTCATGAAACACTTTTTAAAGCATTATGTGATGCATTTGTGATATGACACAAAATCCAATGAAAATAATTTGGCAGTTACAAACTTAGTCACATTTTAACTTTTGTACAACTTTTTAATACCTAAAATGATTACAGATAATGATTGTTGAATCTTATTTCATATATTGTTCTCTTATTTTATGACTAAATGAGAAACACTACACTTTAATACATAATTCATAGTTTAAAAATGCAACTCCTGTTTAAAGAAAAATCACTTTTAATATGATGCTGATAAGAATTATATATTTGCAGTCTTGTGTTAATGGTATTTAACATGAGTTCAACATTTGATGACATTGAATATGCTGTATTTGTTACATTCATCCATATGTACTATTTTGCGTAAGTGTAGTTGCAGAGAACAGCTAATTTTTGCATGGGGAAAGTGTGAATAGCTTGTAAAATGGATACCACAAAGTGTTAGGAAACAACTAAAATGAGCAGATAGAGACCATACCTTTAGGCATATTAGATAGAGGCCTTTTCTAAAGGCAGGTTGCAGTTTGGTTGGGTATGCATATATCTCATCAGAAAACCAAGGGTTATGATATTACATCAGGTGTGGAATTACTACTTAATAGTGACTTAGTATATCATTGTTTGTAACAACAAAGTATACTAGTGTATCATCATATCAGGAAGCTGAAATTGGAAACATGCTGGGCACAGGTGGCTATACAATGAGACATTTGTGATTATCATGCATATCACTCAGCAACTTGCATTTATGTATGCTTAATTTTGAAAATTTTGGATTAACAACATTTTGCCAAACAAATTATCCCAAATCTTGTTAGGAATTGAAGCATCACTGATTGAGACATCATTTCAATCTCTTGATGATCTTTCATTACTGTAATGCTCCTAACTTACCAAGTCTTAAAAGGCTTGTGGTTAATGTTTTAGTAGCCCATGAATAAATGACTAGTTGTCATCAGAGCTTATAGATTATGAAAATTAATGTACAAATTGCTATAATGATACAAATATCTGTTAGACGTGCAAATATACTTAATCATTAGCATTATTGCTTTTTTTTTTCTTTGGAAAATCTTTACCATGTATATATATATATATATATATTTTTTTTTTTTGAAATACGAAAAGTTCTCTCACTTTTTTTTGGTATTGCACTTTGTGTCTTATAGTAAAACTAGCAGCATAACCAGTGTATTAAAATTTTTCAGCCATATCAGCAACTGTATTTCCTAATTTTACTGTCAAATTGATTAAATTTTAATAAGAATATTTTGAGTGTGTATTCAAAGTTTTATTATACATACATTTTAAAGTTTTTAAATCATTTTAAAATGTTAACTGCTAGTTAATTGAAATATAGTATGTGCATTTAGCAGAACAACTAAACTAAAAATTGGTGTACCAAAAATTGAAGAAAAAAGGTACTTTTAACAGATATGTCTAAAAATTTTAAAAATAATGTATAGGTTTATTTACTTATAGATCTAAGATTAATGAAAATTTTAATGCAAAAGTTTTATTAATCTCATCTTTAATTGGAGATTACTTATGACATAAACATGGTTGCATAATTGTTTTTAACTGAAACTTTCTATAATTATTTTGTGTAAAAATTATAATTGTCTTACTTGATTAAGCTTTTTTATATTTATTAATGGTGTTGATAATGCCATTACCAATAATAAAAATTTCTCTCTAATGTTGGAGGAAAAAAATTAAATAATAGTTTTAAAAACAACAACATTGCATTTGACAAAATCAAAAACTGGTTTATTTCAATGAGCAAAACACTAATTATGTTGCTGTCTGAAAAACTGAAGGAATGATGGACACCTGTTGAAATTTTGAGTAAATGTAGTTCAAATGTAGGTGTTTTCATGGTAGAAAAATTGAACTACTTAATTTTTCCACATGTTTATGGTGGTTAGATTATGGACTTTTCATAGTGGTTACTTGTCTAAGGATCAGTGATAAGTGAACTGGGATGGTATAATTTTTTTGAGATAGAAAGTTTTCCTTTGGTTGACACAATGCTAGAAATATTTCATGGTGAATTAATGGTGTCCATATCTGAATATACCTAAAACACACACAAAAAAAAAACTTTTGAGTACTAAATTTCAGTTTTGTCTGAATTAATATTAAAAATATCCACCATAGCAAACAAGTAAAAACAAAATTTTACTTTCTGGTTGGATTTCCTCACTGACTTGAGTAAGCCATTAAATAAAAACTTGTCAAAATATAAAGCAGAATTTTTGTCTGAGATGTTAAGAGAGAGAGAGAAGTACAGGAAATTGGAGATAGTCATGCAGGAACCTTTTACTATATTTGTTGATTTGACATGGAATACTTCAGAATTTATATCTTTGCTGTTATGTTTCATTTACTTTTAACGATTTACAAAAATATCAGTTTTGTTGAGTTAAAGATTTTTATATTGATGCCTAAAAATTGTTGGGTGGGGAGAGTTTAGTAGCTAACAAAAATGTTAAAAAAATTTTCTAAACCTATTGTTTTTTTCTTTTTAAATGGTTAAAATTTGAATAAAATTCAAAATGGTTATGCATTGAGTCAACTTAGATTGACATTAGTACATATTTAATTTCTTGCATTTGTGTAATTTTTTTTAAAAAGTGATTACTATTTAGCAAAAGAGTTATTTTAAATAGTGACTGTTTTATCATTTCTGATGTTGAAACCAACATAGTTATGTATTGTGGTTCTTCCTAACAATAATTACAAAGGTGGTTATGATTGATTGTTGTCAATCAGGGAAAAATGCTTAAGTGGTTGGTCACTATGGTCTTCTAACCAATCAGTTATTAACTGGCCTCTATAGAGTATGTGCTCCAGGAGTGAGTTAATTATGTCTCTATTTAGTGGATTTTGCAAGGCAATCTGTACCAGGTTTCATATATGCTTTGTAGAATTCATCAAGTTAGTGTTAGCTGTTTGGTGTTGGCCTTTAGCAAATTCTTTAGTGTATATGTTTACTTTCTCCAGAATAATTATGATGGTATTTTCCTAAAAGGTAAATAATATGTATATAATTTATTGTTTAATTTAAAGTCTTGGTTGAGTGATTGATTTCATAAATAAATTTTGGGATATCAGTGCTAATATATTATAAGCATTGTTACACATTGTTCTTGTAAATACACTGAACAAATCCATATAGGGATATTTGGCATGAGGCCTGTATGACTTTTATAGTCACCTTGGTAATTTTAGGAGATGTTTTATCTTTCAACTCTCTGAAAAGCTAAGGCTTGTCATGCAATAATTCTATTGTTTCGAGTGCTCCATCACTTTTTGTCTCTTGGTGCGGTGTGCAGTCTGACCTCTTAGATTCAGAATTTTAAAGTTTGGAAATTTTTTAAAAACTTGGAAAATCACCTGGAATTTGGAATGTGTCCATTTCATATCTGGCTATATTCTGTATCTGGTCTAGTGCTTATGGAACAAGCCAGATGTATCATGAATAAATGAAACTGAGTCAAGAGTGTACTTATGGTTACAAATTTAAGAATAAACATGGACCAAACCAATGGAGTTTATACTCGTGCCACTCACAAGTCTGGGCACTGTCCACTTCCAGCCTGCTGGCTGATTTGTTTTGATGCTACAATCTTTTGCTTATAAAGTTGTGTGCACTATATTTTGCTATATTTAAGTTTTATTATGGCTCCCATTAGAAAAAAAAAATGCACACTGATACCTCACAAAAAGCCAGTGGTCAAAAGTATAAGCAAAAATTTCTTTCAATCACAAAGAAAGTGGATATGCTCAAGAAACTAGAAAAGAGTATGTCAGTACATAGTTTATGTAAAGAGTATGCTGTTGGAAATTCCACAATTTATGACTTAAAGAAACTGTTATATAATTTTTAAGTCCTACACAGAGAAGCACATGCAAAGGTGATGAGCTAGTGTGTATTGGAGATGTTTACCGCATAGGACACTAGTAGCTGCTGTACATGAAAAGGTGGAGGGAGGCAAAGGATAAGTTTATGGCCTGCTGCAGGCACTACAATTGCTTGTAGTATGGAAAAGTGCTAAACCTTGTGCTCTTTAAGGGATTAAAATTCTTCCTGTAATCTACAAGGCTAACAGATGAGCTCGGATTACTCAAGAAATAACCTTAGATTGGTTTAACTACAATTTTGTACCTGAGGCTTGTGTTCATGTCAAAACATCAGGCTGGCAGCTGATTGTAAAATTGTCCTCTTAGTTAATAGCTTAGTATACCCATCTCCTATGCAGATGGATGCTGATGATTTTCCTACATACTTATCTTCCAACTGTACTTCATTAATTCAATCCATGGACCAGGAAGTTATCAGATCTTTTAAGAGTAAATATAGGAGAAGTTTCATGCACCTTCTTGTTAATTGCTGTTCTGCTTGTGGAGGAATAGAATTTAAAAAAGAAATTCATTATTAAAGATACACTTTGGTGTCTGGCTGATGAGTATGATGGTTTTCATGTAGACCAGGAGCAAGCAAGGGCAATGGGAATCTTAAACTATGCTCAATGCATAAACAGTGATTTTGAAAAAGAATTAGATGAAGATGAAATGATTTGGCTTAACTGTGATCAGGATGCACCAATTGTTGAGCAACTCACAGACCTAAAAATAATGGAGTATGCTTGATTTTAACCTAAAGCCAGTTGATAGAGGAGGAAACAGTGAAGAGAAGATTTTCATGGAGGAGGGGGTCAGCTTAGTATTTGGTTTATTAAACTACTTGAACAGTTTTATGCAACAGAAGGCAATGCAAGTATACAGATTTCAAGAAAAAATTATAAAGGAGCAGCCAAAACAAGCAAGTGACATTGAACAAAATGTTTAAGGAGGTTGGCAATAAATTTATTACTATTCCTTCATTTGATGAAATAATGGATATTTCCCCAGCATCTCCAGTTGCCTCAATCTCTGCCACCGACCCCTTACACCAGGTTCACCCTCTGCTTCAGCTTCTGTGTTGATAAAAATTGATCTTCAGGTGATTTCTATGCCATTTCCCACATTGGATGTGATAAGTGACCTAAATTCTCCAGTTTCTTCAACTGTACAGCCTAAAATCCAATACAGATGTAATTTTTCAGATGTTATCTACAAATTTGCAGTTTGGAAGCTGAGGTACACAAATGTACTGTAGTGTATTATTTTAGCTTACCTTATTATTTTTTGTGTTTTCAGTTGTAGTAAACGCTTAACAATTTTAGGTTATTACATTTTTGGTAGACTTTTTACTGTATTGTATTTATTTTATTAAATTAGTTTCATTTCAGTATATTTCTTTTTGTGTATGTTTATCACATATTACAGTATTTAATCCTTTTACAGAATGTTTTGTCACCACTTGATTATGCATAAATGAATACAGTACTGTATATATGCAATGGAACTTGAAAGATGAACATGACTATGGTACAGTAGATGACTATAATTATTTCAATATTTGTATTACACTGGTCAACAAGTGTTTTTCATCAAGCATATGTCAAGGTGTACTTAGTGTAGTTTTAATGCTGATTTAAAATATACAATTAGTTTTTTGACATCACCTACAGTTTTCAAGATGGGAAAGTTTTTTGGTTTTAGCTCATGCATTACATAGAAATTCCAATTAACGACTGGTATGCATGTATTTCATTTACATAATGGAAACATACCTTTAAAATAAACTACATTATTCATTGCTGCATAGTTCAGATGCAGTATTTCATCATCTTAAATTAACCAATCAAGTTTTGTCTAATGGAATAGGTGTTTCAACATCTCAAATTGTCCAGTCATAATTGGTCTGATGAAATATTTCATCATCTCAAATTCAATATAAGTATAACCGTTTGTATCTATTTCCTTACTTGTTTTACAGTGTTAGCAATGTCAAGACAGTGTAGAAATCCTCCTGGTGTGTTTTGTTATGTCTGTGGACAATTTATTGTGAAAGCTCAAAAACGTACAATAACACCAGAGATCAAGAAGATTTATAAGCTATACTTTGACTGTCCTCTTGGAGATCAGGACAAGTCATGGGCACCACATTTTATCTGCTCAGCTTGCTCAAATGGCTTACGTGACTTGTTCAATAAGAGGAAGAAGTCCATGCCTTTTGCCATTAACCCTAACCCTGCAGAGTGGCATTTGTTTATTGACTCTTCAAAACGAAGTTTAAAAGCTGTACTTCTCAACAATGGTAATTTGAAGTCCTCCATTCCCATTGCACACTCCGTTCATCTTCATGAATCATATGAGAATATGGAACTTTTACTTCATGCCATTGCCTATGAAAGATACTCATGGAAAGTATGTGGAGATTTAAAAGTCATTTGAATGTTAATGGGAATGCAGTCAGGTTTCACAAAATACTGTTGTTTATTGTGTCTATGGGATAGTCGGGCAACTGACAGACATTACTCGGAATCAAACCATCAAACTGGCAGACAAGAACATCATACCAGCCAGGACTGTCTAGCGTCAAGAATACACCTCTTGTAGATCCATGTAATGTCCTATTGCCTCCTTTGCACATAAAGCTTGGACTGATGAAACAGTTTGTAAAGACACTAGGGAAGAGAAATGCCAGAGGGTTTGAGTATATTGTAGAAAAGTTTCCCAAAATCACACAGGCGAAGTTGAGAGAGGGTATCTTTGTCAGACGCCAAATTAGAGAAGTACTCAAAGATGTCAACTTCAAGACAACACTGGATGAACTGGAACTGCCTGCCTGGAATGCTTTCAATTGGATCTGTGAGAATTTCTTGGGCAATAAGAAGGCAATGGACTACAAGGATGGCATCAAGAATCTTCTGAAATGTTACTCAGCAATGGGTTGTCGCATGTCACTGAAAGTTCACTTCTTGGACTCCCATCTGGATTTCTTCGCAGATAACCTTGGAGCAGTGTCTGATGAACATGGTGAAAGATTTCACCAGGACATTGGTGCTGTGGAGAAACGGTACCAAGGCTTCTGGAATGACAATATGCTGGCTGACTACTGCTGGACACTTTACCGTGATCAACCAGATCAGGAACACTGCCGGAAATCCAAATCACAATGTTTCTAACTCTGTTGTTCTAACTTTGTCTGTTTTGTCTGACCCATTTTTGTGTATTCACTCTTTGTAGAATGATAGTGATGATTTTTAACTCAATAAACTCATTTACTTTCTAAAAATAATATGTCCTTATTTATTACGTGATTTCATATATACAAATATGTAAATATTTGCATGTATCTACTGAAAAACTGATATGTGCTGCATACAAATGGAGTGAAATTTTGAAATCAGCATGAAAAATTAGTCTAAAAAAGTTGGTTTGCATTCATAATGAGTATAATACATTTAATTTTGTTGACCAGTGTTATTAGTGGTTTGATTTATATTTTGTACTTTAGTATTTAGGGTCAAATATTGTATTTTATATTAATACAATACATGTTTAACTGGTAGTAGACTGTGTTCTCCATTTCTCCCATCTATTTATTTCCAAAATTTGGAAAATTCAGAAATTCACAAAGGCTTGGATTCCAAATTTAAGAGTTTAGACTGTACCTACAAAAGTCATCACTTTAGGTAATTCCAAATTTGTATAACAGTGGTCAAATTGGTTATAAAACTTGGCACATGTTTATATCGTGAAGTTACTGAACATTGAGAGTAAAGTACTTAGCAGAGAGGAGCAATATCTAGCCTAACCAGAAATAGTGTGGCTGCTGAATTTGGTGTAACAGTGTTAATAACTGACTTTGGCAGAGAAAGGTGGAGCAGTTCATTTCACAAATGACCTGGCAGTGGATATCATAGCTGTAATGAATATCACTGATAACAATTACATCACCTGCAATATCTAAGCAACTTTAATCCAGAACAAATTGTGGCAGGTCCATGGGACCTGTATATCCAAAAGACTTTGTGAAATTAGCTATATGCTGTTAATCTGCACACCAGATGTAAGTATTTCATGCACCACTAATACCAGCATACTATAGAGCAAGATAGAAGTGGGCTATGAACTTTGGCAGCTGGAATCAGCTAAGAGTAAATTCAACTTTGCACTTTGCTGATGGTCTTAATGTCTGGAAGGATTCAAACCAGTATAATACTTACTGTAATGTATTGGACTATTGTTCGGGGTGGCAATATTCTTGTCTGGTGTTCTGTGTCACAGAACCACAAAAGAGAACATTTATTTTGATGAAATTGTCACATGCCAGCACTAACTGAATGAGATCATTGTACCTGTTTTTATGCCATTCATATGAACACAATTTGTCTTCAAAGGCAATGATGTGAGAGCCCATTGTACAAGAAAAGTTGTAAACCACCATCTCCCATGTTAAACTCCATAGAACATGTCTGGAAAGAACTCAAGGTTCATTTGATGGTAAGTATGTGCTTCTGAGACCATTTCAGAACTGCATCAGAGATCTAATGAACAGTATTCTATGTGGCTGCAATGCAAACCAGAAATGTCCATACATGCTACTATAGGTTATGTAACTCTACTAAGGTCTGTAGGCAATGACTACTATTTGCTATGTTGATAGCAATAAATATATCAATCCAGATATTCTGCAAAATAAAACTATCAAAGTATATGGTAAATTTGTAAGTTTTTGCAAATAGTTTATTCTCTGTAAATGCAATACATTTTATATCCATATTGCTTTGATTGTTTAATTAATATGATTAATTAAGTGTAAGGCTTGCAAATTCTTTAACTTAAACATCACATTGTAATATAAGCAGAGAGAAAAAAATTTTTTAAGATTGATGCTCATGTGTGTATATAAAATAATATTCTACCAAAATTGTTATTACTTTTATGAATACCTGAATTAGAAAGATATTCTAACCAATCTCAATGAATGTGCAGAACCTAGTTGTTAAATAAAATAATTGTTTGATGCGCTTTTGTAAATTTTAAATGTAAATAATCTAGTGTGAACTTCATAAACAGTAAATTATTTTTTCCATCCATGTTACACTTTTTAATGCTTAAAAATTGAGGGGAAAATAGTTTGTAGCTAACGTTAATTTTAGAGTGGCTATAAATAATTAAAAAAAACTTTTTACTACAAATTTTGCAAACTTATTGGTTTTTCTTTGCAAATTATTGGTAAAATCTTATTTTAAAAAAAAATCACATTCAAGAAATTTATCAGGTTGTTACAAAAGTCTTGTCAGTTTTTTACTGCAACAATGAGACTACATATCGTTGCTGAATGCAAAGTTATTAATCAGTTCCATTACAATCAGTGCAGTTCTACCAATGAGTTACAGGCACATTTATACCATTTTGAAAAAACATCTGGTCTTCTGGAGTCGATAAACCACTGAAATACAGTTTCAATTGCTACTTGGTTGGAGAAGGATTTCATATGGAGGAAGCTATCAAGGTGTTTGAAAAAGTGGTAGTTTGTGGGAGAAAGGTCAGGTGAATAAGCTGGGTGAGGGAGAACTTTGTACCCCAATGTGTTCAGTTTCTGAAGAGTCACTTTTGCAACATGAGGTTGAGCACTGTCATGTATCAGGATTGGGCATCTTCAATTCACCAATGCCAGCTGTTGTTGGGAGAGTTTCTGATGAACAACATTTAATTCACAACAGTACCTTTCAGCTGTGGTGGTTTCACCAGGTTGCAAGAAGTTATAGTGGATGATACCAGTTGCTGTCCACAGACAGTGACCATGACCTTCTTTGGGTGGAGGCTGGGTTTTGGAATTCATCACATGTAATGATTCAGTCAAGAAATGGGTTTTTGTTTCTTATGACAAGTGAAGAGCAGATCTCCAATCAATGATTTTGTTGTTCATTCTACGAGTGAGGCACCCACTTGTCAAGCTTTTTCACCTTGCCAATTGTGTCAGGATACCGGAAAACAGTTACAGTGCTTACACCATGCTCTCCAGCAATTTGTTGCACTGTTTTTCTTGGATTGGTTTCAACTGAGGCTTTCAGGCGGTCATCATCACAGCTGGAAGGATCTCTACATTTCTTACCTTCGAGAGACTCATCTCCTGATCGAAACTTTGCAGACCATCGTTGTACTGTGCGCTCATTGGCTGTGTCCTTGCCCCATGCTTGCTTAATGTTACAAGTTGCCTTGCTCGCTTTGTGGCTCAGTTTGAACTCGTGAAACAAAATTGAACGAAAAATTTTTCTATCCATACTTCATTCATAACCCTGAAACAACCATTTAATGATTTTTAAAAAAGTAGGTTTTGCATAATATATATGCCAAAGCACACGCTACAAAACGATATATAACTAATCTACATACACCTTTACAAGCTTGTAAAAAATAAACCTCAAAATAACATAATATAAAAACCAACAAAACTTTTGTAACAACCTAATAATTAACTTTTTAGTTTTATCACCAACTTAAATCTAATTGTTTAAAAATTCAGGAATGTTTTATTCACTTAAGGTATTTTGTGAAATGTTGTTATATTACGAATAGCAGAAAACATAATGTAGACATTGTTTTTGTTTTTGCCTCATAGATAGTGCAACAAAATCTAATCTAAATTTTATTAACTGATGAATACTTTTATGAAAAAAATCTCTTTGTGTGTGAATTATTGAGTTATTATTTTTTGTGCTAAATATATATACTGACCACGTGAGAAGTTCATTTTGAGTATTAGGTTACCCAACTCCACTTTCAGGCAGGAGAGATGCAATTTGCCACACACACTGTGGGTATATCACATGATCATATGTTGCACATTCTCCATTACAAGATCTTATATATTGATTTTACAACAAAAGGTTAAATAAGGTGAGTGATTTTTCACTTTGCTCAATTGTTTACCTTTCAGTAGTTTGACAAAATGTGCTTGATAAGTATTTTGTCATTCTATGTTATAATAGAAATCAATTTTTGATTCTCTGACCTTGTATCACTAATCTATAAATAGTGATGCTCTCTGTCCAGTTACTACTTTGTCAGCATCCAAGTTGTCACATCTGGTAGTATATTGGGTTGCAGCATCAATATGGCATTTTTACTATCGTTTGCTTTTACAACATTTAATCCCAGTTGAGAAAGTGCAAGTTCTTCCAGTCCTGGAAGAACAGTCAGCAACTCAAATGTCTGATAGTCAGTGGAGTCTTCAGGTATAGATTGTTGTCAGAAGTTTTATGGCTTTTCCAAGACGAATCTAGTGGTGCAATGAAATGACCATACAAATTTTGGCAAGTCAATGTTCATCTTATAGCAGTTATCTCTGGTTCAGCACCAGGAATTGGATGATCATATCATTGTTCAAAACCACTGGCAGTTTAGAAAAAAAAAATGCTTTAACTCTTTAGATAAGCAAATGGAAAAGGAAAGATCAGTAACAGAAATTCTTGTGGGTAAAGTTGAATTTTGCATTTAAGAGGATTTGGCTAATACAAAATTCTTTAAAATTGTGCAGGTATGTTTAACTAAAAATATAAAAATTTTTTTTAAAAAACTAAAACTTGAAAACTAAAAGTTTTGCAGAGTTTATATATAATAAATCACCTGTTATATATTAACAGTGAAGTGTGTGTTGTCAAATTGCAATGAATCCTGTCAACACTAGACTGAACAAAAATAATAAATTAGGACTTCACTTGCAGTAAAATATGCAAGTCCAAATTTGTGATGGAAAATGAAATGTAAATTAATATGCAATGAAATTTTTAAAAATTAAGGCATTCTATGAGAACGATTTCTAGTGAAGGTCTCTCTCTTACTCTACCATGTGAATATATTATTTTACAAAAGGTAATAAAATCCGATCTGTGACCCAACATTTTGATGTAAAGATAAATAATAATGAAATTTTGAAATTGATTTACACAAGCTTTTGTATGGTTTAACATCTGTAAACATGTTATAGGGGGTTAGGGACTCCCCTATCCTGGTTTCAGAATGAATTTTTTTTTCAAATCATAAATGAAAAAATTACCAAATTAAAGATATTGCCATATAATTGTCAAAGACTATTGAAAGTGTCTAGTTTTTTCCATGTCCATTCTGTTGCAAAATACTGTGCACTTTATTTTTAAATTTGACACACACAGTGTATTAACAATGAGTACGTTTTCTTTTTGTTTTTGATCTATATTAAATTTTTTTATGCTTGGCATAAATCATGCTGAAAGCAAAGCATTGCCACCTAATACTCTTTGCTCCATTTCAAAAACGGTATGAAAATCCTTGAATAACAGAAGTGTGTAAAATGCTGATTTGTCCAGATGTTTGCCTTGGCACACAGTTTTCTCTCTCTCTCCCCATATGAACTAAAAAGCTAAAAAAAGGATTAGAGAATACAATTTTGTTTCTTCTTTTCTTTGATTTAGAATCAAGTAGGATTTCTACTCTTTTATATTTCTTGGAAACTGCTTTTACTACTACAACTACCTGGAAAAATAAATTAAAGAGATTACAGTGTTTAAAATAAAATTTGTATTATGCAAGATAAGCTAACTCCTAAGTTGGTAACTGAAGTGACTAGCACTAACTGTCCAAAATTAAATCGTGGTTCTGGCCTATGTGCCTAATGTGTTCATGATTGTACATTTTTGTTGTAAATTTACTCTTAAGAATTCTGTAAATCAATTAAGTTGAGTGGAATTTTCGGTCCTCTAAAAACTTGTGGAAGTAACCTGCTACACAGAAAAAATCAAATAATTTAAAAGGCAATCCTTATTTTTGAAATGAAACTGAAGATGTGCTTGTATAGATTATGTCAATGCGAGTGACTTTTAATATATTAAGTCAAGTCCCAGACAGGCTGATTCCACACACACACACACGCGCACACACACGCACACGCACAGACTGCATGGGTAACTATGTTGTCCACATTTTGATAATGCAGATATATTTATTTCAGGGAATCTATCAATTTATATTTAAACTTATTTTATCTCATAGAGAATACATGGACAATTTTCTAATGTATATCTGAAATGTGATTGTCTAATCAACAATTTTTGGAGCAATTTCATAGTTGTCACCATGGAAGTGGTTCCTAGTTTAGGTTCCCTTGCTATATTTCTTCATTACTAGGTTTGGTTCCCCCATTTAGGAAGAGAGAAAGTGTTTAATTTCTTAATTGGTATTATTCCTTCATTTTAAGCAAATTTACTATCAGAGTTAATTTGTTTTCTTTCCAAGTGTCAGTGTTATCTTGATGAAATGTATTTAAGTTATTACAAATTTTTTGGTAGGGTCTTGGTTTGTTACATAGGATAACTATCTTGTTAATGGTATTAAAGGTTTATATCTGTTGAAGGTAGAGTATCTACCATTTTTTGCATCTAATACAGGTTTTAACAATTGAGTCCTAATTTTATTTTCTGTTTATAATGTTAAACCCTTTTAAGTCCAAAAAGTGATAGTTTGTTTTTTTTTACCCTGGCATCTCTATAGTTTTATTACTTTAATATAGTTTTTTAATCTATAAAGCTACAGTTATGGGCTCATTATCCCTTTTCTTTGTTTTATATCTTTAATTGTTTTCTACCAATTGCCTTTATCTACATTTATGCTTCTGCCTAGGGAGAAATAAATTCCCAAAATTTTTAATTTTTTAAAAATTTCGCCTAATATTATGACCATTGGTTTTGTGGTGGTATATCGATAGAGACCCCCCCAATGCTTTCTTGGTCTTGAAAGTATTTATTCAGGCACCAGATACTGTCTTATAAACTTTGAGCATGAAAAAGAATCATATCTAAACTAATATGGCTATGTACCATAATTCTTAATATTTTTGTTTTCCAAATTGTTCAGGACAACATCTTTGCCACTGTTATGTATGCTTAGTTTAAAGTATGCCAGTGCAAAGTCATTCTGACATAACTTTTTATAGGTTTGAATATAGCATTATTTTATCTTTGTAAGGAAATCTTCCCTGAATTAAAAATTTTAAAGCGTTCTTAATATAATTTCACTATCCTATCAAAAGCTTTAGATTGATGTATAGCTGCTGGCTGCTGTGAAATTATACTTGCTTCAAGCAATATCTTTCTGAACATTTGAAGAACAGCCTCTTGAATATATAATCTCTAACTTTGGCTAACTTATCCTTAGTTATAATTTTAATTATTCAGGCATTCCCTATCCCATCCCCTTTCTTAAAAAGGAAACTGACAGTGACACTATATTGAATACATAATTAGCTATGTTTTAGATCTCTAGCTAGTAGGTATCCAGACCTTTTAAAGAACTTGTGTGTAAGACATTACCCACTGGGGATCCATAATTTTGTAGTGCTATAATAGCATTTTTTATTTTTTTAAGTTTAAATAGCCTTTGCAGAGCTCATCTTATATTTAGATTTAAAAATGGCCAAAAATACACTAATCTCTTATTAGGTCTTATGGGATGTGTTGATTTTTTTTTCTGGTTTCCTCATTTAAAAATAACAAGTATTTCAGAGTTTATTTTGGCTGCTTTGGTTTCTTCCCAGTAGTCCATGACACAAGAGCTTTGGAACCCAACTTATTTCCCTTCCTCTTTGCTTTCTTTGTTGGATATGTGATTCTCCCTGCTGTCTTCACATGTTGCAAGTGAGGCTTCTTTCTGTTGGCTTTCCTTGCTGGCATAATGCTCATAACCTTAGTGGCATTGCCACTTGCAATTCTGGTTATGTCTGCAGCTTTGTTGCCACTGGCACCATGTTTGCATCTGGGTCTGTGCTGCACTCTTTGGTGGTTGCTGAGTGTGCAGCTTCAGGTTGGGTTGTTGATGCCTTTTTCACCTTATTGCCCTCTACCTTCCAAGTTGGCTCTAAACAGGACTCAAGGATGTCACCTGATCCTGCACACTTGGGTACTGGAGGGGGAAGCAGTTTACTGGCCTGATCCTTGTACAAAATAGGCCTAAACACAAACTATACTTCCTCTTTGAAATGGCTTTCTGTACAAGCACTTTCCTGCTTTGCCTTAACTGAAATGGCAAGCTTGGTAATGTGCTGTACTTGAAATTCACAAGTATGGCATATTCTTCTAATTGCAAAGCTGGAATATCCTTGAGGGTCACTAGGAGCAATCTACACACTTTGAGTCAAGCGACTGGATCTGTACCTCCTCATCATAGGTCAAAACCCATTCCTTTCACTTTCATTGGCATCTTGGAGAAAAATTCAGCATTGTGGTTTGTCTTGGTTTGTCTTGCAGGCTACTTCCATTGGTTTTGGACAGGATGGTGCCTACCTGGGAAGTTGCTTCATCTGCCACCAATACTTGCCATATGGTGACTGGTGTGATTCTTTGAACCTCTCCATAATTGAGGAAAAGCAGTTCCTTCACTGTCATCCATTTCCTCACCTGAGTTGTGTTGCTGCTTTTTGATTGCTAGGAAGGTCACTTCCCAGATGTTATTTCAGCAAATTCTATGTGTGTCAGAGTTCATTTGTCATTGTTGTACCGCTCGCTGAAGATCTTGCTAGCTTCTGCTTGTATCCTCATAAGAAAGTTGCAAACCCAGCATCATTTGCCTTGCCTTGAGTTGGATGGCTTCTGCCTTTTTGTGCTGACAACACTTAGGCCACTGCTGCCACCCTATTTTCAGGTTTACCTTCAGTAATGGTAAGGATGTTTTTCCCTATAACTACCATTGGATGCTTTCTTTCCTCTGTGGGACAGTTGTGTATCCCTAGATGAGTACAGGACACAAGCTTGCCACAGCATGTGATACCATCAGGATCTGATTAACCAAATTGTCTATTTGCTATGCTTTTACAAACAGGCAAAAGAATGCATTCCCAACTTGATTGGTATTCATTGACTTTCTTGCTTACAAGAAGCTACAATAACAAGACAATTCTTCGATAATTGCTGTCTACCAGGTTTTCACACAAAAAACAATGGTTCTGTGTATGCACAGCATTATCCAGATGTAATCACAAGTTCCAAAACTAAGGTGTGATTCCATAGCCCTGTCACTTATGAGACTTGATTACTGAATCTGACTTTACACAAGTTTTTCTTGTCTTGCAAAAAATGGTCAAATTCAAAATAATTCTTTGTTCAAACTCTAAATTGAAAATTGATCTGGTTCCCTTCATGATCCTTTGATTTTTTTTTTTTTATCTTTTTGTGGTGCATGCGTGAGGGTGTGTGTGAAAGTTCTTGTATGCGTATGTATCTCTGAGGAGAAGAGAGTGGAGGGCGGTGTCCGAAGTCATGTAGAGTCCGAAACCCGGTGTGGAGCAAGCTCCTGTTAAGGCCTAAAAGGCCGGGTTGAGGTGCTGAAGCTTCTCGTGTATCTGGCCACTGAGGCAGCCAGAGTTTGGGGCGCGAAAGCCCCACATTAGAGTGACCGCTTCCCCAGCCAAAAACCAATCTTGGGAGAAAAGCCTTTAACACGTCAAGTCTGATAACCGGTCTCGACGCACCTAACCTTCCCAGCCAGATAGGCAGGCCAAAGGCAAAAAGCGCCCCTTGCCTCCACTCTTTTCAGGCAGAGGAATTTCCATCTACAAAAGTCACTAAGCAGAGTACTCACCTCCCCCAACCCCCATAAGGTTGACCCCAAGTGACCTCACCCAAAGGACGTGGTCCTTGGTCTCCACCCCAAGTGGTAGATTGAGAGCATGATCCGCTGTAGCCTCACCTTAATCTTTCCAGAACTTAAGATCATTGCAGATGTTTCTACTGGTCAGAAAATGCATTGTGTTTTCATGGTTAATTTACTAAAGCAACTGATATACTTCTACATTAGTTTTTGATGGAACATAGCCACCTACTATTAATACCAAACGTTAACTCGCTGGAACCTTCTGGTATGATATGACATTGCATCATTAAAATTATAGATGTCAAATGTTAAAGTGTGCTGTAATGCATATTCAGTAATTTTCATATGCTGCTTATATTCATTATATCATTGCCAATATAACTAATCATAAATCAGAGTTACCCACCAAAATCTTTAATTTTCAGTAATCAATATTTTCTAATTACACAAGAAACTATCAACATTTTAATATAAATGACCATATTTTTTGGATTATTATTCAATATGGAGTATAAGTTGATTTGGCAAATTTTTTTCCCCTTCATTTGTAGATGATTTGGAGTATAAGAAAAAGCTATATCATCTATTGTAGTTAACCATACTTTCAACCTGATGGAACAATATGTCATCTTTCAAAACACTTGCATTGAATTGTTGTCAATAGTACTTTCAGGTTTGTGAATATTAATGAGCTGTTTGTGCATATCAGGATAAATGGGGTGTTAAAATAGTTTTCCAACATTTGTAATCATGGAGAGGTTTGAAACAAACTGCAAACATTATTATCGGTATCAAAAGCCCAGTGTCTTTTTATTTGCTGCATAACATCAGTGATCACTAGAAGATTGTCATTTGCGCTGCATTGAATCATCTTTAAAAAGCCAAATGTGTCTCTTTATCCATCTTT
Source organism: Nautilus pompilius (assembly GCA_018389105.1). Taxonomy (NCBI): domain Eukaryota; kingdom Metazoa; phylum Mollusca; class Cephalopoda; order Nautilida; family Nautilidae; genus Nautilus; species Nautilus pompilius. The sequence continues at coordinate 953,868 of JACATO010000626.1, read as the reverse complement.
TACATTTTTAATTGATTTTTGAGATATTACAGCACACTCAAATTAAGAAATTCTACTCAATTCCATTTTTGATAGCACAAGTTGATATTCACCTTGGTTTCAAGTTATTTGTTATTTAGGGTTCACAACTAGTTCAACGTGAAGGTCAACACCCATAACTGTTCTCTGATTGGATAATATGGTGCACTTCTCTGGTAAATCACCATGGTGATACTAAAAAAGATAGGGAGAAATGTAAAGATAGCAATCATCTGTTGCAATTTGTTTTGCTTTAACTCTTAGCCGTGCAGTACTAAGTCCATGACACGTGGTGTGTTGGATTTGCACTCATTCCTTCAACTTACATTGGTCAACAAAATTAAATGTATTATACTCATTATGAATGCAAACCAACTTTTTTAGACTAATTTTTCATGCTGATTTCAAAATTTCACTCCATTTGTATGCAGCACGTATCAGTTTTTCAGTAGATACATGCAAATATTTACATATTTGTATATATGAAATCATTAACGTAATAAATAAGGACATATTATTTTTAGAAAGTAAATGAGTTTATTGAGTTAAAAATCATCACTATCATTCTACAAAGAGTGAATACACAAAAAATGGGTCAGACAAAACAGACAAAGTTAGAACAACAGAGTTAGAAACATTGTGATTTGGATTTCCGGCAGTGTTCCTGATCTGGTTGATCACGGTAAAGTGTCCAGCAGTAGTCAGCCAGCATATTGTCATTCCAGAAGCCTTGGTACCGTTTCTCCACAGCACCAATGTCCTGGTGAAATCTTTCACCATGTTCATCAGACACTGCTCCAAGGTTATCTGCGAAGAAATCCAGATGGGAGTCCAAGAAGTGAACTTTCAGTGACATGCGACAACCCATTGCTGAGTAACATTTCAGAAGATTCTTGATGCCATCCTTGTAGTCCATTGCCTTCTTATTGCCCAAGAAATTCTCACAGATCCAATTGAAAGCATTCCAGGCAGGCAGTTCCAGTTCATCCAGTGTTGTCTTGAAGTTGACATCTTTGAGTACTTCTCTAATTTGGCGTCTGACAAAGATACCCTCTCTCAACTTCGCCTGTGTGATTTTGGGAAACTTTTCTACAATATACTCAAACCCTCTGGCATTTCTCTTCCCTAGTGTCTTTACAAACTGTTTCATCAGTCCAAGCTTTATGTGCAAAGGAGGCAATAGGACATTACATGGATCTACAAGAGGTGTATTCTTGACGCTAGACAGTCCTGACTGGTATGATGTTCTTGTCTGCCAGTTTGATGGTTTGATTCCGAGTAATGTCTGTCAGTTGCCCGACTATCCCATAGACACAATAAACAACAGTATTTTGTGAAACCTGACTGCATTCCCATTAACATTCAAATGACTTTTAAATCTCCACATATTTTCCATGAGTATCTTTCATAGGCAATGGCATGAAGTAAAAGTTCCATATTCTCATATGATTCATGAAGATGAACGGAGTGTGCAATAGGAATGGAGGACTTCAAATTACCATTATAGAGAAGTACAGCTTTTTAAAAAAAAAACATCTATAGCTTATAAATCATCTTAATCTCTGGTGTTATTGTACGTTTTTGAGGTTTCACAATAAATTGTCCACAGACATAACAAAACACATCAGGAGGATTTCTACACTGTCTTGACATTGCTAACACTGTAAAACAAGTAAGGAAATAGATACAAACGGTTATACTTATATTGAATTTGAGATGATGAAATATTTCATCAGACCAATTATGACTGGACAATTTGAGATGTTGAAACACCTATTCCATCAGACTAAACTTGATTGGTTAATTTAAGATGATGAAATATTTCATCTGAACTATGCAGCAATGGATAATGTAGTTTATTTTAAAGGTATGTTTCCATGATGTAAATGAAATACATGCATACACGTCATTAATTGGAATTTCTATGTAATGCATGAGCTAAAACCAAAAAACTTTCTCATCTTGAAAACTGTACGTGATGTCAAAAAACTAATTGTATATTTTAAATCAGCATTAAAAACTACACTAAGTACACCTTGACATATGCTTGATGAAAAACACTTGTTGACCAGTGTTATTATCAATGTTACTCCACCTAGCCTTGCAGCCACAATTTGGCTTTTTGATTTTCTTCATGGTCCATAATGTATCCTTCGCTTTATGCCAGTCCCTAACACATTTCTCACTGACACTGTATTTCTTGTGTGACCATATTGACAACATCCTCTTTAGCAAACTTTACAACTTAAAGTTTAAATGCTGCCATGTATGACTTGTATGATTTTACAGGAGACATTTTCAGATGGAGGAGAGGATTTGTTGATTGTATTTATTTTATTCATACATAATTAAGATAAAAATAGAGAATCCGTAGATAAGTCAATTTGGAGTATAAGTTAAAGGCTGGACTTCCTTGGGGGGGGTATTAACTTGATATGCTGAAAAATATCGTAATAGTGATTTTTGCTCGCTCTTTTTAAAAAAAAACTTAAAACAAAATTATTGGCAAGAAATTCAACTTATGCTTGAAATCATAAATTCTGATTTACCAGGATATTTATTTATCATAATTTGTATTTCTATGCTTAATGAATTACTATTTAGACTTTTTTTTTTTTGTAGGTATTTCAAGTTAGGATTACAATATTTTCTTGTGAAAGCACCCAAAATGCAACAACTCTAAAACAAAAGCAATGATTGTCAATTATTTGCATGCAGCTGTAGACATGAGAAGTGCAAGCCAAAATGAGAGAGAAAGACTATAAAATTTGTTGTATTATCACTAATAGAATTAGATTTTTTAAGCATAAAGTGTAAGTAATTGGTGAAAACTGACAGAACTATGCAACCTCTTATTACATTATGAAATTCCTTGCCTAATAAGTACAGGATTTGAATTTTGACATGATGATAAAATGCATTACAAAACTAGATAGGAACTATTTGAAGAATGAAATTGCTGAAATGGTTCTATCAATTGTTTCTATTGTGGAAGAATTTAAAATGTTTGCAAAAAAAAAAGAAGTTATCTTTCTGTCTGATATCTGCAGGAAATGGTAAAATAAACCAGTAGAAATAGTATATTTAGTGCTAAAAGAATTATTGCTTAGTCTTGAGGTCTGACAATATTTGGAATTATTGAACTACATAATGTGTTGTTTAAATGTTTTGTAAATAACTTAAATAATGTTTTGGAAGAAAAACTTATTTCATTAATATTTTTAGAAATATTCAAATTTTGTATGGTGAGCTTAAACACACCACTGCATTGTGTGTATATGTTTTTATGCTTGTTTTGTTTAGGTGATTTATTAAAGAGTATAAGTTAATGCCAAACAAAAATAACTTTTAATATAGTCTTTTCATTGCAATACTGAAATTTAATCTTTGCAAAAAAACATGTTAAATTAAAATAATTGATTACTATCTTAGTGTTACTAGTTTTATGCTTCTCTAACACTTTGTTTATAAAAATTCACATTCAGTAATCATGTACCTGCTACTGTTCGTGGATCAACAAAATTTCAGAAAGATTTTAATGTCTATGGTGTCATTAATATTCTGTATGCAGGGATAATAAAGTACTTGCAGATTGACATCTTGACATTATTTACTAGAAAAGTTTTGACACTAACAAAAAAGAATTGTAAATTGTATGTATCAATAACTTTTATGGGACATGTTCTTTCAGACAGATGAATTTTGCTGACAGAAAGTGCAAGTAGTCACTAACAAATCTTGGAAAGTAGCAGTATGTCTGAATTGTGGTGGTTGCCAGTATCAAGGAAAAGCCATCTCAAGAGGGTGTATAATTTATCAAGTTTAAAGTTTGTATCCAGAATGACCAGTGGGATACAGAAAAATGCACGTAAGGCATGAACTATGATAGAAAATTTGTTGTTGGAACACAAATCATCTTTTCACAAGCTGAGAAATGGAATTTCTGCTGTAGCATATGGAAGCCATTTAAACATGGTGAAAACAGAAATTATGGATCAAAGTCTGAAAAGGAATGAGCAAAGAAGCTGAGAAATATTGTAAATGTCTTGGTTGTCAATTTGTCAGTGCCCTTCAGCACAAGATCTGATGAAAACATCGTGGAGCTATCATCATGGTAGGGTATTGTTATTCTTACTTGGATCTTTGCTGTCATGTATCCATGTCTTTATGACAGTTAATTACCAAGTTGTTATGAAATAGATATGAGAATTATGAATGAGAGTTATTATTGCTTGTGACTGATGACATTTGACTTCAATTTATTTTGGGCTATTTGAATTTAAAGATAAATTACACTGGCGGCCTGGTGTTAATTTCAACAACAGATTATTCTTTACTTAAATTTTTGAGGAAGTATATTTGATTTGTAAATAAAACCTTTGGGTGGTTACTGAAAAAACAACAACAACAAAAATCTAAATTGACAGCATCTATTTGGATGCATTCTGCTAGTTGGTAACCTTGTCCTAGTTGAAGTGATGCTTAATATGAAAATTTGAACACACTTGTTGGAAATGAATGATTAACTAGCTCAGCAATCAAAGTAGATTAAGTTCTTTACCTTTCCCTCCAGTATTAACACAAATCAAAGATATGACTAGTGATTTTGTGCCAAGTGAAACCAGTGTGAGAGGTGACATTGTGAACAGAATTCAAATAGAACCTAAACCTAGACATTCATTGAGCATTATTAGAGGCACAAAAAAGACTGTTAATCATAAAGTGAATTTCAGAGTGAAATTAGTAGGATAATTCAGGAAGGTTTGTTTATTTTTTTAAAATTAAACAACTTTTAGAATTAGTGGATGAGTAATAAACATTGACATTGACTCTCTTTTAAGGAAAGAAGTGATATAAATTGTCCAGAGAAGTCACCAATTATTTGTGGGAATAATAAATCCATCCTTGTCAGATGACAGAAAGTTGCATTTTGGATTACTAAGCTTGAACGGGCAGAGCAGGTGAGACTAGTATTCCCTTAGTCTCGTGTTCTCTTGCCTATATTTTATTGTAACCCATTCATATTACAGATGCTTATGTGTCATTGGTCACATGACTAGTAGGTTAGTAAAGTGCAAAAAAGAAATCTTTTTTTATTCATATTGTTCAAACAGCGATAGTGACTTTATTTTTTATATATTTTATAAATCAAACTTGTGGTGACAGATATTAATCTAGATATATCTGGTGCCTAATGAATAATAAGAATTTAACATTAAAAAATTCCTTTTTATATAAAAGCTTTTAGTTTTATCTGATTTAGTCTTGAGTTAATTTATTATGTACATTTGTAGAAGGAAATTAAAAATTGTAAAATTTGCTTTTATAGAAATACAAGCTGTGAACTGTAAGTGATAATATTGGAAGGAATAGAATTAATTTCACTTTTATATAACTAACTTTTAAGGGGTTTAATAAGTTTATTAATGTTAATCATAATGAATAGGTTTAGATAAAACAAATTTTGAAGATCATTAATTGTAAACTTTGATTGGTGTAGGTGAAATTTTATTAACTTCTAATAGGTAAATTGTTTAATTTTAGCAAATATAGTTACATTTCTTCTAGACAAGTTTTTCATATTTTCCATTTAGGATATAAAATTTTTTCTATTGTTGGAATCAGATTAAAATATTGTTTGTATTTATATATGCATGTGCTAATTGCACAAGTAATTTTATTCAGAAATGATAATGGATGTTGGATTTTTAATGAATATAACTATCTATTCAGTCTTTTATCTGACTTAATATTTCTTATTTAATTTTAGGATGCTTAATAAAGTTTAATTTTTAATAATTGCTATTCATTTCTTGTGCCAATGTTTCTTTTTTTATGATGACAATGATACTAATTGACTGGTAGTTTGCTTGTCTTAAAGAAGCTTCAAATAAATATCCTGAATTTCTGAAATGTAAAAGTTGCATCATTTTTTATAGTTACTCCAATAGAATGAAGCAGACAGTAAAAAAGGTACAGTATATTTCATGAGAAGTTTAAAAAAGGAAAGGTAGCAAATTCTGTTTTCTGCTTAAGTTGAATATATTTTTGTCTGTAATATATTTATCTTTTTTGCATCATTACATATTATTTAAACACTTGCCTAGATTGTAATTTAGTTTGACTTCAGTTTTAATAGTCATTTTTATTAGACCAAAACGTTACTTTTTCCATGATGTGATACATATCATAATACATTTGTCTTGCTGCAATATATTCATTAAGGGAAAAATAATTTATTTCTGAAGTTAAAACAAAAATGAATCTCAAAGTGAGCAGTACCATGTAATTACATTCATGTATTATTTTCTCTTATAACTAAGTGGGCTTAAAGTTTTTTTTTTTAGAAAAATTGAACTGCTTTTTTAAAGTTATTTTTTGTGCAGTGGGAAAGTTAATACCCTAGTTTCTTATGGAGTCACTTAGCTTTTACTGGTTTGTTCCTGAAGTTGTACTTGAACTAGAGGCTAGTGTCATTCTCATACGTTATCTAATGGTGGTCTTGTAGATGAAAGCTCATTCATTTTCTCTCTCTGATGCCAGCTATATGAAACACTTTCAACATACCACATGTCTTTATTGACACACTTATTATTTTCATTAGAGATTATTTTAAATACAAAGTATTTATAAACTGGACTTGTATGGTTGGGATCTTTTTCTGTCATTTCACTTGACATTTTTGTTTCTGTAGGATCTTTGAAGAGAATCCACTCTTGGTCTAGTGGTATCCACAGTGAATTGTCTTGGGAAGCAAGGCTACAGTGGTAATCTTCTTTTGCCTTCTGCCATGCTTGCTAGTCCTGAAATGCTTACATGATCCAAGCCTAATGGGAGCTGTTGGACAGGAAATTGACTATTGCATGTGGCATGAAGGAAAAATGGGTAGTAAGCAGTGCAGTTATTTGAAAGATCAGAGTTACATCTACACTACTTAAAAATCACAGACTTAAATTCTGTACAGCGGGTTTCCATAAATAAGGAGACAAGAATCTCTAAAAGGGCAAGCATAATCAAAAGCAAATGATTTTACATGTCTGTGGTGATTATATGAGTAGGTTAATTTATTGGCCTGAGTGCATGTTTACACATTCTGATTGACTGAATGATTGGCATCCATATTTTCTGTTTGGATTACTAGATTTTTCCATACAATCATTTCGCATGTGCAGATTACTTTTCCTTGTACAGACTTCACACTTAGTTAATAAGATCTATTAATATTGTGATTCACTGGTGTACAGGTGAATCATTATAAACCTAATTATTACTTGTCTTGATCTACTAACTGAAAATTACACTTATATGTAGCATTTATGACTCTTATCTGTTGTATAAACAAAGGAGCTACATTAATTCTCACTGTTTACTGTAAACTATCATTGGGTCTTGTATAGTTTCCGAATACAGAAACAATTTGGCCCCTGTTATTACTCTACTCTGTTAGTTTGTTGCAGAAAATAAAAAAAAAAAACAAGCAATAGAGTGAAATTCTTTGCTAATACTTGGTTAAGCCACATTTAATCAGTAAGATTTTGTATCAGTGAGAGCTGCTTTTAATTTTCTCTTATTGGTAGAACACAGATTGCTCTAAACTTGTCCTCAGGGAAGAAGTTGAATGGCTTCATTCCTCTTTTAGACTATGGTCACACGTGAGGATGGCATATAGCAGCTTTCTTCTGAAGACTGTGCACACCAAATCCAATACTTTTTGCAACAGTGGTAGGAGATATGTCTTTAAAATGGTAATGTACCAAGCATGGGTGTCTATAGGATTTTTTCACGGAGAGGTGGTGGGGGGGGGGTGACAAAAAATGTCAGTATGATAAATTACAGGGGGAGGGAAAATGACAAAATAATATCAAGTGTGGGGAATGTGGCTAGCGATAAAAGCATACTAACACAAAAAATAAAAGGATACTGATTTTTTTTTCCTTTCAAAGATATTTGATTTTGATGAATAATTTTTTTTACTTAGAAATATTTCTTGGGATTCATCCAGAATTAAAAAAAAAAAAATTTAAATATTTTGTTGTTAGTATGCCTCCTTTGCTGTTGTGCTGCCCCATCAGAGTTTGCAATAATAATACAAAAAAAAATAATTGTTTATTCAACATAAATTGTAAATGTCACTGGTCTTGTCCAGATTTATCCATTAACTATTGAATGAGGTTGTGCTTGTTAGCGATAACTTTTGCTCTATGAAAATTATCAGTAAAAAGTCCAGATAAATGGTCATCTGCCATTGTTGACCTTAGCCATGTTTTCACCCTTCTTATTGGGCTAAACAACCTTTCTGCTGTGCAGGTTGTTACTGGTGATGTTAGAGCAGTATGAATTACTTGAAGAATGGAAGAGAATAGATTGGTGTATGCTATAAACTCATTGAGTCTATTTTTTTTAATTTGGTAACACATTCTTTTCCCTTTTTGGACCATATCTCAAACTAGGTGATACCTTCAGCTTCCCACTTTTCAATTTTGTACACTTCATTTATTTTCACAATTTGGTTTTTGATTTCTTCACATCCAATGCGCACCATCTGTAAAGGAAGGCAAAAAAGAGAAATTTTGTTTATTTTCTGCAATAAACTGGTTCTCTAGTGATGAAATTTTTGAGTCCAAATATGGTATAAACAATGTTTGACGAAAATATTCCTCCACAATTGAGCCACCAACATTAGATTGAAATGTTTGTGAACATAATTCAGTATTCAACTTCTTTGAAAACTGCTGAACTTTTGCAAAAAGTTTGTATTTTTCTACTTTTTGTTGGTGTTCATGAAGCATACTTATAAGCTCTTGAACATGATCATACACTTTTATGATATCAAGTTGACAACTTGGAGAGCTTTGCATTATAGATTCTAACATTGCCAAATAGCTAGAAATTAGATTCTGGCAAAAATAGTCTTCATTGTGCTTGAAACACATTCTAATTAATTTACGTTTTGTCATGTTTTACCTGAAGATGTAGTAGTCAGTATACTTAACTGATCAAAATTATGTTCAAAATTGTTGGAAAAAATTCTAATACTTTGTGTTTTTTAGTGTTTTCCAGATAGTAGTGGTACATATGGGAGAAGACTACTACTATTTGGACTCTCTCAGAAAAATTTTACAATAGCTTCGATTGTACCAATTATATTCACAACCAGATTGTGTTTATGAACAGAAAAATGGACAAACACAGCTTTTTGATGCTTACATTTTATTATAGCTTGCACACACCTTTCCTTTCCTGCCAACATAAAGCACTCGTAATATCCTTGGTCATGTAGTTTTACTAGATTCAGGCCAAACTTTGTACACTGATCAATGATAGTATTGACATTGGAAGTAGCATCTAGTTCATATATTCATGAGAATCCAAGAAATTTCTCTTTGGATCATATTTTCAGTAGTCATTGTGCTGACAAAACATACACCTAGTGACAATTGCTCCTTTCTAGATATGTCAGCAATTACATCATCAACTATTGAAAATCCAGTAGAATTGTTTGTCAAAGAAACAAGTTCTTCCCTGATAGTTTCTTCAGAGACTGATTAGTTAATTTTTTACCTTTTTTTTTTACACAGACAGATGAATAGCAAGCTTTAGCTAGAGCATTTTCCAAATGGTTTTGTATGTAGTGTTTCATCTCCTGATTCAATACAAGAATTAAACAATCTTTGAACATTTCCAGTTTTGATTCCTGGACTATGTAAAGCAAAGTTAATTGTACAACAAAATAGAATGATTGACAATATTCAATATAATACTTTCTGGTTCTGTTCAACATCTCACTTCAAAGTACTGTCCAGTTGATGTGCAATGTTCATTTCTATTTTTATTCTGATGGCCTAAAACTTAGTTGCACCCACCTGCACATTACTGTGCCAAGAGGTAAGAATATGACTTCTTTCACTTTCATAAAAATCTTTATACATTGTAAAAGATGCTGTGATAAAGGCTGCCTGCATTCAATGATGAACTAGTTGGGTGTGGGAAAACTTTAATTATTTACAAATTGCTCCTTTTAGGTGTTTGGAATAACAAAGTCATGGTGTATATTGATTTAGCCACCCACATGCAATGGAAACTTTGTGATCCTTTTGCATTCTTTTTGAAATCATAATTCTCAAAAGGCAGGTTACTTTTTACAAGTAGATTTGTGTTTAAGATTGTCTATTAGTTTTAAAGACAAATTAACATGCAATCCAATATCATCAGAATGATTGGGTTGATCACATTTAACTACTGCTGTTGAATCTTGTGCAGGTTGGTTTATAAGTTCTTGCTGCCTTCTCTGGTGTTTCTAATTTCTGCTTTGCTAAAAACTTTCTGAGAATCATTTTCGAAAAATGAGGATTAATGAGATATCTAAAACAAATATGAATATGAACTGTACTTGACTGGATCACTCAGCTATTGGATGGGAATTTCTTTGCTAATTTTTTATAGCCTAGTGGGATCTGAAACTGGCACCTGGCGCTTAGTTCAGTTATCCAGTTAGAAGCACTGCTTGGGTAACTAACTAACTAATCAAAAGAGTTATACTAATGATTTAGCAACCCTTTCATTTCTTAACTTATCAGCTTGTTTCTCAAAACTAGACAGAAGACAGATGGTTTAACTATTTACTTTGACACATACATACTCTGCCAGTACCTTATATTATATTTTCCTATATTGCTACTTCCTGAATGTTTTGGCCTTTGGCAGGGTGCAGTCAGACTTCTTATTTCTTGCTGGATTCACCATGCACCAGTGAGCATGGTGAATTGGGCAAAAAAATAATGCCATCATTATACTATCACCACCAACTTTCCAGAGGGTGGGGACAGTTGTCCCCTTGTGGATGCCTATGGTACCAAGCAGAATTGACATCTTTCAACAAATACTAATACTGCCATCCTGCCATGCCAGATTGCAGCCCATACCTTGATGCTTTTCCTTCCATGTTTGACCATAGGTTGAAGATCTTTCTCTATATCTTGGGTAGATCATTCCATGCCAACTAACCCAATTTTCATAAAAGCTTCCCAAGCAACCATTTTAGATTTTCTTGAAAAATTTCTTTAAAAAAAACAACCTGTTAGTGGTGATATATTGATCCGTTTAATGTTACAGATTTTGAAAATAGGCTGCCAAGCTCACTTGCAAATCAAACCTGTGCTTTATAGGCTGTTTCAGATAGTCTTATTTGGCCATCCTTTAAAGATATACAGGGTGTCCGTAAAGTTACTATACAGTCTTACCAGTTTACGATCACGTCCCAATTGAACCAGCCTGGAATAACTGTCTGGGCAGGAATATCGTCTGATGGAATTGTGGGTCCACAGTTCTTCGACAGAACTGTTACAGGAGAAAGGTACCTGGACAAACTGAGAAATGTCATCGTACCGGCATTGAAACAACGACCAGTAACTTGTAAGACTGTATAGTAACTTTACGGACACCCTGTATAAATAAAACTTGGAATTTTAGGTAATTTTTACTCATTCTTTCAGAATTCACACCAAAGAAGTAAATCTTTCTAGTTGAAAGTTATAGGCATGTTAAATCAGCGCTGTGACTAGGTTTTTGGAATTTTTTAGGCTCAAATACTGCCTATGCATATTTTCTGAGAAGCTCCACATATTAGCTTTATAATCTTTAGGTATAGGTTTATTCCAAGAAATAAGCGCAAGTCAGTCAGTGCATCTATACACATGTGATAGGGATTAAAAGAAGAGTCTTCAACAGAAAAGGTCAAATACCTCTTGCAATGCATGTTTGACCATGTGGACAACTACCTAGGACATGAAAACCTTTGTCTGGTCTACTTTTGTACCATCTTTGTTGCTCAACTGTTTTTATGATAAATTAATTTTTTGAAGTGAAATTGTTTCTGTATCATGATGCTAGAGCAACACATGTTGTCTATTATCCATACATCAGTTATATTATTCCAGACATGCAGTTGATGTATTAGGTTCTTTAATAGTGAAAATAGTAGTAGTAGCTTCTTGAACCTTAATAAACTTGAGTAAAAAATCCATGTTATCATTACTAATTACAGTATGGCAACAATTATAGTTTTGACAATGGTAATTATGTGTTGCCAAGAATATTTAAGGTATCACCTAATTTAATAACCAGTGGGGTCACTGGGGCACATGGGGTTACCACTCTTGTGTTTTTCCATAAAGTGCCTATTTTCTGCTATGTTAAGAGCCCCGTTTATTTAAAACCAGATTTTGGAAAAAAGAGTCTTATGAAGACTGCTTTTCAGTTAATGCACCTCTGGTATCTAGCTGATCCAGATGTGAAAACGAAAAGGGCCCACAGGACATTAAAGATGGTTGTAGTTTTCTATGAGTTTAATGAATAGTCCACCAAGATTTGTCTAGGGAGAAAAGAATGTGTGGGAGAATCTGTTAAAAAAAAAAAAAAAACATTGGAAGAAAGAGCAAATGCAGAAAAGGTTGCTTCTATTCCATTTGAAGAAGCTCTACCTTAAATACTAGAGAAAAAAAGTGACAAAATTTTGTGAACTTCATCCAAAGTGGTAATACTGTCATTAGCACTGGAAAGTCTATTTGTGTTTGCTAGCACCATCAGAATGTGAAGCTACTTATGCCTGTGATCCCTAGGCACACAATTAGGCAAAAATTGCATTTTTGTGATTCCTGTCCTGGTAAAGAAGCATTAAATATTTAATAGTTTTATGAAAATGATATCATAGAAAGTGAACCTTGCTCCAAATACCAGCAATGTTCTTCTGGACTTTATGTATAAGCATCTTATCACAATTTTTGTCACCATCAGAAAGACTGGTCTTCAAGCAAAATGACTTTTTTTGGCAACAAGTTATGGAAAGAGTTCATGTGATGGAATGGGTGAAATGGCCAGTTTTTGAGCAACTGTGGACAATGTTGTTTTGACTGCATATCAGATGCTTATGTGGGCCAGTCAGAATATTCAGTTAAATTTTTTGTTGATGCTTATGATGTCTAACAAAGTACTACAATTGATGAGTTGGAGTCTCACTACTATTTAGTCAGCACTATTCCAAGAACTTGTTTATACCATAGTTTTGTGCCATTGTCTGAGTTAGAGTTGGGATGGATCTCTGCAGATGAAATCTTCAGCATTGTTTCTCTTGATGACCATGTACTTAAGTTAATTTGAATATATCTATGGCTGAATTTGATCAGTACCAATCAGGAAAATACAAAGATTGTATTTATCATAAAGAGCAATTCATAGGAAACGCAGTTGAATACTCAGATGAAAATAATGTTACTTTAGTTAGGTTTAAGCAGAGATCAAATTGCCTTCTTTCCTAGTTACATGATACTGTAAAGATCAGTGCTCTCTCAGCATATAATCTGTTCCATTGATGTCCAGAACTGCCGGGACATGGGGAACATCAATACAGATAGTCAACATGTCCAGACTGGTCTTATGAAAGAGCAAATCATTTTATGCATTGATGCATTTGTAACGCTGTATTCTTTGATAAGTTTAAGTATTCTCTCTCTAACTAAATGTGGAATTCTTTTGTTTCATGAGTGCTGAATCAAAATTGAAAAGTTTATGCTTAGATCTACATATGAAAACCATGAAAATAGTCCATTTGCCAATTTTATTGATTTTATACATAGACCTAATTAATTTTACCTGTTAGTCCAGCATTTGACATACTTCGGATATCAAAGGGCTTTCATGCTTTTTTCGAAATGGATTGAAGGATTTAGGGTTTAGCATATTTTATATCAAATATTAAAAAATGTAATATTGACTAAAAAAACATTTTCCAAATCTAATGCAAGAATGGCATATATTATGACTATTAAGTCTTTAGTTTGGTATGGTCTTGAATTCCAAATAAATATTTTTTTAGCTGCTGTACAATTTTTGGGAATTCTGTATCAGCCATTTTCTTTTGAATACAGAATTTCAGTCACTGGCCTTTCTATTTCTTATTGCTTGTCTAAAACTGCTGCAGTGTTTTTCTGGACTGCCATTTGTTTTAAACACTTCTGATTTCTGGTGCCGAGCCAGTGTTGATTGTTGACATTTGTATGGTGGCCATTTTATTTGTAGGAAGCCCTATACTTATTGTGCTGCTAGATTCATATTATAAAACCTACACAAGTTCCATCAGCCATCTATACTCTAAGACTATTTATTGTCAAACTTTTTGGATGATGATGAATTTTAAAATTTTGTTCCCTGGACTGGAAGAATTTGCACATTCTCAATTGGGGTTAGATCTTGTAAAACTGAACATTAGTAATGATACCATATTGATGCTATAACCTGGTATACTGTCACGTGTAACTTTCTCAGATGTTGATATAGAATACTTAATTGCAGTAACTATTTATAAAATGGTGACACAAGAGCAGAAGATTGGAAATATAGAATTACATAAAGTGCTTATTGGGCACATTTTGTCAAATTACAGAATGGTGAGTGACTGAGTGGGGAGAAAAAATTGCTCACTATGTTAACCTTTTGTTTGCAAAATCATTGTGGTGTGATAAGATCTTGTAATGGGGAAATGCAATTTCCATTGACAATATGTGATATACCCCAATTTTAATGTGATGTAATATACTGTAATGGCTATAAAAGTGGAGCAAGGAAAGAAGTAAAAGTTTAAGTACTACAACTATACTACTGTCAATAAACTATACCTGTCTTCTCCTTAAAAAAATTAATTTATCATAAAAGCAGTTGAGCTACAATGATAAAATTTGATACAGAGATAGACCACATTTCATTATCCTGGGTGTTTAACTATCTTACTGTTGCAGATGCCTTGATTGACTTGTGCTTCCTTTTGGAATGAATATACCTGTATCTAAAGATTATAAAGCTAATATGTGAAGCTTCTCAGATAATCTGCATAGGCATCATTTGAGCCTAAAAATTCTCTAAACCTCGTCACAGCACTGATTTAAAATGTCTTTAACTTGCAACTGGTAAAGGATTTACTCTTCTTTTTTTGTATGAATTCTGAAGAAATGACTAAAAATTACCTAGAATTCCAAGTTTGTACAACAATTTTGGTTTTCAGCTATACAGTCAGTCTGCCATTGACCATGTTTAGTATCTAAATGTGCCACATGTGGACAACATATGGAACATGAAACACAACTTTAGACTTTTTCTGAAAAGTGGTACACATTTTATGTTTGTGCCATCTATAGTTCATTAATAACACTGGTCAACACAGTTTTTGCTGACTTATATCTGAGACTTGTTTCTGGCTAATTTTGGGGTGCTGAACTCAAATATCACATTGGTTTTTGCCTATCAATTCAAGTTTTTGCTCCACAACATACCCCTATTTTCGATCAATTGCCATAAAAAAGTAACCAATTACAATGATTTCCACAATCACCTTGATCCTATTCTTATTGTTTTATTTAGAATACCATTCCAACAAACAAACACCATGAATCAGTTTTGAGATTAACAAATATATTGGTTAACCATGACATCAGGTCAAAATATTGAAATAGAAAAATATAAATCGATGCTAGAATTGAATGAATTTTAGTAAAAAATGGGCACAAACTAATCCAGAATATTCTTATCATTTCATTTAGAATACCGTACAAACAAAACAATGACAGACATGGGTTTATTTACATTAACTGATATCAGTAAATGACATATTCTTCCTTCATGGATTAAATTTTCGTTTGTAGGCTTTTCTGGAGTGCTTCATTTCCAGACAGTCTCTTTCAATACTCCAACCATAGTCGGCCATCATGTGAGTATCCCACCTTCCTTGGAATCGCTCCTCCGTAGCTTGTATATCATGATGGAACCTTTCACCTTGCTCATCACTTACGTCACCTAGATTTTCAGGAAATTTATCAAGATGACTGTTGAGGAAATGAACCTTTATGCTCATGTTGCAACCCAGACGACGAAAATTCTTAAGCAATGTTTGAATAAGATCTTTGTAATTTTCAGCTTTTTTGTTTCCCAGGAAATTTTTCACAACAGCCACGGAAGAATTCCATGCTCTTTTCTCCATATCATTCGTGGAGCTTGTGAAATGTTGATCTCTCATCAGTTTTCTGATTTGTGGCTCGTCAAACACACCAGCTTTTTTTTTTTCATAACTGAGGCTAGGAAATGTTGTGCATGGGTACTTAAAACAGTCACCTTCTATGCTCAGAGCTTTAACATACTGCTTCATTAGACCCAGTTTGATGTGGAGAGGAGGAAAGATGATTTTTACCCGATCTACTAGTGGTTGGTTTTTGATATTTGGTTCTCCCACATTGAAGCATGTTCTCACCGGCCAGTTCTTCTGAGTCCAATGCTTGTCCTTAGCTCTACTATCCCACAGGCACAGGAAACATGGATATTTTGTGTATCCTCCTTGTTGACCAAGTAAAACGTTAACCATTTTAAGATCCCGTAGAACAAAAACTTAACGTGATAGGCAAAAACTGGTTTTATTTTTGAAACCAGCGCCCCAAAATTAGTTAAAAACAAATGTCAGCAGAAAGAAAGTGAAAGAATGTAAAATTATGGTGTTTCATCTGGAACTTTCTATACACGCTGCCAATAGTCAAGGATCTATCTAAATGTTGTTTTCTGACCAGATCTTTCAAAACATTTTATTCCTTTTGGACACACAGGCTGCTTTATATGTCACTCCCCTATGTTGTTAAGTCAGTGGAAATGATGATATGTAGCGTGGGAGATTTCAACTAATAACCTCGATGGTTATTAATGGCACAGGTCTTGTCATGGTGTCACTATTACCAAATCAATATAAACCAATTGGAAATCTACTCTCAGAAAAAGTTGCTTAATTTAATTAATTTATGCTATTTACTGATATTTTAATAAACACTTTGAAATGTGAATTATATCTTTTAATTAAACAGGGTTGGCAAGAGTCTTTAAGTTGATTTCAAACCCCTGATTATTGAGTTTTAAATACCCTGATGTTACAGAAGTTTGCATATTTTATTTAAAAATGTGTTTGTTTTATTTTTTAATTTTTAGTGTTGAAAAAAGAAATGGCAGAGAAAGCAGCTCAGGACGGACCAGCTCAATCAGAGCCAGCCACTTCAGGAAAGGCTCGTCAGTTCCCCTGCCCAACCTGCTTTAAGGGCTTCAAGAGCAAGCAGCAGCTCATCCAGCACTCGCTGGTCCACAGTGGAGAACGCAAACACACCTGTCAGTACTGTGATAAGGCGTTCAAACAACTTTGCCATCTTCAGCAGCACCATAGGATCCACACAGGTGATATTTTATTACTCGCTTTTAAGACTAATCCTCAGAACCAGACAGGTTGGTAAAAGTATAAAGACTGTTCAAGCCATTCCTGACTGGCCAGGGTGGCTATCAGGGATGCTTTTGGTAAATGGGAAGAGATTTGTTAGACCAGGGGCATAGTTCCATGGGTGGTCAGCTGCTGGACTGTTAAGGCTGGGGCCAGGTACTAGAACCCAGGGAGGTCTGGCTGGGTTTGCACATGTACCTTAGCATGGGACCTTCTTGCTCTTCTTCACCAGTTGGCCACTCTGCGGGCGCTAGAGGTCTCTCCTGCCCCACATGCACATATCTACGCACCTTTGAAAGTGAAATCAGACAAACACTTTAGTTTTAAAGAAGACGGGTCACCTGCTGTAGGTTCTCTCAGAAAGGTGCTTACTCAGAGGTGCGTTAGAACTGTGCCAGCTGAGCGTGCTACACCCTGGCCAGGGCACTGATTCACTGAAGTTCCAGAAGATTATTACATTAGGTTGATTACTCATTGGAAATTTAACTTCATCTGTTTAAAGATTGCAAGTGATAGTAGCAATGGTAGTGATGATGGAGAGGTTGAGACAATGAATATAAAGTTTGTTGTTGTCATTATTGGAGAACATTAAAAATGCAGAATTTACAATTTTTACATAAGCATTTTGAGGAATTTTACTATCACTAAGAAAGGTAATTTAATAATTTGTATTCATTATTAAATATATGTATGCTGCTTGATAAAATTATCTTAGTACTTTTGAAAAACATGAAATATGCAAAATTTAAATAATATTTAGCATAGATTTACTTTAATTAGATTATATTTGATAAAAATGAAAGCTTATACAAATATCTCTGAACTTTGAAGCTGTGAAATTAAAATAACTGCAATTAGTTTAAAATTAATTTAACAGAATTTAACTGATTTTATTGAATTTTTTTCATAGAATGTGCATGTTAGGAAAACCACAAATTTTGTTTTTTACTTATACATAAAGCACTACACTGTAAGTAGCAGTTGTAGAGGGAGACAGTTTAACCAGCCTGCGGATTATCCACTGCACAAGGATGACTATGAAGTGTGGAAGTGTAGGGAGGGTAGGGTTAAGATGAGCCAGGAATTTATTCTAGATCGTTAAGAAGTTCTGATCACCTGAGAAATGGGAAATTAGTGTGGATAATAAAAGAGAGGCCAATAAAGACCACAACATCATGCTTGATGGCTGCCAGGCATCAGTTCTTCTAGATTGGCTGAATGACTTCAGATGAGCTTCTAACATGATCTCCCAATACACAGTAGCCAGGAGAACCAAAAAACACAAGGTTTTCATGAATAAAATTGTTGTTCAGAAACCCATTTTAAATACACAGCTTGTGGCAACAACAGAGATATGAAAAGGCTGCAATTCACTCCCTTTTGTGTTTTGAAGAGAATCAATCTGCAGGGTTTTCCTTGGCTGATAATTGGTGTATAGTCAGAGAAAGAATGACACTTAATTTTCACAACTTCGCATTTAAAAAAATTCCCCAATTTTATTTTTGGTTGTATCCAAAAACATGAAATGATATATTTACATTGGCAGTGATTTTCATTTTTGACTAACTGCAAATGTTGATATGATAATAGGCACCACAAAAAGCTACATCCACATATCTTTAATCCAGTAATGTTGGTATTTTTATCAGTGCACAAATATATGCAAAAGTTACTAAGAACTTCTAATTTTTGGAGCTACAACATAAAAATGTCTCACAATGGGTTTTATTATTACAAGGAATTTTGAGAACACACGAAGTCTATTTAAATATTTTTTACTAAAAAAAACAATAGAAGACTATTGAAAATTGTGATTTTGACATGTTTTAGTTTGAAATCAGATAAAGATCTCTTGCATGAGATAATCAGTGACTTTTGGATTAGTAAGTGATTAAATAATGTGGGTGGAAAAAAGCATGGTCATCTGTAAAGGATATTTCTATGGAAAATATTTTGTTGTCTAACATAGGTAGAAATCAGAAAAGTGTGAAAATAGCAGTTGGTGGCTTGGATGATGTTGAAAGACATTGTAGAGAAAAAGTTTTAATGGTAAACAAAAATTGATTTAAGAATTAAAAACCTTGGTGATGAAAATGCTTTAAACTACTGCAGAGAATATTGTTGATCTTTTTAAAATTTGTAAGTCTCATCTCTGCAGCAAGACTGAAATGGGCCAAGGAAAATAGGGAATGGATTATTAAGCATTGAAAAACTTCTCTCCACCAAAATGTCTGCTTAAACTGTTTGGCAGGTTTTGTGTGAGGGAGGGCAATATAGAAACTAAATTGAAACTGTTGTTGTCTCTACTGTCAGACAGGAAGGGGGAAGACTGATGTCTGGATTTGTGTTATGATGGGGTCAGAAATCTAAAGATGGAATAATGGATAGGTGAGTCCAATGACATTCTTGTTCACCATGTGGTACCTAGTAGACTTAAAATGATTGGAAAGGACCACATCAAGGTGTGGGGTCACAAAGTCTGTCAATATTATCATTATTTTCATGTTAAACCTTTTGATTGCTGTTGATATATGTGCTTATGTACACGTGTGTGTGCACACAGACAGAGAGAGAGAGAGAAAGAGAGACAGACAGTTTTCTGTGGTATAATCTACACCAGTATATTGCCAGTGCCATCTTATAGCATACACAACACTAACTTTCCAGCCTCTCACTAACACACTGAAATGCAGTTATTCTGTGGTTTAGAATAGTGCTGAAATTTGGGATGGCAAGAATTGGTCACTTTGTTAGTCAGGCATGAGGGTCACAGTTGAGCGAAAGACTGGAAACTGCTGGGTTATCATACCAAGAGGATAATGACCTGAAACACACTTCAAATTTGGTATGGTGGGGATCGACAAACCACAACTTGCAGTTGCATTTCTAATGGGCCACCAGCTGCTCTGTGGAAATATCACTACCACCTTTTAATGGTAGAACAGAATTTACTGCTATCTCCCATTAGCCGTTAAATGATTTTAAGGTTGAAAAAACTGCTGGTATTGAACAGTCATGCACATGTCTACTTGCTGGCAGCTATGATGACTTATTTAGATTGACAACTGAAAGTTAAATATAGTTAATGGCTGAAGTAGACTAAGATATGATCACCCATGTGAAGAAAAGCTGGACACTACATGGTTACAATCCTTGCATGGTGATTGTCAGTCAATTACTGGAAGCTGATTGGCTTGCAAACCCATAGCCCTTTGTCACTGGAGGTTAGTGCAATGACTCATTGCAGCACTGGAGACGAGAAGTCTGCAGCGCATATAAAGGCCATATGAGCACAGCATCTACTTAATGTTATTCTTCCTGTTGTCACAGTCTTCTGCATTATGTGGTGGTGATTTGTATTTGTGACTCTTGTTTAAGTTGAATGCCTCCAAGAAGAGAAAAATGGACAGCAAATGCAGAATGCTTAACAAAGAGTGGGCAATGAAGTATTTATTTACAGAAGTAGGTACAAAAAATTTTTGATTTGTCATGAAAGAGTGGCAGCTTTCAAGGTGTACAATTTGAGTCACTACTATAATTCCAAACATACAAGGTTTTGCATAATGCTGTCAGCAAATGAAAAATATAAGAGAGCTTCAGAACTTCATATGAAACTGATCAATTACAGTGTGATTTACCTCTCAAGAAAAAATTTGACTCTGAGGGTCCAGATAGGTTATACTTGTCACTGAAAGAAAACCCATGAGGCTTTTCCATGGAAATGCTGATATTTTTCAGTTCTGCCTATGTTTGTGAGCAAACAGCTTCATTGATGAAGAGAAACAAATCTAAATTGAGATTATAATGATGCAGTGCTGTTGCTGTATGTATCTTCACATCAGAATTGAAACCTGACTTTGAAAAACTCATTAAAATTGTGGGCTAACTACAGGACCCACCGAGATGTTGGTACAGTATATCTTATTCATTATTTTTTTCTTAGAGAGAAAGAGAGAGAAACACCAACAGGTACAAACCCTCATACTACTACTATTTTAATGTCTCAGATTATACCAATAATTATATAAATATGGCTTCCTCACATTCTCTTGGACTGCTACTGGTTAACTGTCTGTGCTTCACAGTCCAATGTGGTTTGCAGATTAAAATGTTTTCCTACCCCCTGGTATAGGGTCTACTTGACCAGAAAGCAGAAAGGCACCAGAAGACTTATTAGTAAAAGGGTGGCCTGCCATTTGCCTTTATATAAATCCTATTGAAAATATTTGGATAGACATCAAAGTGAAAGAAGATGTGGCTGCCCCAATATCATGTGCTGTAGGTATTTGCATTAAAGAATTACATTGCAGAGATTTTTATTATTGTAAATTCTGAGTTATGAGATAAAACTCTCTTTTTACTGGAAATTCATGCCTTGTCTTATAATCCAAATAAACTTATACGTGGATAAAACTAAATGTTGAAAAAAAATGCTCTAAACCCAAAGACTTGGCTGTAAGTTTATGTGAAACTACTAGGCAGACATCAGTTGTGTTTTTTTCCAGTGGGACTAGTGTTCATTGATTATTAAAGTATATTTAATTATCCAATCATTAACAAGTCACTGCTCTCCTGATCCATTTTGATCTTAATTATGAGTATAAAAACCCCTATTTATAAAATGGCACCTGTTACATTTGTAAATTCCTCACAGCAGCCTTTACTCTTTCACCACTGAGTTAATGGCCATGCTGTGCCTGGATTAAATACCAAATGCCTTTTGTTTTGAGTAATGGGTATACTTAGCTTTTGGTAACTTTTTTTATTTTAATAAATATCAATTTAGACCTATTTAATAGAATTATTCTTATAAAATTATCTTTCTGGATGTGTAAATACAAATGAAAGAAGTATATACCTGAAATTTAATGGTTATTTGAATATAAATAAAATTGAAATTTACCTTTATCAAAAGTTAATCCAAGATAAAATCTCTTAGAAAATTTATTTAACAAACACAAAAACCACATTTCACTAAAGCAATATATAAAATTCAAATTATTTTTGTTTGTTTGCGTTTTGTTTGAGTACTACAAACAACACAATTTCTGTCTATTGAGATATGTTTCATCAGATGTTTGTTGCCTTCCAGACATTCAACTGGGTTTGATATGTGTAGGTGTCCAGCATGGGGAGCAGGTAGCCTCAACAAAACCGGTGATCAAATCTTTGAATTTCTTGAGTTTTATTTTTTTCTGACCGTTTTGATGTGTCAGCATGTAAAGAATATATGCACTCACCTGACACACCCTTAACGACCAGAAAGAATTCTTTTCCACCATTTTGTTGTTTTTCGTGTAAATTAACTATAATATGCAAAACACTGATTGGTGCAATCACACGCATTGTTGTTTTTTAAACACGTTTCAACTTTGGCCTCTTATTTCACCCATTTCTTCAAATACAGAATCTGTACCATTTTTTCAAATTCTGATTTACTAAATTATTCAAAATCATCTTTGTTGCCAACAACCCATTTTGATATTAATTTTTAAGCCTCATGTGCTGATAAACAAAGTTTTTAACATTCTTTACTTGCACTTGTCTCTGGCATTTTTCTTTCTATCTTTCCTTTCATTAATGGCCTTCACATTTTCTAAAATAATTCCGAACAAAGGAGTTATTTTGCTTTACAATTTAGTTTAAAATGCCTTGACCTACTTTTGGTAAATGTATTTGCTGGTTGTCATTACTGATTAATACCTGTATAGCCAATTAGCTGTTAATCTCTGTAATGATGGTGTAGAGCCAGTGAGAAAGGCTTGTGGGTGCAAGTAGTAAATAGAAGATCTGTTGGCAGTGGCTCACAGTAGTGAATGAGTTAAACTGGAAGTCGTAAAATTTGCTGAGGAAAATGGAGGGAATATAGCTGCTCATTGTAAGTATGATATCAGTGAGAAATGTTTCCTGGAATGGCACAAGGCAAAGAAAACTAAGAAGGAAAATTGTGGGTATACACTTCGATGGAAAAACATTAAGAACAGGTTAAAAGAGTATGTATTATCACAACATGGTGTGTGTGTTGCAGACTTAGCACTGTTCAAGTGAGATTAAAAGTGAAACAAATTACCACTAAGTTGAGAGTGGGGAACTTTGTGGGTGGTCTTTTGTGATGTTTCTGCTTTATTTGTAGAAAAGACTATCAGGCAGTGCATAACCCTATCACAAATTTCTTGAAGACTTTGAAGAGAAATTCGTTAATTTTCAAAAATTTGTCAAAATGAAGATAGAGGAGGATAATATCAAAAGGTCAAACAACACCAACCTGGATGAAGTCGAAGTACTGTTAACCTTTGATAATCCTATGAATAAAACTACGAGAAAAGACAAAAGAAAAAACAGTGACCATCAGAACAATAGGACACTAAAAATCAAATTTTACAGTGGTGTTGGTGTGAGTGCTAACAACAGGAAATTACTTTCCATGGCAATAATTAAAAGAAAGACTATGCTGAAGAATTTAGTGGCGTTATGGTGTAGGTGAACCCAAACGGATGATGATGATATGATGAAAAAGTGGCTAAATAAGTGCTGATCATGTTGGGCTGGTGGATTTTTCCAAGCAAAAAAATCCATGCTAATTGTAGACTCTGTGATTGATTGCACACATCAGTGAAAAAACAAAAAGCTAGAGTGGCTGGAAAGAAGACTGTCTTAGGTAATCATCCCTTGGGGATGACAAAATTATTACAATCATTGGACATTTCTGTCAAAAGATACTTCAAGTCTAAGCTGAGACAGATATAGGAAGCATGTATAGGCTATATGTGACATGCTTCCTATGATGCTATGACAGAGTCAATCAAATGGGAGTGTGCTTCAGACAGCTATTATTAATGTCTTCTTCAAAGCTGGAGTATCCAGCAGCTCTAGAGATGACTACACAGAGAACGAGGTCAACTTCGCACCTGTCTGTCCACTCAGCTTGCCACTATCTTCCACTCAGACAATGAAGATGAGGAATTCAAAAGCTGTTCTGAAGTGATGATGTGAGTGAGAGAGTGCTAGTAATAGAAGAACAAATTGTGAACTCATTTTCTTTTTCATTTATTATTGTATAAAAGTTATACTACTTGAAATCTTTCTCACATATCAACGCATGGTATAAAAAATTATATTACGAGTTGATTATCTATATGTTAATGTTTGCAGGGAATTTCAAAGTACTCATGATTCAGAGGATTTATTCATAAAGTAGTTCATTGATAAATTCAAGAGAGCTTGTTAATACTCATGAGCCTGGAGGTACTGTGCATGGCTTGTTTTTGTTGTGTGCAAGACTCCGTGCGGTTTTCTGGACAGTTTTGGCTGACTTTGTCCTATTTATGAACAAAGTCAAGAAAAATGCGAAATTTAGCCCATTCATTTTATAACCTGCATCGACATAACTCAGAAATTACAGTATTTTTTTTTTTTTTTTTTTCAGTTTTTACACGACATTTTTCAAGATGATGAATTGGTATTTGGTAAACATTAAAAATATATTTTGTAACTATTGATGTATTTAATTTTTTTAACTAGGTAAACATTTTGAGGGTCAAATAATTTTGACAAGCACTATATATATTTGTGTGTTTGTATGCATGCATATAATGATTATATTAGATGGATACATTTGTATAAAATTTATTTTAAATTATCTAATGTTTAAATGAAACATTTAAAATAGTTTTTATATACAGAGACTTGAAATGAGTAAATAGACACCTGAGACACACAAAAAAAAAAAAAAAAAAAAAAAAAAAAAAAAAAAAACATTTCAGTAATATTTGTGCATGTGATTGAAGTTTACATATAGCAACAGCCTAGGAGAAACCTTAGTCTGCAGTTAGCCATGCCACGAATACAAGGTTTACAGAGAACCAATAGACTCTGAAAGGGGTATAATAGGTGGGGAATAGGGTATTCAAAACCAGTGGGAAATCTCCAAAGCACTGGATATTCTTTTGTTGACCATTAGCAGGTTGACTATCCAGTTGAAGAGAAGCCATGAGAAAGCTTTTCCTATGCACTATGGATTTTCAAAGACAACAAAAATGCAAACTTTGCTATTCATGGATACAAACTTTGAAAATCAGCTAAAAATGTTGCAAAACATGGCAGGTATCCATGAGAACCATCATACATTTCCACAGCGTGGGATATAATGGAAGAGTAATGAGCAATTACTGCTTAACCCATCCAATGTCAGTTGTCAAATGCAGTAGACAAATCAGATGCTATCATATTTTCCTTCCCTTTATAACTCATCTTTTTCACAGTTTTCAGGCTGGTCATATATGGGTGTGTCATAGTTCAGTATAGGAATTTTCATGAACCATCTGCAAACCATTACTACTACCATGGTATGGGGTGTGATTTTGATCACATTCTGAAAGGGACATCTGACTGTCTATGCCACTGTTTATCTCTTTAAGGAGCTTGTGCAGAACAAAAATAGAAAGTAAAATCAAGAAATCACATCTTTGCCATGCATGGTTCACATTTGCCAGTGTTATGGTGTTCAGTTTAGTTTTAGATTCAATCAATAATCTTTCAAACTTTGGTAACTATTTACTTTCACATCTCTGCATAAAAGTTTTCAAATCTTTTTAAAGTTTAAACACAATAAATCGATAAAAAACCACCACTTGTAAAATGTTGGCAGCAGTGTAACTAACAAACAAACTGTACAATGAAACTTATACACAGGATTTAGCAAGTGCTATGTTTTAATAGTGCTCTAGTGTTGATTGGTGATTTTTTGAATTTTGCATAAGCTGCTTTAGTCATTTGAGAAAGGAATTTGAAATTTTACAGAACCTTGAGAAGTTGATAAATTTTTTTTTTTTTACTGAAAATCATTTTATTCTAAATGAACAGTCTAAAGTATACAGGTAGACCTTTTTTTTTTTTTTTGTATTTACCTCTAAATTAATTTAACAAAACAATTAGCTGTAATGAATGTGCATGTTATGTGGTATATTTCGAGTTTTAAAAAGTAACTGGTAAATGTCCTCAGATTTTTGGTTTACAAACTGACTTTAGACAGATTTTTTTCATACAGTGGATATTCATTTTTCAAAAACACTTAAGCAATTCATCATAATAAATCCATGCTTTATTTACCTTTTTAACTGTTTTTCTTTATTATAAAAATACCATTTGCCACAAAACACACTGTTAGACAAATTTTTTTCAGATATTTATATATTTGTAAAGAAAAACAAACTGTATACATACAAACAACCTGAAATTTAAATGATGAATTTTTTTTTTTTTTTTCTGTCAGAGCTTATTAGCAGATGTACTACTTTTCAATTTGTACTACAATATAGTATTTTCAGTATTGATGGAGCCTGCATACTTTTGTTTGGAAAAATAAAATTATATACATTGAATATCCTGACTGTTTCATAAGATCAGAGATCATCATCATCGTCATCTGGTAATGCACAATGTTGTGCTT
The DNA here is from genome assembly GCA_018389105.1 of Nautilus pompilius. Classification (NCBI taxonomy): domain Eukaryota; kingdom Metazoa; phylum Mollusca; class Cephalopoda; order Nautilida; family Nautilidae; genus Nautilus; species Nautilus pompilius. Next base: position 927,112 of record JACATO010000626.1, on the reverse strand, counting down.
CCAGTAATTCTTTTTCATACTTCTCTGCCAAGGCTGGGCTCATTTCTATCTCTTGGGGCTGCAGAGCAGGCATTTCTACAGATTCCAAATTAGGATCCCCAACAAGTTTCCTTGCCAACCACAAGAATGGCTTTTCAGAATTGTAGTTACTCTTTGCACTAATATCATAGTACTGCAAATTCTTCTTTCTGTGAAAAGTGATTGTTTTTGCTTTCACTTTTCTGTCTTTGGCATCCACTTTGTTTCCACACAAGACAATTGGTATATTTTCACAGACCTAACAAGATCCCTATGCCAATTTGGAACATTTTTATAGGTGACTCTAGATGTGACATCAAATATTATAATAGCACACTGTCCTTGAATGTAATAACCATCTCTCAATCCACCAAACTTCTCTTGGCCAGCTGTATCCCACACATTGGACTTTATAGCACCCCTCACTGTGTAAAATACTATGGGATGAACTTCTACCCCAAGGTAGCAACATACTTCTCAAATTCTCCAGTAAGATGCCGTTTCACAAATGTAGTTTTGCCAACACCTCCATTACCAACAAGAACCAGCTTGAAAGTTAATAATAATGCCTAGGCTAAAGAAGAAATTGCTATAGGAATGCTTCAAGGTCAAACAACAAGATTCAGAATTCTGAAAATGTCACCACACTACCATTGTTTGGCTGTGGGTCAGGCATATTGAAATAGGTTTGACTTACAATTACACACGTTGGACAGCCAAGAGTGACAAATGCCATGCAGGACCACTACATCTAAACAATGCATCAAAGGAACAGGTTCCTTCATGTGACGGTTACAACAGCAGCAACTTGAAGCAAGCATAGTTACCCAGATACTGTGAAAAATTGCTTATGTAAGATGTAGTTTCTGTAAGATGTCCAAATGATTGTCCAATTTTTTTCACCAAGGAACCATACCTTTCGTGATTAATTGATTAGCTTGGTAAATGTGGAGAAATGTTTTCTTCATAGACAAGGGCTGATTCAGTGTTTCCAATGGGAGTGTAAAGGTGTAGTGTTGCAAGAGTATGATGGTAACAGGTATGAATATGCTGTTATTTACAAGAATGACATTCCTCAAAATCACATTCTGCCACTTTTCAGACAAACTTTGATCCGAACCACCACCTGCAGAAGGACAGTGCTTTTACTTACATTGTGAGAATCTCCTTACTATTTCCTCAAGAACAGCAAATTGTTGTGATGCTATGGCCAGCAGTTTCTTTGAATAAAACATGCTTGGGTTGTACTGGGGTTTTAAGTTTATTGTCAAGGCCATATTCACATTCTTCAGCAAGTGTAACTGATACTACAGGTCTTCAGAAGACTCATGAATTTAGTGACATGGCAGTGTGTAGCAAACCGCAGAGGGGACACTTGGTTTTTATGTTGGAAAATTGTTTTGTGTTGTCATTTTCAACAAGTTCATACCGATCAATAAAATGCTGTTTTAATGATAACGAAATGTGTTTGCTTACATGCAAAAATAGGTAATGTTTAATTTGATATCAGATTAATTTGTGGTGTATTTTAAAAATCTTTTCAGTTAATATAATAAAAAGGGTTTTTATAGTTTTCATTATTATTACTATCCCACTAATACTGTTCTTTAAAAGCTAAGAATACAAATACAATTTTCAATATACATTTTGGATTTTACTAAAACACAAATCTCTCCCATTAAAATAAAGAACAGGTAAGTAGTAAACGGTTGGATATCACATTTTATACTTAAAGATGTGGTGCAATCAGCTGCATTATAAAATATCAGTATAAATATTTTACAGTATTCTTTTCAAATGTTATTTTTATAAGTTTGTCTAATTCATCTGTAGGGCTATCAACAAAAATGGCAAAGACTTAAGTCTTTAAAAAATATCCCTATATTGTTTTGTTCAGAATATTTTAGACTTTTTTAGTATAAAATTTGTTTCAAATGAAAACCTCTTGATTCATATGTAGTAAACTGACAAATATACTATAGATAATTGGCTTTAAAACATAGTTGTCTAGAAATTAATTAGCCACATGCAAATATTAGAAATAGTGAACTATTTGAGTTGTATCTTTTCTTGTCAATATATAAGATAAAGTTAGAAAAAATACCAGCATCTCATTCTGAGTAAGAAATGTTTTTCATACAGAAAAATGGGGTATACATGTGCATATAATGTGTATAATCATTTTTCTTATGCATATGATTTCATTATCTTGCACTAATTGATATTCCTTTAATCAAACGTTTTTTCCAGATTAGAATTATTGATTATTTTGTTTAAATACAGAAACGAAAATAAATGTCTTATGGAAGTTGATGTTTTTTTTTATATTTATTAGTTTTTTATTGAGTTACTTCCCTTGTTACAGTTTTTGACAAAACTTACAAAGAGGAGAAAATCTAAAATGAATTAGTAACTACAGATAAGTTAAAAATAAGATGATGGTAATGTATTTGAGCTAGAAATGTGTATTATTATTTTAAGAATGTAATTTTTTGTGTTTGGACATTAGGTAGTTTAGGGTTAAGAGGGGAGAATTTTGTTTTGTTTTATATATTCAGTACTAGAAAATGACAGTGCGGTTCATATAAATGATAAATACAACTAGTTTATCTTGTTGGAAAATTGATAGATTAGGCCTTAAATTGGTTTAAAGATCTAAAAAGCAATAATTGTCCACAATGCAAAGTTAAGAGTAGGTCATTTGATCATACTAGCCTTTAGGATGAGAGGGTTCTGAATCACCACTAGCTGGCAAAAATTGTAAATAATGTAAAGTGAGTATGTTCAAGCAAAACAATCTATTTGATTTAGTTGGTTTCACCTGAATACCTTTCTCTCATCTTTACTATAAATCAGTACTGTATTTGAATGTATAACTAAAATAAAGCAAAAACAAAAATTAAAAAACTTCTTGGTCTTGTGTTGTATTACAAACTTGTCCTATCAACAATTAATATATAATATATTGTAGAAATAACTGAAATATAACCAGTTAGTAGAATATTTAATTTCTCTTGTGTGATTGATTTGCATTAAAATTGATGAATGAGTTGTTTCCCTTTAGACTGTTTGTTTGTCTGCTTCCATCAATCTCTATGCAAAATGTCTTGTTTGTGCATTTTAAGCAACATTACATTTAACCACAGCTATGTAACATGGTTATTTTTAGTATTTTGATTTTGATGGAATATGAATTTACTTTAGTTTATATTTGGGTTTGCAAATGTTCAAACATAACCATTTGTAAAATCATGTTTGTTTTCTTTAAAGCAGTGAATTCAAATACTGGTATTAAAATCAAACAGAATCACAAAATTAATTAATCTATACTTAGTTTTTTTAAAAGAAGGTGAGGACTGCTACATAATATAAAATAATAGTTTTTAGAATTGTGTTTTCCACCTGGTTATATTCTTTCCTTCTGATTTGATAAAAACTAGTTTTTTTAGAAATTAAAATTTAAAATTATGAAAAAGTTGATTTGTTATCTTTTAAAATGCATTAATATGAGATTTTCTAATGCCTTCCTTCCATCACTCTGATGATGGTTTTTTGTTTTTTTTATATTTGTAGTAGATGTTTTGCTTCCTTTAATCTGTTGCTAGTAGAAGCAAACGGAAATGTAAGAATTACTAACTGAATCACATTGTCTAAGTAATTTTAACAAGAAAAAATTAAACATGTATAATTTCTTTAAACTTTTATTTAATAGAACCAAAAAGGGGAATATGAGAGAAAATTATATTAAGGAATGTAACAAAAGGAAAATTATGTAGATGTTCAATTTAAAAATAGATATAACATATAGAAATGTTTTTTTGCTAGTATTGAAATGTCTGGAATATTTAAGAGTTTGTTGTATTTCAAAACACTTGGGTATGGTTGTATTGCACAAGGGCACTTTAAACTTTTCTATATAAAACAGTCGATATTATAATTAAAATTTTTTTAATTCAGCTTAGAATTTTTAAGATGATGATAATTATAAAATTTTTTAATTTTTTAAATTGTATTATTTGAGTCATTAAATAGTTGTAAGAAAAATAAACAAAGACAAGCATTTTTTTTTCAATTTCTAGTCAAATAATGTTTATTTTACAGCATGGAAATATAGATAATTAAAAAAAAAACAAACTGAATCTGGACATTCTGAGGTGGAAACTGAAGTAATGTTGGATATTTTTACCACACAAAATTTCATAACTATCAAGATCAAGTCAGTATTTCTGAGTCTTATACCCATTAATAGTATCCTCTGCTAGGCCACCAGCTGCAGACATATGATGTTTCTCTTTAAAATAAAGCAGTTTTGATTGTCTCATATTTTACAGGTACCAAGCCATATAAGTGTAATGTGGAAGGATGTGGCCGTTTGTTTGCTCAGTTGTCCAATCTGCAGCATCATATAAGAAATCATGATGAACAAGTAAAAAAGGCAGCTAACAGGCAACACCAGTGTGTGATCTGTCACAGGAGTTACACCAATGAGAGCAGCTTGAAGTCACACACCTTAAAGGTAAGAATTTACATCCACTCTAATTTCAGTACTTTGTATACTTAATTTTCATTGATTGGTAAGCTCCTTGATCTTTATAGCGTTTTAAGGACACACAGAGAGAAACCTCTGTTCTAGAGGGTTCAGCCTGGATAATCCTACCCCTCCTGAGCGTATTAGATTACGAAGGAGTTGGGTTGGGTAGCTGCTGCTGGTAGTGGCTGCTCTTGCTAGGATGAGGTACACTAATACGAAAAAATAATAACAGGTCGAAATAAGACCTCATAAACAGCTGAGGTGGCCAGTCGTGGAACCGACCCAGCTCGCACCACACACACTTGCAAACTTCACAAACATACCCCAACAATTGCACCACACCACCCCCCCCAAAAGAACCATTTTTATACTGTTCTTTTTTCATTAATATCAATTAGAAATTGTCCAATTATTAACTCTTGTTTTTAATTTCACTGATCAGTTCAAAAAACTATTTTTTTGGAAATCTATATTTTTTGGCTTATAGGTCAATTACTCTCCATTCCCAGAAGTCCAGGCTTTGGAAACAGACAACAGAAATTACTGCCTGGAACATTTGCCAATTGGGTGAAAAATTCACTCTTAATGTGCTGATTGAAACATGCAAAGTTGTATAAGCAATAACAAGTGCATATTCACCAGTTATGTTTTATCAATCTATTTTAATCTTAATTATTTATGAATAAATAAACCAATAAATCCTCCTCCTCCATCTCAAAATGCTTTCTGTAAAGTCATACATGGTAGCATTTAAGCTGTAAGTTGTTAAGTTTGCTGAAAAGGATGTTGATAATATGGTCACACAAGAAATACAGTGTCATTGAGAAAGTGCTAGAGACTGGCATAAAGCGAAGGATACATTATGGACTACTATAAGAAAAAACAAGAAGGCAAATTGCAGTTGCAAGGCTAGGTGGACTAACATTGAGGATAAGTTGGAGGAATATATGTTAGCCTAACATGGCTCCCTATCTTTCTTTTTCTGGTGTATAGTATTCACCATGATGGTTTTCAGGTATTTACCATATTGCCCAATCAGAAAACAAATAGCTGTTTGGGTTGGCCTAGTTGTGAACCCCAAATGTTGGACAACTTGAAACTGAGCTGAATATTGACTTGTGCTATCAAAAATGAATTTGTGAATTGAAATTCTGAATTTGAGTGCTCAAAATCTAATAAAAGTGTCAAAGAAAGATATAACTGACACATTTAGCTTTTTAAAGTAGGCAATTCAACAGCACAAATGATACAGGATCACCTGATGATCAGTGATGCCATACAATGACTTAAAATAGATTCCAGGCTTTCAATACCAGAACCAATGATAATGTTTGCAGTTTGTTTCAGATATCTCTTCATGATTACAAGCAATGATATACACAGAGTTCATTAATATTCATGAGCCTGAAAGTACCATAGAGTGATGCAACGTGACAGTGTGATGAAGAATTTAACACATTGTTTTGACTAGTTGAAAGTTTGGCTAACTATCATATATACTCCAAATAAATTTATCTATGAATGAAGGAAAGAAAAAATGGAAAATTAGCCAATCTAACTTATACTACACATCTATTATTCTCCAAAGAAATACAGTTTATATATTTTTTAAATTCAGAATTAATTAATGTTAGTTTTGTTCAGTGTTTTCAAAATTAACCAATGAAATTTCAAAGTGAGCATCTGCTTTTCTGTAATTTTTTAAAAGAAAAATATTTATTTAATTTTCAAGGGTTTTCACATTTACTGCAGATTTATGAACATTTTCAAACTTTTTCAAACTAACATAAATACTGACTTGAACATCTTGTTTGATTTTGTATAATTTGTTGTCCACTCCCAACTTCAGTTTTTATTTAGCTTAGAATTTGTATGTAAGGATTAATGTTTACTTTTTTTTTCTTCAAGTAAGACTGTTTGGAATTCATTTTGGTTTCTGTGATTGCCTAGCCATTGTTTGACAATCAGATCAATGGAAATAGTGGACCTTGAATCACATCTTGGCTGCTAGCAACTGCTTACAAGTCTTTGGTGTGATACTATCCTGGCAAGGTAATACCCCAGACAGGGGTAGGGAAACCAAGGCTCTCACAACACAACAGGGTTAATGGATGTGATGCATGGCAGGGAAGGTCCAGGATTCAGGTTTTGGAAGGCCATATTTAATCTGAAAAAATGGATTATATATCAAAAATGTATTTTAAAAACTAAGTAATTTACAATTATTGATGCATTCTGAGGCATTTAAAATGTAAGAGTATGAGGGTTTGTGTCTGTTTTTTTTTTTTTTTCTCTTTAAATAAGAATAAATAAAACACTGTACCAACATCTCAGTGGGAAATGTGAAGCTGCCTGTAGATTTTAAAATTTTTCTAAGTGATGCACCTATTCTAATATGGAGATATGCAGTATTGCTCCTAGTTGTTCATCAGTTATTTGTGAACCAGCTTCAGCCTGTTGCTGTTCTTCAATAAAAAATGTTTGCTCAAACATAGATGGAACCAAACAATGCCAACCAGCATTTTCTTGGGAAAATCTATCAGATTAGAGAATTTTGTTTCATTCAGTGATGAGTAAAACCTTTGTAGGCTCTTAGAATTGAAGAGCTGTGAATGACATTGTAATTTGATAAGTTCTATTTGAAGTCTGGAGCTTTCTTACAGTCAGAGGTATGGACAAGACAGCAGCTCCAGCTCTTCAATTTTCTTAAAGTCAACAAACTAATGGCAAAGCTTCTCATGTAAATCATTCAGCATCTTGCTGCATACTTATTCTGCAAAGTTAGGGAATGTGCAAAACACATTGTCCTTTGACTGCCTTTAAAACAGGAGTGGTTTGACTTTGAATGCTTTCACAGTTGAGTGCAGTTCATGTGCAACCCTGCAGTTTCAGGTTCAATTCATTTAAATGCCTCCATAACATCAACAGCGAAGTCAAAGAGCTAATCTGCATCATTTAGCTGAGGATTTTTTTCTTCATTTTTAACACACCCTCCCTCACAAGCCAGGTAGTCATTCTTTACTATGGGGTTGTTGATATTACCTAGGTCGTCATTGTGGAAGCAACCGAAATAGTGTTATTGAATGTATTGCATCTCTCAGATTTCAAAATGTCTTTTGGAACGTAAATTGAAAAAACAGAAAGGGTTAAAGGCATTTGAGTTTTCAGCACTACACAGTACAAATGTATACTAAAGTATGTAAATATAGTCACAAGGCAATACAACATGGGAAGCAGGCAGCGCACCTTATCTATTCTGACTATCTGCTGTGCGCCACCTCCCATTCTGCTTCAACAAATTGATAAAACTTTTAATTTTAGCATTGGAAAGAAAGCTGTTCATCTGACTATCTTCCTTGAACATCACCAGTGCTGCTGCAGAACTAGTTGCGTAGTTGCTGGCTGTAACAATTCTCATTATTGTCGATTGGAGTGGCTCCTGAACTCCTCATACTGTGATATTCAACAACCGATACTTCTTGAATTTTGCTGTCAAACTTGTGATGTACTGTTGAATTTCAGTATCTGAAGGAAGGTCAGATCGATCGAGGTACTTCTTTGACAAAGCTTCAAGCATTCGACCTGGACCCATTTTGTTTCTCTTGCCTTTGACCTCCTTTATAAACATTTCTTGTAATCCTCTGAATTTTTCAATGTACTTGGCACCATAAATTTTACCATACACAGGTCATCTTGCCCATTCAGACAGGAAGGTTTCCGTCATATAGTCTTCCAGGATTGTTTCCACCTCGTTCTCAACTTTGCCACTCATGCTAATAGAATCTGTATCATCACTGCCTCATTGGGCAGCATTCGTCTACAAATGCTCAACCTTTCCTTCACTCACGAGCTTGGTAGCATGTCGAATGAAAAAAGATCATTGCTGTATCTAACATTTTTGCACACTCGTTTTCGTGATGGTGCAAGCAAAAATCTTCTTACACTGCATTTGGAGTCCTTGTTCTCATAATCATGTTGTAATGTACAGACAATAGCATTCATTTTAGTCTCATCTTCATGCTGCAATGCATCATGGCCCTGATCATCCAACGTACCAGTTTCCTCCCACTGATGCTGTCTCTTTCTAAATCCATTATGAACCTGAAAAACATTACCACATCTTTTCTTCCTATTGCTGCTTTTGGGTCTACCATTTTGAAGTGCATTGCCATTCATCAAGCTGGTTACGAAAAAACGTCCTGTCAATGTTGCTCTTGTTTCTTGTTCTTCCATGGCTAATGTCATGTATTCCTCATCAGTGTTTTCATGAATTACTTCGTCGCCTACCATTCATCAACTTTCTTATCCTCTCCACAATTGAGTTCTTCATCAGATGCACCAGGGCGAGCACTTGCAAACTTTGGATCTCCAATGTTCGAGATATCGATACCCACTGGATCAATGGATGAATACTCCTACAAATGCAGCTGATCACCATCAACAATCACCTCATTAGATCTCTTGATCTTACCAAAGAATCTGAAAGTACGACTGTAATGCTGGCCCAACAATTGATAAACTTTATTATGAAACAGAGTAAACAGGAAAACCATCGTGTTCTGAAGTTCACCATTACTTTGAAGGGCTTCAAATAGCTGCATTGGAGAAATGACATTAAATCCCATATTCATGAAAGTCATTACCAACATCATGGCGATGGTGAAATGTGCATCAATCAGTCCTTTACCATCTTGCATTTCAGTGTGGACATAACTTCTGAGTTCCAAACCATGTTTCCTATTCACTAACAGCATACTCAAGAGCAAGACACCATTTTGGTAGAATTTTGCATTGTCTGACTGCATGTAACTTTTTCTTTCATTTGGAAAATGCTTCAAACGCATCACATTTTTGTAAATGGAAAGGAAGGCAATGCAGTCTTGTATCTGTTATTGGTGGTGGAATCATGTGTGTAGACCATATATCCAAGCCATGATATGCCATTTTTCCTGTAGTGCTCCATATTTTCTCAGAAATATACAGGTTCATACTTCATCTTGTAGTTGATAACAAGGATCACTTCATCTGTTGCAAGATTTTTGTGTACCGATGTGATTTGGCTTTTCTGATTGTGCATGCAAGCTATGTGGCAATCATAAGTTTCAACTTATCCTTGCAATTACATAACAAACTATGGGGCTTTCCGTCAGTCATTTTTCTTAGGAGATGCTTAATATGAAACGGAATCTGACACTTGCTGCATTGTACACCCCAGCTTTCTGTTGAATGTTTTGACAGTGCAAAAACCAAGTCGTGAGATGGAGAATGATCTTTTTCCAGATGCATGTTGTCAAATCCATATTTCATGAACATAAACATAGAGCTTGCTGCACTTCATCCACCAAGGTACTAATTATTCTGCTGAGCATATCTAAATTGTCATAAAGTAAAATTTCACCAGCATAATCAACTGCTTTTCGAGCTTTTTGATCAAAAGATGTCAATGAAGAAAGAAGCTTCATAAAAGATCCGCATGAAATTCTATCCTCACTAGCACTCATTCCAAATAGTCGTGGTAGACAAACTCTTTGATTCTCATTTGCATAAATTGTGGCAGGACTAATTCTTCTCCATCAAGCAAAAAAGTATCTGTTCCCATGACAGAGTTTTTATATTCGTCAGTGAAGAAATAAATTCTACAGCCTTCTGGACATTTGATTCTTAATAATGACATATGCTGTTTTCTGGGTTTTGTATCTTCTGTCTGGCAATCAACCTTTGATAATTTGTGATGCCTGTTTGAAATTCTATCTTACCAAATGGGTTGATCAATGTCTTCAACAATTTTAGACTCATAGCTGAACACAAAGGTGCTAGTAGCACTTTTCTCTGGATACTTCTTGGTGGCAATATATGTTGAACACTGACCATCATAGTCAACAGATCTCCGTAACTTGTTTTCCCCAATTCTCCATTCAATTTTTCCACAACTGCCTTCATTAGACCTTCAATGTCATATGGAACCAACACAGAATATACTAAACGCAGAATCGTAACACAAAAATGTACAATGAAATTGCCATTTGGAAGCTCCAAGATCAATTTGGCTTGTCATCATCGTTCTTTGCTCTCAAAATTGCGGGTGGAGTTACCATCAATCCTGAAAAAGACTTGAAAATTCCATAAATTCAATTCTCTTGGGATGAGCCCTGATGAAGGCCCAGCAATATCAGCTGTAGTACTGTTCACTAGGCAGTGATTCACTGTGTGCCCCATCTGACAACACAGTTTCTTCCTTGAGGATACCATCATTGGAATCCAAACGAGAAACAGTTGACTGACATGATTGCTTTCCTGCATTATTTGATTTCACAGGCTGGACTTCACCTGCTTTTCAAGAAAGTCTGCTTTCTATATCCAAGCCATCACAATCATAACCACAATGCAAGAAGCTAAAACAGATTGGGCATCTTGTTCTCTTGCATTTGCACGTAATTCAAGGTGCTTCTTTCATTTTACTAGACATTATTAATGCTTCACTAGAATTTCTACCTACAAAATCGGGGAAGAGATTTTTCAATAATTTTTCACATGATATACTGAAAATAAAATAGAGAGCAGCAAACGGCTTCTCTCCACCCACGGAAATTCTCAAACAAAAAATAAAAACGAAATTTTTTTTTTCACAATGATTTGGGTTTTGGTACCAATGAGAAACTGACTAACTGGCTCATGATGGGCATGTTAAAAAAATGTTGATTTCTTCATTTAGTTCTCCCACACACTTCAGCACTTTTTCCATGATACAAAATGTGTGCTTTGCACTATCATCAAGCAGGGCAATGAACTTTAGGTGAATTTGAATAAAATTGACAGGCTTAATGAGTGTGCTTAACACATGGTTCAAGTACTTATCACTTTTACAAAGCACCTTCTGGTGGATGCTGCACGTCTCCTTGATTTGGGTTAATTTCTTTGACTTTCTCTTCAGTTCTCTTTAAAAATTCAATACTTTTACTTATTAAGTTGGGAGACTGTTTATTGTGACACTAGCCAACTTTCCACCTGGGCAAATTGTGTCTTTCAACACAGTTCTTTACTATCAAGCAAATCTTGTCTTAGTTTTGTGTCCACCATATATTTTTTGGTAGCAATTCTTCAGTGTTTTGTTTACTGAACATGGTTTTACTGTTTCTGTAACTTTTAAAAATTTTTTCTTCATTTGACAGCTATGCTTGTAATTATAGTGACAATTCATATTATACTCCCTAAAAACTGCCAGACTTTTGTAAGAAAATAAGCACAGCTTTTGTGCCTTTTTTATCCTTTTTTTAAACATTCTGTATTGACTGTCCACTTTTCTTTTCTTGGAGGCAATTTATTTTCCACAAATGTCAACAATACAAATCATCATGGTATGTTTGGAATGCTGGTTAGTCACGAGGATCAAAATCCTGTGTAATGTTATTTGATGCATTTCAATGACCAGTGGAAGATGCCAGTGGGATCTGTTCTACCTTAAGGGCAGTTGTGGTGTGTTGCCACATGCATGACAATGATGTTCAACAGTCTCTACACCTTATATTGTTTGATTTCAGCCTCTTGATGACGGTGATTGGATGCACCAATCTCTGGTATTATCTATGGCTTTCTAAAACACAACATTGTATGGTGGAAGTGCACACTTTGCTGAAATAACCTGTCATTTCGAAAGGCCTACCCCACTAAACATGCCTATGGTGCAGTCTATCTGCTTTTTAGTCGTGTAGAAGCTAGAAGTATTTATATCATAAGCAATCATTCACTTTTTCTGTGCAAAAATGTATAACTGCTCTCATCAAAATATACACATTTCTTTCTACATATCCATTGATGTCTTTCCATGTTGTTAAACTTCTGTAAAACAGGGTTAATACACACAACAGAAAGCACGTAATTTCATTAGCCTCACATGATTTGAAAAGGTTTGGAAGAACCACATGCAGGCATACATTTTCAGTAGTCAGAAAACTGACAAAAAAGAAGGTATTACTCAAAGGAAATCAAAGATTTTGCTTCACTGTAGGAAATAAAGTAAATTGGACATTTATGTGGTCAATGCGTTGTTATCTGATCCTAAAATAAAAATACTGACATTCATTCAGAAAATGCAATATTTTACATTCACAAACATTCAGATAATTTCCAAGATGGCTGCATCAAAATTCATTTACCTGATTCATCCCACAGTTCAGTAATCCAAATGAAAAGAAATTATGTCCAGAAAACAAAATGGAAAATTTAATTTATAGTGCAAAAAAGTAAAAAAAAGTGAAATCTCACTACCGTTGTCAGAGAGGTGCCAATACTGATTAAATTTCTTGAATCTCCTCACAGTCATTACTTTTAACACTAAGTCTATTGTCCTCATTTTAATAATCTTCAATGGATGGCATAGAATATAATCTAGGTGGTGCTGGGTTAGCGTGACATAATTGTTAGACTCCCCAGCTGCATGGTGGAAGAAATCTTATGATATCAGCTCATCAAAGAAATGCACTGCTCTTAAGTAATCAGATACTACAATCTTCAGGCCAGTGGACTGCGAAAACACTAGCATGTTGATTGGCTGCAGATGGTTTGAACTTAAATCGATAACCTTGCATTCCTCTATGCTGCCTCACTCTATGACCAGCTGAATGATGAGGGGTTTGTGGTATGAACACTTGATAACTCCATATCATCAGAAGGAAAGCATTCACTATTGGATTCTATCATGTATCAAGTAAATTAAGTAGGTAATGCACATGGTTCACAGTTGTAGCTTCACTAGTAAAATCATTTTTACTGGAAAATGAAGCAATCTAGGTAACCAGAGGAAGTGATAATGTGGATCAGCATCATTTTGCATGTACTATCTAAAGTATAACTGGAAATGATCATTAAATGACTCATCAATGCCTGAGTGTTTTTGGGCAGATGGCCTGGCAAATTTGGACCATTTTGAAAGGGAAAAGTTTAAGAGTTCAGCCACAAAGTAAAATAATGGTGGTTCAATCTACATGAGCTGATCTGTAAAATTACAAAATTCTGAATATTTAAAAACTTATTGGTTTTTAATTTTAGCCATAGCATCTTCATTTGTTAGAAACATCATTCCTTAAATATTATTAATAATTTATAATTTGTAAACTTTAACATTAATGAAGACTTTTTCTGCAGATTACTTTAACTGAAATAGTGACAGAAATGTGAAATTCATTCTATTTTTTCTTTAATTTCAAATGCAGGCTAGTCTTATTAAATAAAGAAATGTTATTATTTCTTTAATATAAAATCACTTTTTGATGGAATATTTACAGTATAATTCCTTTAATCCTGCAAGTACTGAACTATATAGGTGCTGAATTAGGTAATGTGCCAGTTTATAACCACATAGTTAAATAATAGGCATAATTTACCTATAATACAGGAAATTACAACAACAACAATTCACCTAAATTAAGTGAAGAATGAACAACAGTACTGTATGTAGCAGATGGTGGCTTTCCTTATCTACAGTACTGGTAAGACTAAACACAGTATGTATAGCTTTGCCATAGTACTAACATTAGCAAAATGAAGGGCTCTTCTTTAATGACACTATAAAATAATTCAAAGAAATGAATGTTTATTGGAGAAATAAGTAATAAAATGTTTTCACAGAACATTAAAAATCTAAACACATGCACTGACAAGCACATAGTTTGGCCTGGTGCTGGATCACAGGTTGCTTTATTAAACGTATTTTGCTATATAATGAAAACAATTTAACTTGTAATTTAGTAAATCATGTCTCAGAACCTTGTATATGTCATGATGGGCTTTTCTCTTTGCAATCATGGTTTGCTGGAGACCATAATACCTGCTGAAAATCATCATTCAGTTGTATATGGAGATGAATGATGTGTATTAGTGTTTGAACAGTGATAAATATTCAGGTAATGAAAAACTATAGCAGTCAGAATTGTGTTGAATGTCCACATTCATATCACCTTTACAATATTAGCTGCATTCTTGGTGACAATGGGTGCTGCTACTGATACATTTTATTTACTGTATTAGCAAAATCCTTTCAACTTTTTTTAAATGTAGCTTTTAATAAGTTGATATTATATATTGTAATGTTATGTTAAATAAAAATACAAAAAAAACTGATATTACAGTACGGGTTCAATAATCTGTTGCTTGATAAATGTTTGTGCTGTCAACAAAAATAGTTTCATATTCAAAGATTCAACTTAGAAGTGCCCCTCCCTTGTCATTTTAATTGTTTAGCAACTGTGATGCAGTATGGGCTCATCATTATCAACCCTGATAATGGAAACTTTCCAGTATTGTCAACCATCCTGCAGGTTAATACAAATCTACCTCTCTTATCAACTAATCAAAGCAGTGCACACTACCTGCTCCAACTCTGAATCTTTCCAGTGTCTTTCCTCCAGTGAGATGAATGTTTGTTTGTGCGATGCTACATTGAATATCAATAACTGTTCACAAAGAACTGGACAACAAAAAGATAGTGCACAATCATAATGACAAGCAGCAGAAGAGTCTACACAGCAAAAAAGCACAATACATTATTTATAGGCATAGAGCCTCCACAAACTAATGAAATAGCAAAGCCCTACTGATTAGTTATAGTAACAACATTATGGCTCCATCCTCACAAGATGGAATACTAAACAACAATCAATGAACACCAGATGGCCACACTTGGGTAGCATTCCATTGCCTGTATTATTCCAGCTTATCTTTGTACTGAGAAACTACATTGAACACATTGTATGCAGAGAGGCAGGTGATCTGTTGTCCACATGATGGTAAAGAAACAGTTGCATTGGTCTCTCTCTCAAAAAGACAGAAGTTCAACGTAAACATTGCATCAGAAAGTCTACCTTGAGCAAAATTTTGATGAAGGGGAGAGGGATTTTAATACAATATACCAGCTATGACTGATAAGAAATAGCAATCAGCAGAGCAGACAAAGAGCTACACACACACACACACACAAAAGAAACAAAACATTAATCAAATATTTTTTTGTTTTTAATTTTCAGTGGTCACCATGCAAGAATGAAATCCTTTCTGGTGAGGAAAACAACTAAGGACTACATGTCTCTCAGTCTGCAAACAAATGACCATTGTTGATGATTGGGAAGTTGAAGTGTTCTTGGAGCTTTCCCAAGTATTTGGACAAACTACCCATGGTATACAGACATTCACCAAAAGCCTGGATGACAAATGTCATTGGGACAAGGAGCTCCACTTACAGAGTTGACTCATATGTCTGGTGTTGGACAACTGTTCAATTCACCAACAGCTTGTGAACCTAGCAAACATCACTTTTTAGTTCTCTCTAAACACTACTACTGCATTTTAGCTCATGTAATCATGGCATGATCATGAACCTCAAACGCCAGGATCATTGATGTTAAAAATGATGATGCCCAAAGTATGCTTGCTGAAGTATGGCAATATGTGAAACCTCAGGCAATTGCCAACTGCTGCAGGTTGCTGACCTATGATACTGAGGAAACTTCATTAGATGTCTTTGTTAATGATTCCCTCTCACTGAAGATGTTAGTGCTTAATTTGAGCAGCTGGTCTTGGCTGATGATGAACTAGTGACTTTTAGCGAGCTTGATCGTGAAGAGTGGATCCAGGAAACAAAGTGGTTATATTCTGATGAGACAATTTGTAAGCCTGAACAAGACTAATATGATGATCAACTCATTCCACCTCTCTGTACTTTTCCTGAACTCTTGGTAGCACTACACATTTTGCATTCCTATGTACAGCTACTCAACTTTTTCCACACTGTTCACAATGGACTTAGTGGCCATTAAACACACAAACCCAAGCCAGTAACTTCAAAGAAACAAAATACCATCATGAGCTTTTACAGGCAGATATTGTTTTAATTATTGTTTTATTCCCTATATTGTTGTATCTGTCTGTAAAGGCCAATAAAAGTCAATTACCTGGTTGTGTGGATGTTCAGATTGTTACTATTAATTCAAACTGCTGGTTATTAATAGGCTTCTAAGCACTGAGAAGTTGATAACAAATATCTACTCTATTAAATGTATTCAACTGGCCAGTTATGTTTTACCAATATAAATAAATAGCTGTATGCATGGTTTCAGATGACGTTTGAAAATTGTTCACTAACTTTACAGGCTAGTTCTCAAAACTGGCTTTGCATTAAACAATTTTCTTTTTTTTTAAATCTGTTTATGAAATTTTGCTGATGAACATACAAATTAGTCAGTTTATTTAGTTAAGTCATGAAAACCATGCTGAATTACATTAATTAAAATAGTGATCACATTTTGTGCTATTAGGATATACAGCGGTGTGCAAAAGTCTTGCATAAAAATAACTAGACTTAGAAAATGGGTTCTTATTTTGTAGAAATTAGTAACTATTTATGTTTTCTGTTTTAATTGAAAGGTATTGGTGTCTTTAAACGATTTATAACACTAAGATCCATTTTGTAATTGCACAGTCAAAATTTAAATATTAATAAAATAATTTGCATGAAATCGGTGTGTGCAAAAGTGTTGCATAAACTACAAAAAAATGATAATATATATTTTGTGCTATAATAGTTTAGGATAGTAGAATATAAATATGAAAAAACTGTCATTTTCCACAATTCTGATTCATTTTTATTCAATTTAGTGATGCCGAGAGCCCGATGCTTGACCCCCAAACAGCGGGCCACAATCGTTCACATGAAAGAAGATGGTGAAACCGAGTGGGTCATTGCAGATCGTATCAGTTGCAATCAGTCGACGATATCTCGCACCCTGAAATCTTGGAAAGCCGATGGGAGCCTAATTTCGAAACGTGAAGCCAGCAGACAGCGGAAAACGACGGCTCAACAGGATCATCTGATCGCCTGCATATCGAACTCTGACTGATTCTGCACTTCCACTGATATCCAGACTGCCACGTCAAGGCACCATGGGATCCAATTGGCCTCATGCACCATCAGCTGGTGTTTGATCCGCATGGGACTGTTTGGGCGATTTGGCACAGAAGAAGCCGTTCATCGGTCTGGACAATCGTCAAAAGCGACTACAGTGGGCTCGCGACCCTCTCCACTGGACTGTGGCCCAGTGGTCCCTAGTGTTGTTTTCCGATGAAAGCAAATTCGTGAGGGTCCACTTGGCGGATTGGGTGTACGTTTGATGATCGGTGCCTGAGAAAAACCATCCTACTTACACTTGACTGGCTCTGTAGGCAGGGGGAGATTTGGCCCTGGTTTGGAGCTGTTTTCAGTCGTCTGGTATCGGTCTGTTGCATCACATGGAGGGTTGAATGAATGCTCAAGACTATGCTAAGATCATCTCGGACATTGTCGAACCATATATGTGTGACCACATGCTCTTGATGGCCATTTATCAGCAGGACAACGCCCCCATCCACACAGCTAGGAGTGTCAAGGCTTTGATGGCAGCTGGCTCAAAGCCCGGATCTCAATCCCATCAAAAACATTTGGCACTCGATTAAACTCAGCGTTAGTGCCAAAAAACCGAAAAAGAAAACCGATTTGAAACGGAAAATCGAGTGAAGCTTGGTCAGAGTTCAGTAGTGACATTTGTCAGCGTTCGGTAGCCAGCATGCCTCGTCATTGTGAATAATTTATCAAGAATTTCGGATATTCTACTCATTGTTGATAGATCTGATCACTTTCTGCATAATTGGAATTGAATCTGAATTGATTAGATAGCTGTCTAGATTTCATGCACCACCTTTGCACACGTTGATTTGATGCAAATGATTTTCTAAAAATTATAACTTTTCCTACAATTAAACAATATGCTCGATATTATTGGAATAGATGCACAACAGTAATATAGAAAGACTTTAATGAACAAGATTTGGTAACAACTGCTTTCGACAAAATGCAAGCTAATTTAGAGGGAAAAATTATTTTTATGCAAGACTTTTGCACACCGCTGTATATATATATATATATATATTTTTTTTTTTAAAAAAGATTATTGATTTCAGGTTTTCTTTTTGTTTTGCAGATGCATGTACATATAAAACCAGTTCAGCCCGCTGAAACATCAGATACCCCTACAAGACAAAGAAAAAGAAAAACAAAGAATACACAGTTGTTCACTTCACCAACAATGGTTCCCATCCATCGAGTACAGAATGAAAATGAAAGTGGAAGTACATCTAAGGAAACTGGCCCTAGAGATTTGTCTACTAATATGTCTGGAGACAAAGTAGATAGAAAGGAAGCAAATAAGCAGGCATTGAATCTTCAGGTAGAGCAAAATGGAGGTTCATCAGCAGTACATGGCAGAGATAATCCACAACAGTTTGAAGTGTCATACAATCAATTCCCTAAAGATTTATCACCAACAACACAGTTATCAATAAATAACAATACAGAGGGTTGTACAGCTACATCATCTAGCCAGACTCCTCAGCAGTCCAGTCAGTATGGAGATGGGAATGGCAGTGAGATAAGAACATTCCCACAGGCTCTTGGCTTGACCCCACAAGGTGGAGCGTTTATTAGTACTATTCAGCATCAACATTTGATGTCAGAACTTCCCAGCACACAAGCCTCTGGCAGTAGTTATAAAGTGTACTATGATTCTGAAAACTCCATCAGACAACACATGTCCCCTCTGCCTCCCGTGGGTAGTATTGCTGCTAGTGGCATGGTGCCATCGATTCAGCCCCGAATACTTTCTGGCAATCAAAACATGGCACATACGCTGAACTTTACTCCATTAAGACCATGAATGAAAAAAGTACATTAATTCAAAATTACTGACTAAGGAGGCATAAATTATATGGGCTTGAAGACCCTCTGTCATTACATATGCCTTATAATACAAAACATTCTTTTTACTAAAAAGACCAGTCATAATATCATCTATTTTAAAAAGAAACACCACATATATGCTGGAAAATTAATTGTGAAAGGTGTGCGGAGAAGTTTGTCATTACATCCATTCTTATTTGTTTTCTGTTTTTTTCCTTCATTTTCTTTTTATTATTGCCAGCAGTGATTTTAAAATCATATTATATGTGATCTTTGAACATTGTCTTTTACTTCCACCCCCCCTATTTTCTGAACTACATGACCTAGAAAATCTTTCTTGATTCAGTAGAAACTCTCTTATCAACTGACCAATCCTTCAGTTATTTCCCTATTTACAAAATCCAGCTATGAGCATCTTTGTCTGCAAAAATGCTGTCTGTGCAGTAAAGTTTGCAGTATAGTTAAAATAAAGTAGAATTATCCAATTTATCCAGGGCCCTGATGGATATAGCCAAACACTTATTTTTTTGGTTGCTCATGGACTTTACATTAGAAAAGCTCAGTGTTCTCTGGATGTGACCCTTTTCTGTAGCTAAAATGGAATGGCATTTTCTGAGTTAAATACACATTCCAGCATTCTTGCACATGACTGACAGAGGCCATTTGGACAACCCGGAGTGTCAGATGAATAGATGTCGGGTAAACGAGTTTCTACTGTACTAAGTTTTCTTATTTTGCTAAATGAAGACTGGATATTGAGAATAATTTTTACTTTATTATTGGAAAACCTTTTGTGACCTTAACTTTATGAATTGTATACTTTTATCTGGTGAATACCTGACTGCAGACTATTTTTTACATAGAAGATAAAACATAACAGTAAAACTAATTTACAAAAACATCCATGTCCAAATATTGCATTGTAATAAATAGTCTATTTTCAGTATGTAGTAAGTAAGAAAAAATTGAATAAAGTTAATTTGAATTTAAATATTTATTGAAAAACAACAAAAAAAACAAGCATTTGATTCATTTAATGAAAAAGGTATGTGCAATGTCGGACAAAGTTTTCAGATTTTTCACACGTTAGCCATTTTTTGGGCATATATTTGTGAATAAGAAAGAGGCTGCTAGGGTTAAAAATAGAAAGTTTAAAACAAAAGATATTCTGTATGTGGTTGGTGTTTTTTTTTATTCATTTTATCTTTTTTTTAGCATTTTCATTCATTTTCTTGTGGTTACACTGTACGTATTTTTATGTATGCTTTGACTAAATGACTAGAATGCTGTTTCATTGAAGTATCGTATATACTTGAATACCTTTCTTGTCATTAGATTCATCACCCACCAGATGTCAGAATAAGAGTTAAATCCACATTATTTAAAACAAAAGAATTCTTTAAAAATGTATTCTTACTGTTTACAAACAACAAAATTCAAGCATTTACAAAATCATGAATACGGTTTATTTGTAGAAATAATAACTCATCATTGAACTTGTTTTAAATTCAGTGTTCGGAATAAAGCACGCATTTGTCAGGTGTGCTCAGTCTTAGTTGGCTTTGATAGTAAACCACCAAACTTCGGAGTGGTAACAGACACCAAGTCGGTGGAGCTTTCTCTATTATGAAATTTTTAAGTGGACTGAAAAAAAAGAGAAATTGCACGCAGTGAAATTCTCGGTGCCATTGTTTGCAGTAAATCAATTTTTGGCATTTGTTGAAAACTTTCTAGAACTTGATGGTGGGTGTTTCATGCTGAGAGTAGTATAACCCTGTTGGGTGTAAAAACACACAGCCTGGTTTGACAGTACCTAGATAAGTTGTTTTGAGTATTTAATGCACAAAGCAGCCATAATTACCGATTATTCGTTTATTTAGCGTAAGACAGAGTTGGGGCCATTTTTTCTAGCACAGTGTAAGCACCAGTCAAATGAGATTTTTTAATGCAAAGCTTCTAGGATTTATTTAAAAAAAGAACTTTATTCATCTGACAGAATATTCAAGTATATATGATGATAACTTAATGAATTTTTTGTGCTTGATTAGTATTTTTTTTTAAGAAAGATAAAAACAATTTCACTATGGTTAAATTTGTATTTCAAGTAATTGAACAAATGTATTAATTTAAAAAAAAAACTAGTTATATAATCAGAAAACAAAACAAATGTGATAGAAGTTAGTTTTTGAGGTTAACTCTGAAAGGTTAATGGTTGGATTAAACAGCTCTCCTGAATTTTTATTTTTTATCTCTGTTGCAAATTATCCTAAAAAAAAACAGCTATGATCTAAGAAAGAATCATTATTTTGCAAAGATGGTATAATGATCTTGATCACTTTTTTAAAATTCTTCATATGTATTTCTAAATATTTGTTACTGTTATGCTGCTCTGTAATGATGAAATTTTTGCCTGGAATGAGATCACATCCAAAGGGAAACATTCTAAAATGTTCTCATGGTGTTGACTGTGTGTTGTTTTCTTAGCTGCTGGTCATTGATTAATATTGTCACATTCATTCATTCATTCATTTTTTTTGGCAATCTAGTAATCCTGTTTTAGTCTTGTGAAAGATGATCTATATATCTCACCTGTTGTTTCTAGAAATCAAAGGAAAATATAGCAATGCAATGAGGACAAGGTTTAATCAAAAAGTTACAATGATTGTTGGAATTTGACAGTTTGATTTCTAAACCTCAAAAATTCTCATAGGATATAAAGTGCCAATTTTTCTTTGAATTATATAGATTTTAGTGTTATAAAATTTGCTGTTTATAATTTTCTATTGTGTCTTTTTCCTGGTAAATGTGGTACCTTAAAAAAAATTCAAATCATTGTTTTTTTTAATCTAGTCTCCCCCTCTTTTTTTTTTTTGGAGAATGAGGCAACCATGAAGAGAAATTACCATAATCTGGTTTAATGCGTTTGTAATTCACAGATTGATGAGTTTGTTCTGAAGGTGATGCTGCTGTTTGATAACTTTATATGTTCTAGTTATCCTTGAATGCATAAAATCTTAACTCATTAATATCAAACTAAAAGCAGAATGCACAAATACATTATTTTTTACTTATTCAAGGATTAACCTCAACAAAATAGTTAATTTTGAAATATTTGTGGATTATTGGTTGACCAACATGTTGGACACATGAAATATAATAAGTAAAGGTTTTTTGTCTAATATCAAAACATTAAATTTAATGATTTTGCATGAAAGTGAGATTTTTTTGGTTATGTAAAATAAGATTGATGAGAAAAATGAAGCATTTAATGGTAAAAACAAACAAAACATCATTTTACTTTTAATATTTTATTGTTGTTGTTATTTGTTAGTAGCTTAGAGAAGTTGTAAATCAATTTGGCATGACCTGAGCTGAACCTCAAGCTTAGTATTCTCTCTGGAAGCCAATAATCCTGATGCAAACCTAAGTATTTGGTACCACACTGTACAACATCTGGATGAGTTTTCTACTGCTGTTTGGATAAAACATGGACGGTTAGTGGAATTAATGACACAATTGTTAAATTGCTTAGAACACTGTTTGAGCATGTTATGTAGTAAAATTGGAGATCGATTAAAATATTTTACATCCAAAAATATTTTTTACCAATCATGTTAATCTATAACATTAGCAAAATACTTTTGTTTCATTGACCACTACACACAACACTTCTCTTTATTTGTAGCAGTTTCATCAACTGTACTGCTTGGCGTATTGTACATAAGCTGATTCCTAGCTGGCTCTTAATTGGTTGCTTTGTGGGCTTGTGGGCATGGATCTCAAATAAATCTGCATAATGCTTCTCACTGGTTATGTGATGATTAACTGTGAGGTAGCAGTTGTCGTCATCATCATCGTTGATGGTTTGCCCCCACCTCCTTTACTGAGCCTCTACCGGAGCCTATTCATGATGATTTGAATTTCCTGGTCACATCAGTTTAGAAAGTCAGTTCTTAGCATTCCAAGTTTTTTTTATGCTTTGTTATTGAGAGTGGTTGGCATCATGGAATCAGCTGACATTCCACAATTATAATATCTATACAAATCATAAAAATTCATTTGCTTATATTGAAAAATGTTTTTTGTATATGTTGCTAATTTTAGCTGTATATATAACAAGACCACAACACTGTGCATGTGTGTGTGTGATGGTGATGGGTAACTTTCACCAGCCAGTACCCAAACTTTTGGTACTACATTGGCAATAGCAGATCTTACTTAATGCTCACAATTGTAAAAAATATAATTAATGATGTATAAAATGTAATCTCCACAATAAAAATTAGCAGACAGTGAGATGACCACCATCTTTACAATGTGAAAATTTATCTAAAAATTATTTAAATAAAGCTTTAAATTTAAACTTTCTAAGATAATCTTAACTGTATCAAGAAAATTTGACAAAAAAAAAAACCAGTACAACAGCTTTTTGAAATTTAACTTTTGTAACTCATTCATTTCAGTAGTAGTGGAAAGCCATATAAAATTTAGTTGTGTCCTGTGCCATTTTGAACAACAACTCTACCTGTACAATTTAGGGAGACAGAACTGCTTTGCCATGTCTTAAACACTTTTTTTCTAAAATCTCTATGAACAATCTTAAAATTTTAAACAGTAATAACATTTAGGTTTTAATCCTAAATAAAAAATATCATAAATCTCCAAAATAAGAACTGTGTAGTTGAATTTTGTTGGTTTGAAGTTGTGGGGACTGTCTAGCTGCTGGAATTATTTACCTGTAACTAGCGTGTAGCTCTGAAGTGAGGGCTGGTGTCTAGCTGCTGGAATTATTTACCTGTAACTAGCGTGTAGCTCTGAAGGTGAGGGCTGGTGTCTAGCTGCTGGAATTATTTACTTGTAACTATGGTGTAGCTCTGAAGGTGAGGGAGGGTGTCTAGCTGCTGGAATTATTTATCTGTAACTATGGTGTAGCTCTGAAGGTGAGGGAGGGTGTCTAGCTGCTGGAATTATTTACCTGTAATTATGGTGTAGTTCTGAAGGTGAGGGAGGGTGTCTAGCTGCTGGAATTATTTACCTGTAACTATGGTGTAGCTCTGAAGGTGAGGGAGGGTGTCTAGCTGCTGGAATTATTTACCTGTAACTATTGTGTAACTCTGAAGGTGAGGGAGGGTGTCTAGCTGCTGGAATTATTTACCTGTAACTATCGTGTAGCTCTGATGGTGAAGGGGAGGGTGTCTAGCTGCTGGAATTATTCTATATGTGCACACTATTCTGGCAAGAAGGAAACCATGTTACTTAACAGTGAAGATGTGTAAAAGATTATGGAAGATTTCGTACATGTTCCATCAGATGGTTAAGACAACTGGACAAAGGTTAAAATGAATTGTTAGCATTTTAGTGAGAGATTTTTATCTGAAGTTGGCCAAGACACACTATAAAATTTGAGTATAGATACTTCATCAATCTTTAGAAATCCTCAAATTTATACATATTTTTATCTCCCTCTCACTAACACATTGGGCTTGAAAATTATAACAATTTATTTTAAAAAAACCTGGTAAAGGAAAGTGCACTAAAAGTTTGTTGTTTAATGATGAGAACTCAGAAAAACTGCTTAAGTGGCTGACTGGTTTGGCAAAGGTTTGTTCTTAGAAGACTCTCTAAACTAGAGGAATAGATTTCTTGTAATATGGAGGATGTCCCTTCTTTTTTTTTTACAGATAAAAGGGGCTTAAATTTTTCAGAAGCAAGTATTTTTTGTCTCTAGTTTTAAGTTTAAACATCAATGGAAAAATGTAGTTTAGCCTTAAGAACCTTGCATGCACACTTTAAACCATAACAACGTAGAATTTGAATGTGATTTTCTTTTGTGTTTTAGTGACCAATAAGGGTTTTAAGGGAAAATTTTTTTTTTAAGAAGAGAACAGTAAAAAAAAATTTTAATGTGAATGTATTAAACTTACTAAAGTACTGCTTGACTGCTTTTGCCACTGCCTTGATTTCCTTTAAACCAAACGTATCTCTTGGTTTAGCTTATTTTAACTTTCTGACAGTTTTTATTCCGATTAAAAGTTAGTTTGTTATTTGACATCTTTAAATAGTCTAATTAGTAGTGTTGCTGCTGAAACTTTTGTTTTGATAGATTTTGCTGTTTTACTTTTAAAGACATGAAATTATTTTTTCAGGAAAATATTGCACCTAAAGTGACATGAAGTTTACAGAAGTCAGCTATGAGTAAGAGTCACTCTTTTGAATTTCAGAGTTATCTCCCTTAATCCTTTTTTTGGTGATAATCTGAGGTCTTTGTAAACGCGATGGAAAATTAGCTAAAATTTAGATTGATTAAAGTGTTTGTCAGGTATGTAGGTTTTTCTCTTCCTCTATTAAAATAATGCATTTATGGGTAAGATAGTTTACACTGAAGATGCAACATTGAGAAGAATAAAATGATATGGACTTGAGATTCATAAATATGTTTTCAAAATACTTAAAGAATAGTTCTTAAAATATTTCAAATGTTTTAAGTTGGCAGACTCAAGTATGCATGACAAAAAAACTGTCATTAGTCACTTGTTGATGTTTGCATATATAAAGGGCTGCTAAACTATTTAATTGCTATATACAATTTTCATTCATTTTAAATGTAATTTAAAAATTTTTTTACATTTTTTGCAGTATTAAAAAATAAACAGCGCTGTCCTAGGTATCGCCATGCTGCTGCTTTAACTAGGAGAAGAAAAATAATTTCTGATTTAGAAACAAGTAGTAATATCTTTTCAAATAGTTGTTGACTAACATTTAGTATCAGAAATCTGAATAGCTCTAACTTAATCTTATTAAAATAATGTAATTACAAGTTCAGGGTGCATTGTCTGTTTAAATGAGCTCATTACATATTGAAATTGATATGGAATTTAGCACATCTATATTTAAATAGCTCCTAACAATGATTGATAACTGTTGTAATGCGAAGAGTAGTTAGTCTCAATTGTTTTGTTATTGTTTAGATTTTAATTTTATTGCTGTCAATTCATATCTAATAACCATTTAGATTTGACAAAGAAAACTTTATACAAGCTGCCATGACAGTCTTGTTGAAAAGGAGCAGACGGATCTCATATAATGATGATATAGTCTTACAACAAAAGAACACTGAATTAGGCTTATCACTATGCAAGGGTCAAGCTAACAAAAACTGACAAAAAGGTGAAATTACAAGACTTCACTGCTTTATATTTGCAAGTTTTCCTGTTTGAATGATGATATTATGTACTGAAAGGTGATGGATGACATGAATGGTTGTTAGTTATTAAAGTTAAATTTTCTTGGGTATAAAGGAACAAAAAAACTTATTTAGTTGTTTTTAAACTTCATTTAGATAATTTATTGCAAAATATTCTTTAATTCTATGTAAAGGAACAATGTAATCTATCATTTGTTATGTGATGCCATTAATAATAGTTGTGTAGAATTAACACATTAAAGTAGATGCAAGATTGTTAATTTCACTGAAAGATAAAATGCAGTAGTAATTTATATTTGCAAGATCTGGCATTACCAGAATGTGCTTAGAAATAAATATCAGGTCCAGAAGTGGCTACAGTCCTTACTACTACAGGTCTGCTGTGAAAACGAACTACTGATTTGTCTAGGTGCAAGCTAAAATTTTTATCAGCTTAAAATGACTTTAGTAAAAGTGTATTTTGGAACAAAAACAAAATTTCTCTATTGTTTTTAACAGTAAACATTTACAGAACATCATTAGGAGCTTGAATTTGCTCAAAGTTCCTATACAGATTTACACGATTTAAAATATCCTAGTCATGATGAGGTCCCTTTTTTAGTTTGTTTGCTTTTAATTGCTGTATCCATGTCAAAATGGCAGATTGTGTGTAAATTTTATTTAAACTTTTTGTTAAAAATTAAAACTTTAGTATTTTTTAAGTCTGTACTCTAGAATATAATCCTAACTTAACAATTTATACAAATGCCTCAGTCTTTTTAAAAATGTTCTTTGGATTTAAACAGATTTTGTGATTTTCAAGAATTTAAAACAAGCTTTGTAGCTGTGCAAATATTTTTCATTCACAAACTATGAAAATCACTGTTATGTATTCTGTTTTTCTTGCAGTACACTTATTAAACAGAAAGTTAAAGACTATATATAAAATAATACTATGTTTTAGAGTGGGAATGTTTGACTAAATTAAAGACAAGGACTTAGTAGTTGACCTCTGGAGACAATTAGTAGGTGAGAAGTCCAGCTTCTTTTTATATTCATGTAGCCAACAGTGCATTTATATTCTGGGTGTTCTCCTCTCTCTCTCTCTCTCGGTGATGGTAGGCCCAGCCTTTGTTTTTGAAATTCTATTTCATATTAAATGTGAAAAAATATATTTCATATCATTTAAATGTAGAAAAACATTTCATATGTATAACAATCATAACTTCAGTGTGAAGATTTAACATATTTATAGAAGCTTATAGGAGCAGTATGATGTTGTTACACATTTGTTCTATCTGTAAGCTGATGTAAATATATAATAGCTTAGGTTATTTGTGATTATTGAATTAAAATTGCTTTGTAAAATTGCTTTGTTTGATGATTTTATATATATATGTGTGTGTGTGTGTGTGTGTGAGTTTTTTTTTAAAATTAGTATAGTAGACTTTTGCATATTCAGATAAATGATATCTAGAATAATACACATCATTTTAGAAGTAGTTTTATCCAGTCAGTACTTTTTTATAATTTAAAAAAGGTGCGTTTACACCCTGTCTGCCATGGATTCACCAATAAAATAATTCTTTAGATGTAAAGAGGGATATTTCAGTGAAGATTTGTGTGGCAAAAGTTAAAAAATTAGTCACAGGCTCTGTAACTACATAATTATTATTCTCATGGGTAACTTTAAATAACAGCAAAAGCACATTCATACACTTTCAGCGAGAAACGTTTTCGCCGAACCAGCAGAAACTTGGAAGGTAACTAAGCCGTGCGTCCTCGGTGACCTCGTCTCCTGCGCTTTTGTTGTTGGTTAAGAAAATCCTTGGATCTCTTTAAAATCCTAGTAATTAGGAGTTGCTAAGTAGCATTTATACTAAAAAGCTTTGTTATTTTAAATGATTTTTTGGTGATTAACTTTTTTTCCCTTATATTTTCGCATTTTTTTAAACTTTAAACTAGGTTTCCCTATCTGAAATGAGTTTCTGTAGATGCAGAAGTTCTCTGTTTAATAAAGTGGATTTAGTGTCTACAGGTGTGGATAGGAGTTACGATGTAATTCTCTCCCAATCTATAAAATAAAGGATTAGTTCATGTTATCGAAAGAAGAATGATTATTCATCATTTTAATTACAGTTTTTCTCTTCTGTAACAAAATTGCTTTAGTTTGATTCTTGTTGTTAGATAAGGGTCTGTAATGTGCATGCTTACAGAGTAGGCAACAGTCTTGGTGGAGAGAGAGAGAGAGAGGATGCTCTGACAGTGAACCGTCCAGAGTCAGCTGTCACTATTAAGCGCAGCACTGACAGTAAGCCACCTCATTTATCCAAATGAACCTTTTTTCTTTAAATCTCTGAATTTATTTGAAATGTGTTGAATAAAGAATCTTTTATTAAAACAATATTTTATAAACTATTCCTATAACCCTGTACTACCAATAATATGTAGAGTAATTCCTCAAACCGGATATTGGTGAAAATTACTAACAAATTGTAGGAGAATGAAGTAGATGATTGTTACTTTTGGAAAAGTTGATAAATACTGTATTATTTCATTGTTCCTGTTGAATCTCTATAGAAATTTTATATTTTATGGTAATAGTTGCTGCTGTCAAAGTATTTCCAAATTTTCTTTTAAAAAAAAAAACAAGTCAATCCCTGATTATTTTTTTCCTTCTGCTCATGTGTTTTTCATTATTACTTTTAAAAAATTGTTTTTAAGTGATAAGATGAAATTACAAGAAAATAATTACTAATTTAATAACGCTGTAAAATATCCTGAAATAGGTAGAATATGCTGTAATCAAGCTACCAAAGTGTTAAGTCCTTACACTAAAAACAAAATCAGAGAGAGTTTTCTTTAAGAAGTGGATCCTGTTGCAGACCCATTGTTGTTTGACACTAGCAATTTCATGCTCCTATAGGGAGTGTTCAGCTCTGCAATCCCATCCTATATTAAAGGTAAAGAAAGGCAAATTTGATTCATGTAGCAGTCTGGAAACTGCTGGTAATGTGCACACAGTCTTCAGGTAAAATTCATCAAAAGTAAAACAGCAGCCAGCAAAAGTAAGCTTTCCATTGTTGTTAAAATCTGAGACAGGAAATGGCTACTTTTCATCTTGGTTCCTATCAGCATTCTCTAAACAATTTTTATTAGGATGCAGTATTAAATTCTGTTACAAGAACATTGTGTGTTACACTTCATCTTGAAAAATAGTCATTGTTTTAAACTTATTTCAATATAAATAAAATTTGAAAGAAAAAAAATTTGCTGGAGTAGGTAGATGGTAACGTAGGGTGAAACATCAGGTTGTGGATTCAAAATCAGCTTTAGGCACTTGCATTATCCAAACAATAGAAATATTTACTGCAAAATTACTATTTCTAATGTGGTGGTAGTGGGAAATAGCTAACTAGCCCCTCTATGGATAATTAATATATAGCTCAGATTTTTTAAAATTATATTTTTCTGAAAGCAAGCATAGTCATACTTGACATGTAAGAATAAAACGTGTGAACTAAAGCTGTTTACAAAACACATATTTCTGAGCCTTTTTAATTTTATGCGTATGAGAAGCCGCTGATAAAACCGAAGTATACTGTCAGCAATTACACTGCCTGATGCCAAATAGGTCTGGGACAGCTGGAGGTTTTATATAAACTGAGTTGTTCGCTATAAATTAAATTTTGACTTGTATAAATGAGGTATTTTCAAATTTGATTTTGCAGTCAAACTGAAATCTAGGAATGCCCAGTATTCTGCTCATAGACTTGTCAATATTCATCAGATAATTAGAAACTGCCTGCCATACCTGCTGAGAATTTATTTTCTGCAGTTTTATTACTCGCATTAACGTTGATGCTATCATAAGGACTGAGCCATGATAATTTTATTTTCTATTTCTAATATCTGACCTAATGAATACTTTTGTCAGACTTGAGAGCTCAGTGTAGCTTGGCAGCTGCAAGATTATTTTTCATACTTGAGTCAAACGTCAGCAACTCTACTGCCTTATCTGTAGACTTTATCAGCCATTTGTGATGGAGTGTGAAATTCATGGAGCTTTTTAGATTCTGCCAGTGAAATGTGGAGGTTATTTTCTTGTCACTAACAGGAAGAGGCTGGCAGCTCGTTCAACAGAGCTTCAGTCTGGCTGGTTTTAATTTCAAGAATTCCTCTGCTCTGACTCCTTTTTAATGGAATGTATTTTTCAGTCTAAGACGTTGTATTACTCTTTGTCATGCCAGAAAAATGATATGTTTAAAAGATCTGCAAAGCCAAAACAACATTATTAATTGTAATTTTTAAAAAAAATAGGTAGTCGTCTTAAAGTTTGTACCATTCAAAGAACATGCTACCTGTGAGAATGAATAATTTCATTCTTTAAGTATTTTTGAATAATAATACAGATAAAGATGGCAGACATGTAGAGAAGTGATTAATGAAAATATGGATCAGTTGAAAAGTATTTAGACTGCTGATTTATAAACTAACCCCCTATTGTTAACACCAGTAATGAATAATACATGTTTACTGGAGAACAATGCTTCCAGCTTTTTGTATATCTATAGGCTTAACATTTGTCATCTTAAATACTGTAGTAGACTTAGCTTGTTTATCAATGATATATTGATAATTCTTTGCATAGTTATTGATGAAATTATCTTTAGAGGTCATAATTTAACAGCATTCAACTTAAATTTTATAATCTATAAATTTTTTAAAAAACTGACAATGATGTGCGTATTTTTTCTGTTTTTTTACTTCAAAACTAACAGCTGGTGATGTGACTGATGATGACGACTGACATAGGTAAGCGGTGGCTGCTGCTGGGCTGGAGATCATTTGTTCACAGCTGGGGTTCACATTTTGATGGAGTTGGTTGATGTGAAGGTTTCTTTGGCAGAAACCTGAGCTACTTTACGCTGTATGTAATGCTGTATTAATACTCTGGTAATGGTTCTTCTAGGATATGCTCCAATGGAAGGGGTTACTTTCACACATCTGTTAGTTCCATATCACAACTGTCAGTGCAAAAAAATTAATTTTTTAAAATCCTGATTAATACTTTGTAATGTTGGTGCTAATTATAAAATCAAAGACCCTGATGTTTCAGTCTAGTGGAAGTGTGTTTTGATAGATTGGCAGGAATACTTGAGATTCCTGTGTTCAGAGTAGGCTGGACATACTTAGTTACTTGAAGATACCTAACTGTTCTCTTCACCACTTGTGAATAAAAACTGTATACAGTGAGCACTGTTTCTAAAGTTCTTATCTGCTGCTATTATTGCTGGGCCAAAAGACTGCCTCTCTACCTATACTGGAAGCTTATGATAAAGAGGGAAGCCTTAACCAGATCAGCTCGTTTGTGTCAGCACAGAAACTATAATAATAATAATGCCGGAGTACTGGGGTAGCAGGAAAATATCTATTTTTTTACAGAGCTGTAATCTCAGTAGAATTACTAGTACTGAACACTTCTGTTACAAGAGTTGTTATCGTGAAATAAGTATTCATTCATTACTGTACTTGAAATCACAAATAAGAGAAAAGATACATTGTAAAATAGTTTAAAGGAAGATTTGAATCTGACATTTATTCAGAGAAATCTGAAGCAATTTTTTATGGCATATGAAATTAAATTAAAAAGAGTCACATTATATTTCAAAGTGAATGGCTTCGGTATAAGTCCCACTAACTCTGCTTTTAATAGTTTAATTAGTTAGTAATTTCAAGACTAAAAAAATTTTAATTTTTAAACATGAAACAATAATAATTATTATTTTCATTATATTTCTAAATAACATTACAATAAAAATGTTTTTTTCCTTTATTTATCCTAAAGAACAAACTAAAAAGAGAATGAATAAATTTTGATCTGAGAACTCTCCAGATATTTGTTGTGGTTCACTGAAGAGTTTACTTATGGAAAACAATATTGCCTTGTTACGAAGTTAAATCTCTCAACAACAATTATTATCTGGATTTTGTTTGATTTAAACATTTGAAATCTCTAAGTTGGGAAATCTGGAATTCTGTCTCTCATCTTTAAACAGGTGACATAACTATCTTATTTAGCAGAGACGACGACAGACTATAGCTTGTTCTAGGTTTTGTGTGGGATGTAGAGATTTTGATTGGTTTTTTTTTGTTAATGGAAATATTTCATAATTTTATTCTTCACAAGAATTTTTTTTAAAAAAGACGACGATGCTGGGTGTGTTGTAGCTTTAGGAAGCAACGTTATATTTTACAACTTAGAGTATTTTCACCAGTTTATTTTATGTGCTGATAACAATGGACGAAACCTTATAAATAAAAGTTATACATATTTTGTTTTGTTTTTACTTCGTTATCTAATAATGGATGACACAAACAACTACAATAGTGGGAGTTTTCTAACTTTGTGTTTGTCTGAATTTAGGCAACTAAAGTTAAAGTCTACTCCTATGTCTATTTCTTCTGTAAACTTTTCCAGTCCATTTTTTAAAATTATATATTTCTTTGTAATTATAAAATAACAATGGACTCAGTTCCCAATTGTGTGTAAAATAGTAATATTAAACATTTAAACAGGTTATAAAACATTTTCTGTTTTCACTTTGAAAAATTACAATGTGTTGAATTATAAAAAAAAAAAATTGTAAAATTCCGATTTCAAGTGAATTAGTAGGAAGTCAGTTTATAGAGTGTCCAATGTTGTTCTTAATGATACTTCTCTGGCATTAAATCCCAACTATCTCATTAATTTCTTATTAACATGGCTCAAACTCAGCGCCTTTCACACGTAATAAATCTGAAGAGCCAATGATGCTGTGTTATTGTTTCCAACATGGAACTATATAATTATTTTTTGAAATTACAACTAACCTACCTCTGACCAGTGTCCCACACTTCACAATTTCAACAATTTCTGGAATATAACATTCATTGTAGCTTATCAGCAACCATTTATTATTTCTTTATGCCCCAGATCACTAGGATGAGTTTTTGGTCATGTGGAGCCATTTCACAAATAAAGTGATTAAAACAAGAAGTTAAAATGACGAGGAGGGGGGTGAAAATCCAATTCAAAGTCAAACCTGTATAAAAGGTAACAAACAAATGGTAGAACTAAAGTGAAGAATACTTTTTATATTTGCATAATAAAATCAAATATGCAATTTTAAAATTTTGAGTTAATCAGATTTTGACTCGAAACAAAACCCAGCACACTACTACTATTATTATTATTATTATTATTATTATATCAGTAATGTGGTCAATTTAGGACAATTACACAAGTAACTATTTTATGTTGGAAGATAATTTAATTTTCAAATACAAAATATAATTGAATTTGAGGATGCATTTTATTAATGTTTCAGTTACATTTGTGTTTTCATTGGAATTCTGGAGATACCGGTAAATTTTTTTAATACAATAAATTAGTCAGATGGATATAACTGTTGGACGGAAATAAATGGGTAAAATGAGTGGTGCCTTAAACCCGACTGCGAGTTGTATTATGGTAGTGGCTTTGACATGTTTTTCAGCACGTACTCTAGGTATTCTGGTGAAGCTTAACAGAATTAGACACCAACCATGATACACGACAGTTTTCACAAAGGACCAACGTAGAAGGGTTCAGCCATCAGAGCAGCCTAGTAAGAAAAACACACAGAATATGGCTGAGCACGATTTACAGTTGCTCATCAAAGCTGTTGGAAGAATTAACTATTAAAGGAAAACCCCTTCATTTTCTCTGAAGACTCCCTCATATTCTTACTTGGCTGAAAAACTGTTGAGAGACTCTGGTACAAACTGTGCATGGGGGTGAACCATCTCTCAGATGGAGGACCTTTTTGTGTTGTCCAAAGGGAATTTAATCTCCAACATTGGTCTATATCGATAAAATCAATGCTTTAAAGCACGAATATTTCCCTTTTCAAATTTTCTTTGGGAGCTTAAAAGAAAGAAAAAGATTTGTTCACCTTTCCACTTTTGTTTTCTGTCTTTGGTTGGTTGGTTGGTATTGTAGCACATTAAAAAAATTCTGGAGTATTCTCCTGTTTTTTTTTTCTCAGTATATCTTAATTAACAATAACCCAAGTGTGATTTAATAGTCTGGCATATTTCAAGGATTAAAGATGTAAAAAAAATGTAATTTATTTAATTTTGTATACACTTTAATGTGATACTTAAAGCTGGTTGGTTTATCACTTTAACTTGCTGGGAAAAGCTAAACCCACCTGATGGATTAGTGCAAATTTCTGCTATTTAATTCAACTGAGAGTGTGGAGTGGGAAGTACAGAGGTGACAACTGTTTAAATCTGTTTTCAAGCATCCATGAACTTGTGTAGATAGACCCAAAGTTTTTAAAACTCCAGGTTCTTTTGGGTAATAACTGACTCAAAGTTTCTCCATAGGCTATCCGTGCTCACTAAACATTAGTTAGAGGCTATTTGCAGTATGCTCTCACCTTTTGTCAAAATAGTACACACTTTCCCACTGTTATTTAACAGCTTTTTACCAATGAAAACAGTACATTCCTGATCCCTTTGTAATGAGTTGATTTATTATCGGAGTTAAGTAACACACCTGTGTGAGGCGCTTTGATGAATATAGTAGCTTAAAAATATTGGAAAAAAATTTTAATTTTTATTGTCATTACTGAAAACTTATTCCTCTTACTGTAGTATCACATTAGACAAATTTGTATTTATATTTTGAGTCAAAATCTATGTAGAGCATTTCTGGATGTGTCCAACTCTCAAGTAACATGAAAACATGAGCTGACAAATGGAAGTATTACTTTGACGTACACTGTACACCAATTCTGAGCTACTATTTTGGGAAATAGTGTTGTTTTTTGAGTCTTTTTAGCAAAAAAATACAAAAGGGACAACACAAAAATAATACTGGCTATCCTATAAATTAATTTAAATATTAGTATATTTAAATAGTACACATAGCAGCTTTAATTTTATTTGAATTAATTGAGAAAAGAGGAAAATCATTGATGAGAATTGCCAAGTGTTGAGAAAAGGAAAATAAACTTAGATTAGTTTTATGTAACCATTATGAAAAATTACTACACAAACACAGATAATAAATCACTTCCCATCGAGAAAAAAACACTAAATCCCATGAAAGTGTATATCTATGGCTTAAAAATTTTTAATGAGCAGCCATAGAGTTATCTACCCTTAGTCTGCTGGTTTCAATATTCCCTGAACATGCTAAGAGAGACAGAAAACCAAACGAACCACTATTTCTGTCGACAGTTTTTATGTAGGTATAACATATAACAAATGAAAGGAAAACACTAATCCTAGATAAAAAGTTTTATTATTTAGCTTTGTAATTAAAAATTCTAAATCTTGAAACTGCTCATTTTTATTATTATTATTATTATTATTATTATTATTATTATTATTATTATTATTACTAATGCAACATTTACAAATTTCATAACCTCCCTGTATATATGAGAGTGAATTACCTGATTATTTAACATCCTGCCTGAAAGTTGAGGATCAATTTGAGATAAACTCAGCCAAATTAATCTGCTTTTATTCTGTGCTGGTAAGAAATTCAAAACTATTAACTTTCTACAGGGTTCTAAAAGCAAACAGAGATACATCTACAGTATTTGTTAAATGGAAATCTTTTGCAAATAAATGAACTTTTAATAAGAAAACAGTATTTTCTGAGAACTTACTTTCGAGTGGCAGCTTCAGTGAACGCTAACTAACTCTATTTTTTAAAATCTAATGAATTTTTGTAATTAATTACTAATTCACTGATTGGCCGTAAAGCGTTATGGAACAACTAACGATTTATTTAGTTGAATATTAAAAAAAACTGAGCAAAACAAAGAAAACCAGCTGTCTGTTTTTCAGGTGACTGGTTGTTTACTTTCTAAGTCCAAGTACAAATAAAAATGTGACAAGCAAAATTACATTTGCCCTGAGACAATGCTGCTGTCTTTACAGTATCTTTTTTGAAATTATAATAATAACAATCATAAAATAATAAATCTATATGATTTACATGGAATATATAACAAAATATTCTTCTATAACTGGGATCTATTGTTATTAAGAAATGATAGCAGGTAAACACGCAGAGCCAGAGTTGTGAGGCAATGGATGGCTCAGCATTCTGAGCATGCAAGGTGATTTTTCTCACGTTTATATGAAATCCCAGATCTCCAGCTACACTCTGATGAAATCATTCCACAGCACAGCAGGCCTCACTCAGGGAAGAAGAGATCTGATCTTTGTCTACATTTTAGAATATCAGCAGGCAGATCAAATTTTGTTTAAAATAATGTTTTCCTTATAAAAGTGTTGTTATGATAAACATGAAATTTTTGGATTCAATTCGCTTTTCTTATCTATTTATTACAATTTTTTTTTTAAAGTCTTTCCCAACTGGTACTGACTGCCTTATGTAATTACTTTGCATCATCATTCCTGATATTTAAATAGCTAGAGGCCTTTCTCATGCAGCTCTCAATACGTTGATCAGAAATTCTACTCAAAAAGATTGTCAAATCATCAGGACTCTATAATGTCCAAGCACATTAACAAAAATTACACAAATTTTCAAAAATATTGATTTTAGCTACATTGTGACAGAACTGGCTCCACCAACAAAGAAACTGCAGATATTTTCTTCTAGATTATGAAAGAATTCTACTTTTGCTTGTGTGTTGTCTTTGGTGTCACTAAAACCAGTGTTAGAAGAGGATGCTCCTACAACTCTTGTATATTTTCTTTGTGATGTGATACTTTACATATGATTAAATCCTTAAGGAAATGCATAAAATGTACATGAAGAGTGTTTTATTTTAATTAAGTATAAGAATATTTTTTGTAATATTAAAATAAATTGTTTAAAGTTTTTTAATAATATAAAGAGGCACACCCTTGTGATTTATTCTGTGCAACTGATTTTGCAGAGGTCCAGTAGACTACTGATTTAACATTGTATTTTTGTGTTCAGATGATGTAAAGGCAGAAGATGCTCAGAGGGCACAGATATAGAGTGGTTGGTATAAACCTCTTATGTCAAACCCAGAAGAATCTTGGATACAAAAATAAATTAAAATTGCACACTAACTTATTTTTATGAAATGTAAATATATAGCAAAAGAATTAACTATAAAAAGTAAACTACAACAACACAAATAAAAAGAAAACAAAAGAAAGAGAGCAGTTCTCCTGACCAGTGAAGCAGGGCTGATGGCAGCCAGGGGATGGATTATTCTGTTTTGGTTGGTGAGGTGCAGCATTCTTCTTGTTCACTGCCTCTAAAGAAAACCAGTCTTTAGATGCGTGCATGTGTTAATATGATAATAAAATATCCTTAAATTTGTACAGAAAAAGGCATTTATACAAGAGGGAAATAAGCTGACCTTTCCATATCTGCTATCCTTAGCTACCATCTAAATTTGAAGGTCTAGTTACAAAATATTAAGTAAATTAAAAGGGTAAAAACAGCTAGTAAAACAAGCAGTATAAGGCATTAAACATCCTCCACATGCTTCTCTGGTTATGAGGTTGGGGAACCCTATCTCAGTTATGAGATTAGGGATCATATGCTTACTGCTGAGTGGACTGCACAATTACTCCCCAGTTTTGAAGTCCATTATCAAAAGTCTGTACTAGACTCTCTATCAATGGGTGAGGGGGGGGGATGGAGAGTCTGGAGAAAACCCATGGATGATGAAAAGTAACCAAGCTAAAAAGATGCCAGACTCAACTGGAGTTTGACCTAAATTCTCCAACCTTAATAGTCTAACCACTCGCTGTACCAGCCATGTATACTTTCATATAGCAAAAGTTATACCACCTGAAACCAGTAAGAGATGCAACAGGTAAAACAGTCTAACAGAAAATAGAAAAAATCTAATGTGTTTTCTGTCATTTCAACAGAATTTATACATCAAAGATAAAATGTGATGATGATGATACACTAATTGAAGCAAATAATTTTAAAAAAGACAAGATTTATATTTGAAGATTTGATTTAGCAAAGACTGCTCCAATCTGCAAAAGGGGAAAGGCAACAACAGTATGGTCAAAGTTGTGTGTGTGTGTGTGTGTGTGATGGAGAGAAGTAAAGTTTCTTGAATCTCTGTCAGATGTTTTTACATACAAATAATGAAAGTGGGTTTATACAAATTTCCCCCTCCCAAGGATGTCTTACTGGTTCATAAAAGATCAAGGGTAAGATTTTATGTAATTATGTCTGCAATATTGATGTTAAAATGTTAAAAGAAATGAAATTTTTTCATGTGGTACTTTAACTAGATGACATTTAAAATTTTCCATGAAAAAAATTTCAAATGTTTCAGTAAATCAGCAAAAGGGTATTTATTCTTGTTTCTGTAAGCCAGACTTCCAAGCTCCTTTCTTGTTAAACACTTGGGCAGTTTTGGGGAAGTTCATTAACAATAAAAGATATTATGGATCATTTAGAAAAGCTTCATATTCTTTTTTTTTGCAGGTAAAAGAAATCAAAACATGATAAACAGTTCTTAGTTCGGAGAATTTACTTTTTTTTCTGTTAATGCACATATTTTATAAAAGAACCATTTGAAAATTATTTTCTGTTTTGGTTTCAGTTCACTAATATTGTTAATACAAATTTCTGCATTCAAAAATTAAAATTTGAAAATATATCATTTTGAAAGTCTTAAACAGTTGTGAAGTTTTACACCAATTTTTTGCTATATTAGTTTATTTAGTAGTCTAAGCCTCTTTTCTGGCAAAAAAAAAACTTTGTAAGACACACAGACACAAGATAAATAATTCTAGATATAAAATAGAAAATGATAGCAGCACTTAATTAATAACAGAAAATATTTTGTTTTGCAAACTTCTAAATTTTATGAAAAATATTTATATAAAAATTGTAATGAATATTTGCCATTTAAATAAGAGACTTTCACTGCAAAACGCTGGTTTATCTGCCACTAGTAACTCATTTTTTAACTCGAAGCTATATTAACTGTCAAAGCTAGTAAAATTAATTTTAAAATGAGCAAACTTTCAGTTTGATTGTTAATAGATTTAAAAATCTTCTACATATTGTTTGTGATATGAGATATTTTATAATACTCTTCTTGGATCACTCAGTATGAAGTTGAAATATAAAATCTAGAAGTTTGCCTTTTCTTGTGTGGTGTTAACTCTAAGTATTCTTGTCCAGTAGTTTCCATTTCCGGCCCAAACTGCAAGAAAAATTTGATGTCAGAATTTAGAATTGTTTTGACGTTGAACCTCTTTACCTTTCTTCTTTTTTACTTTTGTTTCAAAGAAAGATTTTTTGGGTAAAAAATTATAGGTTTGAGGACATCTTTTTGCAGAACCCCTAGAACGAAGTCTTGGAGGGTTCCAGAACATCTGTCACATATCTCCGGTATAGCAGTTAGTGTGCTCAACTTTTTTTACTTTTAACTCCTTGGACGACTCCATAATATCTTTTGTTTGTGTGAAACTATTGGAATTGGCTGTCAGAATATTTTGTGTCTGATTGCTAAAAAATATAACCTGGCAAGAAGAAGAGGTGTTCAGCTAACCCTGAGTAGCTTTTGAGTATACAGGGGTCTAATGCATTCTGCTATGTACTTTGTTAGTATCTCTTCTCCCGCAGATATGGGCTTAAAGGCAGGTAGAAAATGCCAGATTCAATTGGAAGACATAAACCTGAAGTGCCCTTGGGATATGCAATATGGGTATTATTAGTTCTAATTTCAGAGGCTTCAGTAATGTCCTGCACAATTGGCAAAATGTTTTTTTTTCTTTTAATGCTGGATATTGTTTAAAAACCTTGGTGTTTGTCAGAAGCCAGTTTGCAATTTCCTTTGTTTTTTTTTCCATTTTTTTATGATGTCAGGTCAAGATGGACTTTTACAGGAAGCCATGAATGACAATTTCCATTTTTTTTTGTCACATCATTCTCCCTCATCTATTCCAATAAGAGATTTCCACTAGATACAGGTAGCCTGTCTAACAACCCCAAATAATGCCTCATTTTGCACTTTGTTTGTTTTGCTTTCTAAAATAAGATTGTCTTGATGTTAATAACGGAAAAAAGATTGTATTTATTATTAGCTTTCTCTTTGTCTTTGAACTGTGAAACATCCAAGGTCAGAGTTGATTGAATCACAGACTAAGAATGATGATTCATTGCCAGAAGATCAGTGAATAAACAAATAGATTGCAGAACAATAAAAATGCATAATAAAATAAATTTTAATACTATTTTTAAAGATACCTAATTTAACTTATCTTTACATAATTATTAAATCTTCTCTTTGTGTGTTATTCACAACATAAGGTGATGATAATATATATTTTATGCCCTTTATTACAACAATTATAAATGATTTATATTAACTAACCAGAACTAGAAACAAATATTTTGAGAAATTAGCAATAATACAAAGTAAGATACTTATACAAAGTTATACCTTTTATTATTTTAAAAAAATATATCTTTATTTACAATATGGCATGTAACCAAATATGGCCAACCAAGGACATGCATGTATCAATAAGTTAGTCTTTTTGGTGTGTGAGGACATAAGATGTTTTATGTGTTTTACAACCCTGCAATTCTTGATTGATTAGTATTTGAAGAATAATGCTTCCAATTTTCTTTGTTTTAATGGTCTACTTTCTTAACTCGTTGGTTTAGCTTATGACATTTTAAATTGTTTAGCATGCATAAATTGTATTACTGAAATAAAGTTTATATTAAAGTAACGCTACTACTACTAAAGATATCATTAAATATATATCACATTTGAAAGTAACTGTAGAGTTTACAAAATGTAGAAGTTTTAAAAATGGTTCACAGACAGCATATTAAAAAAAAATTAGATAAATCTATATAATTAATTTAGATAGAATGTTAGATATATAAATCAAATTATTTCATATTTAAAATTAAATAACAGATTCAGATTATTCACTTACACTTTAACAATAGTCAGTAAAATTAAACTCAAAGTTAGTTTGATAAAAGAATATATTCAACAGGTGCTATTTGTTCTGTGCTGGATGGTGGTGTTGGGACTGTAACATTTTCTCCAACAAAGTTTGTATCAAAGAAAAATAAAAAGAGCCAACTTTATTTGAGGTATAAAAAACAACAAACAGCAAAATACAGTGCAAAGATGATTATAAATTACTGTTTAGTTAAGAGAGGCTAAAATGTAGCTAGCAGGAAATAATGGATTTTAATTTAGCCATTCATCTGAAGTAGCATGTTTTCACATTGATAAATCTCTAGTAATGAACCACATGAATAATATTAACATAGTGGTTGAAATTATTAAAATATTTCTAGATGTTATTAATATTTCAGCTAAATATAATAGCAAAAATATTAGATATAATTGTTACAAAAACCTGACTGTTTTATTAGATTGATCATTAAAGAGGAAAATAAAGTTTAACACAAAAAATTGTAAAATTATTCAAACAGGAATAAAGTAAATTATATATCAAATACTAAATTAGAAAGCTTCAAAAAAGGACATGGAATTATTATAAATTCCATATAGATATTCTTAAATGATAATTAATGATTTCATTATTCCTTGTTTTTAAAAATCTAAACTGTATACTTTTTATATAATTTAGTTTTAGCTTTCAAATATCTATCTTGCTTCTTGCCTGTTTATTTCTATATCTATGATTACAATCATAAAGCCTGGTTGACCAATTCATCTATTGGTAAGTGATCAAGTTACTTCATCAGTTTCTCAAGAAGATTAAAAAAAAACATTTTAATATATTTTATAATATCATTTCATAAAAGAAATTGTTTTATATTTATATATAAAATGAACAATATATATACATTTTTTAGTATAAATGCAACAAAATAAATTAGAAGAACTATATTATTTATGTATGGATATTTTGAAAGACACATCTTTTTGTGGAAATGTTCAAGCTAACATTAATTTCTGTAGACCAGTTTGCGATTGGAGCTATTTGAGTAATTTGACCCCCCCCAGAATATATCAATCAAACTGACCCTGCTCACTGGAGATCCATAATAACCAGCAGTGCAGAATTGTATGATTTATGAGAGAGAGAGAGAGAGAGAGAGAGAGAGAGATAGATGGGGAGAGGGAGGGAGAGAGAGAGAGAGAGAGCAAGCGAAAATGAATGGTCTTAAAATTTTAGATTTTTTGTAATAAATTACATTTTTGTATTTCTTGAGTGAGATTTACATGAAGCGGCAATTTTTGTTTCTTGAATGCTCTCTTTCTCATTTCACATACATCGTCAGAGATTAGGGGCCTGGTGACTGTTTTTCTAACAGGATTCCCCTTGGGCTTTAGACCAGCAGCAGAAGTTTCTCAGGTTGTTGCCATGATCAAGTTTTGATGAAATGAGATTTTTCTGTTATTGCCTGTTGTTCATAAATTTAGATTTCATTTTTCGTATTTTTAGAAAGACAAGTTATCTCTGATATATGGAATTTCTAGAATGCTGGGTATTGATAATGCAGAGCTTTGTTCCTGTATTTCTCAGAGTGTCTGTGGTGTTTTTTGGTGTACAGGATGGCAGGCTGACGGACGGGAACAGAAAACCTTTTGTATTTTTTTTTACAGATCAGAGAAGTCACATTTCAACTTTGCTAAGGCAAAATCCATATC
This sequence comes from Nautilus pompilius, assembly GCA_018389105.1. Lineage (NCBI taxonomy): Eukaryota > Metazoa > Mollusca > Cephalopoda > Nautilida > Nautilidae > Nautilus > Nautilus pompilius. The sequence goes on along the minus strand of JACATO010000626.1, from coordinate 883,946 downwards.
TGTTTGTATAAATGCTCATCAGTGAATATACTGTGAATGAACCAGTCATCTAGGAATGCACTACCATCATTTGAAATGCTATATCCTTTCCAGTTCATTCAGAGATGACTGTTTGGAGTTCATAGGTTGGTGTCCTACATGTAATTCCACTGTATAAAATATATATTTGGAATCAAAATGTAAAGGTCACTAAATGTCATGATTTTTTCTAACTATAAAGTAATTAATTGCTTACTTTTTCAACATAGTTTAAAAATAAAACTGCTGTGTGGACAAATGTATAATTACCATGTTCACTTAAAAATTACTTTAATTATATTATTTTAAATGTTTGAATGTAGAATCTGACCACTCAAAACCCACTGAGCTTCTCCAAATTAAGTCTCTTCTTTGCATGACATTGTAATGGCTGGACCTTTTACATTTGTATTTATTATTATTATTATTATCATTTTTCATCATCTCTTTTCTGCATTTATGTTCTACATTCTAATATTCTAAAAGATAATTACTTTGTTATTCTTGTGTTAAGTTTTCCGACTGACCAAACATTTGCACAATCAGATCTCTCTTGTGGGGAAAATCATGCATACTCAGATATTACTGCATTAGCACAAAAGCAAATATTAAGATTTTAAGACATCCTCTCTGCTTCCTATGTATTTGAGGTTATATTTATGAACCAATTGAAAAAAAAAACAATCATTTGTTGTTTTAAAAAGTAAATTAAATAAATACAAGCATTCAGAATGGAAAAAATCTCATGTATGACCATAATAAACTTGGCGTGAATGTCGAGACTGTGGGTGGGTGTCATGTTATTCTGGAGCACGAAAGGAGGAAAGAAAGAAAGAACAATGCATTTCTTCCCCATTCTGGACTTAGTAGACCATGTTTTTTATTTATTTTAAAAATTAAACTATTTAAAATGTGGACTGACATTAACCTTATAACAAATAAAGTACCTATTTCATGGCCCCTAGAAAACAGGTAACAGTAAATAAACCGGTCTCTGTATTTCCTGTAGACAGTTTGTGTTGTTATTCTGCTCGCTACCAAGTTTACTCCCTGTTCCTCAAATAACCGAGTTTCTTAAAATAGCAATAACAATTCTTGAAAAAAGTAGAGCAAAAATAGTCAATTTTCCACAGTGATCCATTCATTCGACAGTCAGTCATCATCACATAAAAACCAATGTCACACTACTAGCACGGTCACCTTGGACAAGCTTCAGGTAAACACATCAATATCGAGACTATATCTTTTTGAAATTTTTCATAATTATCAAATTGTTGTTGTTATTTCTGGCTTGTGGCAACATTAAAAAGTGAGCTTGATAAATTATCATCAGTAACAGAAAAGTTCATTGTAGACAATTACTGCTGATGGTTGAGTTCCAACGTTTACCACTAAAGTGCCGAGATCTGGCGCCAAGTGAGATGACAGCAGTTTGAACAAAGCAAGTTTTCTTTGAGGTTGGTCATCCAAGTCTGGGATGCGCACCTGAATTTTTCTTACCGAAGTGCTTGCTCTCACAAGCTGGTAAATGGCACTAGTCCACCAGATCCCCCCAGAATTGATGGCATCGTCAGAAAAGTGATTTATGACTAAAAAAATTGTTTGGTAATAAAAAAACTATAAATATAAATTTGTCTACACAAGTTTAAAGCTGTTTATTTAATTGGAAAGAAACAACAAACGAACAATGCAGAGTATAACTTTCTGTTTCAAATCTAGTTTTTAAAGAATATTCCATTTTCTTCTTTTGTAGTGCTTGCTAATTGGTTGTTTTTTGTAAAAATCTAATTACAGTTGACATACTGCCAAACATTTGTGTGCTCTTCTATTTTCATGACAGCTTTAAAATTGATCATTCATATTCACTGTGCATTAAAAAGGAAATAGATAAGCTAACCCCATCACCATCATCAGGTTTTTGTCCTGAGAGTATCTGATCTCTACTTAACAGGTTTTTATAGTGTTTTATGCACAAACTATGTTATTATTATTATTATTATTATTATTATTATTATATTATTATTATTATTATTATTATTATTATGAAATGGCCTTATAGAAATTACAGCAAGTCATTATTCATAGACCAAAGAATGAAGTATGGATCATTGGAGTTCACTTGTCTTTGACTAAGTGATAAATGAAAATTCATAAATTGACTCACAAATTTAAAAAAAAATTCTTTGATTTATTTTCTCTGCTCATCAGAGTTAAATCTTTCATTTTATTCTGGGTATAATGCTATTTATCTGTTTGATTATCCACTGGACTACGTGTTGGGAAAAGATGACAGTAAGGTTGCTGTCGTTGTTTTCCTTTTAAAAACCATCTATCATAAATAAAAACATTTCCTTTCTAGACTGAGGTATCTAAGTTAGTGTATTTTGGATGAATGTTATATGAACAACAGAAATGTGCCACAACCATGTCATTATGATCCTATCTGTGGAAGAAGGTAACTCTAGAATAGGTAATCACATCTGTCTGCCATCTTCAAGACCAGTCATCAACAATTCCAAAGGTTAGCTGCTGCTGCTGAAACCAGGATCACAAACTCTTATGAAATGTAATAAAGTGATCATATGTTTGATAAAAATAACCTTCTCTTTTTTTCTTGGAGTATTCCCTTTTAAAAATGTTATTTATTCATGTAGCTGGGGTTTTTCTAGTTGAGAATGAGAAGAATGCCTAATGCCACAGGGACCTCCTAAAATAAAATCAGCCCCTAAGCTGAGATAAGTGGGTCAGCTTAACCCCAAACCAAACAGTAAATAAATTTTCTTTCTGGAATTGGGGGTTGCATAACCAAATTTCAGCAGGAAATTGTATAGTTTATGATTGGCTGAGATACTGATGATTAGTAGTCATTAGGTGAGGCCAGGAAGGAACAATATTAGAGAGGGTAAGAGAGAAAGAAGAGAGAGAAGAAAAACCTAAAAGAAAGATCCATGAGCTATATGGCTATAGTGTTATGGGACTAGTAGTGTACTTTTATCCAAGAACTAGAAATGGTTCTACCACCATAAATCTGGAATACTGGACCAAGATCAGCAGTCTCCAACACCCAAAAGCTAGGACAATTATTAGGCTGTTCTTTGTTTACTCAAACTCAAAGTTGTTCCATCAGTACTACAAGAACTGACTGGTGCTTCCTGTCATTGTTCATTCCAGGACTCTGGTGCCCGCAGATAGCAGCTGAGCTCTATTGTTTGTGTTGATATATGCAAGAATAAAACTTTCAGAGGACCTGTGCCCATGTAAGAATCCTCTCAGTAATGCAAGCCAACAAAAGAGATCTACTTAGTTTGTATATTTTACATTTTGTAATACCAAAATAATTCCTGGTTTCTTTATAGCTGGGTTTAGAATCGTTATTTCTGTTAGTGGTACATTTTCCTCGAACAGAATGTGGTGTGAAGTTTTTAACTGAGTAGAAGCCATAATCCAGACCATTCTACTAGAATGGGAAAAGGCAAAATACATTTTCCTTTGTCTTCTGTCATTTTTGGTTCCTTTGATTTTGACAATAAGTTCAGGAAAAATGTGTCTGTGATAGCAACAACTAATATATTGTCATTAATAATAAAACCCCAACTAAAATGCAAGTTATGTTCATTATAAGATTCAGAAAAATAGAGGGTTAACTAACAGATTTATGAGAAAAACGAACAGCCAGAATAAACTTCAGGTCAAAGTTGAATGTAAAGACAATTCACCTTCCTAATCTTTCAGTGCATTGTGATTGTCATTATTCTATTTGTGTACACTTTCCTACATTAACTGATTAATAAAACAAAGTTGATTTCTGCAATATCAGAATTAGATTCTGGTTCCAGATCAGAGCTTTGTGTTAAAATCTAGTTAAAACCTGGAAACATGCAGCATCTTCTCTCTAGTTGCCACTATTGCAGAAACAGTGCAGATAACAAATAATGCAGTTTCTAGCTATATAACAGCTAAGGACAGTCAGGGTTGTTTCCCTTGCATTATTATATTGCTGGAACAGCATTCTTGTTCTAAACACCAGACTGTGACATTGCAAATGGAAAGTTAAACATCCTTCTGAAGCTCAGGGAAAATTCTTAAATCTTGACGATTAATAATAATTATAATTTACTGTATTAATTCTCATGTAAAAAGCAAGGAAGACTGAACCAAAATCAAAGATAATAAATACAGCATGAAATTTTAGAAACAGGCAAAAAACTTTCCAGGATTTCCACTCCCCAAAACCAAAACCATCTATTTATCCTTTTGTTTTCCAAAGAAAGCATTGTTATGACTACCACCGCAATATCGAAATACTTTTCCCATCAAATTTGAAATTATTCCTTTGCATTTCCTTATCTAGGTGGTCAAATAAAAACAATCATGTCTGAAACTATTGCAAATTTTAAAGAATTTGTTCAAATATATTCAGAATATTACACATAGTTTGGTTACTTTATCATATCTTACCTTAAAGAAAGCTGCATGAAACAGTTTTCATATTCTAAATCAGCTTATACACATGGTGGAAAACAAATACACTACCAGGAAACATCATCGCACTCATCTTCTGTGTGTAGTAGTTTAGCAGTAATGTATTATTGAGTATTTTGACCAAGAGCCTGATGTAAGGTTCTGCGCAGTCATGGGTGATATTAAAAAGTTTTCTTGGCTGTTGACTCAGTTATTGTTTTTTTAGACCCTAAACACAACATGGCGTCAGAAAAGATCCATGGTTTTACACGAAGAACACCAGAATGAAGTGGTACCAGTGAATAAACTCTGTAAGTCCAGTTTCATATGGATTATCTGCAATAAACTTTAAATTGCTCAAGACCATATGGCTGTTGTGGGTCAGCAATTTTAAAACACAGTATATCTTGATTTAGTGCTGTGGTCCTCTGAGTGAATGGAACACAAGATTACCTCCTGAGCCTGACCTAACTACTACCTGCCAGGAAAAATGAGAACTAGCAAAAAGATGTAGTTATGAATAACAGGAAAAGAAGAATATAGTGCATTTGTATAGATTATTATCGGTCAAGATGGATACGAGGGCTACAAGACCATGGATTTCAATGATGATGGAAAGAATGAGACAAAATCTTGATTCAGAAAATTCAGAAAATACTGCAATCCCAGGGAAAATGATGTTGTGTGGACATAAATTCAACACTAGAATTCAAAGTAAAAATGAGACACTTGATCAATATGCAAACATTTTCAAAGCCCTTGGCTAAAACTGCAAATTTGGGTCATTACAGAATAAGTTATCAAGAGACAGAATTGTGCAAGGTGTGCATATGGAGAAAGTTAGGAAAAGATTGCTAAGAGTTGGCTCTTGAGAAAGCATTTTCTGTATGTAGGCTAGTGAAGAATCTCTGCAGTTAATGAAAAATCTACAACACAAGGAAGATAATGTCTGTGATAGACTATGGTCAGTAGTATGTGGATGCACTTTTTTCTTGACTACATATCATTAGCCCAAAGCTGATTAGATAGTCTGCATTGAGCCACTGACACCTGTTGCATTTCGAAAGTCAGATTTAAACTGTTGGGCAGATTATTCTCACTTTCAAGACTAAAAAGTGACCATAGTAAATTTTGGATGAACTTCTACCATGTCATCTGGCATCACTACCAAAAGTTTGCTATTGAATCCAGGCTTTAAAAATGATATTAAGTTTATGTGCGCTTGACTTTCTCTAGTTTCCAGCACACCAATCCCTCTTGTAAGTCCTATAGTTCTATTGTGCCATTCTGTATCAACTAGCATTGAAAAATGACATAAATGCCAAAATGACAACGTGCAACATGGACATTTGTGAAAATCAGGAGGCTGTATATTCAAATGCATCTCAAAATATGATGCACTGGAAGAAATTTGGTGACACTTTAGTGAGAGTTGCAAAGAAAAGATTAGTGCTAGGGACCAAAAGTACTTGTGTTAAATGTAATATTTATGGTGTTTTGATTAGCATTTTATCCTTAGCAAATTTTGAACAGTATATTTAAACATGAACACATTTATACATTTCAAGCAGTTAGGCTCTCAGCATTGGCAGTCCAGTAGTTTAAGTGCAATTCCCTGTTTGACGTATCATCTTAGCATGTTTGTTTTCCCCTCACTCTTTTTTACCTACCAGTCACGATAAACTGAACAGATTTAGTGGCAAAATTAATATGGTCATTTCTTATTTATCTGATAAATAGATCTATTAAAGTAATGCCTTTTTTCATATCTTAACTCTTTTGAATTTCATTTTGACTTGCTAAATTCCTAATATTTTTTATTTCTTAATATCTTAAAGATGCTAAGTTTCTTATTTAGTTTGTGATCTTTGCTGATTGCCCAACATTTTAAAGAAATCTTTACCTTCCTGTCAGCGATTTGTATCTTACTATTCTATTTATTTGTTTCTTCTTATTCCTGTTTTTTTCCTAGATAAGTTCTTAACATCTTATTTACAAACTTCCTTGCTAAGACCTGGTTCATAACAACACACGAATCAGACATTTATTACAAAAATAAAACAAATATGTTATTAGATTATTAAAAAAGAAATGACACCTGTTTCAAATTTCAAATTAAAAGGATAGTATTCAGCAGTAAGAGGGTGACCAGCATGTATCAGTAATTCAAGCCCCTTTACCTAAATCTGCTAAAAGCAACAGCAGGTGATTTTTTTTATATATATAGGAAACTGAGATGCAACAACAAAATGAGTTTATTCAGCTGTACCAAATGATGGTCATTGTCACTGACAGGATCAATCACTATATTATAATTAGCTTTTATTATACATGTCTTTTGTTTACAAATGGTTTAGCATGCCATAAAAAAATTTCTAAAATACTTTGGAGATATAACTGACAAGATTTATCTTCTATAAATCAGAAAATCAGGACATATTAAAAAAGTTACTTGTGTTTAATTATCTAAAAAATAAACCAATACTTCAAATATTTAGAAGTATTACAGTGCATCCCAGAGTCTGAACTTGTAAGCTACTTGGCTCAGGTGGCCATAATCTAAAGCATATTTGCGTGTGTGTATAAATTAAGAGTCCAAGGTGGTGCACTTTGATTTGATGATAACAAAAGTTTTTGATAAACAGAAATAGAATTAATCATTGTTTACCATACTCAGTTTTTCAGGCATTTTTCTAGTGTGGAACCTGAAATAGAGAAGACACAGCTTACGAAAGAAGCGCTCGCTCTATTTACAGATTAATAGGTTTTTCCTGATAATTGTAAAGGAAAAAGTCATCTACAAACTACTAAAGAAATAAACATTACTCATATACATAATTATACTAAAAAAAAATAGTTACAAGAAACAAGAATAAGATAAATAACTCTAGATTATGGGTGCTATATTGATCCAAAAAAGACTAGTTATAAAGCCATTAAGAGTGATTCACCTTTATTTAACTGGCAGTGGGTCTGGTGTCTAATCTTATGCAAACTTAGTTTGAGGGGAATTAGACACCATGCAGATGCATTTAACCCTTTGAGGAGTATGCCTGTATGTTTATGGGGAGTGGGTATTGATCCCGACTGAGTAATTCCACAAATATGTTTCCAAGATTTGCTCAAAGGGTTAAACTGTCACTGAATATTAATGGAGGATATCTAAATTGTTATGGTTGGAAACTAGAAAACGCTCAGCAACAATAGCAATTATTAAGTGAACAAAGGGTAGATATACACTGTCACTTTATAAAGAATTCCATATGGCATCAATGTGTGAAGCTGAAAAATGATGCAAGAAAAGATAATTCATTTGGCACAAGAGATTATTTAGATGAAAAGAAATCTTGCTATAAAAGTAAAAAATCTACAATTATGGCCACAAATGTATACATATTTATATATCCAGTAGCTTAAATAAAATACTTTTTAAAAAAGTTGATGTAAATTTAACTCTTTTAATAAACCTTTTGATTACTTTGTTGTTTTACGTATCTTCTAAAAGATCAGTCCACTGATGTATTTTCAATGCTATTGTTCCATTGAATGAAAGTCAGAAGTCCTATTTCTAAATATGTGTCGTACTGGACTATGATACCTCAATCTCTCGATCTGGGATTTTAAAATGTATAGCGCTAGTGGGGACTGTTCCAAGAACCCACTCTTTGGCTGTATCTTCCAGTAACTGAATGAAATTTAAAACACCTGGGTATGAAGAAAAAGTATCTTCATACTCTATTTGCCACAGGTTTTTGGTGGCTCACATTACAGGTAAAAATAAACAGACAAAGAAGTACAGTCAGCCTGGTTTGTGCCAGGGATCCCTGTTGTGCATAGAAAACTCTTATTACAAAAATTTCTAGCCCCACCTGAACTGGCAATGACAGATCAACAAAAGAGACTTCTGTTGTGAATATTCTATGTTAATTGTATTTTCAGGATATTTGATAAGGCTGACAGCCAGAGAATACAAATTGATTTTATTGTTGTTCTTGGGCCAGTTCAGCAAATTCCTTTTAATGTTGATACAAGCAATGTAGCAGCACTTACATATCTTCACATACAGCCCCGACTTTTTGGTGTCATCTTATTAGCTGCCATTTAAAATGTGATTAATTTGTGACAAGATGGTAACAGCTTGGTTTATGCTGTGTAATTATCCATATAAAACTATAGGTTAAATGTCCAGGGTTAACCTTCAAACTAGAAGTTCTTAACACAAAAAATCTTTTACAGTTTGATTCAGTAAATAATTTTTAATATATATAATACAGTTATTAATCTGAAATTCAGATCATTCAAACAATTCTTGAAACTATTCTACTTTATTTGCTTTTCATTAATAAAAAGAATTTTCTATTTCATATTCAGTGACTTGGAACAAAGTTAGTATATAAAAATGTAGTTTCTTTAGCAGTCTTCTTTTCCAAACAGTGCTTTGATGCATATCTGTGATGTCACAGCTTTTTGGTAACAGCAAAGTTGTACTTGTGCACAGTTGTACATTTGAAAACTAATTTATTATGTTCCACTTGGTTACCTTTGCTTACCATGAGTCAAGAAATATGGCAGCTTAACAGAAAATGTGTACTGTTCTATTTGATCTTTGTAGTGTCAAAGGTGATAACCTTCTACCCTCATGACAAATCTATGAGAATATTAAAGAATTGTGTAAATTGTGTTTAAAATAAGGAAAATAAGTTTCCAGTAATTCCCAAAACATAATCATCTAAAAAATCTCAACATGGAATGATTATTGAAATAAAAGCATATTAAAAGAAATTTATAAGCCTATTGAATCTTACACTGCGATATCATGTTTAACGTGGTTACCATAGTAAAATATGCAACCTTAGAGTATTTAGCATGATAAACATGAAAAATTATTTAGAAGCATGATATTTTCCATTGTTATAATGGATTGCCATACTTTTAGGGGCACAAACTGTTATTTAAGATTCTACCAAATATTAAAAGAAAAAAACAAATCAAAAGGCAAAGATTATGTGCTGATCTGGGGATAGTGAACTAAGCAGTTCAAAGATTATTTTACCTAGTTTAATTAGGACAAGTAAATCAATATTTAATATGCAATAATAAAAAGGCCAGTAAAGAATCCCATTCATTTTTCATTCTAAATGTATTTTAATAAATAGTGCATAAATTAGTTCTTTTGAAAGATTGAAAAATTAATGGCATCATTTTTTCCTAAAAAAACAATGGCCTCAAGGTATTGCAGAGGCAGAAGGGAGATAACCTAATCTACTGTGAGTGAGTCACTTTTCCATCTGAGTTGGGCATAATTTTCAAACATTAAAAAAAAGCCAACTGATTAGCCAAAAGTTTTAAGTTGTGTGTTTTTAATTGTTTACATTTATTAATGCAAAAACAACAAGCAGTCCTTACCTAGTTGTTTTAGGAATACTATAAAACATGACAAAAGAATTAAATTAATAATAATAATAATAATAATAATAATAATAATAATAATAATAATAATAATAATAATAATAATAATAATAATAATAACACATTTAATCTTTAACAAATACAATCAGAATATATATACAAAGGAAATCTTGAAAATAAAGTATAATTCTGATAAAAATATACAAAACAACAACTGTATTCAAATTAAAAATAAACACTTTCTATAGAATTTTGAAAAAAAATTACCTTGAAATCAACAAAAATTGCAAAAATTTTTCTTGAAATATAAATTATGTTTTAGAACATTTTATGGGGGAGCAATGCAAGAAGAGGAGAAATTTTAATAAATGCTGCCAAATTAGTAATAATTTCTGTTACAGTTTCTGCATATAAACCAGAAGATTGGCCATGTGAATATTTTCACAAACATTTGGTTATTTTAATTTAATGTATTTCTTAGCTTTCAAAACTTAATTCATATTTCTACTGAAAAATCTTAAAATAATTCTTTTAAAGGTAGTTCTTAGATAACAAAAGATTTCAACATTAAAGTATAAGCAGTTACATGTATATATCATTATTCTTTTTTATTGCTTTTAAATAAAATAATTCCAGATTTAACTTATATTTTCTTATAAACATCCTCACTGTTAAGTAATAAAGTTTACAGTAGAAAATTACAGATATAAATAATTATTAATGTACATTTACCATGCTGCAAAAAGATTAATTTAGTTTAATTTTCTATAGTCTAAAATGCTCAATCAAATCCTTTTTATTTATAATAAACAATAGTAATTTTAAAAAAAGAAACTATTCCCAAATTGGATGGTTTAACAGATAAGCATGAATATTAGCTGTTTTAAAACTCTAATTTCAAACTTCCAAATTTGTTGTTATGCAGTAATTTAGATCACCTTCTAAACTCTTGTATGGATTTTGAAGGCAACAGAATTTTATCATAAAATTCAAATCTTGGCAGGTAAAATTTTATAACTTTTAGGTTGAGAACACAAGAGCTGCTGTCTGTTCACTGGCAAAATGGAGAAGAGAGTGTCAAAATCTGATGGGTTTTAACTGAATATAGCTACAGGTGAGAAGAACTATTTGATGTTTGCCCGCACTGCAAACCAGGAAGGGTCACCCTGTTAAGGCAACTAGTACACAATAACCAAGATGGAGCAACAGCAGAGGAGCGTACTTGTGTTACATGGCCAAGCACAAAGTATTATCTTGGTCCAGGAGTTAGCACAAAAACAAATAGCAAAGACATCTACCTGGGTTTTAGGCATAGAATTAGAATGAGTTAGAAGCAATACGAAAAAACATTGACATTGAATTACAGAACATCCAGAAACCAGTGAGGACAAATTTTAGAGTCTGAGCACCACATGGTAGGTTAAGATGAAAATGTTTGAAGCCAGTAACTGTTTCACAAGAAAGATCAGCTAAAGTACAATGCAAACCAGAGCAGAAACCTAAAGCATTGGAAAAAACTGGTGAGCTACAAGTAGATAATTAAAGGAATCTGCATGCAGAAAGAGAAATCATTGGTAGTAAGTGTTGTGAGAGATGACCACTAAAGACACATAATTGGAAGATGCAATTAGATACCAGTAAAGATGGACCTAGGAAGAGACAGATGGGAGTAACACAAAATGAATACCAGAGCAGAACATAATTAAGACAGAAAATAAAACAAGTAAATTATAACAAACAGCAACAGTAGCTCACAACTAGTTACAGTAGTAGTACTCAACCTACAGAATACTGTATGTGGATACATTGCACGTGGTTTTCAAAGTCCAGTCCGCGCTAGCATGTTTGACATAGAAATAGTTACGTTAAATTGGTGAATTCATGTGGTATTTGTTATCGCATGTTTGCAGTTCAGTTTTCTTTGCCTTGAGTCGTGTTTATCAATTAACACTAAAAGAGGTTCCAACTTCAAAAGTTATGGAGAAATAACTAACTGCCATTATTAAAGAAAATACATTTGGACAACATTTCTGTTGTTTGATAAATTTTATAAAATCATGAAATTGATTCCAATATGTACAAATAAACAACAACGATTATATATATAATAATAATATAAAAGTTAACGAATTAGACATTTCCAAAATTTTTGAGCACATCTTGTTTTTGCACCAAATCATTAATTAAAATTGTAAGAATGCATTTACTTTAATAATGAAAAGTATGCGACAATAGATATCAATTATCCACAATCTAACATGCAAGAAAAATTGATTCTAATCTCAGCATGTACACACATAATTACAAATAACTCAGCATCTGCACATCCCAGCATTATATGATTATAATGTACTTATACATACAGACTGTTGCAATACATAGAGTATGAACAGGAGATTTCAATACACCATCTACTTTGTCATAATCAGCTGTCAAAGTTTTATATGTGGTATCAAGGTTAATTCTGAAAAACTTATAAAAGGAACTCTTTTTCTTTACTAACTATGAGGTTTATATTGGGGTTAATTGTGAGAATGGTATATTTGATAAATATTATATTGAAAGGATTTTACAAATATGATAAAAGAGATGTCAAATTGTAGTATGCAGTAGCAGGAATAGCACACATAAAAAATTTATAAATCCTCCACCATTATAAAAAGTTATGCAAAACTGACATACAACCTAAAGTGTTTGTGGTTTCTTAAAAAATTTTGCAGAAAATGTTAGTAGCAATTGTAAACCTGTCCACCCACAACTTGCCTGAGTTTTCTTCTTTTCTAATTGGCAGCGCTCTATAAAATGCCTTTGGGAATATTACAACTTCACATGGTCAGCTGTAGTTTTTCACAGGTTTGTTAAGCTGCTGCTGTAGAGTGATGCTTTGTTATTTGTAGCAATCTCTGTGAGCTGTCAGATAATCTTTAATGTATCAAAGAGACATTTGTATAATTTGGGTATATTGCCTTGAGAAAATTCTGAGATGTTTATTACCTTCACCACCCAAAACTAACCATGTAGCAGTTAAGACAAAAATAACATCAGCAATACTCTGAGACCTTCTACCCATTCAGTTGAAGTTTGTGACACAAGCATCTTTACCCATCTTGGCAAAAAACAAAAATGTGAAAAAATTTTTTATTTGATCTTTGTTTCAAATTTTAGTTTTATTGTACACACACTGACTAAAAAAAGTTATTTAAAAATAGAAAAAAATGTTAAAGTCCATTCAATGTTACTAATGCAATATTTTCTAGTGGGTCTTATTTCAATTATATTTGATTTGCAAATCCTGCAGCTTTTATACACTAAAAATTTCTATTTAATTATTCTTTCAGCCACAGACTTGCTAACTTGGACATTTTCCCAAAAAAGACTAATATGATATGACTTAGATACTGTTACTATTGTTACATTTACAAATTTACACACTTTCACATCCTCATAAAACTTGCTGGAAAATCAAGACATCATCTGAGATGATGTGTGCAAAGTTTGCAAACATAGTAACACTAAAGAAGAAAAACTGCAATAATCGTTTTCATAGTTACAGTATTGCAGAAATTTAAAAAAAGAATTTTTCAAATTATATAGCAAATTATTAGTCACTTTTCTTTAATACATTTGTACAATACATATTCTGCAATAATATAAAATACTTAGTTAAACATTACTTAATTATATGATAGCATTTATTTTAATAAAAAATATAATCCAAAAATAGATCTTAATGCACTGTTTTATTATTTTTAACCTGGTGTTTACAAAAGTACATAGTTTCATTTTTTGCATGTGCATCAAATATTTATCCATCAAAATCTTACTAATTTCTTGTAAAGTTTGCAAGGTTTCAGTGGTCAGCAACCATCTCATGTGTTCAGACTCTTCCAATTCCAAAGAGAATAAACCACTGCTTATGCAAAATGAATGCAAAAGCTAGTGAAACTAATTAATAAACAAAAGCATTATATATAACTTAAGAATAAATTTAATTATGAGGAATAAATTAATACTGCCTGTTAATCTCATTTTTTTTTGTTTCAAACAAACTTAAAAATATCCAAAAACTGATTTACAAATATACTACTCACTGAGTTCTATTCTTGTATTATCAATGTCAGCAAACTGCAATGAGAACTACAGTTATTTTGATTACTGGAAAAGAATTAATCCACTGTTTTGAAATAGTGCAGAGCAACAGAATTATGCATAATATTTTAATTATTTTTTTTTTAAATGCAAATTACGGCAATGATACTTGAACATAACCTCAGAATCAAAAAGAAAGATATTTCCTGGTAGTTTTTGATGGTATCACACTGGAAATATTGAAGTGAATAATTTCTAACTGAAAATGGCTTTCCAACGAGATTCATGCACTTTTCTCCAGAGTGTTGCAGTAACTATGAAGCTGTGAGCCTAATAATAGGTGTGGAAAGTGAGATATAAGCAAAAGTCTAACAAAGGTTTATTAAGTTTGCTCTCACCAGAAATAAGACGAGTGTAGAAATCTTAGTTATAAAATTGACATTTTCTCTACAAATGAAGAGAGAAAACCAAACACACGAGATTTCTGTACACCACATTCGGCCATAATTCTGCACTGAACTGATTCTCTGAAAATTAATTAATAAAAAAAAAATAAAAGTTTTTTTTTTGTAAAATCAGAATATAGAGATTGAACGTTAAGTGTGACATGCTATTAGGACATTATTCTCATGAAAATCATCATCATTAATGATAGCTAAATGTAATAGTATCCTGGAGATGTGTAAAGATGAATAAGATGGATGAAATGGGTTGTAACAGGGCGTGGAAAAAAGTATCGTGGTTGTGTGAATTAGGTATTTAAAAATAAAAAAAAATGTATCATATATATAGCAATAATTACAAAGTAAATGTTTTATAATGCAATGTTTCCATTAATAACAATAGTCAAAACTGAAATGTATTTAGGTGAAATAAAATAGAATTTTCTAAGTATTTTGAAATCTTTCTTAGTAGGATGAATCTTTTCATTGCTTTATTGTCAGTGATTTTATTTAATAACAGTCAATGAAAGCTGGTGGAATGACGACTAATATTGTTAAATTTCAGAATAGTGGCTGCAAATGCATCAGTCATGAGAGTTTTCAATAATTTACTGTAAATCCCCAAACCAAACAATGACCATGTAACTACTTGTCCTACCCAATGACCCCTAACACCTTTTCCAAACATCATGTGGATTAATTACACTGGTTAACAAGTGTTTTCCATCAAGCATATGTCAAGGTGTACTTAGTGTAGTTTTTAATGCTGATTTAAAATATACAATTAGTTTTTTGACATCACGTACAGTTTTCAAGATGGGAAAGTTTTTTGGTTTTAGCTCATGCATTACATAGAAATTCCAATTAACGACTGGTATGCATGTATTTCATTTACATCATGGAAACATACCTTTAAAATAAACTACATTATCCATTGCTGCATAGTTCAGATGAAATATTTCATCATCTTAAATTAACCAATCAAGTTTAGTCTGATGGAATAGGTGTTTCAACATCTCAAATTGTCCAGTCATAATTGGTCTGATGAAATATTTCATCATCTCAAATTCAATATAAGTATAACCGTTTGTATCTATTTCCTTACTTGTTTTACAGTGTTAGCAATGTCAAGACAGTGTAGAAATCCTCCTGATGTGTTTTGTTATGTCTGTGGACAATTTATTGTGAAAGCTCAAAAACGTACAAAACACCAGAGATCAAGAAGATTTATAAGCTATACTTTGACTGTCCTCTTGGAGATCAGGACAAGTTATGGGCACCACATTTTACCTGCTCAGCTTGCTCAAATGGCTTACATGACTTGTTCAATAAGAGGAAGAAGTCCATGCCTTTTGCCATTAACCCTAACCCTGCAGAGTGGCATTTGTTTATTGACTCTTCAAAACGAAGTTTAAAAGCTGTACTTCTCCATAATGGTAATTTGAAGTCCTCCATTCCTATTGCACACTCCGTTCATCTTCATGAATCATATGAGAATATGGAACTTTTACTTCACGCCATTGCCTATGAAAGATACTCATGGAAAATATGTGGAGATTTAAAAGCCATTTGAATGTTAATGGGAATGCAGTCAGGTTTCACAAAATACTGTTGTTTCTTGTGTCTATGGGATAGTTTGGCAACTGACAGACATTATTCGGAATCAAACTGGCAGACAAGAACATCGTACCAGCCAGGATTGTCTAGCGTCAAGAAGCCTCATTTGCACATAAAGCTTGGACTGATGAAACAGTTTGTAAAGACAGTAGGGAAGAGAAATGCCAGAGGGTTTGAGTATATTGTAGAAAAGTTTCCCAAAATCACACAGGCGAAGTTGAAAGAGGGTATCTCGGACCCCAAATTAGAGAAGTACTCAAAGGTGTCAACTTCAAGACAACACTGGATGAACTGGAACTGCCTGCCTGGAATGCTTTCAATTGGATCTGTGAGAATTTCTTGGGCAACAAGAAGGCAATGGACTACAAGGATGGCATCAAGAATCTTCTGAAATGTTACTCAGCAATGGGTTGTCGCATGTCACTGAAAGTTCACTTCTTGGACTCCCATCTGGATTTCTTCGCAGATAACCTTGCAGCAGTGTCTGATGAACATGGTGAAAGATTTCACCAGGGCATTAGTGCTATGGAGAAACGGTACCAAGGCTTCTGGAATGACAATATGCTGGCTGACTACTGCTGGACACTTTACCGTGATCAACCAGATCAGGAACACTGCCGGAAATCCAAATCACAATGTTTCTAACTCTGTTGTTCTAACTTTGTCTGTTTTGTCTGACCCATTTTTTGTGTATTCACTCTTTGTAGAATGATAGTGATGATTTTTAACTCAATAAACTCATTTACTTTCTAAAAATAATATGTCCTTATTTATTACGTTAATGATTTCATATATACAAATATGTAAATATTTGCATGTATCTACTGAAAAACTGATACGTGCTGCATACAAATGGAGTGAAATTCTGAAATCAGCATGAAAAATTAGTCTAAAAAAGTTGGTTTGCATTCATAATGAGTATAATACATTTAATTTTGTTGACCAGTGTTATTATAGAAATGTAACTAGCACAGTATAGTAGTAAATACACGTCAATACTACTATATCGGACTGCTTAGCTTCTAAAAAGATTTTTCAGAAATTTAAATATTAATTTTAGTTTACTGTGATGCTGCAGTTTAGTCTGTTGCCATCTATTCCAAAATAAAAGCCAATCCAAGTTTTGAAAAAAAAATTTTATATTGATTTACTATGCATATATAGGCTGAAATTGCTCAGTTTTTGACTACATTAAATAGCTTTTTAAAAGTGTATGAACTAAAGTATATTAATTTTCTATCAAATGTGTATTATTTTCACAACTTAAGTCTGACTTTAAAAAATCAGACTAAAGCCACATACATATGTAGATAAACTGTTGGTAAATACATAAAAAATCATTAATCATAATCTGTTTCATTACATGTAGGAAGAACTTTTAATTCAATTACCATTCATTTTCAATTGAAAGTAAACTGATTACAAATCTTAACACCAATTAAATATTAAAAACATCATGCTACATGATACGCACTAATTTTAGAATTTTTCTTCACAAGAATGTATAGCATATTAAAGAAGATGGTTAGTATTTTGCCTTTGAGAAAAAAATAAGAAAAACATTGAAAAACAAATGGAATATTAGAAAATTTCCTGTGCCCAGAGCTGACTTCCATTAGCACGTTGGATGACAAGCATTAATAAAGCACAGGAAGTTTGCATAGCTCTGGAGAACTATCATGGTTGGCTAGGAAATGGAGTCCATCTTTTAACTGTGATGAAGCTTATATATTTCAAAAAAGTTTGAAGTACTGTAAACAGAAGAAACCATGCTGACTTCTCCTCAGGCTGGTGTATTGCAGTACTTGGTTCTCAACACTCAGTTGCTTTTTCGGAATGTGAAATGCATTAATGACAGATATATCTAAAGGCTTGTTTCAGCAACTATGAGATATGTTAGCCTATAGAAAAGCTTAAGGAATTTTTATTAAAAAAGATAACAATTTTGTTACTTTAGATTGAGGATTTCTCAATGCTAATGTCTGCAGCAAAACTTTCAGATGTTAGCAACTAATGGCATTTATAACAGATTCTCATTTACCAAAAAATATTTAAATAGTAAATTCAATTTTAAAATATATTTTTTGTCAGCTTATTTTGAAAGCTTAATGAAAGCAAAAGATATTGGTGTGGCTTTCATCTAAAAATACAAACATTTGATGTTTCCTACATCTCTTAAAAGTAGCTACACCTTAACATTGCACAGACTCCATCTTTTTTTTCCAATTTTGTCAACCATCATTATATCCAACAGGTAGAAGCTGTAGAAAGAAAGAAAGTACATCTCTTTAAAAAATAGTTTTTAATTAGCATTTTTTTGCAGTTCCATTTCTTTTAATAATGTTTAAAAAGTTTCACTTAAGAAAACAAATTAATATAGAAATTAAAAATGTTACCGATAAATGACTGGATTTATAACATAAGAATATCTTTCCTGTGAGATCTACAATTCCTGCTTTCACCAGCTGGTTGCATAGGCTTTTACTGGGCTCTCTGTTGTTTTTCTTCTGCACCTAGAAATGAAGAGTTCTATTGAGGTTTTTCTTACACAGCAACACAAATGCCACAACAGGCCTAAGTGATAACGGTATCTTTTTGTAATTTTTAACTGTACAAAGAAAACACTTCCATTTATACCAAAGTATTTTTGTACTACTGTTTTCACTCAGAGTTTAAAGAAACAGACAGTAAGTATATTACATATTATAATTAAAATTTTACTTTAAGTAAAACAAAATTAAATTAACTGACTTTAAAACTTAACATTGTATTATGTCATATTTATAAATTTAGTAACTTTTAAGATTTGATTTGTTTTAAATAAAGAATTGATTACAAAAAGCAGAAAAAATCAGGGTTTGTAATTTGCAATCAAAGCTTTTTTACTGTGTACAGCCAGCCTCTGGTCATCAGTTGGTTTTTGGTTAGATATGTACTGATTACAGAATAGCTCATACTGGGCAGATTTACATAATCTAAGTGCCACTGTCTAGTTGGTGAACAAAATCATAATAAACATTTATTACTGGCTAGTAACATTCAGAAAACAAATATATCTTGTAAATCGGGTGCCTGGTGACTGAAATGGTAAAGACAAAAAAAAGTTGGTTTGCATTTGTATGGTTTTTAAAAGAATCAGCTGTGAAGAAATTTATATGTATTTTAATCATTGACTGCACAACTTTGCAAAGATTAAAACTAATGTCAGGAGATATATTAAAATAACAACTTACTTTTATTGTCAGAAAAAACTTTTATAATTCAAAATGCTTGCTGTCTTTTGATGAATATGAAAAGCAGCTTCATGAATATGTTGACATAATTTTCGGCTATTCACAAAACAAATTTTAAACTGAGATGAATATTTATTAAAGCTGTTCGTATGTCAATGTCTAAAATTGTATTACCAGCTGTTTTTTGACCAACCTGGCATCAATCAACAGCTCTGTTATAACTTCTGAGAGTCATTTTATAACCCAGAAAGATCTAAGACAGAAGATTAAAAATGATGCTTTATCATAGAATTTTTGTAACCTTGGTGATATGTGTATATATAATGTTAAACGAGAGATTTATCTAAAATAAAGCCAGCCCCCCCCAAAAAACAAAGATTAAGTGTTTAAAAATTCCTAAACTACAGTGAACACCAAGATGATTGTGCAGCATTCCTACTAATCTTATTAACTCTTTAAACAACAACAACAAGAAAAGTCTTTTTCTGAAGTGTATTCTAAAAACTGATTTTGTTTTATTGCTATTTTAGTCTTTCAGAAATGAAATGGCTACAGAAAAAAAGAGTTAAAACATTGTGACACAAATAACAAGGACAAATACTAAACTACTACTTAATCATCAAAAGAAACACCCTAACCCAACTCTCTCCCTTCCCTTTTTCTTGCCTTGATTTTTATCTGTTGTGGAACAGCACAGTGTTGATTTTTTTTTTACTGGAATGAAAGAAAAAGTAATTTTTGCCTTGTATGGATAAAAATGTTATAGTAGTAGTTTTCTGTGTGTGTGTGTGTATATATATATATATTCAGTGACAAATCTCTATGGTATTTCACAGGTGCAAAGCAGCTGCTTGTTGCTGATAATATGTATGTTGGTGTAAAAATTTTTTCCTTCCTTTCTTCCCTCAGCAAATTAAGTTAACTGGCAACAGAAGATTTGAGAAATTAGCCAATTAACTGCTTGGAATGCAGCCACCAAGAAGTGATAGAATGGGTGGCAAGGGATGAGTTTGTTTCCCAAGTAGAATTATACTCACGTTTTGACAGAATCATCTGTCATGCAAATGGAGAAGTATGTGGAAAAAAGTTTACTCTAAATGTGTGTCCCTAGGTAAATGAGGCAATTCACTGAAGCTGAAACAACAATCAGGGCCAGTATTGTTTGGATACTCTGATTATGAAATGAGACTTGCATTGGATAATTAAATGTGATTACCATTAATACAGTGAATTTTAATAAGCAAGACATTTCCAAGTATTCAGTAATAATTTAATTCTTTCAGATATAGCAACATATTTGTTAAAAGTAAGAATCTTATATTCTATTTGACAACAGATTAACTTATATTTGACCTTAGCATGATTTTCTAAATGTGTAACTAATATTCAGCTACTTTTATATAAAGAAAATGAAATAAAACATATGAAATAGAGGAAATGTTAATATTTGAAAACAGAAATCTGATGATCAAACAACATACAGATGAAGGCCTTAAAATGGAGGATTTCGGGCAGATAGACTTAAATTATGCAAAAAGAAACATTTTAAAGATTGCTACTATGCATATTTGTTTCTTTTAAAGATGAACAGTACTTTCACAGACTATCTATCTAATGTTGAAACTGATTTTAAAAATTAAATAATCTGCCAATGCAACAATGTTTAAGGGTTCACCATTCACCACCATTGGTGTAGATATGAAATTGTGTGTCACATGCATTCTCAATTTTGATGAATTTATCAAAAATAATTTGTTTAATTTAGGACAAAAATATTTGAATATTTTTACATTGTTTGATATTGAAAAGCAGTACATGATCATGAAAGGAATGTAAAAATTTCACATTTCTGTTTCAGACATATTCAGTTAGCTAATCAAACAATGATAATTTTATTCTATAATAGCTCAAAATGACTGAAGATGTCTGCAGTAAAATAAAATTTGCCTACAATAGTCTACTTAGCAACTTATTAAAATAAAAGGTTTTTTGTGCTATACAAAAAACAACAACAACTATCTTCTCTGCTGATCATGTGTATACTATTTGTTTGATTTTCCTGTAATATAATTTCATTTTTAAAATTCTTCACTAATTGACCAGAGCAGAAAAAAAATGTTAGATTTAATGTTCCCAATGTGTTTTTCAAGATATAATTCCTACTCATCATTTCTACTTATGCTGCATTCTTCTGTTATCTGCTTATAAGGGAGATAGGGGCTAATTGTTGCAGAGTTAAGTTGCTACAGCGCCACAAATTCCTAATTAATGTATAGACGAGAATATGCTTATGACATTAATTACAGCTCATTTATACATTTTGTGAGGGATTAGCGGTGTTGTAACAACTTAATCCTATTTTCCTACCATAAAACTACTCCTCAAAATTATACTGAAAGCCTCTTGAAAATCATTTAACTGGTTGATTTAAGAAGAAGAAGAAAAGATCACTTTTCCAGTCAGAGATGCATACTATATGATGAATAAGATCTTTTATGTCTATAAACAAAAAAAAATGTTAAGTTCTTCAAAACAAATGTCATCACAGTTACTGAATGAAATATTCTGGTAATGAAACCCGACTTTCTATCTGGTCAGTCTCACTAGTCAGGCATAACTGAGAACACGGTCATTTTTATTTTTTAAATGTTGCTATGCTTCTCATTATTTAAAACTTAAATTTATTAACATTTATTCAATTTTTACTCTCCTTTGTTTATAAATGATTCAAGCATTTTTATCCCAATTTTATAGTTTTCACAAATCATACAGTCATATTTATAATGTCATATATCACTAGTTTATCAAAGCAATGAGAAGCAGCACTGAAGGTGACAACTAGTTTTGTCAGTTAGTCACCATTCCAATGATGTCTTTCATTGGGGACTTCGTCTCTGCAGGTAATTCAGATATGGACTTGCTACAGAAAAATAAATGCTGAGATCTTCACAATTTCACAACCATTCAAGATCACTGCATTGGCCATAAGGACTCATTGTGGGCCTCATAATGATACCAAAAATTTGACAAATTTTTTTAGCATAAAAAAGTTGTTTTTGAGTGGACTGGATGGGATAGATGGCAAGGTCAGAGTCTGGCACCATTGTGGTGCTCATGCGGCAGATGTAGATGTCTTTCATAAGAATTTCTAAACAAACTAAATTTCCTTCTGCGAGACACTGCTCTGAGCAACGACTGAAATCCATCATGCATGCTGGTGTTGGCAAGGTCAGAAGAGATGGAACAGCCCAGTGGCACACTGATAGCATCCTTAGACCAGCTGTAATGCTTTTTATCCAATAACATAACATTCACTTTTCAGCATGACAATGCTTACTGCATGACTCATACAAACATTCTCCCAGCAATACAACGTTCTTATTCTTTCCAGCCGTTACCAATTACATCCTCTGAAATTCCACAATTCTCCACATGTAGTTTTGCATGCAAAATCTATTGGAATGCTAAATTTTGATTTCTAAGATATGGTAGCAAAAAAAAAAGTATTAAAATTTTTAAATAACTTATTTTTTTAATTAACATTAAAAATAAGAAAATAAAAGTTAATGAATAAAAATAATTATCTGGGTTTAAACATTCATTTATTGTTTCTGAAATAGGCAAATTATATTTTAATTAAAGCAAGTGTTCAATTATATAAGATATATGTTTTAAATATTTTTCTCTAACTTTCAAAACATTTTTTTATAGAGATTATTGGAAAAATTTATATAAGGGTTGTTTAAATAAAACCCAGCCAATATCTTCAGGGCAATTCAAGTTTAGCCGTGTAAGTTTCTTATAAAATACCAGAAATTTATATCCATATTTACTTTTTTCTTTTGCTATCATAACTGGAGGATTGTTTTAAGAAAAGAAACATAAGATCTAACACTTATTTGTATTAAATGTTACTGATACAAACTACAAAAACTGACAAAAACTTTAATTTTAAATGTAGTTATAAACTGCCAAGAAAAAATGTGCTTTTAATTTGAAAATTTATGAGAAAAAGAAATGAAAGAATGAATAAATGTATCATTTTTGGCTTCAGGACTCAAAATAGTATACTTGAATAACAGAACTAAAGATCATGAGACTTTCTGTGATGAAAAGTGTCAGAAACACAAAGGAAGGTGGTATTTTTTAGCTTATCTAGTAAATCGTTTTGCCGTATTATCAGCACTCTTTGAAAAGTTGCAAAGACAAATAAAACTGAAAATATTACTATGCAAAATCAGCTTCAAGTATTTATTGTTTCAAGAATATACCAAAAGCACTATGTATACTCCACTAAGCAAAACAACGTAGGGACCTATTGTGCGGCACCTCTTATATGATTGCTTGAAGTCACCTTGGCCATGGTGGATGTTGCATAATTCTTCAACTTTATCAACCTCATGTTTGAGTCATGAAAATTCTATTACTTTAATTTCTTTGTGTCTAGGTGAGGTAATACTCACAAAAGTCACTGTCAGGTGATTTTATTTTTGCATAACAAAGACAAATTTGGTGTATAACCTGTCATAAATGGTCATGTGACATTATTAAACACAGAGTACAGGGGTTTAATGGAAATTTACCTACAGTAGAACCGCGGTAATGCGAACCCTGGATTACAAGAACTTTTGGTTAGTACGAAGCGATTGCCTTCTTCTCTTCCTTTTTCCCCATTTGTTTTTAACAATAATCACACGGGCTGCCACGGACTCTCTGTATACGAACACGTGTCTTAATGCGAACCACTTTTGCATCTAATCGAGCATTTTGGTATGGCCTATTGTGAAGTAGAAAACAAGGTCACTCTTATTCAATACCAAATATTGCAGTATAACATTTTATTTACCAATAAAATACAAGCAAATTCACTTTTTATTATAAACAAAATATAATTAAAATGTTATCACATTAGAAATTTAAACACGTGACCTTATTTAGCATTGCAGAGAGGTCGTGTCCTTGCCGCTTCAGGTCATGCAGAATGCAATTCTTTACCGAGGCTCCACATACCGGCCTATATTTAAGGGGGTTCGTGTGATTGTGATTTATGGAAGTTTTTGTTTTAACAATAGCTACCAAACGTAAGCAGTCAATTTCCTTGGAAACCAAGTACGCTGCTATCAGGAGGGCAAGAAGAGCAAATCACAGATAGCAAAGCAGTTCGGAGTGGCGTTGAATACACTTTCAACATGGCTCTCCAAGAGCGGGGAGTACAAAGTGGCATATGAACAACAGAAATTTGATTCTAAACATAAGAGATTAAGGAAGGCTGAGTATGAAGACGTGGAGGAGGCTCTCGACCTATGGCTGAGAACTGCTCAGTCCAGTAACATCTCCATCTCTGGACCTGTTCTCCAGGAGAAGGCCGTGCAGCTTGCAGAAGAAATGGGACATTCCGAATTCCGCTGCAGCAATGGATGGCTGGACCGCTTCAAAGCGAGGAAGGGACTTAGATACCGCTGTATCAAGGGAGAGGCTAAGTCCGTAATCCCTGAGGATGTGGATGCATGGAAGTCAACCCTACTTCCTCAACTCCTCAAGGAATACAGTCCTGACTGCATTTACAATGCAGACGAGACTGGGCTCTTCTATAAGCTGCAGCCGAACAAAACCCTCACGTACAAGGACAAAGACGGTCGTGGAGGCAAGCTGTCCAAGATGAGGGTCACCCTCCTGCTGACAGCCAACATGATAGGATCAGACAAGCTGAGGCCTCTGGTGATAAACAAGAGCATCAGGCCCCACATCTTCAGCCGTAACAAATAAATGCAGTCTATCTTGAGGTGGACTGGGAGGCCAACAGCAACATGTGGATGACCAGTGACATCTTTACTTGCTGGTTAATGAAGCTTGACAGTCGATTCCATCGAGAGAAGGTGGCGTTAGTGCTAGTCAATTGTTTGGCACATAGCATCCTAGCACCTTTGAAGGCTATTAAGTTGGTGTACTTGCCACCTAACACCATGTCCGTCACCCAACCCATGGACCAAGCCAACTTCAAGCACTACTACAGGAAATACTTCATGACCAAATGCTTGTTGCCAGCTTGCGAGGAGGAGGAGGAGCCTAAGTGGACGGTTCTCCTGGCCATTGGTGGCATCACATGTGCTTGGAGCAACATTAAGCCACATGCAATTGCCAAATCATTCTCACATTGTGGCTTCAAGAGCGAAACTTCCATTCCCACTCCCTAGGATGATGAAGATGACTTGCCTGTTGAGGAGCTGCTGAGGCGGGAGAGGCAACTGCAAGTCTCACCAGAAGAAGCGGAGGCATACGCAACAGTGGATGACAACCTCCTTACCTCAGCTCCCTTCTCGGTTGAAGACATTGCTCAGACAGTAATGAACAGACAAGAAATTGATGTCGAGGAAGAAGACGAGCCTGAGGTGTCCCTTGAGCCACCACTGACCTACCGCCAAGCAGCAGATGTGTTGTGGACTCTGAAGCTTTTCATGTGGGCAGGCGAAGAAAATCCACCCAGCATTAGCGAACACCTTAACGGCCTTGAAAAATGGATGGACAAGAAGCACTTCTCTTGCCTTAAGCAGAAGACTATTACTGACCTCTTTGTATAATTTGAACTTGTTTGTTATACAGTATAAGAAATTATTGTTCCTTACTTAAAATAAAGGTTATAAATCCATTCGTATTTTTTAATTACATTCTTTCTTAAATTGTGCCTCAACAAGAATCTCAGTTCACATAAATTTTTATTTTTTGTTTTATACTTCGCGAAAATAAAAATAATTTACAAAAATAATACTTCAATTAGCAATATATGAATGTTATAAACAAAATATCCACAATTAAAGAAAAAACATAGCGATTTTTATGCAACGTGGTTTATGCGAACTTCCGCTTAATGCGAAGTGAGAGGCTTCTTCTCTTGAACTTCGCATTACCGCGGTTCTACTGTATAAACTTTGTGCAATGCAAAATTTTAACAGCAAACTTTAGCAAAGAGAACTAACTGTTACATCACCTACCTAGTTCAACATAATCACATAGTCCATCCAGAAAACATTGCAGTAAGTCCATAGAACCTGTATCTCTAACACTAGCACACTCTAGGATAGGACTGGAGTAGGCAGAGCTTGATGATTGGAGCCAGATTATCTTTCATGTTGAGAAAAGTAACTTAACAAAATCCATTTTAGAAGTAGTGTTGTTCTAGTCTGGGTCATTGTCACATGACCAGGAAAGCAAACCGATTCTTTTTGAGGAAACTGGTAAAAATCAGCATACCTGTTCTTATGTAATTTATATGAAGTCGAAATAGTCAATTCATCTTCATGGAGGATAATGCAAAAGCTTATCATACAAATATAGTTATAAACCACCTTCAGGAAAAAGTATCTGTCGTTCATTCTCTTCATTGTCTGCTTGTTTTCTCTGAACTAAATCTCATAAAACATATCTGGAATAAGCTATCTAGGAAGCAACTGTCTATTTCTGGGGCAATTCTTGAAATGCATTAGAATGAACTCTATATGTCAAACTTTATGGTCAGTTTTGAATTATATGCAAATGTTTTATTTTGGTAAATCTGTACAATCTAAATCACAATATTCCCACATTGTTCTGATCAGTGTAGATAGTGTTTAAAAAGTTAGTCATGTAATTTTTAATACTCAACATATTTTTATGTTTATTTCATTTCTTTCCTTATTTAGATCTAACTGTTCATCTTCCAATTTGTGCATTAATCTTTACTTATTCCTTTTGATGCTTTTAGAAGAATAGACTTCTTTCTGTTTGTAATTACCCTAAATCTTTTCTAAAGTTTCAGTGTAATTAGTAGCTAAAAATTGTGAGAAGGGTTCAACATCAATATCAGTTTTATCATAAGGGAGTTAAGCGACAAATAAAGACACTTACACAATAAAACATTTGTTTTATGAAATAACAATAACTAATGTGTAAATATATTTTGACCCAGTGTTTATTTTTTTAAAAATCTTCACTTGGCTGTTACTCATCTGAAACCTTTTTTTATTTGTTTTCCAGCAGTTCTCATATCTGTATCTCTTATCAAAGTGGCCGCTCTACAAACCTCAACTAATTACTAATATAATGCTGAATCATCAGAGAGAAACCAAGATTCGTAGAAAAAATATTTGAAAGTGAAAGAGATGAGGCATAAATAAACAAAAGAAAAGCAGTGAATTGGAAAATCGTTGTAGTTTTAATAAATTATGTGCGTCTCTTCATAGAAGGCAGCCATTGTAAGTTTCTTTACAGTAATACAATATTTTCATGATTGCGCAATATACAAATTAAATATTCCTATAATGTATATTTTGATAATGATATTAAATAATTATTAATTTCTTCCTATAAATATGGAACTAAATATAACGTGTAAAATGAGATTGAAAGAATGAATAAGAAAAATTTAAAAGGTATAATAATTATACAAAACTATTTTAATTTTATATATCTGAGGTTTTCATTTTAGAATATACTATAAACAACATGGTGAATGGCAAACCATTCATCTTCCGTCTGTAGGAATTCTTGAACTTCCCCAACTTTGTAACCACCACTCTATCATGAGATTAGCAAAGAAATCACTTTAGAAGTCTCCACATTAAATAGAAAACTGTTTATAAAGGATAAACATACAAACATACACTCCATTGTCATAACTGTGACTCAGTAATAAAAGAAACAGGAAACAAAATCAATCTTAGAAACAGATTTTCAACCAAGCAAAAATAGTTTCAGATGCTTTACAGCAAATGAAGCTCTTGATGAATTATTTACAGATCTGGATTGAGACGAGTGTTGACTCAGAATGATCAGGATTATGTTGAATCACCAAAAAGAATTGTTCTGTGAGAGAGACAGTGGTTATTGCATGGTCTGTGTGGTGGATGAAGGGTAGTAAATTTGGCAGGGAAAAGAAACAACTCTTTCCAAGGTTTCTCAAATTATCAGTCTTGGAATTCAGCTACAGCTGCTAAATGACTTAGGCAAAGCTTTATTCTCTATCTTCCAAATAAATGTTATAATTTGCATACTTAACAAATAAAATTCTGTTGCATCTTTGTATATTAGAGACAAAAAACTATATATGGTAAAATTATATATAAAACTAGAAACCAACAATTCATTTTATGTAAACTGTCAAGAAACCAAAAATCTCCAATGAATCAGTACGTACTAATTATGACAGCAGCTTTTACACTTTTGGGATATCAGTGCAAATGGTGAAAATAACTGCAGACTTTGTAATGGTTAGACCAGTTTCACAAACCATATTTTAAAATTCAAAGTAGTTTACAGTCAGAAAATGAAAAGCTGCTGATATAGCAAAAAAACAATTAGTATTCAAGCAATATAATGCCTTGAAAAGAGAAAGATTTTAGCATCAAGATTCGTTCCCTTGTGTGAACCCCGACTTTCACAAAATAAAAAAGATCAGTGAAGCAGTCTTGATGGATGTATTATAGGTGAAGAATATAAAGTATTTACAAACAATCAGTATAATAGAAATGAATACATTAGTCTGTCAGCAAAAATTGTCTAAAGTTGTTTATCTTTTCAACTATTTTGTCCCAGAGGACTGCCTACTCAATACTTGATAAGAGAGACCTACAGTTTACTTTGTTAATAAAGAGAAATATTAAAATAAACTTTATCTAGTCACTAAGGTTGATATTAATTTTCAGTTAAACAAAAGGAAAGTATTGAAATTTTGTTGTCTTCATAAAAAAGGTAATAAACGCAATCACTGGCTGAAGTTGAAAATGTAGCTCACTGATGCAGGTGCTCAGCCTGATGTACTTGACACAAACAACAAAAGTCATAATTTACCTTTGGTTATCCCACCAAATGAAAAGCAGTAGCAAACAAGAAAGAAAAGATAGCAAAGACAAACAAGGATTTCATGTAGCTACCGATGTAAGTATTGTAGACCCCTAGAGTTAAACACTGTACTACTGTAATAGGTTTACTGCTCAGAGAGATGCAAAATATGTAAGATACCTATAAACATAAGTGTAATCTTCAGTTCTATAAAAAAGTATTTTAAATATAGATTCACTATTTTGATCAAATAATTAAAATAAACAAGAACCCTGACAATGAGAGCCACAGATCCAAATTTATTTCTTAGTTTCATGATAAAACGTTTTGCTACACATAAATTGGAACATGCTCTAGGCTTTCTGCCGAGACATTCTGTGCTACCGCTGAGCTTGCAGAAACAGTTGTGTGTGCAAGGCTAAATATTTAAAATATCCAAACCATTAATACCCTGATTTCTGAAAATTAAGCACCAAACAAAAAAACAAGAAAAAGTATTTCCAAAATGATTACAATTTCTATTCACCATATAACCAGCACAAACTCCTTTTCATTTAACACAACTTGTATAAAAGAAATATATAAATTACAAGTAATTTCTAGAGGTTTAAAAGGAAATAAAGAAAAATTATTAAGAAAACAAGAAAAAATTCTAACAAAGAATGTAAACAAAAATAAATTAGAGGTAGTCACTAGTAACACTACATGACTCACAGTGGCTTTGCAAGCTGCTGTAACTCTATCATAGAGAACAGTGGGTAATAAATTCCATTGTCTTATCGGAAAAGTTTGCAGTTCTTGGACAGATCTTGGAGGAGGTTGAAGAGAAACAACACAATTTCATAAAGCATTCTCAACAGGATTTTGCTCAGAAGAACATGCTGACCATATCAGATGGATGTATGAAGATATTGGTTGATTATTTGTGCTCTATGTGAATGATTGTTATCAGCCATTAAAATAGTTTTATTTAATTTACTCCTGTGTATAATTAAATTTAAGGATATAGAATCTTATCCCACCTCATTGCAACCCAGGTACCTCCCTGAAACACACACAGGTCTGAATAATGCTTACCATCAGACCATCCTTTTCCCAAATGTTTATGTGCTAATTGCACATTCTCCATTCCCTCCAGATGAGTCACATTTAAGGTTAAATCTTGACTCAGTAGTAAAGAAAACATGGCTCCAGTCATGTAATGTCTAAGCAATATGTTTTTAGTACTAGTTCACCTGCTGTTTATGGCACTGGGTCCAGGTCCATGTGTCATCTCATAGAGCCATCTTTCATGCAGCCTCCTTTGGATGCAGAGAGATCAAAAGCAAGTTGGATTGATGTTGAAGTTCTGCTTTAAATGTACATGTAGCAATCATCTGCTGGGGTTATGAACCATGGTCAACTTGAACTTGTTTTTAGACAATATCTCCATGGACTTAAAATTGTTTCCATAGCTGAGAAACCACACTCTGGTTTACATTTAGCCATTCCACCACCCACCTTTTTGTAACTGTCTGACTCATGTCTTACCAAAAGCTTTCCACTTTAGAGAATCTTTCAAACCTACCCATCCGTAACACTGCCATTCAAAACAAATATCCTAACAAAGGCAAAAACGATATAAACATGGGCCATTTTTTAATATCTTTATACTAAAACGTTTGTACGTGTTTCTTTGATAAAATTTGTTTCATATAAAGGAATTTGTGTTAATTTACTTTTAAATTTTTTAAAAATTGAATAATTGTATTTCTTGCATATTTTGAAAAGTACAAGAATATTTAACTTCCTTAATGCAAAATTTGTGCAATATTAGCCTGCAACTAGAAAGATAATAAGAAGAAAGAAGAAAAATTTTTGTGTTGTTTTTCAGATCTGCTGCATTCCCACTGCTTTTGATTCGCAGATTTAATTTTGCTGTTAAAGTTTAAAAAACTTGGGGGAAAGTCAACTTTACTCCATATTTCTGTAATTGACTTTTTGTCCAATGAAGGAAATTTGTCAGAAATGAAAAATACCAGAAAACTCAAAAACTTTTCCATCAGTGTGTGGCTGGGTCAGGCAAGTAAGTTGATAATATAAAAGATAAAAAGAAAAAAGAATTCTATAAATGTAATTAATTGATTATTAGTTTTCCCCCTTAATAGTTGCTCTTTGTAATTGGTTGTTCATATAGGTGACACCTGGCAGAATCATTACCTGACAAAGCAATCCATCAGTCAACTAACAACTGGATAATTACTTACTGCTAAATAAACAGGGGCATTTGAAGTAAAGAAACTTGTCTAAGGCTTTGATAGTCACCTGAGAATTGAACCAAGGTTGTCTTAATTGTGAAGCCTTTCCACCAATGTTCCTCTATTACCAAACATGCAAATAAAGCATTGAGTGTTTATGTGTCTTTTGAAATTATAACCATCTACTGCAAGATCTACCTTGCTTTTTCTGAATTTTAAAAAAATCAAAACAAATCTTGGCACAGTTCTCACTGCTAGATCTAAGGTAAACAGATCTTGTTTTATTTTTTTAAAGATGAGGCAGGCTCTTTACATCTGAAATAACCACTAAAAATTGAATCTAAGGACTTTCTTGATAGAACATTGTATCACGTGCACAATAATGTTTATATACAGAATTAAAAAAAAAAAACTGACCAGATTCTGAAAAGGAAAAAAATGAACTGAATTTGTTCTAAAATCTGTGAATTTTAAAATTCCTTTCTACAAATTTAATTAAATGCTTCTGAATACAAAAAAAAGAGGAATCTTTTAAAAAATATATTTTATATTTTAAGAAACTTCACCATGATGCATTTTACAGTTAACCTTGCTGGTAAAAATTGAACAAATCTGATGCCAGGTTTATTTGTCAAACCAATATATTAGAAAGACATGAAATTTAGCAAAATAGAGTTAATATTACCTATTTTTTAATATTAATGCATTTAATTTAACATACAAAACCATTTTATGAGCATGAATGATTTAAATGATAAAAAAATCAGCTGGATTTTCTATAGATAGAGGCGGCCAGATTTCCTGAGCTGTTGGCTTGAATAGCAAAGGTAGTCAGTCATCCAGTGTTGCTGGTTTTGAGCATCAGTGTACTGTACTTGATCATCACTAAGGTCAGTTCAGCAGTCAGGGCATTTTCTTTTTAGCAGAAGTCTTATGATACTGATGATTTAATGTTAAAAAAAAAGATATACTAAAGAAAACCTGGAGAATCTTAAGAACAACAAAAAAAAAAAGGTTTTTTGACAAAATGCTTTGTTCCTTTTGAAAACTAATGATAGGAATTTGAAATATGACATCTTAATTTTTTGTGACAATTGGGTAACTTGTACAGCTTCCACTGAATCTAAGTGATGTACAATTTTAGGTGGATTTTATTGTCAGCGGCTTATTAATAATGGTTGATATTCTTTTTTTTTTCCTTCTGGAATGACTGGTTTCTGATTGAAAGCTTTTTTCTAGAGAATACTTAGTTGATAATAGTTTCACATTAACTTAGACTAACTTTCTGTGAGGCCTGCACTGGCCGGCTGAGGATCAATATTCTTTATCGTGCCTATTCACATCAGAATTGTCAATTAGGCTCTGTTAAACACGAGTAAAAAGATGTATTTGATTCTGTTTAAGTTTACACAATCCAACATTACATCATATTCAGTTATACATTTTTATTTAAGAAAATGAATTTTATTGATTATTTAGAGAAATATTGCAAGGTTATGTATTGTGATAAGGTGATATAGTCCATACTGATAATAATTTAAAATGTTGTGCAAAAAAAAAAAAATGTACATAGAAATAAAAGTTTTTGTTTATAAGATGAGATGTAAGGAAATTTTTCTTCAGTTGTAAAATTTTCACTGTTGGCTGAATTAATTCTTTTATCAGTTTTCATTTTATTTTTTTCAAATAAATAATAAGTAAGGAAACAAACAAAAAATTCATAATATTTACAATCACACTATTTGTATATCACCAGTGCTGGGATGATTTAAGACATAACACGTATCAGATATATTGAAAAAGGTGTCTCTGTACATCTGTGTCATGCATGCATGTGTGTGTGTGTGTGTGCGCGTGCATGTGTGTCAGAGGGTGTATGAATGGTGTGTGTGTGTTTGTGTGAATAGTTGTATGTTTGTATGTGTACATGTGTGTACCATAGCGAATAACTACAGTCAGCTGATCAGTGTGAGATATGTCTTTTGTTGAATCAACACTTAGAGAAAAGTATTTGGCTTTCTTGATTTCTTCTACAATGGTTTTCAATACTTTGTTTCCCATAATCTCTATGATTTCCTCACATATTGTTGAAGATAGATATGAAGCTTTTCCTCAGCCTTGATTACCATATTTTGCTATGTGAGAACTAAGAAAAGGATCATACTCAGCAAGTAATTCAAATATTCCAAGGTAGTTGCCATTCTGTTAAGAATTAAGTACTTCTGTATCACCACGAAAGACTAATCCATGAGATGAGATGAGAGAAACCTTACAGCTGAAACTATTCTTTGCATTACTTTCCCCCAATATTCTTTATCCTTTGTAAATTGGATTTCCAATATTGAATCAATTCACCCAAGTGCATTTTATCTAGAAATCCATGTCATCATACAGGTCTGATCTCATGTTCTGTAATTCGTGTAGAGGCATGTTTCCAGTGCAAAAATCCACCAACAGAAAACTGGATTGTTGCTCCATGTATCCCCTCAAAGAGAGTGCAAGCAAAACAATATATGTTTCCTGTTGAGGGAGAATACATCAACCATTCCCTTTTAATATTCTCACCAGTTATATGTTTTCGGAATATCAATGAAGGAGAAAATTTTCTTTTCTGATCAGGATATTGTCTTTCGGATAAAGAAAAGTCATCATCATGGTGCTGGCATTTCACAGGACCTTGTTTACACCAAAAGTCACATATTTGGGTTTGTACACAAACCAATGTCATCTTGATACTCAGGTCCCAGGTCATCTTCCTTCTGGTGGACAAGCTCAGGCTGCTCAGCATCAACTCCTGTGACTTTGGTATCATCAGAGACAACTTGAACTTCTAGTGCCTCTTTCATGTTACCATCATAATCATTGGATCTATATGCATTTGTTGTCTTTTCTGTTTGCTGTTCTACTACTGCCTTGTGTTTGAACCCCAAATCAAATAATTTTGGATATTTACAGAGCAGTTCTTCATGCTTCTGTGTCTTCTCTTGTTGTCTTCTTCTTTTGCCTGCTTCAGTCTCAAACCTCTTTTTCTCCAATATGATTAATCTGAAAGGGTGAAAAAATTGCTAAATACCGATTTAAGGGGGTCTCTCATTGTGGAAAAGGCGACATATATATATAACATATACTTTTGGCCAGAATGTCTAATGAAGGAGAATTTAATTATTTGCATGAAATGAATCACTTGAATTTCACAGCAAATAACGCACCGAGGACGTGGATCTCCCCTGTCCCCATTCCACGTAAATCCGAACTGTAAGCAGTCGGAACCCTGACTTTCTCACTACTTTTCGTCGCCTTGTTAATCGCGAAATTGTTGAAGGATTTTGAATTCTTCTTCGACTGCAGCAGACCTTTCCCGTTGTTTTTCCATTTCAGCAACACGCACTTTTGGGGAATCTGTTTGTAACCACTTATCCATTCTTGCGATAAACTTGAGAAAAATAAAGACAGACACTAATTTACACAAGACACCAAATAATAGGAAATGCGACCACTCAGTTCGATCCGACTCTTCACTGCTTACAATATACAAATATTGATATATGTACACCCACTCACTCAAGTAAGACTCCTTCAAGGTTTTCCGTTAACCGACAAGAGAACTCACTTACCCAATCAGATGATTTTGAGAACTGATGCAAAAAGCAGAGGTGGCGAGTGAGTGTCCGGTCCTTGAGGCGTCGTGATCCCCGTCTTCTACCTGCAGGCCCCAATGAGAGCGCGGTTCAGTCGCATCCCCCTACTTCGGTAACAGTTCGAGTTCGGCGGCAGGCAGGCAGTCCTACTGCTGTAACAGTTCGAGGACCGGCCCCTGTCCGTCTTTCTGGGGCCAGTGATGCAACTCTGAGTTACTCTGAGACATCGCTGTCTATTCTATTTGAAGACAATATTTCTCATGATAACAAAATAGAAGATATAGCATCGGTTTATCTATAATTCTATATCAGTTATATTGGAGGGAATGACAAAATAGCTAAGGGTATAGCAGATTCCACCCCCAAAATATAGAAAATTAAAATTGATGTAAAAATTCATACTAACCCCGACCATATTCTGTACCCTTTCCGAGGTCTTGATAGACGGATCATAGAGAATAATTTCCTTATTTCTTTCGCATACTTTACACCAGATAAAACTGACATAAGTTCATTTTCCTCCTCTAAACGTCTTATGCCTAATGATGCCTGACTTTCCGCATCTCGCAAAGGTTCGTAACTCAATTTTGTTTCCTTTATCAGCCATAACGAAAGCAACAGGGTCACGTGACCGGCCGGCAGCCACGTGGTGGGAGCGGTAAAAAGAGAGAAGAAGATCACAACACAGGCCCCGACTTAAACATGTCTGATAATAGAAGAAACGATCAATGTGTAATATCTGTCCTTATCAGCTAGAAAAAGAAAAAAAATATCGTAACGCAAAAGTTCGCTTTGTTTATTTTAATCATACGCCTCCTGTGCCGAGACGCTGCTCCCTGACGCCGCCAGTTCGTTACCTGGCTCCTGTCGATTAACGGAGCAGAACAAAAAGGCCTGTTTCCCCCTTACCCAAATATTTAGGCAGCTTCAGAGGAGCATAAAATTTATTTATAATTCTTTACAAAAGGTTTCCCCGTTGGGGGAGTAGGCCCCTCAAAATCGTGGATACATGCCAACGGCCCAGCTCCCTCTGCTCAGCCCTGTTGTCACGTGGTGTGTTACAATTTATCGCGACCAACACTTTGAGAACTACTGCGCAGTGTTTATTTCTGCCGTATTATGCTTACTACAGTATATTAATTGAGCTCTTTTTAAAGAGATAATTTAGAATACTTATAGTTCACAAGTGAAATAACTTTTCACTTTATCTCTTGAGGCCCCAGCTGGCGGAGGCTTCTGGGCTGCAGCCCCTAAAGCCCATGACTTAATCCGGCACTGGCCATGCATCGTACTCGTTTAATCTCTCCTCCTCCCCTAGTCTTCTCAGTAAGCAGCCCCCACCACTTTCCCCATTCCTCTTCCCTATTGAGGTGTCAGGGGCTCAAGAGTATGAGCTATTGCTGGCGTTATTCTTATAGTAGTCGGATACCAGGGTCCATAAGATGGCTTGCTGTTTATATACTTAAAATAAAGTATATTAGTTGATTGCACAAACCAACTCAACACAGGATGTTAAAAAATAAGCATATAGAATAAATGATGGTATAGCCACGACTCTCATCACCACCGTTATCAGACTTCTATGACCCACTAACAAGCTCCCACCCAAAAAGATACCTCCACACAAAGAAAGATAAGCAACGTTTAAACGACTACCTGCTAGCGGTATCTGAGGCCCTAAACCTCATCAAGTCTGTATGCTCTGATTTCCATCAAATCTCCCCTTTCACAAAGAAAGAGCCTTTAAAATGGCGGACGCTGAATTACAGCATGCTGTCTGTCAACTGTTAATAAATAACTGCTTTACATACCAGCGCAGTTATTCGTTGTTTATCCAATATTGTTTAAAGCTATAACTTGAATATCAAACCACTTAGACCGTATAAAATACAATTTTGCAAATAACACATCTTCACATATATACAGGGTGTTCCAAAAGTCTTGGGCACATTTGAAGTCCCCATATCTATTTAACTATGAATGGTAGTAAGATAAAAGTTGTGTCATTTTAAAGCTAATTACATTAATTTTTTTGTAAGGCTATTGATTTTTTTTATTTCTTTTCAGAAATTAAGATTTTTTTAGATTAAGATTTTTTTAGATATCTTTTCAGATTTTTTAGTTAATGGATAAATTGAGTGAGAAAGAGTCTGGTGACTTCATTTTCCAACAGGATGGAGCGCCACCACACTGGAGCCTCAGGGTTAGACAGTTTCTGAACATAAAACTGCCAGACAGATGGATTGGAAGGTCTGGGCAGAATGATCACGATCTCATGTCCTGGCCACCCAGATCTCCAGATCTCACACCATGCGATTTCTTTTTGTGGGGATTTGTGAAAGGATTGGTATATGTGCCCCCTATTCCCAGAGACGTGGATGAGCTGAAGGCACGAATAACAGAAGCTGTTTCAACCATTGACAATGCAATGCTGGGACGCGTTTGGCAAGAATTGGACTATAGGCTTGATGTGTGTCGTGTGACCAATGGTGCTCACATTGAACATCTTTGAACATTCCATGTAAAAATTGAGATTACAAGCTTTCTGAATTTACCAGATGCGTTTTTATATCCTTAATAGTTTCCGAGATATTCATTGTCAAAATGTGCCCAAGACTTTTGGAACACCCTGTATTATCATCTGACCCAGACACCAAACACATATAGGGCCCTTTCTCTCATACCAGCTTTAAGGGAACCTGTAATTTTACTGGACTACTTCGATGTACAGATTCACCCCTGTCTGTCTTTTTGATTTCGTTTATACTGCACATTCTGAGAAGATTGCAATACAACTCTGTTCCCCTTTCTTTCATGGTGCACTTTTGTAGTCTGTTGTCAGTTGGTTTTGTGTCTTTGTCGCGCAAGCACCTGCTTCCCATATTAATGTCACCTGACTTAGCTCCCCATTTCTCAATGGTCTATCTCTGCTAGTCACGGCCTCGCATTTCAATATCACTTATAGCTAAGTCCCTGATTTCTGGCAGTTTGGTTCTATTTTTTACGACCCTAAAGACATTGGTATAACGCCAGTAAATGTTATGCTGTAAATTTCTAAGTATCTTATGGAAGCTTTTCTTCAACCCTGACCTTCAGCGCGTGCTACTTCATGCTTTTTATCAATGATCAACCTTTTCTTCCACATCCCCATTAGCTTCAGCTCACAGAGGCATTACTTTTTGTTGGACACCTCTGCTATTCGATCTTCCGAACTGGACTGTGACCGTTGTCATCTGTGATCGACATCGGGAAACCATGGACTGAAAACTTTTATCTAACATCTTGGTTCCGCACTATAATTAATACCTGCTATAGTAAGTCGTCCATTACAACAAGCAGAAACCTTCCTGGTGGTTCATTTCCAGTCGTGGCTTTGGTGAGGTGTCGCCATGATTCCCCTGTAAGAACTTTCCAGATCTTTGTGGTAGGGTCTAGGCCTATTTACCGAAGACGGTTCGCCGCAAGCTAGCGAGGCTTCTGGAATCACTCTAAAGATAGTGGACATATATTTGAATTTAAATAAATAAAATAAATTTCAAAGTAACAGAGTTTATTTTAAAATTAATTTTACATAAATGTAAGTCAGTACAATAATCTAATATAGTAAATCTAAGTCACGTTGTCCCTCCTCATTGTAAATGTTTGCTAATCCTCGAAGATCTGTTACAATCTGCAGTAATTTTTAATATCCGCTCACCTGCGTCACGATATTTCCCCAATATTTGTGGTGGGCTGGGGCCTGCCACTAATTGTTCCTAATATATACAGACAGGTTCATAGGTCTCGTAGTTTCCCGGTACAGCAAGAGTTTCGAGATTATCTGAGAGCCTTACAGCCGAAGCACCTGGGGGTACAAACCAAGTTTCAGCCTCACATTTTCATCATCTTTGCGGATTCTCGCTTCGCCCCTCCCTCATTCTTCACAACACCAGAACTTCTGTACTTTGTCTATCAAAAACGTAGGAATAACCGTCAGGGCCGCCGAGAGGAATGATAAATGTGGGGCAGGGCCCTAATATCATTCCTCTCGAAGGCCATGGACGACGGTAATTCTATTATAATAGAATTATTAGTATAATATTAATTATAAAAATGTATCAATTATTTGATTATTTCTTTCTACTTATTGTTTTTTAAAATTAAAATATGTTAGTTGTTATTATATAACTGTTCATCTTCTAACCAGCACTTTCCTAGCCTAATTTTGTTTGCAAAGTTGTTTTCATCTCATAAAAATCCAGCTTTCGACTTGGTTCAGACTCAATGCTGAGTAGCCAAGGCATCCAGACGACTTTGGGTGTTCGTTGATCTCAAATAATTCTTGATGAGCTTAAGCTTTCTGAAAGATCTTTCTGCAGATGCCACAGTGGCTGGAATCGTCAGAAACCTATGCAATGACATACTGAGATTAGGAACAATGTTTGTTCTCCAGCGTATAAGTGTAAATCTGGTTCAGCAATTCGATTGGTTTCACAATTTGTTCATCACCAAAACTACCATGATGAATCACTGATTTCATGTCCATCATTTCTTGGCAAAGTTCTTCACCATTAACATCAGTTTTGTATATTTTTGCAAATAATTTTCATTTCTCGACAAGGCCAGTTTTTGACTAATTGCACATATTACCACAGAAAAGGAAAAGCTATCAGATATTTTTTGCGGCTTCAAATCTTAATTATAAGCCAGCTATAACAAAGAAAACAGATGTGCGGAATAAATCTTCAGCCTCACTACCATCATTCTGTTCCTTACTGCTACAGTTTCATCAAAGAATCGCTTTCGTTTCCTCTGTTTGTACTGCAGTCTTACCTCAATGTCAAGACTATTTGCCACATTTTTCTGCTTCTGTCAACAGATTGTTGAATTCAAGTCGTAGTTTTTGCAAATTTTGTAACAGAACTTCAATGTTCTTCACTTCTACATCAATGGTTGCATTCCTCGCTTGTATAATCTTGTTGCAAATATCAATAGGCGCCAATACCT
The DNA here is from genome assembly GCA_018389105.1 of Nautilus pompilius. Taxonomy (NCBI): domain Eukaryota; kingdom Metazoa; phylum Mollusca; class Cephalopoda; order Nautilida; family Nautilidae; genus Nautilus; species Nautilus pompilius. The sequence continues at coordinate 844,002 of JACATO010000626.1, read as the reverse complement.
TTATACCAGATAGATGACATCAAGATACATATTTAATTGCTCCAATGATTTCATTTCTGGTCTTTGCTGTTAGATTAAGGTCCAGAAGGTCTTCCAGTGCATGCTTGATGCAATTCAAATTAGTTGCAGGTGGCTTGACGCTATCGATTCTTTCCGACTACCGAGTTCTAGACTCGTGATGTATTGACTGACAATGACAATGCTTCTGTAGAATTTCCCACCTCTTTGGACTGCAACTAAAAATACTATATGCAGATTCAGTTCTCCCGAATAAAGTGATGGTTTCTATACAGCATTCAGCTGAATTACTACCACACAAATTCAATGTGTGTAATCCACAAGGAGGAAAGTTTGCTAGTGGATTTTCTTGAAGTATTAGATTTTGTACTCTGTGTTTCCGTGCCATGTTTGAACCGTTACCATAACATTGGCCCCTGCAGTCTACCAATTGAATGTCATTTTCGATCAGTGTATTCCTGATGAGAGTAGCTATTTATGCTCCGGTTTTATCAATACAATCTGTAAAAGTATAAAATTTCTCTCGATCCACAAAAGATAGCGAGTGACAGAGGTGGTTTGTTCTATGTGCGCAGAACCAGGTGAGCATCAACCATGATTGAATGGTACTTTGCAGTTGATCTTTCTTGAAGAATTTCTTTCAGTACCAGGTCAGAACAAAGTGTGATAAATTCGTTTTGGGAATCTGCCAATAAATAATGAGCTTGAAGTTTCTCACTTTTGATTTGACTTTCCTTAACCTTCTTGACATGCTTAACGAGGACAGGGTACCGGTGAGAAAGCAGTTCTAAAAGGCCAAGAGAGTTTCCATTATGAACATCGCCAATAATATGAGATAAACCACGAAGTGCCAAACACTGTTCACCTAAAAACAAAATAGCATTAATCAAACGGAGCAAAACATTGATTCACTTGGTTTGTTCTACTTTAATCTGTGCAGAAAGCAAATTTTCCATGCACCTATTTGATTTGAGTCTTTGCTCAAGTTCTCTCTTAGACAAATAAATCAGGCTATGCTGATTACTTCGTTTGTGTTCTGGTATTCTGTCACATTTTCCCGTGGCAGGCCGTTCATTTCCATTTACTAATCCTGACACCGTAACATCGCCCTCCACGTGCTTGATGAAAAGGCGACAAGCAAAAAAAAATAATTCTTGTTTCTCCACTTTCCGTACCAACCGATCTCGTTCAGCCATCTCACAGCTGTGATTTCTGTATTTGAGGATACCACAGGGAAATGCTTGCATCTATGAGTCTTTTGGAAATATCTTTGGGAAGGGTATGTGAGACCTTGTTGGAATACTCTTATATAGCTTCATTGGTAATTTGTCTAAGAGTAAGATCACCTATGTCCAGTCCATGAGAAATATTTCCGTCTTGGCCCATAGACGGCTTCAACTGCATAGACTCCGCTTTCTCACATTAGCTACTGATTGTGAAAAAGCTTCTGGTTCCGTATGTAGCTCCATTTCAACTTGATGAAGAATTCGAATTGTTTCAGTTGAAATCGCTCTTTTTTCCGTGTGTTTCCAAGATGTCCTGCCCATATGAAACAGTGACTGCTCTCCTTTTTTCTCATTCTCCTCCCTAATTCTTCGCCCCATTCTTTTCTGTGTTCCTGACTTATGCATTTTCCCAGCATAATCAGTATTCGAAATTTTGTATTATTTTCAAAAATACGAGAGATTGGTGAGAAATAAAATTTAGTAATTTGATTTATTTGAACAGAAATACAAAATTAGTCATATATGGTGTTTACTGGGGTAAATATAATTTACTATTTCTTAAAACTGTAATTCCAAAGTTTATATTGAAGAAATATTCATGTTTTGATTAGAATGGCATATTTTTTTTATTTTTAAGTGAAAACTTTTATTAAATATAAAAAAATTGAATATAATAATGAATTATTAATTGTCGAATAATATATCATATTTTTCTAATAAATATTTATTTTTCATTTTCATCGTTCCTAACAAACTAAAAAATTTAATAATCTTTCGTCACGGCAAATAACCATGGCCCCGCCCCCATCAGCTCCGGCGTCTCATTGGCCCAAATAACCATGGCCCCGCCCTCCATCAGCTCCGGCGTCTCATTGGCCCAAATAACCATGGCCCCGCCCTCCATCAGCTCCGGCGTCTCATTGGCCCAAATAAATATGGCCACGCCGCCATCAGCTCCGGCGTCTCATTGGCCCAAATAAATATGGCCCCGCCCCCATCAGCTCCGGCGTCTCATTGGCCCAAATAACTGTCCCGCCCCCCCCTGTTCGCTTAGAACTGTCTACATTACAGACAGGTAAGTTGTCAACACGGACAGCAGTCAGAAGGTTACTGAGTGTATCTCGTGGATGACGCCGTCCGAGCGGCGACCTTCGCTCTATGCGATAGGCAGGATGTGACACGGACGTAGCAGAAAACACCTCGGGTTGGGGGTGGGGTATCGTTGAGAATTCTCCGCTAACCAAATCTGTCAGCCCCCCCCAAAGAACCAAATCGAAATTCCAGCAATCGAAATTTCCGCCAGTAATGGACGTTGGCCCCCATTGTAAAAATATACTCTAAAACTGGCTAATTCCATTGCTTCCTTATCCCCGCACCCTCACGCTAAGTTTACTCCCAGTTGTCCACCCGGGTCAGACAAACCGGCTCGTCCCACGTGACCCTCGCCTGCTTATCAAGGCACACTTCCTCTTAGTTGATGGCAGTTTGGTTTGGCGAATCACTCGCAATAACGACTCTGCAATCTACTTCTTTCTGAGTCTGTGTATGAGTTGATAATCATATTACTGCATCTCTTGATTCCCATGGGGAAGTCTGGTGTCGCAGACAGCGCTTGGTGATTGGTAATAAGCGTGAAATTCCAACCATGTCCGCGTGCCCACACCGTGTTAAATTCTCTTTTCTACATCAGTTAAACGCATCTCTCTGCAGTCACGGTTCTGCTTTTGCACCAATACAGCACCTAATCCCAGTGAACTTGCTTCACAAATATCCATTTCTGCATTCTTATTAAAATATGCCAGTGCCTCTGGGTCTGGTAACCCAGATACCGGTCGTTGGAACTTTTCGTGTCCCCACACAAAACAAACATCTGTTGCTGGTCAAACTCAGATTAAGAATGAACAAACTTCTGCAATTTCAGGCTCTTCCCACCTCAATTGCTGATTTTATTTTTCCTTCTTAAACACCTACTCCAAGTTCTGATAACACTCAACTGTAGAAGACCATTTTCTTTATGCCAAATAAACTCTTTCGAAAGCTCAGTGTCAGACCCTTGTCTCAGTCATTTTAACACCAGATGCAGCCTTTCATCAGGCTATGATTTAGTTTCTCCATCTACTGAGAGATCATTGGATATATTACAAACTCCCAAGATGCTTTTCATTTTTTGCCTGTTGACCTGTTGGCACTTCTCTGGTGAACTTGAAATGCTAAACATTAACCTTTGTATCTTCTTTTGAGTGTAGAATGAATGTCATTATTTAAATGGATTCTTCTTACAATTCATTTTGATTGTATTCACATTTAAAATCTGATTTAGAGTACTGTTTACAGTTGTTGAAGTTCTGTAACATCTTCTGGACTGTAGGTATTGGGTACCTTGTCCTTTTGAATGTCCAATTGGCTTGGCACATGTTTGGTACAGATTAAAATATCTCTATCTTATTCTGGAATACCCATCATGGGCAACACCAAAGCAGATGGTTTATCAAACTTGATCAATACTGTTGTTCATAGGATCTGATGTAAAGTCCCATGGCCAATCTGAGCTTGGTCTCTAGCAGTTCTAGTTTGTCTAAATGGTTCTCTAGTCTTATTGATCTTTAGAGAGCCAGGATAGTAGCAGCAATTTGAGAACAGGCGATCATTCCAGTTTGCCCCTCTTGATTGATTGCATTGTAGAATTTGCATTTTCAAAACATAACTCTTATAAAATAGACACACATCTGAAAAACTACACTATTTTGTGTGTGGATGGTGACATGAGCATCATACACCTAACAAATAGCATAGCTAGTGACATCAGTAGAATGTAAATATAACAAATGACCAGTACTTTTCAATGGACTGAACATCAATATATTGTTGTTTCAACTTTTTTGGATATTATACCTTTTGCTTGCATTTTCTTAATCCAGAAACAACCAACTTAGTCCCCATTTATGTCATTGACAAGTCTCCTCTCCAAATAAACAAAAAGAAATACTTATTTAACTTTCATTTTCTATGCTTTTTGTTTGTGTCAGTATTAAGGTTATTTTTTTTTGGTACATTTTAAAAAAAATGAACGGCGACTGCTCTGTTGCTACTTTTTTAGAAATAGCAGAGTTATATTAGGCTTTACCCAGTTCTTTCTAATTTGTAATATAACTAGCTAATAAATATACATTTTGGAAACTTTTTCCTGGTTGCCATTATTTGTCCGAGTTCTGAGATTACTTCTTAGTGGCCAAATATTGGTGATCATTTTGCTTGCAGTTGATATTTTTGTCTTAAGAACTGCAGATTGTTTTCAAATCTGTCAGCTGTTGTTGGTGACAGTCATCTTGATTTTTTATAAACTGTTTAATCAACTGAACACCAGGAAATCTGCCCAATTAGTTATTACTTTAGGATATTTAAACCTTGTTATAATTTAACATGGGTAGAGAGATTTTACTGATCTTGACATTGGGTTCTTAGCTAATAATGTTAAATTCCAGAGTCATGTGGATTGGTTCTTTTAAATTTTTTTGTAGTGGTGCTGCTGATGATCGGCAATGGAGTCCACTTTCTACCTGACTTGGTGACCAAAGGACCAGGCACTTCTGGCTGGTCGAGCCTAACCCTGACCTTTTGTGCTCTTTGATTTTGATATTGTTAGGTCTCCTTATTGTATCAGTGTATTTCTTCCTTCCACCACAAGTGAAAAAAATAACTAAATAGTGGATATCACTTGGTGGATAATGAGTCTTGCTACAAAGTAAGTAAGTTTAACTGATTTCTTAATGTTACATTGACTTTTTTGTGGACAACTTTGATGTTGAAGTCCTTGCAGGGTAGGGGCAGGCATTTGGTGTTTGCTGGTTACAATCTAACAAATGGTGTGTGATAGCCCCTCTTCACAAAGCTGGATACCAAATGTTGGAAAAATTTTAGTTCAACAACATGACATAAAATCGTTAACTGATAAGAAAGGTTATCTAGTTGGGCAGGTGCTCTGGTGTCTCTGGAGGTTAATAAAATGATTAACAAGACAACTTAGAATCTAACAGATCCAAGGCCAGTGCATTTCTGCAAAATTATCAGCTGCAAATCAAATTAATACCAATATTTGGGAACAGTCTCTTCCAAGATTAACACTGGTGATGATCATATGAAAGGTTTGCCAGAACAGATTCGTTAGTTGTTTTGCTGCTAATGAGAAGGTAAATGAGAAAAGGCTGAAAGAATATTTTGTTTCTAAGAAGAATAAATCTCTTAAAGTAATTCTCCCTTGGTAAATAAAGATGGGTGGCTAAGTCACATTTTTGATAAGGATCTAGCTTGGAAATATTTTTTATTTCTTTTAAAAGAATTTTCAATAAAATGAGCCAAAGTTGAACTTTGGTTCTTTGAAAGATTATGATAATAAAATTTATATTCACAAAAGAGAATTCATCTGAAAACAGTACAAATGTTATCTTTTTTCTTTATGTTTATCTGCTGTAAGCATCAACTCTCTCTGATGTAAGCTTTAACATGGGCACGGGCACATGGCCAGTAATTGCTTAGCTGAAACTTACTTCAGAAATTTGATGAAGATAAAACACTACAACCAGAAACAAAGGCAAAAGAAATAATTTCAAATTTCAATTGCTTATTGTGATTTTTAAAAATGGGATATTGTGGATTTTTAAATGCTTCATCAAACAAGTCTATAAATAAATCTACTTCATGTTGTCTTATTTCCCCTTCAAATAAATATATAAATCCTTCAGTTAAGAGGAATTGAAAAGGTAGCCATTTTTCTGCAAAATGAAAATGTTGATACAAATATTTGTAAAACAATGTGATGATGGAACCTTTGTATAAATCCATGACAAAGATGTTAATTATCTTGTTTAACTAAGATCTACTATTAAATTTTATTTTAAGTGTTTATGTTTGAGGTTTGTTAGGTTATATAAAAAATGATTAACTTACCCCATCAGTAATGCCTTTAAATAAAGAGCTGATATTTTGGTAAAATAAGTTCTGTAAAGTGTTACCTTAGCATGGATGGTGGCAGACCAGTGGTGGCTCGAGATCAAGGATCAGCTTGGTTTGGCATATCTCCTCGGCATGGTTTCTTCCCATTCTTTACCAGCCAGGTTTCCTCCCATATCTAGGATAAAAAAAACTATCTCGCTGAAGTTGACAGACAGCGCTGAGCCCTCAAGTTAAAAGCTTCTAGTAGGTCTCCTGTTAAACATCTAAAATGCAAACTTGGTAGGCTGATATTTTTAAAAACATTTTAGTAAATCTCTACTGAACTCTAATAAATCATAAATCTTTCTGAAATAAGGTCTCTATGGTTACATAGTTCATTAAATATGTAGGTGAAGTAAAGATATGCAGATGTGAACTAAATCATCTGTACTACCATTATGTTTCTGCAAAAAAAAAAAAAATAAAAAAACAACTACCAGTTGATGTTGGAAAGTTGTCTATGACAGATTCAAATCATTAGTTTTGATTTCAGGTAAAAAGTAAATGATAAAATATCTTTTTTACATATTTATTATTAGATCGCATGATATTGGATATGAATACCTTACTGCTGAACAACAGCACTCGCGCGCACACACTCACAAAATTAATAATATTTTTAAAACAATAATTTTTGTGAAAAGTTGGTCATTTAATTTTTTTAGAAATTAATACAAAAACTTAACTTTTATTAACATTGGTTGTCATAGATTTTTGCACTTTCATAAGATATCACTATGGAGTTGTATAGCTGAAACAAAAGCCCTCAGTTTTTTTTTCTATATTTAAAATTCTCTGTGTTGCTGCTATGCAAACAATTCCAACCTGTTGGGTACTACAACTACAATATTAAATTTCAGTGCCATGAATATTATTTGAAATTGGTTTTATAATAGAGTTATTGTAATTAACTAATACCAAAGTTGAAATAGTTTTATTTAACAAAGAGCATCGCAAGACTATGACCATATTTAATATAGGATATTAGTGCAAAATGCTGTGGTATAAATTTACAAACATATTCTTAAAAGATGCATATGTACTACGTAAGAATCTACCTGCAGCACTCCAGTGTCGTCCTACAGTTGAACAGACGCAGTAGAGATTTTTCAAGTACACATAGTGGAAGTTGCTAGCCTGCACCCTAACTAATAGATCAAAAGAATCCTTGGTCACCAAGGCTGATAGCCCACACCTCTTTCTGGATCTCTTCTGTGAAATGTCCTCCAAATCTTAAAGTCAGGTCAGGAAGTAGCAAGCAAAGAAAGAGAGCCATATTTAACTCTTAAGTATAGAATACATATACAACAACTAAGCCTAAGAACTACTTCTCACGAGCTTAAATCTCTCAATTTAGACAATATTTAATGAAAAGGAGATGTCAGGGAGGAAAAGTTTGCCTAAGCTTTTGAAAAAGATATTCGATTTTGACTGAGTGGCATGCCTCTTTTTCTCTTTATAAAGCTTCCTCTATCTACTTGAAAGATCTGTAGGCCCTCTAGAGAAAACAAGGGCATGTTCATGGTTGAGACCCATATCATTAATGAGGGTCAAAGCTGTGTCTAAGTGGTTGAACACTTCTGCTATCCCCTTGATGTGTGGTAGGGGATGTCTCTGCCATTTCTCTTAGAGTTTTTCTTGTTCCAACTGTACGAGTTCCTCATTGGACTCATCCTCAGAATGTGACTCCAGCAACTTAGCCACATTTTGCTGTCCAATGCACTGTTGGCAGGGGTCAGGGTTGTTTGCTGGGTCTGCGAGAGCAAACACTGGCTGAAGCAAAGATTTGTTCAGAAGCTGGCCACCAGGGGGTGAAATATGGGAAGTATTCTGCCATGATGTCAACTTAAAATGTACAATGAGTAAAAGCGATATTAAATATCTTGAAATATTCTGTTATTAAAGAGAAAAATATATTTTAGACATTAAAAATATTAAAAACAAGTTTTCTTCAAATTTGTTGTAACTATGAAGGATCATGAGATGCCCTAATCTAAAATGAAGTTCTATGAGATGTTGTAAGAGAGAAGTTAGATAAGAACTATTCCCTAACCCTGACCTCTAATAATCAGTGTAATTATTCTTCTTTATTTAGCACTATGACTGCATGCATTTTAAACAAATTGCAAGCACCACTTCTTGTCTATATATTTTCTAATGTTTCAAATTTCTCAAATATTAATATATTTTTTACTTTATTAGAAAGGAAATTATTGCAGATTATTTCTAAAAAAGCTGCTCATTCTTGTTTGTGTTTGTGATTTGTTCCTCTTTAAATAAAACAAGAAGGCAGAAGATATCCTTTCTGAAAAGAACACCAGAAAGATGTGGTTGGTAACAAGTGAAGACAGATGGTGTTGAAAGTTGATTAATCTCAGAACAGAAGCATAGATTCATATTGTTTGGTGTAGCTGAAACAACAATAGAAAATCTGATTCGCTTGCCACATTTCCCTGTGCAGTGGAGATGGTTCTTCTAATTCTTGACAGGGAGATTCAAGGAATTCCTGGCTTTGCTCTGCTAAACAATTGCTAATTTTGTTTTTCTTGTAATGCTTTCTATGTTGAGTCAGCATCTGGGGAAGCAGCTATGACTCAGTTATTTCTAGAACCAGTTGTGTTGCAAACATCAGTAATGAGTCTGGCTTGTTTAAAATTACTACTGTACCTATGTTTAATTTAGCTGCTTATTTATTATGCTGGACTCTGCTTGAGAGACAGCAGCAGGTGGCATTGTTGGATAAATTTCGAAATGTGATGATTCTGCAGTCTTGGCAGGGGAGGTTATTTTGTAGTGTTTGGGAAGAGAGAGGTTAGTGTGTCATGTTGTACACATCTGAGTGTGGGTAGGCAAGGAAAACTTAGTTTTCAGGACTTTGTTCTGTAGATTTAGATACATTTAACCCTTAACAGGCAAACTTACAATATCTTTAAAAAAGTTATTTTTTCTCTAACTGTTTTATAAGATATTCCAAAGCATATATTAAAATAAAAATTATGTGTGTATATATATATGAGTTTAGTTCTGCTATCAAGGGTAATAATAATCTTTTACAAGAGTCTGATTTTGCTAAATCTTAAGAAATATATCAAGAATTTGTACTGGTAAGGGTTACTAATCTCTTCCAGAAATGTTCAAGTCTGTTTTTCTATGACTAACTATAATATATGGACAAATAGTTTTTAAGCATTATCAGGTTTGTCAAAGGTGTCAGGGGCAAAAATTAAAACAGAATAACAGCGGGATGAACCTCTCTCTCTCACTCACACTCCTCTCTCTCATACACACACACGCACGCACACACACATACACACACTCTCTCTCTCTCTCACTCTCTCACACACACATACACACACTCTCTCTCTCTCTCACATACACACACACACATGCTCGTCCCTCTCTCTCACATTCTTCTCTTTCTCACACACACTCTCTTCTCTGTCTCTCTCACACAAACAGGCGATCCAAAAATGTTTAAGCTAATTGTAAAGAAGTTTTTTCCAAACTGTTTTACTTTTGAAGTTATAACTTCATAAAATGTACCAAAGGTTAATTAATCTTTGAAAAAATGTTCAGAGAATTTGACTCATGAATACACACATGCCCACACTAAAAAAGAAAATAATAATAATTTATTATTATTATTATTATTATTATTATTATTATTATTATTATTATTATTATTATTATTATTATGGAGAGTTTGATAAATTTATTTATACCATAGATCTAAAATAGAAGTGCTCCAAACCAAAGTTACAATAATTTAATTACAAGTGCGTTATGTTTAAAATATGGAATGAATGAATACATATCGATGAAACTCAATTTTTAGCTTCCTGGTGTCAGCCAAGTAAAAAGTGTTCATTAAATAAAAAAAAACTGGAAAGATTAAATAAAATACAAAGATTTTTCAAGAGATATTAGCAAGAGTCCTATAAACTTTTCAGTTTTTTCACATTATATCCCGAAGACCATTCCAGCTCTGTCAATCTAAGATGGTGGTTAGGTTATAGGAATCTGTGTTTAGAATCTTTCACTTGATGATCAAAATAAAAGAAAAAATTTTCTGGAAAAATCTAAAAGCAGCTGACAGCTAATAAGTAGTACACAGAAAACATACCTATCTGGCTGGCGTGGTTTTATAAAATATGCCAAGACAGCCACAAAATTGAGAAGATATTTCAAATAGCAGCAGCTTCTGTGGGATATAAATCTGATTTCAGTAGAAAATACAATTAAAACCTTTAAAAAGTTTTTTGATGTCAACTTAAAATATAATAACAACAAAAACCAGTATGAATTATAGTGTTAACTTTGTATGGTAAATGCATTCACAATCAGATGGTGATTATTGGATGGATGGATGGATACTCTAGATGAAAGACTAGATAGAAATGGAAAGGACTTTTGTTATCATTATCAGTGTTTATATATTATTGTTGTATGCAGTCTAAGTTAAGTTGGATAACAAAATTGTTAATTTTCATTTTGTTTTCAGTTTTAATTTCATATTTAGTCCTCTAATGCATTAAACATTACAGCAAGAAACAAATAAGTCTGTGACATAAACAGACAGGTCAATCAAAATGGGCCTATTTTTATTTGCATTATTTACACATTTGTATGTTTAAATCTTACACCTGAGTATTGATATTGGACTGTAGAAAACTAAAAAGTGCACCAGGAAACATTACATATCTAACATTCTGTTAAACATTTTACTGTAGCCTTAGAAAGTAATTAAAAATTAAAGGTCTGATATATTCATAAAAGAACAAAAAAACAAAACATTTAAATATCTGGTACTTATTTTTCTAGAGTTTGAGAAAGAATTTCTGCAGGCAGTTTTTTTTTGCATTTAGATGCATAGATGATTCAAAATTAGGTATTCAGTTAATGTAATTGAGCAGGCAGTGAAGGATTCAGCGGTATTATGTCTATCTATACTTTTTAGTGCATATTCTTGAAATAAGTTATTTTAAGGTATTTATAACTTACTTTTTAAAATTTAAATGCTCTCAAATTTGGAATGCATTCTGACCATAACATGTCATATGCAAAATTATAGGAAAATGTTATCTGTATTAATTTATAGATGCAAAAATTTGTGATGCTAAATCTCTGTGACATCAAATTTTAAAAAAAAGAGAAAAATTACTCTGTTTTGATGAATAGTTAAGGAAAAAACTGTCAGAGTGATTTTGAATATTCATAAAGCTTGCAAGGTTACCATAACTACTGTTCAAATAAAAAGTTGTGAACCCAGATATTTTGAGTTGAATGCCCAGAAGACCTCTTAAGAATGCTGATTATATTTAAAGTAACAGAACTGTAGATGAGTAATTATCAGAAATGTAGATCACAGAAAGTTGTTTTTGTTGTCCATCTAAAGAATAATGGTTGTGTACCATAATTAAGAGCAAACCATCGATGTAAAGAGCACAAAAGATTCCTTTTCTAAAACATAGTTTTTTGTTAAGTTGTTATTATTTTTTTGATAGATTGGCCAAAGACACTTGTGCAAATGTCGATAGGATACATACATTTTAAGATAGTAACTTTTGCTCTGCATGGTAGAAAAACCCAATTAAAGAAACCAATGCCATCAAGAGAGACAACTATTGAATAATGGTTAGTTTTTTCCTCTTTGTATACTGTCATTTGCAACTTTGACTGACTTACCATATTAGATCGTATCAAAATTATATGACACACTGTGCAAGAGTAATCTTATCTTCTTTAAGTATTTTATTTTTAAAGTATGGAATTTAAAGAAAAAACCTTTTTAACAATGTCTTAAGATGCTCCAAAGAAAAACTTGAATGAAATTTTTAAATATAAAGTGACCTGCCATACTAATTTTGCCACATGATAAATGGATATATCTGACTAAAATTTTTATATTTCAAGTGTAGTTAGTATATATTGAGCATTTAGATGAGTACATAACTTGACTACTGTCATTATGCAAAAAACAGGAAGGTCCCATGAAATTTTTATTTACCCAGGTCAATTCATAGCCTATTCAGATTGTGTGATGTTTCACATGGATCTGCAGCCAATTTTGTCAGTGTTTACTGCTACAATAAAGTGACCTGAAAGGCCTTTAATAAAGACATATAGAGAGCATGCTAACTTGCCACATCTGTGCTCTTCACCAAGATTCTCTTTCTGACACTACCCATACAACGAAAATAAGCTAAAGAATAGTTGAACATCATTTCCACCAACTTAAGTGCAGAAGATGAATAGCATGTGAGAAAGTTTTACTATATAGTATAAAAAAGAGATATAAATAGTTGGCAAGAGGAAATGTCTGGCAAGATATCTGATGAGCCAAAGTTTCAACAATTTCCATTATGAGGTTGAAGACAATAAACACCTTTAATTCCAAAGTCTTTATCCCATAATTAAATATGCAGGCCAGAGTTTTAAAATTACAATCTAGCATGGTGGGAAAATAGAATTGTTGCTTGTAAAAAGACATCTCCAATCTGCTGGGCATATTGTCATTTTGAAGACATACCACATATCATGGTATACTGAGACTTGTCGCTCAAAGTCATCAGAAGGTAGCATCACATTTGACCACAGTTCAGAAGAGCCTTGACACAGATACAAAACAACTAAGTCTTCAGCTGAAAGAAATCTGTTCACATCTCACTGATTGGACAGAGTTAAAGGAAGCTTTCAAAAGAAAATGAGGAACCTGGACCAAACTCTGATATAAAATTTCATTGATTTAATGCTAAACAGGTTTGTTGCAAAAAAAAAATGGCCTGACTAAATATTTAACCAAAAATCTCACTCTATTTTTGTCTTTATTTGCCATTTTCTGAAACACTGGTGAATTGCAATAAAAACAGGCAACCAATGTCTAGCCAGGGCCAGATTAAAGGATTAAAGCACCCTGAGGGCCCTGGATTTTTTTGTTTTTTTGAAGTCACAAAGACTCAAATCCAAAAATGTTACAAATACTAATTTATTACATTTGACGAAAACTTATCAGAAATAGTGCATATTACTTTATTTTTAATTATTTAATAATTTTTTGAGCATTTATCAATGCATTTTTTCATAAACTTTAAAATTGGATTTTACATGAGGCACCTTGTGATGAGATTAGCTTACCTAGCTTGTCATGTGATCTGGCCATGCATCACCACACAGAAGTTGTCAGTTATGGTTACATTAGAACTAATTAGAAAAAAAACCATAATTTTCTAATTTAAAACGTTTTGTCTAATTTTTGGTTATGAATTAATTATTTTGAAACAGTGATGATGCGCTGTTTCTAAAGTAGATCATCAGTTTGTTTTCACGGTTCTAGATAGATACAACTGTTGATTATTTACGCCCAGAAAGCCCTTTTTTAGACTAATTGACAAACAAAACCAACAGAACTATGCCAATATAATGAACACAATAATTAAGAATTAGTTATATTTCTGATTACAGCACTGAAAATAAGCTTTAGGAAGATAGAACAAATTTGAGAACAGGTAGCAAATGTGTTATCTCTTAATGCTAAGTTTGGAACTAACAAAAGATATATGAAACAAACAGTTCATGTGCTCAGGTGACCGTTCAAAGCATCCGTCCAACCTCTTTCTCAGGTAAACTAACAAAATGTATGAGAGCTGTTGAACAGAGACTAAAATCATTTAACAGCCTAACAAAGGACTGGAATTAAATTAAAAAAAAAACAACAGTTGGTTAGAAAGATAAAAAGACAAATGAACTGAAAACATTTAAAAGAAAATAAAAGAAGGAAAAGTTACCTTTCAGTCTTAGTGATGGCAGAAAAGAATCTCAACTGGAGCAGGCAGAAAGTAAAATAAATAAAGCCACCTGTCATTACAGGTGATAGAAATGAGAGTTACAAAAAATGTTCAAAAACAGAATTCAAATTTAAGCTGAAACAACAAAATAGAAATTACAAATCACAAAGACATCAAAAACCAAACCTGAAAAATAAACCTTTAGTTCATATAAACTAAAACAATATCATTAAAAAAGAACAAAGGATTGCAATTGTAAACAACAGGTGAGATTGTAAATACCTATCAACAAAAGTGGTACCAAAATGCTAATAATCACTGGTCAACAAGTGTTTTTCATGAAGCATATGTCAAGGTGTACTTAGTGTAGTTTTTAATGCTGATTTAAAATATACAATTAGTTTTTTGACATCACATACAGTTTTCAAGATGGGAAAGTTTTTTGGTTTTAGCTCATGCATTACATAGAAATTCCAATTAACGACGTGTATGCATGTATTTCATTTACATCATGGAAACATACCTTTAAAATAAACTACATTATTCATTGCTGCATAGTTCAGATGCAGTATTTCATCATCTTAAATTAACCAATCAAGTTTTGTCTGATGGAATAGGTGTTTCAACATCTCAAATTGTCCAGTCATAATTGGTCTGATGAAATATTTCATCATCTCAAATTCAATATAAGTATAACCGTTTGTATCTATTTCCTTACTTGTTTTACAGTGTTAGCAATGTCAAGACAGTGTAGAAATCCTCCTGGTGTGTTTTGTTATGTCTGTGGACAATTTATTGTGAAAGCTCAAACACGTACAAAACACCAGAGATCAAGAAGATTTATAAGCTATAGATGTTTTTTTAAAAAGCTGTACTTCTCCATAATGGTAATTTGAAGTCCTCCATTCCTATTGCACACTTCGTTCATCTTCATGAATCATATGAGAATATGGAACTTTTACTTCATGCCATTGCCTATGAAAGATACTCATGGAAAATATGTGGAGATTTAAAAGTCATTTGAATGTTAATGGGAATGCAGTCAGGTTTCACAAAATACTGTTGTTTATTGTGTCTATGGGATAGTCGGGCAACTGACAGACATTACTCGGAATCAAACCATCAAACTGGCAGACAAGAACATCATACCAGCCAGGACTGTCTAGCGTCAAGAATACACCTCTTGTAGATCCATGTAATGTCCTATTGCCTCCTTTGCACATAAAGCTTGGACTGATGAAACAGTTTGTAAAGACACTAGGGAAGAGAAATGCCAGAGGGTTTGAGTATATTGTAGAAAAGTTTCCCAAAATCACACAGGCGAAGTTGAAAGGGGGTATCTTTGTCAGACGCCAAATTAGAGAAGTACTCAAAGATGTCAACTTCAAGACAACACTGGATGAACTGGAACTGCCTGCCTGGAATGCTTTCAATTGGATCTGTGAGAATTTCTTGGGCAACAAGAAGGCAATGGACTACAAGGATGGCATCAAGAATCTTCTGAAATGTTACTCAGCAATGGGTTGTCGCATGTCACTGAAAGTTCACTTCTTGGACCCCCATCTGGATTTCTTCGCAGATAACCTTGGAGCAGTGTCTGATGAACATGGTGAAAGATTTCACCAGGACATTGGTGCTGTGGAGAAACGGTACCAAGGCTTCTGGAATGACAATATGCTGGCTGACTACTGCTGGACACTTTACCGTGATCAACCAGATCAGGAACACCACAGGAAATCCAAATCACAATGTTTCTAACTCTGTTGTTCTAACTTTGTCTGACCCATTTTTTGTGTATTCACTCTTTGTAGAATGCTAGTGATGATTTTTAACTCAATAAACTCATTTACTTTCTAAAAATAATATGTCCTTATTTACTACGTTAATGATTTCATATATACAAATATGTAAATATTTGCATGTATCTACTGAAAAACTGATACGTGCTGCATACAAATGGAGTGAAATTCTGAAATCAGCATGAAAAATTAGTCTAAAAAGTTGGTTTGCATTCATAATGAGTATAATACATTTAATTTTGTTGACCAGGGTAATGTGCATACATACACATGTTTGTATGTATGTACGAGGGAAAGTAAAAAATTATCCGCACTCTCGTTTTTTTCAATTTATTTACACAAAAGCAGGGGTTAAATAAGTTCGTCATTTTTCTACAGTCTGCTTCCTTTCGATGCACTTGGTCCAGCGGTCCCCAGCCTGCGTATTCCCTCCAAGAAGAAGGTTTTCGGTTGGTCGCGCAACCATTTATGCACTTCTTTATAAAGCATCCGTGAGCGGTCCAGAGAGATGATAGTCGGAAGGCTGCAGGCGGGGTGTTCCACCACCTCAAAACCCAAATGGTTAATGGTTTAAACGGTCTGGCCGGCCGTATGTGGGCGTGCATTGTCGTGCAACAACAAAACCTTCTCCGACAATAGGCTTCGGGTTGTTGGCCAGCACGGCGCTGTATCTTGCACTGGTGATCGTACCCCCTTTTCCAGGTAGTCTTCCGGTATAGGCCCTTTGGAGTCCCAAAAATTGGGTCTTGGCGAGCCAGGGATGTCTCATGCTCTGTCTTTTGGATTCTGGCCCATGGCGATGGACCCACGTTTCATCTCCTGTGCTCAAACATCCTCCGCCTTCGTTGCTGCAGCGGCCGAGTAACCGTCGGCGGACCTCAACACGTTGGCGCTTGTGCTCTGCGGTAAGCTCTCTTGGCACCCATCTCGCGCAGACTTTAGGGAAGCCCAGCTCCTCGTGGATGATTTGGGGGGCAGAACCATGACTAACCTGCCGAGAACGTGCTACCTCATCGATGACAACGCGCCGGTTCGCCATTACCATCTCCCGAGCTTGCTGGATCTTCTCGTCAGTGGTGGTGGAGGGCGACGGGCGTCACTCTTGCCCCGCCACTTTTAAACTTCTCGATCCACTCGTACACACTTCTACGTGCACTGTCGCCGTATGGTGCTAAAAGCCTCCGATGAATTCCAGCCCCTGACACACCTTCGGACCAGAGAAATCGGATCATGCTCTTTGTTCCTCCTTGGTGCACACTGCTAGCGGAGCGGCAGCAAGAACCTTCGATCACGTGACCACAATGGTACCACCTATAAGCACGCGTGACAAACCTAAAGATCTGTTATGGCGAAAGTGCGGATAATTTTTTACTTACCTTCGTATATGTAAATAAATGAACAATAAAGAAAAGAAACAAATTGAAAATAAAACTAGATCGTCGTGCCCAGACAGATGGGGAAATAAATTATATCATATTTACATTGGATTATCTTTCTCACTACATGAAACCGCAGATTTGATATTGAGTTTTATAAACTACTAAGGACATTCAAATGAACCCCATCTAATCATGATTGCAGTGATGGTATTTCAGCCAGTTTTTATTTGAATATCCCTAGTATATACAATTCCTTCATAACTGGCAATTTAATCCTTAAAAGAAACACGTGCTGAAACAAACTCTGATCAGATTTGGGCATATAATTTATGGGATGAATAAGCAAAATGTTTTTTTCATGCCTAAGGAAAACAATTTGTTCTTTTTTTCTTAGAAACCTTATATATAAACTGGAAACTATAAGTTGGAAAGTAATTCTATTCAGCCTTACAAAACTTTTTTTGGATTTGAACTCATGGTTAGATAAGCTGTATGAGATGCATTAAATACTTACTAATCCAGAACATATACAAGATTCTTTTTAAAAGCAACTCGTGTTATTTGACTCATCTGGAACTTTAGTATGGATTTTGGTTTCTATGGTAGCATAAAATTACATTGGTGCTCATTTAACTACTTTAAACATTTTATAGCCTCAGTGTTCAATAAATCATAAATCCATCATCATCATGTTTTATTTTTTAAAAATAATGCTAAAGATATAATACATATTAAAAATTTTAAAATTCATTAGTAAATAAACAAAAATATTTACTTATTCAAAAAAATATCTTATAATTTCTTTAACTTTTTCCATGCTCGCACAAAGATTGCTGTTGTAGCCTTCCAGAAGCTCCCCTGTACTTTTAAAAGCTTTATAAAAGATATTTAATTCAGTGCATATCTTATAAGGTTCATGCCAAAGTTTTAAAAAGTCAGGGTTATAATAACTTGTTCACTGTTTTCATTTCAAATACGATAGGATATTTTTTAATGTAGCTTTTAGCTCATCATCTTATGTCAGGTAGGTTTTTAGCAATCGTCTTAATCCTTACTAATTTGTCAACTTAACTTTTGTATGATCCAAATATCCACTTTATACTCCACATTTTGTGTTACCTGCTGGTTTGTGACTCTTTCACAAATGTTATTTTACCTGAAATGTCTCAGAAAATAACATCAGTAAACAATAATAAATTGCATGGCTGGACTTCCTGAGTGCTTCCCCATTATTTTAACCTACATTCATCTAATGGCCTAACTTCATTCCTGTACTTTTATGTTTTCCACTGACAAATTGTTTATTCCATAGTTTACGTTTATTATTTTCATTAGGTTTCTCCTCTTCTCTATCATTTTTCTTCTTTGTGCCATCATTTTCTGTCACAGCAAAGCAGCATTTCGTTTGATTAACGGCACACAGAGAATTGCCATGTCACGGACAGTATCCAGCAGCAGCTTCTGGCAACCCCATACTGGTCCAAGTTCTGGTGAATTCTGTTAGAATCTTACAAATTAGGGCACCAAGACAGACCAGACTAGAAGAAATGTTCCAGCAGATCTGATAGCCTATGCAATAAATAAGTAGAATAAAGGTCACCCTGCAGACAGAAGCAACAGTTTTACCTCATACTTGATGAAACTCTGTCACTCCACTTTGTGTTCTGAGGGCCGACTACACAGCATGGCTACAATTTTCTGATTGAAAAATAATCCCTATTTGCTCTTTTCCCTACTGTGATAATAATCTGTCCCAATCTCTTATTTTCGAAGAACAAATTCCTAAAGTTTGAATAGCATCAAAGTCGTGACATTTTCCATAAATAACCTAGTCTTTTAGAGAGACTATATGAACTGATGTCCACAATTTTTGGATAAGCAACAAACAACGACAGCATGGAGAAATGTTTTTTTATGAAGTGTGTCAGGATCAATCCCTGTAGTTTGGCTATTTTCATTTATTCTTTTGCTAATTCTATAATGGTAAACTTTGTGGTTGAAAATGAATAGTAAATTTAAAAAAATAAAATATTACTGAATATCTATTGCAGAAAAAATGCATTGTGTAATGAAAGATTACTTATGCTTCATGTATATTTGCATATTGTGAAGAAATAATCACTTTTCAAAAAATTAAACTTGTTTTATAATAGAATTTCGTGAATAAAAGTTAAAGTTGTGCACATTGTTTAATTGAAAAATAATGTGTTTCAGATAAATTTCATTCTAGCAGTAAAAATCTATTAGCGTTAACGTCATAAAGTACTCCAACAGAACAAAGGTATCAGTGTTCGACATAAAGTCCTCTCTGCAGGAGAAGCATCGTTAGACATTAGTATAACAAGAAAGTTTTGAAATACTCTAAATTAATAAGTGCATTATTGTTTGGTCATATTTATTAACAGCATGAACTACTCTATACAAGCGTCTTGTAGTTGTAGTAAACACAGTAATTGTTTATGTCAAATTTTGGTTTATTTGAAATTCCACGAAGTTTTCAATCATAATAAGCTGCGCCCTATTGTTTTATTTAGGTTTAGTTTCGCAGAAAGGCCTTTAATATCACAATATCTTACTGTTTTAATATGATGTTCCTTCTAATATTATATACAGCGATGCATTCTCCATGACACTCGTCGGCTTTGCGTACTTGTAGTAATGATTCTAAACTATTCCTAATTATACTAGTGAAAATTCACTATTAATCAAACTATTGTCAACGAATACTAGATGTAATACTATTTAAATTTATTTTCGGTCCCAAACCATAACCTCCTCTTTTTTGAATCCTAACTTTTAGTCCGACCAAATATTTTCCAGTAAGTTCAAGATTTGAGATACACAAATACCAAACCGCTGCTTGCTGCTCTTTTGAAATGAAAAAAAGGGGCTCTGTTTCCAAATCGGTCGCATCTGAAATCTGCTTGAAAGAAGATGTCACAACAACGACAGATACGACATTTGACGGCCACAGAACTTGCTGGAGGGATTACTTTTCCGAAACAATTTATTGTCACATGGCATCTAATCTTAGCGTAGGCCAGGGTTGCACTTCTGTTAATACTACTGCTAAACGCCATGATAAGGACTGATCCTGTGGAGAATCGGTTTATTTTTGTGCACGCGAACTTACGCCATTTTAGCTACAGATTGAAGAGAAATGGAAACGTCGTTTTTCCTTTAAAACAAAGAGGTTCAAGAAAAGCGTGAGAAATTGTTACTTTCAGACTAACTCAGTATTCACTTACATCTGATTTTTCCATTAAGACTATGACATTCAGATAATCAAATAACAAACAAAAGTAGTAGAAATAAGGTAACTGGCTTGGCGGTCGTATAGTCCGTGTGTTCTGCTGGCATTTAAATCGGTCTGATGGAGAGGTCGTGCCACAGCTGAGGTCTCTCTGTCTACACCTCGTGCACTTTTCTTTTTTTATTATTTCTGGTAGTAAATATCGACACCCAGATGTAATTTTTGTGGTAGGCCTGAGTTTAGGATGTAGAGTTCTGGTCACCAGGATGCATTCATCTCGGAATATGAAGGAATCTAACACATTGCATTCATGAAATGTATGGAGAAATATGGCCCCATTTTACTGAGAAATTTTTCTACTGATTCTTTAATGTTTGTAGGTATTTTTCAGCTTCTGCGTGCGATTTCAACAGTTGAATTGTTTTATCTAAGATCTGAAAATGTTGCACAGCTGACACTTGCTCATTTTCCTTTTTTCTTCTGTCTTTAGGTCACCTGGAACTGCTCTGGACACCGTGTCGGAGTTACACATTTTAGTACCTTTCTTGCAGAATATCCCAGTGTCGTATGCCAGCCATCGAAGTAGAAGTTTCTGGGGTCTTCTATGGACTTTGTACAGTGGCTTATGTTGAATCGATTCCAGTAGCTTGTGATCTGAGAGGTTCTATCGTAAGTGTAAAAGCCACTGCGAATGTTGTTTTCTCTATCTCTACTAGTGTCAGCGATCGCGATGGTAGTATTCTGGCTGGTCACACAGTCAGAACCACAGTATCCTAGTTCCGCTGATGGATTAGGCAGGAATTCTGATAAATATTCTACTGTCCCCTGTAGACTCTGTACCTCATTATAATCTCTGGGCTCTTGGTCACTGCTTCGATTTTCTTTGGAGCAAGCGTTAACTCCTCCTGGCCATCAAATTCTAACCGAGATACCATGAAAACAGATTTCTTTAGGTTTAAGCTGAATATATTTTTGGCAGGTTCGTCCACACCCTGGATTATCCCATCATCAGTGGCGGACTTTAAACCCCTTTAGACCCTTGAATGCTTCTAGGAATTTTCTCTGAAATATTTCTGAAGCTACATTCAGCCCAAACGGAAGCCCAAGTTATCGGTATCTACTAAATAGTGCCACGAAGTTGGTGAGGTAGCTAAATTCTTTATCTGGGACACAGAGCTATTATCCTGACGTCATGTCAACCTTGGAGAACACTCGAGGCTTTTCCAGTCTCGGCAGGACTTCTAGGGTAGATAGTAGATATCTCTCATGCACAAGTATTTTATTCAAGTTCCTTGGATCTAGACAGACTCTGAGTGACTTTCTCTTCTTTTTTGAATTGATATCTGAGACACCCATGGGTTTGGCATGTCTACTTTCGCTATGATGCCTCTGTTAGTCATTTCATTGAAGTATGCTTTTTGGAAGGGTTAGCGTGATATCGAGCTAGATTGTCACAAAAGAGTGCGTACTATTTCAAAGCTGCCCATTTCACTAGATTTGAAAATATCTTTACATCTGTTCACACCTGGCGGATAGATTCGTGCGTTTTCAATCAAACTGCACCTGTTTGAAGTTACATAGTTTATTCACGAGCTTGACAGTAGAGGCTTGGGATCACCTTCTGCCACTTGGAAATTAATGGTGTATATTCCTCCACTTGCCAAATTTCTCATCTTCATAAACACTTTGCCCAGGATGCGACTTTTGGTTTAGTCATACATTTTAGCACAACCTTGGAGGGCTCTGGGTTTTTCTTTTCAACATATTTTGGGCATGACACAAACTGTTCCTCCACAGTCTATTTGTAGTGTAATTGTGAAAGAGTTTCGCATAGACAGGACTATTCGTGTCCTTTTATGCCATATTATGGATTGAGTATACTTTTTCTACAGATAAGATTTTCACTTCGGATTCAAATTCTCTTGACTCATTTTGAGTCTGAAGAGTTCAGTGATACCCTATGAGTTTTCTGAGATTCATTTTCTGCTGATATATGCGAAAAGTGATCAATTCTGGGACATTTCATACATTTCTTATTCTGTAAGGACACTTTCTTTATGTTTTTCATGCTCAACAGGTAGTCTACAATGAGCGGTCTCTATCCTTTTTGTTTCACTTCCTTTCTCTCGCAAATATCATTCATTTTCTTCCTTGAATCTTCCTTAGCAACACAGATGCCGATACAAACCAGATAGAGTTAGTCTTTCAATTAATAGTTTACAGGTTTCTCGCTCTCGAATTTCCCCTTTGAATCTGATCCAGTCCCCAACCAAAGAGTGGTGCACGTGCTCAAAAAAAACAGCACAGGAACACTAACATCCATAACACAGAAACGTGGCTATCAAACATTTTCTTTAGCTGTTTCATCTGTCTGACTGAAGGAATCGTACTGTAGAATTCTGTCTCCATCAAATTTCACTAATCAGATTTTGATATCATCTTCATCTTCGCACTCTAAGTAAACAACGATTCCAATTTATTCTATAAACTGGAAAGTGAATAAAGCAAACTTGCTCTTTGATATTCACTACTTTCATTATCAACTTTCGTGATGGTTCACTAATCAGTAAACGTTTCTATGAAAAGATTACATTTATAAATCTGATATTTTAGTAATAGCAACGAGCTGGAATGGAAGAGCTGTTGCCATGTTCTTAGTACCAAAATCAAGGTGGAATGTAAGAGCTGTTGCTATGATTATAGTACCAGCAGCGTGGTGGAATGTTAGAGCAGTTGTCATGTTTTTAGTATAAGAAGCCTGGTGGAATGTACGAACTGTTGCCATGATTCTAGTGCCAACAGTGAGGTGGAATGCAAGCTTTGAACATGTTTTTAGTACCAGCAGCGAGTGAAATGCAAGAGCTGTTGCCATGTTTTTAGTATCAGAAGCGTGGTTCAAAGAAAGAGCTGTTGCCATGTTCTTAGTACGAGAATACAGCTGCAATGTAAGAGCTGTTGTCACGTATTTAGCATCAGAAACGTGCTGGAATGTAGGAACTGTTGCCAAGTTTATATTACGAACTGTGTGGTGGAATGTAAGAGCTGTAGCCATGTTCTTAGTATCAGAGGACGGGTGTAATGTAA
Source organism: Nautilus pompilius (assembly GCA_018389105.1). Classification (NCBI taxonomy): domain Eukaryota; kingdom Metazoa; phylum Mollusca; class Cephalopoda; order Nautilida; family Nautilidae; genus Nautilus; species Nautilus pompilius. The sequence goes on along the minus strand of JACATO010000626.1, from coordinate 820,470 downwards.
AAGCAGTGGTCACGTTTTTAGTATAAAAAATGTGGTGGAATGTAGGTAGGAACTGTTGCTATGTTTATAGTACAAACAGTGTGGTGGAATGTAAGAGCAGCGGCCATGTTCTTAGTACCAGCAGCCTTGTGGAATGTAAGAGCTGTAGCCATGTTTTAGTAACAACATCGAGGTGGAAAGTCGGAGTGGTAGCCATGTTTTTAGCATCAGAAAAGTGGTGGAATGAAAGGGCTGTTGTCAAGTTTATAGTACCAACTGTGTGGTGGAATGTAAGAACTGTAGCCATGTTCTTAGTATCAGAGGACGGGTGGAATGTAGGAGCTGTTGCCAAGTTTATATTACCAACTGTGTGGTGGAATGTAAGAACTGTAGCCATGTTCTTTGTATCAGGGGGACGGATGGAATGTAAGAGCTGTTATCATGTTTATAGTACAAACAGTGTGGTTTAATTTAAGAGCAGTGGCCATGTTTTCTGTACCAGCAGTGAGGTGGAAAGTCAGAGTGGTAGCCATGTTTTTAGTATCAGTAGCGTGATGGAATGTAGGAGCTGTAGCCATGTTTTAGTAACAGGAGCGAGGTGCAAAGTCTGAGTGGTAGCCATGTTTTTAGTTTCAGAAACGTGGTAGAATTTAGAAGCTGTCATCAAGGTTATAGTACCAGCACCGTGGTAGAATGTAAGAACTGTAGCCATGTTCTTAGTATCAGAGACCTGGAGGAATGTAAGAGCAGTTGTCATGTTTTTAGTACCATTAGAGTGGTGGAATGTACGATCAGTTTCCATATTTTTTTTTACAAACAGCGAGTTGCTATATAGGAGCTGTTGCCATTTTTAGTATCAGCAGCGTGTTGTAATATACGAGTTATTGCCCTGTTTTTAGTACCAACAGCGAGATGGAATTTAAGAGCAGTTGCCATGCTTTATCATCAACAGTGTGTTGGAATGGAAAAGCAGTTGCCGTGTTTTTAGTACCAATAGCGTGGAGGAATGTGAGAGCTGTTGTCATTTTTTAGTACTAGATGCGAGTTGGAATGTCGGAGTTGTCACCATGTTCATGGTACCAATAGCGTGGAGTAAAGTAAGAGCTGTTGGCATGTTTTTAGTATCAGAAGCATGGTGGATTGTCGAAGATATAACCATGTTTTTACTCGGTAGATCAAGGTGGAATGTCGGAGATGTAACCATGTTCATAGTACAAGCTGTTTTACAATGTTTCATACCACCAGGGAGGTGGTATATAAAAGTTTTTTGGATATTTTTTGTACCAACAGCGCTGTGGAATGTAACGGTTGTTGCCAACTCTTTAGTATCATGAGCCTGGTAGAATGTCGGAAGCTTAACTATATTTTTATGAGCAACAACGTGTTGGAATGTCATAGCTGTAACCATGTTTATAGTACCAACAGGGATGTGGAATATCGGAGTTGTAATCATGTTTGTAGTATCAGGAATGTGGTGCAAGGTAAAAGCTGTTGCCATGTTTCTAGTACCAGCAGCTTTGTGGAATGTAAGTGTAAGAGCTGTTGCGTTGTTTTTATTTACAGCAGAGAGGTGGAATATCGGAGTTAACCATGTTTGTAGTATCAGAATTGTGATGGAATGTAAATGCTGTTGCGATGTTTTTTATCAGTAAGATTGTGGAATGTAAAGGTTATTGCCATGTTTCTATTCCCAGCAGCGAGATGGAATATCGATGTTGTAGCCATGTTTCTAGTACCAAAAGCTAGGTGTAATCTAAGAGCTGTTGCGATGTTTTTAGTATCAGCAGCGAGGTGGAATGTAGGAGTTGTAACCATGTTTTTGTATTAGTAGTGTGGTGGAATGTAAGAACTGTTACGATGTTTTTAGTAACAGCTGCGAGGTGGAATATCTGTGTTGTAGCCTTGTTTTTAGTATCAGATGTGTGGATGAATGTCAGCTATTGCCATAATTTTAGTCAACAGCGAGGTGGAATGTAACAGCTGTTTCGATTTTTTTTAGTAACAGCATCGAGGTGGAATGTCTGATTTTTAGTCCAGTTATTAGTATCATGAACATATTGGAATGTCGGATCTTAACAATGTGTTTTACTGCCAACAGCGAGCTGGAATGTAGGATCTGTTGTATTGTTTCTAGTACCAACAGCTTTGTCGAATGTAAGAGCTGCTGCGATGTTTTTAGTAACAGAAGCGAGGTGGAATGTCGGAGTTGTAACCATGGTTGTAGTATCAGGAGGGTGGTGGAAGTAAAAGCTGTTGCCAAGTTTTTATCAGAAGTATGATGGAATGTAAACGCTGTTGCCATATTTCTAGTACCAACAGCGTGGTGTAATGTAATAGTTGTAGCCATGTTTTTAGTAACATAAGCGTGGATGAATATCCGAGCTGTTGGCATGATTTTAGTACCAAAAAGCGAATTGGATTGTAAGAACTGTTGCCATGTTTTTCATCAGAGGTATGGTGGAATGTAGAGACTGTTGCCATGTTTCTAGTCCAAACAGCGTGGTTGAATGTAGGTGCTGTTGTAATGTTTTAGTACCAACTTCAAGGTGGAGTGAAAGAGCTGTAGGAGCGAATATCGAAATTGTTACCATGATTGTTGTATCAGAAATGTGGTAGAATGTGTAAGATGTTGCCATGTTTCTAATACCAGCAACGAGATGATATGTCGAAGTTGTAACCATGTTTTTAGTACCTACAGCGAGGTGGAATGTAAGAGCTGGTGCGATGTTTTAATAACAGCAGTGAGATGAATGTCGGAGTTGTAACCATGTTTTTTGTAATAGAAGTTTGGTGGAATGTAAGAGGTTTTGCGATGTTTTTAATAATATCAGCGAGGTGGAATGTGGAGCCAAGTTAATTGTATCAGAAACTTCGTGGAATGTAAAAGCGGTTTCCATGATTCTACTACCAACAGCGAGACGGAATGTCGACGTTGTAACCATGTTTTTAGTACCAACAGCCAGGTGGAATGTAGGATCTGGTGCCATGTTTTTTCGTTCTAGCAGCGTGATAGAATTTAAGCGCTTTTGACATGTTTTTTTTAGTATCCATAGCGTAATAGATTGTAAGAGCTTTTCCAATGTTATCATTAACAGCAGTGTGACAGAATGTAAGAGTTGTTTCCATGTTTTTAATACCAAAGGCGGGAATGATATAAGAGCTTTTGCCATGATTTTAGTACAAACAGCGAGAGATTGGAAGAGCTCTTGTCGTTTTACTTAATAGCAGGGCTATAGAATATAAGAGCTGTTGCATAGTTTTCACTTCCAGCAGAATGATAGAATGCAAGAGCCGTTGTCATATTGTAAGAACCAACGACGTAATAGATTGTGAGAACCTTTGCCATGTTTTTCTTAACAGCAGCGACATAGAACGTAATGGTTGTTGCCATGTTCTTAGATCCAGCTTTGAGATAGAAGGAAAGAGCTGTTGCCATGTTTTTAGTACCAACAGCATGATAGATTGTTAGGCCGTTTGCCATACTTTCATTACGAACAGCTTGAAAGATTGTAATAGCTTTTGCCATGATTTTAGTATAAGCTGCGAGAGAGATTGAAAGACCTTTTGCCGTCTTGCGTAACAGCAGCGTTATAGGATATAAGAGCTGTTGCATAGTTTTTAGTATCAACAAAGTGATAGATTGTGAGAGCATTTGCCATATTTTTCTGATTAGCAGCTTGATAGAATATAAGAGTTCTAGCCATCTTCTGAGTACCAGCATCGTGATAGAAGAAAAGAACTGTTGCCCTGTATTCAGTACCTACAGCGTGAAAGATTGTTAGATGTTTTGAATGTTTAACGGAACAGCAAGGTTATAGATTGTGAGAGATTTTGCTATATTTACAGTGACAACAGCGTGAGCGAATGCAAGAGCGTTTGCGATGCTTTTAGTACCAATTGCGACTTGGAATGTCTGCGCTGTTTCCATGTTTTTACTACCAACAGGGTGATAGATTGATAAACCGTTTGCCATGCTTTTATTACCAAATGCTTGAAAGATTGTAAGACGTTTTGCTATGTTTTTAGTACAAGCAGCGAGATAGATAGATTGATCTATCTTTTGTCGTGTTACTTAACAGCAGCGTTATACAATGTAAGACATTTTGCTCTTATCATATCAGTGTGATAGAATGCAAGATCTCTTGCATTGTTTTTAATACCAACAACGTGATAAATTGTGAGAACATATGCCATGTTTTCCTTAACAGCAGCGTGAAAGAATGTAAGAGTTTTTGCAGTGTTCTGTGTTCCAGCATCGTGAATGAAGGTAAGAGCTGTTGCCATGTTTTTCTTAGCAACAGGGTGATAGACTGTCAGAGCTTTTGCTAAGTTTTCGTTCCAGCAGAATGATTAAAATATATGAGATATTTCCATGTTTTTAGTATCAGCCTTTTGGTGGAATGTCATAGCTGTTGCCATGTTTTTATTTCAAGCAGAATGATAGATTGCAACCGCTGTTGGCATATTGTTAGAACCTACAACGTGATTGATTGTAGGAGCTTTTGCCATATTTTTCATACCAGCAGTGTGAGAGAATGTACTAGCTGTTGGTATATTTTTAGTAACAGCAGCGTGTTAGAATGTAAGAGATGGTGCCATGTTACTAATACAAAAAGCGCGATAGATTGTAAGAGCTTTCTCGATAATTTACGTGAACGCAGCATGTGAGAATGGAAGAGCATGTGCTATGGTTTCAGTAACAGCAGCTTTGTAGAATGTAAGAGCTTTTGCTATGTTTTTATTTCCTGCAGCTTGCTGTTGCGGTATACTTAGTACCAATAGCGTGATCGAGGTAAGTGCTATGGCCATATATTTCTTAACAGCTGAATCAAAGTGATGATGCCATGTTTTTAGTATCAGCTGCGTGATAGAAGGTAAGAACTTTTACCATGGTTTTATTTCCAACAGCGTGGAAAATTGCAAGAGATTTTGCTTTGCTTTCATTACCAGCAGCGTGAGCGAATGCAAATGATTTTGCCATGATTTTGGTATCAACTGCCATCTGGAATGTCTGAGCTGGTGCCAATTTTTTCTTCAATGCAGCGAGATAGATACTCATAGCATTTGCCATGTGTTTAGTACCAACAGAGTGATAGATTGTCAGAGCTTCTGTCATATTTTCGTAACTTCATTGTGATAGAATGTAAGAGGGGTTTCCACGATTTTAGCACGAACAGTGTGATAGATTAGAAGAGATATTGCTACCTTTTCATTACCAGTAGGGTGATAGAATATAAGAGGTTTCCATGTTTTTAGTACTAACATCGTGATAGATTGTAAAAGCTTTTGCCATGTTTTTATTAGAAACAGCGTGATAGAATTTAAGTGCTTTTGCCATGTTTTAGGCATTGCAGCTATGCTATGTTTTTCGTTCCACCCCAATTATACAGTGGAATGAAAGAGCAGTTGCGATGTTTTTAGTATCAACAGCGTGATAGAATATAAGTGCTTTTGCTATGTTTTTCGTAACTTCAGTGTGGTAGAATGTATCAGCTGTTTCTACGTTTTCAATACCAACATCGTGATAGACTGTAAGAGCTTTTGCCATGCTTTTAATACCATCAGCTTGGAAGATTGTAAGACCCTTTGTATGTTTTTAGTACAAGCAGCGTGATAGAATTTAAGAGTTTTTGACATGTTTTAGGCATTAATAGCTCTTGCTATATTTTTCGTTCCAAAACAATGATACAGTAGAATGCAAGAGCAGTTGCCATTTTTTAGTACAAAAAGCATGATAGATTGTGAGAGCTGGTGCCATTTTTCAGTAACAGCAGCGTGGAAAATTTATGAGCTTTTGCTATGCCTTCATTACCAGCAGCGTGAGCGAATGCTTGAGGTTTTGCGATGATTTTAGTACCAACTGCGATCTGGAATGTCTGAGCTGTAGCCATGTTTTTCTTACTAGCATCGTGATAGATTCTCATAGCTTCTGCCATATTTTTAGTACCAACAGAGTGATAGATTGTAAGAGCTTTTGCCAAGTTTTTACTCAAAGCAGCTTGTTAGAATGCATAAGCTTTTGCTATGTTTTTCGTTACGTCAGTGTGATAGAATGTAAGAGCTGTTTCCACGTTTTTAGCACCAACAGCGTGATTGATTATTAGAGCTATTGCTACTTTTTCATTACCAGCAGTGTGATAAAATATAAGAGATGTAGCCATGTTTTTATTATCAACAGCGTGATATATTGTAAGAGGTTTTGCTACCATTTCATTACCAGCAGTGTAATAGAATATAAAATATATTGCCATGTTTTTTTTTTAACAACAGCGTGATAGATTGGAATAGCTTTTGCCATGTTTTTCCTAATAGCAGATTGTATTAATGCTACTGCTTTTGCCATGTTTCTCTTAACATCAGTGTGATAGAATGTTAGAGCTGTTTCGATATTTTACGTGAAAGCTGCGTATTAGAATGTAAGAGCTGTTGCCATGCATTTAGTACCAACAGCGTGATCCAGCTAAGTGCTATTGCCTTATTTCCCTTAACAGCAGCATGATAGAATCTAAGAGCTGATTCCATGTTTTTAGTTTCAGCATCGTAATAGAAGGTAAGAGCTGTTGCCATGTTTTTAGTACCAACAGCGTGAAACATTGTAAGGGCTTTTGCAATATTTTCAGTACCCGCAGCTTGTGTGGATGCAAGAGCTTTTGCGATGGTTTTAGTTCCAACTGCGACCAGGAATGTCTGAGCTGTTGCCATGTTTTTCTTACCAGCAGCGTGATAGAATGTAAGACCTTTTGCCCTGCTTTTAATACCAACAGCTTGATAGATAGTCTGAGCTTTGTAGTGTTTATAGTACACGCAGCGAGATAGATTATAAAAGCTTTTGATGTTCTATGTAACAGCAGCGTTATAGAACGTCAGACATTTTTCTGTTTTCTTTACCAGCATTGTGATAGAATGTAAGAGCTATTGCAATGACGTTACTACCAACAGCCTGATAGATTGTAAGAACTGTTGCCGTGTTTTACATATTAAGTGCTTTTGCTACGTTTTTCGCTCGTCCAGAATGATAGAATGTAAGAACTGTTTCCATGTTTTTAGTATCAGCCTCTTGATTGAATGACATAGCTGTAGCCATGTTTCTATTTCAAGCATAATGATAAAATGAAAGAGTTGTTGTCATATTGTCAGAAGGAACAATTTGATAAATTGTGAGAGCTTTTGCCATATTTTTCTTTACAGCATCGTGATAGAAGGTAAGAGCTGTTGCCATGTTTTTAGTACCAACAGTTTCAAAGATTGTAAGAGCTGTTGCCATGTATAACGTGACAGCAGCGCAGTAGATTATAAGAGATTTTGCTTTGTTTGCAGTACCAGGAATGTGAGCGAATGCAAGAGCTTTTGTGATGCTTTTGGTACCAACTGCGATAATAAATATCTGAGCTGTTGCGAAGTTTTTCGTACAAGCGCTTGATAGAATGTAAGAGCTGTTCTGCCTTGTTTTTAGTACCAACAGCGTGATAGAATTTAAGTGCTTTTGCCATATTTTTGGTATGAAAAGCATTTTTCGTTTTTCTATGAAGCAGGATGACAGAATTCAAGTGCTGTTGCAATGACATTAGAAACAACAGCGTGATAGATTTTAAGAGCATATCAATTTTGTCATTATCAGCATTGTGATATAAAATAAGGACTGTTGCCATGTTTACGTATTAAGAGATTTTGCAACGTTTTTAGTTCCATAACAAAGATAAAATGTAAGACCTGTTTACCTGTGTTTTGTATCAGCATCTTGGTGGAATGGCATACCTGTCGCCATGTATTTATTTCAAGCAAAACGATAGAATGCATGAGCTGTTGCGATATTTTCAGAAACAACAACTAGATAGATTTTGAGAACTTTCCCATATTTGTCTTAACAGCAGTGTGATAGAATCTAAGTGCTGATGCCATGTTTTTAGTATCATTATCGTGATAGAAGGCATGAGCTGTTGCATGTTTTTAGTACCCACAACGTGAAAGATTGTAAGTGAATTTGCAATGTTTCAGCACCTGAAACTTGTGAGAATGCCAGAGATTTTGCGTTACTTCTAGTACCAACTGCGAGGAGGAATATCTGAGCTGTTTCTATGTCTTTCTTAACACCAGTGTGAGATTGTAAGAGATTTTGCCATATCTTTCATACAAGCAGCGTGATACAATGTCAGAGTTTCTAATATATATATAACGTAACAGAAACGAGAAAGAATGTAAGTGCTTTTGCCATGTTTTACATATCAGAAGCACAATAGAATATAAGAGCTTTTGTAATGTTATCATTAGAAGCAGGGTGATAGAATGTAAGAGCTGTTGCCATGTTTTGTTTTTAGTACAATCATCGAGAAAGATTGTAAGAGCTTTTGCCATGTTTTACCTAACATCAGCGAGATATATTTATAATATTTTGCTATGTTTTCAGTACCAGTAGCGTGAGAGAATGAAAGAGCGTTTGCGATGCATTTAGTACCATATTGCGAGGTAAAATGTCTCTGCTGAGAGTGTCAGAGCTTTTGCTATGTTTTCCATACAAGCAGCGTGACAGAATGTAAGGGCTTTTGCCATGTTTTTATTACACTCAGGGTGAGAAGATGTAGGAGCTTTTTCCATGTTGTACGTATAAGCAGCTTGATAGATGATAAGTGCTTTTTTATTATTTCACTATCAACAGTTTCATAGAATATAAGAGCTGTTGCCATGATTGATACCAAATGCGTGATTGAATGTAAGTGCATTTGCGATGTTTTTATTTTCAAAAGGTAGATAAAATGTAGAAGCTTTTGCCATGTTTTACGCAAGAAGAAATCTTGCCATGTTTTATTACCATCGTTGTAATAGAGGGAAGAGCATTTGACATCTCCTTAGTTCCATCATCGAGAATGAATGTTAGAGTTATTGCCTCGTTTTTAGTACCAGCAGCGTTATAGGAGACTAGTGGTTTCAATGTTTTTAGAACCAACATCGAGCTAGTTTATAATAGATTTTGCTATCTTTTCATTACCATGAGTGTGACAGAATGTAAGAGCTGTTGCCATGTTTATAGGTACAGAAACTTCGATGAATGTCAGAGCTTTTGCCATTTTAAGTATCAGCTGATAGATGGCATGTGATAGCTTTTTCACTATTTATATTTCCAGCAGCCTGATAAAATGCAAGAGCTGTTGCCATGTTCTTATTACCAATAGTGTGAAGGATTGTAAGAGCTTTTGCCATGTTTATCCTACAAACAGCTTTATAGAATGATAGATCTTTTGCAATGTTTTTCGTAACGTCAGAGTGAGAGATTGCAAGAGCTGTGGCCATGTTTCACGAACCAACAGCGTGTGAGAATGCCAGAGATTTTGCGATACTTTTAGTACCTATTGCGAGGTGGAATATCTGAGCTGTTGCCATGTTTTTCTTATCAACTGCGTGAAAATGTATGAGATTTTGCCATGTCTTTCATACAATCAGAGTGATAGAATGTAAGCGCTTTTGCCATGTTTTAAGTATAAGAAGTGTGATAGAATAAAAGAGCATTGCAATGTTATCATTATCAGCAGGGTGAAAGAATGTTGGAGCCGTTACCATGTTGTATGTAAGTATTAAGAGCTTTTACTGTATTTTTTAGTTCCAGCAGGTTGAGAGAATGCTAGAGCTGATGCCATGTTTTATCCATCAGAAGTGTGATGAAATATAAGAACATTTGCAATGCTATCATTATCAGCAGTGTGATAGAATGTAAGAGATGTTGCCATGTTTTTAGTACCAACAGCGTGATAGAATGTAAGCGGTTTTGCCATGTTTAAGGCATTAACAGCTTTTGCTATGTTTTTCGTTCCAGCAGAATGATAATGTAGAATGTAAGAGATGTTGCCATGTTTTTAGTACTAACAGCCAGACAGAGTGTAAGTGCTTTTGCCATGTTATACGTAATAAGAGGATATGCTATGTTTTATGTTTCCAATGGCCTGATAGAATGCTAAACCTGTTTCCATGTTTTCAGTTCCAACAGCGTCAGAGATTATAAGCGCTTTTGCTATCTTTTCTTTACCAGCAGTGTGATAGAATATAAGAGCTGCTGCTTTGTTTTTTAGTACCAACAGCGTGATAGATTGTAAGAGCTTTTTCCGTGTTTTACGTAATATGAGCTTATGCCATGTTTTTTGATTCCAGTGGCGTGATAGAATGTAAGAGGTTTAGCCATGTTTTAGGCATTAACAGCTTTTGCAATGTTTTTCGTTCCAGCAGAAGGATAGAATGCTAGTGCTGTTACCATGTTTAACTTCAAAGAAGCGTGATAGGATACAAGTGCTTTTGCAATGTTATCATTATCAGTAGTGAAAGAATGTAGGAGCTTTTGCCAAGTTTACAATACCAACAGCGTGAGCGATTTTAAGAGATTTTGCCATTGTTTTCGTATCAGCAGCTTGATAGAATGCTAGTGCTGTTTGCCATGTTTTATGTATAAGGATAGTAATAGAATATAAGATCTTTTGCAATGGTATCTTTATCAGCAGTGTGATTGAATGTAAGAGCTGTTTCCATGTTTTGAGTATCAGCCGCTTGGTATAAAGTGATAGCTGTTGCCATGTTTTTTCCAGCAGAATGATAGAATTCAAGCGCTGTTGCCATATATTTATTACTAACAAGGACATAGATTGTGAGAGTTTTGCCATATTTTTCGTTCCCGCAGCGTGATAGAATGTAAGAGCTTTTGCCAATTTTTTAGAACGAAAAGCGAGATAGATAGTAAAAGCTTTTGTCATGCTTTTTGTACCAACAGCTTGATAATTTGTAAGATCTTTTTCATCTTTTTAGTACCAACAAATGATAAATTGTAAGAGATTTTGCCATTTTTACGTATTATGAGCTTTTGCTGTTTTCGTTCCAGCAGAATGACAGAATGTAAGAGCTGTTGCCGTGTTTTTAGTACAGAGTGATAGATTGTGAGCGGTCGTGCCATATTTTTTATACCATCAGCGTGATAGAATGTAGGAGCTCTTGCATTGTGTTACGTAAAAAGAGCATATGCTATGTTTTTTCGTTCCAGCAGCTTGATAGTTTGTCAGAGCTTTTTCCATATTTTACGTGACAGAAGCGTGTTAGAATGCAAAAGGTTTTGCTATGTTTTTAGAAACAGCAGAGTGATAAAATGTAAGAGATTTTGCTATGTTTCTCGTACCACAGCGTCAAAGAAATCAAGCTCTTTTGCAATGTTTTTATTACGAACTGCCTGATGGATTGTTAGAGATTTTGCTATGTTTTACGTAACAGTATCGTGATAGAATATAAGAGTTTTTGTAATATTTTTTACACTGGCAGCGTGATTGAACGTAAGTGCTCTTCCCATGATTTTAATAACAGCTGCTTGGTGGAATGTGATAGCTATTCCTTTGTTTTTCTGCACCAACAGCGTGAAAGAGTGTAAGAGCTTTTTACAATTTTTTCGTACCAGAAGTGTGACAGAATGTCAGTGCTTTTTCCATATCACATGTAAAAGCTGCACCAGAGGAAGTAAGAGCATTTGCTATGTCTTCTTAGCAGATTTGTGGTAGAATGTAAGAGTTTTTACATGTATTTTGCGCCAGCAGCGTGATATAATGAAAGAGCTGTTGCCATGTTGTTAGTAACAACATCGTGATAGACTCTAAGTGGTTTTTCCATATTTTACATGACAGCAGCCTGTTAGAATATCAAAGGTGGTTCCTTGTTTTTATTACCAGCAGCATGATAACATGTAAGAGCTTTTTCTATGTTACACGTACCAGAGGCAAGATAGAAAATAAGAGATTTTGCTATTTTGGTTACCAGCATTGTGGTAGAATGTAAGCGCTTTTGCCATATATTTTGGCTCCAGCAGCTTGATGGATCGTAAATGGTGAAATGTGATTGCTTTTTATTTGTTTTTAGCATAGAGTGTAAGAGCTTTTTACGTTTTTCGTACCAGAAGCGTGATAGAATGTCAGTGCTTTTTCCATATTACATGTAAAAGCTGCATGAGAGAAAGTAAGAGCATTTTCCATGTTTTCTTCACAGATTTGTGTAGAATGAAAGGGTTTTTTCCATTTATTTCGTGCCAGCATCGAGATATAATGTAAGTGCTGTTGCCATGTTTTTTATCAACAGCTGGATAGAATTAGGTGCTTTCGCCATGTTTTACCTAATAAGAAAATTTGATGTTTTTCGTTCCAGCAGAAAGATAGAATGTAAGAGATTTTCCTTATTTTTATTACCAACTTCGTGATAGACTGTAATAGCCTTTTCCATATTTTACATGACAGCCGCCTGTTAGAATGTAAAAGTTGGTGCCATGTTTTCCGTAGCATAAGCGTGATTATCGTAAGTGCTGTTGCCATGAATTTAGTTTCAGCTGCTGGGTTGATTGTGATAGCTTTTGCTTTGTTTTTAGCACCAACTACGTGATAGAGTATAAGAGGTTTTGACATATTTTTCATACCAGAAGCGTGAGAGAATGTCAGTGATTTTTCCATGCTACATGTACCATCTGCAGAATAGAAAGTAAGAGCATTTGCTTTTTTTCTTAATAGATTTTTTTATAGAATGTAAGAGCTTTTGCCATGTTTTTGTACTTGAAGCTTGATAGAATGTGAGATCTTTTGCATGGATTATGTAGCAGCAGCGTGGGAGAATGCAAGAGCTTTTCCAAAACTTTTAATATCAACAGCGAGGTGTAAGTGCTTTCGCCATGATTTTCATACAAGCAGCGTGATAGTATGTAAGAGCTTTTGATATGTTACACGTAACTGCAGCTTGATATAAAATGGAGCTTTTGCTAAGATTTCGATCCAGGAGCGTGATAGAATGTAAGAGCTATTGCCATGTCTTACTTATCAGCAGCCTGATAGAATGTAAGAGCTATTGCCATGTCTTACTTATCAGCAGCCTGATAGAATGTAAGAGCTATTGCCATGTCTTACTTATCAGCAGCCTGATAGAATGTAGAAGCTTATGCCATGTTTTACGTATGAAGAGCTATTGCCATGTCTTACTTATCAGCAGCCTGATAGAATGTAAGAGCTATTGCCATGTCTTACTTATCAGCAGCCTGATAGAATGTAAGAGCTATTGCCATGTCTTACTTATCAGCAGCCTGATAGAATGTAAGAGCTATTGCCATGTCTTACTTATCAGCAGCCTGATAGAATGTAGAAGCTTATGCCATGTTTTACGTATGAAGAGCTATTGCCATGTCTTACTTATCAGCAGCCTGATAGAATGTAGAAGCTTATGCCATGTTTTACGTATGAAGAGCTTTTGCTATGCTTTTTCTTTCCAGCAGCGTGATAGAATGCTAGGGCTGTTGCCAGTATTAGACAATTGGTGGAATTCCATGGCTGTTACTATGTTTTTTATTTCCAGCAACTTGAGAGAATGAAATAGCTGTTGCCTAATGTTTAGTACCAGCAGGAGGGAGGAATGTCACAGATGCTGCCATGTTTTTGTTTCCCCCAGCTTGATAGTTTTTAAAAGCATTGGCCATGTCTTCAGGGTGTTGGAATGTAAGAGCATTTGCAAAGCTTTTAATACCAACAGCGTGGTGGAATGTCTTCGCTGTTGCCAGCGAGAATGTGTAAGTACTTTTGGTGCAGCGTGATAGTATGTAAGAGTTTTGCTATGTTACACGTAACAGTAGCTTGAAAGAAAGTAAGACCTTTCGCTATGTTATTCGGACCAGCAGTGTGTTATAATCTAAGAGCTATTGCCATGTTTTTATTATTAAACGCGTAATAGAATGTAGGAGCTTTTGCCACGTTTGACGTATGAAGAACTTTTTCTCTGTTTTTCGTTCAAGCAGAATGCCAATGTTTTCAGTATGAGCCGCATGGTGGAATGTCATACCTGCTGCTATGTTTTTTTTATTTCCAGCAACGTGATAGAATGAAAGATCTGTTGCCTTGTCTTTAGTACCAGCAGCGGGGTGCAATGTCACTGATGCCGCCATGTTTTTGTATCCCTCAGCGTGATAGTTTGTAAAAGCTGCGGCCATGTTATTGTAATAGAAGAGATAGAATTTCAGAGATCTTTCCATGATTACCTTAATAGAGGTGTCATAGAAAGCAAGAACTGTTGCCATGTTTTTAGTAACAACAGCGTGATCGAGGGTAAGAGCTGCTGCCATGTTTTTATTTTAAGCAGCGAGATAGAAAGGAACATTTGTTGCCTTGTCCTTAGTACCAGCAGCGGGGTGCAATGTCACTGATGCCGCCATGTTTTTGGATCCTTCAGCTTGATAGTTTGTAAAAGCTGTGGCCCTTTTCTTCGCACCAGCAGCATGATAGAATGCAAGAGCTGTTGCAATGTTTTTAGCCTCAACAGCGTGATACAATATAAGAGCTGCTGACATGATTTTTCTACTAGAAGCGCGGTAAAATGTAAGAGCTTATGCCATGTTTCTGGAACAAGCAGCGTGATAGTAAGTATGAGCTTTTGCTATGTTTTTGGTACCAGCATCATGATATAGTGTAAGATGGTTTGCCATGATTCACGAACCAACACCGTGAGAGTAAGTAGGGGCTTTTACCATGTTTTTCGCAGCAGCAGCGTGATAGAATGTAAGAGCTGTTGCCATGTTTTTAGGATTAATAGTTTGAAATAAAGTAAGATATGCTGTGATGTTTTGTACCAGAAGAGTGATAAAATATAAGATCTTTTGCCCTGTTTCACGAACCTGCAGCGTGATAGTAAGTATGAGCTTTTGCTATGTTTTTGGTACCAGAATCGCGATAGAGTGTAAGAGGTTTTGCCATGTTTTTCGGACCTTCAGCGTGATAGGATGTAAGTGCTATTGCAAAGCTTTTGGTAGCAACAGCGAGGTGGAATGTGCATGCTGTTGCCATGTTTTTCTTACCATCAGCGAGAAGTTGTAAGTTCTTTTTCCATGTTTTTCTTAGATGCAGCGTGATAGAATGTAAGAGCTGTTGCCTTGTTTTTTACCATGAACATGATAATATGTAAGTCCTTTTGCCATGTTTCACGAACCAGCATCGTGAGAGTATGTAAGAGGTTTTGCCATGTTTTACGTATTATGAGCTTTTGCTCTGATTTTAGTTCATGCCGAATGATAGAATGCAAGAGCTGTTGCAATCTTTGTCGTACATGCAGTGTGATAAAATATACGGGCTGTTGCCATGTTTTACGTAACAACAGCGTGAGAGAATGCAACAGCATTTGCGATGCTTTTAGTACAAACACGAGGTGGAATATCTGAGCGCTTGTCCTGCTTTTTCTTACCACCACCGAGGTGTAATTGCTTTTGCCATTTTTTCATACAAGAATGGAGAGAATATGTAAGAGCTTTTGCCACATTTAACATATGAAGAGTTTTTGTTATGTTTTTCGTTCAACAGAATAAGAGAATGTAAGAGCTTTTGCAATGTTTTTAGTATGAGCCTCTTGGTGGAATGTCATAGCTATTGCTATGTTTTTATTTCCAGCAACGTGATAGAATGAAAGATCTGTTGCCTTGTCTTTAGTACCAGCAGCGGGGTGCAATGTCACTGATGTTGCCATGTTTTTGTATCCCTCAGCGTGATAGTTTGTAAAAGCTGTGGCCATGTTTTTGTATTAGAAGCGTGATAGAATATCAGAGGTTTTTCCATGAAAGAATGGAAGAATTTTTGCCATGTTTTTCGCATCAACAGCGTGATATGATATGAGTTGCTACCATGATTTTTGTACCAGAAGCATGATAATATGTAAGATTTTTGCCATGTTTCATGAACCAGCATCGTGATAGAATGTAAGAGCTTTTGCCATGTTTAGTATTAACAGTAGGGTAATGACAAAAAATTGTATTGCCCTGCAGTGGGATTCGATGAACGTTTTGGTACGAATTAAGAATATGCTGATTATTCTTCTGATTTTTGAAAAAAGTTCCCCCAGGGTTAGACTTAAATTTTTTAATATAGTTTTTTTTTAATTTTCCAAAACATGAGAGTGATTTGATTTAAAGATTTTAAAACTTATTTCTTTTTTTAAAAGTAACAAATCGTACAATACCACTTATTAAAATAATTAGAAGTTTTTTGAAACAAATTTTATATTTAAATACTTATCAGTTTTACAAGTTTCCCTTAATTCTTCCATTAGTTTAATTCCCCTTTCAGCAATAATATTTGAACACGGTATATCAATAAGAGACTTTTCTTGGTACCAGTGGGTTTTGAAGCATTTTCCAGCAGTTCTGCACTTAATTTCTTTAATATTTGACAGGAGTTTGTCATATATTTCATTCTTAAATTTTTGGTTAGAAAACCATACTTCCTGCCAACCAAAATATATGAAAGTAACTGGTTTTTCAAGTATTGCTCTCCAGTTTGGTAACAGAAAATAAGCAATAAGGGAATAAATTGCCCTGGAATTCCACCGAGCAATATGAATTGATGGTAGAGATCACCAAATTATTTTCGGTAATTTGCGATTTTCCTAATATTGTCGAAATGCAAAGCATAGAATATAAAGGAACCTGAAATCATCCCTCCATCCAGGATTTTCAAACACGGGCTACCTCTGAAGTATACGATTCTTTTAAGACTTCATACCCTTCAGTTATTTCATCTATAAATTTATAATTCAAATTAGGACCTGTGGTATGCTTATCAAGGGAGAAATCAAGAACATGTTTAATATTCTGTCCAAAACGTGAGATCTTTTGCATGGATTATGTAGCAGCAGCGTGGGAGAATGCAAGAGCTTTTTTGCTGTATTCTAACTACAACCCCATTAATATGGCCAGTATTTACAGCAGTAGTATCACAAATGATCTTTTGATGCTAGGCTATGCATCATTGTCGTCAAGAATACTAACAATTCCTTTAAATATACTTTCGGCTGAACCACTTTCACATCTGACCACCCCTAATTAAATTTTTTTCATGGGACTTTGAAGGCATACAAATTGACACTCTTCTCCATGCTTTACTTTTCCTTTTTCTCCTGGTAACCTTTTTCCATCAAAATGCAAGCAGTAATCTTTCTCTTCTCTAAGATGATTTTTTATTTTCAACTTTTGCTCTTCCCCACATCTAATCATATGTTTGAATATTCCAAACTGAGAAGAAGATGGCAGATTTATCCCCTCTTTTGCAAGATTTAAACAAACTTTTGATGCTTTATGAGTAGAAAGTGATAGTTCAGTAACTAATTTGGTAAGCAGAGACGTAGAAAATGTTTGCTTTGCTTTAGGGGAAGATTCATAGATGCTTTCATTAGAACTGGTATCGGAATTAGTGGTTGAACTACTTGATTTGTCATCTTTTATATCATCTTGTGGCACAGTTTTATTGTCTTTTTGAGTACATCTCTGTCTTTTTGATGGATGAATTGAGGAAATTGAGCTGGTTTATGAGTTGCGTAGCCTATTTTTCCTTCAAATTCGATCTGTTTTTCATAAAGTTTCTTGTCTTCTTCACACAACCCAACCATTGTCCTTCTGTCTTTGTAATGTCAAATACAGTATCTATTTTTTTTTAATTCTTCTTTTGGATATCTTTGATTTTTTTCATATTCTAATATTAGAATATTAATACGAGCAATGGTTGCCTGCTCACTGAGTTTTGGAAAAATCATCTTCTTTCATAGATTAATTAATTCTTCATGAATAATTTTAACTCTTTTTTGGTTTGATTTTTCATTATCAAGTAGTGTATAATAACATCCTAAAACATATCTTTTTTAAATGTAACCTAACGTAATCTTTGAAATTTTCAGTTCTTGGCAAATTTCTTTTACGTCTTTTAGTCCTACTTGGCAAAATTTTGGCCCAAATTTTAGCATTTTTGTCTATTGTATCACTTGACTTAAAATCAGCCATTAGACTAAACTTTATTATAGGAGTTAATCTGAAAAAGAAAAGGAAAAATAATAAAAAAATTATTAACTTTATAAAAAGTAAAATTTAAAAATAGGAGAAATTTAAATATTATGCATTTTTAAAAGTTAATTCAATATATAAACAACCAAATTTTCGACACTGTAACGCACTTCGCACATAGACAATTCAACACTGTTTTCTAATTTCCGTTTGCTGATTTTTCTTTCACCAAGAAATCACATGATTTACCAAAATCGCCATTTCTTAGCATCTTGCAACCCTAGAGTTAGGTAGAGGGCAAAGAACAGAAGAGACCCAAACAATGTATCAGTTACGAATAAATTTGTATGAGAATGCCAATACATCAATATTTATGAAATTTGCCCTATTAGAGCGTAAAGTGAAAATCTTTATTTGGCAGCCTGGGGAAACATTTTTCACACAAATCAAAAACGAGCTTTATATTAATGTTTTGTATACAAAAGTTCACCCCATATCATAGCAGGAATTTTGATATTTAAAAATAAGTTCTGTAGTCATCACCCTAACCAACAGTGTGATAGATATAGGAGGTTTTGCCATGTTTACATATTAAGAGCATTTACTGTTTTATTGTACCACCAGTGAGATAGAATGAAAGAGCTGTTGTCATATTTTTAGTACAAACAGCGTTATAGATTGTAAGAGCTATAGCTATGTTTTACGTAACAGCAGCGAGATAGAATGTAATAGCTTTTGCTATGTTTCCCTACCAGCAACTTGATAGAATTAAGAGGTTTTGCTATGTTACACTTAACAGCAGCGAGATGGAATATAAGAGATTCTACCAAGATTCACGAACCAGCAACGTGAAAGTAAGTAGGAGCTTTTGCTATGTATTTCGTACCTGCATCGTGATAGAGTGTAAGAAATTTTGCCGTTTTTCGAACCAGCAGCGTGAAAAAATTTAAGAGCCTTTGCTACCTCTAGAGTACCATTAGTGTGATAGAGTGTAAGAGCTATTGCAATGTTATTCGTACGTGCAGCGTGAATGAATGTAAGAGCTGTTGCCAAAGTTTTAGCATCAGGCGGTTGGTGAAAAGTCATAGCTTTTGATATGTATTTCTTTCCAGCAGCCTGATATATTATATGGGCTGCTGCCATGATTTTTGTACCAGACGCGTGATAAAATGGAAGATCTTTTGCCCTGTTTCACAACCCAGCAGCGTGATAGAAAGTATGAGCTTATGCTGTTTTTTGGATCAGCAGCGTGAGATAATGCAAGAGCATTTGCAAAGCTTTTGGTACAAACAGAGAGATAGAATGTCTTTGTTGTTTCCATGTTTTTACTACCGCCAGCGAGAAGCTGTAAGTAATTTTGCCATATTTTTCCTACAAGCAGCGTGATAGTATATAAAAGCTTTTGCTATGCTACACGTGACAGCAGCTTGATAGAAAGAAAGAGCTTTTTTCTATGAGTTCGTACCATCAGCGAGATAGAATGTAAGAGATTTTGCCAAGATTCACGAACCAGCAGCGTGAGAGTAAGTAGGAGGTTTTGCTATGTTTGTCGAACGAACATCGTGATAGAGTGTAAGAGCTGTTGCCATGTTATACGTATGAAGAGCTTTTTCTATGTTTGTCGTTCATGCAGAATGATAGAAAGTTGCAATGATTTTAGTATGAGCCGCGTGGTGGAATATCATAACTGTTGCTATGTTTTTATTTCTAGCAACGTGATAGAATGATAGAGCTATTGATTGACTAGTCATTAGTAGGAAAAGCAGGTTGGAATTTCACAGATGCTTCCAAGTTTTTGCTTCCACCAGCTTGATATTTGGTAAAAGCATTTGCCATGTTTTCGTACCAGCAGTAGGATAGAATGTAAGAGCTGTTGACATGTTTTTTAGCATCAACAGCGTGATATAATGTTAAAGCTGCTGCATGTTTTTTTTGTACCAGAAGCGTTATAAAATGTAATAGCTTCTGACATGTTTCACGAAACAGCGACTGGATAGAAAGAAAGCGCTTTCGCTGTTTTCGAACCAGCAGCGTGAGAGAAAGTAGGAGCTTTTGCCTTGTCTTTAGTACCTGCAGCGGGTTTGAATATCACATATACTACCATATTTTTGGTTCCCCCAGTTTGATGTTTTCGTACCAGAAGCGTGATAGAATGTAAGTCCTTTTGATTGTTTAACGAAATACCAGCGTGAGAGAAAGCAACAGTTTTTGCGTTGCTGTTAGTACCAACAGCCAGTTGGAATGTCGGAGCGCTTACCATGGTTTTCTTTCCACCAGCGTGAAGGTTGTAAGTGCTTTTGCCATGTTTTTCATACAAGAAGCGTAATGGTATGTAAGAATCTTTGCAATGTTCATTGTACCTGCTGCGTGATAGAATTACGAACTTTTTCCATGTGTTTAGTACCAAAAGTGTGAGAGATTGTTCGAGCTGTTGCCATGGTTCACGTTCTAGCAGCGTGAGAGAATATAAGTGCTTTTGCTCTGTTTTAGTACCAACAGCTTGATCGACGTTAAGAGCTTTGCCATGATTGGGGTACGAGCAGCGTAAAAGATTATAAGAGCTTCTGCCATTTTTTAATACCAACAGCGTGATAGAATGTAAGAGCTTTTTCCATGTTTCACGTACCAGCAGTATGAAGATTATAAGAGCTTTTGCAATATTTTTATTACCATCAGCCTGATTGAATGTAAGAGCTGTTTCCATGTTTTTCAATAACAGCATTGTGATAGAGTGTAAGAGTTATTGCGTAACAGCAGCGTGAGAGAATACAACAGTTTTTGCGATGCTTTTTGTATCAACAGCATGGTGGAATGTCTGAGCGATTGCCATGTTTTTCTTACCACCAGCGTGAAGGTGTAACTGCTTTGGCCATGTTTTTCATACAATCAGCCCGATAGTATGTAAGAACCTTTGCTATGTTTATTGTACCTACTGCGTGATAGAATGTACGAACTTTTTCCATGTGTTTAGTACCAACAGTTGATAGAATGTTCGATCTTTTGCCATGTGTCTCGTACCAGCTGAGTAAAAGATTATACGAGCTTTTGCCATGTTTTAGTACCAACAGCTCTATCAGTTGTTTTGATATGATTTTCGTACCATCAGCATTATAGAATGTAAGGGCTCTTGCCATGTATTTAGTACAAACTGCGTTATGTAAGACTTGTAGCCATGTTTATAATACCAGCAGCGTGATACAATGTAGCAGATGAAGACATTTTTAGTAGATGCATCGTAATACAATGTAAGAGCTATTGTCATGGTTTTAGAACCAGCAGCGTTATATAGAATGTAAGAGCTCTGGCCCTATTTTTACTAGCTGCATCGGGATAGAATGTAAGAGCTGTTGCCAAATATATAATACCAACAGCGTGATAAAATGTGTGTTTTTGGCATGTATTTATTACCAACTGTTTTATGGAAATTAAGAACTCTAGCCATGTTCTTTGTACCAGCAGCGTGATAGAACCACAGGAGTGATATAAAGTAAGAGCTGAAAACAATGTTTTAGTACAATCAGCGTTGTAGAATATAAGAGCTGTTTCCATGTTTTTAGTAGCTGCAGCGTGAGAGAATGTCAGTGCTGTCCCCATGTTTTTAGTACAAACTGCGTTATGTAAGAGCTGTAGCCATGTTTATAATACCAGCAGCGTCATACAATGTAGCAGATGAAGACATTTTTAGTAGATGCATCGTAATACAATGTAAGAGCTATTGTCATGGTTTTAATACCAGCAGCGTGATACAATGTAGCAGCTGAAACCATTTTTTTTAGTAGATGCAACGGGATAGATTGTAAAACCTATTGTCATAATTTTCATACCAGCAGTGTGATAGAATGTAAAATGTGTAGCTATGTTTCAGGAGCAGCATCGTGATAGAATGTATGTGCTATTGCCTTGTTATTCATACCAGCATCGTGATATAATGTAAGAGATATTGCCATGTTTTTTCTTACCGGCATAGTGGTGAAACGTCTGAGCTTTTGCCATGATTTAAGTACCAGCAGCGTGGTGGAATGTATGAGCTCTTGAAATGTATTGAGTACCATAGGCTTGATAAAATGAAAGAGATGCATCCATGTTTTTATACTAGCATCGTGATAGAATGTAAGAGTAGAAAGCCATGTTTTTAATATCAGCAGCGCTGTAGAATGTAAGTGCTGTTGCCCCGTATTTAGTACCTGAAATATGTCAGAATAAAAGAGATATATCCATGTTTTTAGTAGCAGCTTCCTGATAGAATGTAAGAGCTATTGCCATAGTTTTCGTACCAGCAGAGTGGTGGAATGTAAATGCCGTCGCCATGTTTATAGCACCATCAGCGTTGTAGAATGTATGAGCTGTTGCCATGTATTTAGTACCATCAGCGTGATAGAATAAAAGAGATGTAGCCATGTTTTTAGTAGTAGTAGAGTGATAGAATGTAAGAACTACAGCCATGTTTAGTAGCTTCATCGTGATAGAATGTAAGAGATATCGCCATGTTTTTCTTACCAGCAGCTTGATAGGATGTAAGAGCTGTTGCCATGTTTTTAGTACTAGCATCGGGATAGAATGTAAGAGCGGTTGCAAGGTTTTTACTACCAGCAACGTGACAGGTAAAAAGATATGTAGCCATGTTTTTAGTACTAGTAGAGTGAAATAATGTAAGAGCTGTAGCCATGTTCTACTAGCTGCATCGTGATAGAATTTAAGAGCTATTTCCATGGTAATCGTACCAGCATCGTTATAGAATGTAAGAGCTATGGCAATGTTTTATGTTCCAACAGCTTGAAAGAATAAAAGAGATGTTCCCATTTTTTTATTACCAGCAGCGTACTAAAATAAAAGAGATTCATCCATGTTTTTAGTGCTAGCAGCGTGATAGAATGTAAGAAAAATGGCTATGTTTTAATAACAGCATCGTTATGGAATGTAAGTGCTGTTCCATGTATTTAGTACCAGCACTCTTAAAGATTAAAAGAGATGTATCCATGTTTTTAGTAGCAGCATCCTGATAGAATGTATGTGCTATTGCCATAATTTTCCTACCAGCAGAGTGGTGGAATGTAAGAGCTGTTGCCAAGTTTTTAGCACCATCGGCGTTGCAGAATGTAAGACCTGTTGCCATGTATTTAGTGCTAACAGCTTGAGAGAATAAAAGAGAGGTATCCATGTTTTTAGTACTAGAAACGTGAATGAATGTAAGAGCAGAAAGCCGTGTTTTTTTTGTACCAGCACCGTGATTGAATGTACGTGCTGCAGACATATATTTAGTACAAACTGCATTTGAGAAAGTAAGAGCTGTTGCCATGTTTTTACTACCAGCAGCGTGACAGAATATGTAGCCATGATTTTAGTCATAGCATCGTGATAAAATGTAAGATCTGTCACCATGTTTTTGTCCCTGAATAGACATATAACATCAGAGCTATTGCCATGTTAATCGTACCAGCATCGTGATAGAATGTAAGTGCTGCAGACGTATTTAGTACCAACTGCATTATAAGAAGAAGAGCTGTTGCCATGTTTCTAGTACCAGAAATGTGGTAGAAAATAAGAGCTTAAAGCCATGTTTTTATTACCAGCAGCGTGATAGAATTGAAGAGCTGTCGCCATGTTTTTAGTACCATCAGCGTAGTAGAATGTATGAGCTGTTGTCATGTTTTTACTACCAGCAGCGTGACAAAATAAAATATATGTAGCCATGATTTTAGTGCTACGATCGTGATAGAATTTAAGAGCTGTCACCATGTTTTAGTACCTGCATCGATATATAATGTAAGAGCTTTTGCCATATTTTTCTTACCAGCAGTGTTGTGGAATGTAAATGCTTTCGCTATTTTTTTTAGCACCATCAGGGTTTTAGAATGTATGAGCTGTTGCCATGTATTTAGTACCATCAGCGCGAGAGAATAAATAAGATGTAGCCATGTTTTTAATACTAGCATCGTGATAGAATGTAAGAGCTGTCGCCTTGTTTTTAGAACCAGCAGCGTGATAGAATAAAAGCGATGTAACCATGTTTTTAATACCAGCAGATTGATTGAATCTAGGAGCTGAAGCCATGTTTTTAGTACCAGAAGAGTGATACAATGTAAGAACTGAAAGCCATGCCTTTTCCTTACAAGCAGCGTGATAGAATGGAATTGCTGTTGTCATAATTTTAGTAAAAGCAGCGTTGTAGAATGAAAGAGCTGCAGACATGTCTTTTATACTAGCAGCATGATAGCATGTAAATGCTGTCGCCATGTTTTTAGTTCCCTCTGCGTGAAAGAATATCAGGGATGTTGGCATGTTTTTATTAACAGCATCGTGTTAGAATATAAGAGTTATTCAATGTTTTTCGTACCAGCAGCGTGATAGAACGTAAGAGCTATTGCCATATTTTCTTTCAGCGGCGTGATAGAAAGCAACAACTGTTGCCACGTTTTTAGTACCAACAGCGTGAAACATTGTAAGGGCTTTTGCAATATTTTCAGTACCCGCAGCTTGTGTGGATGCAAGAGCTTTTGCGATGGTTTTAGTTCCAACTGCGACCAGGAATGTCTGAGCTGTTGCCATGTTTTTCTTACCAGCAGCGTGATAGAATGTAAGACCTTTTGCCCTGCTTTTAATACCAACAGCTTGATAGATAGTCTGAGCTTTGTAGTGTTTATAGTACACGCAGCGAGATAGATTATAAAAGCTTTTGATGTTCTATGTAACAGCAGCGTTATAGAACGTCAGACATTTTTCTGTTTTCTTTACCAGCATTGTGATAGAATGTAAGAGCTATTGCAATGACGTTACTACCAACAGCCTGATAGAACTGTTGCCGTGTTTTACATATTAAGTGCTTTTGCTACGTTTTTCGCTCGTCCAGAATGATAGAATGTAAGAACTGTTTCCATGTTTTTAGTATCAGCCTCTTGATTGAATGACATAGCTGTAGCCATGTTTCTATTTCAAGCATAATGATAAAATGAAAGAGTTGTTGTCATATTGTCAGAAGGAACAATTTGATAAATTGTGAGAGCTTTTGCCATATTTTTCTTTACAGCATCGTGATAGAAGGTAAGAGCTGTTGCCATGTTTTTAGTACCAACAGTTTCAAAGATTGTAAGAGCTTTTGCCATGTATAACGTGGCAGCAGCGCAGTAGATTATAAGAGATTTTGCTTTGTTTGCAGTACCAGGAATGTGAGCGAATGCAGAGCTTTTGTGATGCTTTTGGTACCAACTGCGACAATAAATATCTGAGCTGTTGCGAAGTTTTTCGTACAAGCGCTTGATAGAATGTAAGAGCTGTTCTGCCTTGTTTTTAGTATCAGCCTCTTGATTGAATGTAAAAACTGTTGATATGCTTTTAGTAAAAGCGTCGTTATATAATGTAACAGCTGTTGCCATGTTTTGTTACCCGAAAAGTGATAGAATGTAAGAGCTGTAGCCATATTCTTAGCACAAGAACAGAGATAGAAAGTAAGAGCTGAAAGCCATGGTTTTTGTACCAGAAGAGTGATAGAATGTAAGAGCTGTTGCCAAATTTTTTTACCAGAAAAGTTATAGAATGTAAGAGCTGTTGCCATGATTTTAATACCAGCAACGTGATAAAATGTCAGTGCTGTTGGCATTTATTTAGTTCCATCTAAGTTATGCAATGTAAGAGCTTCACCCATGTTTTTAGTACCACCAGGGTGAATGCATAAAAGAGATGTAACCATGTTTTTCGTTCCAGCAGCGCGATAAAATGTATGAGCTATTGCAATAATTTTAATACAAAAAGCGAGATAGAATGTAAATGCTGTTGCCATCTTTTAGTTACAGAAGTGTAATAGAATGTATGACCTGTTTCCATGTTTTTATTACCAGAAGAGAGATAGATATAAGAGCAGTTGCCTTGTTTTTAATACCAGCAGCGTGATAAAATGTCAGAGCTGTTACAATGATCATATTAATAGCAGCCAGGTTCAAAGTATCAGTTGTACCCATGTTTTTTATACCAGCAGTGTGATAGAATGCATATGCTGTCTTCATTATTTTTAGTACCAGCAGCTTGATATAATGTAAGTGCAGTAGCCATATTTTTATTAATAAAAAAGTGATTGGCATCATTATAGAATGTAAGAGTTAGTGCCATTTTTTAGTATGAGAAGTGTGATAGAATGTAACAGCTATTGCCAAATTTTTTACTAGGAAAGTGATAGAATGTAAGTGCTGTTGCCATGTATTTAGTACCAGAAAAGAGGTAGAAAGTAAAAGCTGTTGCCAAGTTTTTAGTACCAGAAGAATGATAGAATTTAAGAGCTGAAAGCCATGTTTTTATTACCCAGCAATGTGATTGAATGGAAGTGCTGTAGCCATGTGTTTAGTAGTTGCATCATGAGAGAATGTAAGAGCTACTGCCATGTTTTTTGTACCAGAAGAGTGGTGGAATGTAAGAGCAGCTGCCATGTTTTTAATAACAGCAATGAGGTAAAATGTAAGTTCTGTTGGCATATATTTACTTCCACTTACGTTATGGAATGTCAGAGTTTTTACCCATGTTTTTAGTACCAACATTGAGATAGAATTAAAGAGATGTAACCGTGTTTTTATTGCCTAGCAATGTGATTGATTGAAAGTGCTTTTGCCATGTTTTTAGTAGCAACTGCGTGATAGAATGTAAGAGCTGAAGCCATGTTTTTAGTACTAGAAGAGTGATAGAATGTATGAGCTATTGCCATATATTTTGCACCAGCAGCGTCATAGAATGTCATAACTGTGAACATGTTTTTAGTATCAAAAGCGTGATAGAATGTAATAGCTGAGCCATGTTTTTAATTGCAGCCTTCTGATTGAATGTAAGCGCTATTGCTATGTTTTTCTTGCCAACAGCATTATAGAATGTAGAAGCTGTTCCCAGGGTTTTGCTACCAGCATCATTTTAGAATGTAAGAGCTATTGCCTTGATCATATTACTAGCAACGTGGTAAAATGTTAGAGCTGTTGCCATGGGTTTTAGTAGTAACAAGTTGGTAGAGTGTTAGAATTGTAAGCATGTTTTTAATACCAGCATCGTGATAGAATAAAAGAGATGAAGCCATGTTTTTGGTACCAGCAGCCTGGTGGAATGTCTGAGTTGTGCCCGTCTTTATGCAGTGTGGTTTTACTTCGTCCATAGTAGCATAGCTCAGATGTTCACTTATTCTTGTTGGTACAGAGGAACAGCTCCCAATTTTCCTCGGGGCCTAGTTATGCCAGCAACAGTCGCCAAAGTTTTCAGATTTTACCTTTTCTCATCTTTAATCGGCACTGCTGCTATAATGATTGAAATCCGTAGGAGCTGCAGAATAAGGAGAGACCAAGGTCACGTGTTGCGCACGTGGTAAATCGGTTACTTATAGAATGTTAGCCACCTGGTTGTGAGAAAGGAAAATAGGTTCAAGTCAGCAACGCATTGCAATGATTTTAGGTCTCTCCTGCAAGAAGAAACCTTCTGGATAGAAACCAAACCGTCATTCTTCCAACATAACGATGTGGCTTCAGGTTGATGGTATACAATGAAGAAAGTTTTGGAAACTATAGATCACTGTAGGACTTGGTAGGTTGGATGGTGAGACTGGGACTCTCTACTTTTCATGAACACGTTAAGATTTTTAGGTCGACGTGTCATTGTGCAGAGAATACCAAGAGGTTTCAAAATGTCATGTGGGAAGGCTGGCTGGCCTCCATGTGTTCCAGACGGCACCATGAGATGTTCAAAGTAGAGAAATAAAATCCTTGGTGTTTTCTTGAGACCCTACGCTGGTAATATTGTCGATAACTTAATTCTTGTGAATGATAATGCTGGATACCTGGAATATGAGACAATTATCCACATAGCTCATTTTTCAGCTCATAAAAAGAATCAAACATTTTTGGAAAATGCTTCAGCTTTCCATTGCCGGTATTTGGTAAGGAATGGTATTATGTGGCCCAGATAAATATTCAGACTCACCAGGAGGTAAACACCAGTGTCAAATTGTCATTCGTGCTACAGGCTCTCATACAAAACAGTGAATTAGGTTCTGCTGAGGAATTTACCACATCGAAGTAAAATGTCATATTTTGCACTCTCTATCTCAATATTTAAAATCTTTGTGATCTATTGTGATATCAAAATTTAGTGAGTTCTTTGTGATTCTCCAACATGAATGTCTTTCTAAAATATAAGTTACACATATTCTAACTTTGCTTTCCTGATAGTACCTGACAGCATTATAGCATTGACATTTAATCCTTGAACATTAGCAAATTTTGAGTATTTTAAAACTCCATTTGCATTTAGCATTTTTATGCATGTTTAACATCAAGATTCTGTTGGTAGGTAACAAAATTCTAAATAATTTGTTTACATTGTAGTTGGAAATTATACTTTGTACATTCAAAATAAACCAAACTGAAATAACATTGGCATAATAGTTTCCAGCCTGGTTTAATTTTAATATCCCTAGTAAATATAAAGTTTCTCTTTTTAAACATTATGAAAATTGCAGGTGTTTAGTTCAGTTTTCAGAAGCTTAAAATATACAATAGGATTTTCAAATAAATATTTCTTAGAAAATAAAATATTTTAATACAAGGGTAATCGATGAAATAGATAATTCTTTTCTGGACAGTAAATCAAAACAATACTTAAACACTTTAGAGTAATCAGTCTTTTGACAATACCAGCAGCTCAAATGGGTTTATGTAACCATAAAGTGTATGTCACCTGATATTTTCATATAAGAAAAGAAGTAATGCAAATATTTTAACTTTTATATACTAATTATTTATTGTTTACTGCAGCATAAAAATTGTTTCCCTGACAAATATTCAACCGGTTGTTTAAATTTGCAGTAATACTCATAAACATTCACAGTATTCATCTTTAGCATGGTCATCTCAGCCTAAATAATGAATGTCAAATTTTCTGTTATGGAGGAAACTAAACGTTTTTGCAATATTTGCTAAAACTTGACTTCCTTTCTTTTGCAGTGGTAATTTAAAATTGACTCACTGATATAGGATTTTTCCAGTTTATGCTTTGCTTCATATCTTTCCATAGTTGTGGAACAATCCCATAAGAGACAGAGTGTTTTGATTACTGCTTTTAAACAGGCACTAAACACATTCCTCTACTCTAGGATGCCTCCAGATCCAAACCATACTATTTAATGAATAGAAAAGATTCTTTATCTTTCATCTCTACTTTAAATATTATCCCGAAACTCTATCAGCTTTTTGAAACTTTCTCTTCTAAAAATTGTATACTGACTAGTGCATATTTTCTTTCTGGCTATTCAATGCAATCCAGTATCAACTAACAGTAACTTTGCTGTCCCATGTAGTAGCTTCCTTTACCACTCTTTATTTTCTCTTGTATTTATTGGATGACCATTTCTAGGCTTACCTATCATACAGCTAATCTTCACAATAATGCTGATGTTGTTGACCTGACTAACTACAACATTCACTTTTCTCTTAAAAAATTCTTTGTGTTTCAAAGTTATTATCACTCTCTCAAATAAACCGGCAGGTTTTTATGGTGGATAGTAGATATATCTCACTGGAATACAATATTTCACAGCTCTTATACAGTACCATTTACTTTAAAGTGCACCTGGTGTATGTACCTTGGTAAATGGTTGCATTGAGCCTGGCTTGTAAAAATCAAGTTTTGTCTTTTTTTAAAAAAAAGCTGTTAAAATAAATTAATAAACAAGTTAAAAAAGTAAATATTTTTTATTATTCAAATGCAAGTTTAATTTTAAAGATTTAACATTCCACAAAAAATGTACATCTTTAAAAATTGAAAAAAACAAACAACAAAACTCTGATGAGTTAATTTGATAAGTGTATAATTCTTAAGGCAAACGTAAAAATTAGGGATCACCTTGGAAATAGTTATGTTTACAGGGATAAAAAAATCACTGCTACTCTCGTGGTGATCAATATTGCAATAATAATTAGACATTCGGCCAATGGCATCTGATTATTCAGAAAGAATGAGTAAGTCATCTTAAATGTAATAATTAATTTCTAATCAGTTAATGTTAAAACTTTTTTTGCTGGTCTTTGGAGTATTTATTAATTTAGAAAAGAGAACTGATTTATGGGTCTTTGATGCTGATACATTTTGAATCTTTTAAGTAGAACAAGTGAAAATTTTCTTCAAATTTATTAAATTTTGGAAGTGATCACAGTTACTTCTGGATGAGTTGGTAGTTTTTGTAAAAATGAGACAAAAGATGATATTTAACAAAGTGGAGTAGGAAAAAAAAGTTTGATTTGCTTTAAGCACTGGATATGGTGCATAATTCTACTTGGTGGTTTTGAATGAAGTTGGAAACTCAAACTGATTCACTCTTACAAGAATATAAAGCTATTGTGCTAAATCCCATTGCCACATTATTTCATTTGATCAAGTCATTTCAAATAGGTCCAACAAAAGATGCAAGTCTTGCAAAAGGAATAGCTTCATTGAAAAGCAATGGCTCATCGGCTCCAAATATAAATGAAATGAAGAATCTTTAGAAAATTCCATGATGTAAAAATTAACTATTTAAATGTTAGAATATTGCAAGAGTATTTAATAGAAAGCCCAGTCATTTGTCTGCAGGACAGAACTGATTGTTGGGGTTATTTCAGTGAACACAGCAGGAAATGAATATCAGATTATACCAATCAACTCAGATTTAAGTTGTTCCAACAAAAAAAGAGATAAAACAGTCCTCTTTTTTATCACAGACACCTTGACGCTTAAAGAATGGCGAGCTGTACAAGGTAGTATTTCTGACCTTTTTGACAAAACTCAAAGTTGAAGATTACAAGTATTTAAATGAACATTAACTTCTTTTGTGTGTGGACTGATGTAGGTGTTATCGGAAGAATTATTATTGCTTGTAATGTAATTTAATTGATGGAGTTCTGTTGGTAATACTAAAGGTCATTTTTTTTCATGTATCCAAATATATTTTTTAAATATCTGACACTTTTCTAACAAAATTTAACCTGTGATTTTAAATTCTACAAAAGAGGATAGGAATAATTTTTAAAAGAGATAATAAAACATTCATATTGTAAGAATATGCATAAATAAAAATATTTTAGAAAGATGGGGGAATTAAAATATTAAGCAAAATGTAAACTTTTGGGAAAAGAAAAAATAAATTAAGATTATTTTACATTTAAGAATCTGGCAAAAACAAAAGATGGATTTTCAAATTTAATATCTTGCTAATCACATCAGAAAACAAAAATTTGCCATGTAACATGGATTCTAAGTAAATAACAAACCATAATTGTTGTCAATGGAAGGAAATACACCATGTATGTTTTTGTATTGAATAATCAAAACAACACACTAACATAAGACTTTAATAAATTGCTTAGTTACAAGAAAAATAAGTTGACAGCTAAGTAAGGCCTGAGTCAAATCAGAAAGACGATCTACATTGTCTAATAACAGTTACATGTACCAATAATAATGAGGACAGCCTCAGCTGCTAACACACTATGATATAAAAAAAAACAAACAGATAATGCATCATTCAGAGTAAAAAAAAATACTTGACATTATGATCGCAAACCTGTGTTAATAATCCGCACAGGTTTCAACCAAATATTAACATGCAGTTCTGCTCAACCAGTAAAGTCATTGTTTAAATGCAGTGGTAAAAGGTGTTCTGTAATAATGTTGTGAAAAAGAAAATGTTTCGAGCAATTTATGACAATTGCTAAGATAGATTTCTATTCAGATCAAATCTGAATAAAACTAGAATACTAACATTGTTAAATGAAATGATTTTTAAATGTAGATTCCAGATAAATATAAGCCAGTATCAAACACCAAACAATACTTGCTCCATATGAAGGTGAAAGAAACCAAAAGAGGCACTTGTATATGAAATGGAAATAGATTCTAAAGTCTATTTATGTTCAGCCATTGAGATAATAAAGATAATCGTGTGTCACTCCTTTTCAGGATAGACATGCTGATTTGCTTGCTGAATATATGAATATTCCTTCAAACAAAAGTCTAATTAAGATCCATATTCTTTGAATGTTCAACATAATGTTTCATATGTATACTTTGATCATATAGATGTTAGTCTAAAAACAACAAGAAAGGTAGTAGGAGAGTCCAGTTTGTGAAGCTAAAGAATACTTTGTTAATATTGCTATGGTGATAATGCCTGAATTTGTATTGATTTCAGCTGACTCAATTACTGAAGTCCAGAATTTGAAAGTTTTTATAGATAAAGATTCTAAATCAGCCAAAACTTATTAAACTACTACCATGTGTTCCAAATAGTCAATAAACCATCCATAGCTTCTTGCTCCACCCTCTTTTTCAGTAATTTATTGCAGAACAAATATACACAAGTACAGATATAGCCAGAAATTTTGCAACAATCTAAAATGTTCTAATTTTGCTTGATAAATTAAACCTACTGAATTTACATAATAATGTTGTTAGCTTATATGCAGTAGATACACTTTGAAGTTTCCCACATACTTAATGGATAAATGTGACAATCTGAAATCTAATGCAGAATTACATGGTTTCTGGAAAGAACTCTTAAATCATTACAACATGGCTCAATTAGAAGTATTCAAAAGAAGATGTAGGTTTTTGTGTAAGTGTACGAGTTGAAGAGAAGTTTTGTTATTGACTTTTCTAGGGTATTGCAAAACTTTTGACTATAGCTGTATTTGATACCAAAATGGACCTAGTAGAAGATGTACAAAAGAATAATAAAAAAAAAAACTGTTTATTCTAAAAGAGAAATAGAGTACTAAAGTAATAAGGAAAATCTTTACAGATTTAGTCTGTGTCTTTTATTTTAAAATATTACTCTAATGTTATGAAATGTCCATATCAAGTCTTAAGTAAGAGTTTGTAAAATGTTACTGCGATTCAGGTTTCGCCCCATCTGATTTTCATTAAACTGATGTACAGAAGTGTAATTAAATTTAAACAAACAAAAATCTTATTTCCATTATCAATATTGTATTTATGCTTAATTTTCATCCACCTTTGCAAAATAAGGTTATTTCTTAGTCAAATAAAATAAATCTATATTATTTTTCTTTCTTACAATAATAATGATAATTATAATTTAATTGGCTTTGTCTGTCTTAATACAATGTCAGCAATAATAGCCGACATTATACTTTTAGTGAGGAGTATTGTAGATATTTTGTTGGGCAATATATCTAAGGATAACACTAACTGAAACAACAATAATATTACCTATACAGTAAATATCATTTCAGCCAATGTATTTTATGCATCTTGTCTTACCATTCAGACATAAGATTCATTCTTTCAACTTTACACAATGTAGAGTTTTGTAATAGCGAACAAAAAATCTGATTGGCTGTAAATAATCTACAAGGACATGAAATTTGGGTCACATGGGAAGGAAATTAGACATTTTGAGAGGTCCACAGAAAATGATTATCACAGAATGTAATTGATTATGAAAAACATAATTTCTATTTTGAGACACTTTTTCTGTAAGTAGGAGAACTAAGCAAAATTTCACTATTAAAACACACGCAGCAACATTTCTTTTACTTAGCATAGTAACTGTGTAGATATTCATATAAGTATAAACTCACCAAAAAATAAAAACGTTCATCCACTGTAAATAAAGATATTTTAATTGTTAAAAAATTCTGAGATAAAATTATTTTAAAAAATGCATACACTAATAAACTGAACTGATATGAGATATGGGATATTACAACAAACTCTACAATTACAGCTGCCCTCTGTTAATTCCCCTGAAGAAATCTTACATTTAATCATTTTAATTTCAAAAGTTGTAATTATTTACTTTAATATTTTAAGCACAAAAAAGTTGTTCTAATCTAGGAAAGAAAGCAGTGTAGATTCATTGCCACATATCTTAGTAGTAGCCTGGACTGTAAATGATGGTAGACATACTCTTCTACATAAAAGGCATGAAATTACAAGTACAGTACCAAAATATTTCCTCTATGCAGCAGCAATGATGCAATACACAAGCTGGAAAGTGTTGATGAATGTTTGATAAATGATTACATCAATTATTATTTAAATTACATTTGGTAGAAAGGAAGCTCAAAAGCTTCTTCTCATGAGATATAATTATAAGAAAGAAAACTGGGAGAGATCAGGAAGCTGAAAAAAACATAACAAACGATAATGTCAAAGCTGGCTCCATGGACAGTGTCTATGATTAACTTTCTGTGCTTATCAAAGAAGCCACCATAGCTTTTATTCCAAGGGGCACACAATGATAATATAAAGCTTTCTTGAGTGAGAATGTAGTTAAATACCCTCACCAAGAAAACAAGATAAAAAAGGATTTTATGAGAAAAAGGAATACGAAAGAGAAGAAACAGAAATAACAATAAACAAACTAAAGACTCAGTCAAGGAAAATTTCAAAATCAGAAAAGAAACAAAGTATGACATAAACAATATAAGCCAGAAAATACAAACAACTGAAAAACTGAAACAATTTAAATAATACATAAATATAGAGAAAACATCAATTAATCAAACATTTTGAAAACAAAACCAAGTTAAGATTAATAGATGCCTTGATGCAGTCTTTTAAAACAACTGAAAAAGTAACTAGAGCTGATGACATTTCAAAACTTTTCACATTTGCAGAACTAGGGATAGCACCGCAGTACCCTAAGTGTAACTGTAGTGCAGGACCTGATGTGATTACAAATTTAAAAATTCTAGATTTTCCAAAAGCCTAAAGAAACTAATAGTTCAGTTTTTCAATAGATTATGGTGTGAAGACAAAAGTATTTTAAGAAAAGCCATTATCATTCTAATTTTTTAAAGAAAAGGTCTGTAGTTAACTTTAGATGACCATTTTCCCTTACAAGTTGCTTGACTAAAATAATAGAATGAGTTGCACACTAATGCTTGACTTGATGGCTATAATTTCAAAATATCCTTACATAAGCACAAGCAGGATCCACAACAGCTGGATCAACCTCTGGTTATCTGATGCAGTTTACAAGCTGTGTTCACTGGAAATAATCACAGACCTACAAACAACATCAACGTATAGAGTCTTGGCCTCTTTCATCAACTCATTAAACTAGTAATACCAATGTGGTTAATCAATTAATTAAATCTTTCATTGACAAGAATGCAATGCATTGGCAAACACAGATGGCTACATCTCATCATATCACATTTTACAAAGATCTACTGCAGTGAGCTGTCTTGAGCTCTGCCCTCAAATAATATTTATGTCAGTAGTATGACACAGTTCACAGGAATGCTGATGGTATTATTATTTTAGCTACAAATTTGAAAATTTCTGGGGCAGAAAAGAAGTTGAATAAAATCTTGGATGGTGTTGCAGTGTAGATTACATTATGGATAACCAACATAAATATAAAGACTGTGGCATTTCTCTTTACATTTCACAATCATAAACAAAACAACAGGCTAACATATTTCACAATACTCTAATTTGTTATTTTCTCATGACAAGACATCTTGGTGGATGCTTGCTTGCCTGCTTTGTAGACCCCTGCCTTGACCTTGATGTTGAGAACATCTCACAAAAATGATGTACAGAAGGAAGGTGCAGGTGTCAACTGGTCCAGAGTTACCTGCAAAACCTCCACTACAAGACCTGTAAAATTCTTACTAGAACTCATAACTTTTTTTAATGCAAGAGGAAATTAGACCACCCATGCTCCAAAACCAAGCCAGTCCTGGCCAAGATTTAAACTTGGGTCATCAACTTTAGCAATCCAGTAGTTTACCACTTGATCACTGCGCCACCCACACTAGATGCTCATTTCTGATTTAGAAAATACATTAACAATGTTATGGTATCACCCAAGGGGAAAAAATGAAGAACATGCCCTAAATTGCAGGAACTTCTTGATGTTCTGATAGTGGATGCCTTCAGACAGTCTTTCCCAAGATGAAGTATGTGATGATGTGCCTCTACAAAAAACTTCATAAACTCAATGTTGCTAAAAATCAAAGCACTAAATTTTCAGAGTAAAGCAATCAGATTCTTAGAGAGGATCACTCCACAAGTTATGAAACAAAAGAGTTATTGTTGATTTAAATTACCAACATCATATCAGAATTACAAAGAATTCAATGAAAAGTTTGAGATGAATGGGCTGATGGAGAATAATGATAAATGAACCATTAGCTATAGTCCAGAAAGCAGCATGTTGGGTAGCGCAGAGAATGTTATAATTAATGAAGATTTTATCTTTCCATGATCTAAATTAAACCACTCTAAATACTTATATCTCAGAACTCAGTGTAAATATATAAAAATGAAGCTGCAGAAGATGGTTTTAGGTGCAGGAGTATATGTAATAATTCCAACCAGATGAAAAGGAAGGTAAAGTAGAGATTCCTGCTGAATTTGAGATGTAGCAGATACCATTTAAAGACAAATTTTTCAAAGGCTTAGAATATCTGTTTCACCTGATTTACCCTGCCATGTGAATATCTTCACCAACAGTAAATCTTTCCTATAATCTTAAAGAATGTAAAAAAGACTGCAGTTAAAAGAAAAAGAATGCATAATGTGCTCATCTGAAAAAATATTTCACATTTATGCTGCAGTGCATACCATGACAAATTGTTCTTCCAGGCAGAGCTGTAATAGGGTAAGATCAGTGGAGCAGCGACCCTGGGTGCAGCCAGTAGGGAGCGTAGTCCGAAACAGACTGCTAAACCCCTTTATCTATTTATCTAGAACTAAGTTTACAGTTTGGAGAGCAAATCGAAAAACTTTGCAGTTGAATTTTGTGAGACCTAATCTTGCACTTTTCAGTACTTCTCAATCAAACCAACCACAACTTTTTAGTCTGTTGACATTGTTGGACAACTTAGGTAAAGTCAATGAAGCCCTCAGCACAAAATTTTGTCACCTGATAAAGCAAAGGGGCTTGGAGATGTCTACAGTACAGTAAAGAACATCAAGAGGCTGATCTAAAAACATTTAGCTTAAAAGTAGCAAAAGTTAGCTCAGCAGACGAACACTAATCTTGTATTTAGGGAAGAGACTACACCACAATATTTCCCCATAGCAAGGTTGTGAGGCAGAATTTGGAAACAGTTCACAAGCTTGAGGATGGATGATAAGTTCAGCTGAAATAGAAAGTTTTAAATTGCAATTATCTCCAATGCTTCAAGAACCTGCTCCTCTAACCCTCATAAATGATATCCATTAATGGCATCTTACAGCCGCATAGCTGAATGCTGAAAATGTCTTTGGCATAATCTTAACCCTTTCTGTTGCCTTGGCTATTTTGTCCATTGAATACCAAATTGCTAACACTCACGATTATAATGATTTAAGTGATAATTTTACATCTGCTAAAGCTAGGAAAGTAAAATTTTAAGTTTCTTCAAAAAAATAAAATAATTTAAAGTATAAATTTTGTTATTATTATTTGTTTTGTTCATTTAAATAAAGTTTGTTATATGTAAAGCTGATTTTTGTTTAGCCTTCAGTTTTTATCATGTTTTGCAAGTTTTATTCTGTTTAGCAAAAAGAAAGTAACATTTTGTTTATAAAAACTTTCCTTTCAAATCAAATAAAAGAAAAGTTTTCCTTTTCATTTTTCACAGTTTCTTCATATCTTTTCAAAGAAGTGTAATTACATGTATATGTAGTATAGATTGAAAAAAATAAAGATCTTGATGGAAACCTCCTTAGTTGGAGACTCTGCCTCTTTACCCTTATTCTCTTACTCCTTCCATCATATCTCCTCTCTTCTTTCCTCCTATTTCTCCCTTCCATTATTTCTCATTTCTTCCATCCACTTCTCTCTTCTTTCCGCCTTCCATCTTCTCCTTCCTTTCCTTTTCCTATTTCTTTCCTTCCATCTTTCTCCCATCTCTCTACTTTCCTTCTCTTCACCCTCAACCCTTTCTCTCATGAGGCAACTTTTCCCATTTTATCTCAAGCCTCCTTTTCTTCTCCACCTCCTAAGTCAAGAGAAAATCATCTTAATGTATGTAGATTTTTACTCCATGTTTATGCTGAGTTTCGGAAATGTTTGTAACTATACAGTTGAATCCATTTTAAGTATTTTTTCAGTCCAAAAAAAGAGGGGGTGAAGTTTGTGAAACTTGTCCAGAAAGAAAAAATGCCTAGCTACAGCTCTGCTACCAAACAAAGAAAAAATCACCAAAGCTGTCATTTTCAGAGTCCAGCTGGTACTGATTTCTCAAGCATGAAAGCTTATGTAACCTAAGGAAATCAAGGATTTATATAAAGCTAAATCTAAAAGACAACAAACCTTGACTTAATGAAACTAGACTCAACAAATATGAAAAGCAATTTTAAAAAATTACCCAGGGAGTTATAGGTACAGAGTTGCAGACTATCTATAGCTCATTCCCTCTTAAATGTCCACGCTCATGCATAGTATTAGTCACAAAGACATGCCTCAAAATTAAACTAATAGTACAGTTTCTAAAGTTGAATTGGCATCTCTTGGGAGAACCAGGAGAGTAATACCCTGGAATATTGAGGACCACTAAGCTAGTGAGTTAAAATTCCCAGCTTAAACCCTGATTGCACACAGTGCTCTCATTAAATTACATAACCAAATGCTTTGTGTTGTTTTATTTTTAAATTGAAAAATTTTTACACTAAAAATTTTCGAAAATACAAATTATTCCATGTCAAATGAAACAGTATCTTTAAGTAGCCATCTTCTTTTGTTAAGTTTTTCTGATAAGAAATAGAATCAGCAAATTTTTGTGGTGTTTTTGACCGTTTATGTTTCAAAAAATTTACATTCCCTGATATTTACTTAGTCCACCATTTCTCTATTTAATTCCAATATTACCACTAATAAATCTTGTGGAGCTGCTGCAAGAATTCACCTGCTAGCCTAACCTTTCAAACAGTTGCATAAAGATTATTGCACTTTAGTTAGACAACATTTTTGATGTGAAAGCTTTTATTTCTTGTCTTACAAAATCTGATGTGTGGCCCTCATTGGAGAAACTCTGAATTCATTGATTGAATATCTGATCTTTCAAAAATTTTTGGTCAGCAGTTATTCGCGTGATCAAGAGTGTACTTTGCTTTTTGCACCATCTCATTATCAAATCTTTGTCATAAGCCTAAAAATTTCATTAATCTGTTGTCATTATTTTCTTAATTTCTTTAAGTTTGAAAGTCTGGTTTCAACTGAAAGACATCTTTCACATGATTCACATAGTGTCATGTTTTCTGTACGCAATAAAAGAATTCTCTGGTACTAGTGTAAAAATTAATAATCTTTAAAGGCCACTTGAAACTTTGTGAAATATAAAACCTCACAAGATTATCACTTTTTGAAGTATACTGTATGTTATTTTTAAGTGAAAAGCTACTACATTTTAATTTATTATTTCAATCTGTTTAGATAAAGTTATCTGTCTTTGATTAAAAAAAATTTAAGTAAACAGATTTTAAATGTACATACTAGATTTATTATCCAAAATTTTTGCAATGTTTTGCTGTACTTCTTATATTAAAAAACTATGTTTAAAAACAGCAGACATTCTCGTGCAGCATTTATTGGGAATTATACTAAATATCTAGATTTCTGAACATCCCTTGGATGATTGATAACCAGGGTCAATTATTATAAATATATATAAAGCAAACAAATGTTCACATTATCAATAAATTGATGCTTATATTGTAGATTTTCTAAATATAAATGTTTTTTTTTGATTGATGGGTTGTTTTTTAGATGAATATATTATCACAGTGAAAAACTTATAAGTGATTATTGAATTTTTAAAGAGAAGAAAAATTGTTTTAGTTTCGAGCTCCTTCCATGTTTTATACTAGACTTGCTATGTGGAACTATAAGAAATACTCTTATTATGAGTAATGCCCTTTATAATTTCTCTTTATTAAAATACATTGTTCAATCTGTTTTCTTTCCTCTTTTGTTGAGGAATTTTTCTGAATATGAACAAAAAGAGAAAGGAGATTTATCTTCTTTCTCTATGCCAGATGAGAGTTTTTATAGTCAAGCAAATGAATAGTAGCTTTTATTTAGTATTGTATTAGCCAAACTGGGTTGAGAGACTCATGAATACAACACAGACATTCAAAATGGCGCTTATTAATTCTAGCTTATATGATTTATGCTGGAATGTGTAGTCATTTGACTAGGAAATTAATTTCACTCTATCATTCTCTTAATTTAACACCCATTAAAATCTTCTTCTTTTTTTTTTTACTGGTAGATTGACATTTTTCTTTATAATTCACATTGGATTGTAGCTATAAAGTTTTCCAATTTAATTGGATGAGGATATAATTAGTGATTTATGAAGGAAGCATAAAAACTTTCATGAAGAAATGTGAATTCAACTTTATAAATTGATCAATTTTATATTATCTATTGAAACATTTATATTTAACTTCATTCATATATTTTATAAAGAAATAAAGAAGTAATAAAAGAGAGTTAAAATTTTTAAATGTTTATTCTTCAGTCATCTTCTGAAGTGCAAAAAACATTTGCATTATTAGAAGATGTCACGGCAGTTATTTTTCTATGTATAGTTATAAGCTGATAAAAGAACTGTTTATTCTATTCTGAGGTTCTTTAAGTGCTTGCAAAATGAAAGCTTTATTCTCAGACCACATCACCATGTGATAAATTTCAGACAATCCTACACATCAACTTGCTCATTTTATTGTTTCTGATCTTATATTGTAACCTAAATTATAGGTAGTTCCATCTGTGGAAAATCTTATTTTCTTATCAATGATTGCAAAAAAGAAAAAATGCTTTACAGTTGAACAATAAAATTTTCTAAATGCATCATTCATATTATTAGTTTGATAAACATAAACTAAAAAAATTTAATAAACTCTTAATAATGGAAAGATTCCAGTGCTTTTTTACTAAAAAGAGAAAAAAAGACATTATAGAAAAAAATCTATTTACCATAATTGCAAAGTTTATTGGTAGCTTTGTATTTTCTTGATGAAGAAAGTCTCATAAAAATATTCTGAATAATACAAATTTTTAAAATATTAAAACAGATAGTGTCTTTGGAATGATTCCATAAATTATGGATACTGTAAGATTGAGCAAGATTTTCTAAAAATTTCATCTGCAGACTAGATTATATATCAGTTTGATCCAATATATTTTAAGACTATAAACTCTTCAAAATATTTTCAGTTTAAATTAGATATTTTACACAAAGAAAATAAAAAAGTAAAATTTTTCTTCCTTTATTTAAATTAAAGATTATACTATGAAATATTTATTGATGCTCTTTTCCTTTTTTTCTTGTTTAACATTAAACGAGGCAGAAATAGATGCCTACTACAGCAATGAAAAAAGCAATGTCACAAAGGTCAAGATCCAAACCAGTGTTGTTGGCAGGTGATGAAAGAAATAGAAGCTCAAATATTGGAAGATACAGAAGTGGCTTAAGTTTACCAAATAGAGATTGGGATGAGTGCATGGACAAAACAAAAGAAAAATATTTTACATAAACACAGAAAATTTCTTTCACAAATAGAAAAAGTTAATTATATTACTTTTCTTTACATTATTTTATTTTGATTTTTACTGATTGGGTACATTTAACAGAAGCAAGCTAATTCACTGTTTAGTACTTTTTAGCAGAACTAACTTGATTTTGAAAATGTTCCATAGCTCAATTTTTTTCTTTCTTTTAATAAAATTTCAAAATATTATAAATATGCGGCAGATCTGGAGAGTGGCTACAGGCAATGTGTAACCATTTTCCTTCCAGATCAGTTTACAAAGCATTTTTTACTATAGTATTCCCCCTCTCTGGATTGGTGGCCCATTTTTTAATCTAAAGATATGTACTTAAACATCTGGTAAAAGCTAGTCCATTTGGTCATAATAGGAAAGTTTGAAACAACCTCCTCACCATGGCTGATGGATTATGTTATATATCCACTTGTGGTCTTTATCTAACACTTGTACTCAATGTCAAAAAATTATGCACAATATTATTGGCTAGAGGAATCAGAATTTAACCTTGGAAAATGAAGTGACTGATACATTCTGGTGGAATCATTAAAAAAATTTTTGTATGCAAACACCAAAAGACTGTAGATATTACTTGAAATTAGAGGTGTGTAATTTTTCTGTAAATGAGAAGATTTCATTCTTTTGAATTTTTGGTAATGGGAATTCTTCCAGTTATTGTTTTCAGGGAAGATAAAACAATCACTTCAGGGACAAAAATCCAGCATTCTAAAGGAATGTAATTTGTTTAATATGTTTGGTTTTGTTTCTTAAAACTGCCACCTCTGTATCTACCATTGATGTAGTACATCAGACAAAAATTAAATTTGAAAAAACAAAATAAAAATGTTGTGTTGGAGTACAATAGAGTGACTATTTTAACACAATAGATTTAAAAACAAGAGAGCTTTCACTATTGGTGACTAAACCAAGTTGTCAAAGCTTTTCCTACACATGGCATGATGTTTTCTCTGGAAGTGTAAGCTACTAGCCAATCATCAGACATTTTACTGTACAAAACTTTTACATGTAAATGCTTCTTACCTTGCCTCCAAACAATTTAAAATATAGAAAACTGTAACAAGCTATAGATTATTTTTATGAGACATAAAAATGTAATAAAATATTTGTTAGTAAAAAAAAGCTATTTTCATAAAGATCATTTAGTTTCTGCTAGAGTTTCAATATTGGACAGTTCGTTGTAATAAACTGATTTCCAAAAGTTAAGCAAACAAACGAAGAAATTCTAAACAGTTAGTTTTATTAACCAAATGTTCATTCCAAACTTCTCTTTATGTAACAAATTTTATTAAATATATATGCAAAAGTGTTCCAGTAGAAATATGTAAGTTAGCTTGGTGTAAGGACAAAAAAAACTTGTTACTGTTAATAATAGTTTTGGCTTTTTTTAAGATATTTATTTCAAACATTACAATTGACAACTGTACTCTTTGACAGATTCTGTAAAGTGGAGGGCTATTGGTGGGATAAAGGCCGGATAGTCACAGTTTGGAGGCGATTTCAATTGCATGAACATGTTGTCTGAAATGCACTTCAAAACTGACTATGGGTCACAACCCAGCAAATGATCACTGTTTTACCTTTGGCTTGGTGAAGCAGAATTTTAACACTGACAAAACTTGCTTTTAATCTATGCCCACAGGAAGGTTGAAATTAGCCTCAACCATACATAGGAGGCTGAATGAAAGAGGGCAGGCACTATGAGAGATGACTGATAGTGAGCATTCTCTTGACATGCCTTCATAAACAGGAGTGTCTGAACTGGTGTTGTGAACATGTTGCTTGGATAACACATGACTGGAGTTGTTCTTATTACTGATGAATCAAGATTTAGCCTTCAATATTATCTATGGTGCGTACTCATCTGGAATAAATATAGAATATCAAACATGCAACCAGCCCATATCATGGAAATGGATCACACTTGTATTACAGGTATGATGGTCTGGGAAAGAATTTAATTTGATACATGTACAGACCTGCACATGTTTCATGAAAGTACTATGTGACAATGGGGTAGGAATGAGATTTCTATATTCTTAGGTCAAATCATGCAAAAGTGCGATTGAAGAGAAATTAATTTTAATAGACAATAAAACTCATCCACATAGAGCAGGTGCATTATATGGCCAGTATGTTCTCTTGAGCTAAATCCTATCGAGAAAGTTTTGGGTGCTCTAGAAAAATGTCTTTCCATCCTCCAACCCATTCTAAGACCACTTCAAGAATTGAAAACTTCTCTGACAAGACATTGACCTTTATTTCCCACTGTTCACATGGTTAGGGTAGTGTGCTGCATGCACAGCTGCTGTGAGTCAGGTATTGCCAATTCTTTAATTCATTTTTACTTTCATTCTTTTTTGTTAGAATTCTTTATTCTTTCTTGATTTGGACAAACTTGTTTCCAATTACACCCATAACAATTATTTTAAATTTTATTTCTTTTATAAAAGTTTTTTAAATGGAGAAGAGTTTGTACTGAACATCCAGTAAAAAATTTAATCATTTTAAAAATATTTTTGTTTTTTATTTGTTGCTTAACTTTTAGAAAATCATTTTATATGAATATCTGTACAGGAGTACAAATTATCTTTATTTATATGATGGATAAACTCAAAGTTAAATTTTATTTTAGCACTCATTTATTTTAAATATCCGACTTCATTAGTTACAGAATAATGCATTATTGATGAGTTTTGAAGATGGTAGGTGTATCTAAATCTTGTAGGCTTCATTGTATGGGGGACTCTTTGCTCAAAATGTAAAGTGCATACCGGACAACTGAATCCAGGTATATCTCCAGGTAACCTCTGAAGTGTTTGTGCCAACCACTGGCCACATCGAGCTTAAAAGATGCATTATTATAAAATATCCATTAATACAGGTTTTTATAAACCCTTTTTAATTTTTTACAATTTATTTTAATACAACTTATTTAACAAAAGACGTGCATAAAAGTTGTTGCAGCGTACCAACCATATGGAACAAATTCTGAATGTGTTTGTAAGAGAGTTTAGCCATTCCAGAAGAGGTACTCAAAAGACTGCACAAATATAATGTACACCTCAAGTTACCTAAATGTGAATTCTTAAAACCAAAAGGTATGCATCTGGATTTGAAGGTAGACTAAGTCTGATTTGCATTCTGTTGTGCCATCTAATCTTTCTGGATTGAAATTCTTTTCTTTTTTGGATTATCTAATAGTATCATTTGTTTTTGCCATTTTTAGCTACAAAATTAGAAACACTTGATTAACTGTTAAAAAGAGTGAGACATGGAAGTGGGAAAATGAGTGTCAAGGAGGACATGATTTGTGTAAAAATTTTCTGTTAAGTGGTGTATTGTTAGTGTATTATGGCACAAAAAGGGAACTGGCTTGTGATGCTTCAAGTTATGGGGCTGAAGGAGTGATTAGTCATGTAATCGATTATGGATGAGTAAGACTCATAAGATTTGCATCTAGAACTATGAACTTTAGTGAGGAAAAATTATGGTAAAATCAGAAAGAAAGCA
This sequence comes from Nautilus pompilius, assembly GCA_018389105.1. Taxonomy (NCBI): domain Eukaryota; kingdom Metazoa; phylum Mollusca; class Cephalopoda; order Nautilida; family Nautilidae; genus Nautilus; species Nautilus pompilius. The sequence continues at coordinate 775,654 of JACATO010000626.1, read as the reverse complement.
CTATCAATAATCTTTGGCATAAATAAATTCTGTCATTGTTTAAGAGGATGAAAATTTATAATAGTTACTTTATCAGCTATCACCATCAGTCAGTAATGTCTTACTTACAAACACATTTTGGAACACATTGCAAAATTTGCTCCACTTTAGCTTGGAAAACTTTAGGACCACACCTTCCACCATAAACCATCCTGGTAGAGTGAAACAGCATCTTGTGTGTGTTTATTGTGAGATATTCTCTACTCTAACACTTAACTGAGCATTGTCACATGCAGGTCAGGGTTATGAAAAACCTTCAAACTCATGAGTGTGGTATACAAACTTTGAGATTTGTTGGTGATGTTCATCTTTTACTGCTTGATTCAGAGTAACTTCATGATCCCCACATATTGTACAGTTTTATCTGCCTTGGTGCAGTAACTACTGGACAAGCCCACTTGTATCTTTTTATTTTTACAATAATACTATATTTATCTGGTTTATCCTCCGCTTGCTTAACTACTACTCTCAAAGCATAAGAGATGCATCTTGATTTCATGAAGATTGGTTTGGCAGCATCTTTCACTTAGATTCTCGCTTTAAACCTGATCCTATCACCACAGGAGCCCTTGGACAACACCTTGTCCTTTCTAACAGTTTATCGAATTTTTCCTTTGTGATAAGTGATTGCACAAATCACCTTACTCTACTATGATCTGATATACTTTTAATAGATAAAACACTCACAAGTTTACCCTTAACTCTATAGCAAGTTCTTAACAAACAGTGTACTTATTTTGGAGATTAATAATAATAAACTGTTTACTTGATTTCTGTATTTGACAACAAATGACATTTTACTCAACACTTCTCTGGTGTAAGTGTTGAGCTGTACTGAATTTCTTTTGACTATTCATATTTTAATTTCTACTGGTACAGTGTGGAACTAATGAGAGAATAACCAACTGCAGTGTCAATTTCTATATCATCAAAACTACTCTCCTATTAGAACATTTCTTTCTGTCATTAGATATTTGTTTATAGCAAATATATGCTTAAAATTTTGCCACCCCCATTACTTTTGTTATCTACCTGCTCTGTTTTTGGTTGAATACCAGTGATGCTGCAGTATTATGTTGGTTTTTCCCTTTAATTTGGGTCAACTTTCCTACATACTGTTTTTTGATCAGGCTGAGCTGATGTGTTCCACCTCTTTATATTTGAAACACTTTGCCATTTTTAACTTAAATAAATGTGATAAATGTTTTCCATTGCACCTGTAGCATTTTGTGACCCCTTTGGTGTTGTTAATGCTACTACAAATACTATTCAGATTGACTGGATGAAATTCTCTATCGTTCCTGTTCACCATTTTGATTGCAATTACTGTCAGGCAGCCACAAATCTGCTGTGTTTAACAGTTTCTTTCAAGTCTGGATGTTATTAAGACCACACATAAACTTATCTAGTAATGTCCTGTTTATAAAACCACCACAGTTACAATTAATAGTGTTTTTATAGCACTAGAATATACTCACTAATTAATTTGTCTACTTTTGGTTTCTTGTTCCAAAATGGAAACTCTAAGTTAATTCCAGTTGTGCTGGATCAAAATGTTTCTCCAATGTCTGCATCCCTCAAAGCAGTGTCTATCAGTTTTGTTTGCACCAAGTGTGAAAAACACCTTTAGCCCTCCATACTTTTGTCAGGAAGATTGCATGTTTTCTATCTCTGACTTGTTGAGTATCATCTCTGTCTTGCTCTGCTATACTGTTTGTAGTGAAAAATATTAATGTGCTCAACATATGAGCTGAATGACTTTCTGCTGAGTACTTGTTAACTCTTCCAATGAAATCTGCCAGCTTGATTCTCTTTCTTGGACTTCTGTACTTATGATGCTAGAACAACTAAAAACATTTTTTTCTTCACCTTCTTCTCATTGTGGCAACTGCCTTCTCTCCATGTTTTTTTATGGAAAAGTCTTGGATACTTCTATTGCATATGTACTGATGCATCAACCTGATTTAAAAAAAAAAACTACAATGGAGACACACCATTGATAGAACAGCCAAGTCTCTAATGGCAAAAAAACAGCTTGGTATTTATACTTGCAGTCTCACATATAAACAAAATATATCACTGACAATTAGCAGGATTCTGTTGAGTTGCAGGGCAAATGAAAACTTTGCAGCCCAGTCCTACAAGGTCAATGATTGAAACAATAGTCATTGAAAAACAGATGCCCAAATTGGTGGAGATGGTTCCCTGTCAGTACGTCTCTTCTGTTATTCTATCTGTGTGTAGCTTGTCCATGAGTGCAACAAGTATACAACCAGCAAAATAAGATTGATTGCGGAGATGGCAAATAGCCATGCAGCTGTCGGTGCTGACATTCTGAACAGTGTGAAAATCGCTGCATTTCAGTATGCTTGAATGAGGTCATGGCAAGGTGGAACAACACCCACTTGCTGATCAATATTGATCTGATCATCAGAGCATTAGTTCACCCATCTTGTTCTATGAGTGTCACTTCTCAATCAGCACATTGATCTAGTTTCACAAGTGGACCATCAGTGTCATTCAGATTGACTAATTGTTTTCCAAATAGTGATGTTACAACTGCTCTTAGTGACATTTCCATAGTTGACCATCAAATAAGGAAACTTGGTAGACAACTGTTGAGATTACCTTTGATAGTGGCAGGATTCCCATGATATCTGTCAAGTCCAAATTGACTCAGACAAAATGTCCAATTTGGAATTTCTTTCTTTTTGGAAAGATATTTCTCTTATGGTTCACTGAGAGATTCAGCATCAATAGATTGATTTGGATCTCTGGCTTACAGTTCTGCAGATGCAATTCCTGTACTGTATGCAAAGTCCACTGATATTCACAAAGCACAGAGCCAACACTTTGTTGCTTGACTGGCTTCATTTTGTTTCAGCGTTTCTCTTCAAAACAACAACCAGCCATTATTTGGAGAGTGAAAATATGGCAGTTGTGGTCAAATGTGAAATATAGTACTTGTTGTAAAAATGGTGTATCTCTTCTCTGTTGAGAAATTCATGTTTAACAGACAAACTGTCTAGCACCTTGTGAAGTGATTGTGCAGTTAGGTCGTTCCCAATCTTAAATGCGAAAGGGTACTCGGACGAGACTTGGAATCGCCATCATTATCCACTTCTCATCCCAAAACTGACTAACAAAATCCATGTGCAAACGTGAGCAGCCATTGCTCAGTTCTGGCCATGAATTCAGGTTATGTCACTTGACGTCCGTACAGCGCAGACAGTTCAAAGATTCTTCCTTGTTCTTTCCAGTTATTATAATATTATGATAAATATTCGCAACGCAAATCTGAACGTCAGCAGCCATTTAGCCGCGTGTTTAGCTCGCCGACCAACGGCGTCTCCCGCACAGAAGAGCGACACGTATAACTGACGGGGCTTTTCCTATCAAAGAGAACTTAGTTATGTCATCTTCATGGCTTCAGTCCATTTGACATCGCAGAGAGACGATCAGGGTTCATCGGCAATGATGACCAATGGCAATTTAAGTCCTCTTGTAGGTGATCTGCACAGCATCTCCGTCGACTGGACATGACATGGTCTGCAGGAGACCACTGGGAGCTCTTCCTTTTCAGGAAACAGGCGGGCGCATTGTAACCATCATCCCACAGTAGTTTGAAACAAACGATGATGCATGCAAAGGAGAATACTGTATACGGTGAAACTTTGTTATCAGGCATCCATGGAAGCTGAGAAGAAGTGCCCATTAGTCGGGAGTTGTACTCGCCCAATCAATTGGTCTTTATTTTGCTTTAGTCCGGATGCACATGGTTCACCAGCACCCACTAAGGCTGGAGTGAGCAAACAGGGCCAGAGTAGGTAGGGTTTAATCGGCTCTGTACGCTTGATCTGGCAGCCGGCAGCTTCATGGTCCGTAGACCGATACACGGAGTCGTCTCACTCCATGAGGCACCCATCGGGAAAGGGCAGGCGGTTCAGCGAGCGGCCAGAGTACCCTGCTGCTCCATGTTCAAACTTGCATAAAACCCAATCAACTTATCTTGTTTGCTCCTTAATGTCGTAGATGTTGGAGGAGCCAACACCGAGTTCTCTCATTCATTGTCCCCTGTCTTCACCCTTTGCAAATCTCTCGCATATCTTCTGATTTATCGTTAGAGCCACCACCGCCTCCACTAGTCGGCGCCATGTTGGGTGGGGGCGCTGGTAACCCACGACAGACGCAGTGGTGACAGCCATCAGCCTGGTAAATATTCGGCCCACAGAACTTTTGGACTGTTGTGGATGATGGTTGTCAAAACGGCGATTGTATTGGCATATGTTTTGAAATGGCGGATAAACGAGTTTTTACTGTATATAAAATCCTTCAAAGTGGCTGTGTTCTACAGAACAAGTTACATTGCAGTAAGGTTTCTTTTAATCAGTTTTAATTGATCACAGAGTAGTAAACAAACAGAATCATGATAAAATTAATACATTTTAAAAATAATTTTGTGTTCATTTGACTTTTTATTAAGAAAATAAACACTTAACATATACTTTTAATTTACTTCACCTGGTAAAGCTCCCAAAACTTAGCTGGAACACTGAGGAATGGATGCTCGCTTTCAGACAGACATCTGATTTTTAAAAATGTTATATTTCATTTGAAAATATAGAGAAAATAATATTCTACTTTGATTTGGAAAAAAAAAATTATCAATTCGTTAAAATGTATTTTTTAAATTTAGGTATAATTGATGCCCTGCATACAATGAAAGATGGTGCAAAACAACAACAAAAACCTCTAAGAGTAACAAGCATGCACAAGAATTAAGGTTAAAACTGAATCGAATTTTGTTTACTTTGAAAGAAAAGAGTTAAAACTGTCATAGCCAAGAGAAATAAATACATTTACAAAAAGAATCTGAATGCTTTACTTTTCTAATTTTTTTTTTTTTTCCACCAGATGAAGTTTTCAATTCTGCTCTCTGTGGCTTTTCGATGTTAGTTTTAGTTGTAGACCATTTATTAACGAACTGGTTGGGGTTATTATAGTCCTGCAGCTGATAGAATTACAGATCACTTTACCACCGCATAATTAATTTCATTACTACTAAAATATAAGTTATGGTTTTAAATGAGACCAAGACGCTGTACCATGTTCTATCAAGATATCAATTCTGTTTCAGTTATTTGGCTAAATGTTTAAACTCCTAAGACGACCATCTTTACTCTCTACAGATGACTGTTGTGAGTGATGAAAGCATGAGATATGCTCATTGTTCAGATGTTCCTTTCTAATTCCATTACTTTGGAGAGACTTTTGCTGTTTTATTTTACTATAATATAATGTTGCTTTCTAATGAAATAACTCAATAGATGCCATATTTTAATTATCTTTCTTCCATTTTTTTTTGTATTATTCTCTTATCAGTTATCTGGAACTGGGATCTTTCATCTCAGTGACTCAGAATCCACCAAAAATTCTGATGTTGTTTTTTTTTTTTAGTTCAATATTAACAATTATAGTCGGCTTTGTATAAAGCTCCATGAAGTAAACTTTCATTACCGTTACAAAAATATTCAGATAATTAACATTTTATTTATTGTTTTGTAAAAATTAAAAAAATGCATCCTTTATTATTTGAATATTCAAGTTTATTTGTTTCCTGTAGGCTTTAAATTTTATTTTTCAGAAATAATTTTCTTGCTGAAAGAAATGAGATTTGCTTGTTGTCCCAAGAATGAAACTGTCTGCTGGTAAATGACAACCACGCAGAACGTTAGAAACAGCACATTCTGTATTTCCTGTAGGTGCTACTTGTTAGAAGAAGGGCGGCTGTGTGCGGGCATAATAATAGGAAGCTGCTTGGTCTGTCTATCTATCAGGCTGGAGGGGGTAATTATTTTGTTACCCTGATTTGTGCTAAATATGGAGAGGTGTCAATGAAAGATGTTGTACACTAATAAGAAGCTGTAGTAGCTCAGAGCTACATAAACTGAACCATATGTTACAACTCCACTTGCTTTTTTTATTATTTTTTGTGAGGTTTGTTTCAGTAATCATGTCTAAGAAGAAAAGAAACCATGCACTACTGCCTGGCACTGGGGTTGTGAAAATCATCTCCTCTAGCAACACTGAGTAATGTAGCTGGAGTAAGTTGAGAGGAGCATAGGAACAATTGGTTTATTATTATTATTATTATTATTATTATATTATTATTATTATTATTATTATTATTATTATTAAACTTGCATTTTTCCTAAAAAAACAAAAAGCAACTAATGTAGTGCAATAAAGTATATACAACCCATATTCAAAGACCACATTTAAAATTTATGAATATTTATTAATAAATAATCAAAGTGACTGTTTGAATTTTACTAAACTTTAAGGAATTTCAAGTCCAAACTTATATTTTTTTTTGTTTTTTGCTTGCCCAGGTGAAAAAAGGTAACCCTGACAGTAGATTAAAATACTTACGGTGGCTTCTAGTGCCGACTGCACCCTAATTTTTCTCATTTATACAGTACAAGACACCGGTTGCTGGTCTGCAACAAAAAAAAAATCCAGCAGAGTTACAAGATGCTTCTATTTGAAGAAAAACAATCACCATTTGAAATGAAATTAGCCATAAAGACCTATGATATAATAAAAGTAAAATGTACAGAGATACATTTTTTCAATAAATGTATTATTTAGGTATCATCTGACTTAAAATACCAGAGGTGTTATATTTCTAAGAGGAAAGTCTAAAAAGGTATAGCACGCTATTTGAAAACTAGCTTTGATTATTATTATCTACACTTGCCTACATACAATTATTGTATTATTAAAAAATATAGTTATAAAATACTTTTAATAAAGAAATGAAAATGTAGAAAATAGTTGCATCATTCAGTATATGTCAATTAATTACAGAAAAATCAACAATATTTAAGTTTGTTTTCTATTGGAAGATAACAACATCAATATAAAATTAAAGTTTGTATATTTCTAGAGGTGCACATTTTAAATATTTGCTTCTTAGTTTCACTGGCATCAAAATTATCTATCTTGTAAAGAAAAAATATGAGTTTTCTAAGTCTATTTGAAAATAATTGTAAAAATTTGCCTTAGTCATAACTTTATCATTGTGTTATTTTTATCATACGAGGGTTGAACTGAAGTAATGAGCATAATTAATTACAGAAAAACAATGTTTTAATATTGTCTTTACTCATTAACATCACTAGAATAGCCAATACAAATAGAGTTTACCATTAATAGTGTGATGAAACAAAGAGTTGTGGTATTCCTCACAAAAGATGTAAACCATAATAGTATTACTGTGCAAATGTAGAATGCACATGGTAAGTCTAATTAGGCAGCAGTGAAGTGTTGGGTTTGAATCTGTGATAATGATTTTTCCCATTACGTTTTGAAAACTGGAAACAGATGGGAACGGTATTGCAAGAAATGGGAATATGAAAAATGAACCCTCTATTTCTTTTGGGTTTGTTTAGTAATTTGTTATATTTTGTGAATAAAATCTCATTTGTTTGAATATTGGCTTTAATATTTCTTAGTTATGACACTTCATTTACTTTTTATTTTTTAAAATTAATCTCTCCAACCAGAGTATGAAGCTTTTCAGATTTCTTAACATTTTTTCAATTAACCAATACTCTTTAATGAAGATACACTGCATATTTTAAATTGGGTCTAACCAGAGATCTATACAGTGAAATTTTAACTTCTTGCATTCTTAGATTCAAAAGAACCAATAGTTTATTGACATTTGATGCATTTAATTTAGACTGATGTTTTACAAATAATTAGTATAATACTTACATTGCAGTAACAGTATGTCAAAAACAAAACTACTGTTTTTTGAAAGTTAAAACTGAAACCAGTAAGTAAAATGTTTAAAAATTTGTTTCATTTTTCTGGCTATTTTCTTATCGATCACCATATTTTCCCACTGTTGTCATTGCTTTTGCAGTTTTTGCTTTGAGGATTTTTAACTGGTTAAAAAAATATTTTAAAAAATTTTTACATGCATATGAAAATCACAAATTAATACATGTAACTATTTCGAACCAATATATAGGCTTCACAAATCATAGCCAAGTTTGGAAGATACCTGTTTATTTTGGAAATGTATGCTATATTGAGCCCATCCCTGACACAAAATCTGTATTAGGGAGTTCCAGGAATGAGTTTATGTCTGATGCTTTTGTAAAGATAGGTGAAGGATAGTTGCATGTGCTCAGTCTGGGGGTCATGAAAAGTTGTATACAAAAGGCATTGTGATTTGGGAACCACTTTCCATAAAATCACTGCCATGGACAATGGACAAAAACTATATTTCCTTTAAAGATCACAGCTGTGATTATCTAGTGGCCAAAATTATACCCTAAACTTTGACAGATGGATTGCCATATTTTGTTATGGTTTGTTTGTGGATGGCTCAAAGAAAATTCTTACACTGGACTGTACCATATCCAAACATGATCTTTCTCTACAAATTTTGAAAACTTAGACTTATTGGGAAAAAAATTACAGGGTTACTTGAAAGCTGACATTGCATAGAGTTTTGCATATTGCTGCTTCATTTTTGTACATCATGCTGTAGAAATAACATCTGACAGTTTTAGTAGACCTACATATGTTCTGACACATTTGCAGTTGATTGGTGGAATTTGGTTTCTAAATTCTTTTCTGCTGGCTTGGGGTATCTAGGATACACATGAATGTTTGCCATATATTATCTCTTAAACTGGAAAAGCATCCTGTTTGTTAACAAATGAGAGAAAATTATCTAGTGTCTTAGAGATTTACATAAAGCTTTTACTAATATTCAATTGTCCAACAATGTTCCTCCTTTCATAATCCAAATCTTTCGTGTTCATGGGGCCTGGCTATCTGCCCATCAAGCTATCTCTGGCCTGTAGCTTTTCTGATACTTGGCAATCATATGACTGGAATGGTTTATTTGAATTTGAGTCTTAGGTGGCAACTATTAGTATTCACTTTTGCCAAGTCTTTGTAGATTCCTGTTTTTTTCAAGCTCATAAAACAGTGATCAGGGTGGTCCAACTTGATTTTCTAATGTTAATTTAAAAAATGATGTTGAAATTTTGTAGAGGTCATAAACAAAAATAAATTCTGCATTGTCTCAGTTGGTTGGACAGTTAAAGGTGTGCTCCGATCTTCTTTGTGCTTGATTGCTTAGTGGTCTTCCAACATTTCAGAAAATTACTCTCATTACATCATTCCAACCCCTAAAACACTAACTCTGACCTAAGCTTTATAAAATGCATTTCAGCATGGCTGGGAACAAGCGGCCAGGTAGATTATAGTGTGATGAAATTAAGAAAATCTGTAGACAAGCTCTATCAGATGGTAATTTTGTCAGATATTCTAAAATTTTTAATTATCTTTAAAAAACATTTTTTAAAGTTGCTCAAACTAATTATCTTTCATTGAAAAACCATAAATTTTTAGAAAATTGTAGCAAAATTTTTAGTTAAATTCTATGTACTAATTTTAAAAGGTCGATTTTTAAAATGTACAATTTGATGTTATTTTTAATAACTTTATTTATAAATAAAACTATTTTATGTTATTATTTTTTCACAAATGTCAACCAAATGAGAAATTTTGTTTTTCAAATTAACAAATGTTCTGCTGATTCTAGAATATACCTGTCTCGTTTTTTCCTCTTAAAAACAATTAAATCACAAAATGGATATTTCATTTTAACCCTGAAACTGAACAAAAATTTCATTTTGTTACACATTTGAAAAAACCAGTTAATCCTTCAAAATAGAGGTTAAAACAGATAGTAGTTTGTGTTTTTTTTTTAGCAAATTTCTGTGATAGTATCCAACAAGTAAAAGAAAGGATCAGCTTTTGTATGAAATCTGAATTCCTAACTTTTCCTATAACAGGTATTGTAAAACATTACTGAAAACTACAATAACAATTAACTTTAGAAAATTAAAGGCAGCATGGACATTGATTATACATAAATATTCAAGTGGGCACACTGATGTAAGTCACTACCTGACAACAAACTAAATAAATGTTGACAAGTAGTTAGAAAGTTTGTTTAAATGGCAATGAATGACATTTTCAAGTGTATTATAATGAATGTTGCATTGAACAAGACTCTACACAAACAGGCCAGGTGTTATAAAATTCAGCCTACCTAAATCCAGTTTCTATTTGCTTTTTATTATTTTCCTGATTAATAATTTTTTCCTAACTTATCCAGGTTTATTTTGTGATTAATAGTCTTCTAAACAAGGAATACTATTAAAGAGTTTCCAATAACATGGAGAAGTTTATGTTTTGTAGTGGTATTTTGAATTAAAATTCTTTTGTAATTCAGCAGCAAAGAAAATGTATTATTTTTTTTTACTACTCAGAAATTTTAAAGCTAACTTAATAACAAGACTTTTTTAATATTAAAATTATATTGATGTTGCTAATTATTTAAGTATAGGATGGTTTATGAAATATATTGGCCTAGTTCATTTATATTATTTATATATTCATTTAACTGTATTACATATTTACATAAATGCTTGCTTTAAGTTTAGCATTTAACATAGTTTTTTTTTTAAATTTTACTTGCCATTAGTTTTGCTAATCCACAATAAACTGCTTTTTTATTTTTCAGAATATTCTTTTCGCAACATTTATGTCGAATCATTAAATAATTGAATAAATTTACTTATTAAAACTAAATTTTAAAACTGATTACTCAATGAAAATCAGTTTGAAAGAAAGCCAGTTTGTCCCTAATGTTCTCTTCTTTTTTGAAATCATACCTGGTCTGTGTAATATCAGTTCAGTTGTAGTGGATGTGTTAAGATGACAAATTATGCAAAGAATAAAATTTTAATTAGCAAGTGCAAAATCTGGCGATAAAATCCTATTTTTGGAATTATTTCTTTCAAATTAGAATTCTGTTTCAAAACTAATATCTTACTATTTTTGTTCATTTTTTTACAAACATAGGTTTGTTAAGACATCTGACAAAATGTTTTGGAGACAATCCACCTCATTTAAGTACACATAACGCATAAAACTCAATTTATTATACTAAATACATCTGAAAATGTTTCTCAATATTCCTCTTATGTGTACTAAAAAATCAGATTTTCTTTTACTACACTATTTGTTTTCATTTCCAAAAATATTCGTCAATAAAGTATTAATAATCTCATATCTAAAGATAGATAAATAAATAATACAAAATTTTAGCAACTTTAGCAAAAATTCATAATTTGTAATTACACAACATTAAAGATATGCTAAAAAACAACAACAACAACATGCTGCCAAACCTCTCTTTATAAACTAAACAGAAAATCTATTTTTCAAACTGCATTTACTGACAACTGACTTTTTTGTGAAAACATGATCCAACTAACAACAGTAAACCAGAAAGTGTATTACAGATATTAGTTTTTAATACAATGTTTATTTTCTGTCATTATTTTAGACAGAAACAACAACAACAACAACAACAACACTAATAATAATAATAATAATAATAATAATAATAATAATAATAATAATAATAATAATAGTTTTTATGTAAAGTAATTCATCTGTAAGAGAAATTGTTTTTAATTTTCATTTTTCTTTTTTCTTTTAAAAAGTCATTTTGAAAACAAATGGATGGAATACAATTATAGCAAAGCTCAGTTTGTCACACAATAATGTTGTATTTTATTGTAAAGTAGACTATTGTTTGCTTATAAATTATAATTAAAAGATGCTTCAGTCATTGGTCATGTAAAGTATTCTTTTCATATTGTATTACTTCATGAACCTACAAAATTTAATTGTTGGGGAGTTGTATTCTACCATAACCATCTAGCTGTGATTTCCTTTGAAACTTGCAATGAAATCTGTTTTATTACAAATCTCTGCTCTTCCATTTTAATATAAATTCCAAAATTCTTTAAAAAAGTCAGACTATATATTCATATTTGAGGTGCTAAACTCTAGATATCTTTAATGTTCTCAAAAAGCCTTTAGCAATTAGAGTATTGTAAATGGTCTCAGGTGACAAGCCCTATTACCAGGGATGCTTCAGATGAAAAATATCTGTTCACATTTGCCCAAATCAAGAAAAACCATTTAATAAAAACTAGGCAGACTAAGAGGTTAAATATCATCTAATCTGTTAAAGTCAACTCACAGCATTAAGTTATCCAGGAGCAAGATTTCTTCTAAGTTGACTGTAGATAACAGTGTTCAATCTGCCAACAGTCAGATACTGCAGGATCATAAAGTTTCCATCTCAGACCAAAGGCACTCTATTTATCAACAGAAATCTTTCAAGCATTTTCAGCAATGTACCTGTTCATCTGACACGATTTTATCGAAGATTTTCGTTATTGCTGCAGGTAAAGGTTATAAACAGTCATATTCAAAAACAAGCAAAAAAACTGCTTAAAAAAGGGTTTTATACGTATGACCTAAAACAAGAAACGTAATTTAAAATAGCAGTATTTCTAGATTAAAAGCAAGCGCTGCATCTTTTTTTAAGCAGGTAAAAACTCCATCTGAATCTAATCTTTATGATATAAAAGAAAAAATATTTTAATGTTAATAAATACTAATTAAGAAAATCAAAACCATTGCAAATAATGTGAAATTTTATGGTGTTATGGGTATAATGAAAACTCCACCATTTATAAATAAAAGTACATCAGTTTCTATCAATTAATTCAGAACATGGCTATAATTACATGGTTGACATTTGATGAAAATGAATTATCAAGATAGTTCCTTGCATGTCTAGACAAACCTTTCGATTAAATTCCAAGTTTTATTCTCATTTAATGTGCTATCGGTTTTTATGACTACTGCCTGTCATATATGTTAAGAAAATAAGAAAATACAAAAGTATTGTACATTTGAAATTTGGAGAAATAAGTTTCAAAATATTTCTAAATATGTAAGCAATTTTTGTCACAAAAGATTATATCATTTTAAAGAGAAATTAACCTTTTATGGGCAGAATTTACAAAGTTAGATGATAACACTCTGACAACAATGATGCAACAAATATAGCAAGGCTAAACCCTTTCTTTAAACATTGGCAGTGATGTGATTTAAAATAAATCTGAATAAAATCCAGATAAAATGGTTTAATGGAAATACAAAAATAAAATGCTTGAAAAATAATATAAATCTAATGCTAATGTGAAGTATGATTAAAAAAGGTTCCCCTAGAGATTTTGGATTGCAAAATGCTTTCACTATAATGGTAAATATCAGCTGCACAAATCCTGTCTATAGGTTCATGATTAACTTCTAGCTAGAACAAAAGGTTCTTCATCCAGCAGTGAAGTTGCCAATCTGAAATCACAAAGTCTGTTTACCAGTTGGCTTTAGTTTGAAAGGAATTGCCAAGAAAAATAAACAGCATAAGAATAACCTCTTTATGTCAGAGTCACCTTCCCATAACTGAGGCAGGTGGTCATTGCATCAAAACTGAAGCAAAGTAAAACATATAGCCAAAGAGATCATCAGAAATTTGAATTTTCCTAATATTTCCAACACTCGCACAGAATTCAAGAATGCTCGGTTAATATGACAATAACGTAACAGGTGAGGAAGGAATGTGACTGCTTTGTTCTCACAAGACAATTCAGATGATCTTTAAGAAAAAACAAACAAAAAAAGTGATGCAAAAATAAGCACATATTCCTCATAAATGCTGATAAAGGTGGTGTTACCAAAAGTCAGGTGTAAAAATTTTTTTCCAACAATGACAAAAAAGACTGTGTACACCATATAATAGCATCTAGATAATGTTAAAAGGTATTCACTAGGCTGCTTCAATCAAAGATTCCTCTTGGAACAATTTTTTAAAATGTTGCAACCTGAAAAAGCAACAACACTAAAAGATAATACTAAAAGTTTTGTTCATTTTAAAATAAAATTCTATGACCAAATTTTTCAATGCCTGCATGTCTATTGAAAATCCATTGAAGCTAACTTGTTAATTGTCTTACTAGTATCATGAATAACTACTGCGATGTCATCGGCTGAGCACCAGGATCAGTCAAAAGTAAGTTTGGACATGAAATGAACAGAACTGACTTTAAACAAATATGAATATGTTTATCATTTTTTTACCAGTTTTCCCTTTAATGCTCTCAGCCAAACAGGGGTTAATTTTTAGAATTATTTAATGTTTTTCTTCAGTTGTATTAATTTAGAAAGTTTAAAATTAATAATACATTTGCACCCACTCATTCTCTTTTTCCTGTACATGTCAGCCATTTTTAAACTGGTTTTTAAGGCAATAAAGAATAATACAAGTCTGAATAGGAGTGCTCATAATACAGGTTGATGCACTCTGGTGGCTAGAACAGTGGACTTCTATGTTTGAAGGCCTTGGCATACTTTTCTGGGATGATTTCTTCTTGCTCTTCTGCCCCATTCAGCAGTGTTAGTTTTATTTGAGCATTCCAGTTTCTTTAAAAGGGTGTTTGTGAGGATATTCTGTTGTGGTAATACTAAAGTTTTGCCAAATCTACTAGTTCTTAAAGATAATCATGGCAGCATGAATAACAGACAACCTTCAGATTGAAATGAAAATGTATTAAATGATAAACTTATCCTGCTTTTGCAATACAGTAACAGTTATTAATACAGACATGAACAATACAGTATTCATTTTCTACCTAATGATGATATCAAAATCAATGAACATGGAGTTTGTATGATTTTTTAAAGCACTAATTGTGTTTATTATACTTAAAAAAATAATTCCAAAGATTTTTGTATCCATAGTCTTCAGGAATACATATTAATGGTTGATGGAAGCTTTTTTGTGTTATTTTCTCCATAGCAAATCAGAAAGTCACCAAACATAAGATCAGGTGTCATGTCATATCTAATCTGTAAAGAGCATGACACTACCAGCACTACATATTAATGTTGAAATGCAAATCTTGGCCACCTATTTTGCACTAATATTTGGCACTCAGAATAGTTTAATCAATTTTGTTAATTTTTATTTAATTATTATTCTTTTATAAAGTTTAGTTTTGTTTATTATTCACTAGGAGAATGAAATCCATCATGATTATACAAAAAACCCTAAGGAAACAAATAGCCAGTAACACAAATGTTTACAAAACATTCCCTAAAATATCACCATTTTTTATGTGCAATACTTTATAAAACAATAAAAAAAATAGAAGTTACTCAAAAAGTTCAGGTAAAGTATGATGGACAGCAGGTGAAAGAACGAAATTGCCGGTTGATTTATTTCAGTTTACTCACTCCAAATATAAAAGTGAATGTGCTGGAATATTATATAAACCTGGTTTGGGTTAATATTTGGCATATTTCCATCACATGGAGTTGTCATTTATGAATACATTAAATACATTTTATTGCTATAGATAACCTCAAATTATTTTGTAAATATTTAATTGGAACTGAAACTGATACATAATAGTTTTGCGAATGTATTGCTTTACAAACATATTTTAAACAAGATTTTTGTGGGATGTAAGATTTTATAAAGCAATCGTTTGGATGTCTTTAGATATTGGAAAGGTCAGAATTTATTTGTTGTTTTGCATGTACTTAACAGTAAATAGCTTGTCATAGTACCTACTGCATCTAGTTCAAGCAAGATACCAGTGGATGCAAACCATGTAAATGTCCACTGGCATGAAGTCCTTGCAATTTCTGGGAAAAAACAATTATCAAGCTATGATTCTAAATTTAAGACAATATTTTCAGTATTTCAGTATAATTCAGACAAATTATTATGCTGCTTTTGTATACAATATATGTTCTTCTTGCAGACTTGTATGATCTAAACTTTTGGATATATAATATATATATATATATATATGCATAGTTCCCATGAATAACACAGCTATCACTTCCATTTTAAAATGATGTATTGGCAAATATGATGGTGTGGTTTTAGATAATACTGTCATGACCAGATGAACAAATTCAAGGTAAGTTAGATTTACAAATACAGTAGAGAACAATGATTGTCTTTCATTTTTAATCTAAAACAAAGATGATAGTACATCATGTTGATACCTGTCTGAATTGACTTCATTGAAATGTTGGGTTGTTGTTTGGAATCTGATATAGGTGAAAAAAATAGAAATTAAGTATGTCGCTAAGTCATCAAACTGCATTTAATTCATATACTGTCAGACAAGTCTTTGTTATTATTAATTATTTCTCAAGATCATCTTCCTTAACTGAGATTTTTTTTTTTATGTTTGCTGCACAAGTTCATTTTTAACCTGTCTTTATTCAAATGTTTCATACACCATCATATTTCAGATAATCACAATGCTTTGATAAATTTAGCTTTGTGTTCTTGCCATCATTGGCATGACTTTTCATCCAGATGTTACAGTCACAATTTATTTGCATATAACACATTACAATAATTTTGTTTGTGAAAAAAATGAAAGCCTTATTCTTGATTTTTCCTCCCAAACATTTTGAGTTTATTTATATGCATTATCAACATTTGACAACATCATCAATAAAAGTATTGTTATCAGTTTGCCTCGTGTTTTGACACATCAGAAGACATAAAAAATGTATAACAGAAATGGCTGATATTTGGTAAGTCGGCGATAATCTTGTCCTTAATTTTCTAGATAACCACACTGTTTTTAATGTCCTAAAGAACAACCCTTTTTATTTTGGAAATTGTTTTTTATTACAATAAATGCAGTTAAAGCTTTTGCATTAGAGGAGAAATATGGAAGTTTTCAATGCACAAAATGTTGTTCAAAATCTGAGTACAGGTGTTTAATCTTCTGACACTTTCAGTTAAAGCTACTGAGCTTCCATAGGACCCATGTACCATATGATGTGTGTAGGTGCATTTGTTTCATAAAAATGTGCATGACTAATCTACATTGCTGCAAATAATTTACCTTTGTAAGAGCTGGCAAAGCCCATTCATGCCACGCAATGATGTAAAAAAAGATTTGACTCATTTCAATCTACAGAACCAGACAGTTTTATCTAGTCATTTGTAATGACCTTTATGAAACATTCCTAACATTTACAAGAACTGTTCACATTTATACCTCATTTGCATACAGTTCAGATTAAAAATATAGCATCTTGACCAAAAAATTTCCAGTTACTATGGAAGAGAAACATATAAAAAATGTTACATAAAATTCAGATGTTAATTCATAAAATAATTTTTTTTCCATGTAACTGCCATAGCCTGTGAGAACATGTTCCCTATTTTATTTTCTCTTTTGTTTCTGAATATTTTCAATAAAAAGCAACAACTCTGCATTCTTGACTGGAATGCTCGACTCATTCTAAAATAAGCTTTCAAATATTTTTCTAAAATATAAAAATGAGTTTGTACTTAGAAATGTAAAAACAACACTCAAAATGAGTTTTCATCGAGCAGTTAAACAATGTGCTTTCTTAATTTCGCAATTTTGAACACAATAAAAAAAGTTAATTTTGAGATCTAACAAAAAACTTTTAGAATTGTTTGTTTTCTTGCTCTTCAAAATTAATGAGTAAAATTATTCTTGATACTTAAGAAATAACTGACAATTTGTTTGTTCTTCTAATGTCAGACTAAAAACATGAATAACTCCAAAAATTTTAATATCTGCTAAAATTATCTCAACCATCCTGAGAATTTTACTGATGAATACATAAACATCTATAATTAATTTAAGCAATAAATAAAAAACTAAATTACTAGAATAAAATTTACATTAAAACTGTTTAGCATTTTTTATAACTTAATTAGAAAAAAAACCCAATAACAAACTGTCAAACAGCTGATACAGGTATCCATGCTGTGAAAAGATTTTTTTCTTTACTTTTAAAATGTTTGCTGTATGTAACAGTACTAGAGTGGCATATCTAGCAGACTGTGAGGAAAGTAAATAATCATCTTGAAGCAAAGAATTTCCTTAATCAAAACTCTGCTCTAGAAGAAAATATTTAGGGTAAATATTCAATAAAAATTGGAATACAAAAGTAATCTGTTTTGCTACAGAATTTGCTGCAATATCTGTAACTGAGTTAGTACTTCTTGTTACAAATAGGATGATGTGTTGTACGTTTTTTCAGTATCATGAGATACTGAAACCACACATACAACAAAAGTAATATACCTTGGTAGCCAAACTCTTTATTCATCCAGCAATAAAGATAATGCTAATAATCCTATTTTACAAGATTGTACTGGGTATGTTGTTTTTTCTCATTCATGATTGGCTGTGGCTGTTGATCAAAATGATTTGAAGCTAAAATGAAATTATTACATCGGTCTATTGAGTTTATGGTTGGCAATTAGTGAGACAGCACTATTGATATAACACAAAGCTTAAAAATCCTAGAAATAAAATATTTTATGGTTACTGTTTCTTCTGGTTGAGTAGTGTGTGTGTGTGTGTGAGAGATTTTGTAAATGTCATGAATTGATCACACACATTCATTTACTTAAATTTTGTGTGCATAAATATGCACAATCTTGCAATAATATGATATGTAGATCATATGTTTATTCTATTATTCAGAATAACAAAGCATTTATATTTATAAACCAGTAATATTTACCTTGAGAACACTAAAACAATTTAGTATCCACAAATAATTTTAATTTAAATGACACAAAATTCATGATTTAAAATTCTAATACAAAATAGTTACTAAAAATAGATTTTATTGAAAATGTAAATTAAAAATGCATTTCAAGGAATTTTCCATTGCTATAAAATTTTAAAATTGCATACAAATAAACAAAAAATACATTATTGGTTAACATTCAACTACTAAGATTATTGGTTAATATTTCACTAGACATTGAGGAAATGTATTATAATAAAGCTGCAGTGTAATCATTTCTGTAGAGATTACCCGCGGAAAGCAATTGGAATGATGCTGCAGTTGACATGCCTCTTATAATTATGCGCAGTCAATTAGAAATGCTTCTTAATCAAGACAAAAGTCTTGGGACATGGCCCCCAGGTTCAACAAACTTGTAGCACTGAAATTTAATTTATTTTAAAATCACTTTGATATTACTCTGCTTCCTGTCAACTAATACACTTGCATCTGCAATAAACGCAGCGTGGAAGGTGTCACATCCAAGCACATGATTGATCAGTGCAGTCTGGCCACATGGCAGACAACATCGATGACAGTACTGGCACCTGACATGGATTGCCCAAAACCTGCTGAGTTTAAATCACACTTGAAATTCATACATGCACCTTAAACCTAAATACCTTGAGGCCACCCCAGTTCCAATCTTTTAAAAATTTACTGGAAATGACAGATCTCCTAATTATCTTGTAAACAGAATGTGCATGCAAAATAGCTTCAAAACACTGGGACAAGAGGGTCTAACTCAACAGCGTTGAAAGCAAAAATATAATAGGCTTATTAAAAAAAAATTGTTAAAGGAATATCAGTGGCACTGTCTATTTAGTCGGCTATTTTTATAATTGATATTGCAGTGGGATAATTAAAACTCCACAAAACCTAAAGCAAATTTAAAATATTTTCTTTAAAAAAAAAAAAAAGGGATTTAAAGGCCACAACAATATATTTGCATGTGGTCTGTGGTTACTATGTGGACTTTAATCTTATTTGACAGAATTAAAAATCCATAACCAAATACAACAGTAGATTTATTTAATTTAGTATATATATATATATAGCAATCCACCATTAGGTATAAAAATAAATGTCTTAAAAACTGAAATACAAATTTTGATCAGTTGGTAAAAGGCAACTTGAAGGGATTTTTAAAAAATAAACCACTGAATGGCTGCTGCTTGCACCAGCACATTAAAGGTGCACGTCGTGGGTTTGTGTGCGCACACAAACTAAGTGAACCATAAAACAAAAACGTGCCATGAGATAGGTCTTTTTTGTTCTTACTATTTGGCTACCGCACTTTAATGCAGATCCTCTTTTTATGACAATAAATGAAGAAAAGTCATCTGGTTTTATGCAGGAAACCCTCACTACCAATATTTGATGATAATTAAAATCATGGCAAGCTGTTTCTATGATGATCTGTTACATGGTACTGGCTGACATTTGTGCAACATTAAAGTAAAGTGCATTTGTTTACTGTTCATTGATCCCAAAGTCATAAACGTGTTATTAGTAGTTTAAAAATAATGTAATGAAAAACCAACATTATTCTTTCTAATATGATAGTCATTAAGTAAATTTTTATTCAAGAATTAATTTTCTTAATTTAAATTCCTGCTGTATTATTTTTTAACTAAAGATTTCATTTACTCCACATTTATATGATTATCCATTCCACAAGAACAGACATTTAAATCTGTTACCGGACCATTAAATGATGCTTACAAAGTCTTTGAACAGCAACAGTTATGTTTATTTTGTTCACTTCTTTGGAATGTCATTAGAAACCTAAATCCCAGTCCTAACAGGAACCCTTATATATCTTACTTATATGAACTTATACTTTTAATCACAAATTATGGGGTGAAGAAACATTAGGAGTAACAGGCAGCAAACAGATTTCGTGACGAGAAGTAAATTACATGAATCCTTGACATAATCACTAAAAGTGGAGCTGCTGCCTCGAGAATCATACCCAGGGAAAAAACTGCTGGAGACTTAATATATTTCCCCAGTGTTGGTGTCTGAAAATTTGACAGATACTTTGAATTACTTTTTAAATAAGCAAATAAATGTCACTTGTTAGTGCATGACAGACAGACTGAAGTGGCAACAAAAATCACATTTTGTCTGTCTCGAAGCACTTGCATCAATTTCTGCTACACCTATAATTTAACTGCAGTGGGTTTACCATCTGACGAAAAAGAAAACATCGTCTTTTTTAGTATTGTTATTGGTAAAAGATGGGTAAGAATGCTGTTCATCACAAATTTGCTGCAAGTCAGATATTTATGCCTGAAACTCTACACAACAGTTTTATAGGTAGGAGTTTTTGCTTGAAATTCCTGATAAGAATTTCTTAAAATATAATTTTATTTGTATGGTTTTGTAAATCGTAATTTAGAGTTTACTGTTTCTTATATATAATAATGTTTATAATTTTCTTTATTTCCTCATTGAATAATTTTCATTTTAGTGTTAAATTACAATTTTCCCATTTGATCAATCAAACAAATTGTTCAGGTTCATCTAAAACTTATTTTTTATTAGTGCTGCTGTTACCTTAGTTAAATTTTAACATTAGGTATTTTACAAATAAATGAATAATGATATTTATGACTACAAATGTAACACATTCTTTGGTTATAAATACAATTGTAAAAATCAAAAACAACAAATGTGCCTGCAGTACCGGTCATAAGTTTGAATCCACCCATTAAAAATTATATTGTTAGTAAAATGACAGGTTTTCTTCTAATATCTTGATTCACAGTAAGATATATGCCTTAAGTCAAAGCAAAGCATCATACAAATAATAACTCTATATATTTAAAAATATATTAGTATTTATTTTTTCTCCCTTATAAGATTTGATGATAGGTTAGTAACTCTTAGCCATGAAGTACATTAATTCACACAGATTTTCATGGTTGGTATCATGACTTTGAAGGAGCAATTTCATGATACCACTCCAATTTTTTCTTAGTTTTACTCTTTAGAATTATTATTTTGGTGAATTTAAAAACTATACTTCTAAGGCAATAACCATAAGGCATTGCACGATGTATCAAGAATTGTTTTTGGTATCCATCAAATTTTATACAGGTGAGAAAAAAATCTCATACCATTATTAACCTTCCATATAAATTTATCAACTCTGCTCTGTACTTATCACAGTTTGTGAGTATTAACTTTGAATGCTCAAAAAGTTCTATTTACAGTTTTATCATCTCAGGTATTTTAACACCTTTGCTATATTGTAAAACTCAGTCTTATTTCTTATGTGTAAAGTTATATCATTTTTTTTTTTGGCTATCACTTTTCCAGTTACATGGTAATATTACAACATCTTCCAGAAGGTCATATTATTGATTGAACCCCTGATCATCTTTTTTACATCTTCATTTATTTCAAGGTGCATTAAAGCAAGTGAACATCAGTAGTCTCTCAAATGCGTGATTCTCCTGGCGGTATTTATTTCTGAATGTTTACACCTAGCAAGAGAGGTTAAATACTTGGTCACATGCATGTCAGCATATTTGAAGTTTATCTTTATGACTAGGGCTTTCTTTGTATAAAGATATCATCTGAATTCTTATTTCAGCAAACTGTTCTTGTTGCAGCTTTACAAAGATGTATGATAATCTCAATCTTAGGTATAGTTATATTATTATTATTATTATTAAGTGTGCAGGATGCATTTTATAGTCCATTTTTATGCCCTACTTTTAGTAAATTATCCTTTATCAATAACGAACAAATAAGTATATTTATATGTGAAAAATAATATTAATGTTCATGGTTTAAAAAAAATTACTGTATATTTGTGTAAAATTTAATTCAGAATTGAGAGTAATCAGAAAAATGCATCAGCTCAGAGAGGTTCAGTGCATCAACTTTGTTTTTCTACACATTCAGTAAAAGTCCTTTGTCAATCTGCATCATAATCTTTTGCAAGGCTTATTGCTGAATGCCAAAAGAAATCTCTAATCTCATTTTTTGAAGACTAGCTTTTGTGAACTGACAGAGTTTCACTTCTCTAGCACAATTGTTTGCTGAGGATATCAATCAACTTAAAGATTTTGATAGTAATAACCTGCATGATGTAGCACTGAATTTCTGTATGTAGCTATCTGATGTTGATTTTATTTTATTGTTAGTTGATTCAGTTCCAACTTCAAATAAAGCACCAATTACAGTTATTTGTTTTTGAACACCAACCGATGAATGGAATCGAATAGTAGAACATATTGCCCTTATATAACCTTGAGACCCGTTCAGTTCTATAGCAACTTTTTTGCACAGTAGGATGGGACTGTCTTTCAAAAAGTTTATCAAATCATTGACAACATTTCAGAAGTTTTGCCATAACGAAATTTGAGAAACAGAAGTTTATCCACTTGACTGTTCATTTGCAGCTAACATATCATTATAACCTTGTCTACTAATGCATGCAATATTCAAAATGAAACAAAAAATAATGTCCAGAATTATGTTAATGGCAGTTCTCACATCCAATTTTTTCAAGGACATAAAGTATAGCAGATACTTATCCATTTTCAAATTCTGAGAAACAGTTCTCACTGTAATGCATATCAGCTGTTTCACCTGCCATTACCAAATAATATTTTCATTCTTGATAATTTTTCCAAATGTTCATATTAATGAGTTAGCCATAAATTTCAGGATCTCATTTTTAATTTCTTGGCAAACTACTTTTTTATATTCAGTCAGTGCATTAAATTACCATTTGTATAAGTACAGAACTTAAGTAATTGTTTGAAATTTAAATCAGAACTATCTCTACTTCAAATCTGTCTTGTGAAAAATTGTAGAAATGTCAATATTTCAGAAAGACACAATGTTGCAAGATTTCTTTCAAATTAATGTTGTGAGATTAGTTGATCTTGAATATTCACATATAGCATCAAACACTGGAATTTATGCATGGCATAAACAGGAGTAAGACATTTTTCATGATCATGCATAACTTCTTAAACCTTTCTTGGTAAATATATCATCTGATTTAAAAAGAAACTTGATATTGTGCTCTGATATTTTCTGGCATGGATGACAGAAATATTAAATTTTAACCATGGAAACATTTGATACCATAATTCTTGAAATCTTTGGTTTACTGTGAGACAAAAAATCTTTGGTTGGATAGGGTTAAACCTGAAACTTGGAACACTCATTATTTCAGCTAATTCAAATTTAATGTACAGCTGCTAAAGTAGAAAATGAAAATAGATTCTTCCAAACTATTTGAGATTTTAGAATGGTATATAACTTTTTAAAAAGTCAGCAATCAAATGCTTCATTTCATAAAATGTTAAAATGAAAAAATAAAGTTTTTTCATATATGGTGCTGCAGTCAATGTTTATTAAATCAAAACAGAACAGTTTGAATAAATCATCAGTGTTATTACACATCAAACAAATTACCAATACCATACTGATTTTGATTGATTACAAGATCATTGGGCAAGTTAACCCTCTTACAGATGGTAGAAGTACAGTACTTATTGAATGTCTATGAGGCTTTTATTTTTCCTGAGGTTTTGGAGCTGACCAGTAATGAGAAGATAGTCAGAGGAGAGTGGATTGATTCGGTCTGCATCTCTTTAGCAGGGTGCTTTTTGGATGTTGCTAAAACCTGTGGTCTCTAGTTTGGTCTTTGCTCCTCAGTCAATCAGCATCTGGTGTGTGGTGAGCAAAGCTAGAATTGGTGCACCTTGCTATGGCTCTCACACCTCACTCTTTACACCTTTGTTACACAGTAGTTTGTTTTACACCTGCATATCCAAGGACTATTTGAACAATGGCCACCTCCATTTTCATTTTTTTTTTCATCTGGCTACACTTCTACTGTTGCACAATTGCCTTTTAGGTCACTGCAACCCCCCAAAGTGACAACAACAACAATAATAATAGTGTCAATAGGGAGAGAGATACTGCTGTATGCAGATTATTTTTAAAAATACACTAAACATGCACAATTGTGCTAGCAGTCAAAAATAGGTTTGGTTCCTATTTTAAAGAAAAATAAAAAAAATTTAAAATAAGTTTCATTTTTGGAATGCAAAATATACTTTTTGCACCCTTTACAAATATATCGGGGTGCAAGTGAACCTGCTGCACCCCTCTTCTCTTGGATTGATGCAAATTAGTCTCTCCTCAATAAGGAAACAATTTTTGTTTAAAAGGAAAACAACAAACGAAAGAAATAACAAATACTGGTGAGTGACAAAGACGTATGAAACAATTATGTTTATGATGTAAAACATGGAAAAGAAAAATGCCATCAGAAAGTTTAAAATCCAGTTAATCACAGTTGAAATGTTAAAAAAAGAAAATTGTTTAATTGCATGATCCTAGTAATATTGTGACAGCCGTATTTAGCACTATTCCAGTTGCAAATGATACCAAAAAAAACAATAGTATAGATAAAAACTCCAGAAAATATATAGGCAAAGATTTGTGTTACACTAAATTCAACTGTGTGGATTCACCAATGTTAATGGATACATAAAAAGAAAGTCAAATTACTTGGAAATGCATGTTTACATTTTCTATAAACAGCCAAACTTTGAGAGCTGGAGACTCATAAACTAGAGAACGGTAGTAAACTGTTCAATCTCTGTACCAAAAAATTGCAAGGTCAGCCAAAAAAGAAAAGGACAACTTTTTTCTTAAGGCAGTAAATTTTTCCATGAAAGATTGTCAAACAACAAGAAAAGAAAGCATAAAATGCAAAAGAACATTTTTTTTTTTTTTAGTGTTTTAGCAGAAAAACATGAGACTGAAATTTTTCTGACAGGAATAGAAAAAAATCAATTTAACAAAGATTGAACAAAAATACAAGTTCAAGGTCAAACCAAGGTTTTAAAATGAAAATGGCATAGGAAGACAAACCCCAAATAGTAAATTTAAAGTCAATGCTTTAACTATCTTTCTAATATATTCTGTTAACATCAATAATAGGAAATTTTGAGTAAATATTCGAAAAAATGAAACAAGGCAGTTGCAACATTTTGACTTGCAGATCAGCAAAATCAATATCAGTGTTTGAACAGTGTCAAGTCAACACAGAAGCAAAATAAAAATTATTTATAATGTTGTTTTGTCACAGATAACAGTAAACATAAAATAATGTAAATTTATTTAAGAAGCGAACAATTGACAAACAATTGAGAGATTGCTGAGTAATAACTGCAGTATGATGGTAACTAACTATACAATAATGAATTTCATTTCATATCATTGAACAAGTAAAATGTCCAATGAATGCTATGAGCAGATTTATAGTGAAAAGTGAAATCCTGTTATAAATATTTATGACATTATTACTAAAGTTAACAGATTCAATGAAAACAAGTGATCTTCAGATTGCAATCAATTGGAATTGATATAAGTATATCACAACTTTTTTCCATATGCTTATTTAAGATAGAAAGGGCTAAATTTTACCATATCATTATTATCAGCACTAGAATTTTCCATGAATGTTATGAGAAAATTGTTATAGAACATTGCAAATGATATTCTAATTTATGTAAATGATACATTTGTGATTATGTGAAAATATTGGTGAGCTTCTAGATTTGCTATACATACATAACTGAAACTTTTAAAAAATAACATGGCAATCTGGAGAAATTCTTTATTTCTGGGTGTAACAGAATGATATAGCTGACAAAAGCACATGCATGTGCGCACAAAAGAAAAAAAATATATAGATGTCTTGTAAGATGGAAATTATGGGGTATATTATTTATTTGGTTTTACCTAAAACGTTGTTGCAAATAAAATGTGCACATAAATAGATAAATTTACTGTTAGATATATGAGAGTAAATTTTCAAATTAAAAAAATTTTTAATTGCTTAACATTAATTTATAGAAATTTGAGTACAGGATTATTTAAAAAATAGTATAGGATACCCTTTTATTAAAATTTTTAATCTGCTAAATATTCTAATTTAATTAATCTGCACAATGTTTACGTAATGGAAATGTGAATGAGTAAATAAGCTTTTTAAAATCTATGTATCTAAATAACTTTTTCTAGCAGTATGACAGATAACATTATCAACTCCAGTTTTGTGATAAAAATATAAAACATCTTGTAAGTTACAATAAGTAAATAGCACTCCAATAATGATCTGTAATATCACATCTAGTAAAATAAATTAGTAGGAAAACTATTTATTTCATTATAGGCTATAATGAAAGGAAAACAAGTGAATGTAAAATCAAATATTTGCCTTCACTATCTCAATAACTGTGGATTCTTCTGTGGTAGTGTGTTTTTATGCTGAAAATGTCAGGATCCCACAGCCACATCTATTGTTACTGCAAGTATATGTAACTAGTAGTTATGGACTATCTTAAATAAATGCTTCATATATATATATAATTTTCCAAACATAAAACAAAAAAATAGGAGTAGTTGGAGAAGAGATCATGGCGAGGTGCCATATGAGACTTATGTTTTCAAATATGATATTTTTTCTAATGCTGTCATGGAGCATTGCATAGGTGTGATAAAAGAATAAAAATGCAAAACAAGTACTTAGCAGATCTTGGAAACTAGACGCAGTCACAGTTCCCTGCAGAAATATGGGTATGGGGGAAAAAATCATTGAAGTTTGAGTAACTTCAACAAAATTGTGGTTGTCTCTCTCTCTGCTGCTGCATTAGATGACACGTTTTGTTTACCTGGTGTTCGGTTGTAAAACGGGAAAAAATTAACAGTAATTGAGTATCTCCTGCACAAGACTACATACAAGTAAGTGAATTTGGAAGGTTTATGGAAAACATTTGGGTCAGTGTAAGAACAACTAGATCTAGCAGCAGCAAAGAGAAATGAAGAAAACAAAGCCAAACTAAATATTAATTTTGAAAATTGTTTTACTCTGTAGAAAGGAAAATGTAACACTCAGAGATCACAGTCATAATGTTTAAAATCTTGAAGTGGACATAAACCCTAAGAATGCAGATGATAGTGACCAAAAATGATTGTTCAAAAGATGAAAACATCTGGATTCTCTGAATAACAAACTACAATGATGAATGTAAAACATTTGCTGTTAGTTGTCATATATTTCATTGAAGAGTCATTCAAAGCCAAAAGAAAATGTTAGGATCTGTAGTTGTGTCTGACAAAATAACTGTCAGTTATTACTGGTGTTGTTGTAATTGGATGTTTCCTTAATTAATACATGGATTAGTTTACACCAAACATCTGCAGCAGAGCACCAACAACAGGCCCACGGTGTCGGGGGACCGGGCCGTTTGTCTGCTTGACGAACATCTCTCAGTAACGAGGAGGACTCGACAGAGAACAGACAACTTATCTTTACGGGATGCGATGCCATTGAAAGAACCTCGTTCGGAAGTCCAACTCGCTCAACAACAACAACAACAACAACAACAGCACCAACAACAAGAGGTCATTAGTTAATACAGAGCAGCAAACACACACAACCTGACTGTCCAATGAGCTCAGTTGTGCTTGCCCGGGTTGGTGTTGGGTGTTTTTGATGATGACATAGCACTCACTACATATGATTGCAACAATGCATCGTCACTTGTTACTGTAATACATAAAATATTTTGGTACAACTTCATGGACATATCATCACTCTTGCATGAAAGAAAGCACAATAGCATCACATGGTAATCAGAGTGAGAATAATGCTCTGGTGGGCGACATTTGCTGGCCTGGTTGGACTGGCACAGTGGCACCTGACTATAGCACAGTTCATGCAGCTGCTGACATGGTGATGGCTGCTCCCTGCCACATCGTATGCATGTACCATTTTTGGTTACTAGACAGGAAGTAGATCCAATTGCCTAGGACTCTGATCATAGCCAGAGGTGGAGAGGAGAATGAGTGTCACTTTAACATTTCGCAGGTGGCAGACTTTGATGCATTTTCACAGTTTAGTGGTAGGTTCATTTGTTGTCAGTCTGCTGTTTCAAAGTGTGACAATGGCTGGTCAAAATCCATTTCCCATGGCATTTGAGGTGAAAGCTCTGTTTTTCACTTTAGGCAGCAATGGATGACCTCGATCATTCCATTCTCCTGGGTAGTGTAGATGTCACAAGATATGGCGTCTTGGCAGGTCATAAATTCATCAAACTCTCAGCACACAGATTGTTGGCCATTATATGAGACAAATGTGTCGGGGGGGGGTTCCCATACTGGGCAGGTCAGTCTGATAGGCATTTGATGTTGTCAACCATCAGGGTCTCTCATGGTTTTTATTTGTATTAGATCAGGCTGTAGATTAAGTAATTTCCCTATGATATCAATGGCTAATTTTTATCATGGCTCAGTTACCAGCAGTATCTGCATTGGTGGTGTAGACTTAACTCTGTAATGGCACATGCATTGTCTCAATGTCATTGCATGCTTGGCCACCAGTACATGCCTCATAACTTCTGCTTCATGCACCTAATGGCAAGGTGTGTGTGTGTGTGTGGCATGTGTGCCGTTTCTAGCATTTGAAGGTGCAGTGAAGATGGGATGACTATGAATATGCAGTTGTTCTTGTAGATGATATAGCTATTTTTTATAACAGGTTTCTTCTGTACATAATTTGGTAGTATGAGAACAAATTTGTAGGTGTATCAGATTTATGCATCCTTTGAGTGTGACTGAGCCTTATTTGGAATTTCAACTCATGGCCATTTGTGGTGCATGTGTGAATATCATTTGACAAGATGCCGCCATCTTGAGAGATAGTTGATCCCACAGTTTTCCTAATAAACAGGAATGTGTGATGCATCTGCCTTCAAAGTGACCTTGTTCTCAGTACCTAGACAGTGTTTGATTATATAGTCAAAATGCACCAGTGGTACAGCTGAACTTGCTCAACTAGCACCCATTCCAGTGGTGTTGCAGTAGTAATTTCAAAGTATTGTGGTCCAAGTGCAGAGTGACTGATAATCCTAATAATAATTTCTCCTATTTTTCACATAATTACCTGAATAAAGTTGTTTTCTTTCATTCATTGTGTAGCTGCACTTGACAGATTGCAGGGAGTGCGAGGTAAAGCAGCTTAGGGTTCTCAATTATCCACTTAGAGATTCTGCAAACAAATATTCTGGTTTCTCTGAATTAACAAATTTACTGGATATTAGTAATTAAAATGCAGTGTATTGTTTTGAAGAGAATTACAATCGAAAAGAAGGCAAAATTTATAAATATTTTAAATATTATAGCTTTTTGATTTATATAATTACAATCTTGTAATTGTTTAATGAGCCAATCAGCTGAAGATCAACATCAAACTTTAATTTTTTGGAACTAATGAAACTTCCTTTTTAGTGCTGTTTTTGTCTCTTGACAGCACAAATCATTCTGAAAAGATCTGAGTTTAGAAAACTATTCTTATTAATTTATCTCTCATTTTATTATGGATGAAATTTTTTTTGATCATGCATACTCGGCCGGAGTCTGTAAAATCTTAACACAGCAAAGAATATAGGTTTTGATTCGTATATTCTATTTTTATTTTTGGAAAGAAAAAAGAAATTTAGTCGGATTCTAAATGATGTCATTTGAGGTATGTAAGTTTTTCCAGTTTACTCTTGTAGAAAATACAGCGTAGTAGATAGTATGTTCTTGTTAAGTGTGATGTTGTTATAGTATGAGAGGTAAAAACAACTAGGTAAATAAATGCCTTTAAGTCTTTTGTTGTATTTTATGCTAATACTGGCTTTTTCAAATGAAACATAAACTGTGGTTAATAGAACTAAACACGAAGAAGTTATATGACCAAAAGATAAAACTATAGAAAAATATTGAAGCTGCTCATGTTGCCTCAGCAGATAAAATCATGAGAAATATAGTATTCTTTTTATTATGTTCTTACTGCTGTGCAAGTATTTATGATTTTTAAAACATGAAGGTAGTGTCATACATTTGTTCTTGTGACTACAAATTATTACTGCACAACACCTAACCCTTTTCAGATCAGAAGCTTGTGACTACATATATTAACAAACTGCTTTATACTTTCTTCTTGTTTGCTTCTGCTATTACTGACCTAACCTGGCAGGATGGGATTAATGCAGAATACATTTCATGTACAGATTAAGAATAATAATGGGAAAAGCAATCATGCTAACAAGTACACCTGATAGCTGTAAAGTGTATTGTTAGTAGCACTACATTGCTTTACAGAGAGTGAGTGGATAAAAATGTCATCAAAAACATGCTGATGAAGCCACAGGTGTTGTTTTTTATTGTTTATAGTAGTTTTTGGTGTCCAGTGGAAGTGAGTTGCTAAATTTAATATATTGATCTGTAACCTGGATAATTTTTATTTGCCCTGAAATTGACAGAGAACTAGAAAAGGGTAATCCATAGGGTATTAAACAAGTTAGTATGATAGTCCAAATAAAACACAACAATAAATCGTTAATTTTGAATCTTTATTTAGGTCAAATTAGTATTCAAAATCTTAATAAATTTGTAAGCAAAAGAAAGAGACAGGGGCCATTATTTCTCACAGGACCACTGAGTTAATGTTAATAAGACTTGTAAAAGAATTTTAAAAATCTAAATATAACATTTAAACTTTCCAGAAAATAAAGGTTCCAAGCATCATTTTTTAAATTTAATTCCTAAATTAAATGAATTATGATTGTGTGCGAAAGTAGTTGATATATGGCTGGCACATCAGCTGACAACAAATAGTGGTTAAACAGGAACATCAGAATAGGGTAAATGGGTGGCTGTGTAGCATAATATTTACAAAATAATCTGTGTTCTTCATCTTTCATTCACAAAAGTGAATTTGATTAGTGTTTTGGTGAAACTAAATAATGATAAAGTAATTAATTGTTTCAGTCCAAATTGTGACAATAAAAAAGAAAAGGAAACTGAAATATTCTAAATAATTCAAATAAATTATTTGATTACAAGAGATTTAAGCTATTTAAAATTTGGAAATTGTAAAGGGCAGCAGTTTGAACAGTGAGAAATTTACTAGCAATGTTCAAATAAATTTTTATCACAATTCATTTTTGGCCATATCAGGAGAAATACAAAGTTAGATTGACCTAAATGTTGACCTTAGAAACACTAAGCCTAAGAAAGAGAGATTTCATACCTTTAATGAATATATTTATGAAATTAAAAAGGATATTGCATTAGATATTGACTTTGGTAATAAACAATAGAAACTCTCATTAATGAAGGACTGTCATAAATTTATTCAAAAATTTTGTTTAATAAAAGTAAAAGAAGGCCAAAAGGGATAATGTATTTAATATGCTAGTTAAGAAAACAAATGTATAAAAATGATGAGAGCTCTAAATTTAAAAAAGCTGATTGGATGCTTAAAATTATTCGGCAGGTTTCTTTGAGATCAGTTAAAAGGGTTTTAAAAGATAGTAAATAATGTTTAAAATGTTCATAAATTGTTTTACTTTTATTTTAACTCATAAGGATTGGATTCATACATGATGTGAGGAATGATACCTAACTTATGGGTGGGAACTGATCACTCCATCCTAGGCTCATTATCTCAAGTGTTTTGAGAATGATGGGTTGGAACTCGTTGAAGGATAGCACACAGATGAGAATCAGAAAAACCTTGTGTGTGTTTGAAAGTCAAATAATAAAAAATTCTCATAAACTACTCATATTTTAGCTCATAAGAATCTGATAAATTTTATGTGTTGTTAAAAAGGTTAGTATTTAATAGAAAGCAGATGCATATGAGAAATATACACCATGTAACTATCCACTTGATTTAGCCGTGCACACCAGTGATGTGGTGTCACACAGTACTTGTCACAATAGTGCACACGTTTTAAAAAATTGACTAACTAAAAATTGATAACAGAGAAAAAACAAATTCAGCCATTGTCTGGTTCTAGTTTCTGCTCATTTTCTAATGCACTTCAGTCTCAAAACAATTTTTAAAATATCATTTGTCTGCATTTATAAAGATGCTCAATAAACTACCACTCTTTGCATTATGAATATTTATTTCAGTACACAAATATTGTTTATTGAAACATACATTTATTCTGAAAATATGATTACTCTTGATCATTGCATTTAATTACTAAATAAAAATCAGTCATCTCACTTTGAATCAGTTGTAGCTTGCTTCAAAATCATCTGCATCACTGAAGTATCCGAATCAGTGATAAATGTAGATTGTTTATTCATAATATTGCCTTATTATTAGTCAACCAACCTCTCCACTTATGCCTTTAAATTGTGTCCCCTTGGAATTCACAAGTACACACCTTGTTTAGTAATACTTTGGAAAGTATTCCTTGTTTGGACATATGATTATTACATTGTTAATCACATAGCACAACTATTTAAAGCAGTGGTTCTCAACCTTTACAGCCCAATGGCATATTAAATATAACTTTAAATTTGAAGACATACCAAAAGATATAGCAATACAAAAATTTATTTAAATTATACTTGTGTTATTCATTATAATTAGTGAGATATTTAGGCCTGCTTTGCTATACATGCTCAAGCTCTTGATCCACTGATCTCGAGCGCTCCCTTTTGTTGTTCTTTATGACAATTAATGTTGAAAATGTTAACTCACACAGGTATGTCGAACAAAAGGGTAGTAAAACTTGTATTGCCTGTCCAGAAGCAATCAGAACTTGCCCAATGTCATTTCAGAAAATTTCATTTTTAAGTTTTTGTCCGTACTTATCAATTCTGTCTGTTTTTGTATTCCTAACTTTTCAGCACTTACACATGATGCTTTTGAAAATGAATTTCTGATCCAGTCAAAATGACTGACTTCTAGTGATGGAAAATAATGTTTCAAGTGATCCTGAAGCAATACTAGATGCTGTTCAATAACATCTTTCACTTTGACTGCTGGATCTATCTGTGCTACATTGGAAAACATATCCAGATGACCATATCTGTCTTCTCCACAAACATAACTTAGCTATAAACACATCCAACTTATCGGAGATGGTAAGGATGTTTTCATCTCTGCCTTGCATTTCAAGATTTGACATATTCAGCAAGATATGCAAATTTTGAAACATATCAAATAAAAATTTAAGAAAACAAGAATCCTCTTGTGTGAAGAAAACCTTCACTTCTTTACACATTTTATACACTCTTGTAAGTACCTTCCCTTTTGACAGCCATCAAACTTCTGTGTATAACAATAGAAATTTGTACTCTGATCCCATTTCTGAACATAGAACAGAAAATAAACGTGACTTGAGTGGTCGTGTCTTAATGAAGTTAACCATCTTAATAACATGTTCCATTACTTCATTCAGTTTGTCTGGTATTGATTTGGCCATAAGAGTTTCACAATGGATCATGCAGTGTATCACAGTAGTTGGAGGATTTTTCTCTCTAATCTTAGTTACAAACTCTTATTTTTCCTACCATAGATGCTGCTCCATCAGTAAACTCTACTACATTTTGACCACTGAAGAATTGTTCCCTACAGTGAATATCTCTTCACCTGTAGTCCTCTCAGGTAACTCTTTGCAAAAGAAAAAGTGCTCTTTTATATCATCTGCATCTACAAATCTGATGATAGAAATAAGTTGAGCAAATCTGCTTATATCGGTTGATTCATTCACTTGAATATAAAACCTTTTGTCAGCTCTTAATCTCAATTTAAGGAAGATTCAATATCACCTGACATATCAATGATATGTCAATTAGTAGTGTCATTTGAATGTGGGACTTTACTAATTTCTTCTGCAGCATCATTTTGTAACATAATCTTAACAATTTCTTTGCATGCTGGAAGAATTAAGGATTGTCCAATACTATCTGGTTCTTTGCTTTTGCAAAGAGCCGAGCTACCACATGACTCACCTTCTGTGCACTGTCTGAAAACTGCACACTCCTGGTCATCAGGTTTGTTTGCTTTAAGTTACCTTCTAGTAAGAGCTTGAAACATTTCACATCTTTCTCAAATAGAGACATGGATGTTTACTTTCTAGATGCCATTTTAGCTTGCTCGGTACTCACATGACACACAATATGTTCAGGCAATGGATGTCAGTGGTCACCAGCTGAAGAAAATTCATACTTAAAGGCACAAATCTAACCAATAAAATAAAGGGTAATAAAATTACTCATGAAAAGTAGAAATATGCAGCACACCTTGGTCAGTGTCATGGCTCACTGGTTGAGAAACACAGATTAAAGGACACGTGCACTGTGATTGTGTCAGCTCATTATTTGCTATGCTTTTAGTATATTATTTCTGCTACAACGTCAATTCTCTCTTATGTGTTCATTCATTTATTCAAAATTTTCTTAGTAACCATTATGTATTTTGTGTTTACAAGAGTTAGAATGCCAAAGAAGGTGAGCTGCATGATAATGTTCCTGCTGGCACAGCAAACTATGCAAGATCTACAATTAGGCAAGGAAACCTGTTGTGAACACAAAAATAATTGGAGATGGATACCAGCTGATGAAAGGTACTGATTACAGACTTGTTTACACAGGTTAGAGGTAGTTAATTGGGGGTTTTCAAGAACTTTGCAATGCTAAAATAGGTCATCAACTTTTTACTAGTTTTTAATGACATGATTAAGGCAAACAGGTGAGAGAAAAACAGAAACCTTCACTTCCTCTGGCCACAGAAATTGCTGTGCAGTTGCCAGATGCTTCACAAAAAGATGAAAGCGCTATAACAGATTTAAAAGGCAGAATGCAATGTTGTGAAAAAAATGGTGGGGGGACATTCCACTGAGTTCTTCAATGCTGTATTGAGAATTATGGATGATGTAACCATCTATTTCAGCATGCTAAGCAGTGTGACCTGGCATCACTCTAGAGGAAAACATGTTAGTCAAACAATTTGGCATGAACAAGACAGTGATAGTCATGCCTAACATGATGGCCAATGGGCAAATACTGTCTGTCCTTGTTCATTTGAAAAGAAAATGAACTATCTTTGTTTTTTCTTGATTCTTGATTCTTGTGAGGACTGAATGAAAATATCATTTCTACCCATCCTTGAAATGCTTAGAGCCACCTGCACAATAAAATATAGTTTGAGACTTGTTTAAGAGAGAGAAATTAAGCAGCAATAAGGATGTGGCTGCAACTCAACATTTGCAATGATTCTGGATAGTTTCACTAGCATAGTACAACTAGTTGGTAATGTATCCTGGAATCAGCTGTTTAAGAAAAACCCAAGAGAAATGGAACAATCTGGTGATTAGAAAGTCAGAGCCCCATCTCCTTTAGTGAGCCATAGATGAATGGAATTTCTTATTTTCTGATGTGATCAGAACAAATTTCAAGAAGACAGACATATTCAGTGAACTAGATGGCACAGAAGACAGCATGTTGTGGAGCATGGATTCTGATTCAAATAATGATGAAATGAAGCTCTCTGGATTCATGTTACAGCATTGCAAGAAGTCAGTTGCAGTATGTGGAGTGACCAGACAATATTGAAGATGAAGGGCTACAATGACAATGCTTTGATGAGGCTACAGTAATATTCAAAAGTGACTTAGTGAAGTTAGATCCAAAGATAAAATGAGAATCAGTATGATAATTTTAAAAAAATGTTTTTAACCTTATAAAACAATGTTAATAAACCAGTTGTATAGAAAATTTATAGAAAACAGATTGATACAATAGTCATTGAAAAGTTGATTGCAAATTATGAAGTAATTTAAAGTAGATAAAGCTGCATGGTCATTAATATTTTTCCAATATTTAAAAAATCTATAGATTTTTCTATTGCTAATCTTTAGGAATACACTTTGATTGTAACTGGAATATATTTTATATTACAGCTGGATAATACATAAACATCCTGACAGACATTAAAGAGAGTGTTGGATTTTCCATAAGTTTTCTGCATTATAACTGTATGATCTAAAGGCATTTCTGGCTAAAATCTGAGCTCCTAATGGTATTCTTCCTAAATACTGATTTAATAGCAAGTGGGTAATTTTCAAAATAAATGCTTTCATGGTGCCAGTTTTACATTCAGAGTTCTGTGCAGAGCAACAAGTTCAAACCCTATGACAGAACCACCACTGCAAGCAACATTTCCATCAGTGTTTTCTTGACCGTAAACTTGTCTGTGATGCTGTCAAACTCTCATCTGACTACTGACAGTGCAGAAGAAACTGAGTTTCATCCAACTAATGTATCCTCCTCCGTATCTTCAAGTTCCACTGGAAATGTTGATTTCCATAATTAATCTTATTTTGGTTATGTTAATCTGATGAGGTTGGATGTTTCACAATGTGAGGAGTGTGGTTGCTGAGCTGATTTAGTCTTCCGCTGTGGTCAGTGGTGCTGGCGAAGGAACCGTAGTGCATTTCATACTCTGGGAGTCCTTTATGGAAATGCCCTGTTTTAAGAATTAACAGTGACAGAGTTTAACAACATGATGACTAATGACAGAGAGGTGTATGCCAGCCTGCATTTGTGTTTCTGAAGGAAAGCTCAGCACTTTTATCCTACTTATCTCTCATTTTTGAGTTTTCATGCAAATATCTATAATGTGCTTTTTAAAAAGATTTGTGATTTAAAAACTTATGTGGCCATACTTATTTCATTACTTTTATGTATGTTTGGTAAAGGTCTTTCCAGAAGACAGGGAGCAGTTTGGCTGTGTAGGTGGCCTGGTGCTGCCATAGAAGACTCACTAACACTTCTAACTTTATTGGATTCCTCTCTGTTTCACCTTCATGGTCCAGTCAATAAAGTGCTACAGTAGTAATTGAGATGTGACTTTGAAGCTTATGGGAGGGCACAATTTCTTTTTTATTTTGTCTTCCTGGTGAACCTGAGTTTGAAGGAGACAGTCTGCTTGCCCAGCAAAATGTTGACTTGAAAAATGCAGATATTTCTAAGCACTATGGTACGACATCAGGATTGATGGATATATTCATGTCATGTATGAAGTTATAACTTAACAGCAGCACAGTGACAGGTGTATCAGTGTACTTAATCACCATTATCAACAGGCAGAAAAATGTGCAAAAGAAAATACATTTGGACGATTTGACTGATTGGCATCCCTACAACGATCATTTAGTAATGATCAACATCAGTCATTTTTTCAGATGAATCGTGATTCAGTTTATTATTTCCTGACATTTTAATGCTGCCAACATTACACATCAGCACAAAAGTTTCAAGGTATAGATAGGAAAATCAATTTTCATATTTTTGTATCTTGAAATTCTTTTTTTTTCTTTTCAAGCAAGAAAGACGAGAGAAAATAACTGGTGTTTATTCAGCATACAAATTAATTTCTAACATATCATATATGCAGTGTGTTTCATTAAATATTAGTATTAAAAACTGCTTGGCAGTAACATTATTATTTGCTTAGATTAATCTTTTTCACAGTGAGGAGGACCACTTTATGTTCAAACAGGATAACACTGATCCTCCCAGAAGAGGGCTGACTTTTTTAAGGAAGAACAACACCAATGAGCTGGTCTGGCCATCTAAATCCCCTCCTTAAACATTTGCAAGTGTTTGACCTGAGCTAAGGTGTTGTCTTTATCAGCATCAATAATCATCTGCCCATAGTATTTCAAGTAGCACAATATCACTGAAGCCAGGATGTGATGCAGATATCAGTTCAAGAGCTGTAAGATGTACGCATGTGCCATAGCTAGAAGTCGACATTCCAGGCACTAACATACAAGTAATGGACATTTTCAATAAAGTTCAAACCACATTTTTTCCAATTTTCACAAGTCCTTCTGATGCTATTGTCTTATAAAAATGCTAGAGCACATTAATTAATTAGTAAGTATTTTAATTAATATTAATGTTCAGTGCCCTTCAATAATAATTTGGAATCTGTTATCATAACATGTTGGTCTGTTGTGACTGTGCTTGGTTCAGTTCTACCATATTGGCATGGTGTGGATGACTAGTCATCTAGTGTAGGATTTTAGATAGTTAATCATTCTGTTTCTTGTCATCTAAAATATCACAAAGCCTGGAAAGAGTGCACATATATAAAAATAAATTAACAATAAAATCCAATATTTATTGCTGTGGTTTATTGTAGTATTTGTACTCTAAATAAACTGTTAAACCTCCCAAAATTTGTTTTTTTTTTAAAAGACTGTATTTAAGTTGGGAAATTGCAGAATCTGAAGCTGAGAAACAATTTTCTTTTAAATAAAAATAAAACAAAATTATATTTAAAGTAAATATGCATAAATAATATGCTGGTATTTCTAGTTTTGTACCATTTGATTTCTTAATTTAAGCTCTCAAAATTTTTTTTTTTTTAAATTGAAATTTAACGAACAGTAATAAGGGTCAGCCAGTTTGGTCATGGGCTTGTTTCTAGCTCCCTTAACTGTTGGCACAATGAATTATGGGATAGTTACATTTACTGAAGTTTTATTTTTGCTGACACTTTTCCACATTCCATTTATTGGTGTTAATTTTGTTAAATCAGTGACCAAATGCACTTTTTAAAACAAATTAAATAAAGGAAAATGGCTTCATAACTTCAGATTTCTCAAACCAATAATTTAAATTAAAAAAAAAACAAAAAACTGTTGATAAAATATGAGATACAAATAATTAGAATGCTGTTTTTAAAGAAGTCTCTGCAGTCTGTGGATGAAAATTCTTGCTCAACTTTTTATTTCAGTTACTCATGTAATTACTGGAAAAAAAGGTTCTGCTCTTTCATCTCAAAAGACAATTTTTTAAAAGAGATCATGAGATTCAGACAACACACAGCAAACACTAAAAAAAGAAATGGCAAAGAGTGTTTAGAAAGTTTCTGATGGGTTTTAACAGCTACCTGACAGGAAAGTTTAAAAAAGTGACATCTAATTTCATGAAGTAGACACTGATGATGATGATGAAGAAGACAAATCATTAAAATATATGATGTTAAGTTTATATTAATAAGGTAAAGACAAATTTAGGAACTAACACTACTTCTTGAAAAGATCTGGATAATAAATCTTAATTAAATCACTTTTATGTAATGAGACTTGGCACCGGTAAATAAATACC
Organism: Nautilus pompilius; assembly: GCA_018389105.1. Lineage (NCBI taxonomy): Eukaryota > Metazoa > Mollusca > Cephalopoda > Nautilida > Nautilidae > Nautilus > Nautilus pompilius. The sequence continues at coordinate 735,982 of JACATO010000626.1, read as the reverse complement.
AATGTTTTAAAAAAGGACACCTTTTTATGAGTGAGGTTAGTACTTTGTGATGTAGTCTTTTGCTTTTGCAAAGCTGCAGTGCACTAGCATGATGTGTGGAAAAATTAATTCCAGTCTGTGAGATTACAATCCATTCCTGGCACACAATCTGTGTTAGAGAATTCTGGGAAGTGGGATTGGTCATGAACAGACTTACATGTGTTTTAGGAGGTTCATGTCCAGTGACTGACTAGGCCTTAGCAGATTTGTGATGCCTTCTCTCTCTTTCCATCTTTGCATTATGTAGGCAGGGTGAGCATGGTCTTTTGTAAAAATATAACACCGAACAAAACCCTGACACAGGCAAAATTTGATGTATCAGGCAACTTGTGATCATCCATTAGCCCAAATCATGCTTCCCACAATGAAGGACAGATGACCATTTTATTCCTTTGCTTGCAAATCATTCAATGAAACTTGCGTTAGATGGCACCAGACTCTAGAAAACTAATAATAGCCCTGAAAGCCTGAACTTATCAGAAGTTGATAGTGTCCAAAATGCAAGAGAGTGGTGTGGTATTATCTGCAGTTGATGATTGACATTACTTGGGATGTTTTACTACTCTTCGCTTGTACTCCATGCTGTGGAAATAACACCAACAGTTCTCACGGACACCTGCAGATTTTCTGTGATATTGATATTTACAGCTGTTTGTTGAAATTTAGTTTTCATGTTCTATTTCACATCAAAAAATTTCTGCTCTGTTGATTTTGGAAATTCAAGATGTGCATGAACAATTGTCATATGGATTTTATTGGATTGGTCAGTCCCTACTAACAGTTGAAAGTGGAATATCCAGTGCCTTGCAGATTTTTTGTTGACTTCCACTAACATCCCATTGCCTAACTTTATCAGTTCTTTTGAACTTCCTGTCCGAGGCATTGATTTCTGCTGGCAGGAATTCAATGGCTGTACCTGTCATTACAGCACTGTGATCAGAACGGCTTATTTTAATCTCTATGGGCAGTAAGAAAGTGTCTAGTTTTAAGAATAAACTAGACAATTTCATTAATAGTATTAATAGGGCAGATATTATAAATTTATGTGTGACACTGTAATGATATAGTAGCAGTAAAAATAAAATTTGCCCAGTGCGATACATTAAATTATTTTTTATTAATGGAGATCACACAGCATATTGTTGTTTTATTTTTAAAAATCTAAATGGTTATCCTGAATAGTAACACATCTTAATAATTTGTAGAAAACTTTCACAAATTGTTTTTATTTACATTAACTTTTCAGGATGAAATATTTCCTTTTTCTCTTTACTTAATTAACTTATTTTGTTTATTTTCCACTTTGTGAAGCATAATAAACTGCTTTGTGCTAATTTTAAATTTTAAATATTTAAAGAATTATCCTTGTTAGTAGTACTGTTAATTACAATACTTCGTGCTTTTTACCCATTTATTAGCATACTGTTGTTGTTACTGCACACATGACAGTAGTATCCCATTATACTTCATTACACTATTTCAAAATTTAAGAGAAGTTTTTTTTTTTTTAATATTTGGCAGATAATGCTAAGATTTTTTAGTCTATTGAAGCCATTTTACTTCATTATTTTGAATGTCTTTGGTCCCTGTATTAATAAGACTATTCTTTATTTGTGCCTAAGTACTGATCCTCTAGAAATATTTTAACTGTATCACTTTTGATAGCCTTTTCAGTTATTGGTGAAAATAACTCTACTCCACATTATCTATGAACCATAGCACAACAGGATGAAACATATCACTGTACATTAGCTGGGTTATCTCCAAAAATTGAGCAGGAAGCCATGATAACTACTTGCTGATGAGAGATTACATGAAGCTGGAGGGAAAATGGCAGCTCACTATCTGCATTCAAAACTCTGGGAGCTGATAGTGGAGAAAACCTGATCAGCTTCCAGTAAGGCTGGAGGTTTTAATCCTCTACTCTTATCAAAATCTATGGTTTTCAGACACTTTTTGGAAGTCTTAAATGATAATTAAAAGTTACTTCAAGCTACTTGTAAGTTGTGTGGTCTGTTTATTGAGTCCTGCCCAGAATTTCTAAATATGGTATGGATGGTGATAAATGAACTTTTAATTCAATTTATTATTTTTACTAATGGAGTGGAAATGTACCCAACAAAAAAAACAATTTATTTGCAATATTTATTAGCTATTATACTATTTAGATTATTATAAAAATTTTGTATGCCACAGAATATTAATTAAATAAACAAAACAAGATCACTGATTTTGTATATCATCTTGTAATATTTGGTTAGTGGATTTTCTGGAAGTAACACCACCAATATGGATTTATGGTGGTTTAAATGTGCTACTTGAGTATCAGCATGAACGTAGCTTTATTAAGGTCTCACCGATATAATAATAATCTGGAAGATTTTAAAAATTAATAAAGTAGGATATCTAGAATCTATTGCAAAAAAAATTGGCTTTTTAGTTATTTAACAATGCTAAATAAGGAGGCATTCTGGATCTAATGGCAGATAGCAGCTTTTGTTACTGGTTGCCTACGTATCTGGCATTGTATGCATTAAAAAATCAAAAATATACTTCATAAGATAATATAAAGTTTAAGAATGGATAATAAGTGGGTGTCAGCATTATTTTCTTCAAAATAAATAATGCTGATTATTTATAGATATAATAATGCATTTTAACAGGTGAACAAGTGTAAACATGAAAAACAACAACAGAATGTTGCTATACAGCAGACTGGTCATCAGGTTTATAAAATTCAAAATGTCTGGTTGAGAATTTTAGGAATCGAAACTGTACCAACCTTTCTATATATATTTAAAAAGTTGTATTTCATTGAACAACAGCAACAATGAATATATATAAGAATTAGAAGTATCATAAACATTTTGTATGTATGTATGTATATGTTAAATATACACTACTCATAAAATGTTTTTAATAATATTATACAGGTCAACTTCAAATCATAAAAATAAATATTTTATATAAAACTTCAGTTTGGATCACTAAATGTTATTGGCAGTATTAGGCATCCATCTGAAATGATTCTTATCAGTATCAGAAGACAGCTTCAGAGAAAGTAAAACTGTGCCAAAAGTTCATTACAGATTGCCTATAAGAAACTAATGATTATAGTTTCACATCCAGTCTGTGGTATTTCCTGAGGAAAGACCTTTTTTATTTTTATAATTTTAAAAAATCTACATTGTCAATAATTTATGTGAAGTGAAATGTACTTATCTAACTAAAGATCCCATGCCATAACTGTCTTCAGTCATGTGTGATATCCACCATATAAACAATAATTCTAGAGCAGACTAACTCACACACAGTAAATAAAACAATACAGATATATTTTGTATGAGACTTCTTGTACAAATATTCACAGTTGTCTTGGCCACTGTAAATGGTGTTTTATGAATCTCCAACTTTTGTCACATGACCAAAGCCCTGAGTTTACATTGTGTTGAAGGACTGCCACATGTGACACACTGTCTCTGGGTGGGGGTGTACCTACAAAAGTCAGACTACTGTCAGGTATATCTTTTTCTGATGAGAATAAATAAAATTTTCACTTCATTGTTGGTCACTTAAATGTCCGACAAGAACCAACCACCTAACCAATGTTATGCTGACTAGAGACCATTTCACAGGCAGCAGTAACATATCAACTGTTTTGTCATGTGACTAAAAGAGTGAAGCTGATTCTTTTGTTGGAACTTTTGAAGGTAAGCACTGTTTACATAAGATCGTAATCAATCTACATTTGTGGAGGATAATGCAAGTAAGTGTTCACCTTACAAGAATAATTGCAAACCACCCAAAAAAATATACCCACCACTGTCTGCTTGTTTTCCTAACCCTAACGCTATTGGACATGTTTTGGGTAAACTCCTGTAGTACACTGACTGGTTAGTGACCACACACTCATAGGATTATTAGGAAACTGTGTCAAGAGTTAACCGAGAAGTGAAATGCATTGCCACAAGACTGCATCAAATTTCTGGTGAACAATATGAGATACAGGTGCAATGCTAATGCAAATCAGAGATGGCCATGCATACTACTAAAGATCATGCAAGTTTTGGGTTTGTTTGTAGTGACTATTCATTGATATTAGAGTGTTACTAAATGCATTAAATAATGCCCAGGTATTGTGCAAGATGAACTTAATATGTCAAACTTCATGGTAAATTCTGAACTGTGTCTCTCAAATAGTTTGTACAATTTATATCACAATATCCCTATATTGCTTTGTTTAATGTATTGAATATGTTTTTTCAGAGATACACAGAGATGATAACTCAGTGAGGAATAGACTTGACCAAGATACTAACCTAAAGAGAAGCCAAACTGAATGCTGAACATGTCATGGAATTAAGCTACTATATAACATCAATATATTTCTGGTTCCAGTTATGACAATTATGACAACCTCTTTAAAGTATTAAAACCAGCAAACAATATAGGATTTTATTGTTTTTCCAAGCAATATGTATAATATATGTGTGCATTTACAAAATTTTTATAAATTAAGTTTCCTGAAGAAATCATTTTTTCTCCAAAGTATGTATTATCATACATATTCTGTGAAGAAGAAAAAATTTGAAAGGATTATTTGTTTATTGTTTTGTTATAAGCTTCTGCAATACTAGTGTTTTTTGCATGTACACATGTGTATATGTACATAGGTAAGCAATTTTCTTTGAAGTTTTATATATGAATTTTTTCTGTTAGACTATATCATAAACAAAATCTTCTTATATATATATATATATGACAATTCTAAACATGCATTATTTCATTCATGAGAACTATTATAATTATTTTCCATTGTATCAAAATGTTTATTTATGTTTTAAAACTAAAGCATATACTTTTGTTTGTCAATGTCATTTATAAGTATTTTGAAAATTTGTATGTTGTTTAAAATGGCCAGCATCCTTACTGGCTGCACAGACCTAATATTAACAGATATCACTGTCATAAAAAGATTATGATTTACAAGACTAAAAAAGAAATCATAGGTTATATTCTGAAAGTCATACATGGACATTTAAAAAAGATAATTCCATTGTTTGTTAATCTTTAAAGACATTTGTTTTATTGTATTCTTTACCTTACTATAAGATATAAATCACAAGATAGAATAGTTTCTATATTTTCATTTGTTTATAAATGAAGTATGCTGTAAATTTTGTCAGCTTTCTCATCATGACTTTCATCCAAATTTCTAATGCTACATGTATGAAATAAACTAAAAAAAAAACATCAGAAACAGACTAAAAATATTATTTATCTAGTTTATCTACTAGAAGGTTGAGCAGCCATCTTATAAAAGTTTTTAAAAAATAGAAAAAAGAAACCAAAATTTTTAAGTCTCTGCAATTAGAAATGTTAAGGGTCATTTGTAAACTAGCCAAAGTATCTACACTGATTTTTCTCAGCATTAAAATTCATTAGTTTTTTGCACCTGTTTATGCATATATTTCCTCTGCACTTCCTTAATTTAAAAAATTGTAATGAAAAGAAAGCATAACAACCCTTTCTTAGACAATAAGCAGGAGCCTATGATAGCAAACCTTTTTGTGACCAAGTGCCTGTAATGTTCATGTAAGTAATGTGTAATGTCTTTTCTTGTGATGGACTTATGTCTCGCTGCCTATCTGTTATTGTTGGTTACTTCAGCTCTGCATGACAGATGCATTTTAATTCCCAAATATTTTATCAGTCTTGTTCAACTATATTTTCCAACTCCTGTAGCTGAATATTTTCATCATATTATTTTCTCTTGTCTGGGTTTTGTATGTTATGGGGTTCTGTCTTGCATCCATATGGTTTTTTCAAACCATAAAGAGTGATTATCCAGGAAAAACAGCTTTGTCCTAAATTCTCAGGATAAATGATGTCGGAGTATCTAAGGCAACTGGTAACACCAAGCTTTCCATCTGTACCACTCTACCTATGTATTGTTTAATGAATGACAACTTTGAGTATATTGCTTTGCTTTAGGTAATTTTCAAACAAGTTGGTAAAATGTTGCCAGCTAGCTAGTGCTATCATAAATCTCTCTCCAACATTGAATTTTGACTCAGAAACAAAAAAAAATTGCAAAAATAAAAACATTAAAGTTAATCAGCATTTCCAGAATAAGTTCTGAGAAACATGGCTATATATATACATATATATAACAATATTATTAAACTTCTAAATTATCACCAAACTTAATCAAGCAGATAGTTTTCTTTCACTGGTATTTATAATAGAAATCTATGGAATGTTAAAGGTTTTACAAAAAGTGGCTCTTTATATATAATGATGTAACATTAATAATGATAAACTCTAACAAATCTTATTAAAAATATATAAGTATAAAATTTGTTAAAAGCAGTTGAGATACCATATGGTTAATAACAATTTTTTCATGAAGTTTTTTTTAAATATGTAGTTTGCTTTCATGAACTAAGCTTTGATAGCACTGTCATATATTATTGATATTATGATTGGCTGAAAGTGAACATGTGACTATCAACTACATTTTATAAAAATTTCTATATTTTAATAGTTTCTTAGATTTGTTAATTGATAAAATATCTTTGAAAATTTTCCAGTTTCTGTAACAAGAGTTTTGAAACTAAGCAGCATAAAAATCAGTTACAAAAATCAAAATGATTGAAGCTGGCGGCCAACTGTCAGAAAAAAGTGAATAGAAAAAATTACAAAATCTTATTTTAAACAAAGATAGTGGTTTTTTTCTACTTTATCCTTTTATATCTTTTTTTTCTTTTTATTCAGGAAATGTGCGTAATGCAGTAGGTGTTTAAGTTTTTCCAATCTAATGTAACAGTTGGATGTTCAGGACTTTATAGGTCGAACTTTTCCTTAGTTTTTGTAATCTGAGAACTTTCTCTTCTTGGTTTGGAAACTCATCAGTATGTAATGCGGTGGTCAGGGCCAGAGTTTGCTTTCCAATGAAGCAGCTCAGTTTGGCAAACCTATCTGGCTTAGTTTTTTTCCCCAGCCAGATGCATTTATTTCCTTTGAGAACTCTGACTTTTCTTCCGCATCTAACCATGAAGAGTTTCACTAGAGATTTCTGTGCCAGACCCCATGTGGTGTGAGATTAGCAACAATGCCTAATGGACTACCATGACACTACACTGCTTCACCACACCTGTGTATCTTGTAGGTGTCTGTGTATCCCAATAATTGCTCAAGTAAATTCTGCAAGGTTCAAACTTCCATAAATCCTTAACCTTCTTGTCTACATCAATGCTTGCAAAAGGAATTATTTTAGATAAAATTAAATAAAGAGGTTTCTTGTTAAGTTCACCTAGCCTAAGAAATGATAATACCCATTGCCATTTTTGTGAAAGTTATTTCTAATAAATTACTTGAAAAATAAGATTTGAAGACAAGCTACAAAAAGGTAATAGATATGATAGAAAAGAAAATCTTCTGTACTTTATTATACAGTGTTTATAATTATTCCAGAACATAGGTTGGGTTCTCTACTTGATTGCAATCAAAAACTAAAAGAAAAATTCCTTTTTGAAAATTTGTTTAAATTTTCAGATGTAGGATGTAGTAAACAGAACAGAATGTGACTATCTCTTCCTTTTATCAAAGCAGTTTTATTGTTTTCAAATTTTATTAATCAGTTAGGAAACAGTAAATGCTTCTTGACTGTTGTCAATATAGATGTTTTTGAGTTACTGTTCTTGTCTTATGCTTACCTTCCTGGTTACAGGGATTGTGGGTGATCACATCCTGGTTACAGTTGCTTACTGCTTAGTGGGCTGCACACCCATTTTTCAGTATGGGAGAAGGCCATGAGCAAAAGTCACTACTAGGATTTCATTTGCAGATATGGGAGGAGAAAATGCATATTAAATAATTTAGACATAGTTTGTTTTTTTTAATTTGTAGATTTATTTAATTAATTTTAAAATATTTTAAAGCAGAAAATATTTTAATAAAAAATTGTTTAAATACATGAGTATATTTAAGAACTGTAGCTTAATTTAGAAATTTGGTGACAAAATGTTGACAACCAAATACAACTAATTTGATGCATTTGTGATAGATTAAAGAGCCACATAATAACAGAAAGAGGATTGCAAGGGGTTAAAGAAAATGTGTATGGTTATGTGACACAAGGGTGATACATAGTCAGTTTTCTTACCTTAATGAGCTGCGCATGAATGAGTTAGAATGGTTTCTTAACAATGAAAGTATTTGAAGTGGGGAAAAATGGAAAGTTAGTCTGATTTATGTTATAATTGGCTGTAAACTATTTTCCTCTAGACTCATTTCTCTCATCTGTTTATTGTCTGCCCATACTGAAATAGGGAGATTTTTTTGTAATAATTGTAGTCTGGCTTTATCTGCAATAAAACATCTAATCCTTGGAATTAAGATAATGTACACAATGTCTTGGTAATGCTTGCTAGCTGTTGTCTGAAAACAGGCAACATGCGGAATAATTATGGATTATGTTTTTCTGATTCCATGAACTGTCACAGAATTAAGTCAGTATGGAGTCAGATGGCAGGAATTATTTAATCTGAGATCCGTAGCATTTCAGCCACATCTGTTTATGCTGTAACTGCTGCCTTTTTTGATTTGTAGACCAGATTTCTTGATTTTTTTTTTATCCCTTTTCTAATGATTTGTGGACTAGATATTCACTTAAATGCATTTTTCATTTTAAAGTGATCTGATTTAACCTGGCTTTCTGGATTGATAGAGTCATAGCTCACTATGGTTAAAGGTATTTTTCTGTTGTGCACATTATCTTTAAACTTTTTTGATTTTTAAGAAAGACTCACCAACTATAACAGTTACCAATTCTCTCTGTAAAAACATTATTGTTCATATACATTCTCTAACTCTCAAGTATACAGGAAGAAAACATTTTGTACAAACAGCTACAGCTAACGTGTATAAACCAAAAGTTCATTTTAAACTTTCTCTTGACCATTTGTAAAACTTCAGTGTTTTTAAAACTATTTTAAAATAGAGATGTTTCACATGAAGTAGACTTGGGTAAAACATTACAGTTCAGTAACAACCTAAGAAAGGTGAGCCATTCAGTCAGCACCTGTGTTTTCAGTGTATAATCACTGTCCATACATGGATGTGAACACATTGCCAAATGTAAAGAAGATTTGTTTCTAAGGTCAATAGACAGTTGGGTAGACACTATAATAGTCAGAAAGGATGCAATTTGGACTACTTTAATATTTATTTGTTAAATATACTATATTGGTTATAATTACTGTCCATTCCCCACCTTAACTCCAAAAAGCTCATTTGTTTGCATTCATAAATAACTCTAATAACTCTCCACCCATTTCTTTAAAACTATTTCAGCACATAAATAGTGTCTTTGAAGAATTTATTCTTCAGACAAGATGCCTATTGATCTTCACATTTGCAGATACTAAATAGAAATCATCCTCTTCATTTTAAATCAGTTGTGGCGGCCTTGAACTTTTTTCCACCAATGAAGTAATCATGCCAGTGATAAACATAGGTTATTTATTCATGATATTTGCTTATTGTTTGTTGACCTACCTCCCTACCTTTAAGCATTTCTTTTTTGGCATGTGATTTTTGCATTGCTGATCATATAGTGCATATTGATACAGACATCATGATTTGTTAGATCATCTTTCTTTTACTCTTCTACCATATCAAGTCTTTCTACTACAGCACCAATTCTTCTTTACACATTTACTCATTCATTTGAAGTTTTATTTGTGAAAGAGTTAGAATCCCAAAGACAGCAAGCTGCATGATAAAGCTCAAGCTAAATGCTAAGACTGTGCAAAATCTACAACAATTTGAGAGGCAAAAAAATTTGGTGTGGATAGGGAAATAATTTGATTTGATGAATGATCAATGATTCTGATTTGGGGAATGTTGTGATCATGGCATACATATCACAGCAAAACATGAAACTTGAGGCATAGTAGATTTTTATCCCCTTTGGCCATAGTGATTCCTGTGGAAGTGCCTGATGACTTCACAAATGGACAGGTAGATCTATGCTGTCTGTCTATGTTCAATATTACTTGGCTTGTTGTCATTTGGAGATGTTTTCAAGTAGTTTAGTCCCTACCTAGCCAAGCATCAATTGGTTTCGATCACAGGGTTGTTTGGGATTTTTTCATTTTTCAGCAGATTTTGACTTTTCTGGCTCTACTACTACTACTACTACTCCATCACTAGCTTAAGAATTTTGATGAATTCCAATAAATCCAAACTGCAATTAGAGCCAATATAGTGTGTATACTACACACATTCATGTAGCCTTGTGTTATTATTTTCCATCTGTCTCTCCTTAAACAAAAAAAAACAAAAAAGTCTTTTGTTACATTTTTAGGCAGCATTTCTGAATGAATATATTAAAAATTGTAATTATTCTTATTACTTTAAACCTCACAGAATGACTGATTAGCAATGTCTTAATATGCAGTAATGTATTAACTTCTAGTGTTAATTGTCATATAGTTATTTACTTTCTTCAGCAAATATTTTGCCTATAGACCAAGAGAAGTCATGATGCCTGTTACTTTCAGGTCTCAACTGTTTACTGTTGGCTGTACACCAGTATGGGTCTCGCACTACCTCCTTTGTCAGAGAAATCCCTACTAGATCTCTTTATTTTTAGATGTTGTGGAAGGAAACCCATACAATCAACTAGTGAGAAAAGTGAGAAAAACCTTGCCAGGGTGGTAATACACTAAACAAAGCTGACCTAAACCAGGAATTAAATGAGTCCTCAACTCTATCACTACAGTAGTTTAACCACCAAACACCCCCTACAAATATTTAAAATAAAGTACATTAACTTCAGAAACTCTTAGGGAAATATCTTTTGAACAATTCTGAATTTCTATCTCAAGCTACTAGAAGACATGTTGGAGAGTACACGTCTAAATCAATATTGGTTTTTGCTATATAATGCTTCAAACATGTTTAATAATTATCCTGATAATGGTATTTAATCTTTGCATTCCTAAAAAAATTTTTGTATGTAAAGTTAATCTGAATTAATTTGATTCTTATTACTGTGATTATCATAATAAGTATCCTTATCTTACTTACAGATAAATTTCATTACTTATGTAAGTCTTGCAACCTCTTATACACAAAAAATTGTTAAATATGTGAAAGTGCAACGACAACTTGCAGTATGTTTGGAGGTCAATATTTGATATGGAATGACCTATATGTGACATCACATTATCCCATGCAGTTATCAAATATATTATAACATTTTGCATGTTACTTGAAGTTTTCTGTTTACATGAAATTATTGCAGTCATCTCTGCTTTTTTTGTTAAAGAAATAAGTCACAGGTACATTGAACTTTACAGTGGAGCAGGAAATCTCTCAATTTATGTAATACATAGATTCTTTTAAATTCAAAGTATATTCAGATGTGAAAACTACTAGGTAAACTGTTCGATACATTTATGACTATTTCTTTACAATTATAAGCTTTTAAGTTATGATTTTTTGTAAGTCTGATCTTACTCTATATTGCCATAAGACATTTGAATCAGAAAAATTAAAGCCTATTCACCAGTTAGCAGCCAGTTTAACAAGCAGTAATACCATATAAATTCTTTTTAGTAGTTTTTATGGCCTAACCATTCTACGCTGGGTTAACTTCTCTCGAGCAGCACTATACCCAATTATGCTGACACAGCAGGCTTCGTTTTTCTTTTGTTATTTTTCTTTGTTGCACTTATCCTTAAAAACCAGAATTTATCTGGTAAAACCTTGAAAAAGAAACCGGCTCCTATAATGGTATTGAAAATACTTTTCTTGAGTATTCTTCACTTAATGCTTGCAGTTTGTTTCCACCTATGTCACCATTATCTGTGTCTACATGACAGACTATTCTATTTTTTAAAGGCTACAATTACTAAAAGTTTTCAGATTTATTTCAGTTGACAGGAAAAGAGATTTACTTCACAAAGACTTCCTGCTGACAGCTATTGTCTGGCACAGAATCATTCAGACATTTTACTCAGTTTAAAAACAGATTTCTTGTCCAACTAAGTAATGCACACATTTTTTTTTACTTTCTAAAAATGTATTTGTAAAAACAGTTTTCTTTATTATTTAAAAATGTAAAACATTTTTTTGTCCAGATTTTAATTCCAACCTTTGAAATTGTATTTTTTAAAAAAAATATTGGTTTTGTATTACAGTAAATAAATTATCTTTACCTAAAACTATTGGCTAATGAATTTTGTATTTCTGACAATAGTTATTCTGTAAAATAATAAAATTTTTAAAATATAAAATAAAATTTGAAAAAACTGCAAATACATAATTATAATTATTAATTTATCTGTTTTTCACTGGAATAATACTATTTTACCTTTATAAACTACCATATCATGGTTCATTTAAACTAATATTTGCTGATGATATTAGCATTAAAACTTGTTAGAATAATTAGTTTACTATAAAATAAATTATTTCATTATCTCATTCTTGATCTTAATCATGGATGCAGATTTAACCAGCTGGCACTAGTTATTAGAGTGAGAAAGGACATTGTGTCTGCCCATGCTTTAGAAATATAATTCTAAAACATTTATCACATTTTTTCAATGTGTCTCACTGTCATTAGTTAATATTTTCTGAGAGAATTTTTATGTGTTCCTTTTACCTAATTCTGGCCATATTAACTGAAGCTATGTTTTTACTCCCCTTCTTTTTGGTTAATTAAAATTTTTTTAAATAAAAAGCCTTAAACCCACTTCAAATAGTCTCCAACTCTCCAATTGTAGCTAAAATTTTAATTAATCCATTCACAATGTTTCCTTTGAATTATATGCCATTAAAAAAAGAATTTTCCACAAAATGTAAAATGTGCAAATGTATAAAATTCTTCACACTTTTTATGGTAACTCTGATTTAAATAAGAATCTAAAAAAATCATTTTTTAAGTTATTTTATCTGAAAGCGGTCTTTAAATAACATGGTTTTTACTTGTTTCCCTTTGGGAAAAGAGGTTACTGTCTTCTCATGCTGCCAGATACAGATATTATGGATCTACAGCAGCAGTCAGAAAGAAGTTGGACTCTTTGTTCTGACTGTTTTGTCAGGGTCAAAACAATAGCAAAATTATTTTTTATAAATTGTAAAAAAAGAATGCATAAAAGAAGTAAAGTAAATATCACCAGACAAATTTATGTGACAATTTGTAAGGATAAGTTTTTCTTTTAAAATGATGATAAAAACAAACTGAAAATTTTTTAATATTAGGACTTAAACATTTTTTGTAAAATTAATTTTTAAAAGGAAAACCCTGAGATTTTAAATATAGTATTTTTCAAATAAGATTTTGGCAAGATGTTAAGTTTAAAATTTTATACTGCAGCTAAAATAGGTAAACAATTTTAGTAAGAAAGATAACTACTCCAAATTTTGACAGTCTTGTATTTGTGTTTCTTTAAAGTATTATAATTTCTGTTTTTCTTTTTATTCAGTATTGTCAGAAACATTAACACTCACTCAAAAATTTGTGGAACAAGGTCATTTTGGTTTTGGGAGCTAGTCATAGTGGAGACTTTTGGTTCAGAATTGTAATACAAGTTTTCTTAATTTCAAACAAATCAGAATTTGTTTTTTTTTTGTTAATTAGAATGCTAATGAAGGAGAGAGGATGGATGGAATTACTGTATTGTCTGATAGATGAGATGTAAGACAAAGCAGAACAAAATGTAAACATTAGGCTTTTGGCCCCAGAATCATTGATCCCTGAGTTTTGTACCAATTTTGATGGGCATTCGCTTAATTTGTTTTGACAATGATGTACTACACAGGACACACTACTGTGCCCACCTCATGGCCACAGCAGACATATTTGAGGGAATGATGGATTAGGATATTATGAGATCAATCTGAGAGGCCCTTGGTTTTGTAAGCATGAAATGTGTACTTCTTAATAACAAAGTTGTATTTCTCTGTCAGGGTTTCCTCACTATGATGAAGTGAGAAATTTTGACATTATCTCATCACTTCTTGGTTTGTATTTAGTTTCATCTGATAGTTGATTATTGTGGTAGATTGTATTTTTTTCATATTTGGCAGAGATACTTGCATACAAGTGATGCAAAATATATTAGCAAAGTGATGTTTAAAATAAAGTGTCAGAGTCATGAGGCTGAATTTGAATGGAATCTTGGAGTCTGGCATAAACAAGTGGTAGCAGCTTACATGTAACAATACCAGGAGAATTCCACTGTTCTCTGTAAGTAATTACAGCTCAGTGAGATTTTTACTTAATCTCAGAAAAAAAGTTCTGCATATATAGTTGCTACCTCCAACTGTATGTATCTAGGCACTGCAGTTTTCTTTCCAGTCATGAAAAATGACTGATACTACTACAAAAAAGTTATCAAAAGGGAGAGAACTCATGTAATTACTAACATCTCGTTATGACATGGAAGCAGGTGATAAAGTTAAAGCAGTATTTAATATCAGTATCTGACACCATTTCTTAGATCATGAATTTTGCCAGAAATGCTGTTCTGTGTATCATTGGTGAAAAACTGATGACTGGTTTGCTGCTGTATGCAGGGAGCACACAGCAGTAGAACCAGGCACATGCAGAGTCCTCTTAATTAATCAGATATTTTTCTCCATGTATGACAAAGAGAGCTGCAAAAACATATTTATATTTTTTTAGTTGTCAATAATGAATTAATAATAAATAACGTTATTAATATTTCAGCATAAATGTTTAGAAGATTTAAATCAAGGAGGCAAGAAATCATGACTTACACTATGTTGAAAATTATCTACCACACGTGTTTCAAACTGAATGTCACAGTTAGCAGATATTTGATTCCACTAATACATAATTTTACTAGAAATGAATATTTTCTAGCTGTATGGGAACAATTTACAATTATTTTTTCTAGAATTGTCTTACTGGAAAATTTTGAGAATCTATATATTTTAAACAAATGCTTTTAAAAAATATTTGAACTAAACTAGGAGATGCATAATTTTTAATCTCTTTAAATATTCTTTCTGAAAAAAGTATGGAAAGGGTCTCTGATATTTTGATGTTCTCTTTAAATAATAACTTGTGCACAGTGCACTTCAGGTGTAGCCAATTTTGTGGTGTAGTAAGATTTTCCTTAATTTTCATAGTGGATTAAATTATTATAATGGCAGTAACCACACTATTTTTTATTAAATATTTCAAAAGCAAATATTTTAAAATGAAAATTTATTTATTAAATTGAATTATCAGTACATTTCCCAAATATTTGGATATGTTAAATTTTATAACCTTTTTTAAATAACAAAAACAAAAAAAATAGTTTGTAGGCATATTTTTCACTCTTTAATATTTAATTAATAACTCAAGTAAAAGAAAGCAGCTAGATAATTCAAACAAAATAAAATAGAAACTAAAATATACATCTTATTACTAATGTTTTTTTTTTTTTTAAATTAAACATTAAAATAATTTTTGTACAGACTTTAATAACTTGTATTACTATGTATTCTTTTCATCCTTTTTTCACTATCAACGATCAGTAAAATACATTTGCTGTTGTTGTTATTTCACACGATATCCTGTGTATTTTGTTATCACAAAGCTTCAGTTAATGAACTGTTTGTTTTTATCCGCCCTAATTGCTTAGTTTTGTGCACGCATATAGTAAAGGAAGAAATAAGTAATTATACCTAGTAGTAGACAATTGTATATCTGAAGCTTTATTTTAATGAATTATGTAAAACGTTCTAGCTATTTTCTGCAAAAATTATGCAGTACTCAACCATAATTCACAGTTCAGAGATTTCATATAGTAAATAGTCACCTGAGTGAGACTAATACTTTGGGGTGCACCATCTTATGGCACAGAATCAAAGGTTTATAGAGACACTTCTGCGGGGACTGGTTAAGGATAGCTCAAATGTGCTCAATAGGGATCCAATGACTGGTCAGGCCAAAACAAAGTTGTGATACTGAATTTTTTTTGCATTATTACCTTTCCTAAGTAGTGTGAGCTGGGTTACAGGCTTCCATACAGATGACTTAACACTACCTTAGACAGCCAGCCCCCTCAAAGATTTCTGATTCACCAGCTGGGTCCAAATTGTATCCTACACCACAACAAAATATCACCATTTTTGTCATGGCTTTCAGATGCTTTATTGAGAATGTTTTTGCTGGACAGTGACATGCCATTGTATGATCTGAAAACCTACATTCAAGATGAAAGGACAAAGTTCCAAAAGACAAAACAGCAGATGTTATCGTGGACACCTACACGTTTTGCTATATCTGTAGCTGATTGGTGGGTTTGTTTTTCGAACACTTTACAGTTAAAATTTTCTGTTCTAGCGGCTTTGGGAATCCAAGATGTGCATGAACAGTTCACTTATGGTTTTTCTTGGACTAGAAAATCAATCAGCCTTTCAACAACAATTTTAATGAGACAATTACAAAAATTTGATATAGATATTAAAGAAATATGAAAAACTTGAAATTAAGTTTATTAATTAAAAGTATAAAAATCACACATATTATGTTAATTCTTGATATTTATGTGTGCTGACTATAGCTCATACTTATAGACACCATGCATGTCTTGAATGTTTATTTTACAAATGCCCTCAGATATGTATTATAAGATCTGGAATTGTGTGCAGCTAAAAGTAAAACTAGCACAGCATAGAGCTAGAGTATTTGAATAGAAGACATTTAGTTGAATAATAAATACAAAAAAAATTATAAATCTAAAACAGTCTCTTACATCTGTTTTGCAGTCTCATGGTTTCTAAATTATTCTTCTGCAAATGAACCTATACTGGCACTCAGATTAATAAGCTCATCATCTGAAAACATTGTTATCTGCTTTTTCAACACTTTAATGTTAATGAAAATATATTATCTTAGAAAAAATTGTTTTGATGAACCATATATCAGAACATAAACTGTTAATAATTGTTACCATTTAGCCTTTTTTGCATGAAATATGGATCCGGCAAGTTATTTATATGAATATTAAATTTAGTTCATACCAAAAGCATGAAGTTATTGTATTAATTTAGTTGGTTAAAAGAAACTGTACTGATTGGTTAAGTAGTAGCTGGAAAATCTTTGTTTAGACGTGGTAACAAAAAAAAGGGAAACGACTGGGCCAAGCAACATCAAAACTACATCTTGGAGCAATATATTATAGTTGAATGAGAGGCAGGTTTGGAATATTTGGTTTTGAACAATGATAAAAGAAAGGCTGGAGAAAGATACAGAAGTGCTGTATTTAACCTGCAGTTAAGTATGGTGGTAGAAATGAGAAAGTATGGAGTTGTTCAGTTATTTATAAAATTAATGAGATTTTATAAAAAAGAAAGATCATAAAATTCAGCAATGCAGTGTATTTCCATAAGGGCATTGTTTGACAGATGGAGAATCTATACTGCAACAGATAATGATTTGAAGCAAATAACAAAACTCAATACACAATACCTTGCTTGAAAGGAATTGGAAGAACTTCTTAAAGTTTGACCTCCTTAATTAATCTTGATGTAAACTCCATTGAGCATATTGGATGAACAAGATTGAAGAGTCAAGAAAAGGGTCAAATCAATTTCAGTCAGCTATGGAGTTACTTGGAAGTGGTATAAGAGTTAATTGCAAAGCAATATTTAATATTTTGAAAAGTTACTAAACAGGGTGATAAAAATATGTAGAGCTTATATTCACACGAATGGTGGCAATTTTAATAAAAAACAGCACAAAGTTTTATCAGCATCACAATTAATTGTTTATGTTTTGATACACATTTCATCTGATTTCTTTTTTTTTTTCCTGCTGGATAATACATTTTCATTATCAGTAGTTGAAAAAACAGCTAACAGTATTCTTGAATGCTAATGTATATGTTATTGAATTTTATCATACATTTATATTGTTTATTGCAGTTTATATTTACTTTGATAAACAAGTACTTTCATTGATCAGTGTTTGCTATAACTATTGTGACACCTATAACTCTGAATAAAAATGGCCACTAACCCTTCAAAGATGCAATCTTCAGGGCCCTATGTTTCTAAAATTAGTAATTTTGAAAATACAAATGATGTCACAGCTCTCTGTACTATTAATATTTTTTTAAAGAAAAAAAGTTTTTGAGCAATAAAAAAATGTAATTACAAATGTAATAAATAAACTTAGCACCTATGATTTGTCAAAATTGTAAAATTCATTAGGCTTAGCAAGAAAGATAGCAACAAATTATTTGACATCAGTATTAATTTTAAAAATCGTGTATAAAACAAAAAAATGCAATAGGAGGAACATAATAGATAAAGGAAATAATGTTTAGATTACCCATTTGATGCCCATGTATATTTTGTCAAGTTGTCAAATATAGAAGCATTTGCATTGTGATATTCCAACAGAATAAATATTGCATTTTTAAAATTCGATTTGATTTATAAAACAAGACAATTTCGCAGTCTTCCCCTTTAAAAACGTTTAATAAATCTCTTCTTTAGAGATTAGGGTTAGAACTGTTAAGTCGTTACAAAAGTTTTTATATTTTGATAATTTGAAGTGAAGGTGTACGTAGATAAGGCACACACCGGCTTGTAGCGAGTGTCTCGGCATCAGTTACGCAGATCCCACCTTTATAAAAACCATAAACTGGATATTTGTTTCAGGGTTCTGACTGACGCGGGGATGGAAAGGTTTTTGGGCGAGCGAGGCGACTGGTGACATTAAGCCAGCCAGCAGCAAACGAGCGCAGGGTTTCGGTCAGGAGGAGTGAGCCTCGAAGACTAGGAAGGTAGTGGACGTCCTTCAGCTGTGATGACGACGACCGTCTGAAGGCCTCAGTCGAGAAATTGATGGAGAGCTTCACGTAAGCACTGCAACTGTTTTCCGGCATCTTGACGCAATCGGCCAGGTGGAAAAAAGCTCGACAAGTGGGTGTCTCACGAGTAGAATGAACAACAACAAAATCGTCGATTGGAGATCTGCCCTTCGCTTGTCATAATATACAAAAGCGACCCATTTCTTGACCGAATCGTTACGTGTGATGAAAAATGGATCCTTTACGACAATCGCAAACGATCAGCACGGTGGCTCGACAGAGACGAGGCCCCTTACCACGTTACAAAACCCGGTCTCCACCCAAAGAAGGTCATGGTCACCATCTAGTGGACTGTAACTGGCGCCATCCGTTATAACTTCTTGCAACCTGGTAATACCATCACAACTGAAGGGTACTGTCGTGAATTAAAGGTTGTTCATCATAAACGCTCCCAACAACAGCTGTCCGGCATTGAGAGGCCCAATCCCGCTCGTCCTGTGACTCCTCAGAAACTGGGCAGGCTGGGGCACCAAGTTCTCCCTCGCCCAGCCAATTCACCAGACCTGTCTCCCACAGACGACCTACCGCCTCGACACCTTCCTCCGCATGAAATCCTTCTCCAACCAGGCGGCAATGGAAGCTGCCTTCCAACGGTTTATCAACTCCAGAAGGCCAGATTTCTCCGAAATGGTATAAATTCGCCTGTAACTCGTTGGCAGAACTGCGCTGAGTGCAATGGAACTGATTGATAATCTTCAGGTTCACCACCGACTCCAAGTCTCATTGCTGACCCCCCCACAAGACTTTTGTAAACAACCTGATCATATTGGTTTACTGGTCATTGTCAACAAAGCAAGTAAATTAATGGGTCAGGTGAGTTCAATTTATAATGAAGCAGAACACTCATGCAAAGTCTTGCACAGTGCTACGATTGATGCCATAATTGTCAGCTTTTCCTGAAAAAATGTGACCAGTTTCAAAGAACTTTAAATATCTCTATAACATTAGGTTCACTGATAATGAATATCAATATTGTTAAAATGCTTAGGGAGGCCAAGGCTAGTTGTTGCAGAGATAAATTATTATAGCACTAATAATTCCTAATTAAACACACAGTGAGGTCATAACCAACATCATATGCTTTGACCTGCAATTAAAGGTCATTGCATATCAAAATGATTATAGCTCATCTTTGTCTATAAGGACTTATCCCTGTAGCACTAGCCATTGTCAACACTAGCGATTCTATTTAATTTGCATCAAATACTATGAAGTCCCATAATCCTTAGCATTAAACTATTCTTCCTTATTGAGAGGAGAACATTTGGTATTAGTTTGTCAACTTTGACACAATTTCTTGTGCTAAACTGTGACTCATGTGAACATGGAAGAAATATTGGAGTTTGTACCTCAACTAGGTCATGGATAAAAAGGAGAAGATGCTATTGAATGCTGTCAGAATGAAGCAGAAAATTTACCAAAATATGTGGCTTTGTTTTATGCAAGCCATATCCTATCTAGTTAGCATATTAGGGTGATTTATGAGCCATTAGTCTGCCAAAGTGAGTCAATGAAAAGACTTTGATACCTGAAGTGCAGTGATACCAAACATCTCTGTTTTCATGGTGAAGGGGCTAGTGTTATGCACTGGTACAATATATGTGGAATTTGTGGTCTTTAGCTGTTGTGACAATTTTAAATGCTACATAATGCACTATTTTAACAGAATAACAACACATCTCTGTGCATACTTTGGCAACATTCAAAATGACACTTTTTTATTTTGTGATTTTTAAAACTCAAAATATCTACAAACTATGATATGAGCAATTTTGCAGATGGCACATGACTGATTTACCTAGATTTTTTTAAAAAATCAGTGATATTGTTCTGTTTTCTTAGTTTATAATTAAGCATTCACAATATCATAAACTATTTTTGCTTATGTGATAAATGACTGTCATTGTCCTTCCATATTGCAGATCTCATATATGTTTTTTGAATGAGTAGCTACTATACATTAATGATACAAACAAATTCCAATTATAGTTTACACCAATACATTTTTATAAATCCATAATTTTAATAATATGACTTATCATAATTCAGCTATATTTTAAACAAAAAACATTGACAATCTTTATGATGATAAGACATGACCTTGTCATTATTTAATTAGTATATGGTGGTCATAACCATATCATTCTATTTTCAAACTTCATGCGTTAAAATGCATTGCTATCACCATTCTTTTGTTTTAGGATAGATAAACTTTCTCAATAATGACATACACACAACAATAAGGCATTGTTGAATGGCTTGATTGGCTTTGAACAGAATAAAACAACTTGCATGTGAGCAAATGAAAATAACTGACATTTAGAGAGATATGATTATCACATGGCTTGCCAATAAAAAAGGGGTAGATTAACCAAATTTGACCATTGGATCAGTATATTCTCTTGGCCCATTAAAAATGATGTTAGAAATAAATCTGATGTAGTCTATAATACATTAAAAATTAAGATATAAAACTTATTTCACTTTACAAGGTGCATTCACTCTTGATGTTGCCAAAAGGTATTACTGGTACTCAGAGAAATGAAGAGATGATAAAGTAAGTATTATTATTCAATTTTTTCAAATAGATTTTATCTATTTATCAGATTATCATTTAAAATTTGAAAACGTACTTAAACCTGTTTGCTAGTTTTATTTTTTTATTCTACCAATCTATCTAGACAAGTTCCTTAAAAATAAAAAAAATTACTTTTTGATCTTTTATCATCAGCTCTTTGTTATAAAATTATCTCTGGTTTGTTCATACTTTTCCTGTCATTGTTTTCTGGATAGTTTGTCCTGATGGGATAAATTAATTAATCAACCTTGCACAACCAAATATCCTTATTAGGATTATGCTTAAATGGCAACAGGAAAAATTCTTGCTGAAATGTCAATTTTTAAAAAAGTAGAACAAAAACATAATAATTATCTTTGTTATGCCACCAACATTTCATAAATATTTTAATTTGTAATATTTCACATAAATATCTTTTCATCTTTCATAAAGGCACCTGAAAGTTATTTGTTGCTGTTAGTTGCTTATAACTTCCAAACTGTGTAGTAGGCGTGCATACACATGAGGAGGGATGAATTATTAAATTGTCTAGATTTTACCACTGGGAAATTTTTCTGGTGAAGCTTTATGTGCTAACATTGGCACATGAGCTTGGGCTCTTCAGTTTCTTCACCTGTCCAGAAAATGAACGACTCTAGTGGGCACTTTCTGCAGTTGACCTGCGGGTAGCCTTTGCACTCTGTTCTCTGCTTGGCAGGAAACTGAAATCATGGGGTTACCTTTGATGGTGTCTGGATACAGGTTCAAAGAAAAATATTAAACCAAAAAAAGTTAACAAAGCTGCTATGCAAATTTATCAGGTATAAAATAAAAAATTTCAAAGAAAAACTACATTTTACTTTTGTAAAACCCACAATTCCATAAAAATATAAATAAAAAATTTCATTTAAAAATAAAAGCAAATGAAATATTTGAAAACTATATTAACAGAATTATATACATCAAAAATTCTCAAAAAACGTGTAGCACAAACAATGGCTATTTATGTCACTAAACTGTATTTGCTGCTAGATTTAATAAAATAAAAACACTTCTTTTATTAGTTGAGTTTTCAGAAACAACAACTTTCTATATTTTGTAAACAGGACTGGTTCCATATGTAACTTGATGATGGCTACAAACTGTATGCTTCCTCCTTGGTGAACAGCTAAGTAAACCAAATAGCAGGAATACATTTTAAAATAAATAAATTAATCATATTAAAAATTATTATAACGAGGGATTACACTAGTAAATAACATTTTATTTTTGTTAATTAAATGCTGAAATTAGTTTGTGTGAACTTTTAGTCTTGTAAAAAGGTTAGAAATGTATGAATGCTGTTATTACAGATTTCTAGGTAGCATTTTCTTGCACATTTTATTTAAACATTTTAGAAGATGTTTAACTTTTTCCATAGCTACATATTTCCATTCAGCTTCTATAGTATTTCTATCTGGAGATGCCAATTTATTAATATTTCAATAAACCTTTTGCCTAAATAACATTTTATCACATTAGTAGCATTATCATGTCTCATGATGAATGCAGGAACAATTAATCTGTGGCCAAATGGTATGTCATGATGGATAAATATCTTTTTGTATAAATAATTGCTTTCAGGTCACCATCACTGTTAAGTAAGTCTTCAAGCAGAGATATACCTTTCAATCTAATTGTACTATCACAATACTCTAATGAGGTTATTGTACATAGATATATTGCTTTATTCTTTAAAAATAATAATACCAATGGTTTCCAAGTAACTAAACTTAATTCCAATGTGAAAATTATTTAAAGCTGTTCTTCTTTCTATTTCTTAACTTTAGTTAAATTATTTAACTTGATTTTTCTATAAATCCTCCAATGAAAATCATTTTTTCATTGAATGATAATTTATGACTTTGCCTTGTATGCTCTTTTTTTCAGAATTTTAGCTGTGTTTTTAACCATAATACCCTTAAATATATTATATCACTTTTGCTCAACCAAATTTCTCCTTTGATTAACTTACTTTCCTTCCACTTTGTTTAATATATGAACTTTCCTTCAGCTGCCAAATCTATTATCTTGACATAAGTGCCATGTGGAGCCATAACTGTTACTGGAAAAATGTAAGCTGTCAGAAAAATATCAACCAGATTTTTATGGATAAAATTTATAAAAATGTTCCTTATTGGGCTACTACATTTAGTTTACTAGAAATAAATGTTTCTCTATTAGCCAGTCATCGCTTATTAAAATCTAAGCATTTTGAGAGGCTAGCATGCCATGTGGATTTAAATAGATGAGCATATAAGACAAATGAACAGCTTCAATGGTTTTATATCATTCTGGAGGAAAGAAACAATCAAAAAAAAAAGATATGTAAATATCTGATAAAACAGATTAATTGTTTTCCAAATATTATTTAAATTATATTTTTACTTCTACTGGAAGCAAAAGTGTGTTCACATGCATACATATTTGCACATTATATACACAAAGAACCATTAAAAAAATTTTTAACCACAATAAGATTTATAAAAATTGATATTTTTATTATGTTTAAATTTATTGTTAATTAGATTTGAATTAAGCTGTTACATATCTTTGTTTGGTAATTTTCATTAAGTTGTCATCTTCCACTTTACTTGGTTAGTGACACCCCATAATTATCTTCATTAATTTTTTCAAGCAAATGTAACATTTTAGTTATATAGAAATGCACCAGTCCAAAAGTAAAATCATTTGGCAGCAGGGATAGTTGTTACAGAGTACATTGTTATAGCATCAGTAATTCCTAATTAAATGAAGCATACAATGTTGATTATGGCTTCATTATTTGTCTATGAATCAAATACTGCAGAATGAAATAAGGTTGGCAAAGAAAAGGCTCTTCAATCATGTGAAACATGCTTTAAAAATTGATTTTACCATTTTGAGATTGACAGCAGAATGTAATTTCAGCTGACCATGACAACAACTGAATTGTCAACATAACACTTTAGTTAGGTTAATGTAATGATTACAGCAGACCAGGCAACCCTACAGATTCCCCAAGACCAGGTCAACTTTGTCGTGACACTTAGGTAGGAACATCATGTTTAGTGTGATAATTTTTTAGAGTGAGTGTTTTGGGCTCGTAGAACAACTC
Organism: Nautilus pompilius; assembly: GCA_018389105.1. NCBI lineage: Eukaryota > Metazoa > Mollusca > Cephalopoda > Nautilida > Nautilidae > Nautilus > Nautilus pompilius. Next base: position 711,336 of record JACATO010000626.1, on the reverse strand, counting down.
AAGCAGTGTAGGGTTAATAAAAATTGTAATTGGAGCAGTAAAATTTCCTTTATTCAGAAATCCAAATAATGAAAACACTCATTATATGGAAAACTTGTTCTTTCACCCATTGTGGATTATCCATTATTCAGAGTTGCTATCATAGTTCCAGTGGCAGAGTAAGCACCAGTCAATGAATTGTTGCCAGCACCTGCTCATTTTGCTTCAGTTTTTCATGCTAAACTTTAGTCATTTGCCAACTTTGTAATTTGCTTTCAACTGTTTTATTCACGTGACAAATGTTGGAAGGAGCACAGAGTGGGAAATTGTAGCAAAACAAGCATGCACTGGCAACATTTTATTGATCAGTGCAATTCTTTCTTTGACACTAGTCGCCACCACTCCACCATGTAGCGTTGTGGGTGATAGTAGCCATGTTTTGGTTGTTTAAGCCACATGTGAGCCAAGCTGCATGATTTTCTTGATTATTTCATAGCAATGGCCGATAAAATGCTTTATTACATATAGTACAGTATATTTATTTGATCTGTTTGTTTTTATATACAATAGTATAAGTGTTTAATAATCATCATTTAGGAACAGATTATGCTTTGCAACACAACCTATGTAATATCTATTAACTAACTGGATATATTGTTTATATGGAGCCCTTTTATCTTGGCCATTCTGGACAAAACAGTGTTTTACTGCATCACAATCAGATCACATTTATGTGCTGCCAGACTTACATATGGTAAAATGCTCACTCATTATCATCATCATCTGTGACACAGATGTTCCAACAACTACAGAGACTGGAAAACATAATGGTGGCAAAGCATTTTTTCTCAGATGAATCAAGATATTTTCTAAGTAATGCAAATGTACGACTGAGGGAGTGGCATTGTCAAAGTGAGCAGTACCAGAACCAGTGTGTTCTGTAAACTTACATATGGGGAGAGGAAAAATACTATGTTTCAGGGTGAAATTAGTTCTTACAAAAACATGTGAATGAGGTTTGGCAGACTTTTCTATCCCTTTCTTTGAATGTCAATGAGAACTTCAAGCTTTTAACAAAGTCAATATGTCTTCATGTTGCCAAAGTATGTTGACACTATTCACAGTAAAAATTTGTCGCTGCGCTCCCATAGACACCCATGTTCTCTAATTTTACATCAACTGAACACCTCTAGGATAACATTAAACAGTAATTGCCAAATCATATGCGAATGCAGAACCTGATTCAACTTGAGGCTGCAATTTGTTAGGAAAGACAAAGATACCACAGGTTTTCATCCAAAATCTTATAAGGTCAATAAGGTGACACTGCATTATTGCAGCCGCTGGAGGAGATAAACATTATTGACTTTTGTGTGGTATTCAGGTGCCTTATGATAAAATTTTCTGAGATGACATTATTCTTGGGTTATGTATCTATTACTTAACTGAAATAATTGGTGTATATTTTTCATTGTATTAGCTGCTTTATAAACTAACTGAAAAAATTTTGTGATGCTTCTCTAGTTTGCTTTAGTATAATTAGGGATACATTACTTCTGTATCCTTTATATATCATTTTTTTAGATGTTAATTTAAAATAGCTTATTGTATTTTTTTTATCAAATGCATGTTAATTAATCTGTCACTAATATAATACACTGCCTAATGTATATTTTTTTTTGGGGGGGTGTTTCATAAGATGTTGAAGCTATATATATATATATAATATTCATTGTTTTTAATTGATAGTTGCCTTCTTTTATGTTGTTATCTGCTTAGCATTCTACTATTAAAAATAACAAAAGTAAGTTAATTAGAATTTTAGGCTGCATGGATAAGTTTCTCATCAGAAAATGTATTCAAATGACTGAATATAGCTTTAAGAACCAGCAGTTTTTCATTTAGGGATAGATGCATGTATTTATATTGTTGAAAAAGTTTCAGGTTTACCTTCTTTGTATTATACACAAAATACTTTGTAAATACTTAATTTTTACATTACAATGAAATAATACATTTCATTAGAATGGTTACTTTTACAAATATTCAACTCTGTCATAATTCTAATAATCATAAAGTTTATATAAACAGCATTTTCAGTGAACCTTTAAGGGTTTTTTAAAACCACTTTTTATGCAAAATGAACAAAAGGGCACTAATAACAAATTCACAAAGTAGCTTTCAGCCATTAAATTTCATACACTTGTAGATTTTCATTTTGTTTTAAAATATGATACTACATATTTTTTATATTTAGTTTAATTCAGCTATATCTTTAATGAGTAGTCAAAATTGTGTTAATTAAAGATCTATATAATAAAGAGCTATTGCTAAAAAAGTGAAGTGATTTTAAAACATCTTTCAAAATTTTTTGGATTAGTCAGGATATTAGTGGTGAGCAGTGAATGTTTTAGACAAGCCAGCCATATCTGGTTTTGTTTGTAAAATTTTAGTGGGAAAGTTAATTTTTTTAAAAAACTCAATATCTCACTATAATTTCCAAAATGTATATTTTAGATTTTCCATTCAATACGTTTATGATAATATTGAGTAATTTATGAAAATACACTTCCCACAAAATATTTAGATGCAGATATACCAAACCAGATAACAACATAATCGGAAAACAAGGTACATTATTTATTTATTTTATTGCAATGTTACACCAGAGGAGAAATTTAAAATGTGTTAGACATTTTTGGGGCACCTGTCAACAATCATCAGTTTGTTTTATTTCTGTGAGCCAGTAAAGACTGGCAGCTTTTGATGCTGATACAAGCCTGATAGCACTGACTAAGCCAGCCTGCTGCTTGTATTTGCCTTGAGGAAGAGCCTGTGTTCCAACAGATATAAAATGTTGATAAGTGTTTCTACTGTAGATTTATCTGCCTAGCATGTACTATACCTAGATTGGATTGAGATTAGATAAAACTGCTATTCCATCATAATCTCCTGATCCTGCAGCTTAAGTGACACTGTCTTGCAATATGGTATACAAATAAGAGGTAGTGATAGTCTGCTTGATTTCTTTGTATGTGTAGGTATTCAAAGTGTTTTTTATGATGTGATGCTTATGCCTTCTCAGATTATTGCAGAACCTTCTCTAATTTCCAGTGTTGATATTCACAGTATTGACCATGTGTCATTTATGAACAAGACGGTGCCAATTTCCCATGTTATGTTTTCATGTCACTGAAGTTTGTTGGCCAGGCTTTTTTTTCATCACTGGCCTGAAGATCATAATTTAGTAGAGATTATTTGTGATGATATTTTTGGTTCACTAGAGGCAACATTGTAGTGCAGCTAGTATCAGCACATTTGTTCTTGGAAGTCCTCTTCCAATGTTGAAGTCATGTAGTGAACAATATTTTATACCAGAATCACTCTTGGCATGTGTTATTACCCCTTTACAGCACCAGTTGATATTGATATAACATTTTTAAAAAATACCTATAAAGTCTCAATATTTAGGAAATATCTTATTGATTGTTTTAATAAATTAACTGATTCAGATGTGATGCAGCTCTGTCAACTTCTGTATTTAGCAATATGAAAGGTTCACAAAATGCCAACAGTCTGGTTTTAAAACTTGTTAACCCTTGTCTAAACTATATTTTTGTCTTGCAGAAATGTTGAAGAAAATATTTTAAACAACATTTAGCCACTTTGTGCAAAACAAATAATTCACATTTTAATAGCAAACAAAAGTAAAGCAAGCCAGGTAAGTAGTGGTATCAAACTGTATGATTAGCCCTAATTTTTTGCAAGGAACGATGCACTGTTCACCAACAGATGCAGTGAATTTCTCTAGGTATACAAAATGGTGACCACAAAGGATAATTTCCAACTTAGTTTATAATGTGACAGAAAAATGATTTTTGTTTACATATGCATTTTCATTAATTTCTTATCAGTCCAAGCTGATTTATAAAATAATGTTATGAATTTGGTTCATCAATCTTAGGGACCTTGAACCTGAACTGGTGCAGTGTATTATTTGCTATTGAATTGAAAGTGTTTTTGGAATTAAAAACCATTGGATAATGACCTTGAAATCATGGAATTAATTTCATATTTTCCATGTTGTTGTTTTTCAGTGAAATCATTTTTATTTGCTTTGCTTGGATTCATACCTTGATTTGGATTTTAGCATGGATGTTTTATATTGCATGTTTACTCTTCAGCAAGCAACATTTCATTATCTCAGAAAATAAATACAAGTGTAGAAAATGAAAATGTATGTAATTAAAAACTCTGTAATTAATCAGCGTGCTATTCATTATTTAAAAAATACTGCACCATAGTTCTCTAGCATATATGTAATTTGAGGCAGATATATTTCTTTTTTCTTGCAACAGCATTCACACTGTTGCTTCACCAGTGAGAGCCTCATTTTCACTTTAGTATTTAACTAATCCAAAATCTTTTCTACAGAATTTAGATTGAAGATCATGGTGGCCACTTCAATATTATTAAGATGTCAACTGCTTTTGGTCAGATAACCTACACAGAAAGAGTTGTTTCCTTCTTGGTGCTTATAGCCCCTTCCAATTATTCTAAGTTTACTGGGAACAGCATGGAACAAGGATGCCATTATGAACTTCCCTATTTATTGTTCTTTCTATCATCTTTAAATTTTTAACTCATCATAATAAATGCAACTCCAGACACTGATCATCTCCTTCCACATCTGACTCTAGGAGTGCAGCTCCATGATCATTTGTGTGATGATACATTGAGTAGTGAGTGAGTTTTGGTCCCAAAGAACAAGAACAATGTAAGGATGAGGACACAACCTAACAACAAAGCATCAAAATCTTTAATGGAACAAAAAAAACTTGGTATTTATACAAGCAGGACATTCACATATAATCAAAAGGTTTCATTGATAATTAGCAGAGACGTTGATTTTCAGCCTGTCCGGCAAAACTGAGGCTTCAGTCTTAAAAAAGTTAATGCTTAGAATAATAGTCAATGAAAATCTGATGGCCATATTGGAGGTCCAATGTCAGTAGCTCTGCTGCTCCACGTGTGTATAGCTTGTCCACAATTAATACATACATGACTAGCAGTGATTGCATTGATGAAAAATAGCCATGAAGTGATCAGTGCTGATGTTCCAAATAAAATGGAAATATTGATTGGTTTGCATAGGTAAAGTTGCGGCAAGGGTAAATGACTCTTCACCTTCTGGTCACTGATCATTATTAGTTCAATCATCAGAGCATTACTTTGCCTATCTTGTTCCATGAGTGTAACTTCTAAATCAGCAGATTAATCCAATTTCATAAGTGGACCATCAGTTTCATTCAGATCAACTGGTTGTTTTCTAAATGGTGAAGTTACAACTGCTCTTAGTGATGTTTTTATAATTGGTCATTAGATAATGCAACATGGTAAATGACTGTTTTGAGATGCTTTTTGATAGTGGCAGGAATCCAGTGGCATCTGTCAGATCCAAACTGACCCAGATGAACTGTCCAATTTGGATTTTATATCTTTTGGGAATATATCCTCCTCCTGGTTCATTGACAGCTTCAGCACTAAATATATTGGTTTAGATCTCCTGTTTCAGCAACAGTTCCTCAGATGCAATATCTGTACCTATATGCAAAGTCCACTGGTATCCATGATGTACAGAGTCAACATTTTGTTGCATGATTGGTTTCATTTTGCTTTAGCATTTTTTCTTTAAAAGAACAACCAGCCATTATTTTGCAGATGAAAATATGGCAGTTGTGGTCAAATGTGAAATGTAGTACTTGTCTTAAAAATGGTGCATCTCTTTGCTGTTGAATGGTGGCCCATTGTTTGAGACAATCATGATAAACAGACAAACTGTACATTGCTTGATTTCTACCATGGATTCAGGTTATCTTTCAGTTTCAGAGTGAATTTAGTGCACAACTCTCATTTATTTGCTTTATCTTGACAACACACATGTGCAACAGATACTGCAGCTTGAATATGTGGCAGAATAACTACTTGCTAAATGTGCAACTTGTGCATAATGTCTTGCATTGCTCAAATAAGACTGACAGTTGCTTGAATTCTTCAGAAACTGACCATCAACTTGACTGAACAAACTTAATCATGTCCTGCAACAATTGGCTATTCTTCATTCCTCTTTAGATATCATGCACACTTAATCTGACATTTTCCCAGTGATTTGGCACCAAGTGCATGAATGCAATGTCTCTTTATAACTGATTATTTAGGTTTATCCCATTAGAGACAGATCCAACCAGTAGGGTAAAGATGGCTAGCAACTGCTAGTTGTTGGTAATCAACTTTAAATGTATAGTGGCTAAGTGTTTGAAGAACTTTTTGACTTCATAAATAATCAACAGAGCTACTTTCTGAATCTGTGTATAGCCCTTTCCAGTATTTTAGTGTCTCATTTTTTCAGTGATGATATTATCAATATACTTAGCACAATTTGGAATGCCAGCAACTATTGGATCCAGAATTTTTTGGAAGATAGTTGGAGCTGATACAATACCAAATGATGTATCATTGTAGTGGTTCAAGCCAAATCGAGAATTTATCATGAACTTATTCTTGCTATCTTTCTCCAGCTAATCTTGAACATTTATTGCTGTACAACTTGAAAATCTTAGTCATTGATATTATTCCAAGAGCACCCATTTTCTGCCATTTAATAATGCTAGCAATCAAAATATTGACACTCGTGTACATGTTTAATTTAAAAGTGGTTTCTTACTGTTAATGAATAGCTGGGAGGAAGTTTGCAGCTCATCTTCCTTTCCTTTTTCATTTCCAGGAAACAGGCTGGGTCAGGGTGATCTCTCTTTCCACAGTAGTAGTAATCAATGTTCTTTTGGTGGTGTTTTTCTACACAAAATAGAAACACTGATGCCTTGGACTGGCTTTTCTTCAATCTCAAATTTTGTCATTCGGATTTTTAACTAATCAAAGTTATTTCAATTTTATAGTTTCAAGCTTTAAATTATTTCATATTATAATCTCTATAAAAATAAACTTATTTTAAATTTCATTTAAATTTTGTATTATTGATGCTTTTCATACTGGTCAATTAATTCTAGCAAGCAGTGTTTTATCAACATTTAATGGTTAATAGATTTTATTATCTTAATATTTGTGCAGTCCAGTTGTTACAGAGATTGGCTGATGGTGTAGGTCATAATGCCTTTCTATCCAAATACTCACTTTTGTTAAGTTTGAACTCTGCAGTCTGATTTCCCTAGGTATTATCAACAGTACTGTCTACTTGGTGTATTACAGTTTGTGTAGTTGCTTTTTGATGTTGAGTTCTTTTATTTAGTATTGTCTTTAACATCTCTTTGCAGTTTAAAAAAAATATCAAGAAATCTCATGCTATTAAATGAATATATTGTATTTAATAAATTGCATATAACAAAAAAAATATTTATTATTTTAGTAAAATCTCTTTTTCCCTTAATCTTGCTAAGTAGGGTCAAACTAGAGTTTCATGAAGAACACCTTGTTGCTGAGTAAAGAAACGAAAAATGCATAGAAATGTTGAAACAAGTTTGCCCAGACACGACTTTAGGTACATTTTCAATGATGGATTTATACAGTTTGAGAAGTTTAAAATTGGTTGTGAGATGGAATAATAATATCACAATTTTCTTGAGGAATCTGTATTTAGACATTGGCTTTATAACTTTACATGAAAGAAAAGCACCTATTCATTTCTTTTCAAAACATTCATTGTTCACTGGACAAATCTACAAGTAGAGGTTCAGTAAAGCCACCATAATGGTTCAGAAGATGATACCATATGAATATTGTTTGCTCAGTAATAGCAGTGGTCACACACTTTACTACTTTCAAGGACTTGGCATGGAAGAGAATTAGGGGAAAAAACGAATGGATCTGGGGAATTTTGTAAAATTACAAACTTCCAATTTTTTAAAATATTCGGTAATAGCAAATAATTTTTTTGTAAAATTGAATAAAAGTAAGCAAATATATTGGACAATAGAATTATCTTTTCACTTATTAGGAAGTTTCTTCTCAAATTTATTTTCTTACACTTTTTATAAATAAAAAAAAACATGATAAATTTTACTCATTACTAATAATGGTTCTAAGGCCACTTTTGTGTCAGGTGTCACAAATTTCATGGTTGCCTGTCTGTATGTAGTCTGCAATGACATTTCTGTTGTTGAGTGTTAAAACCACTACCACCTGACACCTGAATAACTCATGACTGCTGATCATCCATGTAGTTTTTAGGGCTTACATTTTGTGTGTGTGTGTGTGAGGAGTCTCTTGTTCCAGCACACTGTTCGTGAACCACTGTAGACTTCATTCGTTATGAGTAGGAGCAGCAGCATTGTATTCTGTCTGAATAATGATTCAAACAGAAAAGTGCCTTGCCTTTTTGTGTTTGTGATGGTTTAATAATTTGTTTATTATTAGTTTCAACAATACTAATAACATATAAATCTTTGAAAGTGATAAAATAAAGATACAATCGTTTATTGGTTGGTTCAGTACAATATTTAAATAATAAAATGCAACCTTGTTGTTAAACAAACATTTTCTTGGTTTTATTTTTTATGATATAGTTAATTAAAAACTAGGTATCATAATTAATCATATTAGTATACTGCTCTTCACATTTACACTTTAATTATACATTTAAATGAAATTTAAAAAAACAAAAAAATGTAACAATTTAAGAAATAGTGAAAATATATTTGACTTCTACATTTTTTTAATTCTCCAAAAATTATTATTAAAAGTCTTTATTTATAAATGATAAATGAGATTGCATTTTTGATAATGTAAGAATCAATGTGTCTTTCCTGAATCTCACTAAGCCAGAATTTTAGGAAAAATTTCTTCATTGTTAAAACTAAATGAATTTTATTTTTTTAAAGTATGGCAGTTTTTGTTTGTTAACTTTTAAAATATGTATATCTTTTACATTAAGTTATACAGTAATAAAACTGAATTCTGTTACTGTTTTCTATAAAGAATCTAGGCCATTTAATATCATTTATCCTACTTGTCAGACTGCTTTTCTAGATAGCCTCCTGTGTGGAAGTTTGCTTGTGGATGTCAGATGAATTACCTTTAATCAATTGATACAGCATTTTGTTGCCCAGGGGTGTATGATCTCTCAATGGATGTTGGACCCTGTACATAAAATTTGCCAAGCCTGAGGTGTTAGGGCAAGGGAAGTTAGTCTAAGGTGAGACACTCAAAGAACAAAAGTCTAATGTTGCTCATAGCCATATGGCATAGGTCTGGAAATTTGTGGCTTGGTGCAATCTCTTTGTTAAATTCTTCTTACAACTAATTTTACAGGTTCCGATGAAGTTGTTTGGGCTGGTAACATCTGAATCTCTGTGTTGACAAAGGTGCTTGTAAATTGAAGTGTCAAAGATATGTATGGAGAATTAAACTGTTATACAAACTGGAATGGAAATACTGAAAACAACTGGTTAAGGTTAGTAAAAAATTTCTCTTTACTTAAATATTTTTTGGAAAAAAATGAGGTTTCTCCATATTATCTTAAGATATACTACTATTATTTATTAAAAAATTTTATTATATTTTAACTCTGTAAAATAAATTAACATTAACAATATTGTTATGTCAGCATGAAATAGTTCTTAAACAAATATGAACAAACCGTTTTGTCTAAATCTGAGTAAATCTCTACGTATGTATTTAGAAGTTTTAGCATAAAATGCTTTTAAGTCAATTTTTCAAAATCAAAATTCAATTACTCTTCTCAATTTGTCTGTGCGTAGTACACACATTCTTTTTAAACATATAAGTTTTGTTACCTGAAATCACTTTAATTAGTTCTATTTGAATATTTTTTTTTTTTTTTTGCTATTTCTGTTAATCATAATTTCAGTACAATTAATTTTCTGAAGCTTTATTCTACTAAAGCTAAACATTATCAATAGATAGATGTAAAATGTAAGTCCTCATCTTTTTTTTTTTTTTACAGATATGGGATTAGAAATAAAATAGTGTAGAGAAATTTGATAAACTAAAACAGTATAAAATTTTTTGCCAATAATTTTACTGTTTAATATAAAATAATGTATGGAGAAAAATTGCTAATTATTAAAATTCAAATACATTTAAAATATAATCATTATCTTTGTTTCTAAGCACTTACAACTAGGTAACTGAGAATGTTTTTAATTTATTCTGACCATCAGATGGTTCTTTTTCATCTGAACATGATAAAGTTTGATTTTGAAAGCTGCAAGCAATTTTTTAAATATTATTTATAAACAAAAACAAAAATTATTACATTTTTAAGATTTTATTTTCCTTTTTTTTTGCTTCAGCAAATTTAATTTACTCTTCTTCGCTTAAACTTTGCAGTAATAACTTACTATTTAAAACTGTCCCACAGTCAGTGACTCTGGCTGGTTGCAGTTCCATTTTATAACTAGTTAGTGTAATTTTCAACAGTCTCCTATAATTATATAAACTTGTATATTATATTAGTATGTAGTATTATTTAAGTTTAAGCTATTATTTTAATACTAATTAATACTGAAGATTTTGGTGGAGACAGAATATGGTTTTGCTTTGAGCACCAAAAGCTCTGGTAATCTCTACACAGATATTACTTACTATCTTTTAATTATGTATCTAGTAAGATAATTTTATTTAAAAATTTAATGAATGTAGAAGTTAGGGTTATATCTATAAAATGTTTTGAAGAAGAACACATTTAATTATAGAGAGACTGCTGTGTCAATGTAAGCTACATGTATTTAACATCTTTATTTTTTTAAAAATAAAATGAAAAACTTTCATGCTTAATGAACAAATTAAAAAGCAAATTTTATTTAGTGGGGTGTCTAAGGTTTTGTTAATATTATATTTCTTCTATATATGATGTACAGATTCATTTCCATTGTTATCTCGTGGAAAAATGTCACTAAGGTTTGGCTGGTAGTCTTCAGAGTTGGTTCATATTAAAATATAACACAATTCCTTTATAAAGCTCACACTGGTATAGTTTTGCAAAGTTGATTCTTTAGCTAGCCACAGTAAGGGTGTTGTTGATAAAAGTTGGATTTATAGGAAGAAGAATATTTAATACTTGTTGACAAAGAAATATTAGCTGTCTGCTGTAATTAAAAAAATCAACTTGAAAAGAATAATATTATTAATGACTTAAAATAGTAAATGTGTGAACTGATACCTAATGAATTAGGATTTTAATTATAAAGTAAAATTAGAAGCATATGATATTAAGAAAAAGTAACTGCAGATTTATACTTTCAATTAATTTGAATACAGGATTAAATTAACATATTAAAATTAAGCAATTAAAAAAAGCAATTTAGAATGCCATTCCAGAATAAAATATGTACCCTTGAAAATAGTGGAACACCCTGTGTTACCTACAAGGCTGTGCACTCAGGCTGTAAATAGCACATTTCACGTGACAGTACAGCTGGTAGATGTTATAGACACCTGTACAGTTAGGGTTGATGATATATTACTATTTACATAAGTTGTGTGATTGAACAATCAGACTGTGGGCATAGTGAGAGGTAGATAGCACAGAATCTTGGACTAAAAAACTAGGACAGTGCTCCAAGATTTTTTCTTTGGCATATAGAAGCCATGATGTGAATTTGATTGAACAAATCTCTGAACACATTGATTGCTAACTCAAAAAACCTCCCAAAAAACAACAAGATCTTTTCATGCATCTGTGGCAAATCTGAAGAAAAAATTTGACTAAACTTCTATGCCATCATACAAGCTCTCATTGCATCTATGCCACGGGTGTCCTAACTTTTCATATAGTGTGAGAAAAAGCCACTAGATATAAGTTTCATGTTTTCTGCTAGTTTATATGACTCTTTAGTGTACACACATACTACAAGGAAAAGTACTTATGCTTCAGAGTTTCTCATTTACTTCTGGATTTTGAAATCATTGTACAGTTGGCTGATTGTGAAAGTTTTTAAAAATAATTTCTATCTTTAAAATTTTGGAGAAATAGTAAAGTGTTTCACCAAATTTATCAAAATTGTTAAAGAAAAAGAACTTGGAAATATGAATGGGGACTTTGTCTTTTCCATTTCATACTATCCTTGTCCTAACCTTGCTGTCCCAGTATTCATGTTTGTCTTCTAATTACTCTATGGATAAAATGTGCAGTACTATTACTGACCTCAGCAGCATCAGCAGACATTGGTGTAGGGTGGGTTTTGTTATAGCACCTGTAATTCTTAATTAACTGTATAGATTAGACTATAATTGATATCATACTTTTACCTGCAATCAAAGATCAAGACATATGACACTGATTATGAATTTGCTAATTAGGAATTATGGATGCTGTAACAACTAACTGTGGTCTCATTTACTGTCAGATATAATTGTTTAATTTCCAGTTTAAAATGAAGACAAGTATTCTTTCTCAAAAATATTTATCCAAGTAAATAAAACACAAGTATATTTTGTTGACAATAATTTTTTTTTTATTTTCATCACTGATATCTACGGTAATGAGTGACTGTTCCTGCCTTAGGTAACAAACAAATTATGCAATGTGCTAACATTTACTTTAGAATATTTGCTAATTTTATTTTGTTGTTATGCATAATTATGTAATTTTTCAGTAAAATAAATAGTTAGTTGATCAGCTGCTGCTCCAAGCTGATTTCTCTGTTAAGCATTATGCTATATTGAATGCCTGCTGCAGATAATATTTTGCATGTTGTTGTTCCTTAGATAAAAAAGAAATTATCAACAATCTAATAGAATATTAGTCTTTTTGTCAATTTGCATGTCAAAATTGTATTTTGATAATTACAGAAGATTTCTCTGCATTATTAGTGCAACTACTGACTTGTCATGTCACTGTTGCCAAAACAGAAGATTTTATGGAAAGATAATTTTTCATCTTTTTCTGTTTCTATAAAAACTATAAAACAGATCGTTGTATTTGACCAGTATGAAATTAAATTAGCAGAAGTGTATAGGTTTGATTTAAATTACAACAGTGGATCTCTTAATTTTGTGGCCTGGAAAAAATATTCCATAATTGAAATGATTAATGTAAGAAAAACATTCTGCTTCAATTGTCAGCTTTTAAACTTAATTTTTTGGGGTTGGGCACAATTAATGAGGGGAGAGGTACTTTTTAACTGTGTGGCATCCTCAGCTATAATCTCTAGATTAATTGGCATAACAGGAGGAAACCTAAGTTAGCCAGTAATTTGTTTGTTATTTTTATTAGTATCTGTAAAATTATTAATGCTATATATTTATTTTTTTTAGAAAAACATGTATGCTAAATATATCTATTAAATAAATTTAAAAGTGAAAGAATGTATGGAGTAGATAGTTGCCTAGTTTTAGTACAGTATGTAAAAGATGCAGAAAGTCTGCAATTTATGTGAATCTCCTGAAATGCAAAAGTATATCAAAATGATTCTTAAATGTAAAATGAAACCTCCAGCCTTTTCAGAACATTCCAGCTTATTATTAAAGAAAAAGATTTTGTATAGTTAAACCTGTAACATAGTTAAACGCTAAGGTGAGAAATGTTTTAAAGTAACATTCTTGAAGCTATTGTGTATATGAACCTTTCGAACACAAACATTTCCAATATAAAAAATTCACCAAGTTTCTATAAATGAGCAAACCTTTGAACTTTTTCTAATTAGCCTTTTTGCATGTTAAATAGTTGTTTATAAAATCAGTTGAATAGTTTGTATTTGTGAAATTTTGAAATTTAAATATGGAAAAATTAGTAATTTCTGAATGTACGTACAATATGCACATTCCTTGATAAAGATACCAAGTGCACTGCCTAATCTCTGTGATATACTAGATCTACATTTCTTGGCTTTCTACATTATAATAATTAAGGAAATGTTTTTGATTTATTGGAATACAAATGGTTATCATTAGTATTGTTATTTACAATTTCATTAATTTTAATGTGTACTTTTATATTTCTAAATTTCTTTGAAATTATATGACAAAGGAAAAAAAGGCTGTGCTGCATCATTAAGAATTCATAATTGTAATAACTTAGCTAAAATATAGGCAAAAGATAATACTATTGTTAACTATAAAAGTTAGTAATAGTTTTTTAACCATGGTTATATGTATTTCTGGCATTGGAGCACTTTTACTTCTAGATAACTTTGGACAGTACTGTATTTCTGCTATCATTATTTATTCAATACCACTTTCTATTTATCGATAGAAATTATCTCTTATTTGTAGTCTCAGTGATACTAATTGTTGATTTTATATGCTTCATTTGTTTTGTAATTAGACAGATATTTCATCAAAATTTTAACCATGAAATCAATGAAGATAAAATAAAAAAATTTTTTTTTCTTTTGACATGATGCCTGGCTGCAAGTTTAGGTGGATCATTCTGTTTGCCTTGGATTAAAACGAAAAGTGTCAAATATCATTTATGTCTATTTTTTCACATAATATTTTACACTTATAAATTACTTATGCATGGTAGCACAGTTTAATAACACACATTGTTTTAAAAATATTAGTGGAAATAGAAATCATATAAACCATCATTTTTATGTAGTTAGATTGGTTTTTCCTATTTCACTTTCAATAAGGCTGAAGAACATTCATTGTTTTATATATGTCAAGTGCAGGATGGATGACATCTCCAGAACAAGTTTAATTGTGTGTATCTTGGAGGACTCTGATTCATACCTGCCTGAGGTAATTCTTTAAGAAATGCTCTGCTTATTTCCGTTACACTTTAATATTCAATAATAGTAGGATAAAATATAATATTTTTGAGGATGTTATTGCCATCATGATTCCTATAATTATTTCGGTCAGACTTTGTTTCACTGTGTATTTCTAATTTAGTCTTGTTAAAGTATATCATTACTTAGACATTGAAAATTTAATGTTACATTATTTTATGTTTTTTTTTACATGCATGGAATCACTACTATTCTTTTTTTGTTATATGGGATGCAGATGAAATAATCAGAATGTTTAGTTTATTCATTTCAGCAGTTTTATGGCGGCATACTTTGCATTTAGATCTGCAGCTTCTACATCAAGAATTGCTTTTGTACCTGGTAATGGTTTTGATATTTATAAAATATTTTTATTGCTAAAAATTATGGAAATAAATACATTTGCATTTTGTTTCATTTTCTCATTATAATTGCCCCTTATTTTCTTAATTTTTAACATTCTAGCCATTAATATTAATCAGTAACAGTAATTTTTAAAAATATATTTTTAAAAAAATCAATGGACATATTTGAGATAGTTACTAGTTAATATGTGTGTAATGAATCTTAAAGCAAAATCTTTTAAATTAAAAAAAAACAAAACTTAAATGTACTTAGTGCAAAACTTATCACAAAGAGAGATACTGGAATATTTTGATTATGAATCTCTGCTGCATATATGCTTATACTGAATAGCTGATGTACTTACTATTAACTGATATGAAATCTGTCTAAACAGATCACTTGTGAGACGAAAAGAAAATGTTGGTTTACTTAGATTAGGTGGTTTTGATTTTGTCAGCTTTCTTTTTCTTGTACTGTTACACACTTTATTTAGATTTTAAAAAAGTATACATATAAAAGTTTTCCCTGTAGTTGCCCTGAAGTAGATGATATGACAGATCTTTTGTTTTTGGTGGACTAAACATTCACTTTTCTATTGTTTCATTGAACTATGCATGGGTATGAAATGGTGGACTCTGATGTCTTCTATGTTATTTTTGTTCACTTGTTTTCAGATTACTCAGTTTTCAAAATAACCAGAATTTTTTTACCATGGATGGACATTGTTCAGTGTTTGTTTACATACAATACAAATTTTATGAATTATTTTTCCATGAAATTTGGAGAAGAAAAAGCTACAAAATGAACCATTTTAATTAGTTTTGTTATTGTATTGAATGTGTGATGGGGAGAAGTGGCATTGGAGGATCATATGATGATCACGTGACGGGGTGGAGCATGTGTGGAAGGGCAAAGGTGACGCGAGGTGTTAGGTAGTGGCATGGAGTGAAGTACAGTGAGAGTCCGGGGAGAATTTACGAGGTAAGAGAGATTAAGAAACATGGCCCAAAGTTACAAGAATCTGCCTAAATTAACAGATGACTTTGAAATATGGAAACTAATGATGGACGTTTTGCCCGAGAAACAAGCATTGGCTGTTACTTTAAGTTCCCTCAAAGGTCAGGCGAAAGCAAAAGCATTAAGAATTAATGTTCAAGATTTAAATAAGAGAGACAGTCTCGATACACTGATCAAAGTTTTGGATGAATTGTTCTTGCAAGACAAAAATGATGCAGCTTTTGAAGTTTTTGTTGATTTTGAAATACACAAACAAGGTGATGACGTATCAATGGCGGACTACATTTTCGAGTCCAAGAAACAATACGACAGATGCAAAGCACATGATCTAATTCGTCCTGATGCTGTTTTTGGGTATAAACTCCTATATTACTCAAAAATTTCATCCACTGATAGAAAATTAGCATTAATGGCTGTGAGTGATAGGAAGTATGGAAGCATGAAATCTGCATTAAAGAGAATTTTTGGAGAGAGAGTAACAGAACAAAAAGTCGATTTACCTATAGTTATTAAACAAGAAAATGCTTTCTTCACTGAAACACAATATAGAGATAAACGGAAACAATATGGAACAAGGTCTGGATATGGAAAATTTACATTGAACAACTATAATTCATATGGACTACCAAAATTAGAGAGAGGATTTAATCCATTAAATAGATTTGGAAGAAGAACCAGGTGCATGATTTGTCAATCTACATTTCACTTTGTGAAAGATTGTCCACATAAAAAAGAGAAGGAACAAAAAGAATCTATTAAAGTGACTGAATTTAAAGAGGAATCATGCAATCTGACATTGTTGACTGGTGTAAAAGAAAATGAAATTTTAATGATGGAATCTTTAGGATGAGCAGTATTAGACACAGCATGTTCCAAAACTGTCTGTAGAAGAGAATGGTTTGAAGATTTTGTAGATAAAATGACAGAAGAGAACAGACAGAAAGTTCAGATATTAGACAGTAATGTTCCTTTTAGATTTGGAGATGGTGTAGTGACAAGATCAATGAAAAGGCTAATCTGCCAATTAATATTGCTGGTACTAAGTGTCAAATCAACAGAAATAATTGACACCAAACTTCCACTGCTAATGGGTAAACCTTCACTTAAGAAAGCCAAAGCAATTATTGATATGGACAAGGATCAGGCTTTGATTTTAGACAAGTTGGTCAATTTAGAATGTACATGTACAGGACATTACTGCATTGATGTCACAGATTGTAAAGTTCAGGATGAGAAGATGGAAGATTCTTATGAAGTTTTGAGTGTTGAGGACCTGTTTAAACTTGATGATAAAAGAAAGAAGAATACTGCTTTGAAATTACATGAACAGTTTGGGCCATGCATCTGTTGACCAGATGAAAAAGTTACTTTATAGTGCAGGGGCTACAGATATGGACAAGGCTGTAGAAGATGTGTATCAAGAATGCGAAACATGTTTAAAGTACAGAAAAACACCAGCTAGGCCTGCCACTGGATTACCTCTGGCATATGATTACAACCAAACTGTAGTTATTGACTTGCATGAATTAGGCACAAACATCTGGTATTTTCATATGATGGATGCCTTTAGTAGATTCAGCGTAGCAGTTATCATTAGAAATAAGCAAACAACAACCATTGTAAAGAATTTTATTAAACACTGGATAGGAATTCATGATGCACCTAAGCTTGTTTTGAGTGAAAAACACCTAGAATTTAGCAATTAAGAGTTCAACGACATGTGTCAGAACTTTAATATTGAATACAGGGCAACTGCAGCTTATAGTCCATGGAGTAATGGTTTGCTCGAGAGGCACAACCAGATCCTGTCAAATATTTTGAAGAAAATACAGATGGAGAATAAATATGATTTGGAAACTGCACTGGGATGGGCTTTTAATGCCAAAAACAGTATGATAAATGTTCATGGTTACAGCCCTTATCAACTTGTGTATGGAAAGAATCCAAATGTACCAAGTACAATGATAGATGCTGCCCCAGCTCTCAAGTGTACAACTGGAAGTAAGACGGTTGCAGAACATGTAACTGCATTGCATGAAATGAGACAAGCCTTTATAAAAGCTGAAAGCTCAGAAAGACTATGAAGAGCACTCAGAGAGAATATAAGACCCACTGAAGGACCCTTTCAGAATGGAGATAAAATTTTCTACACGAGACTGGATAGCAGAGAATGATGGAAGTGTGGTCTTTATCAGGCATGGAGGTAGTTTGATAAGAGTCCATCAAACAGGATTGAGAAAGATTGGTGATCCAGTTGAAAAAGATGAACAAGAAAAGGGAATCATTTCTGAAAACTTGGAAAGTGTACAGCAAAACACAAAGTCTACAATAGTGAATCAAAATTCAAATAAAGATTTCATTGATCAACAGCAACTTGAGACAAATACAGTTATAGAAATAGATGATGAGGCTGGAGATAGAGAGAATAATTTAAGGGATGTATTTGAAAAAGAAATAAAAACTGAAAACCCACAACAAAGTAATGAAGATCCAGACAAAACAGTGCCAGTACAGGAAGAGCAAACACAAATATAACAGAAACTTCCTAGCCTCAAACCAGGTCAAATAGTGACTTATACACATTTTGAAAGCAGAGTAAAGGTAAAGGCAAAGATTATTAAAAGAGCTGGAAAAGCTGTTGGAAAGGATAAAAATTGGTACAACATTAAATTTATGGAACCTAATGAAACAGAAGGAGAAATGATTTCTGTTGACATAAGTCAAGTGAAAGACCTGGAAGTCCAAGAAACTGATCTGGAAGAGGTAGTGATACTGAGGACAGAAGAAATTAGTTGGGACAAAGCAAAAGTAGAACAACTTGAAAGTTGGAAACAAAATCAAGTATATGAGGAGGTTATAGATGAAGGGCAAAAGTTCATTACAACGAGATGGATATGCACAACTAAAGAAAGAGATAGTCAGTCAGTACCAAAGGCCCGTCTTGTAGCCAGGGCCTTTGAAGAGATACAAGAACAGCATATCATAAAAGATTCTCCAACATGTGGATCAGTTGGCACAAAACAATTGGGATCCACATTCCATAGATGTTAAGACTGCCTTCCTCCAAGGTATGTCATTGAACAGAAACATTTTCATAAAACCACCTAAGGAAGCAGGTAGAAAAAGCAAATTATGGAAATTAAAGAAGTGTGTTTATGGACTGAATGATGCCTCACTACACTGGTATATGAAAGTAAAGAATACACTATTCTCACTTGAAGGGAAGATGTCTAAAGTAGATCCAGCTGTATTTGTTTGGAAAGAAGGAATTATTGCTTGTCATGTAGATGATTTTATTTGGGGAGAATCCAGCAGCTTTGAAAAGGATGAAGTGGAGAAAATCATAAATGAGTTTAAAATAGGGAAAGAAGAAGATATATTCTTCCAATACATTGGCATGGAACTTGCTAAAGAAAATAACTGGGTCACACTTCAACGGAGAAGATATACCGAGGGTTTAAAGATGATTCCACTAGAACAAGCTAGAATATTGGAAAAATCTGCTCCTTTGAAAGATGTAGAAAAACAAATACTCATAGCTAAGATTGGACAAATCATGTGGGTTGCTAGACAATAAAGACCTGATGTTATTTTTGATGCTTGTCTATTGGCTGATCATTTGAAACATCCATTGGTAGCACAACTGATTGACGCAAATAAAATATTAAAAAGACTGAAGAATGAGGTTGTAGTGATAAAATTTAGATCTGATCTTAAGATAGTTGTGTATTCAGATGCGTTGCTGGGAAATCTTTCTAATGGGGGTTTTCATGGTGCTTGCTTCATCATCTTAGCTGACAAGGAAGGAAATATATGTCCATTATGTTGGCAATCTAAGAAGACTCAACGTGTAGTCAGTAGTACGTTGGGAGCAGAAACAGTAGCAATGGTTGAAGGTTTGGACACAGCGATATTTTTGAATATACTGTTTGCAGAGATGCAAGGTCAAGCAGATCTATTACCTAATGAATGCATCATAGATTGTAAATCTCTCTTTGAAGCAACAAAATCTGTAAAATCAGTGTCTGAAAAGAGATTAAGACTTGAGATGAGTGGTATCAAAGAACTTTTGAAAAAAGAAACTGTAAGAGAAGTGATATGGAAAGAAACCAAGGAGCCGTTAGCTGATTCATTCAACAAGAAGGGAGCTTCTACTGCGAAATTGTTAAGGGTACTTGAGCAAGGCTCTCTCAAGAATGTGAATGAATAGATCAAAATGAAACTTGCCTTGTACAGTGTTAATAGTTTTAACTTTTTAAAGAAATCATTTTGCTCAAAAAACTTTTATCAATAAAAAAGAAGTTTTATTTTCATTGCTTTTATCTGCTACGACCTTAATGGACAATAGTAATGGACTTGAAGTACATAGAAGAAATTTTAATTCAACAAAGTAGAAGGATGAATATGTGTGACGTGAGATGTTAAGTAGCAACATGGTGTGAAGTACAGCGAGAGTCTGCAGTGAATTTACGAGGTAACAGAGATTAGATTAAATAAAAACATTTGGTATAAGTAAATGGTTGGTCCATAGTGTTTTTTTTTTAATCTTTGGAACAAAGGAAATAAAATAATTTACCTAGCTTTGCTGGCAACTGCATAGCTCAGAATTGTGAAAAGTCCATGGGAATGTGAAAATGTACATTTTTCAAACATTTAAAAACAGATTTATTTATCTATGGTATTTGGTGATCTATCTAAATTCTGATAGAGTCGGGAATTAGCAAACTATTGTTTGGCGATTAGCTGGATTTTTTCCTAAAACTAATTTCACTGCTTAAGACCATTTATAGTTTGCTCTGCATAAGAAAAAATAACAAGGAGAGGAGAAATAATATGGAATGTGAATGGAATATTAAGTAGAATGATGGGAACTGGCTTTTTAAATCAACTTCAGTAGGTTAAAAAAGCAACTAGATGGCTACTAAACATTCATTAATCAAAGCTCTTTCTTTGCTTTACATCTGTAATATGTCATGTTTGTGGGAGTTGATGAGTTTGTTGGGTAAGCATCAATAACCATTTAGACAGGTGTTGAGCAGTGCTAACATGCACCTGATAAACTGCGCAATACTATAAAATATTCCAAGGTCTCAAGTAAAATGTCTTCATGTTGAATTGTATGAACACCCAATTATTATATATGATGTGTTCACAAAAATGATATTTATTAAGTTCTGATTCGACTTTATACCAACAACTTCAAATGATTTCAGATAAATGTAATTGTAAAATTCATAGTAAGCTAGCTTTTTATAAGCATTATTTTAATGATAGTCTAGTGAATATAGGAAACAGTCTGTCTACTGAGACTTTACATCAATCTGCAAATTAACTAATTGAGGAATTTTATTGCTTTAAGAAATTTTAATTTTAATATCGAAAAGCAGTGAGATGAAACCTCTCCTCCCCAAACAGTGTCGCTCACTGACTGGTGCGGGATGCTGACCCTACCCTCAATATATTTTTATGGAGTGAAAATATAACTTTTCACCACAAAAATGAATGCTATTTTAAATATTTTGTTTTTAAAGTCACAAGTACCAGAGTTAGTGTTATTTCTTAGGTTTCACGTTAACTTTATGTCATACATGCAGTGTGTCTCCCTACACCGCCATTCTGTTAAGGTGGTGGTGATGGTGGAACTGCTTTTCAGGGAGGCAATTGCACAACAGTGAAAAGGTCAGGATGACGAGAAGTGGCGAACGACCAAATAATGCTGACCCATGCAGGTGTGAAATGGACTATTGTGTGACATCAGTATAAAGGATGAGGTGTGGGCTCTGTGTAGGAATAGCAGCAAGTACAGCTCTGCTCCACATTCACTGTTTGTCTGAGGAACAGCAACCAAACTAACAACTGCCACATGAGCTTCAACGACATTTGAACAGCCTGCTGAGGAGATCAGGCTACACCAATCTGCTCTTCTCCTTGATGACTCACATGCATTCTGACTGCTTTTTTTTTTACTGTTCAGTGCTGACACATCAGAGAAACTAATAGCCTCAAGGACATTTCATAAATACATAAATACTCTACTACTTCTACTTATAAGAGGGTTAACTTGCTTGCTGATCTTGTGATCAATTCCATCGGTATCAATATCTGTTATATGTAATAACACTGATGATTTATTCAAACTGTTCTGTTTTGCCTTAATGAACATCAACTATGACACTATATGTGGAAAAGATTGTTTTTTCTTTTGTTTTAGAATCTTATAAAATTAAATTTTAAAAATCTCAAATAGTTTGGAAGAACTTTTGTTTTCACCTTCTACTTTAGCAACTCTATACAAAATTTTAACTAACCCACATGTCAGAAGTGCCTCAACTATTAGGTCTAACCCTATGCAAACAAAGTCTCGTTCTTTCAATAAACAAAAAGAAATTTCAATAATCATGGTATCAAATATTTGTGGTTAGAATTTGCTAATGCAAAATTTGTTGCATTTTTTCCCTCTATGTCAACAATTATCAAAACACAATGTCAAGATTTTTGTCAAAATCAGATGATGCATTTCACCAAGAAAGATTTTAACTTTTGAAACAAGGCTCAAGAAGTTATATGTATTCATGGAAAATGTCTTAATCTTATTGATGAAGTGTATAAATTCCAGTGTCTGGTGTAAAATTTGAATATTCAGGACCAGCTTAACTCATAACATGAATCTAGAAAAAACTTTCAACAAAATTCCTCACTGAAATATTGAAATTTATACAATTTATTTCAAGACAAGGAATATCCATTCAAGATAAAGATGATTTAAATTTCAAACAATTGATCAAATGGCAAATGCACTGGCTGAATAAGAAGACCACATGGAGTTCAGCAGAAATTCAAAATGAAATCCTGGAACTTATGGGCCACTTGTTTTTACAAAAAATTAAAATTATTAAGGAAAACGTATTATTTTGTAATGTTAAATAAAACAGTAGATATAATGTGTATTGAACAGATGTGCATTACAGTGAGAACTGATTGAGTCTTGGACTTTTGCAACACAATTTCAGATGCACTCAGTCAACCTTGAAGTTAAAACTAGTAATGCAAAATAACTTAAATCTTGTCATTGATTTGATAAAAATTTTTTGAGACAGTCCCATGCTACTGTGAAAAAAATTGCCACTAAATTAACTATTCCCAAGGTCATATAAGGCCATTTCACCCACTAGATTTACAATGTCATTCCATTCATTGGTTGGTATTCAAAAATAAATAACTGTGTTTCTTGTTGCTTTATTTGAAGTTGAAACTGAATCAACTGACAATAAAGTAAAATCAACAGCAAATGATTACATCAAGCAAGTTGTTGACTCTGAATTATTGCTTCCAGAATTTTTGAGCTGATGGTTATCTTCAGAAAACAGTAGCAAAGTTCACTATTTTTGCTGAAGGAGTAAAACTTTGTGAATTTTCATCAGTTATTCTTCAAAAAATAAGCTCAGAGATTTATTTTGACAGTGCTTGAGATTTAGCAATAAATCTTGCACCCAGAATTCCTTGATGAAGGAAATAATCTGAAGGATATCAGGTTGGGTTCATTGATGGAGACCAATACCACTCACTGTTTATCCAAATTATTGATAAAACAATCTCTTCTTTGGCAAGAAGAATTGAAGACAAAATTTTCTCTATCCTGTGAGTGAGCAATATAAACCATCTTACAAGCTGCTTGGTATGATGACAGTATCCTTAAAACTAATGGAACATTGACTCTTGACACAATTACAAGCAGCAGTAAACATGAAAGATATAGATTGTAATTAAAATAAGAATCTGAGGTCAGTTTTTACAAAATAATCTACTGAAAGTTATCAAGTTGTTCTCTCCTATATCTTGTAAATCCAGCCTCAACAGCAGTATGTGAAAGAAGTTTCCTGCATCTGCATCATGTGAAAAAACATCCATGAATCATGATGATTCAAGCCAGAGTGAATAATTTTTTATTAAATGTTTACAAAGAAAAAGTTGATGCACTAAATCTTACAAACCTGATACAAATCAACAAAAATACACTGATTTTATTTAAATTCATGAATATTCTTAATATTATTTTCACATACTTATTCGTTAGTAATTAATAAAGAATTTACTAAAAATGGGCATAAAAATTGGCTAAAAATGCATTCTGATATGGTATTGTCCATGGGATATTTTCATTGTACAATCTACAGCTCCAAACAAAATATAGCAGTCTGTTTTCCATTGTAGGGGGGGTGCATTTTGAGCCACTGGACAGTCACAGCTGATGGTCTTTGAAGGAATTTAAACTTTTGCCTGAAACATCAGTATTCTCTGAAGGAGACTTCTATCTGTCTGTGGAAATGATCTTTTACCTTTATGGAAGATTGTAACACTAAGAAAAGTTAGCCATTTTATTTATTCCTTACACAAACTTCTGACCTGTATGCACATGCATATTTACTATATCATATAACTTAGCATATTCACTACATTCCTTTTTCCTCTAGTTATAAATGCATACAGTCAATTGTAAAATTAGTCAATTTTTCTAAAGTTAAATTCATTTCAATAAATTTTCTCCACCCAATACATATAATTATTTAATGTTTTTTTGGCTGACCTCTATGGCAACATCAGAGGTTCAGCAAGAAAATTGTTATTTAAAAATTCACTTGGTTGATCAACATATGATTTAGGCACTTTGTCCTCAAGTGTTGGCTGCTTTTGCTGGACTTTAGAATTCAATTTGTTAACTTAATAAATTCCTATGTGAAGTTTGATACTTTTGTTCACTCTTTCATGTCAGGAAATAACTTGTTGCACATTCTTCTTGTGCTCTACACTTTGTGGTAACCTCGCACAATACCTTCTGTCAGATTACACTTTAAAGCTTGATGACTTTCACTTTTTAACTATTTGTTTCTGTTTAGCATGATATCCTCTCACTCTGATTAGTGATATCTGTAAATTTTCTTTTTCCCTTTGGCTGTTGACCATAATGGTGTAGTGTAATGATGTGCAACACCCATCTCTTTCAAGTAATCCCTTAGTTATTTAGATGCAAGTTTACTGCTGTTATCTATTTTTAGATTGTGCATAAAGACACTTAATTATCAATTAGCAGTCATTGTTCAAATGATGTCAAGTTTGAAAGATCTGAAATAGTCCACCAAAACTAGTAGATAGTTGTCATTGAGCAGTGGCTCCAGTAAGTTAATGGCTAACTTCTGCCAAGACTTCTCAGGGATCTTTTCAGTCTTCACTGGAACTGGTGGAACCTGCTTTGTTGTTAATTAGCAAATATAATACTACTTACACCACTTCTGTCTCTTTATCAATAGCAGATCATAATGGTCTCTCTTTGATCTTGACTATCCTCAAATGACTGTGTTAAATTATTTTCCTTTGAGCAAAGCTCCCTTTATCTCACAGCAGAATGTGGACAGTTTTGGAAACTCATTTTCTAATGCTAAATATGACTGGTACCTTTTCCATATTTTATCATGAAAGCACTCAAACATAACTCATACCTCTTCCATCTCTTGTATTCTAAGCGTGACTAGAACTGCTTGTAGAGTTACTACAAAAATATATTCTTTATCTTTCCTAAACCAGCTTGTTGCAGATATTTTGATCAACCAAGAAGTTTTGTTGCATTGTTGTTGCAAGAAGACACACCACATATTTTGTAGCTGTATTTTTTTAATCATAGTTGCCATTGGCTAACCTATTTGATCCATAATAAATGACCTTCAGTGCTTTATGATCTGTCACAATTTCAAATCCTGGCAGCTCATATAAATATAAGTTAAACCTTTTGCAGGCCCAAACAAGTTCATTCTTCTTGGTTTGGTTGGGTTGTATTATCACCAATATTCTCTCTAAGCTTTGTGCACACATTATGCAACCAGCACACAAAGGAAATTAAACTGCACACAAAAGTTTAGATACCTAAAAATACTGTAGTAATTAATTATACTTGTTGAAGTAACCTATTAACTAACTGTTTCCGTTAACCAGTTAGTTGGCTTTTAGGTATCACATTCGCACATCACTAGTTTATGTCACGTTTCCTCTTCCAGTTTGTAAGGTATAGTTTGTACAGCTGTAGCCATGTTTGGCAGACAGTGTTGATATTGTGACGTTTACAATGATCTGCTTTCAAATTTTGTGACTAGTTTACTGAGTTTTTATTGAAAAAAACCATTGATTCACTATGTTGAATTCAAAAGAAGTGAAGCGCAAAAAACTGCAAGTTCATTTAAAGTGGAATGGCTTAACGAAATAGTAGAAACTGCTACACCGAAAGCTCATGAGGTCATGAATGTTCAGCTGCAAGAAATATTTATGTATAATTCAGAAATTGGAGTCATCTATTTGTATTGTCATGATGCAAAAGTTGCTGGAGAATTTGCTAGTGGAAAGAAATGGAGTGATATTTGGCAACTTGAATTTTTGAAGCATCATTTGGCAAGTAAATCACATGGACAGTGTACAAAAACTTAGGCAACAAAACCCTTCATTACTGGCTACAGGAGTGCTACGTATGTTATGTGAGAGTGTAAATGAGCGAGAGTGAAAACAATAAAACCCAGAGGAGATCAAAGTTCTTATTAACATTGTTTTGTTAGCTGTTAAAATGAATAACTCATTATGTTCAGTTCAACATATTAACGAACATATAGAAAAGTATGTTCAAATCCCAGACATGTTTGAAGAAATATCATCAGCAGATTTTCACACATTAATAGTCGATGAAACCTCAGATATATCTGTCAACAAATGTCTCATTCTGTACTTCAAATTCAGACCTAAAGATTGTACTGTGTATAAAACTTTTTATGGTGGAATAGTTCACGTGCAGGCATGTGATGCTTCTTTTAGCTATCAGACAGTTTTATGAAGAGAAGAAACTTGGCCTCCATAAAATGGTGATGTTTACATTTGAAGGAGCATCAATGATGTTGGGCAAAGTTTATGGTGATGCAGTATGACTGAAATTGGACATTCCACACTTAGTTCAGCAACATTGTGTAGCACGCTGTGAAGATCTAGGAATTTGCAATGCATGGAAGGAAGTCAAGTTAATATGAGATATTGAAAGTTTGATGAGAACAATCTATACAGTGTTTTCTCAATCTTCAACTAAAAGATGCAAATTTAAATAAATTGTAGAGGCTTCTGAAAATGAAGCTGTTGCTTTCAGACCACTGAATGAAGTGAAGTGGCTATCTAGACACTTTGCATTGCAGGCAGCAATAAAAAATTATGAGGCTTTGATTACATACTTTGAAGAATATAAACATTGAATACAAAATAGCCTTAGGGGGTTTTAAGTGATATCTTTGAAGAACTGGCTGCACTGGGTAAGATTCTGCAAAAGAGTCGCCTAACACCAATTGATTCACTTCATTTTGCATGAGGAAAAATTAACAAGATAAGAAAGCAGCATCTGGAAGACAATGTTTTGTGGAATGACAAGGTTAAAGTTTTGCTAATCCAAAGACGTGAAGAAAATGTAGTAGATACAAGTTTTATGTTGACTTTTATAAATCATCTTTGTGTTCATTTAGAAGAAAGGTTTTCTGAAGATGAGGTGCAAGAATGGTCAGTGTTTGATTTTTCCTCAATTGCAGATTGTGACTTCATGTTTGGCACTGAACAAGTCAATGCCTTATTTCTAAAATATTCTGGTTTTTTAGCTGAAAAAACTGTAATAGTTAACAGTATAATGATTTCAATTTTGGTGTACAAGTAAAAATTAAATCCAAACTTTGCTCAAATGGTGACATTTGTGCTTCAAAATGAACAGTTTTGTGACCTTGCAAAGTTGATGGACATTGTTGGAACCCTTCTTGCATCTAGTGTTACTTGTGAATGAGATTTTAGCCTAATGAATCAGCTTAAAAACAAGCTGAGAAACTGTTTAGGTGAATGTCATTTGGATATGCTGATGAGAATTAAAGGCTATCAATTGGATGGAGGTTTTAATAGTCTTTATAGAGATTACAAAGAATGGGTAAATGCCAAAGACAGGAGAGAGAAAAAAATAACTGAATGTGTATTATACTGTTGTTTAGCTATGCAGTTTTATGTCAAATATGTAGTAAACCTACATAAACTGTGCTGTAGGTGATGTTTTTCAAATTAAAATCTGAATATTTGGTCAACTATTTTTGGAATTGTATGAGTTTTGTTTGTCCATTTCCAACATCTTTAATAACCCAAGAAGTGATTGGTGTTATTTATTTGCATGTTTCATCACATAACAAATAAGAAATAAATTCAAATAATACTCATTGATTATTTATTTATATGGAACAACAAACTGAACAAAGTAGTTCAAAGTCTAGAATACAATCTTAAAACAATAAGGTACTTACTTCATAGAATGCAATCATACCTGTTTCTTAAAACATGCCAGTACAGTTTTGATAGCCATGAGATATAAGCCAAAATTATCTTGAAACAATTTCAGATTTACATGCTGACAAGAATTCAGTGTGCACATTGACCATTACAAATTAGAGGGAACATTGATTATCACCATACTTTACTAAGGGTCTGACTAGCATAACACACTGCTCATTTCTTTCTGTTTTTTTGTACTAGAATAGCATATAGTTATGCTAGACTAACATTAGCAATATCTCTAATGCACCACCTTGTTATAATAAGCTAAAACTGATGAATTAATCAACTGCTTTGCCTTAAATTTAACAAATGATTTTTCATGGTTCTCACCCTACTCTAATCATTTGTATTTTCCTAAAACCACTTTGAAGGATTTTGCAATAATTTCAAGATTACACATAGAGTGTGCACTAAATTCCATGGTACTTAGAAGCCTCCTCAGTTCTGAAGGTGAAGTTGTTTAACTTATCTGCCTTTTTCCAGGCTGACAGTGTACACTCATTTGAAGTTTAGTTTGGAGATGATAACACTTGCATTCAGCTTCTCTGGAATTTCACCAATAGTTGGTATGGGTAATCGTTTTTGAACAATGCTTCATTAGCTTGAAGCACATCAACACAGTCTCATCTCATCAAAATCTTCAGAGCAATGACCACTGGGAGTACCTAACTAGTTGGTCCTTCAACTTTCTTGCCAGTACCATCCTTCATCACTTCATCAACTTTGAAAGTTACTTTACCTCTGAATGTGTGGATCTGAATTAGCCTGTAATATTTTACCTCTCAATCTCTTGAAAACCTTAAGATACTCAGCAGCTAACCTGCTCTGCAAAATTATCTTCTACAATGTTACATTCCCCAACACTAAAAATAAATTTAGGGCCAATGTAAAGAACCCTTAGTGCCATTGTGGAGGAATTTAGTAAGAGACACCATCCCTTCTTATCAAGAACAAAAGTGGTATTTAGTTTTTCATCCACTATTGATATTTCCACATCAGACTTACTCAGAGGCATTTAGCTTCTTCCCCCCCCCATATGCAAAATTTCATTGAACAGTGTTCAATTCTAATGTTTAAGCCTTGCCCCTTTAATTTCTGAAAGTTGTCATGGCCAATAAGACCTTGAATCAGTTAAGATCATCTTAATGATTGTATTAATATCCACATTCATAACATGTTCACTAAATGTCATCAAACATGCCTGATCAGTTTTCACTACCCAGAATGCGAATGCTCTGTTGTCTTTCTCATCACTACCCTTCTGAAATGTATTTTACCTAGCTTGGCGATCTCTTTTCCTGTCACTCTATAGGCTTTAATTTCCTTACAAGACACCAAAAAACGACCACATTTTCCGCTTTTGGCTGAAGAATTTTGAATGCCCTCCTCTACCAAAACAATAACAAGATTTACTTTTCACTTTGTCTTTATAATTCTTACCTAGAGATCAGTAGTGTTGTTACTTGATCTTTGTGATGATGCCATCATTTTATGAACTTTCTTCCCAGCAACTTGCCATGCACAAGCCAGGTGCAGACATCATCAAGAGTGATATTCTATGTTTTGAGCAATTCTTTTCCAGTTATATACCCCATAATTTTCTAATTAATTGGTTGTAAAGTTTATCATTCAACAAATCTCCAAAATGGCAGTCTCTATTGTTGTCATAAATAAATCATAAACTGTTTCACTGTTTCTCCCTTATTAAGAATATGTCTCCAAAACACATTTCTTTCTTAAAGAGTATATTTTCCCCAGCTCTGAAATAATTTAATTTACAGATACACAAATCATACATAGTATCCCATTCTTCATATACAGAAACTGGGTGTTCTAAAATGCCACATACATCTTACTCGTTTCAGTCAGTTAACCTGATTGTAATTTTGCAAAAATGGAATTGAAAAATTATATTTGTGAATACGTATTATGTACAGACAAGTTAAAATTTTTGTTTTAGTTTATGTGCATGCACACTATTTAATTATAACTAAAGTAATCTCAGTCAAATCTTGAATTCTTTTCAAAAAGACAAACAGATGGATGTTTTTGTTTTTTGTGAACTTAATCTGTAGGTAGTTCAGACTGTTTTCAGAACCAATTCTCTCTTGTTTTGATACCTGGTTACCATGTCTGTATGTTTAGGCTGATTACATGCAGTGAAAATTTGGAAATTAGAATTTTTTGTGGAAACTGTTAGAAAAATTTCTCTTTAGCATCTTGAAATATGAGCCAAATAATTAATCACCAAACTTTTTTTAAAAAACTCAGTTAAGTACAACATAGTCCAAAATTGAAAAAAAACGGAAGCACATATTTTAGATATGTTAGAGTCTATAAATATAGTTTTTTTAAAAGTACATTCAGGTAAGAAAATGTATGCAGGTTGTACTTAGTGATTAATAAATGTAATTTAAATAAATTAAGACCATGGAACAAGGGATTTATGGCAAGTTGGATGCACAAATTTATGTGGTATTAGATTTTACAGCTTTACTAGCATAATAAGACACAATAGTTTGTGAAAGATCTACAAGGAAACCAAAAAAGAAAACAATTGAAAAGTTCTGCTACTTAAAATATGACAGTTATGATGTGGATAATTCTACGTAGTGAAAAAAAAATATTTTAAAAGTTGGAAACATTTTAAATTTAATTAAAGTGATTTAAGCACCCGACTGCCAATTTTATATACTGAGTTCTATTGAAAAATTGACAATTTAAATAGAGCAATAAAAGCTCTTTATTATATTGTTACATGCAAATAAACAGCTGTTATATAAAGTTGTCATTAAAAATTGGTTATTATTTTAACTAGATATTAAGTATTTAAATTTTGAATAATTAAAAGCACCTTAGTATCTTTTTTATAGTTGCCAATCATATGCTTTTGAAATTGTAATAATTAATAAATATGATGTAGGTTGATATTTCAAACACATTATGATAGCATTTTAAATAATTAGAGTCATCTTACTATATTTTTACATGCTAATGAAATGTTACTTGCACTAGAAAATAATGTGACATTTAATTTTGTTTCAGAATCATCTGACTGATAAAATCAGAGGGATTCAGATACACATTCAGACCAAAATACAATCATGATTTTAATACATATTTTCAAGTGTTTGTGTGTTTTTTAATTATCTTTCAGAGCTAAACTGCAGCACCTAGAGGTCCCAGATTTTTAGTTTAGGTACTTCAGAATTTGGACAGGAATTTAAGCTACCATATGTTGGCCTTGAAGACCATTTTGAGGCCACCAAAGGCCACTTTTCAAAAGCCTTATAGAGTATACTTAATTCACTGCACTCATTGAAAATAGATGACATAGCAGCCTCATATTAAAATGAAGGTATCTCAAGATCAAAGGCAGCATCCAAGGGTCCCAGAAGCTGGCCTCAAAGGCCAAAAAAGATCACCTTTCACAGTTCAGAGTTACTGCAGCTTCACAGTACTCATTCAACTAAGAAATGACCTCAGATTTCAATTTTTTCAACAGACAGCCTTGAAAGCCATCAACAGCAAGTTTTGATATTAAACATAGTATAACTTTGAAAACTAAGAATACAAATTCTTTTACTAGTTTGCTACAGGTTTTCCATCATCATATAAGCTAACTCCATATTGGTGAGGCACTTTTTTCAGATTCCTTAAATAAGTCAGCTGAAACATAACGATTATGCAATTTTAAAAAGCCTATGTTTTCTCATGGTTGATTTTTTAAAGATAAAAATAAACTTGGCTCTTATAGAACAAAGTTAAATTTATGTGTACAGCTTATAGACAATTTCTGTTTTTGAAATTAATATAAACTTTGTTAAGTAAATTTTTCCTGCACAGTGCCAAGTACACCAGCTAGTTGTTGATAAACAAAGGATGCAACAGTGATAGAAGAAATTGGGTGCAATATCAGAAAAATTTTTAGCTTGTTGGATCTTAGACAAAATCTCAAAAAAACCACCAAAAAACAACCTGATTCTGATAAATCACATATCCTGAAAAATATATGGAGACATCTGCTGAGTTTTGTTTTACCCAGAAAACAAGGTTTTTCAATTGATTGTTCGACCCAATGTAGTATAAAGGAAAATCATTGTTCGTTTATTCTCCTTTATTTGGTGTACCATCTCCATTATGTTCTTTTAAAAATCCACTTAGATGCCATAAACAACAAATCAAGAGATATACTTTTGAAGTGTACAATCTAAGATAAATGATCAAGCAAGCAACTCACTTTTGCAAAAAGCAACAATTGTTGCAACTGATATATTCTTACAAAACTGTGAAAAATCCTCAGAAAAACATGATAATTAAGATTACTTCAACTCTGACTTTTCAGGTAGAGAAAACTGCCAAGTCTTGAAACCTATTATTAAAGTAATTATTTTTTGTGGTAACAAAACATTTTTACTTTGTAGACATACAGATCATGATGACAATGGGAATTGAAGAAACTTTCTCAGGTTTGTAAAGTTCCAACCTAAATGCAGTGGTGTTATACACTGAACATATACGTGAAGGTATAAACAATGCCAAACACACTTCTCCAGAAGTGAAAATGATATAATCAAGTGCATTGGAGTGGTTATTTTGGCAATATCATTAGTGATATAACCTGCTGGTATATTTGGCTTAATTACAGATGAAACCAGATATCAGTAACAAGGCTCAGCTTCCGGTGATGATTAAAGTTGTAAACAGAATGCTTTTGTGAGATGTTTGGTTTTTTGATTTCTTAGAATATGGATATATTGGGTACATATTCAAGATTTTAATTTAATAAATGCCACAAAAATAGGTATAAGTAACTGTCAGAGTCATTGCTATGATAAAACAGGTAGTATGGGTGGGAAAATGAAGAGCTATGAGGCTCTTATTCTGAAAGGTTTTCTATTGGCATTCACACCCATTGTCACTTTGACTAAATCTTTGTTTTTTTTTTAAATTTGCAAGGTGTAAGCAATATGGAATATGATAGGGCAGAGTTGGACATGTTAATTTTAAAATTTCTCAATGTTATATGTTGTAAGAGATGAGTGATGAGAACAGATTTCCTTCAAGTGATGAAATAGGTTTACCTAGGAGTAGTTGGTATTCTAGAGTGGATATCAGGGACACCCGTGACTGCAGTAATGATATGCTTAACAGGTCAGTTTATCATGGCTCTGTTAGTTGCGAAGCATCTCACCTTGACATTCAAAACAGAACAAACAGTATGATTGTACATATGTAACAGACATATAAGAGATACTATTTGCAAACTGTGCAGCTTGCTATTGCAGATGGTGTTCAACAAAAATTTCTGAGTAAATATTTGTCAGATTAACTGAAATAACCCCAGACCCAATCATTAGAAGAACAGTATCAGATCACAATTGGCATTCCATTGCTAGATGTCATCTTGACAGAAATTCAAATACAATTTTATAATGGGCCCCAAATCCAAATGTTGAAAGCCTTCTCAATCATACCCTCCAACATGGGCTCAACTAGTTGGAAACATGAATTCATAGATTTCTGCAAGCTACTTCGAAATGATCTTTCTTCATTTCTAATGTTTCAAAAGAATGTCTGTGGGAAAACCATAAAATATAACTTCTCAGACTTTCTTTTTTCTTCTCTCTCGTTACTAACGACACTGATATTTTCCCAAATATTTTGGCTGCACTTTGTATTATTGCAACATGGGAAATCACATCTCACGAGGTCTCTGATTATTTACACCCTTTCTATACTCAGAATTGAGCCTACATCCAACCACAGCACAGGAAAGAGCTCTGATTCATGTACACCATAATCAACTTTGTAGATTTGATTGTGTCGTAGATATATCTTTTCAGTAAATATCCAAGAATTAGATTTTTCTTTGACCATTATCCTCTTATATAACAAAAAGTGTTTTATCCAAAACATTGTATCATGTTTCTCTTAATTTTTAATAAAACACTTTGAAATTAAATGTAATGGCACCACTGTTTGTTCGAGGACATGCAGAGATACGGTCATTACTGTTCCCTTTATGGTCAGCAACAACACTACAGTGGAGCTTTGTCCCCAGATCTTTCACCTATTGAGCATCTTTTGTAAATAAAAGAATTTTTCCTATGGTCTGGCAATCCAGAAGTGGCAATTAATACCAAAATATGTGATGAAGTCTCACTCATTTCTAGTATGTGCAGGTAGTCTGTCAGCTACTTACAATCTTGAAGTGTCTCACCCAAAAGTGACTCTGGTGGTCATCTTGTCATTATTATTCCATAGGGTGTCAGTAGAAATCGCAATGTCATTTTCTTATTAACATGTAATGAATTCCATGATTTAATATGCCTAGGGAATAAATGTTTTTCTGTACTTGTCATCAGTATATATTACACATTTCATTTCTCAAAATATTCTGACAAGTTTGTTCATACTTTTTAACTACAAATCCCTTGGTTGTCAGATTTTCAGACTTATTATGATTACACAGTTTCTGGATAACTTAGATTTAATTTATGTATAAATCATTGTTTAGTTTTTAAATTTTAGTTAGATAACTATTCTTTTTTATTAAGTAGAAATTTGTAATTGCATTAGTCTGCAGATTTTTGCTTTTTACACCTTCAGATTGAAAACTTAATCATACAGAACATTCTTTTGATATTTTCTATAAAATGAATTAATTTGAAAACACAAATTTTAGATAAAGAGTATAGTTATCAAAACCACTGGAAAAAAGATTCGATAAGTACATTAAAATTTTTTGTGTTGGACAAATTATTCATGCATCAACATAGTAATTGTATCAAAATTTTTAAAGAAACCTGCTGCAGACTGGTTGCTCAGTGACTAAATTTGGAACCTCATTTCAGACACTTATTGGAATTAAAAACAATATCCACAAGGGAGTAACTCTATTTAGTTATGCTGCCTTTTAGTTCTAAGGTGAACATGGGCTTGGGAAGAAAATCCTGTAATTTAATACATTGTAAGAAAGTGTCAATCAGTTGCACTACAATTCACCTCTGCTCTTGAGCATCTGCAGCTTTCTTGTCTTCAAAATGTTTTGATTTTCTAACCATTTGGGCCCATTTTGTAATGCTGGAGAGAGCTTTGATCCAAATGCAAGTCAATGCTGCTTTATTTCATTTCTAAGCAAATGCACTAAAGGTTTTAGTATATAATGGTTGCTCTTATCAGTACAAATCATGATAGGAGTCCAGCAGTGGCTTGAGTGTCAAACAGCCCTGTTTAGTGATGGAAACTAATACCTGTACATCTGCAACGTTAGCCTTGGTACAAATACTGTATAAGATAGAGATAGTTTGTAGTTTAATTTCAAGATATACTTCCTGTTAGTGAAGCAAATGTAGCATATTTTCTCCACAATACGAATTTTTCTCAACCCAAAGTAACCAAGAGTGCAGGAGAATAAACAGCAAAAAGATGTGCTCAATTAAACTGTGCAAAAAAAGATACATAAACATTTCTTGGAAACTGAGATACATTACTTTCTTGATTCCATAAAATATGTTTTTTTAATCAAAAAGACTGCCCAACTCAAATCTTTCATTGGAGACATCATTACTGACAAAGACAAGTTTGTTTAGATGCAATGAGAACTGAATGTAGTGGTATTCATACTTGTTTTATTAACTAGCATTAGAAATTGTGCTGTTTCAATTATAGCCTTTAAATGGACTGCTCAATGGTTGTAGACACAAAAAGATCTAAAAATTTATTTAATGTGGAAACCTTTTGAAAAGTGTTGGTAAATAAGCAATATTTTCAACCGATTTGTTTGGCTTAAAAAAAAATGCTTCATTGTTATCTTTTTAAATTGCATTGATTCTGATATAAAACAATGTAGAGATATCACACTGGATGCCTATAGCATCATGTTTCATGTTTGAAAATATCATTACATTTTAATATTAATGTATTTAACATCTGTATAACTGATGAAGAAGATAATGATCTAATGCATTTGAGAAATGAAAGAAAAATATCCAGAATTTGAAATCATGCAGTGCTTGCTTTTTTTTTTTTTTATTTCTATGATTGTCTATGTCATCTGTGTTTCATATTAAGTACTAATAACACTGGACAACAATGATTTTGCCACCAGAACACTATCAGGCTTATTTTGCAGTATTTCGTACACTGATTTCAAATCTGAAAACCGTTTTGCTCTAGGACGTCACATTATTTTAGTTATGGCATATGACTGATGAATGGAGGTTATTCATAGAATGTAGCACACTAAGCCTTAAAGCTGTGCTGTTACATCATGGTAACCAAAAACCTTCCTTTCCTATAGCTCATGCAGTTGGTTTGTAAGAGACATATGGGTCGATGGAACTCCTTTTGAATGTGATGAGCTATTCGGATCATAAATGGAAAATTTGTGGTGATCGCAAAGTTATTTCTCTCCTCAGATTGTAGCTAGGGTACACAAAACACGAGTTTCTTGTGTCTTTGGAACAGCTGTGATGATGCCAACCATTATACTTGCAGCGACTGGCCTATGCAACAGGAACCTGTAGTTGACAGGTACAATGTGCAACATATGCCATTGGTAGACCCTCAGAATGTCTACTTTCAGCCATTTCATATCAAACTCGGCCTTATGAAACCTTTGTCAAAGCCATGGATAAAGATAGCGATGGCTTCAAGTGCCTAAGAGAGAAGTTTCGTGCTGACAAGAGTGAAGCAAAACTCGAAGGAATTTTTGTGGAGCCTAAAATTTGAGAACTCATGCATGATGAGGGATTCAAAAAATAAGCTGAACCCACTGGAGTCTGCAGCATGGGAAGCATTTATTTTAGTTGTTCAGAACTTTCTTGGTAAATATAGAGCTAAGCACTATGCTGAGTATGTGGAAAACATGCTAATGGCGTATCAGCAAATGGGGGCCAAGATGTCTCTAAAGATGCAGTTTCTGCATCGCATCTTGATTTTTTTCCAACCAATCTAGGGGTTGTCAGTGATGAGCATGGTGAAAGGTTCCACCAAGAAATGAAGGTGATGCAAAGTAGATATCAGGGCAAATTGAATCCCAGCATGATAGATGATTACTGTTGGTTCCTCCAAAGGGAGACTGATACCTCACATATGTGCAAGAACAAGTGTCTGAAACATTTTGGAACATTTGGAATGTACCTACTATGTAAGTTAAATGTGTTTCATATCTTCCATAGTGCATTTATCAGTCTTTCTCAAGCATCTGTTGTCCGATTATGGCAAATGTGTTTCACATCAAACATTTGAATACCAAATATTGTTGTTCAAACTTTATATGGTTCATATAACATAAGTTATAATATAGCATTGGTGGTGAAATTCCTCCTTATGCATATCTCAAAATCCTGACGTCCTAGCCAAATTCTGACTTCAGATTTGAAATCAGCACCAAAAATTTAGCTAAGATCACCCACATTTTGCTCAGTGGAAGACAAAACATTTCATTTTGTTGTCTAGTGTAATTTGATTATATATGTCCAGAAATATTAAGGAACCTTGAAAATGTATATTTATGTTTTTTTTTAATTATCTGTATAACCAAAAAAGAATATTTTATTATTTATTTTGTGTTATTTAAATATTAATAAAAATTTTGTTTGTGAAATTTACTTTATATGATTCAAAATGTATTTTTATAGTAAAGAAATCCCACATAATTATGAAAGGTTTCTCATTTTAAGTTGTCAAAGCTAAATGTTTTATGCTCTGTAACATAGCTGGTGTTTCAGAATTCAAATTGTCTTGACACCAGAGAGATTTATACAATTCATTATCTGCTTTTTATCACTAAGCATGAAACAGCAGATATTTATTGCAGTCATGACTCAGTAAATTTATTATCTAAATTATTGTCATGTTAATAGTTTTTAAAAACTGTTAAAATTTTTAAGTCTGGTTTTTACTTTCTCTAATGGATAACAGGAATTTTAATAAAATTGTAAAATGTTTATGAACAGGTATCATGTTCTCATATTTATTTACTTTAAGTGATTTGTTTTAATATTTAATCTATAATATAGTATTTAGAAAGTTTAAAGAAATACAATAATACTTTTTGTGTTGTTTATGATAAATGATCTGGATGCACTTACAAATATGCTTGTCTCCTGATAAAATACTTTGCATCTTTCAATAACATGTTAGATTCTTTGAATGCAGTTACCCAATGCCTAAATTTGGTTGGTACTTAGGCAAATGTATTGACAGATTGATTTCTTGTCAAGTTAGAAAAAACAATAGAAAAACTATATCTGTCATGACACTTGAAACAGTATAAATAGTTTGCTACAGTATGTATTGCACACAATATTATACATAATTTTAAATTTTAATTTTAGCCTGCATCTAACAGAAAACAAAATCTCATTCAATGACTTCATGCAAATATCTTTATTAAAATGATAAATATAAAATTAAAACTTACAAAATGTTTTAAAAGAGATTACAGTAAAAGCTACAAAATAAAGAAGAATTTGACACATCTTTTGAAAATCAAAATTTAAAAGTAGGTACTGAATTCTTTAATTTTAATATTTTAAAAATATTGGTAAAATATTGAATCCCTTTGTTTGAGAATAAAGTATTATCAAATAGATATTTAGAGTAATAAAAAAAAATTAGTAAAGTAGGGATGTGAAATGTAATAACAATTTTTTCTACCTTATTTGCAATGTTTAAAAGCTTATACTGTATCTTAAAAAAAGGTTTTTCTTAAATAAATTAGAAGTTTAAATAAATGGTTAGTAATAAATTAAACTTTGCTCTATAGCACATTAACAATTTATCATCTATGCAATATAAAAGCTCATTTTACATTAAATCTTTAATCCAAATTTTTTGAGCTGCTTTTAAAAATTTATCGAAAAATTTATTTGTTGTTTTTTTTGATTTTTAGAAAATAAGAAATAAATTAAAGAGTGATTGCAATATGAAAAGAATGATACATTTGCTTCTCTCTTTAAAATTTAAAGTAGGGTAAAAATGAAGTTTAATTATTAATGAATCTATGTAATAATATTCAAATGTAGTTATTAACCTATCAGCAATGCAGTTTCTTTACATAAAGTTCTGACTTTGTCTATTTGGCAATGACTCATTTTTTCTTCTGACCTTATTATCTGTCATCCTATGAAATTTATAACAGAAAAATAATTAGGCTGCAGTCAGATGTAACTTCTTCCGGACTTGTTACGCAGCTGATGGTGAATTTGTTTCTTTTATGTTCACATTAGACAAAAACACTGGGTATCAATATTTTTTAAGTTAGCTGTGTGATTTTTATGGCTTTTATTATTTGGTTTCTTTAAGTACCGAGTATAAAGTTAGCTTAATCATTGAATAGCTTAGGGTATTAATTCTGCTAAGTTTAATAATTTCATACAAAATATTACGTTAGAATAATTTCTTGAAAAATGAAGTGAGTGCAAACTGGAAATTGTGAAGAAAGATTATATTTATGCTTTTGATCTTTTTAATTGATTTTCCATGAGCTGTTTTGTAGAGAGTTGTTAGGTTATCAAATATTAAACAGTTTGTGAAAGCTACTAACAGCACTTAATAAGTACTTTAAAATGGTATTTATGCAGATAACTTAACAAATGTGGGAGCTCATCTAAATGTTGTGATTTGTTAAAAATGTTCGTAGTAATGTCCTGAACCAGAACTTTGCCTATTGCCAAACTTTGAAAGTTATACATTATTTCAATGGAAAATACTGTCATGATTGATAAATTGCTTTTTATTTCAAACCTACCTCCCAAATTATTTGCAATGTTAAAAAAAAGTTAAGGATTGAAAGGTCACCTTTAACAAGGAAGTATTTTTTTATTGAGAAATATCTCAGTTAATTCTCCTTTTTAATCCACTTTGATTAATCTTTCAAAATATGAAAACAAAAAGACTCAAATATTTTTCACTTATTGTTGAATTTTAAAATGTAAATTACTGCACTTTCTTTTGTTTATGAGATTTTATAAGTACAAAAAAAGATTATAGATGAAATTATTTAACAACTTCATGCTTGAAAAACATCATTTGGTTGTCATCTTACCTAGAAAATACATTTTATGGAACAAAAAAAGTTCTGTAAAAACGTGTCATTCTAGAAAAGTTAAGCAGACTTTTACCTAAGTGTATATTGGTTTGCCATGAGCAGAGGAACTCTGTGATTACTGGGGGCTGTGTCGTCTCAGATATGGTCTTTGTTTTTTGTGTGCGGTGCAGTGTGAAAAGTTCATGTGTGTGTACATCTCCGAAGAGAAGGGAGTGGATGGGGAGGTCTGAACCTCTAGTGGAGTGAGCTACGAGTTGGGGCCAAAGCGCCTCATTAGTGGGGGGGGGCAAAAGCCCCCATGTTGGAGCGAAGCTCTGGTAGAGCGATCACTTCCCAAGCCAAAAAACCCCTTGGGAGAAAAGCCTCAGCACCTCAAGTCAGAAAATCAGTCCATAGGTGACTAACCTTTCCAGCCAGAGGATTGAAAACTCAGAGCAAAAAGGATCCCTCGCCCCCCCCCACCCTTTTGGGCAGTGGACTCTGCGAGAGTTTAGGAAACCCTCACCTGCCTCAGTCCCCTGCCCGACCAGACCTGGGGGGTGGGATTGACCACACCATAAAACTGACTGGTCAGCAGGAACCAAGAAGCCATGAACACTACACTTTGATCTTTTTTGGGGAGGGTGGTGTTATGCTTGTGTATGTAAGTGTAAAGTTCATGTATGTGTGTTAATCTCTGAAGAAAAGGGAGTGGGAGAGGCTGAAACCTCTAGTGGAGCGAAGCTCCTGGTGAAGGCCAAAATGGCCAGTTTGAGGTTCTGAAGCACCTCGTGTGACCGGCCAGAAGAAACGACCAGCATTAGGGACGCCGAAGCGTCCTATGTTATGGAAGCGAAAAGCTTCGTAGATAGAGCGAACTCTGGTTAGAGGGATCACTTCCTCAGGTCTGAAGATCAGCCCTGACATGCCTAACCTTTCTAGCCAGAGAAGCAGGCTGAGGGCAAAAAGCATCCCTCACCCATAACTCTTTTCAAGCAGGGGACTTTCCGTCTGCACAGCCTTACAGAGTACTCGTCCCCTGCCCTCCAGGGCCGAATCCGAGTGACCACATCCAAAAAAGGACGTGGCATGTGGTCAGTACCCCAAATGAAGGGCTAATGTCCCGATGCCCCATAGCCTTGCTGCCTTAGCTAGAGATGGTCAAGCAGATATACAAGAACAATTATATAATAATAGTAATGTAATATTACTTATAAGGAACTCATTCTAACATTATTTTTCAAAACACCTTTGAAAATATTTTTTCATTTGTATCTTTTTTTTTTAGAAAACATTCATTATTAGCACATTTAGAAAAAATCATCCAAATGAACTTGATTGGGAAAATTGGTAATTGCTTTGCCCTTTTTAAATTTGCTATAATTTTTTACCTCAGCAATTCATTTCATGGCTGCGAGAATATTTATAATATTACCTACTTTTATTTTTTTTTATTTTATGGAGATTTATTTTAATTTAGTATTTCTGAAATATTTTTTAAAATGTAAACAGTAATAAGTCTCTGAGTCTTATGTACAGTTTTCTTGTTTAAACAGAAGGGAATATTGTAGTGATGTCACATGGAATATCTAAATTTCCCTATCTCTGGGAAATAAGCTGTTACCGAGACTTCAGCTATTTACAGAGAACATAGTAAATTTGCTGTTCTTTTCCAAAAGCAGGGGATATAACATTAAAAAAAACCCAGATGTAATTTTTCAATATGTTGGAAGATTAAAGTTTTGCTACAGAACTCACTGCAATATCTGTAACTGAGTTAGTACTGTTTTCACAAGTATAATGATGT
Source organism: Nautilus pompilius (assembly GCA_018389105.1). NCBI lineage: Eukaryota > Metazoa > Mollusca > Cephalopoda > Nautilida > Nautilidae > Nautilus > Nautilus pompilius. The sequence continues at coordinate 669,020 of JACATO010000626.1, read as the reverse complement.
ATTGTATATATTATACTGAAAACGCACGTATATACAACACATCGTTATGTTGGAAGATATTTTCTTGATTTATTTTATCAATTCATCCAGACTTGTTAACCATTGTGGACCCAACTTTAATACACTACTGTAGTCAGGAGTGTGAACTCTGGAAATGCATAAATCATGTTTGTTAAATTTGTTCAATTTGCATATAAATTGTATTTGCATACCTTGCAAAAATTCTCAAAATTATTTTTAAAAATCATAAAGGCATTTAGCATAACATTCTGTGGAAAATGATCTGCATTTTAACCTGATAAACAGGTGAACTGAACAAAAATGCCAAGTAGTTGTGTGATTGGCAATGATTTACTACAGAAGATATTTCAGTGACTAACGAAGTCAATTTCTCTAAGTTTGTAAAACTTTGCTTATGAGGATTTGGTCTAATGCAAGAATTTAGGAATTCTTGGTAATGGAACTATATGAAAAAGTCAGCTTGTGAATACTTTTGAGAAATTTCATAAACTAGGCTTATCATACTGAAAAGAATGTAAAAAAGCAATTAACTACAGAAAGTGAGTATGTTTCACTTAAATAAAAAGAAATTATGAAGATACAAAAAGCAAATTATGTGATTCCAGGTATGTTAACTTTTTCCTTTTATTTTTTTTTAAGTATTTTAAAATAATCTTTGTTTTATTCAGTAGAAATTTTCAGTGAAGATAACTGCAATACTGCTGATTTTGTATTCTGCCATTCCCTGTGGGGGGAAAAAACTGACCACAGATGTAAACTTGCTGGAGATGCTGTATTATTTTTTTAAAGTAGATAAGATGAGCAAATACCAGCTGTCTGTGAATCATATTTATTTTATGGATCTATTTCCCTTTTCCGTTTTTTTAAAATAGTAAAATTGTACTGGAAAGATCAAGAGAAGGAACTCTGTTTATATTTAGCATATACAGTGTGCTAGAATAGGTCTGATCCCACACCATTTACTAATGTTTTTATTTTAAGGAACAGTAAACCAATACAATTATTTTAAAATGTTACATGTGGTGTTGTTGCCATACCTGAATAATTTTCCTTTTCTCTTATGAGTTTAACATTTCTTTCAATAAGTTGATACTTTGCCATTTAACAATAAATATGTGTAACTGCTTGGAGACACAATTTCCAAAAAAATGGATAGGGCAAAGAGAACCAAATGAATGGTGTCCTAGAAGCCCAGAGTTGACTCCCTTAGATTTTTTCTTTGGGCTCATCTGAAGAGTGTCATCTACCGCCACAGACCTAGAACCCTTGATAAGCTTAAAACTAACATCCAACAGGGGTGCAATAGCATCACTCAGAAATGTCACCACATCCTTAAATAACAAAATTGACAAGCGTATAGAAGTAGACAGAAGAAAGTTTGAATATTTATAATAATTATTGTATGAGCCAGGCTTATGTTACATCTTGTATAATAAACAAATAATATATATATAATGAGATTAATTTGGTTATATTTTTAATTTTAAAACATTTCTGATAATAAAATGTTATACATCTTGTGTAATTAAACTTTATTACAGCATTGATTTTGTTACAGAAATTTTTCATTTTCAAATGTGAATTAATTTAACTTACCCCTAGATGTTTCTTTAATGCATTTAATAAGTGCATACATGAGAATACTACATTATACTAAATTTTCATTAAAAACAATGAATTTTTACATCAGTAATGTTTTGTTTGAAATATGCTGTGATTTAATTCATAATCACTCAATTTATTTTCAGATAATTCTATTCTTGTAAGTCTGAATCTGTTTTAATAAAATAATCAGACATTAAACATATTATTTTATTATTTAGTAAAAAACAATTAAATTCTTATTAATCTTTATGAAAAATGTATCTTATCGCTTTGCAGATTTCATTATATTTTCACACTTCTGTTATGCTTATTTAGAGGTAAGCACTGATTGCTCAGTTTATTCAAATTTTCATCGTGCAAATCCGTGTGCAGCAGTTATAAATTCAATCCAACACCATTAACACCAATTGCTCAGAGAGTTAATTTGACTGAGGCAATGATGTTGGCATCCACTGCTAAAAATTATCTACCTCTTTTACTGGCATCACAGCTAATATTTCTTTGCAAAGCCCTAGCACATGATAAGATGGAAGGGAATGTGCTGCCAATAAAATGAACAGCAGTCTCTTGTTCATTAACATTCAAACTTGTCAAGATCTTCAAAGATAGATATTTTCTAACATATTAAATAACAATGATGAGGCAACAACTGTAGTAACAACTACAGTTAGCTTCTGCTGTCTTAAAAAAAGGGTGATGATTCATCACTTGGATTTTATCAGAAGCATCAAGGTGAACAAACTTAATATCAATTTTCATAAATGTCTGTGCAGTGATGAGAAAAGCAAAGAATAGACATGCATATAAGGTCCAAACCAGAAAGCATTTATTGTATTAGTTGTTGACAAAGCACTTGTCATCATGTATAAAATGTGAGCAAAGCACTTGTTCATCCACTCGGTGGCCATGTAGATGGCTTGTATAATTTTAAAATGGTTCTTTTGACTTGTGAGAAACACTGCAGACAGTATATGACATTACAAATAAAGTAACACATTTCACACAGATGGCTTTTTGTATCAGTGTTTGTTTAGATATTGTCTGTCCGACTGATGCCTATACTTTATTTATTATTCTTTCGTACCAAGAAGAAAGTCACAGAAAATAAGAGTCATCAGAAAATTGCAACACCTTTTTCCACAGAGATTCTGACAGGTGATGAAAAAACAAATGCCAAGCGTAGAAGCATCATGCCAAATACATTTAAAACAAACAGGATGATAGAAAAATTTGTTGAAGCATCCAAAATATTCTTTATACACACATGCATGCTTGAAAAAAACATTGTAAACAAACCATTTCTAGACAGATCAGCTCTGGACGACTGTATAGTCTGACAATATAGAACAACTCTGACATATATGAACCATTTTCTTAAACTGGTGATCAGGGTGATGAAGATGAATATGATTTGCAGGTAAGGATAGATGATGATCTTTGGTATTTCAGGACTTGATAGTGGATAAACAGAGGAGGTAAAGGTTACTGTTTTCTTGGAGATATTGTGGAGGTACATTCAGTGAAGTCTCAGAGAACACACACCATAGAAAATTTGCAATGGAAATGTTTTATCAACCATACAAAGGTCTGTGCTAAACTTTATTTAAATTTGAAAAGTAAATATTGCAAATATGATGAGCACAAGATGACAGGAGCAGCAGTGGATGGCTGAAAGATATAAACTAGTTCATAGGAACAGCATCAAAAGAAGCAATTATAACCAAAGAAAAGCAGCAAGTTTAATGTCAGAGGGTGGGTAAGTTTTAAGACATTAGTGTTTAACCATGGACTGGAATTGGTGTGGTATTGTGTAAATAATTTAAATGAATATAAAATATACTGATAAGTGTTGAAACAGATATTATGACTTGTGAGTCTATCAAAACAAAATCAAAATCAGTGTGGTTTGACAGTGTACTTAATATAGACAGTACTGATTAAAAATTCTGTAAGTAATGCTTGCTACTTGTTTAAAGTCTGCTATGCACTGTCTTATTTTTAAAGCTCATATTTCCATTTCCAGCCATTTTTGTTTGTCAATCTGTCTTGTTAAATACTGATTAATAAATTTTTTTCTGACGCAGTTTTCTTAGAGATAGAGATATTTTGTAGGTTTCCATCTGTATGATTTAGGATAAAAGACGTTTAGTTCTTTGCTACATCACACAAATTTTGGGATATTTCATTTTCAGAATTGTCTAATAGTTTCTTCATAAAAAGACAATATTAGTGTAATTATCAGTTAAGAGTCCCATTTTTCTATGCAAGTTCAATTTGTGTGACTATTAGTTTACTTCTAGGGTTAGAATTAATTTTTTATAAAAAATCTCTGTTATGTTTTTAAGATGTTGTCACCTTCACACAAATTTTTCTTTTGGTGTTTTATGATCTAGATAGATTCTTCATTTTTGGAAGACTTCTAGTTCTGAAAAGATGCCAACTACGTTCAGTCCAATTACTTTATGGAAACATTCAACTGTTGTTTTGACTAAGTGACTAAAGTGCCTTTGTATGGTTGTGGTTTGTCACTTCTCTTGTGGTGTTGCACAATCTTACTAGAACATCTAATTTTCCTTGGCAAAAAAGGAAACTACCAGTATGACCAGATGTCTGTGTTTTACCTTGAAATCACAGTGGTGTAGGATTGGTTGGTCTGACTTCTAAGCCAGCAGCCATAAAGTTGAATGTGGTTGTTATGCAGATATCCATAACTTTGATGTTTCTTTATATTATTGGGAAACTCATAAAAGTGTGTATTTCGACTCTTATAATGTGTTTTTTACATGTGATTTATCTGAAAACCATTGAACACCTGTTCTTTTCTTGTTTGACTACCCTGCTTGTCTGGTGCTGCACACCTGCCCTGATGTGCCGGCATTTTAGCAGGCCTTTTACTCTCTGTGGGTTGATTTGCTTGGGAATGCAGCTTTTCTTCGGATTTTGAAAATATTTTTCTTATATCACTATCTCAACTGCCAAGTTAGTACACGCATTTGACTATACAGGTGTGTTGTGTATGAAGAATGTTCAGTATCATTTAGGAAAACACACAACCTTTATTCATGTTAATATGTAGTGATGTGTTTAGGATATTATCAAACCATTTTGTGCAGTTACAATGTCTTACTTTTAAAATATTTGGCGTGATAACAGTACAGTTAATTACGTAGTTAATTGCTGATTCATCAGTAAATTTTATTGTTTTCTTTTTCATATATTTGTTCCTCTGTCTGCCTGCTGTCTTTTAGATGCTGTTTACTACAGAAATGACTACACTGCAGTAAATATAGATAGTTTCATTATAGGCTTTCTTTGGTATTAATATGATTTCATTGCATTTTGTAATAGTGTTTCATATGAACATTGTATCTCCATCACCCCAATATTTTCATACCATGCTCCAGTTACCATAATTTAGTCTCCACCCCTTACAAAAGATAGTTTGAGATCTTTTTAATAGTTTCTTGCCTATATTTCTTTCATCAAGTTGATAGCCATTCTCAATATACAATCTGGTTATAGTATTTTATTAACTTTTCTGCACACTTGTCCATATTTAACCTTAACTTTACCTATTTTTGTTTCTTTGTAAATTTGTTTTGTTTTTCTGGAGAAATTGCTTTTAATTTAACACTTGTTATATGATTAATGGCCTGCAGAATTGGAAAAAAAAACCTCTTTTATTGTATATTCAATGAACAAAAATGATTATGTTTAATTTAAAATTTATTTTCTTTGTTTCAGAAATCTACTGCACATTATATAATATTAAATTTATCGAAGAGTGCAATGCAAATTTTATATCTTCTTGAATGCTATCAGGTGTTGACTAAATTGAATTTCTTTTTCAAATCACAAAATGATTTGTACAATCTAAATATCCAGCAGTTAGTTGTTTTTAAAATAACTCTAGTTATTAGAAGCAGCAAAGATATTTTCTTCAATCACTTATGAAACTAGGTATTTATAGTGTGGATAATGTAGATGTTGTTGTTTTCTTTTTAATAATGATGTTAACTGGGATTGGGTTAAAGAATAGTGACTGCTAACTGTAATTGTATATAGCAAAATATGGAAAACAGCCTATATTGAAAGTGGGCTGGGCACATGATCCAGAAATAGGAGACCTTGACCTTTCTGCTCAAAATGTTTCCAGCATAATAGGTAAATTTTAAATTCATCTTTTAAAAATGTTTTTTTCCCATGAAGCAAGATTATTTTTGATTCTCTATTTTAGAATTTAGTGCATTGTGAGAAACGCAGCTAAAAACAAACAAAACTAATAGTTTACATTTGTAGTTAAATTAAAATTAAATTAAATGCCTGCCTTCACTTTTTATTTTAAATACAGTGAAATCAAAAATGAAGAAAAAGTAAAGATATAAGGCAGTTAGATTGATGAAAGTAAGCTGCTGCTGCTACAGATAGTTTTCATTTTGTTTCCATTAAAAATCTTTTATAGATTTTCTTTTTGTTTTTTGTTTTTTTCATTGTGTACATCATGTTTTTACACACATTTTTATTCCCATAGGTGCTCCATCATCAGGTGATTCTATTACCTTCAAATTTCTAATGAAGATCTTTTGATAGATTAGTTATCTTTATTTCAAAGATAGTATAAAGTAGAACTGAAGAAAGGTTATTTTAGATGCACACTGTCCGCTGGAAGTCAGTTTAGGTGAGACAGTCTTTTTCCCACGAACAGTCAAGTGGCGTTTCTTTCTTTTTGCTTGTATCCAAAATAAATGAATACCAGCTGAGATCTGCATTTGAATGATAGAATTTTCAGTGTTATCATTTAATTTTTATTATCTCTATCATTGTGTGGTTTCTTCATTTTAAGAAAAGCTTTCATTAAGATCAGGATACTTCCAATCTGGGGCAGGGACATTCATTTAAATGACTCTTATAATTTTACTACTAATAAAGAACCTGATAACATTAAGATGATAATTTGCTTATTAGACACATCTAAATGAAAAGTAAGATGTGCTACTAATTTTACCTTATTTATAATTTGAGTAATTCATCATAAAGATAAAAGAATGATCACAATCACGCTCCAAATTAAACTTCCTGGTTTGGGTAGCTCCAACTGGTAAATTTGTTCATTTTGACTGATTTTAATGAAATGACAAAACTGTTTTTGTGCTATAGATTTTTTCAAATATTTTATCATTAAGTACAAAAATACCACAATCCGTTAATTTTTCATATAACATATGTATTTATCTTCCCAAATAATTATTAGATCTGATGCAATAAGTGTGCAGTTCAAATCATTGCATTTGATTACATGTATTAAATGACAAAATTTAATCTAAATTACATATTTTTAAACAGTTTTGAGAAAAATTAATTTATGCATTTTTTAAATTAAATTTTTAAAATCTTGCTGGGAAATAGGAACATTTGCATGATAGTATCTTGCTTCTAAATGTTTTCTGTTTGCCAACATCATACAAGTTGAAAATCCTGCTATTTACGAAATTATTGGTCTGTATTTTAGACACTTGAAAAAACATTGCATTGGATAAAAACAAATTATGGAAATTATATCAAAGGTTTAATTACAAAATTTAATCCTAAAATCAATAAAGATTGCATTAAAAAGAATAAAGTGGTTGTTTTTTTTATTTATTTGCTAAAAGTGTTTTGTTAGTAATTATAATAATCCTAGTGATAACTTTTCAGTTTTTGTTATATAGTTGATTGTTTTATGTACTATTAATGGAATAAAAGTAAAAGGAAGAATTGTGAGGAAGACTCACGATACTTTATATAGCTGTCATCAATTTCCTTTGATGCTGAAGATGGCTGCCTGAATTGTTTCTAATGGTGGCTTGCATTACACCACTCATACCTTGTGATCCAGTGGCAGGTATGCACCAAACAGATGACATGGTTTAGGATGTAGAAATATTTTTCTAGAATTTGTTTTTAGATGTGAGAGGAAACCATGCCCAGAGGAAACCCATTTTCGGTTTGGGTGGTAAAAATAGTGAGAAGAAATCTTGAGATATATATGAGGTGTAGTCAAAAGTATCCGACCTTGAATTTGTATGAACAAAATAATAATGCGTGAGCAAAATCCGCATGGGTATTAGGTGGCCGCGTCCTTCCTGAGCATGCGCAAAAATTTTCGTGTCTGTAGGTTGTGCCAGTTGCCCACAGTGACGCGTTGAGTACAGACGTGAAGAGTGTGCTGTGCGATTTTTCTTTTTGAGTCAAGATGACCGAGCGCATTGAGCAAAGATACTGTATCAAATTCCACCAAAAACTTGGTGATACGCAAGCCCAGACTATCGAGAAGATTCAGAAGGCCTTTGGAGATGATGCTATGGGAAAAGCACAAATAAAGGAGTGGTACAACCGGTTCAAAGATGGCCACACCTCAGTGGACGGTGAGCCACGTTGTGGCAGACCATTGACTAGCAGAAACGATGAAATGATTGCAAAGGTTCGAGGAATAGTCTATGAAGACCATTGTGTGACTATTGAGGAGATTGTTGCCGCAGTTGGAATCAGCCATGGGTCAGTTCAGTCAATTATAACAGAAGATTTGTGCATGAGGAGGGTGTTGGCCAAATTCGTACCAAAGTTGCTGTCTGACCAGCAGAAAGAAAACAAAGGAAATCTCTCCAGGACATGCTGGAGTGTGCTAGCCAAGATCAAAACTTCGTGAACACTATCATCACTGGCGATGAGACATGGGTGTACGGCTATGACCCTGAAACAAAATTGCAATCATCCCAATGGAAGCATCCATCCTTGCCAAGACCAAAGAAAGCATGACAGGTGCGCAGCAATGTTAAACTGATGATGACCTGTCTTCTTGACTACAGAGGTATTGTGCACCATGAATATGCACCACAAGGTCAGACAATTAACAAAGAATACTACCTGTGGGTTCTTCGTGGCCTTTGTGAAGCTGTGCGGTGAAAACGACCTGACCTGTGGGCAGCAAAGAACTGGCAACTCCACCATGACAACACACCTGCTCATTCCACCCACGTCGTCCAAGCATTCCTCACCAAGCATAACACACCACTTGTTCGTCAGGCTTCCTACTCCTCAGACTTGGCTCTGTGTGACTTTTAGCTATTCCCAAAGCTCAAAAAACACTCAAAGGGAGAAGATTTGAGTCAACAGAGGACATTAAGCAAAATTCGACGGCACAGCTCTACAGCATCCCAAAAAGTGATTTCCAGAAATATTCCCAGCAGTGGCAGGAATGCTGGCAGAAGTGTGTGGACTCCCAAGGCGAATACTTTGAAGGAGACTAAATCAAAATGGTGAGTTTTTTAATATTACTTGTTTTTTTGGCCAAAGGTCGGATACTTTTTGACTACACCTCGTATATACACCAAAACGAGACGACCATGACAGTGACCCTTAATTTCAGTCGTCTATCACTAGACTACTGCTGCTGCACTGCCCCTATAGTACACATAATAAGCTATCGAATAAGAAAATAAATTTACATTTATATTCTTTTTTTAGAAATTACAGGTGGAAATAAAGTTTATTTTGGAGAAATTAATATAACATGCATTAAAAATTATCTATAAAATACATGCTGTTGAAATTTTAAAGATCTTTGAATATTCATAGGGTGTTAAAGCAGACAAAACTTTAGGAAGAAGTTAGCATCTTTTTCAAATATTTAAAAACAAAATTCAGTGATATTCCTAGAAGAAACAATTAGTTATTTTTCATAATTCATCTGTGTAAAAAAAAAAAAATATATATATATATATATATTCAGGCAAATGGAAGGAAGTGGAGTTTATGGCTATTTTCTTTTTTTTTTATTTTAAGATGATAAAAACGATCCTAGCTGGTTTAAAATATTTTGATGAACCGAAATCCAAGCAGTAAGTCTAAGAAATCTTACTTAATAAGTTTTGTTGGTTGTTTAAGAATACAACTAAAATAATACCAGTAGAATTGTTACTGCTTGAATAGAAAGCAGGTAATTGTTAAAGGTTTTTACAAGAAAATTATTACAAAAGAAGTTAAGGATGTGTGAGATGAGATGAGGCATAGACATAGTTTTACTACAGTCGTTTCATTGTCTTCCTGTCAAAACGTCTTTAATGGCTGCCAGATTTATTCATTTTCCTGATGATTTACATTTAGAAAAAAATAATATGTTAACACTGAAATTAAGAGGATAACTAGAAATTAAAAAGGAAAAGAAAAACTAGTGTCAGCGAATATAATGCACAATTCTGAATTTTAAACAGAATTTTTTTATCACTTATGAACAAGTTAACTAGAATAAAATACAAAGAGTCGTGGTTCACATGAGATAAGTCTCCAGTTTTACATTTTGATAAAACCATGCAATTCACAAATAAATATATTTTACATTCATATTTTCTGGTATTTGGATACACTTCTACTTAGCCATGTATCATTTTTAATGAGCTAGGTTGGGCAAAGTCAGGATTTTAATCAGGTTATAAAGAGATTAAATCATTATTTGTTAAATATCCTAGAGTTAAATGATAAAATATCATCCAATAGACAATCTATTTTTTCACTCCACATGTTCTGCAGAAATCAACAAACAACGAAATAGCTAATTCGGTTCTAAAATATTTACTTTTTCATGTGTGAATTATAGAATATTTAATTTTTTGTTGTTTTTTTCATGATAAAGAATTTTTAAATCTGAAAGCATGCTTTTGACTATTTTACTCCTGCTATTAAAATGAGTAAATGATGCGAGATGTATGATATCATTTGCCTTTAACAAGAATAAAAGCAATTATTGAAAATTATTATTATTAATAATAATAATTGATATAAAATTTTATTTAATAATAATGATTTAACAAAATTGTTTATGATTATTTTTTAATACTTGCAATTTCTGTCTTTTTTTAAGTAAAAGTTTTAACGCTAACAGTTTCTTTTGATGACCAAGCCCTGACAACAAGGCAGCACTGATTCTAAAAAATTATGGATAATGCGACATTAAGCCTTTTCTCATTTCTCAAGCAAAATACTTCCATTATTTTGAAAGAGTTGATAATGGCAGGATGTGAACTTTGTCTCGTAATGTTGAGGCCTAGTCTTGTGAGGTTGTTGTTGCCTGTCCTTAATCCCACCTGTTTTTTTGCACTATTAAAGATGGAAGTTTTTGTTTGTAACAGAAACAAAAATTTTGTTGCTGGATGCTTGGCAACTAAATGCCATTTTTCTCCATAAGATCAAAGATGCATGAACCACTTTTTTAAAGCTGTAGCAGTATATACCACACATTATCAGCACCATCAGGGTGATTGCTAACGATGCTAAATGAAAGGAAAATAAAAACATGAGATTGGAATGGGCAGCAGGGTTGTCAGGGCTTCACGCTTAATCTTTTGATGGCCACACATTAGTTCCTTGTTGATCTAGATCTTGTTTGCTGATTAACCGTTAGTGCAGTTTTTCATCTTTACCAGTTCCCTAGTTAGTTAGTTATGCATTTCATCAAAAAGGTTTTTAAATGGTGGCTGAAATCTCTGTGTGTCCTTCAATTTTAATGCCCCTCAACTTTTTTCTTTCCCTGCAAGTGTTTTCAAACTATTGCCTGGGAAATTAATCAGGAGATATGCCAACAACATATTCAGGTATTTATAAGATATGACTTCAGTCACAAAAGTATGTGACTTTTCTGTAAATATGTGATATTCAATAGCATATATTTTTTTTTCACCTGTTGAGATTCAAGCTTAACATTTGTTTGGTGAATAATTTCCTACTTCTGTTGTAATTGTGCTTGAGGGCTACACTGTATACTTGTTCATCATTTTGTCCATAAATGCTACATTTTGCATAATACTAAAAAAATCACTTATCGAACTACTATTAGATTGGCATTCTTGCATATGTATGGCTAAAATAAAATTACATTTTCAGTGTACTGAAATTAATTTTTTTTCCTTTTCGTTTATTTGCTATATTTAGTGGACTTCAGCCGCTAACTTCAGTTAATGTACAGCTGTTAGACCCTGAATCTTTTTTTATAACTGATGAATAACTGTGTTTGCGTTAATTGGACTGTGTCATCCACAAAAGAACTATTCTAGCCGTTAGGGTGCCGGTTCCATATGGATGGCCTTAGACAATTAGTTAATTTTCTTGCAGTAACATTAGTTCTGAATATCCATGTCACAGCTAATTATGCCAATATTAATTATTCTGATCACCTTTCTTGTTTAATGAAAATTAACTAATTGTATGCAATTATTTTAGACATATAAATACATGCACAATGCAACATTCTGTGGTCTTTCTGTTGTTTTATACCCAAAAAATTTACACATTATTTCTGAAAGTCAGATAAGATAGATGTATGATTAGTCTTCTGTTAAACTAAACCAAACCTATCTTAAACAACAAGATTTTTGTGTTTTTCATAGATATCAGACTACCTGTTTACATGTAGATGTTAGCATAATTAAACAAACACTTGAACTCTAATGCTAAGTAGATAAAAATTGGGTACATGGTTCATTTCTGTCTATACATGTCATCTCATGCTCTCTCAAAAATACATCTTGAAAATAAAAGACCAAAGAATTTTAAAAATTAAAATGCTTTATTTTACTGCATAATCTTGTAGAGATTCAGCCAAAACATATTTAATTGTTGAACTTTTAATTCTTATTTTACAAATATGTTGTTAAAGAATTTTTAAGTCACATTTTAAAAATCTTTTAATTATTTAAGTATACTAACTTTAAATTTATTATATGGAATGGACTGTATTTTGAAAGTTTTTAACATCATGAATGTCATTAATTGAGGTTTTGTATCTGTAACCACAAAAGTATTATCTTCTCTGCTGGTCTTTTAAAATTATTGCATAAACCTGGAGTGTTTTTCTACTTTTTATTAAATTGAATAGACCATATTCTACACACAAACTTGGTGTTACATTAATTAAGAATTAAAAACCAAATATATAAGAAGCTTAGGTTTTCTAATAAGCAGAAGCAGTAACTTTAGGTCAGCCTATTTAATCGGAGACCAAGAATAACTAAAAGGATTTGAGATGGTGCTTTTTGGATGGCAACTGCTTTTGACATATACTTCTTGACAATTTACTAGATTATCAGAATTTTTTGATGGCTAATAGTAACAAAGTTGGCCATATGTGCCTGTCACATATTTGTCTAAACCATAACACTGACCAGTTTACATTGGTAGCATTTGCAGCTAAAAGTAAATGAAGTATATACATCATTGTCTCCTCCATTATAGAGCAAAAGCATCTGTATCTGGCTAGAGTTGTCGTACCATCACCACCATTGATTGGCCTGAAGAATTAATTTGGGTACATTGTTTTTTATGGTGCTGGACAAAAATGTGGACATGATATCATGGGTTAGAATGCAATGACAAAATTCATATTGCATTTATAAAATTTTTTATAAATAAACAGCTGATAATAAAATGCACTATAGCTATCATTAAAATTATTGTTTATAAGCTGTACAGTTAGAAAATTTATGGCTGTACAAACTATGAAAGAGCACTTGGAATTATTGATGCTACTGTGTTTAAAGGCAATTTTTTAAAATAAATATCAAGTTTCAAATTTTATAAATTTATGTACATAAAATAATTCTAATATTTATAATTAAAATTACATTTTAAAAAGAGTTGTTTTGTTTTTTAATGTTTTTTTCCCCACAGTTTTAATAGTTTTAGAAAAATGTATTACAAATTTTAACTAAATATTTGATTGCTAATCTTAATCATAAAACTAACTCTACATATTGGATATGAGAATAGCTTATATTCTCTCTGATGATGGCAAGATGTGTACTATTACTCATTAGAAAATGCTTAAATTACTGAAATTATGATGATGGCTGTATTTACAAAAGGTGTATGGCAGATAGTATTAGGTTAGGGTAACAAATTAAGTATTAATTTTGTTGTTTAAGCCATTTTTTATTTGATTGTGAACAAACAAGCATCTTAGAGAGTATTGGCAGCTGTTAGGCACTGGAGGAAAGTCTGTTGAGTGAAAGGAGCAGGGTGTTACTTGTCATTATCAGCTATTGTGTAGGGATATGTAAGCTGTGCCAGGAGAAAAACACCAGATTTTGTTCTCAATTGCTTTTGTACATATGATGGAAAACATTCACTACGCAGTGTTTTGGAGAATTGCTGGGGAAGTTCATCTTGTTTATAAATATTTTTAGCTGCTCTTTTCATGGAACTTATTCTGAGGATGCTGTCAAGTCAGTGGATCATTTGTCAGTCAGTTTATTAACTGTTGCCATTAAAGAGATTTGATCTAGACATGACTTTTACCTTTACTTCATTTTTTGTTTGCACTGAACTTTTAATGATGTGAGTGGAAACTCTCCCTAACCGGCTTGGTTATGTGAATCAGGGTATTTTGTAAAATAAATTAAAAACAAATGTATCTTTTAAAACCAATGAATAGGGCTGGTGAGGCGGCTATTTTGTGACGGTTGCCTTCATCCACAGTACAAACAAAAGGGTTAGTTTTCTGGAGAACTCTTTGTTTTGGTAATACTTTGTCCCTTTTAAAGGAGCGAGCTTGTTTACTCAGTTTTAGTTCTTCCATTATTCAGCACCCAATAACTATTTTCATCCCAGCATCATTAATACCAATTCCTTCCTTTCATGAAATGATTACATGCAGCCTGAAATAAGATGAGCAAAAGCTTCCCACAAAGAAATGCAGAGTGAGACAGATCAGAACACTGAGAGGGAAACATTCTTCATTGAGTGCGCTCATGAGATCACTGCCGCCTAAATAAAACCAGAACATGCTACTGATGTTTTTTATTACTGTTACACAACAGTTTCAGAAGAATCTTATTCTAAAAACTGGCATGGCCATTTTGGCATGACATGGCACTGGTTAATGGAGGAATGCATTTACTTTCATTAACATATTTGCTATGGTTAGGGAGTTAGTTAAAAGTGGCTGAATGCTGGGAGTAACTTTATGATCACCTGGTATATTAACAACTAAATTTCTAGTTAATTTTAACATCTATGTGTGATGGTTAAATTTATTTTGGTAAAGTGGTTTCAAAATTATTATTAGCTAGATTTAATAACTCTTTAGTTTTTATTATGACAATAAAAACATTTTCGTTTGACTTTAATTTTGCCATAATATTTGGTGTTTAAAAAATTCCTGTTCACTCTTCATGTTTAATGTTTTAACATTGATAAAAAAAAACACAGCCGACAATGCAGGAATGGGTAGAATTCAAAACAATCTCTGTTAGTTATGTGACATCCATTAACTCGCTAGTTTACACCCACCGGTTTAGTTATGTGGTATTTACATGATAAGAGCAAAATTAGATTAAATGTTTGAAATTATTTCGACAAGAACATATCTCGTAGGTTTAAGGAGAGAGTTTAGGAAAAAAAAAGACTAATCAAAACTTTTAGCAATTTTTATATTTTTAATTAGTTAAATAAGAATTAATAAATTTGGGGTAAACTGCTTCAGATGTGTTAATTTGTTGCACAAACAATGAATTGCTAATAAAACACTGTTCTGAAATAATGACAATGGAACATTAAATACTCTCTCTCTCTGTATGTCTAAAGTGATACCTTGTCAGCACATATAATCTTATATTTAGATTTGCTTTGGCAAGAGGTCATCTAGCATGTAGGAATCTTCCTACAGGGTAGTAAAGAGCGTTATAAGGAAACAGGGCTATAAAAGGTGTGCCTTTATGCAAAAAGCAAGGAGCTTGCTAAACTTAATGCATTGAAGAAGAAATGAGTGCTTTCAGTGTACAGCACTTAGATGTGGCCAGCAATCACAAACAGCAGAAAGATGGTCATTGACTAGGTTTGGACAGTCAGAGACTTTCTTGGCTTTGAAATAGGTAATCAATAAGATGAGATCAACAAAACATTTCCTAATTTAGCCTCTATTTCAATTTTAAAACTTCAAACATTTTTATATAATATAGCTATTAATTTATTATTTTTAAAAGGTAAAACTAATTATGCATAGTTTAATTTGTAGTAAAGATAGGAATTTTACCAGTAACATGTTTTATTAGTATATTATTTTTGAATTTATTTATACTTCTTACAGTTAAGGCATCACCTTATATTTTTAGTATTTTAGTTCCTTTTTTCAAACTTTCTGCACAACTTTATCATTGATCCAACCCTTTATATTTTTCATTTACATTTTAGAAATTTATTTTTCACATGGATCCACACAAACTGTGTAGAAGGTATTCTAAACTTTATTTGTATTGCAGATAAGACGATGTAAGGATAAACCGAATTAAAAGATTAGTATTTATTTGATATGCAAACACATTTTACTTCAGATACAGGGTTAGGAACCAGACACATTAAAGGTGGGATGAACTGTGAAAGTTTACCCCATAACGATTGCATTTAAATTTTAGTTGATTGCGCAAATACTCAAGGTGGGATTTGCAAATTTACTTTCCAGCATATTAAACTAAGTTATAAAATAGATATTTTATGCCAAAGACATCTTAAATAGATAGATCAAGAAATGGCTATGACTATTACTGTAAATTGTGTCAGATAACAAGATATCAGCATAGAGGATATATATTTATATATTGTAGCTAAGAGATGCATATATTACATACACAATGTACTATTGCAGAAAATCTATAAACAAAATGAACATGTTGTTCAGTGCATTATTATTTTGTATGTGAGTCTTGCATTTTATATAGAATATGACACCTTGTTTTCATGCTCCCATAACTAGAATGTTGTTCCAAATATCCTGCAGCATGTTTCATACAATTCATCTGAGGTGTTTAGTTGCCATTTGACTCTCTCAATAGTCACATAACCCCATATAGGATCAATGATGCTAATATCAGGACTTTGTGCAGGCGTCTCTTTTAGTTTTCTTGCATAGTTTTTCACCACAGTGGCTGTATACTTTGGATTATTATCATGTTAAAAGATGAATTCCCACCCATTGATAATATCTTTCTGAGAGAATGGCACATGGATAAAAACCTGCCCATATCTGTCACCAGTTACTATACTGTCAATTGTATGCAAATCTCTCTCTTGGCTATTATGCAGCCCCATGTTTGTATTGATCCACCATCATGGTTTACTGTAGCTGTTGTAGACTTAGTTATACTGCTCCTCAGTTTGCTGTCAAACAAACTGTTGTTGCCAAACAGTTCAAACTTGAATTCAATGGTAAAAAGCACCTTCCCTCTTCAAGGTGCCTGATCATCCCATTGTTTCATTTCTGCTGTCCATTTCAGCCTTGCTGTTGGTTGTCTTTCCTCAGCAAAGGCTTTTGGCACTTACACATCAAATGAAACTCCTTAATGCTAATGTGTATTTTACTGTTTTTGAAAAAGTGTTAACACTTGTATTTGCAGACAGGTCATTTGCAAAATCTCTACTGATTTGTTGTCTATCACATAGGAAACATACCCCAGTGCTCGTAACATCGATTTCTGAAGAGCCTGAACCCTCTTCTTTGACTGTCTCTTGTCAATAGCGTCAATTTTAGATCATTCTTCTCACAGTCTTGCATATATCTCTTCCTGAAACATGAAGTTAGAGTTCAATCTGCTGCATGGAATAGTCTTTATTAGCTAAGACTTTGATTTCTATATGCTTGTCATGTGATTTTTTTTTTTTTCCAGGAACCATAGTATTTATTTCTCCATTCACTGAATTACACAGATATCAGTGTCTGTACTTTTATAGTTTTTCAGATGCTGAATTTTCTGATTGCTTGTGTGGAAAACAATTGCAGTGTATCATAAGAACACATATCTATACTGTGACCTGTTTCATTTTTACACATGGTATGCATTTCTATCATGTGTTATTTGCATTTTTATACCCAGTTTTCCCTTTGTTTCCATAACTATTTCTAATACTGTACATACTACTATTAAGGAGGCAGTATGCTTACCAGTTTGATTTTTAATCTGGTTTCCACTCATTATTTATAACTATTGCCTATAATTTTTCCATTCATATTTAAATTATTAATAGTTTTTAGCAGTACACCATGCTTTTGTTCTAATAATTTATATAAATGTAAAATATTTTTTAATTGTATGACCTCACTAGATTTTCCAAATGCTACATATAAAAAATAGCAGAGCAATATTTTTCCCTATCCTTTTATTAATCCTGCTAGAAGACAAGGCATAAATAGTTGACTGAAAGTTATGCAAAAGCCCGCCAGTCTTCCTGTAGAATCAAGTATAGTCTTTTGTTTCTTCTACAAAGGATACCCTGTAAAATTAATGTGAAAAAACAATATAGAGAAATGACAGTGCCCCAGATTAATTTGCGTGCAAATGTTTTTCCAAAATTTTTTTAATCTATAACATTCTGGATTGCACACACATACACACATTTGTTTTTTTTTTAAAATGTTATTTTTCATTTATTTGGTGAATAAAGAAGTAATTACCCATTTATTAAATATTCTGGAGCATTACTGATGTTGAATGTTGTTTTTTCCTCTCAGACAGGATCATCAATTCTCAGCAGTCATAGTTGGGAATTGAGCAGTATGTTTACTTATAATGTCCATATGTGAGTTTTCCTAGAAGTGTTTCATTTGTCTATAGATGATAATGAATGGAAGTTTAGAATTTTTATTTTTGAATTGTCAAAGAATTTGTAGATAAACATTTTCTAAAAGGGAAAACAACTTAGCTTGCAGGAAAGGGACAGAGTCTGGGCTGGACTGAAAATCAACAGACAAACAGCTAGTTACACAGCTACACCAAAGAAAGAACTGTGGTTGTGAAGTAAACAGCCAATAGCTATTTGTGATTCTAAACTTACCTAATCAAAATAAAATTATATTTAGGTCCAAATTTTATTATTATTGATACATGTTTATTTAATAGAAAACAAACAACACATTGCAGCTAGATAATTCTTTATTGTCTATCAAGAGTGGAATATCTATACTACCTCAAATAGTTGCCCTTCCTCCAAAATCATTGATACAACTAATGGTAAATGGTCACATATTTATCCTCCTGATTGTACATTATTTTAATACAGGTTTTTAGTGTACACTTACCTGGAATTTTTTTCCTTTCCCTTATGTCCAAACAGTCTCTGTACCCAGAATATCAGTACCACTGAATACCACCAGCTTACTGCATGCACTTTCAGTGGTAGCAGTTTTAAAAACAGCTCAAATGAATAATCTGCATAAACCTATCAAAAAATTTTTCATCTGCAGATTACTGCGGTTGCTGGCAGGTTATCTATTATTATTTAACTTATATTGAACTGTATATTTGATACATGTCTATCTTCCCATTTACCAAGTACTAATATATATATAATCAGTGGGCATTGTTAGCTTATGAAATACAATTTAGATAACAATGCATAATAAACAGTTGTCTGGCACAATTGGAAAAAAAAATAGTTGACAATAGAAAATCAAAGGTGTGTATTTGTTAAATGTCAAATGCAGTTCTGAGTACTGAAAGAATTGTCTGTATGACTTTATTGTAGAAAATAATATTTTTTATAAAAGATTATTGATTGTTTGCATTTTCCCAAACTTATTATGGAATTATAGATAGCAAGTGTACAGTTTATCGGTTGTTACTATAGCAACTCTACGGATATGGCAGGTTTCTATTAATTGTACAAGCTGCATAAACTACTACTTCAAGAAATTGAGAAAACAACAATCTGACTTACTCAAAGTATTTTTTAAATAAGTAAATTAAATATATAAATTTTAAAATGATGTTTGATAAATTTGTAATGTCTACTGAGTAGATAGATCTACAAATGTAAACCAAAATTTATTTGATATGAAAATACTGAATTATAATAAAACTAATCAATTCTTTTTATTCAGCACTTGCATTTTCTCCCAACCTAATATGTTACTACCAGTTAAAATATTACAAATTTTACTTCTATGTTCTTGGTATATTTTTTAAAGTCAGACTTATTTATATCCATCAAGCATATATTTAGAATAGATCGTAAGTATAAAATAGTTCATTGTTTTGTGTTTGCTATTTTTCCTAATAGATTTCAAACTTAACAGATTTGGTATTTGGTGATGACCAAGGAAAAAACAACAAAGCAAATGGTAAAAATCAACATTGTTCAGGTGAACTTTTCAGTATTTAGTAAAATATTCAGATATTTACACTATTTGTTTTATATGGAATAAATCGGTTATTAGTGATTTATGAAATTCAAACTAATTCTGACTCGGTATCCAATCAATAGCAATAGCACCTGATGAACCTCTTTTCATCTGTTGCTGATGAATAGTGAATCTAAAGAAATTATTATCAGTATAAATGTGATTTGTGTTTCTAATATGTTTATTAATTCATGTTTGTTCACCATATTATAAAAATAATGTTGCTACAGTCTTTTTTAAAAAATAAACAAAACTGTTCTCTATTTTTATGACAATAATATGTTAATTGTTATTTGCATTTGGATTTATGTCTTTAAGTGGAACAGTGTGAAACAGTTAAGGTGCTTGAAAATTATGTTTCACTGGAATTCAAGTATGAAAAAGACCACATTTATAATCAATTAGCTATTCTTTTTCATTTTCACAAGTTTAGTCTTGAGGTACCATAATATTACCTTTATTATTTCATAAACTACTTTCACAAGTCTAAACTTTTGTTTTAATCTTTTATTCTTTTAAAATTATATTTTGTTGTTGTTGCCTTTTTTAATGAATGAGATGTAAACAAATTTTGTACCTGTCTGCCTTTTGGCATTACAAGAAAAAACAGAGTAATTTGTTAGAATGTAGTAGTAGTAGTAGTACTGTTTCTTATGTTCTATGCATATTGCAGGAAATTTACTTTTGTTCATAATTATAGCATTTTATGGATTAAGTTTCTGTATGTGCCAACATTTTTCAATTTGCGAGTCAGATCAAATCAGATGAAACATGTAAATGGTATGGCTTTTAGCATATTTTATTATGATGATATGTTAGATGTAATTTTTTTTATTTTTAAGAAAAAATATATAAATACAGTATAATGTAGAGAGAACCTAATACAGATTTTCTGTGTTTTTCATTAAGGTTTCCATAGTTACAGTTACTCTAATTTTATACTTTACTTGTTCTATCTGTATTAACATTTCATCTGTTAGCTTTTAAAATGAATTTTGCCATCTACTATGTATTTTCTTTATTTATTTTGAATTTCAGCGAAGTCTTGTGAATAATTTTGTAAATACCTTTTTAAAATTTTAATAAAATCTCTAAATTTGACAAGTGGAAGTTGATTTCCTCAACTACTTTATCTGGGTGGACATCACCTGACAATAATGGGATTAAAATGAAGGCCTGATCCATGCTGCCTATAGATAACAAATAGGCCAACAAAAACTAACTTACAAACAAGACATTAAACTTTTGTAAGCATAATTTTCGACAATGAAATTTGGTGTGACAACTGCAGTTGGTTTAGGAGAGTTAAACATTATCTATTAGCAGATAACGTTTTGGGAAAAGCTGGATGACAGTTGATATTTTTACAAATTTGTAAGCTTTTTTTTTAAAAAAAATTATATATATGGTGGAGGTAATCAGAGATATTTTATGATTGAAAATGTTTTCCACTGTAATTTGAAGATTTCAAGAGGGAGCAGTATTTAGCTAATCTGACTTCCTTCATATTATTATTATTACTTCAGTTAATTTTTTCCAGTTTGAAATATATATATATATATATATATAACAAACTCAGCTCTTTGATTTTGTTGGCTAAGGTAGGGGAGAAGTAATAAACTCTTTGATTCAAGCTTTTTAAATATCTTTTTCAAAAGAAAACTTAATTAATTCTTTAAAAAATTTGCTGTATTAGTTAGGTAGAAAAAAACAGCAGTTTGCGTAAAATCAATAACAAATGTCTGGTGGTATTATTTTTTAAGTTAGTACTATTACTAACAAGAAATATAGAGCAAAGAAATCAAATGTTTTTCTTAGTTTAGCTTTGTAATAAATTACAAAAAAACCTTTTGGTTTTTTAATTTTTTTATGTATTAAACGAGGTGAAATAAAAACAAATATAGAGTCTAAAAGTGAAGAATAATTCAAAGGTTCTTATATGATAAGAGCAAGGACAGGACAGATTACTTGATTTTCTTATGAGTTTAACTTTCTGAGAATTTTCAATGTTTGTTTATTATTATTATTATTCTTATTATTATTATTATTTATTTATTTATTTATTTATTTAAAATGATATAAATGTTTAAGAAAACTGAGAATAATTCTGTCCAAACAAACAAACAAAATAAATCGAGCATAGAAAATTAAACACCTGACAGCTTTAAAGAGGTCAGAAGGAATGCATTTGATACTCAATTTCTTCTTTACTTTAATGCAAAGAGGCTGGAAATGAAGGCTACAAGTGTTGGCAAAGGAGATCTTTCTGTTCTTTGAGAAAGCAGAGAAAATTAATTGGATTCCTTTTTCTGATGAGCTTTGTAACAGAAGATAGCAAGGTACTGTTCTGAACATCTTTTGTTGTTGCTTAATGACCCAAGTCTTGGCTGGATGGTTTATGTGATGAGTCACGGAAGGAAAAGCTAGGAGGGAAAGAGAAATGGAATTAACCAGCTGAGGAGTATGAGTGTCTGAAAGCTGCACGGATGATAGATGGGAAAATGTAGTATTTCTTATCTCCGTTATGTTTGTTTTGAAAAGTTTCTAGACTTTTCCAAGCTACTGGGCTAACAATACATTTACAAAGTATGCTAGCAACAATTTAAAAAGTCTAAATATAACCATTTAAATTGTATGTATTTTGTTGCTTTTCATAAACTTTACAATAACAACCTTTAGTTCTTCTGATGAGATTTAAAGAACTTTAACAAAATATCCTATAAGATATTTTGTTCTTAACACCTGCACATTTTAATAATTTAGTATTTCAGAAAACCAATATCTACAGAAATATAGAAAAAAAAATAAATTATACTGAAAATAGTGTAAAGTAATAGAAACGAAATAACAGAAGTTTGGAATTTGACTACAAAACTACATGGTTTTACCAAGAACAGAAATGAACAACCAACACTAAAGTTTCAGGAAATGCTATTTTGTTGTTAAAGGCAAAATTTGGTTTTTGTGCGAGTGAATTGTAAAATAAATCAAAAGTATGATTTAGAAACATCTCATTTATTTTAAAAAGAAGTTTTTTTTCTATTACTTTTACATTTCTGACTTTAGCACCACATGCACATACAAATAAACAACAAAGAAGAACATTGTGTGAGGTCTTTGACTCTTTTGCTAAATATAGCTAACAGCACATAGGATGCGTCCGTGCCATCCACATCTTTTTAAAGACTATAAATACCTAAAGCTACATTTGAACAGTTTCCCTAATAATTTTTTCAACTTAACAAAGTTCCTGCATCCTATCTCTTTTTAAGTTTATAGTTTTGCTAATTTTCTTTTATACACAGCTTAGTCTTTATAAGTTAAAAACAAAGTTTGTAATAGTTTTTAAATAATTTTAGAATATGGATTTTTTATTATAAATGTATTAACTATAATGATGATTATAATAATAATAACAGTGCCAAAGTAAAAATAGATAAATTAACATCTTTTTACTTTATAGGTTGCTGAGAATTCTTAGCTTTCATTAAGATCATTTTAAAGTTTGTTTTTTGCTTCCGAGGAACTGAATTATTTTTGAAATTCTTCAGCATCTGCTGTTTATCAGTGTAATAATGTGACTTGTCTGTTTCCTTTGAATAGTTTAAAAAGCCTTCTATATAAAGTCACCTTAGTTTAATGTTTTTAAGGCCAAGCTTCTCATTAAAAGGTGATTAATTTTACATATATCTTTAACTCACTTTATGACAGGTGTGAAATTATGAAATAAGCTTACTTTTCACTCTTCATTTTATTTTTTTTTTGGTTGAATGACTACAGAGAATAACAATGATGTTGATGTGTGTTCTTTTTTCTTCATTGATACACATGGGTCTACTATAAAAATGTAATTAGTTATAAAAGCACCACATGGTACTCGGTTAATCTGTTTTATCATTCTACACCATTTCATTATAATTTTATTTGCCGATTAAGTAATGAAAATGAAGATGTCTGTACGTTTAACTTTATGAACTTGAAACCAGTTGGTCTTTCCTTCGTTTTATCTAATGTCAAATATGAATGGAATGGGGCTGAGCACCTCCACATCTTTTCAGAAATTACTGAGAGGAGGAGCATCTTGTAAAAATCATGTGATAGCAGAGCTGCTACTCCTTTGTACTCCAATATTGGGCAGTTCCAGCAGGGCAGTCAGGCATTATTTAACATGCATGCACCTGGGACAGTTTTTTTTTATATTTTTTTGTTGGTGAATTAGTGACAAAAGTAATGGATTTTATCCATATACTGTATTATGGCTTGAAGTTGCATTACTGAAACATGGAAATGGCATCACAGAGGAGAGGACTCTCTCGTTAAAATATCAGTTGTCAACTGGTCACCAACCACACACATCAGCTGTCAGGTGTCTAGAAGAACAAAAAATATTACCTTTGCCAATTTCCTTAGATTTGAATGTCCCAAGAACCATCCGATAGAATGATGACACTCAACTGGGGAAGCTGTGGTCGCAACCACCTGATACCAGGATTAAGCTCAGATAAGCTTAGTCAATCAGGGCCAGAGTAGGTGAGAGTACTATCACCAACTTTTCTATGCACATGGTTATTGTGCCTGTTAGATGTCCACAACTGAATAAACATTAACAACTTTGGACCAGTGCATGCACACACACGAGTGAAAATATGGGCAACAGTTCACTCACTGGTCAGATGAAACCCAGTTGTTTCTGCTGCACTGTATTGATGGTCAAGTGAGGATCTGGTGAAAAAAACAAACACAACATTGCCCAGGTTGATGGTTTGGAGACATTTCCTAGGGCTGAAAGATGAATTTTGTTACAGTATCAGACAAACTACATGCAAGCTGTTATCAATAAAAGTTACTAGCAACCTTGGATAACCCCGTTTATGCCAGTTTTCATGAATAATAATGTCAGAACACATGGAACAGCAGCATTTCAACAATTTTTTAAAACTGTTGACAACAGAAACAAATTTCGCAAATTCGGAACTCACATCTGGGGACAGAAGCAATGGGCAATGGTACATGAAAAAGAGTGACAACTTAGAACTAAAGCTGATGTGTGTGCGATTCATACACTGACTTGTTGGACAATACTTGCTGTATGGTTTCAGTTGTCTATACATGAAATAGTCTTTTTATTATTTTCAAACAAACCTGTTTACAGCATCAGTTAATGCAATTTTGGTTGATACCTGACTGCTGAATAAAATAACATCATAATGAGTTGATTTAGCTTTAGTTTCATAGTGGTAGAGACAGTATTAGTCTCTTGTTAACACAACAGCTGCCATTGTTCCCATGTAATGGATTTGATGACAGGTATTCCAGAAAAATAAAAGTGGTGCTTAATTTTTTCCATGTGTATATTTAAAAAGAATATATAATAACATATTGTAATGCTTTCTGTCATTTAACTAAAAACAATGTTTAAATGCAAATCATTTTTTTAAAAATAATGGAGATACAATATTACTTTTTATTTTAATATAACAGAAGAAAATAACAAAAAACAATGAATGATGAGTATCATTTAGCATTCCTCATTTTTAAATTAATTATTTTTGTTTCCTGAATTTTAATGATTGAAAATATATTTCTGATGATTTCATGGAAATATTTAGCTATTTATCTCCAGTTGCTAGTCTCTTTATTTTTTTCAGTTTTGATTGTGCTGATGTCTGGGTTTATAGCGAGACAGTGAATAGCAGGAACTTTATTAGGGCTTATTATTCTCCATTTGTTTTGCTATGGGAATTTTAAAGAACAATGGCATGCTAAAGTTTGAAGTACTTGGCTTTACAGGATTAGACATTTGAAGCATGCTGCCAATAGTTCGAAATTTCCAAAAGCTTTTTTGTTGGTTAATGATATTCTGACATTGCATACGTATTTGATATTTCTGTTTTGTTGATGTTGTGTCATAGTTTGGTTAACAAATATTAAAGAATATCAGCTGATTTTGTAGATTACCACCATGGTGCACCACACAACCAAATTGCAGATGAAAAAGTGTTAAAGTTTTTACATCTGTATCATTACAAATTAAAGAAAAATACTTTTAAAAAAATTGTGTTGAGTAAAAATTTGATAAATTCTAGAAAAATATACAGCCAAATAAAACTGTAGTTGAATCAGTTTTAGCTTTTTGGAATTATTATTGAAAATATTTACAATAGTTGTTAGTATATAGTTATTAATGAATGTTTACTTGTAACATTTTATATTATAAGTTAGAATAAATAATATATAGTATTTTAATACTTTAAAAGTGTCAGTGTCATCAAACAATTTTTTAAAAAAATATTTTAAAATGTGTACCAAGTGTAAGCAACACTTGTGCAACCTTTTCTAGTTGACATGAGATATGTGCAATATCCAGCCGGCAAAACAAAATGGAACAAACAAAAATTTGTTTGACAAATAACAGAGAGGTTTTTAAAATTTAGTTTTTGATACATTTTACTAATTTGAAGAAACATTATTTTCAATTCTTTTAATGTCGTGTGTATTTGAATAATGTATGTGCTAAATTTGTTTATGACCAGGACACTGTCAACCATTGCTGTCTTACAAATTGAAGGGGAGAGCATAATTATTGGCTACATTTTAGCAGAAGGGTACCAAATTGGATAGGTTATAATATTTTTAAAAACACAATGATTACTTTGTTTTAGATTTATCAAATTATTGAGTTTTATGCATTAAAAATATTGGTATTTGTACCATGATGCATTTAAACTTAACCAGATATTTTTCTGACAGTAAAGCTTTTCAAACTAGACTGTAAAATTTATAAATAGTTAAAATGTATGAATAAATTAGATTCTTTAAAATTAATAGCTGTTTGTTTTATTGTTTATTTATCTTATTCTGCTGGGAAAAATGGCTTAGAATTGTTTTGAAGATAAACAAGTTCAAATACTATTAAAATATTAAATTTATGGGAGTTGACTGAAATTAAGTTTTCAAAAACTGAGAAAAATAGTTAAAATCTTGGGATGAATACTAAAACATGAAGAAAAAATTTTTTATATCTGTGATGGAAAAAATAGTTAATAATTTTAATTAGTTAGGTGTTATTATATATATATATATATGCATATTTTGCATCTTATATTTGGAGACAGACAAATGGCATAGAATGAAAAAGACGTGTGGTGGTAGATAGCAGCATTGGACTTATTTAGAGGGGAATCCTCTGTGAAATCAAATGGAAAATTATTTAATTTACAACACTTGTAATAATAATTATTATTATTATCAAACAGATTTATTAATTTTTAGCATAAACCTTAAAAAGTTAGAATTTTGAAATATTTTAATTGGAAAATAAACCAGTGAATGAATGATATCTGGAATGTATTACAACTCTATTTAAAATACCTTTAACTTGTTTTTATGAGAGAAAAAAGTTATATTAGCTAATACTTTTTTTTCTTTCTGAAACACAACAACAACAATTAAATTATCAAAATATAATTTAAAGTACAGTTTGGAGCAAAGCTGGGCTCAGCTCAGCTGTTATTTGGACAAAATCTAGTTGTCTGCAAGGCTCAGTTTCCATCTGACTGGGGTCAAGTTCAGCCTCACCCCCTGCTGACCTACTTTGGACCAGTAGACTATTTCAAGCCAGACAGGCCATGACCTTACCAGTCCAATTCATTTTCAGCCACTTGGGGGGGAAAAAAAGGCAAAACAGGTGCTTCAACAAAGATTATTTAAAATTATTTACTTCCAAGAATTTTATGCTATATTTTCAGTTTAAAAGTTGAATTTGATTAAATGTTCCTGTAAAACACTGTAATAGCATAAAAAAATAATTTTAAATGAAATACTTTAAATATTTATTATAAAATGTAAAGGGAAATGTTTAAGAGGATGGAGCACACAGTTCACATTTTCACAAAATATATTTTTATGTATCAGTGGTTCAAGTGTAGCGCAGTAAATGAAGACAACTTTAGAAGTGCAGTAATACTTAGTTATTACTCAACTCCAAATATGAACTCTACTGATATGAAACTTTAGAATTTTATTATTATTATTATTATTATTATTTTATTATTATTATTATTATTTTATTATTATTATTATTATTATTATTATTACTTTTTTATGAAAGTCTTTGACTACTACTCATGGATGATAGAAACTTCTTGGATTATTTTGTTTAACATAGCATACAATTCTCACATGCAGTAGTAATGAATGTTTCAGTCAAATTTAAATATAAGAAGATTAATGCCGGAAAAAGATGCGTATATGAAAACCATGACTGGCATCACAGTCTGAGAAGAGGCCTGCAAGATGTGAAATTCATTTTCATTTTTGCTGCACTGCAGTGTTAGGGAAAACAATAATAAATATTAAATAAAATCAAAACCTTTGTGAGATATATTTTGTGCTATTAAATAAAGATATGATATTGAGAAGGAAAAAAAAAAAAACATTTGCATCAGAATTTAATATTTAAAAATAAACCAAATTTAAAAGAGTTGTTGGAACTACCTGTCTTGGCAACAGAATTAATCCTTTTCCCAAAGTGGATCGTCGTCTTGGCTCAATAAGTGGGTTTTAGCTGCTGCACAAGTAACCGTGTCCAGGGTGTGAAGAAGTGATTGAAATGATAGGAAAGAAAATTATTGACAATATGCAGAAACATTTTACAAAAAAATAATAGAAAATATTGTAAAACAAAATGTAAGAAAAACATAATTTAATAAAAGAGGTACCTGGAAAAAATTAATCAGACATCTACTTTCCATGTCTTAATGACTATTGGTTTCATTTACAGTATAAAATGAGAGGAAATTATATTAGCACTAAATAAATTGTATATAATTTACTTTGCTCTTATAAGAACTTACAGAAATGTGTAATTTATTTTTAATGAAGGACTGTTAGATTGTTTAATTGTTTTTTTTTTTTTAATCTAGCTTTGTTAACCAAATAGATATATAACATTATTAGTATATTTACTTTTCTTATGTTCACTCTTATAACTGCCTAAGTTTACAGCAGATACTAGCAAACATTTTTGTGCATGTTATAAGAAAAAGTATATTATTTTACATATAGGTTTTGGTAAGATATTATTAACTTTTATGTTGTTATTTTAAACTGACTTAATGCACTCATTTATCTGTTAGCAGTGAAATTAGTTCTCAGTATTGACTGTCAGCCATCTTCTGCTATGCATTGGTTAAAATTGGGTTCAGATTTCTAAATTCACAGATAGAGAGATTGTTCGCGATATTTTAATAAACAGATGTAATTTGCATCCAAATTAAATTATAAGACATTACACTATAAAAACCACTTAAAATAGTTGCAAACAAATGAACAGCAAACTGTTTCAGCCACTAATCAGTTTTAAAAACTTGGTTAAAATTTAATTAGATAAGTTTATATATCTGTCAGCCTGAGGTTGAGATAATCGTAGTTGGTGATGTGATGTTTTTATCCGTTTGCAGAAAATATTAAATTGAAAAGGTGCATATTTTTGTGGAAGACAGAAACTTCTAAGTACAAGACTCTGCCTGACAAGATGTTGAAGTAGTAGGCATATTTGACAGAATCTTCATTTACAAGAATTACTTTTATTATTTCTGGTGTGAATAAAAAAGATTTATTTATTCAGAATTTCAATGTGTGCAACTTCTGAGATCTTGTCTTTGTGTTTATTTTTTTTAAATTCACTATTTATTTAAGCTCTATTTCATAACCAATGATAGGTCAGACTACACACACACACACACACACATTATTATTATTTTGGATACTTGATTTTTTATACAAAAATAGGATTCTCATAAGTAACCTAGAATTTTGTGAAAATTGACATATTTAAAAGGTTTGCTTCTAAGACTAATCAACTTTCTGTTTTGGTACATATTCAATACATATGTTTATTGCATAATTGTATATTATCAGTATATAATTTCACAAGTAAAATCCATGTTAAGAATAACCTTCAAAAATGTTCAAATATGTAAAAAAAGATAAATGAGACCTGTTTCCATTGGAGAATATCTCAGTTCTTTAAAAGTTAGTGGCTGTCAACTTATATACAGCAAATATTAAATTGTACTGCATTCAGATGTCATCTAAAAGCATTTATCTGAAAATGGCAGATTTATCAATGCCATTTAAGTAGAAATAGGTGCTAATCGCAGAATTTGTATTTGTGTATTAAATGGATTCGTAGCAGTACAATGCACCAAACATAGAAGCTTTACTAAAATGGAATTCTGATAGCATCTTTGAAACATCAGTTTTTTATTGTCTTTAAATAATAATTTTTGTTCTGTAACAACTAACCTTGGTCTCCCATACTCTGTAACAATTAATGAGTAATGTTTAAATTTTATTTGATTAATTAGCCATGTCTCTAACTTTATGCATAAAAGGGCAGTTTCTACTACAGAATTTACATTTATCTTGATACTGTTCAGTATGTGCATGTATAGCTTTTAATCATGGATGATATTTTTGATTATCACTCTTTTTTGGAAAGAGGCAGGAGTATTAGTATTTCCTTCTGAAATAATTTCAAATATATGGTTTTCCAGATTAAGAATTCTACTTTCAGAAATATTTTACCTTGAAAAAGTACCAAGTCCATGAAAACACATTATATTGATCATTGCAAGAAACCAGTACTTATGCTCTCTGCTAGTCTGATTTTGTCCTGTCTTTATCAACTTATAACCATAAATAATACAAAATCCAAAGCTAATAATAATAATTATTATTCATAATATATTCCTAGAATTTTAGCAAAATAATTTTTAAAACATTTTCTGAATATGCTGAAGAAACTAATACACTTAATTTTTCAATTATAAACCGTGGCTAAAGTCAGCAATATTTGTCCCGCTGGTGTGAAGGCACAAGAGACCTCAGATAGTAAATACATCCCTTACTCTTCACATCACAGCCTGATTTTGTGCATACAAAGAAGACGGTCAGTGTTTCGGCTTGAAACTCCTGAACCTGTTTGTCCCAAGTTTTTGTAGTTCTAAAGAAGTGCATCTAATTATTCCATTTTATAGTGCTGCTGTAAAAGTGATATATGGCACTTTGCAGTTCCTGATTTTTGTTATATTGTTAAACAAGCTGTTGTTTATATTTGTATTTAAATTCATTAATTAAAAATCATGTGGCAGATTTGCTGTGTTTGCTCTTACATCAGTTGTTGTTATTCTAAGTAAAATATTAGTCCTGGTTTCAAATAATTATTATTGTGGTCATATGTGAATATCTGGTTATTGCGCACTGTTTATCTTTTTGCTTTCATTATTAGTAAATGTTTTCAAGTAAAAGCTTGGCAAAATAAAAGAATATTTATGCATTTCTGATTTTAAGTAAAAATGAATGAGAACTACTTTTCTTGCTGTATTTTTATTTAATGTCCTTATCTGCTGATGCATCACTTAATCATCACTTGTGACAACAACCTTACTGTTGGGGGCAAGACTGTTAGAAAGTTTAGTCTCCTTTACAAATTGAATATCATCCTGCTTTCAGTTTTAATACTATGGATCCAGTCACAATGTTTTGAAAAATATTATTATTATTATTTTTTTTTTATTTAGTTTTTTTTTTTTTTTTTACACTGAAATTTTGCTAATTATGTTATTTGTAATATGTGAGGTAGTTTCAATCAAGGTGCTTTACTTATTACAAGGTTTTATTAGATTGTTGTATTTAATAAGTTATTTCTTTATGTTCTAGTGAAAAGCAAAATAATAGCATTTGGAACATCTAGTTAGAAATGTCACTTTTAATTTTTCTACTCAGCAGGCACTTTAAAAGTTCTACTATAGTTGGCAACATAAGGAAGCAGTCAGAGAAAACTGATTTAAGCAACATCTGGTGGAAATTGGGCTTTGCTGCTCCTCCACTATGTAATATAATCTTGGCTGTTAAAAGTATTTTGTCTAACTATTCAAGAAAGCTGCCAAATCTCCATGACAGACAATTTAGAATTATTCAGGAGATGTAGAAACTGATAGGGTGGGGATGTTGAAATAGACTAGGGAGAGGGCAGGTATAAATCCAATAGGGCCACCTCTAGGGACAGGGCAAAAAGTTAGTGACCTTTTTAAATTGACTGCCATTCAAGCATTGGCCAACATCAGGCCTTCTCACTCTAATGGTCTGGCGGCCATCACTGATTATTTAGCTTTTTATTTTTGAAAAAATAACAAACTTTAATCATTAACAAGTAAAAGATATACATGAAAGGCTGAACCATTTTTATCTTTTAAATACATTTCTTTATTTGTATGTTATATATACACTTTTTATGTTATTTAGCCTTTGGTGAATGTATGTGTGAGAGAGGGCCAGAGTACATCAGACAGACATCTTTTTTCAGGAGTGTTATGGTTGACTGCTTCACATATTACATTCTTTGCATACTCATTATGAAATTAATAAATCTCTTTTTTATGCATATTAAAAAACTTATTCTAAAAGGATTATATTTAGTTATTATCTGGTAAAAAGTATATAGACTATTTTTTAAAGTTAAATTGATTTATTACTTTGGTAACAGTACTAAAGAAAAATAAAAACAATTTAACTAAAGTAAAGAAATGAGAGAAAATACATTCTAAAATAACTTTTTTCATCTTAAATTATTAGTTAATTGAAACAATCTTGTTTTATTATCTCATAATAAATCATAGTACATATTACAAAAGGTTTTTAATCTGATTTTTCACAAGAGTTTTTAAAGAAATTTCAAACAAATCTATTGTTGATTTGTCATTATTTATTATTTTGAACTTATTTTACATTTAAAAGTACTAAATGTAATATAACTAGGAAGAGAAGAAATACATCTATCAATGATTTTTCAGTTAAAGTATTATATATATATAAGTTTTGATATTCAAATGTTGTTTTTTTTTAATTGTATTTATCTGTTTAGTCACAATGTATAATCTAAGATAGAAAGAATTTTTGTAGTATTTTGTTCTATACCAATTTCTTCAGTCTATAAAACCACTGGGCAAATGGCAGCGCCAGGAAAGGCAATTTTTGTTGTATATATTGTGCATCGATCTCTACGCTATATAACCACTAGGTGGTCATTGGTTGCCCTAGGTTAGGCAATTGTTGTTATTGTATTGTCATAGAGAACTAGTAAGCCAAAAGCATCTATAGAATAGTCAGTTTTTGTTGTAATGAGTTATATACCAATCTTTTAAATCTGTATCCATTTAGCCATTGTTTGCAATAGAACAGACAATATTTTTGTTATATTGAGTCCTATGCTAATATTTTCAATCTCTATCCATTTGGCCACTGGTCATATTAAGACAGAGAGTATTACTGTTACACCAATCTCTACAGAACAAACTATAACTACTGGGCAAATGACAGCCCTCTTGTTGTATTATGATGTACACCAATCTCTAGATTCAATAACCACTGGCCTTGTCCTCAGAAAATATTATTGTTGTTGCTGTCATACACAAATCTCTACAGTCTATAACTACCAGACTAAAGGCTGCCCCAACATACACAGTATTAATGTTTTATTGTGTTCTGCAATAATCTCTACAGTTTCTAATGAATAAGCTACCAGCCAGCCAGCTTCCCTAGGGTAGACAGAATTATTGTTTATTATATTACATTAATCTATACAGACCAATTGTCCATTGTTTACACTAGAATAGACAGTATTATAATTGAATTGTGTCATGCACTGATTTTTTTAAAATCTATGAACACTAGGTTAGTTAGTGGCTGCCCAAGCACAAATAGTATTATTGTTGTATTGTGTAGCTCTCACCTATCTCAACAGCCTATGACTACTGTGCCATCCATGTTAGGTAAGGCAAAATTATAGTTTTCCTCATGTTGCAAACCAATCTCCTCAGTCTATAAACACTGTGCCATTGATTGTACTAGGATAAACAATATTATAGTTTAATTGTTTCATACACAAATCACAACTTTCTATTACCACTGAACCATAGACTGCCAAAGAACTGACAGTTATATAGTTGTATTGTGTGGTACATTAATCACACTGTATTATCACTGGCCAACAGGTTGCCCCAAAACAAAGTTTTATCATTGTATTATGTCTTATGCTCATCTCAGTAGATTATAAACATATGTCTAGAAGTTGTATTAAGTAGACAGTATTATAGTTGATTTGCATCATACACCAACTTCAACAGTTTTAACATAACCACTGTGCCCTCAAATGGTTTCAGACAGGGTTTTATAGTTCAGTAGTTTTTAACCACTTGTCCATTGGTAGCACTAGGTTAGACATCATATACTAATCTTAAATTTCTGTAACCATTTACCCATTGACCACACTAAGAAAAACAGAAATATAGTAGTTGTACTGCATTATACTCCTATCTTAATAATCTATGACCACTTGTCCATCAGTGGCCCCCCAGGAACAGTATCATAGTTTAATTGTGTTGTAATTCTATCTCAAAAGTCTATAAAGCCGCTATCAGCTGGCAAATTTAGAATACATGTTATTATAGTTACATTTGTGGTATGACCTTTTAATGAGGACTGGTCCCCTCATGCAGACCTATCACGGACAACAGTATTATTGGGTATTACACAAAATTCTCCAAGTTTTAACCAGCAGACCACTTAACACCCCAGCATATACAGAATCATTTCTTTAATCCTCTGTTCACTTTAGTCAATAGGGGTTAGGGTTATGAACAGAATAATTGTACTATTGTGTAGTGCACCAGTCTCTACAGACTTTAACCACTGGAGTGCTTTTTATCATAGCACATAGACAGAATTATTGGTGCATTGTGGAGTTAGCTAATCACTACAATCTTACATCAGTGGGCCACTTGCATCTCCAGCACAGACAGAATTATTATTGTTTTGTGTATTACAGTTGTCTCTGTAACCAATGGGCTACTTACCATGCTAGCATAAATAGAAACATTGCTGTAATGTGTAGTATCTGAATAGATATGTCCTCCATAGCATAAATGTTTTATTTAGTAGTACACTAGTCTCTGCTGACTTTAATCAATATGCTAATTACCTTCCTACCATAGACAGAATTAAATGATGTATTGGGTAATACACCAAACACTACAAACTTTAGCAAATGAGACAATTGCCACTATCACATCGATAGAATTATTCCAGTATTGTGTAGTACTTCTATCATTGGAATCCATGACCAGTAGACCATTTTTTTCCCCGAGTATAGCTGATTTACTGTTGTATTTTGTAGCATGCCATTCTTTGCAGGCTTTATTAACCAGTGGACCACTTTCTGCTATTGAATATCCTGAATTACTGTTGTATTGTGTACTACACAAATTTTAACACAATTTAACTGATGCACATCATACCAGCATCACATAGACTTATTTATTGTTGTTTTCTATAGCACACCAAGCTGTACATATTTAAACAATGAGTAACTTTCCACCATACCATTGACACAATTATTGCTGTATAGTAGACAATCTTTACAGAGTTAACCAATGAGCCATTTGCTACTTTAACATAAACATATTTATTGTTGTTTTGTGTAGTACACAGATCTTTACAGACATCCACTAAATGGCTATTTGTCAACCTAACAATAACATACTTATTGTTATATTGCTTCATATTAAAAGTATTCATTTAGACTTTAACTAATACTTATTGATCTAGCATATACAGAGTTATTGTTGTATTGTGTGGTACACCAATCCCTACAGACATTAACCAGTGGTTCACATGCTTTCCGAGAATAGACAGATTTATTGTTCACTTTTGTAGTTTACCAATTCCTGGAGAATTTAACTATAGAGCAAATTACTACCCTATCACAGAATGATTTATTGTTGTATTGTGTAGCTCACCAATTTCTAGAGATTTAACCAATGGACTACTTGCCACCCTGGTAATGAAAAAATGTGTACCAATTTTTATAGAACTTAATTAATGGGAAACTTGCCACTTAGTTTAAAGATAATTATTATTCTATTGAGTTGTACTCCATTCTCTACAGACATTAACCAATGGACTACTTGCCACCCTTGTATAGATTAAATTATTATTGCATTGTGTAGTACACAAATCTGTACATCCAGTAACCACTAAGCCACAGCTAACCCTATCACTGACAGAATTATTGTCAAGTAGTCAGCTACACTATTCTCTACAGGCTGAACCACTGGGTCACTTGTCACCCTAGTATAGACAAAAGTATTAGTGTATTGTTTTGTTCACCAGTTCATACAGAGTTTAACTAAAGGGCAACTTGCTCACCTAGTGTCAAATATTTATTTTTTTGTAATGTATAGTACACCAATCTCTACATATGCAAGTTCTGTAGCTGTCAAATCTCAACTTTTGTCATTGTCATTTTGCTTCAACCAACTTTAAAAAGACAAATTTTGCAAAGAAGCATTACTTTAATGCTAAAATGACATTTACATAAAAATCAGGGTGGCTGTATATTCATGTGCATTTTAAATCTTGATGTACCAGAGAAAAATTGGGCACACTGGATGAAGGTCAGAAAGAAGGGAAGCAGTCAAAAGTAAATTATACTAGTATTACAGTGATGGTCAAAAGTTATGCATAACCTACAAATTTAGCTAAATCTATCTTCAAATCAAGCTGATTTAGCTTAACACTACATTGATGACCACTTCTAACTTAATTGAGTCATACATGTCATGATTTATAAATTTTTTTTGGAAATTATGTATTTGCATGTTAGATTTCAATTGATCATATTTCATAATTTTATCATTTTCACAATAACTATGAGAAATACTACATCAACATAGCACTTTTATGCAAATTCAGCAGGGTTAATTTGACTTTATCAAGCATAATTAGAAATTTTAGGGTGATGCAAAATGTTTAGACTTGTCTGTAAACATAATATTTATGGATTTTTGATGATGATATAATCTTTAGCAAATTTTAGTTATTGATAGTTTCAGTTCATTAACTATTGGTGCAACAAATTCTAAGTTTAAATTCTGACTCTTTATTTATATAACTTGATGTTAAAAAATTAATTACTGAATATTTGAATAACATGTAAATTTTATTTAGCTTTGCCATATTCCATAAAGTATTTTATCTCCAACCTAGTTTGGGTGCAGCTTAATTTACTGTAATTGCTATTAATAAAATCTGTTCAAGAAACCCACTCCTTGCTTAAACAACAGACATTTGTTGTATCTGTTTATTAATAGGAGATAAGATGTGGTGTTATAGTTTGGTTGTTAACATTTGGTATACTTAATTTTCTTAATTATACTTAACTATGTTCCAATGACTATAGTTATTTCAACAGGATAGCTTTTACCCGAGATCTCATTTAGTCTCTGTGATGGCTTTCACTTGGTTCCAAGGTAGCACAGTCTCATTCTTTTCCTATGGTTATAATTCAAAACTTCTAGCAGTTATTATGGCTACCTCACATACACATACTGTTTATTTTCAGTTTTCTATACAAATTTACATTTATATCATTCTTTCTTGTACATGCACTTTTACTTGCACTAGAACAGTATCTTCGATTTATTCTTTTCATCCATCTGGCACAATTTTTCATTCAATGATTTAATCGCTGTACCAGCTTGTGCACTTTGCACTCACATTCATACACAGCTACTCAGCTTCTGCTGTGGACATACTGACAAAGCCTTGACATGTTTAACCTCTCATTTTTACTCAAATAAGTTCTTTTGAATGAACTATTATATCATATATTTTGAAGTCTCATGCTTACTGTAGTTAAAATTAAGATTTCTTACAATTACAATATATGTACAAAAATATCAGTCTAAGAAAAAGAATTAAATATAAATTATGAACAATATTATTTTTATAATTTAATCAACTGAAGTCTTCAAAAAACTTAAATAATCAAGGTAAACATTACCTTTAATGTAATTTTTTTTACATGACATCAAGTTAGTGTTGTGAAAGGAATTCGATAAATTGTAAAATACACACTAAATAATGAAAAAAACATTTTTTTAAAAAAATTTTACAAGTATAAAAAGTAATTCTGTATGAATTTATTAGTATCTATAATACTATATTCAAATATCCCTGAAGTATTTTATATGGTAGTTTTTGTAATGAAGTATTTAATATAAAATTCTTTTATGAAACAGCAAACAAATCTGTAAAGTAGCATGCATAACATGAAAAGTGGATAATAAAAGAAAATGGTTGTGTATGATGTAAATGCACCATCAGTATTCCACAATGAAAAATACTACATAATATCCTGAAAGGCTTCATCGTGGTATTCGGTCAATATCAAGTGCAATCATCCCACATCGCCACTTCATGCTGTTCACAAAATGTCAAATGTATGTTTATAGTATTCTCTATCACTTCTCATGGATTTCTCAGGACATAATGTCCCATTGAAGCCACACAGAGAGGTCTTGTGCTGTAGCCTATGAATATTTCTAATAGCATGCAGGTGACTGTCAAAATGAAGAATCATTACCTTTAGGCATGTGACAAGATCAAGGCTGGTTATAGTTATAACATACTCACCAATAACATAAGGCAGGAAAAACTGTACCTACCTTCCACATTCTCAAATCCCAATGAAAATGGTGAGATGATCTTCAGTGTTTTTATGGAAATATCTCTCCACATTATTCTTAATCAAGCCATCCCTCTCATTGTAAATCAGTTACTGTAAGTAAACAAAAAGAGGATTTTCCTAATTTGCATAGTCAATAACATTTCAAGAAAAGAAATACTGCTCAGTTCACTGTAATTCCAACTTTTAAGTTATTTCAATTTGATGGTTTCAAACTTCATATTTATTGCTGTCGATTTTATCACATTGTAATCAGGGTTAAAGTAAACCAATGATAACCACTATTTAAATTTTGTGTTATTGATGCTTTTCAAATACTTTTAAGAAACATTATGGATTCCATACATATTTTTTTCACAAAATCCTATTTTCTTTTCTTTTTTGCTATTTTTTATTCTCACCTTTCCTCTTTTTGGACTGTCACGTAAGGATTTCTGAAACTGATGCAAAGACCGCATAGTGGCAAGATTATATAGTATTTGGATTTTGGAAACTGATGATATTCTTTGATCATTGGATCCAAGCCTCTAGGTACAAATAAGATTAGTATTTTGTGGAATAATTAATTTCAACAGTAAACTAGCTCCCTAATTGATTTTTTTTTTTTGTTTTCCACTCGTAGCATTAAAATTATTCTTAAATGTGCTAACGCTGAATTTGGAATAATCAGAGATTTTGAAATAGTTTATTTGAGCTTATAATTTATTTAAATTAATTAAAAATATAAAATGAAGATTACTTTTATTGTAGTATTTTAATTCTTATCTTTGAAATTATTATCTTAATTCAGTGTTATGGTTATTATTGTATTACCAGTGGTTAGACTGTTTATGAATGGGATTTGTTATATATGCCTACTAGTCACAAAATTTTAAGAATATTGGAATTATACTTAATGTTTAATTCCACTTGTGAAGAAACAAAATAATCAAATAATCAGATATGATAAAAAAAAGTATTTGTTAGCCAAATAACCCCATGAATTTTATTTCAGCAAGGGAAAGAATAACATCATAATTTTTACTGGCGTCCTGCAGAGTATAAACCATAAGTTGGTTGGCATAGTTAGTATTTGGGAGGGCTACATAAGGGTGAAATCAGCTACCTGATTACTCTATTTGGTATTGCTTGCCATTTGTCTCTCTTGAGATCACATCCAGAGCATTTGTGCCTATTTTAACTTGTCTACAAGAAATAGATTTAAATCTAAAATTCTTAATGGATGAAGGACCAGTGAGGCAGGGTTGCCCAGTACATTGTGGTGGTGATGATATTTGTGCTAAGAAACAGAGATAACCCATTAGTCTGGCAATGTCATCTTGTAATGCAAAAATTTTACACCATCCTTTAATGAAAATACAGGGCTATCAGTCTCAGCCTCATTCAGGTATCTCCAAGCTGTCAGATAAGTCTCTGCCAGTCATTATATCTCTTCACATCATTATACTGCTGTTATCATAAGATTACAGTGCACATCATAGTCAGTAGTGTAGTGCATCCTTGCCACTACCATAATATCAGAGAAATCTATACTGAACTGACTTTCATCAGAAAAAATCACTTGCTACTGCTGGACCCTAGTTCAGGGGTTTTTTTTTGAGTCTTGTGCAGACTAAGTAAATATTATGATTATGAATGGTCAAAGATAGAAACCGAAATATAAACATCTGGCATGTAATCCTGCATAGTGAAGGTAGTTTATGCTCGTTTGTCTAGACACCAAAGCCTATTTATTAGCCAGGAAGTATTGTTGGATCTGGGTACCAGTGATCTGTTCTCTTATCATCTCTTCACGAACATCTGTACAATGGGGACAGGTTTTACTAGGCCTTTCATTAATGCTATTGGTCTAGCAGTAGCATGCATGCAGTCAACTGATGACTGCTTGTGCAACATTACAATATACATCAAGATTTAGCTGACTAGAGTAATTTTGCATCTTTACTGCAATGAACCTCTGGTCATGTGGCAGCACAGACAATGTTGGCTACATCATACCCACATTTTTTATGCCCATAAACAAGCACATTTAGAAATTTATGCTCTTACTCACCACACAAATTTTGAAATAGGGAGTCCTGCACTGGGAGTTTGTCTTTTTTGCATACATTTCTATGGCAAATTTTACCCTAAACTCCAATATTTCTATATATTTTTGCATTCAGTGTATATTTACCTTTGAGGTTAGAATAAGAAGAAACACGTGATAAAGAACATATTTACTCTCGTTCTCTGACAGATTCAGGATGGCTGTGGTGTCATGAAGAAAACTAGTTTATGAACAAGCAAGTCACTGCATGAACTAGGCAGTCATTCTAGTTACAATACTATTTATTTATTTTGTAATGCTAAACAACACATGATGTTAGAATATTTTTTTTAATTACTTAATTAATGGTAGGCACTACCTCATTTCTGTTGTCATTTACAAGTTTGTGTGGTTTTAATAATTGGTTGAAAATATTAAGAAAATTAAGAAATTCTGTTTGTATTAACACAAAAAAATTTATCTAAATTCAAAGTATGAAGTATAAAAGTGAATACTATTTGTTAATTTCAATATTAAATATCTTTTCATCTTTATTAATACATTTTTCACTTTACAAACAATGATGCATAGTAGTATGAAGGTGAATTTGAAATTATTTTTAAAATTGTATACAGAATTTTAAGATAAATACATACACAGAGTTTAATTGTAAAATTTCATAAATAGGTAGCATTCTAATGTGGATGACTATGAATGAGATTAATTTAATTTACATTATTATTTTGCATGATATGTGGAACTAATTATAACAGGCTAACAAGAGCATAAAATTTATCAGATTTATTGATTCTCTGTTGAGGTGAGGTAAGATATTGATTTGTAGTTCTTGCTGCAGCAAAGAGGTTGTCTTGTAAATTAACACATTTCAGTTTTGGTCAGGCAAAATTTTAAAACTGCATATGATATTTTGCATTAGCAGTAACTCATTTGTTAAATTCTTTGTTTTATATTTAATATTATTATATTATAATTTAAATATTTTTTAAAAAATGTATGATTTTGGTTGTTTTTTTCAATGACACTTCCATTTTCTTTCTATGCTAGAGTTTGTGTGGTAGTGATGGTGCACAACGTAAAGACCTGACAGCAGTTGTACGTTGTTTACCTCCTAACCTGTGTACTTTAATTTTATCTCTATGAAATAAAATGATTTCAATAACAGACTTACAATTATATGTGCTACATTTATTTTAATAATAATTTATTTTGTTTTTTGATTTACATTCAGGACTAAATTAATTTTTTTTAGGATTCTTGATTAGAGAATTGTGTCTGATTATTGAGTATAAGGATTTATTTACATTTGTAAAAACATTATTCAATCTATTTTTATTCTTCTCTCCTTTTAAACCACTGGCTAGATTGGGTTTTAAAGGGCTTTTCAGTATTATTCAGTTGAATGAACTGGCATCAGACATATGGTCCATACATCGCAGTGATTTTTAACTCTCTACTTCAGACAACGTTGATGCTATGATTTAGATAAATGGTTAGCCCGTGGCTACTGTGTAACTAACTAATTAGAAAATGCCTTTAGTAGTTACAGCATCACTAGTTTTTTAAAATAATTTTCAGAAATGATTAAATTTTAAAAAAAAATCTATTTTTATTAATTAATTTATTTTCAGCTAGCTATGTTCTTACTTCGTAATATATTAATACTAGTTAGCTTGCACTCTGTTTCCTTTCTAAATTTGCTGGCATCAGAACTTATCAGATTATCAGTTATTTTTTTCTCACCTGGCTTCACATGAGTTTATGATGTGAAAATGAGCACTAACATATATGATTAGCATTAAAAACTTTATT
This sequence comes from Nautilus pompilius, assembly GCA_018389105.1. Classification (NCBI taxonomy): domain Eukaryota; kingdom Metazoa; phylum Mollusca; class Cephalopoda; order Nautilida; family Nautilidae; genus Nautilus; species Nautilus pompilius. The sequence continues at coordinate 626,750 of JACATO010000626.1, read as the reverse complement.
TAAGAGTGCATCAAAATTTGATAGATATTTCTGTAGCTTGAAGGTACTGACTTAGCCATTGCGACTGCTTTCCTTTTTTTAAAATCAAATGAAATTAATTGTGCTTCATAATCCATGAACCTCTTGGCCAGATATGATTGCCAATGCTTGTAATCATTTTACAATTAGATTTATTTAAAATCTAAAATTATGCTAGCTCTGGTTTATGTACTAATTGGATTAGTTTTTATGGTCAAAAGACATTTGTTTGCTTTCTAAATTGAGCAATATACTTTAATTTTAGAATATGGCATACATTATATATTTGTTTTAAGGTTTCTAAATTGACAATGATGAAGCTACATGGATTTTTAAATGTCTCTGTTTGGACTTTAAAGTCAGCTTTAAAATTACCTTTAACACTCTACGCTAAAAAATTTGAACTAAAATAGATACCATTTGTTTAATCATTCAAAATAAATTAAACTATTAGAGATTCTATACATGAATGTATCTTACTGGTGACTAATCTGCCTTACTAAATAGCAAGTCTTGCTGTTTTGTTACTATTATTAATTATTTGATAAACAAGCAACTTTTGGACTTCCGCCTGAGATAGCTATTTGGCAAAAGCAATGACTTTTCCACTTCAATATGTTTGATTCAAGACTAATCTCATCATAGATTTTTTTGTTTAAATGTAGTCATTAGCAGTTTTTGTGGTATAAACTAAATTCTGATGAGTGCAGGTATACAAAAGATATTTATATTATATTAACATTCTTTCATACTCTACTTGCATCACTCCTTGCAATCTTATGGGTCTGTTACTACAAACTTGAACTCTTAAAAACATTTGTGTTTAAAATCGCGATAGATTATTTAAATTGAGTTGTTAGATATTCTTTTATTTCAATTTTGTTTTCGGTTATTCGTTTGTTTGCTTTCTTTTTTCAAAAAATAAAATGTTGATGACAATTTTTGATTTATTTTTGTTTAGTTATCACTTATACTATTAATGACTATGTCACTAAAGGGATATTGATATTGGCCATTATAGATTGTTTAGTCAGTGTATAATTTTGTTTTTTTGTGGTGATAATAAAAAAAGAATTATTTACATAGTTTGTTATAATTAAATGATTACTATCAGAAATGTCTAGGATCTCATCTATAGAAATCTTAAATAATTTTAATCATTTTTTAAAATAAATCCTGGAAAGATTCTTTAAAAATGTGCTGCACTCATATTAGCATCAAATTGTCCTTTCTTAAATAAAGATTACACATCTTATTCACAGTAAAGATGCAAACTAGATGAAAGTTTTGTACAATGGCATCAGGATATTTTAGATTTTTGTTTTATATTTTGGTTAATTATTTCTATAATTTTACTATTAGCAGTTTCATTATTTTAAACTATATTTTCTAACAATGTCATTTTGTGTATACCAAAAGTAATAGCAAGAATTTGTTTGTTTTTTTTGAATAACTTTGCATTTTTTTTAAATCATACATTTTAGTATTGTCTGTAAATATCTTAATATTTAAATTTACATTTTCTTTATTATTTATGCAAATCATGAATATGATAAAACTTAAAGAGAAGCATTAATGCATGTTACCAAGTTATTTTTTATTACATTTTTACAATATCTCAAGTTCTAAAGTACTGAGCATCTTGTAATCTTTTATGGAGAATTTTATCAAAAACCTACTTAATTTTTATCATCAATTAACTTAGTAATGAAAAAATTAAAAGGAGTTTGTGAATATTATTTTAGTAAGAAAATATATATGAATTTATTTTTGATAAAAGTTTCTAAAATCTGTTTAATATTTGAGGTTAGGAGTTTGAGGTAGGGAAATCAAGCTATAAATTAAAAAAACACAATAGTTTTTTTAAGGTTGGCTACATTTCATTCCACGCCCCCATGACCAATATGCCATGATAATTTGACTGGCTGTTATAATTTAAATATGTTAGTTTGTTGTAAAAAAGGAAATTTTTAAAAAAGCAATAGAGTAAAAAAAGTATGTTATGTTAGCACTTGGTTGAGCCAACTTTTTCAGCATGAAGAGTCCTTATCCTGTTTGGTTGAAGCAACAAATTTTGTATCAGATTCAGTTCTAGGTTTTCTCAACTCTGAGTTAGAGCTTCTTTTAATTCCTTCATATTGGTGGAATGTGCACAGGCTGCTCTTAGTTGATGGTCCAGACACTCGCACAGTTGCTTGAAGGCTTTAGGATATGAAGGAAAAAGGTTGAATATCCTGATTGATGCCTCTTCATTACACAAAATCTGTGATAAGAAAAATGGTTTTTTAAATGACAATGTAGCTTGAAAAATTGAGAATTTTACAAGCACCAATTCTGTCTTACCATGCCAGATTGTAGCTCATACTTTGATGCTTTATCTCTCTAAACTTGATTATTGGCTGATGACACTGGAGTGAAGATCTTCACCAGATTTTTTCTTAAAATTTAGGTGTGGCATCCTAGTGTGAATTGCTGGAACCTTGAATCAATATGAAAGAATACACATTGTCAGTATTTGTGATTTTTTTCCAGACATGTAGTCTGACCAAACATTTCAAATTGTTTACCTCCTTAACAGTTATACTTCAATTTGCCTATAGTTTCTTTGCCAACTTTGTGTCACTCACCAACAGTTTTTACAGATCTATGAGCCTCTTACTGCTCTAGCTGGTGGTAGAATCTTACTCTTGGCATCAAGTTTCTGCATTTGTTTGTTGCTACCTTCTTATATAATAAATGGGTCATATTTTCCTCCTTTTATAAATCAAGTTGAGCTCATGTAAAAGTGATTATTATGTGCAGACCACTTAATGATAAGAGGAGAAACTTTACATGAGATTAATAATCTCAGCCAAGCATTCCCAAAGTTAATTAAATTAAATATTTCTTTTGATAGATTTAAGCCAACCATGATTATGGCTACAGGTGCCAAAATCATAAATGTCATGTGAAAACTACAGTTCTTGGATAGGTAATAATTTTTTCTCAGATAAATGCTTACTGGATGGTTTATATTGCTGTATCCTTTTGAATAAATCAGATTTATTTTGATGTCCATTGCCTCTCTTGTTGAGCTAACTCATTTATTGAATTACTCTTTCAGATTAACTTTGCTAAATTATTTACATGTTGATTGTTTTCTAACACTCTTTTTAACAGTTCATGGCTTTCTTTAGCAGTACTGCATATTATTCATTGGTGTGTTATGTTAGCCAGTTTATATTATGTTTTAAAACATAAATCTTCACTTGGATACTTTACACATGGTATATGATGCTAATTTTGGCCTTAGAATATTTTTACTATGCACATTCCAGGCAAGACAATTGACCTCTTCCTTTCTTTGATCCCTTGGCTGATATTTCAAACTGTAGTCACTTGACAACTTTTTCCACCAATACACACAAATAACAGTATGTTGGTCAGTCAGAGGGGTTAGGAAAGTCTGAGTCTCGCTAACTAGGCAGATTACTATCTGTACACACTTTGGAAACTTTAAGCCAGATAATATTCATTTCCAAGACATTCATAAAAGTTTGCACATTAGTAAACACATGGGTAAGTCCTTACTAGAACTTATGTTTAGCTGTGAGAACAAATCAAAGTGGAAAGAAAATTCATGTGACAGCCTGGTAAGAAAAGTATGAACAAACTCATGTCAAGATAATTTTTCCAAACCAAATTGGTTCCCATTTGAGAGAGAACCCATTCCCTTTGCCATAGTAGTTGAATTTGGACAATCTTACCATGTCAGCTTACTATATTTTAAATGAGGAAAAATTAATCTATGATTGGCTTCTTTAATATCATTGTTTAGTTAGCTTGTTGGATTTTCTTTTTACCTGTGTACTTTTCATTAGTCTTCAAGAGATTTTGACTTTTCTGTGTTACTTCTTGCATTGCTTAAAGCATTGGGGTACCGTTTAATTTTCTTGAAAAATGCCTTCAAGATGCTATCTGAACATTGTGTCATATTAGTCAAAACTTCTCACATTTTGTAGATATTAATAGAAAATCTACTATTTATCAATGTTTATTTACTAATTTTAAGAAAACATATTCATAAAAGTGTTTAACAAAGGCATGCTTGAAAAACCTTTTTTTTTTTACTAAAAAGAGATCAGAGACAAAATTCAAAATAATTTTCAATTCAAGTATGCCTTTTTTTAACTGCTGTTCACATTTATTTATTTTTCTCTTAAATTTACATCTAAATTCTTTGTTTGAATGTATTTACCAATGTTCTCAATGGGACCATGGAGTTAGAGTATTAAAAATATTATACAACTGACAATTTATTTTGTACAATATATGTACTGCTATCATCAAAGCACTAGGGAACATGCAGAAGGTATGGCCATGAATGATCTTTCTATTGTATTTTAGCAAGTGAATGTGAGCTGTTTCAAACATTCAATTATAACATTGCTAATAAAACAAATATTAAAGTGGTTTAATAATGATACCGTATTATCATAAAATATGCAAGCATTGACAGAGCCATTAAGTTTACAGTGAAAATATAAAACAGAAAATAGATGGCTCTTTTTTATTGTATGTTTTAGTTTATTTGTATTTACAGATAAAACAAAAGAAACCATTGACAATACCTGCATTTTCACTCAGTGTGAAGGAGCCACAAAATAATAGTTTAAATTCCTTTAATCAAAAGCAGAAATATGTAATAGTGTGAGCTAATTAGTGATGGAACATCTGGTACTCAGCTTTCTGAAGAATGGTTAATCAGTACCGTTTGTTAGAAAGACAATGCATAAAAAAGATATGGATGAAATAAATACAGTGGAACACAATATTGTAATTTCATATATCAAGGGAACCAACCTCTGAATGCCTGGGCTGCCTAGTAAAGGCTTTAGAATCAATGCTATCCATTAAGGTACTGTCACTGTAAAGAATCACTTAACACAGCTTGGCCTCAAAGGAAGACCTTACCATGGATACATTATCTCAAGGGGTTATACTAACTGATGGGAAAGTTTAAATGCCCAAAAATGTATTTTCAGCTGGGCATAATCCTTGGTAGTGCAGTAGGTTAACAGTTTAGTATCTTTAGCAAATGTTTAACCAGCTGGGAATGAAAATTTTAAAAAATAAAGCAGCATTAACTGCAAGTATAACTGTGCCTATATTTCCACATCTCAACAGCCAATAAACAACATTAAAATTTGATTTAGATTTAACAATTAATTTTAATAATAATTTATTTGGAAAAATCTTTAATATACATGTATTCTTAATAATACACTTTTTCTCAACATACTAACTTCTGATACAATATATTTTTCTCAGGAGATACACACAAACAAACAATTAAATACATATTATTGTTATTATTTTCCATAATGAATAACCACTAAAGTCAGTATTCTGGTTGTCTATATCCAGATCTTGTTTTCAAATCAGCTTCCTGTCAAATGAAATATCATTGAGTTAAAAATACTTAAGATGTAAATTTTCTAAACATTTGCATCTCCCTAATGCAATTATTTTTACTATTCTGCAGATCTTAAGATAATAAGTTAAAAGATTTTTTTGTTTAAATAAGAATATAGGTTTGTTTAATCAGTTTGTTAGCAGTAACATTTTTGGATTCCTATGCATATAATACCTTGATCGATATGATGGATATTTTTCATTTAGTACATGATTTTACTAGTAAATACCATAGTCAGCTTAATTAAGATTTCTTACCATTAATGAATCAAATTCACTATTACAAACTTAAACAGCATTATCCTTCTGTAATATTTCCTATTTTTGCTACTTTTAGATTTTACATTAGATATTTTTGTATGAAAGATATTAATTTATTTCTGTGCTGCTGACAAACCGTATTTATTATTTGATTTTTAAATAAAATGTACTTTCTATAAAATATCATTTTATATTTCATTTATTTAATTTTTTGATAACCTAGCAATAAGGTTATTTTACTATTTTTATGATTTAAAAAAAAAAAACACAGACTTATTATTCCATAAGGCTCATAGACATAGTGTACTAATTGTATGAACGATCTTTCACTACTAGAAGAATAATGAGTATATTATTTTTAAGAATAAAATAAATTAAAAACAACAAACTTTAGGATAACAGCACTGTGACATTTAAAGAATATTTGCATTATAAGATACACACAGCCTAATTATCTCTCAACCTGGATGTACAGTATTCTAGAAATCAGTCGACTTTACAAGAACTGTTTAGTTATTAACTTAGAAGTAATTTCTAATTTATATTTCTAAAGAAAATGCAAGCATTTAAAGTAGATTTTTAAAAATTAAAGAGGTGTTTTGTTCCTTTTTCAGAAAATGCTCTTAAATGTTCTGATATTTTCTATAACTGAAAATATACTGATGTATGTTGTGTTGCTACAAACCTAAGAATAACAGAGCAGATATTTTTTCTGTTGCATAATGTAGGGTTAAATGAAAATTATTTTAAAAGTATTATAAATTTTATTTGAGAAAAGTATTTAATATTGATTACTTTATAATTTAATTACACACTTATTTAGTAATGTTAGTAAATACAGGGCCAATTTTTTCCATGATGTAAAAGCTGATGCTAAACTGGGGAATAGAATTTTCTTCAGTTTGTATTGGCTGAACGATTAGCATAGGAACTGGCTGCTGCAGCATTATGTTATGCATTGAATTAGCTGCTGACATTACAGATAATATTGACATGATATTGGAGGTATTGTGTGTGGTACAAACAGGTTTCCCATAATAGAGTATGCTGCTGGCCAGACTGATTGGTGGAAAAGTTGGAATGTGAAGTTATGGACAGGAGACATACAACGTTACTACCCTATGCCATGAGGTATCGTTCCTTTACTTTCTAAATGGGTGAAATATTAGATGTTGAGTAAGACAGCATTCTCTTCTAATTGAAATAAATTTGAGAAAAGTTAATAAGGAAAAGAAAACAATAATTAAATTATCTACTAAATTTCTATGCATCATACATAAAAACAACAACCACAACAACAAATAGATAAAAATAAAATAGACAACAACAACAAAAACAAAAGGCTGAGTTGTAGCTCTCTAGTTTTCCATGCATGAGTATCAGTTTTATAGGAGAAAATGGTGAATAAACTGACAAAAAAAAACAGAAACATGTAGTAATGTGGGTATTCAAAATTATATTTATTTTAATCTTTAAAAGTAAAATATGTGGATCTTGAATTTTCTACTTTCTTTATTTCATTGCTTAATTTTTAAGAGTAAAATACATATTTTAAAATTCTGTCTTTTGCCAAATTGTCATTCATTTGTATTTTGATGTTGTTGTTGTTTGTATTTTAGAGTTCTTTGTTTTTAAATTTACATATGGCCTTCCATTTTTTTTTTTTTTTTGTATATTACTGATTCAGTTTTATTTCTCTCTCAAAAGTTCCGACATGAAGGGTACTGTGTGTTTTATTTATACATTAAAATACAGCAATAAAAAGTCAGATAACTGAACATATATTTATCAGTTTCCATAGACACTATGATGGTATATAGTAAATAAATTAATTAAATAAGCATTAAGAATAAAATTAAAAGAAGGATAATAATGTTGTACTATACTGCTATTGCATTTAATTTTATTTCTTTTTACTTTCACATACAAAAACATAATTGTATTAGTGTTAAGAAATGATTTGTGTGTAAGATTTGAAATTTTCTTTGTATCTCTAATCTTGTAACCAAGATAGGAATTAGCAAACCTAAATTAGGGAAGCATACATGACACCATTAATTTTTTTAAAAAAAATGCCAGCTAAATGAAATTTAATCCTTTTTAATTAAAACAAGTCTGAAATAATAAAATAGTGAATGATTTGCATTTGCAGATATTTAGCTTATTTGAAGAGAATTAATTGTATTAGCCCACCCAAAATCCAGAGTTTAAGGATGATTTCAAATTTAACTGAATATAGATTAAATATTCGGTGAAAGCAAACTGTCATGCACTACTTTTCTTACATATTTCTAATAAGAAAAAAAAAAGTTTAAATAATTAATTTTAAGACTGTCAAATTAATCAAAATTTTAAGAAAGGTTAAAATGCATAGTTTACAATAATTTAAATAAAATGTTGAAGATGGATTTTGTTTTTCTTTATCTTTCTTTCATATCCAGAAACTGACTGGCATCAGTAAATAGGCTACCAAAGAAGAAAATAACTTAAATTTCATCTTCATTCTCCAAAGGTTCACTGATTATCACATTCGAGAAACCATGAATTGAATTCTTTTTTTAAAGAGCTTCACTATGAAAGCCACCGACTGTTGATATTAAAATAGAGTTAAAAGGAACAAAGGAATGTTTACTAAGCTTACAAAACAATGATTTAATTGGGTTGGTTAAACATAGTGCAGGAACTTTGGTTAGTAAAATATATATAAATATTGTTATACAAATTTTTAATTGAAAAAAAGTGTAGAATTTGAAATATTTTGTTTACCAATATGTAAAATGACTAACACCTGCAGTAGATCAGAAGGAATCAACTCTAAAATGTATAATAATAATAATAATAATAATAATATAATAATAATAATAATAATAATAATAATAATAATAATAATAATAATAGAGATTCTTTACTTACAGTATTTGGTATTAATATCTATTTTATTGATACTTTTCAAACTAAATGTGAATCTTGCTTAGTTACCGTAACACCCGAAGATGATGTGGCGTTTTCTTGTTTTGTTCTCTTTCGTACAGAAATCGTCAAGATAACCAAAAATTACTTCAATGGTAAAAACTCTGGTAAACGTGTGATCACCTTTAAAAAATCTCTGTGTTAGCATAAAATAAGTAAATAAATACAACTTGGAATGGATTTGACATAAAGAGGATTAAAATATTAAGGCTTCTGAAAAAAGATAAACTATAAAAATTAAAGTAAAAACAGAAAAAAAAAGCTTTATTTTTAAATGATGTTGCTATCAGGAGTTTGTAGTAAGATGTCTTGAATAGTTAGGTGAGGTTCTGTGATATACTGCCTCCCTCTTTCGGTCTTTGGGGTCTGTCTTATTGAAATCTGGCTTGAAACAGTAATTTTTCAAATCTTTGCTATTAGCATACACTAGGTTTTACTTTTACTATAAATACAAGGGGCTCTACTTTCCTCCTCATCTATTTCTTGTTGTTGTTTTTTTTACATCTTTGTCCATGAGATAATAACTGCTACAAATTACTTGCTTTTTAGCAGTAAATATTTTACCAAAAAAGAAGGAACAAATTTAGTGTTCTTAGAAACAAGTTCATTGTTGAAAAATTGGAAATTATTTTATAAAATTACCTATAAAATCCATTTATAAAAATAGAACCACTTCATAATTTTAGATTCTTGACACATTTTAAATATTTATAAAAGCTAAAAAAATAAATGTGTACAGTAATAGGTTATCTGAGATTTTTCTATTAATATTGTAATTATGATCTTTCATTTTATTTAACAAAATGAAAGAGATGTTAACTATTTGTAAAAATGGTTTTTTAATTAGTCTAATACATTTAGAAGTTCTGTACTCTTAGATATCTGCTTGAAAATAAACCATGCACTTGTAAAATTTTTAAAAAAAATGTGCTGCTAATTTATGTTAGTGTTCGTATGGAGATAAACCTGGGAATAGTTTGTTTCTGAGGACCAGCAAATGTGTTTCTTGTAAGTAGATTCATTAAAAATAGGAAGTGATTTGTCGAAATTAGTTTGGTGCACTGGAATATACAAGCTTATTTATATTTAGAAAAAGAGGCCACATCTATCTATTTGTGGAAGAATGGCTTGATGCTTTTACTGTGTAATTAGATATTTGTATTATATTTTATGCATTCCAACTTCCTCTCTATTTAATTGTTTTTAAAAACTTGTCTATTTATTTACTTTTTGAAAGGAAACAGGAATTTGTGTTGAATTTTGTTTAAACAAGTAGATAGTGTTATACATTATCTTTGTTTTCACAGAGCAGCAGCTGAACAGATAAAGTCGTGCGTAGATCTTTTTTTCCATGATTTAACATGCAGAAGGCAGGGTGGAAATACATTTTAAACCTTGTTTCTTTTTCATATAATTATAAGGAATATTTCATCTAATATATATATAAAATAAGTAGATTTGGGTTTTGTTCTTAAATATTTCTTTATTCACTAGCAAAATATGGTTTTCTCACTGTTATTGGCAACTTATGCATTGATTAATTACCCTTATACCTCATGTGAACAGTGTGAGCTTAGTTTCTTCGTTTGAAAGATTCTTATTTTAATGTAATATGTTCACATACTCAGTATTGTTCTTGCTGATTTTGTAAACCACCCTTTTTTCTATACTGTCCAGCTGATTGATGAATAAAATTTTTTTTAAATATTGCAAAAGTTAAAATATTTATTCAGAATTTATTTGGAAAATAGACATGAACAAAAACACCTGGAGATGCTTACAACTTGAAATACATCAATTTCTTTCTTAAACATTTTCAAAAAGGCATCTGAGCTGTTTATTATTATTATTATATTATTATTATTATTATTATTATTATTATTATTATTATCCAGCATGTCAAATGATTATGTATATTATTATGTTATGCATTGAATGATAGCGTTTAGTAAGTAATTAGTTTCTAGAAGGTACAGTAGCTCAGAACTTGTTCATGTAATGAGTAAAAAACATTTGATATTTTCATATATTATCTCCATGAACTTTAGCTGAAATATAAATATTCTCTGGTGGAGAAGTGTTTTTTCTGGTTAATAAAGCAATGAAAATACTAAGTTTATGTGTGTGTCTAACAGTTTTCTTTCTTTTTAATAGGACATTTTTTCTGTTTTATTTGCGGAATGCATTCTACTTCTGGATAGTAGAGTGAAGTAGATGAAAACTTTGATGTGAAATGAGCAAATAGTGCAACTACAAACATTTTAAAGTTTAATTGCGCTGTTACATTTGAATTCGAATAGTAAATACCTTTATTTTGTATGATGACTAAAGAGAGCCTCACTGGGAACTAATTATAACTAGATGGACCTGTAAAGTTATTGAATACTTTTCTTTTTTTAAGAATTGATAATGTTTTAAAGTTTTTCAGCAATTAGTGATACAAGGAAATGATGAGGTTTTGAACAAAACTAATAAAGAAAAGCCAGGTCTCAATAATCAGTGGGACACCGACGTTTTTACACTGCTGTACCTGCTTACAATCTGATAACAACCAGGCTATTGAATAGAAAAATGGATTTACAATTGATGAGAGTATCTGCAGCACTTTTTTTTATAAAGTATGAAATTTCAATGTTTTTTTTTAGTCTTAAAAGCAATTCTGCATGTGTAAGAAGCAATAAAAAATGTTTGTACATATTGATTGGGGCCTGAAAGACTGTTCATTATTATCTTATCTCTTATGAAGTAGAGGTTCTTTGATGAGGATCTTAAATGGATGTACTAGAAAATAGCAAAATTAAAAAGATGTTAACTTCAAGCATAAAGAACATAGAAATAAGAGAACATGATCAGTAGGAAAGTATCTGTGAGATTTTTATTTTGTCAGCAAACGTATTTTTTATGTTTGACCATCAAAGACAGCAGTTGTATTGTAAAAATGGCTACCTACAAGTTGGCAATCTTTGCAAAATGGTGGCTAGAATAGGAGAGAAGGAAAATATTTTTTTAAAATCTTAACCTCATCCAAGAGTTAAATCCTGTCCTAAGTTTGGTTTTCTAAAGACTGACTTCGTATCCATCTAAGTAAGTTGTGTGACTGTTAACTAAAGCATTAGGGTATATCTGGTGCTGCATTTTATATCCATCTTGCCATAGGCAGCCAAGTTGTATTCAGAATATGATTTTTTACAAGCCAAAAAATGTATGACTCAAAGTCATTGTCTATTAAATGATTAGCAGAAAAACAAAATTAGAAGCAGAATTTAGATTGACTATCTCATTTAGTTTTAAAGAATAGCAGACAAATTTGAATAAAAGGTGTAATATAAAGTGACCAGTAAAATATTCACTTTCATTTTTGTTTTATTTGGATCTAATTATTGTAAAATAGAAAATTATAAATTTTTATTCTATAAGAAAAACAAACAAAACGAAATATACTTCACTTTTGATGAGTAGTTCATAGTCTGCTACAGTTTAATTGATGCATTTTCAGGTTATCTAAAAGTTTAAATAAACTATATTATTAATTTTTAGCAATTATTTTGTAATGGTAGTTCTTAAATATTCAAATTTAATTGACTAATGACCTGTATTTCACACTTTCCCAAAGCATTTTTTATCACTTTATTGTAATGCTGTTCTTCTTAAATTAGAATAAGCAGAGAGTATTTGTGTAGCTGATGTGTGTGTGGTGGTCTTTGTTTTTACAACATAAACTGTAAATTAGTAAAAGTTGTGCAGCATTTATTTGAATTTTTCAAATGGTGTATATAGATATAACAAACAACTATAGAACAATGTGACAGCAAGTGAAAGAAAGCACCAAAAAATAAAACATTTTTTTTAGTATATATAATATAAGTTTAAGAAATGTTTTTATTTATTCATAATAAATTTGTCAGATTTTGATGAATGGCTGTTATATTCATTCCCCATTTTTTCTTTTTGTTTACTTGAATTTTTTAATGGGCTGATCATTTGTTTAGAAATCAGATTTTTGTTTGATGTAAGGTGTGAACCTTTACTGCTTGCTTGCCAGATGTTCAAATCACCTGCTGCTGTACCCTGACAGCCTGCATATACACACACGCAGGTCTGTCACCCGCTGCTGTACCCTGACAACCTGCATACACACACACGCAGGTCTGTTACTTGCTGCTGTACCCTGACAGCCTGCATATACACACACGCAGGTCTGTTACCTGCTGCTGTACCCTGACAGCCTGCATATACACACACGCAGGTCTGTTACCTGCTGCTGTACCCTGACAGCCTGCATATACACACACGCAGGTCTGTTACCTGCTGCTGTACCCTGACCGCCTGCATATACACACACGCAGGTCTGTTACCTGCTGCTGTACCCTGACAGCCTGCATATACATACACGCAGGTCTGTTACCTGCTGCTGTACCCTGACAGCCTGCATATACACACACGCAGGTCTGTTACCTGCTGCTGTACCCTGACAGCCTGCATATACATACACGCAGGTCTGTTACCTGCTGCTGTACCCTGACAGCCTGCATATACACACATGCTAGTTAAAAGCACCCATTAAAAAATGTTCAAGTTCCTATATTTGTCTTAAATTTGACTTAAAGTTTCATAAAGTAATGTAACTCATAATCTCTATATATCTACATTTATAGTTATAATAAATAGTGTTTCTCTCTTTAAAAGTAATTCTTTATTTTTTATTACTGCAAATCCCATACTTCACATTGTTGTTTCTTAATACTCCATATTAATGCATTTTATTGGAATCTCATAAAGATCCAAAACAATGTTTTATTGTCCAAGAGAAAATTCTGCAGTAAATAAGTGTAAAAGAATATATGTTTTGTTTATTTTATTTTAAAATTATTATAAGCAGCATTAATTTATTAATATTTTAGTACTTAAAAAAGTTATATGTATTGTTGTATGTTGTATGTTGTTTTTATAATGCAGATATATGAATGTAGATAGTTACCCTAAATATGATTAAAGTGGGTAATAAGCAAATAGTTACATAGAGCATGAATGCAGTAGGAGTGTGCATTACTAAGTCCTTAGGAATAATAATAATAATAATAATAATAATAATAATAATAATAATAATGTTTTTATTCTCATATTCTGAGTTGATTTTTTTTTTAAGTTTAGAAAAATTTTTATTTTTGGAAAAAGTAACTGTAGTTGTATGCTAATTTAATTTAAGGAAATAAAATTAATCAAGACAGTCTGCAATCATTAAATGAACAAGTAAATAAATTTCAGTAAATCTATTTCTGAAATAGTAACTTCATTTATTTAATTATTGTATATTGTAACTAAAGTGAACTACTATAAGTAGGTTATATTTAATCTATACATATTTATAATATAATGAAAAATGTAATTGTGTTGTATTCAACATACCTTAGTCAGAAACAGATTAAACTACTAATTTTTTAGCCACTGGAAAGCTAAATGTTCCAACTGGGCAAGTACTGACATTAATGGGCACTACTCAGACAAAAATGATGAGTGATCTCCATATTTAGGTATTATTTCTCAGATGTCACTCTTATGGCATATTTTAAAATATAGAATTTTAATTTATCAAACTAACTATGATTTTTTTGAAGTATAATTATAAATTTTTGCTTCTAAATGTGTTATTATAGTGGAATAAGCTGCCCTATAATTTGTGAATTAATAATCTGCCCTCTCATGCAAACATTTTTGTTAGTTTCTTGCTAGACTTTTCTGTCCTTCCTATAACCCTGACCTGACTCTTTTGTCAGGGTTTTGTGTGAAATCAGCCTGGCCCATCCATGCTTAAATGCTGTTTTGACTTCAGGACACTGTTATGATTTTATTGAAGCTCTCTATACAGCATCTTGTTGGCCAGAACAGTAGTCTAATTAAACATTTTGTCTCTGCTTTGACTGACTTGGCATCTTTGTTTGCTGGAATCACTGTTCCACCTAGTCATTTACATTTTCATGACTTTCTTGGCTCTGTGCTCTTTCCAGAACACAGGGATTTACTAGCAACAGCTTCTACAGATAATTGAAATATTAATACTTTACATTTAATTTTGATTATTACTCTTCACAAAAAAGTTAAGCATCAGCCATTTCTAAGTTTGTAGTGCTTGTATTATACATTGTTCATATGTGTTTATTTTCTGGTTGAGGAGGACCTGAATAGTGATATAAACTCAGCATAAAAAATATATGATATTACTTGAAGCTAAGTTAAACTGTTGAATAAAAACAAAATTTCTGTCTAAAACAAGCATGCAAAATGATAACTATGGCAATCTGAAAATGATCACAGACAAACTGGCATTGACTAAAAGCCTTTAATAATAATGTGCAACCATCAAATACCCAGTACAAATCTTGGTATCAATCAAATCAAACAATCCAGCTGTTGTTGTGGAATGTTGCACCATTCTTCAGCCAGGACCATTTCCAGATGACTGTGACAGACTTGACAATCACAAAGTTGTCTCACTAGAATGTTCCACCCTTATTTGAATTTAAATCTGGAGATTCTGCAGATCTCACCATGCAAATAAAACTAGAGTGTAGCATTAACAGCATGTGCAGGATGTGGACAGGAGTCATTGTTCATAAAGATGAGGTATTTCCATTTGGGAAGATAGATGACTGCAAGCATAATGCTCTCCTGCATCTGCCACCTCTTCTAATGCTGGCAAGATCAGTTCTTTAGCTAACTTGAGTGCTAGGCCATACCAGAAGAAGATTTCCATCATTGATGACTGGACATAAACTAGACTTGTTGGTTTAAAAAACACAGCACCAGTTCAACCTCTAGTTGTGATGCTGTTTCCCGTTGCATGCATAGTTGTTGATGATGCCATGTTAAAGAGATACATAGCAGTGGTATTCTGGACAACATGACCTAGCATGAGCCTATGTCAAAATGGTATTGCTGTTTGCTTTTTAGAGATTACTTTGGAGAGATATTACTTTGAAAAACAATTTCTGGTAAGAGTGACAAGATAACAATCCTCACTGCGGGTGAGAACCTGGTCAAAGCCTTCCCAAGAACTAGCCAACTACCTCATTTTGTTATAAATGATCACTAGGCATTCATTCCTAAAGTGATTTAAACCATTTGCATCAGGCCAGTTTATAGAGGAAATGCACATAGGGGGGTTTATGCAAAGAAGTATGCAAATTAAGAGGGAAAAGTGTATGCAAGTTTCTCAGGTTGCTCAGTTCCAGAGAATATTACCATTAGCATTTTATATATGCAATGCCATATTTGGGTGTCTTCCTCAATATGCAGGTCCTTTTCAGCCAGAAAATAAACACGTTTGAACAATTTACTACACAGGCACTGCAGGGTTGGAAGTATTTGTTGGTTACTTTTCGGAGAGACTAAAGTAAAAGTGATGTTGAAACTAACTAGTTTAACTTATTGTTTATGATTACCTCTATCATTTTCATGATTAATTTGTATATAAATATTCATGTCTACAAAGAATCTTTGTTTTAAAAAAAGTTCTACATAGAAAATTAATTTTTATCTATTTACTAATGAAAATCAGAAAAATAAATCACTCGACTCTTATGATAGTTTAAAAGATACAAAATTGTTTAGAAATTAATTGTTATTTTTGAAAGGAAAGCCTAATAATATTGGTTACAGCTAATACATCAGAATCTTTTTAAAAGTTTGTTTGATAGAAAAGACAGCTTTCTATTAAATAAAATAACTATGTTGGATATTGAAAGTGTGTATGATAACCTATAAACTAAAGTTGTATCAACTTTTAGCAGAAAGCATCAAGATTGCATAACTAGAACAACTAAACAAGCACCAGACTGTCACGTTAGGTGTGCTGGGAAACAACTAAACAAGGACCTGGCTGTCACGTTAGGTGTACTGGGAAACAACTAAACAAGGACCTGGCTGTCACGTTAGGTGTGCTGGGAAACAACTAAACAAGGACCAGACTGTCACGTTAGGTGTGCTGGGAAACAACTAAACAAGGACCAGACTGTCACGTTAGGTGTGCTGGGAAACAACTAAAGCACCAGACTGTCATGTTAGGTGTGCTTGGAAACAACTAAACAAGCACCAGACTGTCATGTTAGATGTGCTTGGAAACAACTAAACAAGGACCTGGCTGTCACGTTAGGTGTGCTTGGAAACAACTAAACAAGCACCAGACTGTCACATTAGGTGTGCTGGGAAACAACTAAACAAGGACCTGGCTGTCATGTTAGATGTGCTGGGAAACAACTAAACAAGGACCTGGCTGTCACATTAGGTGTGCTGGGAAACAACTATACAAGGACCTGGCCGTCACGTTAGGTGTGCTTGGAAACAACTAAACAAGCACCAGACTGTCACGTTAGGTGTGCTTGGAAACAACTAAACAAGGACCAGGCTGTCATGTTAGATGTGCTGGGAAACAACTAAAGCACCAGACTGTCACGTTAGGTGTGCTGGGAAACAACTAAACAAGGACCAGACTGTCATGTTAGATGTGCTGAAAAACAACTAAACAAGGACCTGGCTGTTACCTTAGGTGTGCTGAATAACAACTAAGTAAGCACCAGACTGTCATCTTAGGGGTATTGGGTAGAGATGTTCCTGGAGATTGATTTAAAACTGTTATACCTCAGCATCAAAGCTGCTAGTTACAACTATGACATCTGCAGAATTGCTAATTAACACTCAGTTTATCAGTGATGTCAAACATACATCCAGTCACTATCATAAAGTTGGTGAAATCAGAAAAGAAAAATTGTAGGAGGCTGTAAGGGAAACAAGAGCTAGTTGTTAAAGGAGTAAGTTTTTATAGCACCAGTAATTCCTAATCGAATCTATTGTGAGACCATAATCAACATTGTGTGCTTTGTCTTGCGACCAAAGTTCAAAACACATGACAATGATTATAACTTGCCTATACATTTACTTAGGAATTACTTGTGCTGTAATAACTAGCCTTGGTCTTCCTTACAATGGAAT
Source organism: Nautilus pompilius (assembly GCA_018389105.1). Taxonomy (NCBI): domain Eukaryota; kingdom Metazoa; phylum Mollusca; class Cephalopoda; order Nautilida; family Nautilidae; genus Nautilus; species Nautilus pompilius. Next base: position 609,062 of record JACATO010000626.1, on the reverse strand, counting down.
AATTCAAATTAAATGACAATACTGCATGTAAGCAACATGCACAGACAATGCTTAATATCACAAATCTTAGATAATGTAATGTCTTTCACATTATTCAGTTTGTCTTTTGCTGATTAGCAGGTTCTGTATGTAACTATTCACATGAACAGCTTCTTTACTAATGCATCAGCAGCACAACAGATTTAGCAGTGGCATGGTGATGTTATGAGCCTTTTGTGAACACTAAATCAACTAGTGGTTTTGAACCAGGAATTTGATACTGACTTCTCAGCAGTATTTCGATAATATTTTGTGCCCAGATTTTATTTTTCTTGGACTAGCACACACATGGTCAATCTGTGGCCTTTGGCAGTTCTGAACAGCAGTCCAGATGCTCTTTGGCAACATGCCATCTTGTCTCTATTGGTAGTGCAAATATCACTACCATCTTACATTGGCTATCAAATGATTTTAAGGATAAAAACTCAATGGGTATTGAATTATTATGCACATAGCAGCATGTTGGAAGTTGTGATGACTTATGTGAACTGACAACAGAAAGCCAAATGCTATGCAGTCACATAATGGTTCAAATGGACTAAGGTAATGTGAACTGACAATTGAAAAATCAGATATTGAGCAGTATTCAATGGTGATTTTTGCTAACCAGTAACTAGAAGCCATATGGTTCTTGCATCTGGAACCTTTTCTTACTGAAGAATCATTATACTCAAAGTCCAGTATTATTGGTCAACATAACATCAGATACAAGAAGTCCATAAGCTATTTGAAAGCCATAATAGCAGTCAACATCATCTGCTCAGTGCTACTTTACCTGGCTGTTGTACATGTTTTTTATTTGAGTTCTTCATTCCATAGTGATGATTTTTATTTATGACTTTTGGAAAAAAAGGAATGCTCCAAAAAGACAAAAGAGATCAGCAAATGCGAAAAGTTTACCAAGGACAACAATGAAGGATTTCTTCTTGAAAGTAGGTAAACAAAATCTGTACTGCATTTGCCATGAAAGTGTGGCTGTCTTCAAGGAGTACATTTTGAGTCACTATTGTAATTCCAAGCATAGATACTATTGCATTAAATTGTCAGCTAATGAAAGAAAATAAGAGATCTCAGGATCTCTTGGTTCAGTTACAGAAATAGCAGAATGTGTCCAGTAAGCAAAACACTGCAACAAAGGCAAGCTTTTCGTTTACACAATCATGAAGCACAACCCATTTTCAGATGGTGAGTTCATAAAGTAATGCATGATTGGTGTAGCTGACATAATTTCCTTTGAGCACAAAAAGAAATTTAAAGTCTTTAGTTTGTCCAGGAAAATAATAGTGCATCATATCAAAACGACTGATAGAGACTTGACAATGCAGTTAAATAACAAAGCCAAGTTATTCAAGTGTTACTCATTGGTGATGGATAATAGCCAATACATCAGAAACACAGATCAACTACTTGTTTTCATAAAAAGATATCACTGATCAGTTTTAAATCACTGAAGAATTTCTATCTATGGAATCTATGAAGGATACAAAAACAGGACAAGATTTGTTTGATTGATTAGAGAACTGCATCAAAAGAGACAATTTAATTTGCAAAAAGTTAGCTAGTGTCACGATGGATAAGTTTTTCAACCTAACAGGTAAAAACACTGGACTTTGAAGAAAAAGTCAGAAAGATTGACTTGGATCAAAAAGTAATATATCTTCATTGCATCATCCAGTAGAAGGTGCTTTGTAAAGCTTTATGGACTTGAATCATGTGGTGAGCACAACCATCAAGCTTGTTAATTTTATTCTAGCTAGGGAGTTAGATCACTGATAGTTCATTGCCCTGCTTTAAAACACTGATGTGACCACACATGTTTTGTACCACACCAGTCTCAATTTACATAGTTTAAGAAGAGTGATAAAGAGAGTGGGAGCATAAGAAATCAATCAACATGTTCTGAGGAATGAAAAGAATAAATGAAGATTTTTCACAGCTCAAATATGCAGTTTGTTTTTTTTTTTTACTTTGCTTTTACCATAGATATTATAAGGCATTTAAATTACTTGCACAGCAACTTTTCACAACAGAATGCTGCTCCACTGTGACTCAGCAAGATGCTGAATAAATTAAATAAGGTGTTTTTCCCATTGGTTTGCTGACTTTAAGAAACAAACTTTTCTAGCCTGCAAAAATCTCACTGATGAACATCTAAGAGCAGTACTGAATTATATTCACATCAGAACTGACACAAGTTTGGAAACTTATAAAAAAAAGACTGCATACTTGGATGTTGGTATCGAGAGTCTTATTTTTTTTTCTTTTTTAGAGAGAAATACAAAAAAGCAGCAACAGGTACAAACTTTTATGCCTTTTGTTTTCATGACCCAGTCTGCGCCAATAATTGTAATATAACTTTTAAAATACTGAAATGTTCAAATAAATTATTTGTACATAATCCATTTTTTAATATTACATACAACTCTTCAGATCCTAAGCTGGGAGAATGGAGGCAGTGCACTATTTCACATGCCTGCTCAGCCAGCTATACTGATTGTGGAGAATATCTCACACAGGAATCTCATGACCAAAGACTTTATACTTGAGTCAGTACTTTCATAGAAAGACATGAAAAATGATCAACTGTATTTCATAGATGTTTAATTGTTCAAACTCTATTTTCTGCCTACTTTTACATGTTTGTATTTTGCTTCTTACATTATAGCCAAAATAGTAACTAATCTAATTTTAAAGAATGTGAGTTGCAAAAGGTTTCATGACAAAGAAAAAGAATAAATTGTGATACATGACAGAGGGCAGATGAGGAATATTTTTCATTCTTCATGGATGAGTATCTGTGGCAGAGCCCAATGCATTTTGAAAATATCATAGGGTATACATACTTTCAACAGCATTCCTTTCAGATGAAATTATTTATTTTATTTTAAATTAATCTTCTTTTTACTTCTATGGAATGGTATATTTCCAGATATTATAATTCCAAAAAATGACAATACTTTTATTGCCAATCTTAATCTTACCAAATAATTATCAATTTAAAAAAAAAAAATTGGAGCCCACTATCAGCTGAATATTTTCTACTTCATTTGGATTTAGATAATATGTATTTACTAATCTCAAAAGGAAGTAGTTTTCTTTGTCCAGATTTCTAAATTCAAAAAAAAAAAAACAAAATTGTTTTTAACCTTTATTTATAGATAAAAACGTGCCCTGCAATCTTTTCAAAATGTGCATTTTTTTACCCATTACAACAGAAATAATTTTAAAAAATTCGAATTTTACATATCTATACTAGAAAGATGATGAAAATATTACTGAGAATCTACCAATGTAAATTAGTAAAATTAAACTTTTTTAAAACAATGTTTTGACTGAAGGTTCCATACAATGTACATTTTCTAAATATTTGCTTTGATTGTGATTTTTTTCTTTTTTGATGAAGCTGTGTTTCTAATAACTTTATTGTATTTATACAGGAAAGAAATGTTCATTTTTGGATATGTAGTTATGGTTATCAAGAACTCGGTTTTAGTCTTGAAAAAGCTTCGCACTTTCTGTATTGTTTCGCTCTACTTTAAGGATGGGGGGGGAGAAATATCAGCCATCAATTTGTAACAATTGTAATTTGAATTTATTATTAATTAGAAATGCCCTTTCTTTTCAAAAATTTTTATTATTATTATTTACTATTAATTAATCTTTAAAATCTGGATCCTGGTATTTAATATTAATAATGTCATGAGAAATTTATCTTTTTACGCAAGCTGCTAATCTAACAAACACATAACGTATTCCTTATGCACTCAGATCTTTAGTTAATAGTTGTCTATATGTATATAAGTGAGACTATTTTCTATTGTGAAATAAAAAATAGTTGTTTACCAAGACATTACAAATTACTAAAACTGGAAAATGCAACTGCAGGACTTAGAATTGATAGTAACGGCTAACAAAGTTATAGTTTTTCTACCAACAAAAATTAAGTTAAAAAAATATGCTTCTGGCAGTAACATTTTAGGTAAATTTTATTTTAAATATTTGAAAATAATTGTTTACTCGTGTTTATTAAATGTATTTGAAGTTAGCAGTATCATATTATTTTAATATAGCATTTGTTTCAGGTAATCGTCTCATAAATGCAGCAGAAGATGGTTTTGAGCCACTGGAGAATAGTGATCACAGACTTCCTTAAATAAGCATCAACAAATACTAAATTTTAAGAATGGTAATTGCAAATGTTTGAGTGAATTTATAATTAAAGTTTATTAAAAAACTTATATCAAGATTATTGTGATTATACAGTCATCATTAAATGAGAGATGTATTAAATTCATTTTACAATAACCTTTTAGCAATCATATTAGTAAACTGGAATGGATAGCTGCTATTAGGGTAAGCGTCCCTTAAATCGTATAAAATTAGCTGGGTGGTGAGTGGTGGACTGCTAAGGTTGAGCAGCTCGATTTAGCATACGTCTCTGGCAGGTTTCTTCTCTCTCTCGTTCATCAGCTGGTCATATGAATTTTCTTCTGGGGTTCTAGTAAGGATTTTCCACAAAAGGCATACAGCTAACCTCTGTTTGGATTAGGAAACTGAAACCAGTGGGTTTCCTCTGATGAATGAATGCCTTATGTGCAGACATCAAATTGCAGGTTTAAAGAAGATAAAAGAAAAGGCTGAACAATCTAATTAATGAGGGAAATTAACCTAAAGAAAATTTTTAAAAAAAAAGGTTTTCATTAAAGAAATTATAAATGCAAAAATGAATTTTGAAAAAAAATTTGCTTGTAGTATAAAAATTATTTAAATTGTTTTATTTGTTCATTAACTCCAACATAAAGAAAACTGATAAAATTTAACTAATTAAAAATCACATTCATGTATGAAAATTTCATGATATTAAGAATTTAAATTAATATTTTGGTATTTTTGCTCAAAAGAGAGCTTTCATTATAACAGTTGCTTTATAACTTGTCTAAAAACAAATTTATTGTCATCATTTCTCTCAGCAATGGACCCAATATTATGCTTCTTGATAAAAAATAGATTTTAAAAGTGTGACATTTTCTGTGATGCAGGTGCACTCTTTGAAACTGTATCCCGCACCTCTCAGCATGTGCTGGTCTCAAACATTTCAAACCACATGGAGTCAACCAGGCATGCAGAAGCCTGAGATAGTGCGAGTGGGTTAAATTAGTTTGAACCATCTTCACTTAGCAGGTACTACTCTCATATTGTGAGAAATAGCAACCATTATCAAATACAATGTGAAATGAAAATTCCATATTCTCTCCAATGGAAATACATATTAAAATATTCAGGAATCTATTTGAACCAATGTCAACTGCCTTGAAAGGTGTCTAAAAGATATTTTATTAAATATGAAACTGACTGTCATTTCTGGAAGTATTTACAAAAAAGACAAGATACATGAAATCACAACATGCTGTCCTTTGTGGACTATCTAAGGTTTATGATACTGGTTGCCCAGTTAGCCCATTTGTTTAAACATTTGGCAATCATAATCTGTCAACATTTCTTGTAGAAATGTTTAAAAAAGCTATTTCAATAAACAAATATAGCAATAAAGATGGCTTTGATTTAATTTGAATAGTTCAAACCAAAAAAAAATTTTCTAAATAAAAAAGCTTTATTGTTACATCATTTTTTACAAATGTTTCTTTGACTTACACCATTTATGTTTGTTTTTAAAAGCTTCGTTGTCATAGCAATCATATTCCTCCATTAATACCAGAAAATACATTCAGAATGTTCTTTATACTAGCAACCACAAGTTTATTTATTATTTTTTTAGATCAGCTATGCGTAAACCTAAATAGCATAGCAATGAGATCATGATCAGTACCTCCTCTTGTCAAGATTTTTTTAGGATTTGTAAAAGATATATTTTCTGTACAACTATCACTTAGCAGAATTTTATTCAAATTATTTTGACTCTCATTTTATTGTGATCCTGTCAGATGGTGACGGTTAAACAAATGGCATACTAATCTCAGTTTTACTAGGGTCACAAAAACTGAGAGTAAGCTTTCATCTCTAGCTAGTTTGTGTATCAAGGATGAAATAGGTAGTGTGGATATTAATTTATATAAAAGATCTATCTTTACTGGCCTGCTGTAAAATAATCTAATCTGTTTTCCTTTCTTTTAAAAAGAATCTTGTTTCCATTTTGATTATTTTAGAACTTTGATCCCTTGTATTATATTTGATCATTAATGCTACACAGAGTAAAACATTTGGAACGTTTTAGTTCTGTGTCTTTCATGTAGAAGTTTATATGTTCAATTGTTTATAATAAAAATAATATCTCCTAATACAAAATCCAGGTTGTTTTTTATCTTCCTCCACTGCAGCACTATGTACATTTTTTCTACACTCAAATAGATCTCTATGTCTGATTTCACATGGGTTGGCTGACATACTACTTCAAAACTTTAAGAGTACATTATTCCCATACCTGTAAGCAAAGGATGCTGCTACCCATGGTCATTGTCAGAAAGCTAGAAACAACTTTTGAATCATTTATGTTGTAAGTCATATTTTTGTATTCTGTTTATTATTTTATCCATACAGATTTGTTTGCTTCTCTATTAAGTAATTTATACTTTGGATAGAGCATAATGTAAGTTAGTAATACACTAGTGGCAATAGCATATTATTTGATGATGCAATTTCATGAATGTACATGTTCATTTTTTTGTAAACTCGGGTAAATGTTATCGTGTCTGCTCAAATATTTGAAATTAACTTTATAATAGTAACAAAATTATTACTTTTTTATTACAAATTAAGAAAATTTGAACTGCATATATTTTTGTTATAGCAAATGTAAAACGTTTGTAAGCTATACGAGGATGGTCTAAAAGTTAGACCACCAGTCTCTCCCACTGAGACGATTAGTATCTTGTGTGGGGTATGTAGTTGTGTCAGGAAAACATTTGCACAGACATTATAAAAAGCTGCATTGAGAATCTCACTATGTTGGATTGGAAATAAATGTTTATATTTAAAGGGGTACTCTTCAATTTTATTTCAAAGTCCTGATATAAATTCTTTGTGCAGAAAAATGACACCTCCACGTTCTCCTCCATGTGTTCATTAAATTCAAAATGCAATGTAAGACCTTGATGAAATAGCACATGGCTTCCAGAAGTGATGCATCAGCTACACCTTGGTAACTGGTCCCACAAGACAAATCCCATTTAAAACCCAATAGTGATGCCAGTCACACGATGGCTTGGTCAAGCTCTGTGCTCAAAGCCACTAGAATCAGGGTTGTTAATTAAAAATACTTAGATGAGAAAAACAGTAAATTTCAGCTGCTTAAAAGGTAGAGAAGACTAAAGCTAGTTGTAATTTCAAATTTAAATGTATAACAATTAAAACATGTAATTGATTAGGAACTTTCTATACACTTAATTAGGAATTACTGATACTGTAACAACTTAGAATTATGACAACTATCATTGGTGGCTACTCCTAATAAAAATTTAGAAATAAATTAAGCAAACTATTTAAAAATTAGAAAAAAAGAAAATTTAGTGTTATGTAAGTTTATAGTCTGTTCATGCTTACAATAAACTGCACAAGTACAGAGTCTATAAAAATGATTTTAATTTTTGAAAAGATTTCAAAATAGATTTTCTAAAATCTTTTCTGTTTTCAAACTTTTAAAGTATACAGAAAGATGAAAAATATTAGATTTATATTTTTTTGCATTTCAGATTTTTGAGATAAGATTTAATAGAGATGTTAGGTATGTGGATAGTAGCATTTACGTTTGATGTAATGATAAATTGACCAACATTTCGGCATGATTTGGAAAGAAAAAAATAATAGGGTAACAGGGAAATAGCATAAATTGCTGGTAATAATATGAACATTTTAAAAATAATGTAGAGAAACATTTGTTTAATCTGCAAAGAATTGGCTAAGCTGATACTGATATAACTCATAGTGGTTTCCTATATTTTTATTATAATAAACTAAACATAATATTATCTTGTAGTAATAGAGGATACTTATTCACAAATTGATTTAATTCACTCTGTTAATTAAAAATAATATATATGTATTTATACACTCTTAATATTGCAGTAATTTTAGTAAATTTTAATTTCTGAATCTTCTGAAATGAATATGAGTGATAGTGTATCTTTCCAGTGACAAAGTCACATTGTTTGGTGGTTGTTGCTTATCAGGTTTTTTGTTAATAATAGTTTATATTGTGGCCTCTGTAACATTAAAATGATGAAAAATAAATTAAGTTTAAAAAATTAATATGTGCTTAGTGTGTCACTGAAAATAAAGCAGCAGAAGTTTCATGACTTAGATTTTAGGATCTTTCACTAGTATTTTATGGAATATGGTTGATGCTGGTCCACTCTATCATGTTATGTCTTTTGCACCTGTAGAAATTTTAGCATTACCATCTTAATGTAATGAGATCCTTAGAGAAGCTGATGCTCTTGTTTCACAATGTTAAGGATTGGAATAAGCTCATGGTGATTAATACTTCATCAGAGACATAAAACCTTGATTTGTTATTGTTGGTGATATATTCTTATTGAGAATTTTGGTAAACAACATGCTTCAAAATGATGGTAAATTAATAACTCCAACTGTTGTCTGTTGAAAAAGATAAGACTAACAATGATGGCCACAACTGTCTTGTGTTGAGAGTCAAATCTTCTCTGGGGATGAATCCTAGGATGTTGGATTTGGTGTTAGATTAGCTTATTGTAACCCTAGCATTTTTTAGCTGATTCTTGACATTTTGTTGGATTGTTTGTGATTAGTGATTCTTTATCAGTAATAGGCCACTTAGCCAGTGTTGGATGTGGTGACTTTCATTTTTGATAATGACACCTAAAACTTTGGTCAGGTGTGTTTTTTAAAGATTGGACAGAGTCAGTTGGCATGAGTTTAGTGGTTATATAACTACTTCTACTGACAATTATTTTTACTAGAAAATTTTTTATTAAAGATTTTGGATTGATATCTTTATTTAAATATCTTACTTTGCACATAAATGAAAGGTTTTGGATTATCATTCTAGGACCTGTTAACAAATGACTTCAGACAGTTGACTATTTTGGTTGGAAAGGTATCTAGATGACACTGACATCTTTAGTTTATAAAGAGTACATTTATCTATGATGATACTAAGTTTTTTGAAAAGTTTATTTGCTTTTTACAGAACCATGAATTCATGAAGAATTTAACTAGATAATACGGCCATTGTTTTACGGCGATCTTTGTGTCGTATTCTTGCTTTGTAAAAGATTATTTAAAGCTCTTTAGATTCAATAAAATAAGTTTTGGAAACTGAGTATGTAGTTGTTTACTTTAGTCTGATAAATTTATTTTTCAATTTTTCATACTTGTTTTTTTTTTCTTTTTTAAAAATTAAACCCACTTTGACCATATTTTTGATTTTCTGTTTTAAAAAATAGACAACTAGAAATAAGCTTAATCAATCTATCATTTTAAACCAAACTGTATGAATTAAGATACAAATTATTAGATTTCTTGGTCTATACACAAAATTTAAAACACGGTATTGTTTAAGTATAATATCTGATATTAAAATTCTGCTTTTAATATTAAATTTGTGATGAATTTGAAAAGGAAGAATGTAATATTTTCAATTAGTACCAGTCTTTCAGCTTTATTTAATGCTGAAATATCTGCACATTAAGTTTCATTATTGTTTTTTATATATATATAAACTTTTTAAGTACAATATTTAATTTAAATTCTATAATTAAAAAAGAAAAGGTCAAATGCTAAAATTCGTATCCACATTTTTTTTTAAAGATTGGTTATTCTTTAAACTCTGATTACTAATGGAGAAGTACTCTGTACATTTTGCCAGCCCCAAAATGACAGGTTATTCTAAACCATGTGATAAGCTTGTCATCCTAGTTGAGGTCATCCAGGTAAAGAAAGGTAGCCTAAGGGCTGTTGACTTAAAGACCCTGCTGAGAGTTCTTTTGATTCGATTTGAGATGAAATCTAAGGGCTTGAAGTAAACTCACTTAAGCAAGATAGCTGTCTGTCACCAGGCCAGATAGTAAGCAGCCAAGACTCATTGAGAACTAAATGGTAACTACAACATTCACTACTTTGGCATATTATCATAATGTTCTGTATATAGATGGTATTTATTAAGCATAACTTTCTTTTCATTATCATCCATTATGATATCCTTTTTATTTATGAGCAGATTTGCATGGAAAAACTAATTTAACTTTTCATAAATATTTAGATTGATGATTTTAATTAAATAGAGTGTTTTACTGCTTTTTAGGCATAAACCAAATATAATAACTGGAAAAGGAAATGCATACTTTTAAAAGTATATTGTTGTACTTTCTGAAATTATAAATTTCAGTTATTGCATTTAAAATCTGGCTCAGATTATTAAATGATAAATAACAAATTTAGTAATTAAGCAGATAAATTTTATTATAGATTAGAATATAAAATCATTTCTTCATTACTCAGATAATTTATTTGCAGGAAAATAGAATGAAACTTAAGTAATAACTTTAAAAAATCTTCACTAATATCCTGAATCAAGGCAACAAATCTAATGATAAAATTTGTCAAAAAGGCTGACAGTTATCATGTTAAATGTTGTATTATTAAAGGACACTCACTCTTTGCTAATTTGATTATATATAATGATAATTTATGCAATTTATATGCTCTTTTCTGGATACAATTCCTATTTATAGTTACAGTATAAAAACTCTGAGAGTTGTTTCCCTTAGATAAGATAGTTGTATTAACATAGTGCTTACCTGTAAACTACCTGCTGTATATATGTGAAATATTGGAAATGTGTGCCAGCTGTTTGCTTTAACAGATTTTATGAATAATTATTGGAAAAAAATTTACTAAATATATTATCAAACTTTTAAGAAATAAGAATAGCTAATCTCTATAATATGAAATATATTTTTGAATGATGGATGTAATTACTAAAAATGTTATTTTTATGCACCTTTTCAAATGCAATACCTAACTTTGAATAAAAACAAAAGATTAAAAACTGTTTAATTAAGTATTTTAGGTAATTTTTCTTGATAATTTGCCATGGCAAACTTGTTTCTTATAAAATATCATTTTCATACACTATTAATCATTATCTTGCCAGGAAGTTGTTTCCATTTTAACCTTAGAGAAAATGTGTATATATATATATATGAATATCAAATTACAAAGTATAGCAACAACAAAAAAAATAAAAAAGAAACAACATTTATTTATAATTTAGTGCTGTTCCATTTAACCAGGATAATCAATGTTAGTTGGAAAAGCTATTCATAATCAAGCACCTGATTATGATCCTCTATATTTATGATTGACACAAACAACCTTTTGAAATAAAATCAGAATAAACCTGTTCTCATATTCAAGAGTTCTGATGAGCAAGTAGCATGTTTTGTATTAGGTTGTTACAAAAGTTCTTTCAGTTTTTTACCACAACAATGAGACTTCATATCGCTGCTGAACATGAAGTTTATTAATCAAAGTTAGTTTCATTACAATCAGTGCACTTGTGCTAACTAGTTACAAGCACTTTTATACCATTTTGTAAAAAATCTGGACTTCTGGAGTCGGTAAACTGTTGGAAGGCAGTTTCCATTGCTGCTTGGTTGGAAAAAGATTTCATGCGGAGGAAGGTGTCGAAGTGTTTGAAGAGGTGGTAGGTAGTCTGTGGGAGAAAGGTCAGGTGAATAGGCTGGGTGAGGGAGAACTTCGTACCCCAAAGTGTTTAGTTTCTGAAGAGTCACTTTTTCAACATGAGGAGTCACAGGACAAGCAGGATTGGGCCGCTCCGATTCACCAATGCTGGACAGCTGTGGTTCGGTGAGTTCAAGATGAACAATATTTAATTCATGACAGTACCTTTCAGCTGTGATAGTTTTGCCAGGTTTCAAAAAGTTATAGTGGATAACACCATTTACAGTCCACCAGACAGTGACCATGACCTTCTTTGGGTGAAGGCTGAGTTTTAGAATGTGGTTAGGTACCTTGTCTCTGTCGAGCCACTGTGCTGATCATTTGCGATTGTCGTAAAGGATCCATTTTTCATCACACGTAACGATTCGGTCAAGAAATGGGTCGCTTTTGTATATTATGACAAGCAAAGGGCAGATCTCCAATCAATGATTTTGTTGTTGTTCATTCAACTCATGAGTCACCCACCCATCAAGCTTTTTCACCTGGCCAATTTCGTCAAGATGCTGGGAAACAGTTGCAGTGATTACATGAAGCTCTCCAGTAATTTCTTGCACTGTTTTTCTTGGATCGGTTTCCACTGAGGCCTTCAGACAGTCATCATCAAAGCTGAAAGGACATCCGCTACCTTCCTTATCATTGAGGCTCAAATCTCCTGACCAAAACTCTGAAAAGCATCTTTGCTCTGTGCGCTCATTTGCTGTTTCCTCGCCCCACACTGGCTTAATGTTACGAGTTGCCTCGCTCGCTTCATGGGCCTAGTTTGAACTTGTGAAGCAAAATGGCACCAAAAAACATTTCCATCCCTGCTTCACTCAGAACCCTGAAACAACCATTTTATGACTTTTACAAAGGTGGGTTTTGCATAATTTATGCCAAAGCACACGCTACAAAACGATATATACCTTATCTACATACACCTTCACAAGCTTGAAAAATATGAACCAAAAATTAAACCGACAAAACTTTTGTAACGACTTAATAGTTTAGTATATAGCTTCTATTTTCTCTTTTGTTTCTTTGAAGCATATTTCAAAAAATTTGTCTAAAAGTAAAAATAAACTACTATAATTGACTATCATTTAGTTTGAATGAATCATTAAGACTATTTTTGATTTGACTAATACTTTGTTTATTGCTTTTACCTTATAAAGTTGACAAAGTTACTTTTTCTACATTTAAAACTTTTGAATTTATGGCATAATAATGAAGCATCTGATGCAATGTGTTATTTTGAGAAAGAAACCAGCTTATCTACCACAGACTTGTAAAACCCCAACTGCCCTCATTATTGCATTCAAGAAATTGAGCAAGTTTGTATTTCTTAAAAAAAAAACTTTAAAAGAAACAATTTACTTGCTGAAAGCAGTGATATAAATGGTTTTCATTGATGTTAAAAGTCACTATCTTTGTATTATCTAAATGATAACTTTGGAGTTTGTTACATTAGAGAATATGAAAACAATTAATTGAAAAAAAATGGTATGAAAATAATTTTGCTTTGCAAGGTGATTCCAAAACAGAGACTGAGTACAGTGGACAGTCAGTGATTTGAGCATAAGATGGTAATCACTGGAGTAGATCTTTGTGACCTGTCAAACAGGGTATGTGTGATCTGAAGAATATAGTGCTGTGTTTCAATAGTGAAGCACTTCTTATCTTGTTGTTAGGAATTACATGGAATTTGCACAAAGCTACAGCATTATTTCCTCAAGGAAGCCAGATTTTTAAAACCCTGGATTTCTGCTACTATGTCATGTTTTGATAGATGAAAGATGTATAAGCATTAGTACAGCCATTTATGTCTCTAGTAAGACTCCAGTTCGGCAACCATGCTGGTATGAATTGCAAAGCAAACAGCAACAATTTCTTTAGTGACTAGTGCTGTCTTCTTCTCTGGTCAGTCAGCAAGAAAACTGACCAATAAAGTATGTATGTACTAGAATGTGCTAACTGAAAAGGTATTGAACTTATGGAAATTTATGTATGCTCAGCTCTTCTGGGCTGGTCATGTTGTTTAGATGGTAATGTAAAGATGCCAAAGCAGGTGCTTTAGAGAGAATAGGGTTAATGGATAAAAGAAAGGCACACAATGGCATATTTAACACACATTGAAGCAGTGTGAGCTTGACTTTGGTTCTTGAAAAATTATAGCCACCAACACATGGAAATAACACACTAAAGTGAAGAAAAGAATGAATGGCTTTGAGTAACAACACCATGCAGTGTTGTAGCCAGACTTAAGAGATGGAAAGTTTGACAATATCAGGAAGAGGATAAACAGAATAGTTTACCAGGAACATGCCTATGAGGCCTGTGGAAGATTGTAGGAGAAACTGGGGCTAGTTGTTACACAAGTATGATGTTACAAATTCCTAATTAAATGTATACATATTGATTGGTATAATCAGTATTATATCTCACACATGTCAATAATAGCCCTGATCTCCCTTATCTGTCACACACTGGTCTGCATAGGCATCAGCACACTCATTGATTATGAATTATGCAGCCTCCTCTGTTGGCACCATTATCCACAAGTGGGAGACATTATTATTATTATTATATTATTATTATTATTATTATTATTATTATTATTATTATTATTTATTATTATTATTTACAACCTTATTTTTGTTGTCTCAGTTTTTGACATTATGAATTTTATTAAAATCTCTAATAAAAAATATTTATTGACAGGATTTATAATTTATTTTTGCATCAATTAAACCTATTTTTTCAAACTAACTGTGTGTGTGTGTGTGTGTGTTTTTCTAAAAATATTTTATAAAAATTTTCCTATTGTAATGAACATGATCTCTGTGAGATTTAATTTTTAGTTCAATGAATTAATATAAATTAAATAAATACATAAAATAATAAACAAATGATGAATACTGTAGATCTAAAGTGATTAGAATAAAACTCTTGTCTATTTATATTTCACTGAGATAAAAATGTTAGATGTATCCGTGTAGGTCAGGCTTTGTGATAACCTTTTGCTCTGGATGCCTTATATTCTTTATCTCAAGTAACTTTTCTCTTTACCTATTTGCACATCCATACTCAGCACACAGGATCACTACTATTAGAATGTTTTCAATTGCAAAGATTGTGTTGTTATATTGCACTTGCATTACATTAAAATGTCTATGGAGAATGTAATAATTATTCTCACACTTGATGCACCATTTTTATAAAATATGGAGTAGCAAAGATTGCTCATCATGGGAAAAATGCAAAGTTATTGAAATGCATGATTTCCATTATACAGAATATTTGGAAAATATGGTATTTATATTTTTTCCTAAATTACAGAGGTACTGCTATTTTTAGAATCTTTTACTTGCTGTTTCGCATGATGCTGCACCATTGTTCTCAGACATGAGGCATATTCCTTTTATGTTTGTAATTAATTCATGAGAACAATTTGGTGAAATTAATTGCTTTATCTTTAACTAACTTATTTATGATTTACTATAAAAAAAAACAGTTGACAATTTATTTTTAGTTGCAAAGTTGATTTTGTTAAACTATACTAATTGCCATGTTCATTTTATTAGATATTTTAAAAAAATAATTAATTCTGTGAAATAGAGGTAGATTATTTTAAAAAAATTAACTAAACCATTATCTAGAATTTTTAGTAAATCCTTTGTGGTTTTCTTAAAAACTACATGGTGATCTTAACTTTAATATAAACCCTAATAAATCTGGAAATATTTTTTTTTTTTTAATAAAAAGTCATGACTTTTCACTTTTTACTTTCATAAAGCAAAACAGTGCACTTTCTTCCTTAATATCTCAAGTGAAAATGAGTGTTGTCGGTGACTGCAGCTACAAAACATATTTTTAAAAAAGGCAAAAAAAAAATATTTTGTTATTAATTTTAAAATGTTTAAAAGCTCAAATCTGGTTTTAGAATAATTTTCCAAATCAAGCCTTTTCATGCCCTGAGTTCTTCAAAATTTTAACTTGAAAAACTGGCATTTTGTTTTGATGAATATGCATATTTAAAGTTGTAAAATGAAAACTGGTATTCTTACATTAGCTAATTTTACTGATAAATATATTGTATGGGAATCAAGTTCTATGTATAGTTTGAGCATTTGATTCTGGCCTATGACTTTACTACTATAATGGATTGAGAATATGTAAGCAGAGATTCTCTCTAAATCTGTATAGACATTAGTTTCTTTTGTGGGTTTTGTATATCTACATAAAATAAAATAATATTATAGTTTTTTTTTGTTTTTTTATGATTGTGAGAAGTTTGTTAGTTGTATCTGCTTTTCGACAGTTGTGTATTTTTATAGCCTGTCAAGGTACCTCACTCTGGCTGCGCTCATAGTAAATTAAATATATTTATCAATTAGTATTTATATTATGATTCAATACATCATAAGAACTTCTGCAGTGTATAAAAAAAAGCCCTTTGATATTTTACTTGGTTAGAAATAAATCACAAAACCTTAAATTTTATCTGTTTACCATTTCATGGCTATTAAAATAAAAGGGATTTTAGGTTCATTCAAAGGTTTTAAAGAGTAATTAATATTTCTTGTAGTTTGTATACCTAGTTTTCTGCAGCCACTTTGAATTATTGTTCAGATATGCTGAAGTATATTCCTAGATAATTTTGAAAGAAAAAAAGCAAATGCAATGAACTGCAGATTTCTTTATTACTGTTACATGGCCTCTCTGTGTGTGTGTGGTTTTTTTTCCTTAGTGCAATTGAACAAGGGATGAAATAGTTGATCATTACCCCGCAGAAGCAAAATCATTAAAATTTTTATTACTTCTGAATTGACTTGTTAGCTTGAGAGTCATAATTATGAGATGTTCATCTAGACATAAGCCAGCAACAATGAACAGGTATGGTGCCGGTGCCTTTAATACACCGCCATTATTTCCACCAGGATTAGTGCTGACGCTAGGTGTGGAGTAATGGAATTTGCAACATGCAGCTGATTATTGCTATATGTAGACTCTATCTGCTCTTGCTTGCTGTTGTAATAGCTCTATTAGCTCCCTTGGATCAATATTAAAGGTTCTGCCGTATGCAGCATTAATTTCTCGATTCTTCATTCCTTGTGACCTTTTGGCACCATTTTAAATGACCACATTAATGATTTTTCAGATACAATTTTGTTACTATAAATGTATGTCATTTACATGAGTTTTTTCAGCAAAAATAGTGCAGAATTTTTTTAAATTTTATTTCATTATTGCTGACAAATGACCAAATTCTTTCTGGCAGTTTTGGGGAATAATTCCCCTCAAGAGAATAAAACTGAAGATGTCACTCTGTTGCATAATGTCAGTCTAAAAGTTTGCATTTAAATTAGAATTTTTAAAAATGGTATAATAAATGCTGCATTTGTTCAGTGTTTGATTGAAAAAGGTAGCATAGTTATTAATGTATTTTTGATCAATAGTGTGGCTTATTTATATACAGTTGTTATATATTAAACATATTCTGTACAGCATAACATTGACAGAGTTAAAAATATACTGATAGCACTTGTATTAGAATGACATTTTAAATTAGATTTAATAAAGAATGTACTATATAAAAATGGTGATACTTTATAATTTAATAGTTTTGTTTCTGTCAGGATAAACAAAATTGTTTTAATGCAATATATATAAATAATTTTAGCTTAATACAGTAGAGAATATAAAATAAAAGCTGGTATCAGGAAAGAATATTGTATGTTTTACTCTTATTGTGCTCTGGTGGCATCATAGTTACTTGAATGTTCTCTTTTACTGCATTTAATTTCTACCAACTGAGTTGCCGAATATTTTCTGCTTTTGTTAATGAAAGAAAAAAAAAGATGTTATACAGAACGTTTTTACATCTAAAATATTACCCAGATGTCAAATAGATCCTTTTAGTCTTACCATTTTATATATTGTGAGAGGATATCGATTACAATTAAAAACTTGGCTTTTAATATGTAAACTTTGGCCATTTTAAAATCTTTTAATTGCAAATAAAAAAATCACATCTTTTCACTATTCTGGTATGCATTGGCCTTCTGTTTAAGAGTATTCTACTTTTTCCATTAATGATAATTTAAAATAATTATTTATTTAATTTAATACAGTTTGAAAATTTGATGTCATTTCATAAATCAGAGTTACTTTGTTGTGTTCTGCATGCAGTCTCCATTAGTAAGTTCCTTGATTGCACTTGGAGTATGTTGAACACAGAGCAACTACCTGCACTTGCATCTCATTTCACATGCAGGTTCCTTTACTGTCTGCAGCTTTAGATTTTTAAAAATATCTTGGAAACATTTCTGACTTCTAATTAGCCATATTCTTTCTGTTTTTTCTAGGTAATCTTATAAAGGCATGGACTGTATTTCACGGTCTTTCCTATCAACTGTGGCCAAGGATAGAGTCAACTGGTCTAGACTTGGTAGTTTTAAGAGTTACTGCGATTACATTACAGCTCCATCATTATCATTTTTCAATTTTTCTTCACACCATCATTGTTGTTTTAATTTTAAAAAAAATTCACTTGTTATTACTTATTAGATTGTAGTTTGCATAGCCACAACTAGTTGTTCTGTTTTTCCTGTTCCAACATTACCATTTCAAGACTATATCTTTCTTTCCTTGCCATAACAAGAAACAAAATTGTAAAAAAAACTTGGCATCTGTTCTCACTTCTAACACTTTACCTTCTGTAAACAAAAAGAAATCAATGTGCAATTTTTTACTGAAAAATGACAACCCCAAATCAAAGACTTTATCTTTTAAGTTGTTGAATAAGGAAACCAAAAAAATGAACCAGTACCTAACCTTTCTCCTAGAGTTTCTTTTGGATTAATTTACCTGCTTGTTTCATGTGGATTTAATAATCGGCCATTTTGCCTTGCTTTCATATTAAACTTTTAGGATTTATTCACTTAGTAGTTAGTACCTTACTTAGAAAACTGATGTAACTGTTGCTTATTGAGTCTTATTTACATTCATTTTCAGCAGTTTTTCTCCAACTCTGTTATGTTTATGGCATTTCTTTATATTTTGTTACTTTTATGCTAATCTTCCTAAGATATTTTTTCTATGTGACCTATTTCTCTATATTTTGGCTCTCTGACTAGTCCTTTGGATTTAGTTATAGCCTCTGCTGCTTTATTGCAGTTTCAAAGACTATTCATGATGTTTCATATTTCTGTTATGACTATAGAACAAATATATCAGTCCACTGTTGAGTCATGGCTGGTTTCTTTTTAACATTCATATACTGCATATATATATATATATATATATTTTTTTTTTGTCCTCTGCAGATTCCATATTGAGTTCTGCTATTTCTAGATGCACTTCTCAAATACCCAGTGGTTTCTCATCATAAGCCACTAATATGTACTGGCTTATCTTTTGTCACTGCCTCTGTTATCAAGCAATGTTTTCTTCACTATTGGTACACTTGCTGAAACTTCAGCCCCCCTTTTTTTTTTCCTTTCAACTCTTTGGCTTATTTTTGTCTTTTCGCAGGTTTATTGGCTGCTGCTACCTTATTTACTGCAGAAAAGAAACTTTATGCTGTATCAATCACCTGAAAGTGGGAAAATTGCTTAGCAGGTTTAAAGTGATAAAACTGAAAGATGTTTATATGTGCAATTTTTGTTTTCTTAACAAATTGTTTCTTAACCAGTAAATGCAGCTATTGAATGATTTTAAGTTACCACGTCAAACTCAGATTTTTGGTCTCATATACATCTATAGTATCCTTTTCTTAGGTATTTACTAATTTGCCATCTGATTATCATTATTTTTTTGAAATATTGATTAATTTCTGGTTGTGGTAATCTTTCCATTATATACCTTTTGAAGAATTTTGTGAATTACTGTGTTTTGATGCCATCAAGTTACAAATGTCTAGATATACATGTTTTTCTCTGTATTGACACCATTTTCATTCTCAACGTGTTTAGTAATTTTTGTTTAGTTACAAATTTGATCATCTTTCACCCCCCCTTTTGCTCTATTAAGTTTTAGATGTTTTCATAGTTGTACAGTTTTTCTTTAAATATTTTACTATCTAGAGATTATGATAGTTATGTTACTGCACATACATTTAGAACTTTATGAATGCCTGAACAACTACATTTGGAGGTTTTCTGTGTCTATGTATTTTCATTTGATGAAAAAAATCTTTATTTTTAATTTCATGGAATTTAATATCATTCTTGTGCTTTGTTTCATTATTATAAAGCCTATTATTTCTAGTCCTTGTAATTATGATGGCCCTACTGCTTTTCATGATCTGTAAGGATAAATAATCTTTCATAAATATCTTCTACATCTAGTCACCTCTTTTTTGATCTTTACCTTTCAGTCTTATATGGGAGCAATCAAGCCAAAATCTTTTCATAAAACTGCATAGTTCAAGTAAAAATCATTAAAGTATAATACTGTATGCTACATTAAACCTGCAAAAAGGTTATGAAAATACGTTTCTGACACTAGTGCAAAGTTCTTATAATATAATGAATGCAGACAAACACATTTTTTTAAAAGCATCTTATATTGCTTGTTATGGAAACAAAAGCTGATGCTAAACAATAAAGCACCAAACAAAATAAAGATAAGGTTAAAAAAAAACAAAATAAACTGCTAACCCAGTGACAGTTACTATGGAGATACAGAAATAAGGTTTTCTCTCAACATCAATGATCAGCAGTACGGCAGATTGGTGTTTTTTCTGTAATTTGTGGTTTACCTTGCTGTGGCATAAAACCATACCACATAAACTATCTATATTGAAACACAAACAATTCATATTTTTGAATACATTAAGAAACTAGAAGCTTTTTTTTTTTTCAATTTTTACTGGCATAAAAGAAAACTATGGCTTGTGCCTTGTAAAACAAGGAAGAGAGACTTTGCAGAGTGTATCATTTTGCTATATCTAAAAAAAAAAACTTTGCCTTATTTAAATGTGAAATATTCTTTTACTTTTAGTGGCATAAATAATTAGAAAGATTGCCTTGAGAAACTAGATATAGATGAACTGAATTATCAAACTGAAATCACTTTGTACATGATTACACAGGTTGAGTAGATGTGGATGGGAAATTGCAGAAAAGATAAAGAAGCTGAGTAAGCTAAAAATCACTCATTTTTCTGGAAACAACTTAAATGCATTTGGTATTTTCTTGAAAAATGGCTAGTGGGTATAAGAAATAGGGATGACGACAGCACCATCGAGAAGTTTTTTTATTTAAAATACTACAGACTTGACAATGAAATTAAACAATAGATTAGAAAAAAAGTTATTGGTATATTTTGTATGATGTCATCAATGAACAAATAAAGGAAATGTATCACCAAGCATTTGTAAACCTTGCAGAAAAATCAGAAATATTTTCATTGGTTATTGATGAGACTAGAGACGTGAATGGAGCTGAACAATTTGTGTTTACTTGTCAATAAATTGATAATAGTAGCTATCATATGGCAGGGTTGTTGAGCTATGTGACTGTAACTACCCAAAAATAAATGCACAGTTCTGTTACAAATAGATTGAGATCTAAAAATAATATTCATGGACCGACATGATGGTGCCAATGTACTACAAAGAAATTATTTCTGGTATGGAAACACTGATAAAAACAAAAACAAAAGCATTATCTATTCATTTTTTTCAGTTACAGTCTCAATCTCATTTTGCAAGAAGCTATAAAGAGCTGTCTAATGATCAAACATATACTAGAAGACATTTGTGGACCATAACACATTTCATGCTTCTCCCAAAAGATTGGCTAGACTTGACACTATACAAGCTTCATTCCCATGAGATAGCCCCCAATTCACTAAGCCTCTGTTTTATACTGTGGACCACAAGAACTTAGCTATCATTATCAGGCAATCCTCAACACAATCAATGCAACTGTTACTGAATGTAGTGAAATAAAAGCTGCAAAAGAAACTTTATACTAACTTTTGACTGAAAGTTTGCAAGTGTATTTTTGTCTGCCAAAGAAGTGACAAGAGTATTGCAATCGAAGGATATTACTAAGAAACTGTTCTGACTTGTACTTTCTTACTTCATGGACACTTACATAGTCTGTGTTTAGGGGAATACTTTGCTGAGCTTTATGTAAAACCTGTGGACTCTGCAAAAAAAAATCTACAAGCTCACTGTCAGTGTTAAAACTGCTTAGGCAAATACTAAGACAAATGGATGATGGAAGTTCATCTTATGTTAAAACTCTTAAAAAATACTTTTTTATTCCAACTACTTGACATTATTACTTATAAGATAGATCAGAAATTCAACCAAGAAACTTAAAATATTTAGCCAAATCAAGAATCTTGTAATTTTTGTGGTGTTGGTGATGCTATTAACAGCCTAAATAAAATTTGTAATTTATATTTTGATGTTTTGATTTTGACAAACTGTTTAGTTGAGAATGCTTAAGGATTTAATAAATGTGGCCAATCACCACCACTAAAACTAACTCCTGTTTAACTAAAATAATAGTGTTTTCCGTCTATCTACTGCATTAGATATCATTCTTAATGCTGATAAATTGCAAAAACAATTCTTTCCTGAAGTTTATAAATGCATGTGTCTCTGTTTGACAACCTAAGTGTCAAATGCAACAGCAGAATGAAGATTTTCAGCCATACAAAAAATTAAAACTTAGCTTCAGTCTAATGACACAAGTGTGAAAAAAAAGCATGTCATGTTTCTCCAGGTTTCCAAGAATTTCATCAGCACTTTAGATTTTGTAAAAGTTGCTGTCTTTCTTGTGCTGGCTATGATTCTAGATTTTTTTTGGAAAAAGGCAGTGATTTACAAATATAAAATTTATTATTTTTTTCTCTTTTTTACCACTGAATGACTTTTTAGAAGAAAATATAATCATAGCTCTGAATAACAGATAGCTTTCTCGACTGCATAATACCTTTTAAAATTAAGTAGCTACTGTACTAAATAATTTTCATGTTTAATTTACTAAACTTGTCATAATGCTTGAGCATATAATCTTTGCTTAAATACTTTAGTTAATTTAAGTATGGTATATTTTGGTGTATTTTTTCATGAACATTATATAAAGTAATATGAAATAGAGTTTAGTTATGCTGACTTTATTCAGAGTACTTGTATTAGTCACTGCATTATGTCTTTTTTATCCATAAGGTTTATTTTTTAAATGATTTAATTAACACTGATTAGCTATAACTATGATATAAATCACCGACAGAAGCTTGATATATGAATCTTGAGTTATTGAGTAAAATTACTTTAGAAATGTAAAGAATAAAAGTTAACATTGCAAAGTATCTTCGTGTTAGTAAATCTATAAGCACTACTTGAGCACTGTAGATGGTTGGTCAGTCTGTGCGTGAGCTTATTAGCAGAAACAAAACCAACTACTGGACCTGCTGCATTTTGGTAACTTTCACTGTTTCCATTACCACGGTCAGGCCCTAAAAAGAGAGAATTTGTTTTTGTTTTTGTTTTTAATGAAGTGTTAGTTTTCAAAGGTGTTTTATAGGGGCTTTCCTGTTGTTAGGATTATAAAAATGAATTTCAAAATGGAGGGGCCAGCTGTTGGTGCAGCAGCCTGTACTTTGGAGAATAAACTACTGTGGGAGCTATTTTAAGTTAGGCCAATCATTACATATTTCCTCATCCTGGAACCAGATATTTAATGACTTTATAATTTAATAATTTTACATCTTAATTGATGGTATGCAAAAAATGTGTAAAACAACACTCTTCAAACAAAACAAAATATATGTTTGCTGAAAAAGAAAAGTCCTGTGTCACCAGTGTTCTAATATAAGCTCATTGTGCCTCATTTTTTCATGTGTAGACTTTCTGAAAGTTTTATGCTAATACAAATACATCTACTAATATCCACAATAAACTGATAGTATCTAAAATATTTAATTGGTGAGTATTTGATTGTGGCTGCTAATGTACAAATATCAGTAAGAAAGCGTTAGGATTGGATGTAGCTTATTCATTTACTAATATCAGCTAAAACCTGACCAGATTTTTTATGTTTGTTTGTTTGAAACTAATGTATTAATGAAATGGATAAAAATTATTTGAAGTAGTATTAAAAAAAAACAAAACATGCTGTAATAGTTTCTTTTCTATCTTTCTTTTTTGTCTTGAGGTCTCATAACTCATTTAAATCATGTTGTTAATCTGCTCCAAGGGTGTCATAATTTATATTTAAAGTGATCCTTAATCTGTTTTGATCACAAACTGATTTATATTTTGTCTGAACTATAATCTGATAGAGATTCCATTGCAGTAAAATATACTTTGTAAAAACTGAGATCAATTTTGATTGAAAGACTAAAAAGTAATTGGCTCACTGTTTCTGGCATAATATAACATCTTGTGACAACTGAAAAATCATATTGAATATTGTATACGCTGTATGTACTATAATGTAATATGGACATGTGTCTGTTTAGTGATATAGATTTTCTAATACTATAAATGAAGTAAGTATGCTGTATATAGGTTTTTTCTGGTCTTAAAAGTTATTTTTAAACATTTATTTGAGTCATGAATCTTTTATATAGCATCTATTGGATTACTTTTATAGCAGCATAAGACTACAACTGCTACTGAAACTTATCTGCTATCATTGCTCCTTGAGAAGTTTTTTCATTCAGAAATATTCACTTTGTTCGATTGTGAGGAAAAGCTGTAGCATTCTTATGAACTACAGAAATCCTTTGGAGAGATTCTAGATTCTGCGATGAAACATAAGACTTTATCAAAACACTAGAGCAACTGGTGCCACTGGTATCTTGATGGTCATATTCTTTCATTAGCTTAGCATGGAAAGGAGAAAGCTCGGAGAACCTGAGGCTAAGTTAGAATATTTTTAAAATTTTCACTGCACCCTTACACCTTTAAAGCTAGGTGTGTAATCATTTTCAGAACAACCTTTTTGATGATAAAATATTTTATTTATGAAAGGTTTAAAAAATACTTAAGAGAAAAACTCTAAATAAGAACATTCATAAAACATGTCAAGAAATGGACATTTCAGTCAAAGTTGACTATTATTTAACTTATTTTCAATGTCCAAATCATGTCTGAGTTTATCCTGATTAATTAACAAGGTTTGAGAACACTACGACTAAGTGCATCTCATTGTAGAGAGTTTTATTGTTACTTATCTGTTATTTAATTTTTTTTTTAATTAGAAATAAAATTATCCATTTTGATACTGAAAATCATTTTGTCAAAGCAAAAAAATAATTTTACTTTATTTTGAAAGTATATGTAGATAACATTGATAGAAATGGTGCAGCTCTGTATTATTTAGCTAGCCATATATATCCAAGTTAAGTATTTATTATATATATATTTACCATGGTCAAATAATTCTTAGTTTAAAGTGTCGTCGTCTTTGGATTCCAACCTCTGAGCTTGTCATTTGCTACAATGAACTCATTCATAAATAAATTTATTCTCAGATTAATCATATTTTGTTTTCTCAACTAAATGACATCTCTGACTTTTAATGAACATTATATTTACTTTTTAAAACATTTACACTTTTTTTAAGATTCTAATGCTATTAAAAAGTTTGTAAGCCAGTCGATATAACATTTTGTGAAAATTTTTTTCATAAATTAACAAGTCCTCTATGACTCTATAAATGGATATTTGCAGCATTTTTTCTTGATGAGCATGAGGAATTACTTCATTAAAATGGTCAGACATGATTGTAGGTGTTTTTAATTTAGTTTTGATTTGCATAATTTAGTTTTTTAAAAAAAAAGTACCTAATTTGATTGTAACATTACAAACATCTGGATGAAAATGTTTTTGTAACCTAAGAAAGTCTGGAATGGTTTCATCAGTAAAACAGAAAAACAAACACATTTTAATTCTTAATCTTTAAACAATATTTTTGTTGCTAATATAACATTATAAAATTTGGATATTAGATGAGCATTAAAGAATTATTTTTACTAGTATATTAAAGTTCTTAGATCATACAGAGCTTTAGCAGAACCAGTATTACTTACTGTAAATAAAAGGTCAATGAGTTGTACTGTTTTATAGATCTATCAGAATCAAATTATTTTCATACTTGCAATAGCAATATTAAAACACAAAACCAAAGCTATAAATTATCAGTAAGATTTAAAGTGTGACTTTTGCAAGTTATAGCAAAGTTTCTGCCACAATTTTAGATTACTTACCATACTTAACTAAGTAACATTTTAAAGTAAATTTTCTTTTCACTATCTCTAGGCGTTAATTTAGTTTGATTATTCTATTCATTCAAACATAGCAATTTTTTGGAATATATATATATATACCAAAATGAAAGTTAAAAGTAATAAAATAAAGTAATAGCTTTTTTTAAAAAAAAAAAGATTAATATATGGCATTGTAAAATCTTTACAAATGACTCGCATCTGCAACTTTTCTAAAATGTTTCCTCTTCGATAGGCAGGATGTATGCTCTCCCATTATTTACTCTTTAAAACTCTAATCCATATAAAACTAAGTTATGTTGTTTACACGCAGAAAGTAGCGTTGTTTGGTGATTGGCAACAAATTTATTACTTAAACAGATTGTTTCATATCATAATAATGGAATCACATTTTCTCAACATATATCTGTAGTGACTATGTAGTTATAATATTATGCATAATTTTTGAATAAATTTAATTACGATAATGCAAATAAAATTTTAGTGGAAAAACTGTATATTAAATTGACATGTTTTGGGGATCATAAAATTTACCATTTGTTTATTTGGTTCTCGAAAGTGTATTTAATTTTTTTGGTTCACATATGGAATATGAGTGGTTTCTATATTCTTCTGTGGTCAAAACATTTTATTAGTTGGCTGTCACTGACAGGTCCATTCTCTGTAATTTTAACAAAAGCACTTATACACAGTTATACACAGTGTGCCATGTAAGAAGATAGCATTGCTTTTTGTATAAATAAGATACACTTTCACTCCAGTAATCGGGTTAAGTGTTTTGGAACTTGCTTTGCTTTAACTAAACATTTTGAGAGTGAAAGTAAAAGTTAAACGATAACTCTATTATTATTATTATTATTAGATTTTAATAATATTAATAACAACAACAACAATAATAATAATAATAATAATAATATCAATCTACTTAAGTTCTGTTAGATATTTATTTGGAGAAATCTTATTTTTTATGTTAGGTATGTACTTACTGTAGTCACAGAAGTTACTGCTAAACCATACACACAAATTCTAATTAAGTCATCAAGATGAAGCCATTGTGCCACTTCAATGTCTTTTCTAAATGCATCTATAGATCCCCAAAAATATCTGTTAAATTATGAACAGTCCCTTTGAATTGCTCACCTCACCTTAGCACAATGGGAACCCTGAATAAACAGTTTCCAGTGCTATCATTTGTCTTTTTTTTGCACTGGGTGACAAGCGATCAATGTCTCTTTTTCATCTGAAAGATTAACTCTCTCATTTTTTCTGGGTTTTTTGTGTAAACTTTACAACAGTTCAGTTTTTCTAAACTTTAATTTATTATTTGTTTCACTGAAAAATAATCGTGACTTGTAAAATCTGCTGAATTTAGTAATTTTGATAACGATATTTAATAAAAATATTATATAATAAGAACCAGTTTGCTAATCTGGGTAGAAAATATACATGTAAAATTTTATGAAAAGCAGTTAATTACATCACATGAAAAAGGATTTGAAGTAAAATTGTATTGAAGAATGTTATACTAATTCCATTTATTTGAGATTAACAAAAGAAAAGTGAACTTTTTCGTGGTAAATTATACAGACATCATCAGAATAAGAATTAGGAATATTAAGTACTTACTTTTATCAAAGGCAATAACAGGTCTGACCACAATTTTTCTGGAAACAAAATGAATTTATTCATTAATTACATTGGTACTTATAAATGAAATAACACTTTGTTGATAAGTAATTGTTTAAATAACACATTATATTAATATGTACACAAGCTTTTGTATTAATTTAGCAGATGATATGCATTTAAACAAAAATCAATGGTTTTTAGATTATAAAATTTATAATATAAAAATAATGTGTAAGAAACTTACAACTTATAGAATAACACATACATTAATGATTATGATAACAATATTAAATTTGCACTAGCGATATTCATAAAAATTTGTTTTATGCAAATTGTATGGACAGAATCATCTAAATCTATATTCATATCTATGAACATTTTACTATATTTCATTCAGCTAAATTACTGCAGAACCAATTGCATCACAAAACAAAGTAAAAGAAATAAACTTTTCCATTTGTTTTCCTAACCTACAGGCAAAAAAAAAAACAATATTTTGTAAAACAATGTTGTGGATGTAAAGTTGGTGTTTAGTTATAAATTAATTTATAGCACTTTAACTTTGTATTCTTAATTTTTAAAGAAATTAACAGTTATGATGATGGTCATGTTGTTTATAAAATACAGCAAAATAAAAAGCTGTTCATTTATTTGATTCGATTATTGCTGAAAAATGAGGTATATATATATATATAGTTTTTATTAGTTTTGTTGTAATGTTTATAGATTATCTTCTCCTCGGGCAAAAATAATACACGATAGCTCTCAAAACATAAGACCTGTTTGCTAGTGAAGAGAAAGAAAAATCTTTGACAATATAAATTACTAAAAAGTATTTTCTTTATCACTTCTGGGTTTATTCATGGGTCATTGGTAACAATTTTAAGGTGAGCTGTTTGACCTGACCAGGCAGTCCAGTGTATGTGTGTGTGTAGGCAGCCAGGCAGCCATAGAGAAGTTCATGGGGGCTGACTGAGGTCATCATTTGTTGTTGTTGTTGTTGTTGTTGTTGTTGTTGCCGCCTTTGGGTAGCCATCTCTCACACAACAACTATACCTGTGGGTGAGAAATCTCTTTCAAATAGCATGGTTCAGGATCATAGCAAATGGGACTGAAAGAGACATGTGTGTCTACATGTGCTAAGCATATGGAAAAAAAATCCTCTCCAGAACTCAGTAATACCAGTGTCCTGTCAGTGGTGGCTTTTGTCTCCCAACCTATAGACTTGCCTGCCCTCAGTCATGGCTCCATGTGGATAATACTTTTTTTCTTCATCTAGAAAATGCGGCTTGGATTTCGGAAGAGTGCATAGTTACATGAGGGGTGCAAGGTTGCTAGAGGAGGCGTAGTAGTGGCAGCAAGTTGGCCTGAGGGGATGGAATAGAGAAGATCTGATATGTTGGGCTAGGTATTTACCCTGAAACAAAGTAAAAATGGACCATCATAACTTGAACTGCCGTTAATTTTTATAATAATTACTGTGTACAGTGGTACCGTTGTATGTCAGAGTTGAATTGTGGATAAGAAACTACTAAGTTTTATAAGGCACACAATGGCCAGAACACGCTGAACCTAGCCAGCCCGGCACTACTGCCACGATGAATGGATTATACATGGGGTAAGCAACTATGTGTCATAATTTCTGTGCACAATTTTATTTGTTTGACTATAAACAGTTTGATCTTGCAAATGGCATGCAAAATATATGGTTACAGGTTGCAGCATGGCAGTCAACTCTTCTCCAAGGGCATACAGCTAAATAGGTATTTTTTTTTGTTTTTTTCTCCAATGAGAAAGGTTTTTCAAATAAGGTTAGGCTCCCAAAATACCTTTTATAAGCATGAAGTATACAAGGCAAAAATGTACAATACATTTTTTTATCAGTGGCAATTTATTCATCCGTTGAAATCCTCCTTATCCAAAAACATGTATGTACCCTTATTTATTTGGTACATTCTACTTGAATTTATATCAGAGCACATGCTTTACACAGAAAAATGTAAACAGGTGTTGTAAAATTAAAATTTTCATGAGCTTATTACTTACTTTACCTTTAGCTCTGACATCAAGACTTAATCCATGGTTCTCAATATTTTATCTTAAATTTTATGGCATTTTTAGTCTTAAATGTAATTAGAGTTTTATGCAAAACATCAGTGTATATTTTTGTCTGAGTGAGAACGCAGAAATTTAAAAAGAGAATGGCTAAAAACAAAATAATATTTAATCTTAAATGTTTTTGTATGCTAATTTTTAATGCACATCAGTACTGCAAAAATAATAATGTCTTCTTATTCTTATATTCTGCCAATATGCATGTTCCATACCATTCTACAGATTTCCAATACATATCATCTAGCATTTTCAGCATTTTGGATATGAATACATTTATATTACACATATGTAAAATAGAGATATAGATACATTATATTTAAATGTATGTGTATAATACATAGTTTTCTGACATGATGTTCATGTGAACCTGAACATTTTTTATAATAAAAACTGCATTCCTTTCCTTTGAAGAATTGTGATGACTCGTTCCTTTAGTGAATTTTTTGTTTTTGTTTTAATTTTAACATGATATTTTAAAAGAAACTGTTTAGTTGAATCATAATAATTTCTGTACAAAATGATTGAAATAGTTTTCCTTTCAGTTTTAAGATGTATATTTAATTTATATTTCAAAATATTTGTTTTAGCCAAGATAAATGAGCCATTAACAAACTGAACAGTCATCATAAAATATACTTCATTATTAACATTTTTAAATTTTAAAACATTAAATTGGTTAATTAGTTTATGTTTGTATGTTGTGCTTTGGTTTTAAGTACAATAAATGCACAATGTTATAAGATCAGAATCTGAATGGTTTGTTTATTGTTATCATTATCACTGTGGTACACACAAACCATTGTGAAAAATGAGGATAAAAACCAAGAAAGCAAAATAACAGAAAATATTTGTATTTGTCATCTGTAACTGTAGGTAGAGCTGAGGGAGTTGTTTAGGTTGTCATGGCACCCTCAACCAGTTTGATTTAATGTCAGTTATTTTAGAAAATGTTATTGACTAATCAGCTAAAATGATAAAAGAAATTTTACTTTAATAACTCAAATTTAAGAAACTTTTCATATTTATGCATTACATGATATAAAATATCTTTATTTTTGATAGAAAAATTAAAATGAATTTAAAATGTAAATGTTTATATGCATCTGCTTGCAGATTTAAGCAACAGATTAAAGAAAAGTTAGAATTTGACTCAAAAAAGTTTTATTTCTTGCATATCATTTAAATAAATAGCAATTGACATTACAGTGTTTGGTTGGAGAAAATTTTTTATGATTTAAGCCTAATTGTTTTAGATGTGTAAACAAATTTTTAATAATTGATGCATATTAGCTTACAGTTTCAAGGCAATTTAAATACTTAGTTTTTTTCATCTTTAATAATAATAATAATAATAATAATAATAATAATAATAATAATAATAATAATAATGTATTTTGTTGTCAAAGACTTAGCAATCTAAATGTACATTCAAAAAATGTGTTTCAATAATTTTTTTTGTTTTTAAGTAAAGCAAATTAAAGCTGTCTTTATTTCTGAATAAGAGAACTGGAAGACAAGACTGCTTTATTTTATATATGAAGATAACATTTCATTTTATTTTATGTGCTACGAAAGGGATGAAAATATACATATGTTTCCATAAATAAATTTTTCAGAACTATAATAAAATATAAAGCAAGAAAGAAAGTTAGATTTTCAGTCAATAATAACAATTTTAAGAAGAATACATTATTCTTTACTTTTTTGTTGAACATACATTAGAAAATAGGTAGCTGATCTTTCTTATATGCATAAGTTTATTAATTAAGTTCATCATTGAAATAAAATTTGCTCACAAATATGTTGCTGTGTTTGTCATCATTCTATAAAATATATACGTTAGAATTTTCTTAACTTAAAATCTTCAAATTAAATAAGCATAGTTTACCATTATGCAATTTGTTAAAAATGTGAAAATGATTTTAGATGATTCATTTGATAATTATGCTTTATTTTTAAAAAAAATATTGAATGAATAAGATAGATTATTGACAGACACACAGATGAGTGTATAACATATGATATTGATTATTTCCAATAGGTTTTTCTCTCTCACAGGGATTTACAGATATCTCTGTTTAAAAAATTTGTAAACAGTGAAGACAGAATCTAATGCAGCATATCGTTTATTATTTTGGGTTCATTTTAAACTTTTATTATTATAAAATTTCCTTCCATATTTGTAAATAGGAAATATAACTGGTGTGTCAAAAGCAATCTTTTTGATAGAAAAATGTGCTTAATTACAAAATATAGCAGCCGGATGATTTGAGTTTTGTTTTAGAGAATTGGTAATCTTCTTTCCTCACTTCTTTTTGTATTTTTTAAAATAAGAAAATTCCTAATTGATTTTTATACATATTATTGGTGAAATGCAAATGAACTAAATTTTGAAAATATTTCACTTACGAAGGACACTTCACAGTATGTACATTGTTGCAAACAGTGTCATCATTGAGACTGCATCTCACAGTTCTACTTAGAGCAGCAACCTTTTCTTATTAAACTGTGTATTTATTTATTGCTTTTAAAATTTAGCATTATTATATGGAAATACATTTCATTTATTGAGGCATTTTTACACTGAAACTATTCGTTTTTTATTATAATTTTTTTTTTTTGTACTGTGAAAGTGTAAAGCACAGGTGTGGTGTTTTGTAATGTCGGCAGACACCACTGAATTTTCAAGTGCTGTACGCTTTTTTAATGTGATCTTCAGGGAAAATTATCATGAAACAATAATTTCCTCTGCCTGTCTCTTACAGCAATTTATTAATTTGTTTTGCATTCCAATTATCACCATTTAGTTTGGTAATATATTGTAATTGGAGATTGATGGACTACTGTATTACTTTATTGTGTATTTATTCAACCTGAAATATAATTAATAAACTATTTAAATACATTTTTATCTTTGGCATCCATATTAATATTATTATTATTATTATTATTATTATTAATAATAATAATAATAATAATAATAATAATAATAATATAATAATAATAATAATAATAATAATAATAATAATAATAATTGTAGGCATGAAAAGAAGTTTAGACTTTTTCAAAAAAGTACAATAAAATGGCTATACAGCCTCAGAATTTGAATAGAATATTTTGAAAAGTGATTCTTTGGCTAATTACACTAACCATAGCAATGTTATCCTGTAAGGTCTTTTGTATTTGCAGTAGATAGAAATGCTAAGTATATTCTGCAACAGCCGAGCTGTATTGTTGTCTTATAAATATCAAAAAAAATTACTATAAATTTGAAAGTTTTCCTCACTAGTTTTTTTAGTATAAACAAAAGGACTCGGCTGTTGGTATAAACTGGTTGTTTGTTTGGTGACATTAGAGCGAGTAAAGCTCACGAGAAAACACCAGTAGGTAGATTATCTCTCAACAGTAAATGGTATTGTTACATGGCTCAGGCAGGAGCAACTAGCTGCTGTGTTAGGTGGGTTTGTTAATAGTTCAGTATTTACTACTTTATATTGTATAAAAACTAACATTTGCTATGCTGATTTTACAGGTTAGCAGTAGAAATTAAGAGGAAAGGAATTAATAAATGAAGTTATTATCAGATATATTTTGTAATTCTGAGATTATATATGACATTTGTAGTACAGTGAGAGCTATTTTTGTGGTTAAATTAAACTAAATATTTTTTGCAGTAATTTCAAGGTATTACATAAATAAAAAACAGGCGAAAACATTAACCACCCCAAGAAAAGAATTAGCATACAGAACCAATAATGAAACATTACCTGTTTACTTTCCATCATTCCCACATCGTATGTGTGTGTGCTGGTGCCCTGACTCATCCTTAGACCATTTAATAGATAACATTAATTAAAGAAAAGAAAAGGAAAATAGTTTCCAGCTATTTTGTTTAGTAATATTATTAGTAGTATATGTTAAAGGTGTTAAGAATTAAAATAATACATTTATAATCAGAAGTATTTTTAAGGTGCATATAATAGTAATCTTTGCTGTTTTTTTTGTGTTTTTCATCATTTGGCTTTAATATGAGATCTTAAAATTAAATTTGTTTTTATTTTACGAATCTCCCGGTTTTCCAGTTTGATTGTGGTGTTGTTCCCTTGGAGAGGAGAAACATTTGTATTCAGACTGCGCAGGAATTGTTGTTAGTGTAGTAAATGTTGGCCTGTTAAAGAACAGAAAATTATAAAAGTGAGTAATATGGACAGAAAGTTTATAGGTGTCTTGAGTACTACAGAGTGTAGAGAAAATATTGTCAAGAAAACAGAAAAAGACCAATGATAACGGCAGAGACCAGTTTTAAGGACACACACACACACATCCTCTTTCCCCCTCCTCCTTAGGTACTGATCATTAAGTATGAGGATATTAATCATTTTGTTTATATCCAGTATTGTATAAATGTTAGAAAGAAATTTCATTTCTCTAGGAAAATATGCCTTAAAACAAATTGTTGTTTTTAATGATAAAAGTTTGTTTATATAATTTTGGACGGAGCCTTGTCTACAAATTCCAGTCATTTATAGTCTGCAAGCATCTGAGTCTGGTGTTTCGATAATAAAGTTGGGCTCAAACTGTTTCTTGTGTTCTTTCGTATTACTTTTATACAAGTATTCACCTTTGTTTTTAATTCATCTAGTGTTTTATGAGTAAATAAGATTTAGTTATTTTTAAATCTTTAGATACTAGGCTGATATCTGCTTTTAAAAAAGATATCAACAAAAGTTTCAACTGTTTGTCATATGAAAGGAAATAGATACTTTGATTATGTTTTTTTTATTTTACAGAAGTGACTGAGTCTCGTATGATTTTGTACACGTCCTGTTTGTGTGTATTTATCCCTTTTTTTAAGTTATCATATTATTTACCAAAACATGTTTATACAGTTAAGAAAGGAAGACATGTGCACATGTACACATTTTTAAATTCATTTCAATGTCTGACACTTGAACATAGAAAGCATTAAGTAAATAAAAATCAAATTAATTGTTGTTTATTTTGAAAAAACCACAACTTCTTGACATTGTTATAAAAATAAACGATCACTGATTGTGAATTGGAGCTCAGTAAAAGTCATAATATAAAAGATCCAAACCTGAAAAATTATGTATCTGTATTTGAAAGCATTTGTTTAATCCTATTAAGATATTCTGGAATTATCAATAGCATTTATCTCCTTGACAATAAAACTACTGATCATGGATTATTATTTTTTATAATATTGTTTATTAAATGTAAAATATTTGAAATCAAGTTTTCAAGCATATCAACTAAACATTTAAAATTCGGTAAAATCTCTGCCTGTTAAGGGCAAAATATGATAAATACAGACCAAAATGATTTTGTGTAATTTTTGTTATTCCAAGTTTACAGAAAGATTAGGATTTATATAGTAGTTTATAATGAAAATTTTTCAAAAACTATTTACCTTGCAGTAAAAGAATGAATTAAAATATTTAAAAATTAAAAAAAAAATGTAAGGCTTAAGTACTTTCATAGAATGTAGAGTAGCAGGCTACTAAAACTAAATAGTACTGTTGATTTCTAAAGAAGTAGATATTTCTGATAGATAGGTAGATACTTTGTTTAGTATGTTGCAAATATTTTGGAAATCATTTGATTGTTAATTTTTAAATACATTTTTACACACACGCACAAATCTTAATGTATTCTCAGAAAAATTGTGCTACATGCTTACCACTCTAAAACAATTAATTTATTAAAATATATGCTATAAATATTTAAAGTTTATTTGAAAATCTTTTAATGCGTGTTATTTTAATTAATGGTTATATAAATAATTTGGTTTTTTCTGTATTTATATTATTTAAAAAAAAAAATATTGAATAATGTGCTCTTTAGTATATAAGGGATATTCAAGTGAAATCAGGCCAGATACTTTCACAGTGATGTATTTCTGTTTGGTTTTAGCTGACTGCTTCTAGTATATAGTAAATAACACTTCTTTATATTAAGTTTTTTTTTAATTTATGAGTTTAAGTTTTGAAACTACTGCAGTTTAAATATATGCAGTACTTCTTTTGAATTTTTTAAAAAAATTAGCATGTTATATAAGAAAACCTGGTTCTGATAAGAACATCTGTGTTTTTTTTCTGTAAATAAGAACCATTTATTGAGTGTAATTTTCTGCAACAGAAGGTCATAACATCAATTAAAACTTTATTTAACTAATTTTAACTGCACTAATATAATTATTTATATGATAATAGTTATTTAAAATTTGGAAAATAATTAACCTGCTCAAGTTTACTTAATTAAAAAAAGAATCTCTCTAAAGTTTTAATTATATATAATTTTCCACACCTTTGAAAGGGAGGCGGGCGATGGCTATAGATAAATAAGTATAACAGTTTAGAATTAATCGGTTATTGAAATAGCATTCTGTATAATTTACTATATTTCTGCGTACCAGAGAAACAGGAAGAGTACCGGTGCCGAGCAAAGATAGAATACAATAAATTAATGTTTTTGTTAAATTTAATTATACATGTTCTTGTGGTATATTATTTAAAATATATAAATGTATCATAATTCCTTAAAATGTATTTCTTTGAAGAAGTGCTTCTTTGTTTGTTAATGAAAGCAAAATGTATTAATATAATATACTTTTAAATTAAAAAAAAGCAAAATTAGAAGATATAGTTTATATGGCAGTGTATGTTGGAACACAATTAGTTTTTGTCTCCCCTGAATTAAAATCACGTTCCTGCTCTCAGAGAGATTGAAGTTGGCAGTAAGCAAATGTTTTTGAAATTTATCAACAAAAACATAATCATTAGTAATTTTCAAAACAGTAAAGACATATTTATTGATAAATAAGTTTTCTTATAAAATATTTTCACTTTGGTTGAATTTTCTTTCTTTTTTTGGTTCTACTTAACATTTTTGAATGCATTTCTATATTGCAACAATTTATTTATTATGCTTGTAATGTCTTTTGTTTGTGCTTGCGTGTGTGTGTGTGTGTTGTGTGTGTGTGTGTGATGTGCTGAAAGATCTAAAATTGGCAAATAAAATCACACTTTTAAGTAATTATATATTGAAATAATACAGTGACAGATAAACATATTACATTAGTTGCTCAATACTATTCAAATAAGATACTTTCTGATTGGATTTTATTACATAATTAAGCAACTTGCGAAATAATCATACATTTAGGAAGTGATTGTCTGTTTGGTTAAGGTTAATTCAGTACAAATAGTTTAGTTATTATTTACATTGGCATGAGGTTGGAGTCAAATATCATGTATTTGACAAAAATGTACACCTATTTAAATATTTAATTTTAACATTTTTTAAAATAATGATAATGTACATAATATAATTTGGATAATAATTCCAATTGACTATAAGAAGCAAGTGTAATATACTGCATACCTAATTTTTAAATTGTTTTATAAAAACATCAGTTATCTCTGCAGTGATCGTAGAGAGTTTGGCAGGTCTTCTGTTTTCTGATTCCACCATCACCAGTCAGGATACATTTATTCAAAATGAAAATAAATATTTTAGATGTTTATTTTTTTTTTACTTGGCACCTTTGACATATAATAAGCATTAAACAGTTTACTTGGTAGGTACATTACTTTTGATTGTTTTATTGAAGAGTTAAGCAAAAACCTTTCTTAAAAACAGACAAACAGGTGTAACCTTCAGTGATGCTGTAGGTATTTTAAGAAAATAATCACTGAAGTAATCTGTTGAATTACTAATTACTGAACTGCTTTTGTTTTTCAAACCTACCATTTTTTGGGCTCCTCATAGAATGGATTACATTTATATAATGTGTAAATTATTGATTTCCTCTACTTCTGAATGATCTTAGCAGAAGGGCGGTGACTAGCTACTAGTCTGAGCTTAATTTGTTTAAACAACTCAAAATTTAAAATTATTCTCGATATTATTATTATTCTTATTATCATTATAATAAAAATATTGTCTTACTGCATTAAAATGTGTGCACCTTATCCCCTGTTAAGAGTAGGGAAACTGGTCCAGATGCTGGTCAGTAATGGGATTAAAAAGGAAACAGACAAATGTTTGCGTGATAACTTTATAAGTGTGCGAGGTATTTTCCTGATTTAGCAAGCCCTAATGTGCTGTCTTAATGCCAAGTAAAAAAGAATATTTGATGATAACATTTGTCCCACTGACTTAATACTTAATGGCACTGTTATTATCTGGTGAAAGGAAATAATCATACATTCCAATTTAAACAAAACAATTTAGTTTTTATTTGTTTTGCTATTTTTAAAATACAAATTTCTTTTCAATAATAAACAGTTTCCTGTTATCTCATTCTTTCTTGATGCAACATTTGGAACCATTATTATCATCGGTTTGCCAGGGTACAACAAATAGAAAAGTTACAGATATCACAGTTTTCTTTTGGATCACAATTTGAAAGCTGTGCTGCTGCTGCTGCTGCTGGATGTTCTTCTGAAAACAGTAAATACTTTAGGAATATTGTTTCAAAGTTCACCGTTTATTGTTTCCTTCAAAAATTTTGTTTACGAAAAAAATAATTTTGCTATCTTTCTCATTTTTTTTTTCATGAACCACATCAATTTGACTGTTGACTTTAGAAAAGTATCTTCTATTTTGGTTTCTTTGGAATTTCAGATGATGTTGATGAAAATAAGTACATTTTTGTCAGAATTGTTAGCAGTTGTGAACATTTTATCAAAAGTTATTTAATTATAATCATAACTTAAATAATTTTTAATAAACTTATTTTACTCTAGATTCTTATGCATGCTGCACCCAACTAAACACATTCTCTTTGTCTGCCACTATCCTCGGTGGCCATGTTAACGATTGACACAGGTGATGTTCTGGTGTTTACGCTGGTTTGGGAAAAAGAGAGAACTCAGCTTAAAACATCAACAACTTTACAGAGCAGTTTATTTTAGTTTAATTAGAAAAAGGTTTTAAATCAATGTTTTGAAACAAATTTTGTTGACACCTGGATTAGTCCTTAAAAATGTGTTTTACTATGATTTTATATAATGTTGTTAGTTAATATTATATAAAGTATAAAAATATGTTCAGCATCTTGGCTTGTTGACCAACTGGTAACTCACCCTGGTTACTAAGCTCTCAATTCAAAATTACCAGTTGGTTAGTAAGTGAGACAAAGAAAATTGTTTAGAATTCCAAACTGCATTCTGATAATGTAACAGAAAAGTAATATTTATTGTTAACTATTTATTAAGGAATATTGTATTTTAAAAATTTGTAACTACTATATTTTTCTGTTATATAAAATAGTATGAAGACTATAGAAAATTAATTAGTAGACGAATCTTGTGTAAACGAGTGCAACTTAAGAAATATTTGGCAAAAATGAAGCAACATATAAGCAAAAGTTCATGTATGTATCATTCTTTTTAAAGTAGTAAAATTGAGTTTCATATGACAAGTTAAACATTATGGATCACAGAGAAAATCATTTTGTTAAAAAAATATTTGAATCTAGACATGAAATAAGCTAAAATGCAGTTTCCTTGCTTTGTGATACTAGTTATCCTTGAGATTTAATCTCATTATAAATGCCATCTTGTTTGTGATCATTATCAGAAAAGAATACTGGAAAAATTAAGTTATAGATACTCAAGCATGTAAATACCATCTGTATGTAGACATTATTACTTTCAAACATTTGTTTTATACATTTTTTTAAAGGATTGTTTATTAAAAGTAGCGTTGAATTGTGAACTTGGAAAGATACTTAGAATTTAAATTAGGTTTTCTGACTTACTCTTTCAATTTCTAAGTTACCCAGCAAATCTATTTGTTACTGAGAAGAATAAACATAGAAATTATTGTTTTAGAAATATATCTTAGAAAAAAAGTAACAGTAAACTGGGATGCTGGAAGAAAAAAAACTATATCCGATAAACTTTCACCCAGAAAATACTGTCAAATGGGTTTAGTTTTGGCATTGAAACTTTACGTTTAATTCTGAGTTCAAAGTTTTAAATAAAGCTTTTGCATTCACTTTTCTAATTTACTCATCAGGTGAATATTTTCTAATAGTTTTAAGTTGGGCATTACCAAATGGGATACTAAGTGGAAGAAACATAATTTAAAGAGAGTACATTTTATATAATTAAGATGTATATTGTCTACAAATAATAATTCTGCTCGCTATAATTGGTAACTCCTGTCATTAGAAGAATAACAAAAAATGACACCTTTAGTTCTTGTGAATTGTTGTTTTAACTTTTTACCATCATGTCAGTTAACAAAATAATGTGTTAATTTATTTATAGTATAGGAGCTGCTGCCTGCATAACAAGTGCGGTATCAGGCATTGTAACCTGGTGTCAAGAAATATCCAACAGAACCACACCCATTAGTCTAGAAAGTAATTTGGCAATCAGCTAACAACTGGGTACCTACTTACTACTAGGCAAACAGAGACATTTGGGATAGGGAAACTTGCTAAGGATTTATCCTGCCTGGGAAATGAACTCTGGTTCTTTTGCTACTAAGATGACTGTGCTATGAGACAGGTTAATGATGAAAGCCTTGCCCAGAGTTTAGGATGTTTTAAATTACTGACAGTGTTCCAAATGGGTGTATTACTGACAGAAGTACTTATCTGATTTAGTATTGTAGATTTCTTTTAAAATCTAAAAAAAAAAAAAAGACACAAATAAATAAAAGAAAGAAAAAAAACACTAGAACTTGCAATGTTTGCACACTTTTAATTATAGTTTAAGTGGTTTTATTGGAATATAAGAAAAAGAAAGTAACTTTGTTTTAACCAATTCAGAAAAAAAAAAGATTTTGGTCAAGTCAGTTAATGAAATTTAAAGAATACTTAAGAACTAATTACTGAAAATGGCTGTCAAATAAATTGTAAACAAAACCTTTTGGTTTTTAAACTGTTTTGGATGAAGTAATAATAGGACTCAAATCATCATAGTCATTCTTACTGTGACAGAATAAATATAACTATACAATTTTTGGCAAAATCCTTCAAGAGTAAATTGCTGAGAGTCAGTCTGGTTTAAGTCCTCATTTGAATATTTTGTTTACAGAAGTAATAATAACATAAGTTCATTTCCTGTGTTAATTTTGATGTAATTTTAGCAATTGAGCAGACTCATTTACAAAATTTCTATACTGTGGGTATCTTAAAGAAAATTTAATGCAAGTTATCCAACTTTAAAATAAAAAAAGATACTGTCAAACCTACTTTTGTAAGCCTGCTTTTTGTAGATGCTTTATTTCTTTTTTATCCTTTCCAGTAAATGAATTTTTAATCAGACAGCAGCAGCAAAAACATATTTATCTTAAAAGAGTATTACATAAGATTGTCCATGGAGAATATTAAAATTGTTGGCAGTACACATAAATTTATGCACACTAAATGTTCTTATATACCCTTTTCTGTTAGATATTGGTTACTTTTCTTAATGCACAGAGAACATTTATTTAATCCCACCAGTCTGTGAACATGGATCCATAACTCATAATTTGTTGATTAGTGATGTCTTTGAATTGGTTGTAGGCTTCGTTGCATAATTTGTCACTACAGTCAAGTGCTCGTGTCAGCAAGATGAAAGAGAGCTTACATGGCATCATTCTTTTATTTATTTTGATTATTAACCAGTTATCTTCATTTGTTTATGGAACCTTCTGAGACCCTAGCTCAACCCACTTATGATTTTATTTTGTGGACTGAACTTATCATTATCAACTTATCTACCTAATTCATCATAAACCAGCAGAGCATTTTTACTGTAGATTAAGAAAAATAAATTTATATTTCTAACCACAATAATTTAGACTCTCAACAAGTAACTTTATCAGGGCAGTTAATTGTAACTGATGAATAAATCTCTGCTTAAGTTTTACTTGAAATCACCTATTCATTACAACCAGAGAATGGTACGTTCTCTTACTGTTAAGGAGAATAAGCACTAGACAATGATGGAAACAACATTTTTATTAAGTTTTAAATACATCAGCTACATATTTCTACAATAAAAAGTTTAGAATTCTTTCAAATGTCACTGCAAACTTGATGTGGTAATGATGATTTTCAATTCATAAAGTAACCAGTATTGAATGGAATTCTAAATAAGTTATTTTTAGAGTATATCACTAACTAAATGAATGATGTTCAGAATGAAAATATTTAGTTTAGCATGAACCAATCAGTGACAAGCTTTCAAACCTTCATAGTGTTCAAAAGGTTATTAAATTGAGATAGTAAAAAATAACATTTTACTGTGATGTAGTCAAAGTTGTTCATTTGTACCAGCTCTGACTTTTGTGTTTTAAATACTATCCAAACCATGTTTTATACCTGCTCATGAACTGTTACAATGAAATAGCATCCTCCTAAAATATGCTGCTAGTATTAAAACATTGAAGCCATGCACTAAATCACAAAATTAGTTTTATAGGATGATGCTGATATTCATTAAAGGAAATGAATGGCCTGAGAGAGTTCAAACTACCAGAAATATGAAGAATTAGATAAATTCTTTAGATTAAATTATCATCTTATGGTATGCAATACTTTCTGAAGCACTTCTTTGAAAGAAAACTCTAGAATTTCTTTGAAATGGTATACCAACCACTATTTCACAAAATCCATAATGTAGTTTATCCTGAAAATGGTTCTGATCTCAAAGTGAAACTTTCTGACTAATGACATAAACTATGCAATTTATTTTGTGAAATCAAAAATAGTTATTTCTCTTGTCCAGAAAAGTACCAGAGAGGAGGTTATTGTTCTAATGAATTGTATGGCTACTATTTTTGTCATCAGCACTCTTGAAAACAACATTGGGAAGCAGTTTTGTGTTGGTACAGTATAATGTGCTTAATATAAACATGCGGTATTATGAACTTTATGGGAACTACCAGAAAATACTATCATTTTGTATGTGATAAAGTGTTGTTCATATGAATGAGTACTTATTATGAATCCTTTTTCTAGTTCCAAAGCAATTGCATGCACCTTATAAAAACAACTGAATGATAGTATGCACTTGTTAAACTTATGACAGTTTCAAACAAATTCCGAGCAAAGGGTGATTACTCTGCTTCGTTCTAATGCCATGGGTATGGAAGCACTATCTTTCCTAGTGATTAACAGAAAGAGACAGATAATACATTTCTTCACTTTTGCTTGGATTTGTAAGTTATTTTGAAATAAATGTGCATAACTTTGATTTGTAGGCATTATTTTTAAACAAGTGAATTGCATTTATTATGAAAATTTTTATGATTCTCATGGAAGTTTATTTTAAATGCCTACTACTGAAGTTAGATAGTTGTCTAGGATTATGAAGTTTGAGTTACTTTATGATAATAGATGATGATGCCAAAGCAGTCCTATGATTGGTAAGGCTGAATGGAATAATTACATTAATGACGTACTGATATAGTTAACTGTTTGTACTGATTTTCTGTTCTACTTCTGGTTCCTTCTCTATCTATTTAGTTTTCTCATCATGGACTACTTACTTTTTTTTTTTTACAACCTCAGTAAAGTGGGACTTTACTAATTTTTCTAACTATTTGGGTATTTAATAATTATTAATACTACAGTAAGCATCTACTAAAAGTTTCCCAATGTAAGGATGCTGTTCTGGTGAGCATGCATTACCAATATGGCATTCTTTTAGCCATTGATATTGCTCCTTTTTTTTTAGCTTTTTATATTTATTCCATATCTCCAGCAAAACACATCTTAATAAAAGCTTAGAACATATCCAGCCAGTTTCTTGGGAAATGTGTTCAATGATGAGCTTGGCCATAGCTAGTTCTCATATTCCATAGCTCAACAGAAGATTTTCTTCAAGCTTTGAAAACTCGTGCAGAATAAATAATGCAAAAGGATAATTTAGTTTACTAAATGCCACATTAGGCAGCTTTGTGTTCAGATTTATATGTATCTCACATCTATTTGTTCAGTGTTATTCTAGTTCTCACAAAATACTGATCAGACACATGCTACTTAGCAGGATTACAAGTAAAAAAGATAGACAAACAAAATAGATTATATTAAGTACTTGTTTTGTTTTAGATACTGTTTGTTACACACCACACACACTGTATTGAAAATCTCTGGTCATTTCTTTTAAAGACCTGCATTCTTCTCTTTGGATGTATCAGATAAAAATATTTATAATTAATGCATATTATATAAATTATATGATCATACAGCTATTTATACATATTAAAATACTGTAGTGGCCAACATTATTGCACTACCTTGTTTTTAAACAAATTATTAAGTGTTTAGTGTGAATGTTATATTGTATCTAATGTCTGACATCATAAATATAAGAATTTTTGTGGGGTTGCAATTATAGAATAACAATATTCTTCAGTAAATGCTCACTTTGAAATATTGTTTTAACACAAAACTTATACATCTTCATATATAAACACTGCATTAATTATGACAGTATT
This sequence comes from Nautilus pompilius, assembly GCA_018389105.1. Taxonomy (NCBI): domain Eukaryota; kingdom Metazoa; phylum Mollusca; class Cephalopoda; order Nautilida; family Nautilidae; genus Nautilus; species Nautilus pompilius. The sequence goes on along the minus strand of JACATO010000626.1, from coordinate 564,842 downwards.
ATTACATTCAAATATCAGCCTTTGTTTTGGTAATGCTATAGTTTTGGCTATCATTGTATAATAAGTTTCTAAAGTAACATGGATTGTTGATTTTTTTGTTAAAACCAAAGTAATTAACCTATTAGACTTTGATTATAAGATTTAATACATACATTCAGACTTTAAGAACCCATACCAAAACGAGTGATAAGATCATCATCAAAATATAAATAAATAGACGATGGTTAAAAGTTAGAAAAACAACAAACTTTCTTTTTAAGTAATAAATCCAAAAAAAAAGGAGTTTCAGATGAGAATTATACTGATATATTTACAATTAAAATTATAAAGGAAATAAGTAAATGTAAAGGTCAGTAACATGTGGCTGGCTGACACAACATTGAGTGAATGGATGTGTGACCTTTCCTGGTCTTACCAAAAAATTGAAACTTGAATCATTTGATTTTGTGCACATGACATACTGGTTATTTACAACTCAGTATTACAAGAGATCTTTTCCTTTAAATTTGAAAATTTTACCAGTTAAAAATTGTACTGAACTTCAATGTCATTTGTAGTTTTTAGATGCCAATACCATTTTCCAAAAATATTAATTATCCATAAATGATCTGCTAGCTCGAAACATTTTTTGTTCTTGTTAAAAGAGAATTGATAAAGTAAATATATGTAAGAACTGGCCCTCAGAATCTCTGTATAGTGGATGCATACTATCAGTTTTATCAATTGGTAACTGCCATTAAATTTTGTTTCTCGGAGCAGTTAAGTAAAAATTTATCACAAATTTTTATTTACATAAAATTATTCCTACTAAATATAAACTGTTTAGATGTATCATTGATTTCATTTTAATGTGTTTATATTTCCAAGTTAATATACAGGTTCATTTGTATAATTGAAGTTTGGTTATTTCATATAACAAACAGACAATACAACACATTAAGTAAAGTTTTATAAATTGGTCTTACACTTACATTCTGAAACTTGACGACTTGTTGAGCTGATTTTTTCTGAGTTTCTCTCAGACAGTCAACAGACATATTCCTTGATCTGCAAACTAATGCGGTGGTACATTTGTGAAACTAATTCTATAAAGTTTATTTATTCTGGATAATGAATCACATGTAAATAGTCTCATTCTAACCAATGTTTTGACATCAAATGTTTCTCTTTCTGACTATTTTGTCAGTATTATTATTATTATTATTATTATTATTATTATTTTTTTTTTTTTTATTTGATAAGCAAAGAATGTAACAAGCAAGGTTCAGTGATTTAAAAAAAAGAAGTAGTATTTTCTGTGTTATTGTACATGATTGTCACATAAAGAAGGTAATAGCTACAGTCATGGCCAAAAGTTTTTGCTATCACCATAAAATCTTAACAAAATCTATCTTCAAATTCTGTTCATATAACTTGAAATTTTACCCATAATTAATTCTGAATCTCTTCTTCTTGAATACTTTTAAATGTTATGTTTTCTGTCGTGATTTGTCTTTTCAGAAATCATGTATTTGCATGCTTAAGTTCAAATTGTCACACTTAACAATACTAGTCATTTTTTCCTTATGTGGAAAAATTGCAAAGTGGCATGCACTTCATTTTGTTAAAATAACATATTATGCAAATTCAGCAAATTTAATTCAACTTTATCAAGAAAGATTTAAAAATTTTAGAGTGATACAAACAAGTATGCAATCTTTATAGTACATCATCTTTAATTTTTTGTCTATTTTTTACTTTAAAATTATAGAATACCTCTTGTAGTTTATTGACAAAAAATACGTTTTTAAATGTAGTTTCATAATAAAATTTGTTTTTTCGAAGCCAATCCTACTAAAAGTTATTTACACTTTTTCTTTTTTTTTTCAGAGTTGCCCACATTAGTTTTTTATTTCACCTAATCACTTTCTGTTTACTGATCATTTTTAGCCCCTCTTTCATCAAAAATGTGAAAGAATGAATGTTATTTAACTACTGGCTGCCCGATTTTCTCCATTTTTGATATTGTGAAACTCCATTTAACATCGTTTTAGCTCTCTTCATTGTCTTACAGAAGTTTATTATTATATAAATAGGAAAAAACAACAGAGTTGTTTAAAAAATGCACATATTTGTTTACATTGATTTTTTTTACTTGGCACAACAGACCAATATGAGAAATGATTCCCAACTAATCAAAAACTATTGGAGGACAGAGTTCACCAGACTAAAGTTTGCAGTGCGATTGAACGAGCTCCTGTTAGAGTGGTACTAATTATTACACACAACTATTAAAGTGATTAAGTTCTCTTTACCAAGATTGGTTTTTGGCTGGGGAAGCGATCACTCTAACGTGGGGCGTTCATGCCCCCCACCCTGGTCGCTTCGGCGCCTCAACCCGGCCTTTTAGGTGCCTTAACGGGAGCTTGTTCCACACCGGGCTTCGGCCCCTACACGGCCTCGGCCACCAACTCCAAGATAAACACGAAAAAAAAAAAAAAAAGTTCTCTTTACTAAAAACTGTACCTCAAACAGAAGTAAAAAAATATAGTCTGAAATATTTCAAGCAAAAAATGAAAAGAGCAAAGTAAAAATAATAAATTTTCATAAATTGTTACAACTTAATGCCATTTAATTGCTGGTCATTGACACTTAACAGGGGCATAGTTACATTAAGAACTTCTGACCACAAGTGAAGCCTATTTCTTGATGAATACAAATCATTGTTATCAGTGATTGTTCCCATGCTAGTGGCAAGCTTGATAGTTTATATACTTATCTTGTTATTCTTTTGGAATTGATGAGTAATTTTAGAGTTTTTCGAGCTGATCTTTAAAGTTAAGCCAATAGAAATATATTTCTTTAAATAAAAAGACAAACATGAAAACTTTTAGTTTACTTTTTGGATTGTGAAGCATAAGTCACATTAGTAAACTGTATATGAAATTTCTAAAAAAAAAAACAAACAAAAAGAATTGAGGTTCTTGTAGGTCAGATTCTTGCTCAAACCTGCTAATAGTTATTTTAAATGAATTTTTGTTTTATGTAAATACATTGGTTAACTACAATAATTGTGTGCATGGCTTTCTTGACTCTTGAGAACAGTTGTATAAATTTAACCATTAGCAATGTCTTAGTTGGGAATCCCTTAGAAATGTTCTCCACTGCATGATATTTTTGTTTTGTTTTTTAACAGAGTCTTAAACTTTATTTTGATGCTATGATTTTTCAAATGAAAATAAGATGATTTATTTAAACAGTTATTTTAAAAAAAGGTGTTGAATGCACATGAATGATTTATTGGAATCATAATATGCAGTTCATTTTGAAATATTTGTTTTATCCCTATAAAATTTGACTTAAATGTGTTTGAAAGAAAAGCAAAAAAGAATATTTAGGAGAAAGATTGCTTAAAATTGAAATTGGGTTATTCATGATGAAACCTACATAGTTCACAGTATGTCTCATTGTTATTTATTTATTTAGTTTTACATGTGCAATAATTTATCTAAAAAATACAATAATTTGACTGTTTTCCATTTATAAAATGTGGAATTACAATGTTTACTCTGTGATCTAGCAATATTTTAAGAAAAATGTTTCTATAACTGCAAGCAATATGATAGGGGTGCGTGTTTCATGCGTTAAGCCACTTTCTGCAGGGGCTGGTGGTAATGATGCCGCACTGGTTCAGCGAATTACTGAGATGGGGTAGTTTAACATTTTAGGCCAAAGGGAAAAGGAAACCAATTATTAGCTACATTTTTACTATGAAAATTTTACCCTTTTTAAATGCACCACAATGATATCTACCTTTGCAATATTCTATTTTTCAAGAATTGGATTTTCATTTTTGCAGTTTGCTATTGTAACTTTTATTTTAAAATATCCATAGAATGTGAGAAATGATGTGCAAATATCAACACAAAAAAGAAAACTCAGGTAAAGTGCAGTATACTAGAAAAATACCAAAAGAAAGCAAACAATTTCAGACAAAGTAAATACAAATTATAAACTTACTTAAATGTTTAATACATGCTTAAAAATGTAAACATTAAAAAACTATATTTCAGATTTACATCATGAATATCATTATTCTAAAGCAGAGTGATTGCCAAATACACGAAATCTGTATTCAGTACATTGGACAAACTTAAACTCTTTGTCTGTATCACTGAGGTTCAGCCCATGGAGCATCTTGTATATATTGGACATCGTGACATGGTATAGAATTCCCTGACACGTGGTTCTGCAGGAGTATTTATTGAGCTTTCTCATTGCTGAAAATGACTGCTCAATTGTTTTGCTTGTTGCAGGCAAGCAATGAAACAGTTGCCCAGAGAAAGCCTGCTGCCCCTCAAAGAGACTCGATGGAAAAGCAGAGTTTCTTGGAGATTAACAATCTTATTAGATTGGGTTTCACTGGGAAGATGTTTCTCAAAGATTTGCAACTGTGAGGCAAGCTTGTTCTCATTGATGTCCTTTCTACAGAAACCATTAGTCTCTGTCAGCTCAACAGAATAATCCTTCCTTCCTTCAGGAGCAGTACTTCATGATTTTTATAGAAAACACACCCAGGGTGATCAAAGAGTTGTAGATGCAAAAGATGGCCAGATCCATGGCTTTGAAGTATTGTTGGCACTATTGTTCCTTGATGATAGGGCTATGGTAGCTGTCTACAGCACTATCTTTAAAGTGCTTTGTTTGAAGTGAGGGATTTTTATTATTTGTTGTTCATGGCAGTACTCCACTAGCTCAAAGAAGATGTTGATGATCAGGGATGCAAAATTATGGATTTCTGCAGCAGATAAACTCGCCAGAAGCACTTCCTTTCAAAGGTTATCAGTGATCTTCAAAAGCCCTTCACAAAGCTGTAGTTAAAAAATCAGGTTGTATTGCAACATCTGCACACTTCAGTTATCCTTTCTTTAGCATCCAGCCACAACCATATCTCTAGGCATTCTTCCCAGAGATGCTTTCAGACTTATAGTTCTCAAGGATGCTGCCATCAAAATAGTCATGAACCACCTTTCTTGTAGGCTAAAATCTGCTCATATCAACACAAACACACAAGTTTTCTTTAGTGATTTCTGTCTTGATCTGGCCAAAGGTAGGTTTCTCTTTTGGCAAGAACTTTACCAGCTTTTTTATTACAAAATCAGTTTCAAAGACTTTGCAGTAAACTTTGGATAGCTTGATGGGATTGCGCTACTCCTAATATTTAATGCATGTGCATGACAGTGTGTCAGTGCACCATGCTATACTTCTGCAATGATTTGTTTTGCCACACTGTTCGTCTCTCAGTCGTGTTAGAACCACTATGCTAGAAATAGTCTCAACAATCAAACAGCTTGACTTTCATCCATAGAAGAACATCTTTTATGGAACAGAATATAGTCTGCATAGATGCCTCTCATTTCATTGAAACCAGGGAAATCCTATAATCTTGAAGATCTTCACCTGTTCACCTGATTTTGATGTCAGTACATTTATCTGTTTTAATGCAGAAACAATCACTCTCATGAATATTCTGACTCACTTTCCAAATGATTTGCAATGCCAGGAATTGCAGACACCCATTGGAAATTTCATGAGGTGTGAAATCTTAGTGTTTTTCTTGATCCACACTTTGATCTCAAGGAAATTATCTTCCTAAATGTGCAGGAGCTAGATAAAGTTACTGTCATCATCCTCATCACTATCTACCTGCAGCAGACTTTGGCATATGAAAAACCTGATATTTTGGAAATCATTAAGAACATCTTTTTGTTAGTTACCTTTATTTTTATGCTGACTCAATAAGTCACCAATGTTGCTGGAGATTTACTTAGCTAGTGGAATGAGGATGTCATTCACCTTCTGGTGGCAATAACATGTTTTGTGTTTGTTGAAGACAGTAGTCTGTCCTGCCAGTACATTAGCTTTTGCTAAAGAAGACTGGATCTTATTTTATAAATAAAACTTTACCTTTATGAGCAGCTCTCATAAAGAAGTAGCGAAAGGCTGCATTGCATTCAGCATCATAGTTCAACCTTGGGTACTTTTGCACCCCTTCGTTCTGATTGATCTCTTTTTGTTGTTCTTCCCAAATATATATTTTGGAAATTTGTACTGCTTCATCAAGGAAAATTTTTTCTGGATGTTTTGAAGCTGATGTTGATGAATTTTTCATAAAGCAAGATTAACTGTTCTAGATAACATCAGAAGTGTATTATGACAAGTTTTATCAATAATAATAAGCTAAGCTCAGGATACTTAACTTAGAAATCAAGCTGATTTCGTATATATTAAGCTTTTTGGAACAGAGGAGTTAAGGAAGGAAAGCTAGGGTCTTTAACCTTTTCTCCAAAATGTGCTTTTCCTTTTTTTTTCGTTTATTAAGATAAACTACCAATGTTTTGGTTAAGGAAAATCAGAAAAGGGTTCCTCATTCTCTCTTAATTTACCCTTAGGTTTCAGAAAAAGATTTCTTCTTAAACTTTTTTCCGTCGGCTAGTTGCATGAAATGCAGCCATTTTTTAATCAGTCTTCAAAATTTGTTTACCTCTTTGCCACCTATAAACTTGTACAGTTACTAGAAGGTGGTGCTTTCCTAAAGCAGAGAATAAAGTACACCTGTGGAATATCAATAGCACTCAGATTGGGATGGATAAAGGGTGAAAGTGTTTTCCTAACTCCATATCAGATAATATGACAATTAATATTTTATGGTTTAATATGATGTTTCTGGTTTTTAGAGCCACCAGGAATTAGAAAACTAATTGATAAATTTGTAAACTTTATAATACATTCTTTAATTAAACAATGACTAAATTCACACATTTTTTTTCTTTTTTAATAAATAAGGTTAGAGATGTTAGAGAGCTTACCTATTAATTAAGACATTATAACATTATATAAGGTTTCCAGATCAAACATCCCAGTATTCTAATAAAAAAAAAAGACCTCTTTCTCATCTTATTCTTAAAAGTTTGTGTGGAAGTTTAATAAGATCAAAATAATAGAAAATACTGTTTGTGCTTCAAAGAAACATTTAGGGTTTTCTGTTTTACCCTGGTACATATTCTCCAGGTGATGCTAAATAATTGATCTGGCAGTTTCCAGACCTATTTCAACTGTTCTGCTGGCCATAATAAATCAAACACATTGAAATTTTGGTTGTTCTCTTTTAGAAGATTATCAAAAGAAGCTGGTCACGAGGCTTCTTAACGCTTGCTTACATACAAACCCTTACTGATTATCTGCAAATTTTATGGATTTTTCTGATTTCAGTTATTTTATTTTTGGCATGTCTCTTGAAAATATTTGTTTTATGTCACTAGAAGTTAGGAAAAAGTGGATGCATAAGAGCTGAAACAAATAGTTACTCTGGTTTATAAATAGCTTGACCATTGACAATAAATCTCTTAAAACCAACTGATCATAATGGTCGTTATTTGTTCCACTATTTTATTGAGCATTGGCTTAGAGAACGAACACAGTATCTACGTTTTCAGTTTTTTTGTTATGAAAGGACGGAAGCATCTGCTAGCTACAGCTTAAGTATATTTAGGAAGGTTTGCTTATGAAAACAAACTTAAATATTTACCTAACTTGAAACTAGATATATTCAGATACCTGTGTGACATACACAAGGATAATGATTTTGTACAGATATGGTCATTATTTTGCTTGTTCAGCTAAAGTGTTACATTGTCTCTGTGTGATGTTGGAATTATAAACATTTCTTCTGGATCTTACAGATTTTACAACTCAGTCTTATTGGCTCTTCCAAAGGTTGTCATGTATGGATCTGTGTTTGGTAGTTTATGAAACTTTAAAATATTTATAAGCAATATACCTAAAAGGATGAGTTATATCTTCAACATTTCAATTTTGTATGGTGAATATATTCAAAATAAAATGTTTCCTAGATAATTCTGTGTGAAGCAATAACTCTGATACAATAATAAGCAGTCAGAATTAAGATGATGAATTTTCTATTAATACTGTCAACCCTATCCATCCTATTCTTAGTTGTTTTTTTACTTGTTTCTGTTGTATAGACAACAAAATTAGCAAGCTTGAATGATAAATTTACAATTTCGTTTTATGTTTACAAATAAAGAGAGGAAAGTGTACAACTAGTGTTTGATTATAATCCTGTTTGGTAGATCCATAAATGTTAGAAAAGATATAACATTTTAAAAATATGTATCCTACTTTGTAGGCAGTTAATGACTTTATGACTTTAAAACTAAATTTACATTACATACTCTACTGCTAAAAATTGGAAACAGTGGCATATTGATAATAAAACAATTCATTTAAATGTGGCAGTTATCATATACATTAGAAACAAATTTAATTTATGAACAATTATGAAAACAAATATGAACTGTTTATTTTAACAAATCCTTGTTGTTAAAATACACAATCTTGATCTTTATAACTGCTTTGCCATTATCATATAGAATAGCTGAGAAACAACCTAATTACAGTGATTATGATGGGATCACCTAACAGGTGCACGAACTGAGCAGTCAGATAATTAATGGTGAGTTGTTTGAAAGCAGAGAAGATCTGCTGGAATATTCATTATACTAGATAGTGTATTGGCTGAAAAAAAAAATTTACATTAATTAATGGCTAGAACAAAGCAAGTTAAACATAAACTACTATATGTATTCAACAAATGAAAATGAAATTGCAAAATGTCTTTTGTGTATCCAACAGAGGCTTTCTATGCATCATAAATGATACTTTCAAAGATGAATTGTAAGAGAAAAATAGAACAAAAGAAGGTAGCACCAAGGACAGATAACCATATATTAAGGTAAAAAAACAAGCAAGATATATATAATTTACAAGCTCAGAAAAACTTGATGAATCAGTTTAATATGTCCTTAATGAAACATACAGATATTAATATCATAATTTGCTTTTTGTGTGGGAATAAATTTGCAGATGATAAAGTATTAAAGGAAAAGTGTATCACAAGATTCTCCAAAGACATACTACTGTGCCTTCTCTCATATGCAACTTGTTAGTTTTTTTTTTTCCTTACCCCAAACTTTTAAATTAACCTGCATTGAAAGTAAAAGACAGAAAGCTGTTTTGTATGCTATTACATAGGCATCACTTTCACAAGACTTGTCGTTGTGGGATGATTTACTCAAAGTGGAATCAGTAATGCCATAAGATAAAATTCAGCTTTGACAATATATTTTTATAACTTATGTTCCAGCATATGATTATTTCAATAAATTAACTCACAAAATTCCACAAATCTGCAAAGCTGCTACAAAGGCTTAAAATTCATATTTTGATAAATACAACATTTTGTTAAGATAGTTCTTACTTTTATTTTTTGCAATATGTGTCTATATATGCCATTGATCTTGATATTTTTCATGAATCTGTGGTATAAATTTGGCTTGAAAGGCCTTCAACAGTAACACCATCAAAATGTCTAATTACTACTGAGATTCTCTTATTGACATTCTTTGTGCAGCAGAGATGAGCCAAAGAAAAGTCAGTCTATCATCGGCTCTACCAGCTTGGCTAGAGAGGGTGGATAGCACATAAAAAAGTCCATTCTGTCAACAACAACAAAAAAAAAAAACTTTGAAAAGTCTGGTCTAGCATGACCCCCTGAGTATTGGTAATGTGTACTCTTCACTGATGAGTCCAGGTTTTAAAAGTTCACATCTGGAGATTGCATCTGGGTTTGGAGAAAATCTAACAAAACCTTTAACTCCATTATCTTTAGCTTTCTTTAGTCAAGCATCTCGAGGCCAGGCATATAAGCTCTCCACTGGCACGAGTGGTTCTTTTCATTGCCCAACAACTCTTAGAACTTATTTCACTGGGTCCATTTCCAGAAATCCTTTGTTTTGGAATTTTATATATATCTTGTTTGTTTTTTTTATATATTTAATGTCATGTGATGATCTTCAAATCTTTGTCCGATTGATTGGCTTCCTTAAACCATTACCAATATTCAAATTATAGGTATTAACATTATAAGCAATGGCTGTTCTGGTCATGTGGAGCTTGCAGCCTCATTATGGCAAGAGCTTTTTCCCAAAATTAATTAATGTTGAAGCCAAACCTGCAGTGACATGGTGATAGGTAAGAGTTCAAATACAAAATAAAGAATATCAAAAAGATTGTTATATGGGAGACAATTTATCTAGAAAATGCAGTTTTAGAAAAAGATTTATTACCATTTATAGAAAATATAAATAAAAAGAATTTTTTTATCAATTAATTTTATAGTAATTTTAATTTGTAATCATTTTAAATATTGGTTTTGATAGAATCCATACATTTTTAGCATACAGTAATGGAGTGTATTTCTATTATTTATGATTCGGTATTAATGCTATAATTAATAATCACATCTTTAAATATTCTGATATTTCTAATTTCATATTGAAATTTTCTGTCTTTGAGCTTTTTTGAAGTAAAATGAAAAAAATAAAGAAAAACATTATGCCATCAGCAAAGCCATCAGAAGCAACATAGAGCTCAACCTGTTTGACAACTAAATACCTTGTATTGCTTGTTTTTACAGGAGAACCATGGCAACATCACCTGTTCTTGTTTGAAAATATTGAGGGGATAAATTTACTGAAATTTTAATGAAATTAATATGTTACAGCAAAAACACTTTCAGTTTGTTATACAATAAATAAAGTTTGTTCATTGGTAGACATTAGTATTTCATTAACCAAATAAGCAGAAAGAAATGAAAAAAATTAAGGGAAATGATATTAAATGTAAAATACTGGCACAAATTACAAAGAAAACTTACAAGCAATTTATTTTGATAATAGAAAAAGATATTTAAAGATTACGTAAACAAGAAATATCGTAAAATTCCAAATCGTAATAGCACTAGAAGAGTTAAAAGGCAAAAGGTAATATCTTGTGTCGTCTTTTTGTTTCACATAGCTGCTCTACTTAGTTTGGAAAACTCTCAAATAACCTTTCAATGAAATGTTAAATAGCTGGTTCCAAATGTCTTGCACTCAATGTCAGGAGTTAACATCTCTAAAATTTGCCCAGTCTTACAAATGAGGGCAGTAACATTCAAAGCAGCTATTCAAGGTTTCTTTTAGATGCCATTTCTGACACAGGATCTGAATTAGAGTTATGGGGTAAATTTTGTAAGAATAGATTGAAGATAGGTCGCACATGTTCAATGAAATTAATGCTGGGTAACTGGCAAGACCATGGCACAATTGTAATATCTTGACAACTCCTATCCTTGCATTGGGTGAAGAGCTAGAGCATCATTTTACATAAAAATACTGTTGCCTTTGAACAGATTATTACTGGGATAGAGAGGCAGAAGTCCCTTAATGAATTTAGATGTATCAGCCAAGCAGATCACCATCTGTGACTATTGACCCAAATTGCATCTCATGACAAAGAGAATGCCTTTTTTCCCATGGCTTGCAGTAGATGGTTTAATGAAAATTTTTGTGCTAGATGGCACCATACCCATACATGACCACTGTTTGCGAACTATAAGGACATGGATTTATCAGAATAAATATTAGTGTTAAAAAGGGCAAGATGGCTGATAGTATCTGCATTGCCTATTGCAGTGAATGACTAACATTGCATAGTGATTGTGGTGCTTTGTTGCTCTTTTGTTGTACCCAATGGAGATAGTACCTGGTTCTTGTAAACACCTGTGCATGTTTTGTCACATATGAAAAAATGTTAGTATTAAATTTTCACTCTACTCTCCTATTTACAACATGAAGTTTCCATTCTGTTGACTTTGGGCATTCAGGTTGCTCATCTTTTCTTTACAGATTTATTGCTGTCTTCTACCAAATATCCTACTGTCTGTGTGCTTGCTTTCAATCTTTTTGTGTTCTAATGAACTTCTATCCATGGATGGCTATCTGCAGATTGAGGCTTTATTCTTTGTTTTTGTATGTTCTACTGTTGAAGTAGAACAGTGGATTAGGCATCTTTCATCAACGTTTTTTCAAACTAACTACCTTTTCCCCAAAAAACACTGCAAATTTTTACTCATTTTCAGTCACCAGTAGCCCAAATTTTGTGATATCTTGCTCATGATAATCTCATTGTTTTCTTGCTTCTTCGTCTTAACCCAGACTTTCTCTCTCTTCTCTCCCATTAAGACCCTGATTCTTAAGATCTTTTTTACGCAACCAATTTCAACTTTTGTTTTATCGCATTGTTCATTTGCTAGTTTTTGGCTGTTCTATATTTTGCTTCTTTTTTTAGTAATCTCAGTGTTTACTTCTACAACCGTTCTTGTGTTTTTTATCATCTTGTTCTTGAGTTTTAGTTTGTTCTTTGCAACAATGGCATTTTATTTGAAAAAAGTCATATACAAAGCCTTGCAAAGAAACTGTTCATATTCTGATAACTCTTTGCTTGGAGTACTGGTGTAGAACTTGATTATTAATGGTTGATCTGTGTTGATTTATTAGAAATTGCATTTCACTGTAGTGATTCTTACTGACTGCTTATAAATAATATAACTAAAGCCATGCAGAAGTATATTCTTGAAAGGTCAAATGTTACCATATAATTTGTTTCCATAATTTAAGATCCATGATGGGTATAGGAGTTTTGCATATAGAAATAAAGATGCAGAGAAAAAATAATTTGTTTGTTCTAATATTCCCATTGTTATCATTTCGTTTTTTAAGGCATCATATCATTTAAGTATGTTATTACATATTGCTCTTTCTGTTATGAAATTAATTTTTTTTTGTGAGCATTTTAATTTGTTTACATAATTTGTCAGTCTTATCAGATCTTTGAAATTTTAAAACATTTCATTGATAGATTTAAATGTTTAAAGAATTTCAAAATAATTATGTTTAAAATAAATAAATAAGCGATTGGGACTCAAATATTATTATAAATACACGAATATTGTGCCTTTTTAAGAAAAATAAAAATTACATTGATTTGCTAAAAACAAAAAAATATATACTTTTATGTCATTGAGAAGGACGCATTTTATATCAGAATAATATATGAAAGATTGTGTCACCATTAATTATTTATATCTAAATAATTATCAAATAATGTAAGTAAAGAGATCTGAAAAATTTATAATATACAAAATTCACAAGTAACCTATTTATATTCAATACATTTTAACAATAATCAAAGGCTGAGTTGCAGTCATTTACCATACATCTAGTATTTTGGTTTTGGTTCCCTAATTTTTCTAAAGGTTATTTACCAGAGCTGATTATTTTAAAATAGTTTTTAAATAAAAAAATTTATTCAGTCTTACTTTTTTTAATGAGATAACCTGTTTAAATATAAGAATGTTCGCTGAATAGCATCAGGTTTTTTTTCTAATATTCATCACTTGGGCCTTAAAGTTCGTGGGTTTTTTTCAAAGTAAAAGAAGATAAAGAATAGAAGTAAATTAATCTGAAGTTTAAACTGGAAAAAGAAAGAATACACACTCTGAAAGTTTAGAGAAATATTATATGTCGAGTTATGTATGTAGCATAATGATGTAAGTAAGAATTAGTGTATTAATTTAGATATTATGAAAATTCAGATATTACAACAACAGTTGAATCAACACATCCTTTGATGTAGTATAAAGGTGGAACTAAACTGGGTTATTAATATCTCTTACAAATGATAACTACAATCCTTTATAATGTTTTCGATATTTTTAAAGAGAAATTAAATCTTGAATCATTTTTTATAAAAAAAACTCTTATCAATAATTTAATATGAGGCATAGATTTTTTAAATTTTTTGAAAATTGGTTATAGTGACATTGCATGGATTGATTGTAAAAAAAAAGAGTAACCTACTGTTTTGCAGGAGGGAAGTTTACATCTCATTATAGCTAGTTAAAACTAGGTAACTGCAAGGACTACCTTGTGATAAGATATGGAACAAATTATAGTGAAACATTAAAATAATTTAGCCATTTATACTGTTAGATCATGCTTCTGATCATTCTAACTAAGACCATTGGCTGGCAAAGCCAGAAAAGAAATTTCTTTTTCAAGTTTGGAATCCAAATTATGTATCATATGATGAAAAAAAATTTTTGTTTTGTTGCTTTTTATGTTTTGTAATTTTACCAGGTAGTTTTGTTCAAGAATAATGTTTTGAGAAAATCTGACATCATGTTAAAGCTTTATCTTAGTTTATAAAGGTAGAACAGCCATGATACAATTCTGTAATATTGCTTTGGCACCTCTACTAAAAAAAATTTTGTCTGATTGTACATTTTAGCTCAAAAGTACAATCTTTTTAGTAAAAAATGAATATAGTTCCTTGATGTTTTAATTTAGCTACTCCATAAATTAATATATTTTAATGAAATTTACATATTTCAGGTAATTATGCATATATTAGGTGTGCAGCTACACAGACAGTTAATCAGTGTGCACTATTACCAAGCTGAAAATAGACGAATCCTGTTATTTCTCTGCTTATCCAAGGTTGTGTTTTAGGTCATTCAGAGCATGACCAATGTCAGTGACAAACTGTTAAAGATCTTGATATTATTCATCAAGGTGGCTATTAATGTAGTATAGCAACCAGGATCAACTTTAACAGAAAAAACACAGCAAGAAAGTGTATTACTTATCATGTGTGCACTTGACATCAATATTTTTCTGCTGAGGTCATGCATTCAACAGGAATAAGCCAAAAACAGTTTAACATTATCTGAAATGACTTGACTAAAGATGGTGTGTGGTATGTAAGAAACTACTTCTGCCCAGTAGGAATAAAATTCTTTGAAGGGTTTAGTCAAAGCATTTGTCTAGCAAAAATTTTAAGTATTGACAGTATCTGCTTTTTTCTACAATGAGTCCAGGTGTCGACAATTCACATTTAGAGTTTTTGCCAAGGTATGGAAAATAACTAACAAAGAATTTCAGTTTATGGTCAGGTTAAGTGAATTGTATAGCAGCAATCTGGCATGGTGAAAATACAGAGTTGATATTTCTCAAAAAAATGTTCTAATTTTATCTGGGAAATTGCCATTTTGAAGACTCATCTTCTACCATTGTACTAACAATGTACACTGATATTCAATGTCCATATTCTTTAGGGATGGTGTTATATTCCACATCTTTTATGTGGCATGCCTTATAAAAGAATGAAAGCATTAAATTCTTCCCTGCTTACCTTGGAGGCCTGGGGTTAGGAGTTAACCAAAATTTCTACTTGAAAATTTTTGACATTTTCAATTTTAGTTTTGGGCTCCAATGGTTTAGGCATCTGCCTCTTTTTGATAAAACACAAATGTAATGTGTGCTTTTTTAAATTCTCTCCTATATTATTGTCATTAAACTAGTCATTCACAAATAAGTGAACAATAAATTTTGCAAAAGAGAAAAAAAACATAAATATGATGAAGCATCTGGATCTTTGTTCTGTCAATATGATGAAATTAAAGAAAGCTCTTATAAGGATGTGAGGGAACCTGGTCCAGACCATGATACAAAATCTTACTGACTTATTTCCAAACAGGATAGAGGCTCTTTTAGGTACAGGAAGTGGCTGGACTAAGTACTAACCCTTTATTTACTGCAAAAACCTAACATTTTAATAATATCATATATTATGGCAGGGTACTATAATATTGTGTATGATAATCTTCACATGTGTCAAAGAAAAATGCATTTATAGAAGGCATAATTTACTAGATATTGCCTAAAGTTTATATCAAATCTTGTTATCTGAAAAGAATTTTGTTAGAAACTTTATTTATACTGACCTTTCAATAATCAGATGATGCATTTAGATAAATAAAATTAATTTTAAAATTAATATATAAAAATTTAATATGAGAAGATTGACACATTTTTATTTAAACATTTGAGATGTGGATCATCTATTACTATGAGAAATAAAGTTTTGCACTATAGTAATATATTTCTTGAAATGATGGAATGGTACTGTTTCTGTTTTAATACATTGAACGTAATATTTATATTAGTCTGGTTGAATCTTCAGTTGCAAACTATATTTTTTAACTTTTTAAAGTTTGTAACCAAATGGCAAAATTTTGTTATATATAAATATTTAGATTTGTGAAAGAAAGTATATATACACATAGATCCCTTTCAGAGTCAAATGTGCCCCTATGAAAATTAAACGTTAACCAGGGGGAGGTTATAAATAACATATCACAAGGTAATAGAGCTGGTAGATTGCTAAAAGTGGCAGACAACCAATGAGAATGAATATATGAAACAGAATTCAGACATCACTCAATGAACACTAAGTTAGTCTTTCCAGCTTCTCAAACCACTGCCTCACCCAAACTAATGTGTTTAAATGTGGGCTACAACAAGCTACCTGTAATGCTTGACCAGCCTTTCTCCATCCGAAATATGTCAGTTCACATAACAGGTATCCAGGTTACTCATGAAAATCTGCACTTCACATCAGCTTCTCTAAATAGTTGTTTTTGCTGAGGCACACATCCATTGTAGCTCATTTTATGCAAGTAACTTTTAGCTAGCTGTATGTTGTGACACATTTACACTATTGGCAAAGTCTGAAAGTCTTGTGCCTAGATTGGGCTGGACAACAAGGACTTTTTGGTTCACTGTGTAATTATTAATGGCAATCTTGGTCATTGGTTAGCCACTCTTTCATTTACCTGATGAGAATTAACAATGTCGTCTTGCATGCACTGTCCATTTGCTAGCCTAAGATTCCACACTGCCTCTCACCAGTCTGAATGTCCAATTATACAGCCTCGGGTAGATGGTAATATATCACAAGCACCAACTAACTGTATGAAGCATCTTTTATATTCCACCAGTTCTATTGTCTCATGGCATATGCTATTTATGCTTTGAAGAGATGATCTTGTGGGTAATATTTGTTGTTCTATTATTTTCATGAATACTTATTATTCTGCCATGGTTCTGTGTTTCTATGTATATATGTTTTAATTTCTTTTTTTAAGGCATTTAAATGTAAAATGTTAAAATGGATTAAAAACATTATTCATAATATCATTAAAATTATTTTTATTTGGGCTTATGGTATTTTTATATTTTATATTAATTTGGCTTTATTTGAATGACTTTTTTTTCTAACAAAAAGCAAAATTTCATTTTATTTTGGTTTGTTTGTCTAACACAGTGGTTCCCAACCAGTGGGTCGGGAAGTGTTTTCTGGGGGTCGGGGAACCTTGGAAGTTTCGATTTTTGTCGTATGACTGAGTCAAGAAACTGTTATGTATTTGTTTTGTTTATATGTACCGTACTTGCCGGCTTATAAGACGCACTTTTTTCCAGAAAAATGTATACAAAAATTACCCTGCGTCCAATATGCTGATATCACCGATGGGAGGCCGAGCACCGAACGTGTAAGGCTTGTCTCCTACGGCAGGCACTCCCGTTGCAAGGCCTCTACGGTAACACATTTGCATCACCGGTCCCATGCGGCTTCCTGTCACTCTGCCACCCTCATAGAGACACAGACAATACACGCTGGTGACAATGGCTGGAACTCAAACTGTTACACAGTAGGACTGACACAATCGAGCTGCACTCCCATTGGCTAATGACACTGGGGCCTGCAGCTAAAAGACTCGGACCATGACACCTGGAACAGAGCACACTACAAGGACTGGACTGTGACTTCGGCTGGACACTCACTAGCCAGTTCGATTTTAGGCAAACTTAGGCACCAACACAACACAGCTGTTCTGATCAGAGGTAGAGTTCAATGATAACAGTGGATTTCTGTTTAGCTGTTGTAAATTTACTATATGTGCAAATGTTCTTTCCCAAAAAATCACTAAAATAATTTTCAATAGCTGTATGATGAAATGTACTAAATTCTTTTATCTGATATAATATACAATATATTGTTTCTGTTGCTTTTTAGTTCAGGGAACATTTACATTGATTTTTCTCTCAAAACTGTCAATATATTAAAATAAAACTCTTATTTATGTGATTTTTTTGCTAAATTTATTCCTTGATTTTTTTTTCAATTATGGAAGTGTAGCAGGAGGTCGCAGGTCTTTAAGTATTAGAAAAGGGTCCACGAGTCCAAAAATGTTGGGAACCACTGGTCTAACATACATCAGATTTATAATCTATTTGAAATCAGTAATTTTCAGAAAAATAAGAGGCTGTAATAAAAATGTCATGACAATATTTATGAAGCTCTTGATGCATCTTCCTTATGCAGTGAAACTAATCAGATTTAATATTTTAAAATATTAATTCTAATTCATTCTTACTAGAGGGAAATGAAAAAAAGACAACTTATGATAACAAACAATGAACAGTTAATACTTGCTCTGAAATAAAATACTTGGATATATATATTTTGAAAAAGAACAACGGGAATTTTGATACAGAGTAGTGTGTTCAATATCAGTTGGTGTATTTCGTGTACCATTCTGTCTAGCTCTTCCAGATGTATTTAATTGGACCAATTCATATTATAATTGGCTTGTTGAAATTAGTCCCTATACTGATAGGCTCCAAAATGTTGTTGGTCATCTACTGCAGCATCTATAAACAACTGTTTTAGTCTTGCAGCTGGGAGAGAGTGAGCAAGTGAATGGCCGGCCACATACACTTTAGTTAAATTCATATTGCAGGTAATATTAGTTGAGTTTCTTAAGTTCTGAAGTGATAGTTTTGGGTAATGGCAACAAACAGGATGCTTGAATGTGAAGATCGTTGTTTACCAGACTGTCTTGCTTATATCACTGTTTTAGTTTAGATACATGGCCATTTGATCTCAGGTGCATCTATTACCTTGCACATTATGTTTTTGATGCCTTCACTAAATCACCAGAATCAGTTAGCAACATAAAACATAAAAGTAGCATCCCAAGCTGGCACTGAAGCATTACTTATATGGGGCCAGTTCCAGTAAACTGGGCATGTCATAAGGATGTCAGATTGTCAGATACTAAAATTTGCATTCCATGTCTAGCCCTTATCAGTGCAAACAGTATGAGGACATACTAAAAGCAAACTTTAAGGTATACTGCATCAATCCTTAGCTATGGGAAACTGTAACCACTGAGATATCATTTTGGAGACAGAAGTATATAAGTTTTATCATAGCTTTTGAACACTAGAGATTTACAGTCATAGACATGTACATAGGAAAATAGCTAAGCAGTCCCATTTTCCTACCTGTATACTTCATCTGGAGAATCCATGACAGTACCTGTAAAATGGCACGTCAAATTATCATCTCTGATTGATTAGTGATCCAAAAGTATAGTAATGATGTTGAATTCATATATGACACACTTCTGTATTACTAAACAACCTCTCAACAATCCCAAATTACCTTATCAAAGCTTTCAACAAAACCTGTTGCTTTTGTATTTAGTCAGGATTATTTTTCAGTATATTATTTGTGAAATGTACTGTAAATGAATAACAATGCAATTCCATCCACAATCGATTGTTAAAATAACTAAGGAGTTTTACTTTTAAAAGTGCATGTCAGCAGTACTGCCACCAGTTTGTTAATCCTTTTGCAATAGCAGTTTATTATCTTTTTGTGTATAAAATTTACTTCACAACATGACGAAGTATGAAAATTTAACAGTGTTGAAGTTTCATGGAATTTAATCACAGCTTCATTTTCATTTTTTTTTTAATTGGTATTTAATGAATCATATTTTTTGCAACAAAAAAAAATCTGTGGTGGAGTTTGACTAATCTCCAGTTTGTTTGTTTTTTAACAAACTACTTTTTTATAACCAGAATAATATAAATTTTGGTAGCAGGTTTTTTAAAAAAAGTTTTCCTTTTATTAATTTTTCTTTTAAAACTTTTAAAGGTGCCACAGTGGATTTTCTTTTTTGAATTTCCAAATTTTAATTTTTTTTCCCGAAATTTTACACATTATATTATTAGTTCTCCTTAAACTTAAAACTTTATTTAAAAAATTAACTCCACCAGAAGTAAAATCAAACTACACAAATAAGACAAATATTAGGATTTTGCAAAGCTTTTTCTTGTATTAAGTAGAAGATTAGGTAGCAAATTTGATTTTTATTTTTCAGTTAGTATAATTTGTTCTTTTAGATGGATTTAAATCTTGATAAAGCACAATATTTATATATATTTATTTATAGTTTGGTATTTGCTTTACTGTTTTAATTTCTATTGCTAAACAAACTTTTCACAGTGGGTTAATTCAACAAAGAAATTATCTGAAGCATTGGAAATAAATGGATACAATTTATTTATCCTAGGTATTATTACTAGAAATTTGAATTTAATTTTAACTCCAGAAAGATATTCTTAAATAAAAGTTTTATAAAACTCTGGTGACTCACATGTATGTTTTTTTCTGTTTTACTAGTCTTTAAGACCTGATTACAAGTGTTTTGTATTTTCTTATTTTATTCCAGACTCTGCCTTTTAAGTTGTTAGACGTATCCTGTAGCCAGACTTCATACTATTTTTCTACCTAACTGAATCTTTTAAAATAAAATATTAATTTTAGCTAGTTGGTGTGCATACTGACTTGTTTAATATATTTTTTAAAAAATTGGTTAAATAAATGCCAAATAACATTTATTTAAAAATAATAATTTTTTGTAGTCCTTTTTGGAAATTATCTGCATAATAATTCCTCTAAATTATCATGTTACCAATCATATCTCATTCCAACTGTGCATAATATCACTGAATCTTTTTAAAAATAACAACACAAAAAGAAAACTTATTGGGAGTGATAAAAATGTTAGTTTGTGTAAAACTGGATATGTTATTTACAAAAAGCTTTTACATTTATAAATTTTGAAAAATTTATTGTTTATCATAACTATTAAACCTAATTTTCAAATTATTGAATATTAAAACATCAAAATGTTTTGAACATACATGCATTGTTTGGAAAAGTTTTCCATTTTGTTAATGTTGTTTAGTCAGTTTCAGGTAACAGATTAGCAGTTTGAATTTGTTTCTAATTTACAATTAAAGATAAATAGATTTTTAAAAAAATAAATTTAATTTTATTATTTCCTGAAGTTTACCAAAGCATTTTTAGTATAAATTACACAGTTACAGGTAGATAGTTAAATAAATATGTTCAGTTTCATATTTAAGCTATAATTAAGAGAGCACTTTTTTAATACAGTGGTTGATTAGATTTTTTGGATTAATTTTATGCAGTGTTTAGGATACAAGATTCATTTAGTGTAATGTGCTTATAATCCAGTCACGGGTATATAGCCATATAATTTTGTTTGCATCATTAAAAAAATTACTTTACCAATACAATAAAACAAACATGGCAATTTGCAAAGCAAGCAGGGATGAAAACCAGGCTTCCAAACATTTCAGAATAAAATCTGTTTACAGATTTACATCTTAAAATATATTGATTATAAGTAGCAACTGATATTCTCACTGATTAGAGTCAGAATGGGGATTTTTTAACCTGTACACTTCCATAGAACTACTAGCTTTTATCTTTGAAGACAAACAAGAAAATATTATTGCTGGCACCACTGGCTTGTAATTAGCTACATAGAAGTATTAACAAAATGAATAATGATATTTTTTGTGTACAATTTTTTTAATTAAAAAGAAAAATAAAAACTTGTTTTTTTTAAATATGTGTTTAATAAAATATATATTACATGTTAATGATGAAAAACAGTTACTATAAAGGGTAGTTAAAAAGCAACAACAAAACTATGGCATGAAAATTTAGGAAATAACATTGATTAGTAGTACTTCCAGTTGTTGTTCTAGACAAAAATGGACCACATATTTTGTGTAGATGAAAATAGTTGAGTTATATAATGAAATTGCTGCATTATTCCTGCAGCATAGTTTACTGCATTGTTACTATTAACTGATCTTCAAGGATGATGGTAATGATAGTCCCTTTCTGAAAGTAAATTTGTTCTTGTTATTGTTGCAGATTGGACAACTGCATTTTTATATATGCAGTATCATATTACTTCACCTGCATTGTGTTTTTTTATAGGAAGTCATCAAAATTCAAGAGTTTTGGATAAGCCAAATTCTGAGGAAAATCAAAAATGAAACCAAAACCATTTTCCTATGATCAACAGCCACACCAACATTATGTAATGAAGTTCCTCCAAAACATCTGTCAGCTTTAAACTCCTTGTTCTCCTGTTATTTCTTTAATAATCATCTCCTGGAACAATAGAAAAGTCAGAAGGAGAGGGTAAGCACCCCATTTTAACACGGTTCAACAGTCGAACCAAGATGTGTGCAAATGTCTCCAGATGACAATAGAAGCTGAGCAATTTCATCACGACAGAAATCAGAAACTTATATGCAATGAAGTAATTTCATTCACAGTTGCTTTGTTATTGACATAGGAAGAAGAAAATAACACAGCAAATAATCAAAAAAGTGAACTGTTCTGAGGATGCCTCTCTAGGAAGAGGGAGAAAATAAATAAAGTGTGAATAGACACAAATCAACTGCACTTGTCTTGATGCAGTTTTATTATTGATCTAATTTCACTGAGTCACTTTTTTCAATGTAGCAGTATTGTTCAATGTGGTACTGTTCTAGCTCTACCAAATTTTCTTTCCACCTCACTGATTGTTGTAGATTTTCCACAGTTTGTGGCTTTAGCAGTCTTTACTATTTAGCGAGCAAAAGAAGGAAAAGAGCTTATCTGAATTTTCTGTATATTAAGACAATAACTGAATAGTGAACTGAAATCTACTTTATGCATTTTCAGTAGAGGGTGCTGAGATATAAAGTAGAAATCCTACACAATCCTTTCTACAGCAGGAGTAGAATAATATCTCTGACACCAGAATGTAACACAGATGTCTATATGCCATAGATGATGCATTTGTGTCATTCAGCAAGAATTTTCATGCATGGTGCTGACTTTATAGAATTTTGATGTTGTTCCATATTCATTTATACTAATTTTCATGTACGTCATTTGTATTACAGCTAGACTTTTAAATTTTTGAAATAATTAATGAAATTTTCTTCTAGGATTCTGAGAAAGATAAAGATTTAGACTGTAATGTAACTTTAATCAGTTTTTTTCTTCTATAAGAATTTCTTAACCAAATCACTAAATATTCAACAGTTAAGATTTATTTGCTTCACTGAAAGCATTTTACTTTATACACACAACTTACCCTCAGTAGGAATTTAGAACAAGCATCACAAAAATGTAATAAAACAAACAAAAAAAAAGAAATATCACTGCTTTACTGCATTTTTTTTTACAAATGAATTATTTTCATTTCTAATGAGAGTAACAGCCATCACTGGGATAAATGTTACATTTAGTTTGCAAACAGTTTCTGTTAAAAATTGTGAAAACGTTTATTCAGTTAACAGTATTAATTTTAAAGATGAAAGTGGTTTGCTCAGCTTAGGTATCATCTGCATTCATTCAAGTGTGCACTTGGAAAATACTCCACTTCATGTGGTGACAAAATGACCTGACATTTTAAATGCCATTATCATCTTCGAACATGATTACCAACATAGGCAGACAATGCATCCAGGAAATCCTCTTCCCAGAATGTGTGCATAAGCATATATCAAACACAATTAAATAAGAATATAATTGTACATAAATCAGCAATAAAAAGATAAATGTCACATTCATTATTCTAAAGCAGAGTGATTGCCAAATACACGAAATCTGTATTCAGTACATTGGACAAACTTAAACTCTTTGTCTGTATCACTGAGGTTCAGCCCATGGAGCATCTTGTATATATTGGACATCGTGACATGGTATAGAATTCCCTGCCACACGGTTCTGCAGGAGTATTTATTGAGCTTTCTCATTGCTGAAAATGACTGCTCAATTGTTTTGCTTGTTGCAGGCAAGCAATGAAACAGTTGCCCAAAGAAAGCCTGCTGCCCCTCAAAGAGACTCGATGGAAAAGCAGAGTTTCTTGGAGATTAACAGTCTTATTAGTTTGGGTTTCACTGGGAAGATGTTTCTCAAAGATTTGCAACTGTGAGGCAAGCTTGTTCTCATTGATGTCCTTTCTACAGAAACCATTAGTCTCTGTCAGCTCAACAGAATAATCCTTCCTTCCTTCAGGAGCAGTACTTCATGATTTTTATAGAAAACACACCCAGGGTGATCAAAGAGTTGTAGATGCAAAAGATGTCCAGATCCATGTCTTTGAAGTATTGTTGGCACTATTGTTCCTTGATGATAGGGCTATGGTAGCTGTCTACAGCACTATCTTTAAAGTGCTTTGTTTGAAGTGAGGGATTTTTATTATTTGTTGTTCATGGCAGTACTCCACTAGCTCAAAGAAGATGTTGATGATCAGGGATGCAAAATTATGGATTTCTGCAGCAGATAAACTCGCCAGAAGCACTTCCTTTCAAAGGTTATCAGTGATCTTCAAAAGCCCTTCACAAAGCTGTAGTTAAAAAATCAGGTTGTATTGCAACATCTGCACACTTCAGTTATCCTTTCTTTAGCATCCAGCCACAACCATATCTCTAGGCATTCTTCCCAGAGATGCTTCCAGACTTATAGTTCTCAAGGATGCTGCTATCAAAATAGTCATGAACCACCTTTCTTGTAGGCTAAAATCTGCTCATATCAACACAAACACACAAGTTTTCTTTAGTGATTTCTGTCTTGATCTGGCCAAAGGTAGGTTTCTCTCTGGCAAGAACTTTACCAGCTTTTTTATTACAAAATCAGTTTCAAAGACTTTGCAGTAAACTTTGGATAGCTTGATGGGATTGCTACTCCTAATATTTAATGCATGTGCATGACAGTGTGTCAGTGCACCATGCTACACTTCTGCAATGATTTGTTTTGCCACACTGTTCGTCTCTCAGTCGTGTTAGAACCACTATGCTAGAAATAGTCTCAAAAATCAGACAACTTGACATCCACGGAAATGCACCCTTGACGATGTCTAGACAATATGAATAGATGTCAGTGAATTCATCTACAATGATGCTAAAATAAACACTTTCACAAATATTTTTGTTCCCTTCTCAGATTTTCAGTGTCATGATCTGTATAGGATGTGTACTTGATTTTTTTCATTCATGCTTTGACTTTAGATATATCTAATCCATAAAGGTGCAGAAACTGGTTAAAATTATTGTCAGCATCCTCATCACTGCCTATTAGCGGCAGACCTTGGTGTGTCAGAAACCAGATATTTTGGAGAAATTTTAAGAACATTTTACTGTTGGTCACTTTTTCTCTTGTTCTCATCTCAGTGATTTATCAAGTTTCTAGTGATTTATGAAAGCTGCATTCACTTCCTGGTGGCAGTCACACGCATAAGTTTGTTGAAGCCAATAATTGCTTTCTTTCAATATGTAAAGTTTTTACTGACGAAGGCTGAATCTTCATTGCAAATAAAACTAACTTTGATGAGGTCTCTCACACACAAATGGCAGAAGGCTGCATTATGTTTGTTGTCATAGTGCAGCCTCTGCTCCATATAATTTTACTACTTCTTAATTACCAAATGTACTTTTTGCACAGTTGAAAGACTTCTTTAGGTAAAATTTTTCTGTAAGTTCTGGATTTGATGAAAATAAACAAAATTAACTTTTCAAGCTAAAATGGCGCTTAGCTTAGAAATCAACCTTATTTCTTATATATTAAGGCTTTTTGGCATGGAGTGGACTGCATTACAATTTTCTCAAAATCATTTTTTGTTTTTTTAATTGTTTACCCAAGTTTCTTTTTTGCACAAAATAAATAGAGAGCTTTTTTCTCTCCTTTATTCTTCCCTTAAGATTCAACAGAAGGTCTTCTTTGCACCTCCCCTAGCTAGTTGCTTGAGATGCTATCATGAACAGAACTCTTTTCAGTATTTGTTTGTATTCGTTCTACATATAACCTCATTTAGTTGCTAAAGGGCGTTGTTTTCCTAAGGTAGAGAATATAGTGGACTTATAAAACACCAATAGCACTCAGACTGGGATGGATAGAGGCTTATAGTGTATTTCCAACTCCACATCAGATAATATGACAGTTATTTTTTGATGGTGTAATGTGATGTGTCTTATTTTTTACAGTCAACAGGAATTAGGAAAATAATCACTAAACTTTTAAATTTTATAATAAATTCTTTAATTAAATCATGAATAAACCCCTTTTCCCATTTTTTTCTTTTAAAAATTAAATTTGAAGGTGTTAGGGAGCTAATCTGTTTGTCAAGACATTACATAAGGTCCCAAATCCAACATCCTGATATTCTAATCAAAACAAAGAGACACCTTTCACAATGGCTTCACATGATGCTAGATAATATCAAATTGAATTTAAAATGTACATGGAAGTTCAGTAAAACCAAAATAATGGAGAAAACATTTTGTTGGTTTCCAGAAACATTTGGATTTGCTGATCTTCCTAATACACTATTTAAAGGTTTGCTGAGTTATTGTTCTGACACATGGGGCTTTCCAGACTTATTCTGTAGCCATGAGTTTGAGCAATATTTTCATAAAAGAAATAAAGGTAAAACCACATGTACTACATTTTCCCCACTGTCTAACAATGGTGGACAAATTATAATATTGCCTCAAAAGAAACCAAACAATTAACTAAAAAAAATTACAGTGTCATTTATTTTAACATTGATCAGCAGCTGAGTTATGTATGTATTATGTATTACACTACTATGCTCAGATTCTATTGTTTTGCTTAAGTTTTTTTTACCAATAGTGGCAAAGTATTTATTAAGGCGAGGCTACGGCGGATCATGCTCTCAACCTACCGATTGGGGTGGGTACCAAGGACCATGCCCTTTGGGCGAGGTCACTTTGAGTCAACCTTATGGGGGCGGGGAGGCGAGTACTCTGCTTAGTGGCTTTTGTAGACAGAAAGTCCTCTGCCCGAAAAGAGCGGAGGCGAGGGGCGCTTTTTGCCTTTGGTCTGCCTATCTGGCTGGGAAGGTTAGGTGCGTCAAGACCCGTTTCAGACTTGGCTGAGGCCTTTTTTTCCCCAAGATTGGTTTTTGACTGGGGAAGCGGTCACTCTAAAGGGGGGCATTCATGCCCCCAACCCTGGCTGCCAAGGCGGCCAGTTACACGAGGTGCTTCAGCGCCTCAACCAGGCCTTTTAGGCCTTAACGGGAGCTTGCTCCACACCGGGCTTCGGCCACCAACCCCAATCCCTTCTCCTCGGAGATACACATGCATACATGAACTTTCACATGCACCACTCACGCATTCACCACAAAAAGATTTTAAAAAAGTATTTATTAAATGTAAGACCAGGAGATTCAATTCGTGTTAAATTCCAATATTAAAAAAAAAACAAACAGAAAACCTTCACACGTCTTCTGTGTGGCATACACAAGTAAATCACTAACATACACTGGCCAGCCAGTCAGTTTATGGATTTGTGTGTTCCTTCAGCCATTGGCATGTTCTGAGTTGCAGGATGCAAATTAGGTTGACCAGTTGGTGTGACAAGTGATCCTTGCAGCACTATATATGACTTAGGAAAATACATTTTCAGAGAGTCTTACCAATAAGAGGAAAGACAAATTACATAATAGCATTTGGAAGAAAAATGACAGTGAGTGCATAGATAGTTTTGTTGGAGGGTTGCTTCAATACACTGGCCATTCAAATTTATCAGGAATAGCAAAAAAATTATTATTATGTCTGCTACAAAGTAGAAATGTTACCACAAACATGTAATTACAGAAAGAGGAGAAAGGTGATTAGAGGGAATAGTAAAGTCAAACCATCATCAAATAATAAATCAACTAAAAAAAGACATTCAATGAGGGGAAATCTACACTCATCTCAAACTCTACTTTGCATAGAATATTGCAGTGAATAGACTCTGGCATAGATCATAATTACCAATATGAAAATATGCCTGTATGGTGTAAGAAGTGCAGACATTGGACTAAAAATTACTGGAAAATGTGATGTGATCTAATTAGGCATGCTTCTCCAATTTTTGCATAGATAAATGCTAAATGAATCACTCAAATCTTCTTGACTTCTCTGGTGAAGTTCCACTGGCCTACTCTTGGCTTCTTGGTCTCTTTAGTTGGGAGCATGAATACCAAAGCTTACCCCATTATAGTTTATAATTGTGCATATACTGATGCTTTATGTGTACTTTGATGAAGATGGCTACTTCAAAGAAATTAATGCTCATATTGTACATCCATGGTACGAGGAACATGATGGAGATTTCAGGTATCTGATCTCAATCTAATTCAACATCTTAGAATAAGCTTCAGACATGCATTTGTCATCATGATCCTTCACCCACCTCCCTCCATACATTGCATTTAACATTAACGACTGAATGGGAAAATATTCCTTAGGACTCCCTTGTGGATCCTATGCCATGTTGTGTGTTGCATATTATTTGAGAAAAAAGGTGAACCAACCTGTTATTAGGTACAGGTCATAATAAAGTGGACATCCAGTTATGGTTTACAAAATTAAATATTTATGTATTAAAAAATATGGGTTTAATAATACAACTTTTATTATATAATTTGAAATTAAGTTCGC
Organism: Nautilus pompilius; assembly: GCA_018389105.1. Classification (NCBI taxonomy): domain Eukaryota; kingdom Metazoa; phylum Mollusca; class Cephalopoda; order Nautilida; family Nautilidae; genus Nautilus; species Nautilus pompilius. The sequence continues at coordinate 536,373 of JACATO010000626.1, read as the reverse complement.
CAATTTTGACTAATACAGTAGACTGAATGTTTATGTAACTTTAAAAAAAGCAAAATTAACAGGTGTTAACTTTATTATAGCTAAAATAATCACCTCACCTTAAATAGTCATATACAATAAAGGCAATTACAGTTATTAATTTCAAAAAAATAATTTTGTACATAACTTTTTTCTGTTATAGAAGAGCACAGGAAACATGTCATGTGAGTAAATTGATGTTTTGTCTTCAATATTTATTTCATTTATATATAAGATTTTATGAGTTTGAATTAGATTATCATGTCAGTTTACTTGTAGTTTTGTATGGGGAATGTAGCCAGGAATGTGAATTTTCTCTTACATTTGAAATTAATAAGTTCTAGTAGGGACCTTTACTTATGGCTTCCCATAATAAGAAGTGGTCATACAATGACTCAGTATATAAGCACATGATCCCTAATCTTGTAACTAAGCTAGGAATCTGCAAACAGGGTAGTAGGCAACATGGATGACAATGGTGAATATGACTAGCATTAAATAATTACTGAATTGATACTAAAAGGAAAAGTCAACTAAAGATGGAGAGAGATAAACTGTAGTTATCAAAACCCAATTTTAGTTATGCCTGTAATTTTTGGTGTCCCCTTTATGTTGATGCTGTACACATTAGTGGGATTTAATTATTTTTTGATAATTTTAAAATTTATTATTTTTCATTTTATCTTTAATTAATGTTGTTTTTCATAGGCTTTATGTCACAATTTTTTTTTAATGGAATAATTTAATAGTTTTTTTTTAGTAAAGACTGGTAGTATTGGGCTTATAATATTTAAAAGCATAATTTTTGACTGAATAAAGGGTGCAGATAGAATGTAGTGGAACTTTAATGAAATTTTAACACCAAAATGTTGTGGGAATTATTTTTAATATTTTAATTATTTCATAATATTAATTTATTTCAAGTTTGTATATATTATGTATTTTTGCTTGTTCACTATAAAAAATAAAGTGTATTTCCTATTCATTTTGAGTAACCATTATTTGGCACTTCTGGCTCTACCTTTTTGTTATAAAAACAATCAATATTACTGAGAGGATTGCTGGTATATTATTAAATCAAATAATGGATGCTGAGTGATTTAAAATCACTGAAACAATAAAATTATTTCTTTTAACATAATTTGTTTTATAATCAAACATTAAACAAAAGAAAAAATTCATAAAAATTTTCATCTACATCAATGAACCAACCACTTTAGTATGATTAGAAACTGTAATGGCCCCTTACAATTTAATACAGTTTATTGTGATTTACTTTATATTTGGTGTTACATGTTGAGCATAAAAAATTAAATATTAAACTCTCCAAAAAATAACAGTGATACACAATACTCAAAACTATAGCATGCAATAAACATAGCTGATATGAAAACAAGCAGACAACAAAAAGATATATAGAACAAATACTTTTAAAAAGTAATTTAATCTTGTATTACATTAAAAGAAAAATTGAAAATAAATAATACAAGATAAGAAAAGTTTCTAATAACTGATTTGCTACACAATTTGAATATTTTTTGTTACCAGTCAAAAGAATATAATTTGTCTTCATTACAGAAACAGTAAAAATGATTAATCATAAGGAAAATGTTTTCATACTTTGTTGTTTAATTTACATTTATTTTTTATTAAATAGTTAGCATTTTTTCTTTATATAAAAAAGAGAACATTGATATTACTTGTGTAGTACCAGCTTCTTAACAATAAGTCTTTTGAAAAAATAGATGGCTCAAGTAGGAAATCATAATAGATGAAAAGAATATCATTAAGTAGCTGCTCATTATTTTATGAAGACAACATGAACATCAAAGGTTACTGGAGAAGTGATATCTAAATGAAATGCCTTCCATATTGTAGAGATTCCTACCATAATAATATAAACACCACAATTTTCACATATACTTTTGTAATGATGTATTTTCAGGTATTTGGTGGGATCCATACTTGTCTTGTTTAGAACTTGGGTTGAAAATGTGTAGACATGGAATTCTGATTATTAATCAGGACTTGGTTCAACTTTTTCAACAAAATTTGACGTTTGTCTTAGAAAGCTCTTGACAACAACTGCTAAGATAATTTAAAAAGCTTGATAAACAACTACCAATTTATATTACACCATACATTGATTTTTCAGTGTCTTGGTTTAGTTTGAAAATAAGATTAGTGTTAGGCTGGCGATTTGAACTAAAATTTACGTTTTCAAGCTTATTTGCAGATCCCTTGATAGGTCGTTTTTAAATAAAAACAGAATATGTATTTCCTTCTTTTTATTTAGTGGATGTGTAGATGAACTGTGTGTAGTGATAGTAAAGCCTAGGGCATATTAATTAACCATTGTCTAGATCAAAGTTTTTCGATTAGTGTGTTGCCATGGCTATACAAGTGAGCCATGAAATTTCAATAATTCTAATGTTTATGCTTATAAAACCATTTCTGAAATGACAACAGATTGAGACAACTTTTACACGATGTGTAAACCAGTCCATTGTTTGCTGTATCTGTGAGGCCAAGCTGGCAGAGGATGTTTTATATCCATCATGGCCTTTGAAACCTAGTCTATTTTGTGTGAAGAAATGGACGATCATCAAAGCTGCAAGCTGACATGAAATGGCCATTTCACTTGTATCAGTTCACCAGTAAGTTAAGATTTTTTAACTCTATAGAATTCCCCTATGCAGGTCTGATTTCTGATGAAGGTTGGTGCACCAAGCTGCCTACCTTGCAAATATATTCAGCTACCTCATTGAGCTGAATAAATATATGCAAGGAACAAATCAGAACATCCTGACAACCAAAGGCAAACTAAAAGGATTCAGATTTAAATTACTGCTCTGGAAATAATGAGTATCAAATGTTTTAAATGAAATGTTCCCTTTGGCATCTGCAGACCCTATCAGCAAAATCTCATTTCTCGTCTTCACACATCTTGAAACACTCAAAGACAAATTCAAATGCTGCATCTTGTCAATAAATATGGAAAATCTTAATAGGGTACATGATCCATTCAGTTCCTCTTTTGTGAAATCAGTAAAGAAGCTATCACTGGAGGTGCAGGAAGAATTCACTGAGCCGACAATTAAGTGCATATTAAAAACAAAGTTTGTAGAAAGGCTTTTGGATACATTTTGGTTACTTGTGGCAAAATAACATCCAGCAATTGCAGACCATGCTCTCAATTATGTTGTTTTTTCCCCCACAACCTACTTGTATAAGTTGGACTTTACCACGCTAACCCATATAAAAGAAAAACAACAAAAGAGAGCACCTACAGTCAGTGGAGCAGGATCTGAAACTTTCTTTATCAACGATTTTTACCCCAGATCAAGTGACTGTGCTCACTCAGGCAGGCCCAGGTTTCACATTAATAGTAAAGTTGTCATAAAATGTTCCCTGTGTCCCAAAATAGATAAATGCTTCAAGGTGTGCCTTGCTGGTTAAAGGCTAGGGAACACTAGTCTGAACACCCATCCTGTAAAAAATAAAAAGAAAGGAGAAATGTTCATGTTACCAAAATTATTGGGCTTTTTAGCCCAACAGTTTTCCAAAAAAACACATTTTCTGTAAACTGATTTTCTTCTTACCTTGAGATTTAAGGAATAATTATCCTTAGCAATGAATTTTCAATTAAACTGTTACCTTTAGATAAAATGGATTTGACAAAAAATTATACTTTTTTAGTGGCTCTCTTCAGTTGGGGTACTCTCATGTCACAGGTCTGGTTTCTAGTAGTTCTTGATTTATACTGAATTACATTTTAACAGAAAAGTTTTTATTTTCCCTAAAAACAGTATGGAAAATTTGAAATTTAGGTTTGATAAAATCGAAAGAAAAATTAAAATAAATAATTTGTTTGTTTCTTTTCAGTAATACACTGATCAAAACAATAGAGATATTGTGATATAAATTGCATGCATTTATTAAGGATAAAACATTTATATTGACCATAAAGTTCAACATATGAAATTATTTTGACAATAACTGAGCATAGTTTAATGTACTTTGTGTTGTCCTAATGATGAGGAGTAGTCATTAACCTACGATCTTTAGTTACATGACCTTTAGTAGCCTATATGACTACCTTTGGCTTACACTACAGCAATGCACTTGCATCTCATGCTGTTGACCAGACGTCTGATGTAGTCGTGTTTCAGTATGTTCTACTATTCTATCAATAGTTCCAGAATGTTCCCAGAAGATTAGAACAGTGACACCCCCACATGGTCTGTCTTTAGTATGTTGTAGTCAGCATAATGTTGTTTTTAGTTTGGATATCAGCAAAGTGAAGGTGTGTAAAATGGCGAAAATTTAATGTGTAGATTAGCAGTATAGCTGATTCCGTGCAATCTGGCTGGAGATACAGGTCTCTCAGATGTGCTACAGTTTGCTCTGGATAAATGTACCAAGATAGTGGTTATGTCAAGCAAGATAGGTAACATAATGGTTATGGTGATAGTCAGTACTTCTGTAGCACATTCTGTTAAGTTTTTGGTAATCTGAACTGGTCTCTCAGTACTTCTGTCACAGTTGACTAAGAAAACTATCGTACACTAGTTCAGAAGTCCAATCCATTTGTTTACTTTTAGATCAGACTAATTATTTATGGTTAAGTGTTACTGCTTGCCATCATGTAAGTAGCATACTCTAGATGTTTGGAAAATCCATTATGTAAACATTTATAACAGGTTTTATACCCAATTTAAGCAATATTATGCAAATTTAGAATTATCTGACAAAGCATAACTTTTGCAGGTATATCCTACTCAAAGACAGAGATCCACATGCATCACTTGAAATAATAGAATTCTTACATGATTCAAGTCTTGGGCTGACAAAGAGATAAAGTATTATTCAACACCTACAATGGCCAAGTTGACTGTATTATTCAAAATATCTCAGGATTCTTTTCTTCAGTGTACTTAACAAATCATGGCACACTTAGTATTTAAAAATGTGCATTTAATCTATTACCCAAACATTCCTTTACATAGATTGCAGTCCTGAGACAAAGATTAAATAAAAATTTGTTAACCGTTTTCTTTGCTAACTTTTAAAGAATTTGTTTGCATTTGTAAAAACTTATCAGCAATATGATTGGTATTAATTTTATCTCTACTTTATAGGTCCCTTTTTGAACCTGTGCTGATGTCAGCACATAAGACATCCACAATCCCCTGATTACCTGTCATGACATTTTAAAGATGTGCTCTCATAAAACAAAATCAAAAAATTCTTCAATGACCTGATACCTATATTTTGATTTATTAAAATAATTAAATGATGGAATAGTTAAATATATGTATTGAACAAAACAACTAAAAATTTCTTGTAATAAACAACTCTTATAATAATTGTATTCATTATTTTTCATTACTGCCTATGAGTCATGTCCTTTTTATAAGAATATAAAACAAATAATACTGTTGTTGTAGAAATAGAAAATAGTTTTGGGTTGAATACTTGGACTCTTTAGGTTGCATAATTGATACTTGTACTTAGGTTAACTAAACTGTAGAAACAAATAGTTTCTACAATGTTCTATAATTTTCTTTATTGTTTTACAAGGTTCTATAATGTTCTAGATTGTTGAAGTTTGGTATGGAATGCTTTGTGGTGTTTTTTTAGAAGCTGTGTTACTGTCTTGAAAAATCTTGCTTATTGAACTAATTTGAGAAAATTAGTTGTGCTTTACTGTAAAAATTCATCACAAGACAATGGATTTCATTCACCTGCAATATAAATACTGAAATTTTTTTTGTCAAAGTACATCTAATGCAACTTCCAGTAGTATGGAAATCTCCTTCAAGAAGAATTTAACAGCTTCCAGAAAATAAATTTCAATAGCTCCTGCTAAAATCAGCTGGAGTTGGAAAATTTTCATTGAAACAGAAGATTGGAAAGCAGTGTTTTGAGAAACTGCTCTCAAATCACTGTAAAGAGTGTGAAAAATCAGGCTTTCACTTGTATAACTGTTATTCAGCAATTTCATAGTAGTTCGAGAAGTCTAAAAATAATGGCAATGCTAAGAAAGCAAACAGTCTCAACCCAAAGAAGCTCCAGCCACTTCAAATTTGAAACAGCCAACATTGAAGGTGTTTGAGAGCCAAAAAAGGAATAAATCAACTTATGTAAATAAACTCAAAATCCATAGAGATTCTGTAGTTTTGAATCCCTTTATTAATCACTCTTATTAATTTGTAGAAAAAGTCTTGGTTTAAACTTTTGACTGATCTGGTCTTGAAGTACATCTGTGCAAACTGGAAACAATTTGCATAGCTTATTTCAAAGGAAATTAGGGGCTTATGAAAGACCATGAATGAAATGCTGAGTAAAGCTATGAAAATAATTATGTTAATTTTGGTAATAAAAGGTGCAAATTTTTGTGGAATTACTGCTAATTTCTGTAACTTTAAGGATGATCAAACTAGGCACTTGTTGCTTGGATTAGCCTGAATGGGGCAATGATGAGGTTGAGTCTGCAAATAATTTCCTCATTCTGACAGATAGTGGAACCAATGTTATGAAGGCATTCAAGGACTATGCTAAACTAATTAAGATTTACAAAGAAGCAGATCCAGTATTAAAAAAACTTGATCCACATCTACAACAGAAAAAAGATAAGGATGGCAACTTTGACCAGTGTGAATCTGATCATCTTCATGTCTTTAAACAAAATAAGTTACTTGTGTTGACCACATCTTAGGAAATCTGAAAACCTGTCCAAAAATGAAGATAAATTCACCTTTTCTGGTGCTCTTCTAGTGTTTATTAAAAAGATTCAAACAGTGGGCAGGTCATGTGATTATTTGGATACAGAAGATAGCAAGAAACATTTATCTAATTCACACCATAGATGAGCCTACAAATTTTATGTAATTGATTGCTTTTTGGAGCTTGAACAACTGGTGCATTGTGTGTGTGTGTGTGTGTGTGCGCGCGCGCACTACTCAAATGTTCTGGAAGAAGTCAGTGATCCATCAAAACGAATGAGATCTTATCTCCCTATGAACAGTACGTATAGAAACTTGAAAACCAGAACTATTCAGTATTTCCAGAATGATTCCATCAACATACAGTTTGAAAAGGAAAATGGAAGCAATGCATTTATCTGATTTCTAAACCTGGTGTCCTTTGCTGTTGGATTTTAATCAATGATTTGAAATGGTGTTTAATACTAACTTTGGGGATTTTGGTCAGTATATTTTTCTGCAAATTTTTTGAATCAAAAACAAAAAGCAAATTGGCTCATTCAAAAGCTGCTGCAAAGACTAATATCAAAATCTGTTTGTCAGTGATAATGCAAACCAATAACAATGGCCAGGGAAATTACCTTTATCTGTAGGAGAAATTGACAGAGATCATACATTTTCTGAGCTTATGGAATTTGCAATGCAGCATTCATATAATAGTTTAACCAAAAATGATTCTTAGAAGATAAAGTTGAGCTTAATCATTGCATTTGACTTGCCTCAGAGTCAAAGTACTTAGAGACTAAATATTACAAGAAATGAAAAATTTAAATGTTATTGTTACACAAGATTGCAATGAATATCTTGGCTATTCTTACAACTACAATGACATTCAAGAATGATTTTATTTAAGCTGAACTCTGTAAAACACAAAATCAAGAAGAGTTAATCAGAATGATGAGAAATTAGAAACTGAAGTTATGGTTTAATTGGAGATGCATTATCCAAAACATTACTTTTAAATTTTAAATAAATATTTTGTTTCAAAACAAAAATGATATTGGACTTAGGTTGAAAATAATCTAAATACTTGTTAACTAAGTACTTGATTTTTACATCACTGTTCAAAATCTGGGACTTGTTCCAGTATTGAATGAGACTAGAAAATAATATTTTAATACCTGCACAAACATCATAACTTTCATTTTGGTAAATCATTCTGGAGGGCACAAAGATACATGCAAATTAACTTAAAAAATTTTTGAAAGTTGACAACTCAATTAGTTCCTGAGTATAGCTGGTATAGTGTTTGTTTGCAATGAGAATGAAGCAGTTGCGAAGCAACTGTTTTGTGGGTTTTTAATCTGATGAATTGCTCAGTATTACAATCAAACATTTTAAAATTATGTAAAATAAGGATATTGCATGTATGTCATAATTAATTTTAAAAGATTATGTTATCTAATCTCTGACATGTGGATTTCATATATAAAACAACAATTTATAAAATTTTTAAAATTAGAATATTTATTATATATATATATATATATAACTTTCATTATATATTTCAGGTAATGTTATGAAATGCAGATTCAAATAATTTTTTCAATTGCATTTTATGAAATTGCCATGTAAGTTACACTCAATATTTCTTTTGGGTGGTGTGGGAAAATGTATGTGCGTGTGATTTTTTTATGTATGTGTGTGCATCTCCGAAGAGAAGGGAGTGGGTTATGAGGTCGAAACCTCGGCCAAAGCCTGACGGAGTTTACGAAAAAATCCTGGGGATGGATGGCAGTCCATGACCCTTATGGAGGCCTTGCGCCTCCACTATTGGAACTTAGGCGCCAAATACCTGTTCCAAGGAGCCGAAAACCCTGATTCTTATGAGGTGGGGCGGTACCCCAGGCAGAAAACCTTCCGCTGAGTGGTTGCTTCCCTAGCCAAAACCCTCAGGGAAGAAGCCTCGGTGCGTTCAGTCCGCGATATGGCCTAACCTTCCCCGCCAGAAAAGCAGGCTAAGGGCAAAAAGCATCCCTCACCCCCACTCTTTCGAGCAGAGGTCTTTCCAGCAAGCGTGCGCCAAACACAGGGTACTAGACCCTGCCCTCCAGGGCCGGAAACAAAGTGGCCCACACCCAAAAAGGGCATGGCACCCATCCAGTACCCCAAATGAAAGGCAAAGGACATAATGCCCCAGTGCCACACTTAATATTTCTTAACTGTTATTTTACTTTTGGCATGCACCATTCTAACAACTGTTATACTGACTTTATTTAACACACACGGAGTACATCATTTGCATATTTGCAATTATCATGTAGAGCAGGAAGTAAGTTAGTAGCTGTGTTTTTATTAATACCATTTACTTTATTTTATTTTTAATTGTAATTATTTTTGGATTTTTTTCTGCTGAAAAGTCATGGGCAGATTATAAATCATTTTTCCAAGAAATATCAAGAAACATATGAAAATCGGGGAATTGTCAAATGTTAGGAAAGATGATGATTTATTATCTATTAAGAGTTGTGGATGACATAAATCAATATGGAATTTGATAAAATTTATGTTTAATGAATAAATAATTTAAAAGAGAGATTTGTGAATGTATATTTTTTAAGAAAAACAATTTAACTATACTTTTTTTTCTGTTTTTGCCTGTCGATCCTTTTTTCTAAATCTCTCTCTCTCTCTGCAAGCAAATATATTTTAAAAACATTCTGACTTGACTAGTAAGCAAAGAAATTTTTGAACTACTGTTTTTCTCAAAAGGTCTCAGTAAAAAATTGTGAAGCCATTAAGCTTATTATATGACTATATTTTTATTTTGTAGTACTGTTTTACATTTTTATAAAAATTGATAATTTTATTGTATCTTTTAGCCTTCAATTTAGAAACCAAATTACTTTTATGGAGAATAAATCAGTTAATTTTATGCTAAAAGTTATATTGGTAAAACTGTATTCAGTCAGTATTATTATTATGTGAGAACTAATTATATTTAACTTTACTCTTACTTTAAGAATAAATCATTAAAAATTGTGGTGATTTTGTTTTATCACACTTCAGATGTCATGCATGTCCTTGTTAGAGCATCTAAATACATTGGAGATTCTTTCTTTATTGTCTTTGCATATCATCAGTTTGTGGTCACACTCAGCATTTTTCATCAGTTTTGCATTTGACATCTGACTTGACTTTAGCCTGTTGAAATGCTTTTATTCATTTAAGTTCTTTCAGTTCATTTTGCTTCACTTCTTTTTGGCCAAAACTCTGTTATCCACTGGATGATAACTTTAACCATTACCTGCTGATGTAGCTCTTTGTATTCAGTCTGACACTCCACCAGTTTTTATTTTATGGGATTAATGTTTCATGTTACTTGACTGAGTCTTTTTCACCTTTTCAACATCAGAGCTGACTAATACAATCCAATTTTTTTGCACTTCAAAGTTTCACCCCCTGATTCATTTTCCAATACCTGTGTTCAGGTATGTACTAACTCATGCCAATAACTTGTTAAAAAAACAACCTAAAACTTAATTATGATGTTTCACTCAGTGCACTGAACTTGTACAATAGAAATTTTCTTTTGCAAAAATGCACAGAAAATTTCCACAATATTGTGTTATAAATCTTGTTTTATACTCAAAATGTGCACATTTTTTCTCTCTAACTTTAACTAATGTCTCTTTTCAATTTTTCTGCTTATTGTATTAACTTTATTTCATTTAAGCAGATTACATTTACTAGTTTCACATTATTCCTTTTAGTATATACATGGCTTTTGTCATCTTCACACATTGCAAGTAATGTAGCTTCTTATTCTCAGGCTTTCTCTTTTTTGTCTACATCTGATCTCTTTTTATAAGCAGCAGTAGGAGGAACTGGTTATCTCAAACTTTGCATTCTCTTAAGATGGATTCACTAATATTACCCACTATTGCATATTTATATTTTTGTTGCTGTAAAACAAACATGTGATAGCTTGTGGTAATTTTTTTTTTATCAAACTAGTTTCAACTTTTCAAATAGTGAAACTAGTGGTTCTTCAGAAAAAAATAATTAATTAACTGTTAACTATAGTTTTGCTGGTAAAAAAAAGAAAATTTTGCAATTGAAAACTTCAATTTTTTTGCATTTCAGAAATTTTGTTTGTTTAATATTCTCAGAATTGTGTGAAAATGTAAATTCTTTCCTTGCCATGGTTCTTATCTGATTACTCTTGATTAGAATACTTCTTGAATATGGAAAACTTTCTGTTCCATCCTCATGTTTATTTTGTTTTCTGATGATAACTGGTGCTAGTTGTACATATGTTTCCTGCTTCTCTCCCAAGTTCCTGCATGTGAACTAACCCATTAAATGATTTGTATTTCTGTAGTAGCTTCAAGAAGACATCTTCTTTAGTTTGTTGACCTTGTTTTCATATTTTCATGACTCGTTTTTGGCACTGGAACATATTTGTTCCAGTTTCTTGATTCAAAGCAGATTCCATCTTTTCAGCCACAATCTCTATCTACAATCATGCACCAGCACAGCTCATGCGAATTCTTTTTCTGGCCATAGATCAAGACCAGACTATACTTCCAGTTGTCTTAATGACTTAAGGGCCATGGGGTTAATGTGCTCCCTGCTTGGGGCTCTTTTTAATTGCATAGTCCATTATTTAAGCTGACAATTTTTTAATAAACTCACTGGTGGTACTTTTATTTTTTTGCCTATTCATGTGGATTCTCCTCTTTTCTAGGGATTTTAATGAATTCACAGGCTGTTTTATCATTATCAGTTGTTACTATAGTGTGTACTTCAAGTAATATTTTGGATATAAACTGCATTTTCACTGGTAAAGTATCTTTATATATAAATACTTAACAGAAATGGATGCTCTTATTTGCTGAATTCTTACAATGTTGGTTATTGAGAGTAAATAATTCTTTCTCTCTCCCAAGATAAGAATCTAAGATTTAACTAATTAAAATATATACTGAAATTCATTGACCTTTTAGAAGAAAATTAAATAAAAGAATATTCTTTGCAGACGAAGGCAATATCCTTGGTTAGTCATTTTGACCCATTCAGTAATGATCAATGTTTTATGCATATTTTAAACAAAGGATTACAGCCAGGAACAAGTATTTTTTTAATATTAAATATTTATTAACAAATATTATATAAAAATTGGAAAACAAATAAAATTATAACAACAAAAATTAGTTAAAAATACAGTCTCGTTTTTTAATAATATTTTGACCAGTAACCTTTGTTTTTAATGACTAGTTTCATGATTTCAACTAATTTCTCATGTGCTGAAATATATTTTTATGCCTCTTTAATTGCTTTGCCAATTCTTTTCTATACATTGGATGAATTTTATAGTGCCCTGTCAATGTCCACATGTTCTCAATTAGATTTAAATCAGAAAAATTCCAAGGCCAGTCTTCAAAATAATGAATTTTATTGTTCTTGAACCAAGTGAGAATGTATTTTTAATGTAAGTAATATTTCCTTATTTGCAACAAAAAGAAAACAAAAATGTTGAGAATAGTTTCTTATCATATTAAACAAAATCTGTTTTAAAAATTCATGTATCAATTTGTATTCATTGACATTTATTTTGGCAGGACCACCAAATTACCTCTGGATTGGTAATATATAGTTTAATTTAAATCTTTCACCTATTTTTATTTTCTGACCAAAGCACTACCATTATCAAAATGATTAAATGAACTTTCTTTAGTAAATATTGCTTTTCTCCAATCTTCTATTTGTCAACTTTGGAATTTCTTACAAAATTAAAGTTTCATTTTTCTTTGTATAATATAAATTCCCATGTTTTTAGGTGGGATGTGTTATTTAAAGCCTGCTGTCACCATGTATATTCTAACAGATCTATCTAATATTTTTTATCAACACCTTTTCTAATTCTATAGCTATTGTACCACAAAGCAAGCCTATTCTCTTGAAACTTTGCCTAAACTGGTTCTTTGATGATACAGTTCTTTTCTTAGGAGAAAAGTATCTAGTTTTCTCGATTAGTCTAATAAACCTACTAACTGATTTTACTTGAAGACCAGGTTTTTTACAGCAATTTTGAAATGTGTCAGGCTCATTTCAGCATATGTAGCAATCTGCTATTTATCTTGAGCGCATGCACATGTTCTATGCATATTTCAACTATAGAGAAGTAATGTTTATACTGAAAAATTATTACTTCAGCATTTATTGAAGATGCATGGATCGATATTTGTATATATGGAAAATTTTAAAATTCTTAGAAATCTGCAGAATTTTCTATATCAAAATTTTTAAAAAGTCAAATATATTCAAACTGCCATTTCTCATATATTTGATGTAAGATTTTCAAATAAATAATTTTTTTAATTATTCAACTGTAAATTTCAATGAAAATTTTTCTTTAGCATTAACTAAATTACACCTAAACTAAATATTGATAAACTTGTTTATGAAAATAGTTTTATTATTGCTAGTATAACATTAACTTTCATATTATAATTTAACTTCAAATTATTTTCAGACATTAAAAAAATAATTATCAGTATCGTGTCTTTCTAGTTCCCGCTGTTTCACCTTCATTTCTGTATAATAATAGATATAAACAAATACTAATAAAAGTACACTACCAATCAAAAGTTTTGGTTAATTAAAGTAATTTTTACTTTTTATGTGATTTTGTAATAAAGCATTGATTAAAATGTATTTTTGATCAAATATAAATTTACATTAGCAATGTATCAAAATAAATGTAAATTTATTGATTGTACAATCATTTTGAAAACATTGGATATTTGTGACTAATGGAAATTAAGTAGTTTACATAAATTAAGTAGTTTACAAAGAAATTTCTCTATCATAAAAACTGATGTAATTACCTTTAACAAAGAGGAGCTTAACAGTTTATTTAAACACAATTGAAAATAGTATACGAGGCGTAGTCAAAAACTATCCGACCTTGAATTTGTTTGAACAAAATAATAATGCGTGAGCAAAATCCGCATGGGTATTAGGTGGCCGCGTCCTTCCTGAGCATGCGCAAAAATTTTCGTGTCTGTAGGTTGTGCCAGTTGCCCGCAGTGATGCGTTGAGTACAGACGTGAAGAGAGTGCTGTGCGATTTTTCTTTTTGAGTCAAGATGACCGAGCGCATTGAGCAAAGATACTGTATCAAATTCTGCCAAAAACTTGGTGATACGCAAGCCCAGACTATCGAGAAGATTCAGAAGGCCTTTGGAGATGATGCTATGGGAAAAACACAAATAAAGGAGTGGTACAACCGGTTCAAAGATGGCCGCACCTCAGTGGACAGTGAGCCACGTTGTGGCAGACCATCGACTAGCAGAAACGACGAAATGATTGCAAAGGTTCGAGGAATAGTTTATGAAGACCATTGTGTGACTATTGAGGAGATTGTTGCCGAAGTTGGAATCAGCCATGGGTCAGTTCAGTCAATTATAACAAGATTTGTACATGAGGGTGTCGGCCAAATTCGTACCAAAGTTGCTGTCTGACCAGCAGAAAGAAAACAGAAAGGAAATCTCCCAGGACATGCTGGAGTGTGCTAGCCAAGATCAAAACGTCATGAACACTATCATCACTGGCGATGAGACATGGGTGTACGGTTATGACCCTGAAACAAAATTGCAATCATCCCAATGGAAGCATCCATCCTCGCCAAGACCAAAGAAAGCAAGACACATGCGCAGCAAAGTTAAACTGATGATGATCTGTTTTTTTTTACTACAGAGGTATTGTGCACCATGAATATGCACCACAGGGTCAGACAATTAACAAAGAATACTACCTGTGGGTTCTTTGTCGCCTTCGTGAAGCTGTGCGGTGAAAACGACCTGACCTGTGGGCAGCAAAGAACTGGCAACTCCACCATGACAACGCACCCGCTCATTCCACCCACGTCGTCCAAGCATTCCTCACCAAGCATAGCACACCACTCGTTTGTCAGGCTTCCTACTCCCCAGACTTGGCTCCGTGTGACTTTTGGCTATTCCCAAAGCTCAAAAAAACACTCAAAGGGAGAAGATTTGAGTCAACAAAGGACATTAAGCAAAATTCGACGGCACAGCTCTACAGCATCCCAAAAAGTGATTTCCAGAAATGTTTCCAGCAGTGGCAGGAACGCTGGCAGAAGTGTGTAGACTCCCAAGGCGAATACTTTGTAGGAGACTAAATCAAAATGGTGAGTTTTTTAATATTACTTGTTTTTTTGGCCAAAGGTCGGATACTTTTTGACTACACCTCTTATAAGTCTGAAATGAACTGCTTGTGAAAGAGCTGTGTGGACAAACCAAACTACCAATTGGACAGCAAAGAGTGATTGTTACACTGAGGAAAGAAGGAATATTTTTGTAAGAGATTCCAAGAAAACTAAATGAATGTAATTGCTTATATGATTCTGTGCTGTGAAATGACTGGTACTAACTTTGACCACAGAAGAATAGGAAAACCAAAAACCATTTCTAAAACTGAAGACTACTACATAGTCATAAACCTCTGTAATAGGCATTTGTTCATCTGCAAGATAACTGCTGCCTTGAACACATCACATAATAACCCTATTTCTGCATCTGCGATTAAAAAGAGGCTGAAAGCAACTGGATTGACTAGAAGAAAAGCATCATGTAAACATCTATTAAAGCCTCAAAACAAAGTTAAAAAATGTTGCTCGGGCTAAACATCACTCAACTTAGACAATTGATGAATGAAAACAGGTGTTCTGGACTGCTGCTTCCAAATTTGAAATATCTGGATCAAATCATACAGTTTATACCCATTGCAGAGTGGGTAAACATCATAATATACTCAAGAGACATGCCATTCCATTAGGCTAACTTTTTGTTGACTAGCAGTTTATCTTACTGCATGACAATGACCTGAAGCACACTTCTGTCAGATTCGTTTATGCAAAAAAACACAAAATTTGGTTTTTATTACTATTCTCCTAAATAAAAGAAATTCTCAGGCTGAATATGTAAGAGATTTTTTCTTGCTGAATTTCTTTTTTTCACGTTAGGTACACAAAACATCATAATGTACTAACCTTTTTGTATGTTCACAAGCATAATTTTCTCATGGTAACAGTCTTTAAATATTTGTAGTGTTTAAACTATCCATGATATTTATCAAATGACTTAGTGTTTTTTTTCTGTGGTTAATAATATGCTGGAATATGGAATTATGGGATAATTCCATACATAACTAAAGCTCTACTTCATAGTCAAGTGCCAATACATTACTTGTATTGGACCTTTTGGAAATCATCTACAATTTCCTAAAAACAAATAATAGTAAAATAATTATTTTTTAATTTTTAAAAAGTAGTTTTTTTTTAATACTTCCAAAATATGAAGATACTGAAGTGGCAATTTCGTATTAGCTAAAAATAATAATAGCAAGGGTTTATTTTGGCCATCCAATACACTTTTTAATAGACTGTGGTGATTATATAAATATAGCTTATATAGAGTGCTGTCTTCTGTAATATCAAAATATATCTACCGTACTTCTTTAAACAAAGAATTTTTATTATTATTATTATTATTATTATTATTATTATTATTATTATTATTATTATATTATTATTATTATTATAGAGTAAGTAGTTAGCCTGAGCATCATAATCAGTAAATGATTCTGAATCAAAACATACCATGTTTTTTTTCTTATTTTTAATATGTTTCTTAGATTAGAATGCTTGGAGTGATTCTGGAGGCTAGTAGAATTTGGTTTGGTTTTTACCCACTATGATAGGTATTATTTTATTAACTGTCACACTTTTGTGTATCCTTTTCAAAGTAGGTTTCTCATATGTTCAAATAGTTTCAAGATAAATTCAACTTTTTTTCAAGCTTGGCAATCAAATATTGCAAGACATTACAGAAACACAAATTTTAAATGTGAAAATCCAAAAGAAAAATGAGAAATTATTATTTTATCATGTTTAATTGAAATGAGAAAACAAAATGGGGGGGGTAAAATAATTAGCATTTTGTATGAAAGCTCTTTGTTAACATTGTACCTTAATGCCATACAGTTTGTTGATATAAGCTTGAGGAATATTTCTCTAAAATGTCCTACATGACTTTCCATAATTCATTTTGGCTGTTTGGATACTGTTTAAATTTTACTGTAATGATATAAGCCCACATCCTCAGTGATATTCATGTTGGAACTTTGTGCAAGCCAAGTCACGTGTTTTAGTACTCAATCAACTTTTTTTTAGTTTTCTGAATGTTTTTTGACTGAATATGCTATATGCCTCAGAACATTGTCCTGTTGGAAATGAATCTGGCTCCAATTAGCCAAGTTCCTGATGGAACTGCTTGATATATAAGAATCTGCTTATAGTTAACAGCAATTAAAGTGTCATCAATCTTGTAAATATCCCCCAATCCTGTTTGTAGATTATATGACTCCATATTTAAATCAGTCCACCTCCATTTTTGACAAAAGATTCCATGCGTTGACTTTCATACCTTTGTCCTTTTTTTGTCATCAAAGACTACTGCTGTTTATTATTTTCCCAAATAACTCTTATTTTCATTCATCTGTAAACAGAACTTATTTTCAGTGATCTTTATCCCACTTTATGTTCTAATACCTATTTTGCCTCTCTAGTTTTGTTTCTTCTTCTCAAAAATAGTTTTCAAACTGCAACAGATTTATCATTGGCATAACAGTTACTTTTGTATTTACAACAAGATTGTTTTATAAGATCTTTATTTGATCATCATCTTTTCTGCGAGGAATATAATCTTAGATATTTAACAACTTTGAAATAGTTTAGACTTTCTTCCTCATTCATTCCAAACGGTACCATATCAGTTTCAGATATTCTATTCAGATTCTTGCTATAATACATACTGGTAAAAATTTGTGTTAAGTTTAAATTTGCTTTATGAAATATCTTTTATGATCCAGAACATTCATTTCTTGGAGTCATGTCTCCATGTTTTTTAAAAAATATGTATACATTTCATGTTATCAGTTTCTTATTGTTTAGCTATTTTCATCCTATTTTTTGTTGTTGCTGTTTCCGTATTTATTTACAACATTTCTGCCATTCTCTAAAATGTTGACAAAATATTCAAAATAGTGATTATTTGTACCTAAAGTAATAATATTTTATCATAAGAGAATTAATTATCAATGACTGGGATAAATTCCACATGGTAGTTATTAGCTTAACAAAGACACGTTGGGCAAAATCAGGTGATCTGATCTTTATTAACTATTTCGTATGCAAAATCACTTCTTTAAATAATGTAAAAAATATAATTTGAAAAAGAAAAATCTAAATGTGCTTCATTTATTAAGGATTTCTTTCATTAAAATGTTTTCAGGCATTGTGAGTATTAAGTGGTTTGAGTGCTTTATATTTTTTGAAAAATAAAATTAAGATTTGTGGATAATAATATTTGTTGAATGGTAGATATTAAAAATATTGCTTGCACCATTCAATGCATATACCTTTTGTGATGTTTAATTTTTCGTTATGCTTAAAGTTATGATAGTTTTAATTTTTGAATAGTTGAAATTCATGCATTACTGTTGCACATAAATTATGGTTCAGATATTATTTAAAACTGTAAAATATTGAAAGTAACAAAATATTCATAGCCAAAAGTACACAGGAAAGTGTGTATGCATCTTCAAACCTAAATAAATTATCAAAAAAGAGATAAGCATGTTTCCAAATTAGCTGTATAGATTTCACTTTCAATCACAGCAGAAAGACTAACTACAGCAAACTATACATCTTTATCTGGAAGATATTGAGAACCTTACATAGTGTTCAGTACCACAAAGATTGTAAAATCATCTGATTAACTTTCTTTTATATACCTTGACATTAGTCAGGCACTAACCATGGTTTTCTATTTAAAAAATTCCTGATAAACTAATGATTAATCTAAAATGCATTTATGACTAAAAGTAGCCAAATAAGAAAAGTAGTTTATTTTTCTAGTATTATATAACACTAAAATATCATGTAAAAAATCTGGAAACTACCTATGTAAAAAAAGTATCATTGTATAGCCCATAGTGTAGGTACATTATCTGTATTTTACAATGAAAATGTCAGAATATTCTGAAACTTGATCATGGAGTTAAATGTTGAATTTAATTTGTCCTTCAGTTGATGCAGATGGTTTCCTCACACTTCATGCTTTTTATAAGACACTGAATGCATGGTGGAGTTCAACACTGTTGTTCATGAATAGTGATCTAATAGAAAGCAGGTGATTATAAAAATGGCAAACAACAACTGGCTCAGCAGCATCTGTCAGTATTTAGGATTATGGGGCAGTAACAAGATAAAGTTTAGTCATAAGATCCACCACTATAAGCAATGGTTCTAGCAAAATTTCATGCTTGGTAAACTTCTTTTACTATTTTTAAAACTCTAATTTGACACATTTTAAAGGAAACTGACTTTTTGTTGGACTATGGCTACAAATTCTACTTGACACACTAATTGGTCCTTTTAAATCCAGCTTTCTTGTGTCATTCTGAAAACCTTGGAAATTTCACAAGTGAAAATAATTTAGACTCCCTAACATTCTGGTAGACATCCTGTTGTTGTTGTTTATCTAGAGTTTCCTTAGGTCAATAAAATTAATACATTAATTTTGGTAAATTTCATAAAGGCCCTGTTTTCTCTAGGAGTGTTTTAAAGGATGTCTACTATGTATTCAATCAACAAGTGTTGCAAACAATTTTAGCAATATGAGATCTTTTTTTTCTATGTGTGCTATGTAGCCTCCAACAGTCTCTGTAATAAAGCCTATCATTTTCCTTTGTATTTATTTGTCATGTTTGGCTTAGGTATGATGTTTCCATGGCATACTTTTACACACTGGCATTTTTAGATATGTAACAGTCCAAATTACATAGATTATGTGATATCATACTTTATTTATCCAAAGCCAACACCACAAGATCAAAATGTACCAAATGCTTGAGACTTGTGTGAGTATGACCAATCAACATTTATGAGTTCACGCAATTTAAAAAGCTTTATTGTTGTTCTGTGTTCCATATGGCTGATATAAAGGAAAATCTGGTGTTGTTTAGCTTGTGTTGCAGTCTACAGTGGACCCTCGCGTAATTGCGGTTTGGCATTCGCAGCCCCGGTTATTCGCAAAATTTTCCTTAGAACCTAACTAATAATTGTTCATGGAAACCCCCGCATATTCGCAGAATCGCAAATATCTTTTGCGATTTTTTATGGCTTTTTTCATGGCAGTATATATTTTTTCATGCTTTTTAACGCTAAATTATTAATAACAATATCATTTACTAATTTTGTAATATAAATACTAACGTAAATTCAGCAAAATATCAATATAAAATAAACGCTATTGGCTGGAGGTTTGAAAGTAGCCAATCAGAGAGTGTTATTCATTTCTCCTTGCTGCTGATTGGCTGCTGCCCACGAGGCCCTGTCTCAGGCAGATGCAGCCCAGCAGCCCTGCATCATCCCAGTTTACCTCGTGTAGCTATCTCAAGTGTTTCGCTGAGTGTTTCTCTGAGTGTTGTATTTTTTATTAAATTATTATTATATATTTACTTATAATTTTTTATTATATTTTACATTATATTTTGACGTTTATAGGCATTTTTATGGACCACGTCCAATATTCGTGGTTTTTCACTCTTTGCGGGTGTTCAAGGGACGTAACCCCCGCGAATACCGGGGGACAACTGTATACAAATGTTGAGATGATTTTCATAAAATGCTTCATTGAATATAAAATAAAGTAAAATGCTAATGAACCAGTGACTGTAAGATTGGCAAGAAATCTGCATGCAATGATGACAGCCCCTCCACACAAAGTGAAAAGGTATTATCTGCTATGCAGTTAAATAATTTTAGCACTGAAAATGATGGTGGAAATATAATTGGCAAAATGGAATCTTGTATTTTGGTTATTTGTCACTTTGAGAACTAAATGAGAAAAATTGCTTGTTACTGATGATGGAGTGTAGACAATCAATTCAATATTGGCTTAAATGTTTTCAAGTGTGTGTGTGTGTGTGTGTGTGTGTGTGTTGTGGATTCATGGATTCGTGGATGGTTCTGGCTGGTTGCTGTGCCATCTAGGAAAATTTTTTTTCCTAAATGGTTTTTAATATTGTAATGGGTATAGTTTATTTTGCTTTATCACTTAATTTTTTTTTTGTAAATCATTGCTTAATTTAAATGTTTCAAGAAGAAGGAATTATTTAAATATTCTTAATGTCATTTATTTGAAGAGAAATATTGAACATTTTTGTTTTTTCTTCAATTCTTTATTAGTGTCGTAGATTAAAGAAGAGAAGCTACTTTATTCTTAATTGATATATAACTTATCTAGTTTTTATTATTACAATTAGTTAGTTTTAATATGCGCTATATTTATAATGCTATAAGTGTATTTTTTACATTTTTTTAAAGTTCATTATTTTCATGTATGTGTCTTCTGAGTATATATTTTCAGATTAATTGATGCTCTCAGAGTTAACATTTTTCAGCATTTCCTGGACAAACTACCATATGTTGGTTTTTCTGCTTACTGAGTGTGATGAGGGAAGTACATAAAGATGTACAATCCTGTGCTGTATTTATTGGGTAAGATATTTCTTGTTCCAGGGTTTAAATATTTCTCAGAATCTAAAATGAATGTGCCAATTGTATTTTAATGATCAATAAATTTTTTTTAACTGCTTGATGTGATATTCTTAAATCTGTATTAAATTGAAACATTTGAGATTCACCAATGCAAAGTATTACATTTTTAAAATTTATTGCATCATTACACCATTTTTATAATTCTTAAAGGATTTTAAGTGGTATCTTTCTACTTTCAAGAACTTCAATTTTTTTATCTGCAGGTTGCACTCTTCGCTCCATACAAGAACAGGTCAGATGTCTTTCCATCAGAGTAGGTCTGGTGTTAGAGCTTTCTACTCCCTTGTTACATAATCATCAGGACCATCAAGAATTAAAGAAGTTTTGAAACAAGAAATATTCTGGAAAATGTTTCAACATGAGTATGTTTATTCGTGGTTAAAGAAAAGGACAATTACGGAAATCTTTATAAAACCTTCAGCAATCTACTACATTCAAGAGAAGAGGCTGTGATATGTATTTTTAATTTTTAGATAATAAAAAAGAATGGAAGCATTTAACAAAGGAATATAATTCTGACTGAAAGCAAAATGAGAAAAAAAGTTGATTCTAATAACAAGGTAAAGTAATTGTTGGATTTACTCCTAAATGACAAACAAAATTTTGTTTGTTTTTGTGAGGTTTAATGCCTTATTTTCATCAAACCAAGAGTGTTTTCTGGCAAAACAAATAATTCATTCATAATTTTCACTGTGTTGAAGATCAACTCAAGGAAATACTTAAGAAGTTTGCCAAGTATGTGTTTGCTCAGATGTATCATTCATTTCATGGAAAGCAAAAGTATAAAGAGAATGACCATCTTTTGGTTATCAGACAAAACAATAGAAACACCACAAAAATTAATGTTAACAAAGGATTTCTGCAGCAGCATCTGATTCTTCATCCACAGAGCTGATTATTTGATTTCTATTTGGAGACATGATAATACTTTATGCAGGTGTGGTTCTTATTGCCTGAACAAAAATTACTTTTTTACTTTGTAGTGTATTCAAAGGAGAAAAACAAAAATTACTGAATGAGTTGAAGAGCTAGTTTCTGGTGTGTCAACGGAAAAAATCAGCATTGCATGGCATTTTCTGGGAGGTATGAAAAACTCTGTTACTGGAATTTCAAAATAAAGGATACTCATTTCAGTTATAGAAGGTATTCTAGTTCTTCTTCATTAAAAAATCCAAGTGGTTTTTTTCTCTTTTCTTGCCACAAAAACAAATTTTCGATCAACCATGGACACCAAAACTGGAAAACATGGTATTTCAGAAAATAGCAAAGGACAAAATGTATTGCCAATTCCAGGCTGCTAAAAAAACTTCTGTGAAAGGCAAAAAGTGTTGTCCATGAATTTTTTCATATTCTTAAATGTATTAAATTATTTCTTTATTAAACTGTATTTTATTTTCTTTTTCTTTTACAATTACCCTGATAAAAATACTCCAGAAATTTTTTTAAAGCACAATTTTAATCATTATTTTAAATGCATTACCGAAATAAATTCCAGGCACTTTTAAAAATGTAACATCTTCTACTCACTGCATGCCAAAGACGTTAGCACTGCTAACTTTTATTCATGTATTATATTAAGTTAATTACATATAACAAATGATAAATTGAATTTTGTAGCAATAATTTTCCTTTATGTTAAATGTTGTTAATTACTATGGCAACAAAATATACTATCTCATATTACTAAGGATCATTGTATACAATGTTAATATCATAATGTTGCAATGTCTACGAACTGTAATTTAAAGAAACATTATGTTGGGAAATGCTAAAAATATCATTAAATAATGACATCATAAGGGGCCAGTAGAGACACCTTTCAAAAACTAAGATTTTAGCTATCTAGATACAGATTGAGAAATCTGACATTTTTCCCTCATGTAAAAAACCTGCTGTTCAGAAAATCATTTAGTATTTTGTGTGAGAACCTCTAGTATGAATGACAGTTTGGCAGTGGCATCTCATCATCCTTCACAGTCTTTCAATGTTTATCTGAGTCGTATTGTCCCATTCTGATACAAGAGTTTCACCAAGTTCCTACAAGATTCATGGCAGCACAGGACATCCAACATCTAGCAACAGCTGCCTTAATGGGATTAAGATCTGGAGAATAAGCCAGCTACTTTATATAGATGACTGTCTCCCTCTCCAAGTACTGTGGACTACCCAGTCATGGTGTGGATGTGTGCAAACTATGCAAATAAACTTATTCTAAACAGCACCAGTGCAGTGCTTCATGGAAACATCAAGAACCCTAACCCCATTTCTTAAATCTGTCATGGTGCTCTTCTGGAGCCATCAGTTACCTTTGTGGTGGTTTCAGCCATGTTGGTTTCTTGATATTCCTCTTCTAGCCTTCTCCACATTCTGGGATGCCAATCTTCTCATTAGGGTTCAGTCTATCTTTTACATGCCCTGCAGTGGTCTGCAGTCAGTGATATGTGGATATAAGCTTTCATTAATTGCAAACTATCAGCTTAGAGGCAGAGCTACGTACAGTTTTTGTTCAGAAATTGACACCTATATGACACTGAATTGCTTCAATCAGCAGCACCCTTTGGAAAATTCTGCACTTGTTATTTCTGTCACTGCTGTGTAACTATATCAAATAGCATTGAAAAATGATAGTTTTGGCAAAGAAGCAGACGTCTAAATGCCAGTGTGTGAGGCAGCATGCATGCCGTTTCATTCATGTGCATCTCAAACTTTGATGCAATGGCAGAAATCTGGTCACATTCAGAGTGAAGTTAAACTGTAATAGTACTAGATGTAATATTTATGATTTGTTGATAAACATTTGATACATAGCAGATTTTGTGTCATATAGCAATCTGTGTGCAAAATGTATTTGTTTCAATCTTTGAATATAGTGCACTTGGCTTATTGATTATAGCCTAAATATCTGGTTATACAAATGCATTGAGACTGCTACACATAAACCAGAATCTGTTTCATTACTAAAGTAAGAAAATAACCAAAGGGTTTGGACACAACCAATATGGAAGAAATAGAGAAAATATTTATTATGAATTTAATTTATGTGAATTAAACAGCTGTAGTATTTATAAAATTATTTGGTTTGAAGTTTATTTATTTATTTATTTTTGCTTTCATTTTATTGTAAAATAATGGAAAGTTTTTAAAACAGAATTTGTTGTATTCTATATTGCAACGACATTGTAAATTTGTTTGAATGTTTTTACTGTTGTTTTGAAAATAAGCAGAGGAAAACAACAGCCAGTCTGATACAAGACAGCAGTAGGTGAGACTGTGGACTGCCGCCTGTTGTGGGAGTCGTGTACAGGGTTTTTGTGCAGATCCTCTAATAATGATGATAATAATGTCTGTTAGTTGGCTACATCACTCAGAATTTTAAGTTTTATTAATGAAATTTTAAAATTCAGATACATGTTGGTTGTCTGTCTGCAGGCTTTGAAATATTTCTTTTGCAATAGTTTTTTTTTTTCTTTTTAAATGTAATAACAGATGTTTTTCTATGAGGACTTTCAAGGTCCTTGTAAGGACAAAGCTAAACAGCTGTCTTTGCTGCTGCAATTTTATTTTCTATTTTAAGATTGTATTTTTGTAAAAATGTTGTACTGATATTGTCGGTAGATTATGGTTAAAAAATTTAATGCAATTTTTAAAGTTAAAAAATAAGTTATTGTAGATTTTTTTCCCAATATCAATGACAAGTTATAAGTTTTTCCATCAATTATTATTCTTTTCAAGTCAAGAATTTTAAGAACCTTGAAATATCTTCAAGTAACTGAAATCCCAAACAGTTTTAATATATGATACTAATATTTATGCTTAACAGTCAATACTACATTATTGAAATACATAAAAGAATTAAATGAATATTTTTGCAACAATATCATTGTTGTGAGTTGAAAAGCTGATGATGTCAGACTTGTGCTGATAGTGAGATGAAATACCTGATATTGTTTCTTTTAAAAAAAAAACATGCAATTAAACCATCAATCTCGTGGTCTGGTCTAGGACGGATAGCATGCCAAGATATAAATCTGAATATTGTTTAAAAGTAAATGAAAACCAAGATAATTATTTGGTACCTGTTTTTTTAATTAATTATTGTTTTATCTTTTTTTTTTCTTTTATCAATACATGTCCTTTATTTTACAGTATTTGGAGCTGGTGGTAGTTCAGAATTTTAATTCACGAGCTTTATATTGGAAGATAGAAAAATATAGTAAAATACTAAATCCTTATGAAAATATACAAGTGGTTTTTACTGGTGTCACATGGACAAACAGCAATCATTTAGATCAGTTCAATGAACAGGTGCTACTCTATCAATGAGTGAAATAGTAACTATTGCTGAATATAAGAAGCAACCCTTAGGCTGCTCCATTACTGTGGTATACATACATACATTATATTCTGGTATGATTACTCTATTATGCATGCCCTAATGTTGGTGATATTCATATACTAATAAAAAACATTAGTATATAGAGCCTAGTGTAATCTGATACAGACTTGTACCCTATTTTAATTATTTGTCTAACTTTAAGTGGAGAAACGGTAGCAAAACAATAGTAAAATATTTGTAAAGTTTGGATAATTACCAAACTCTCTTAACATATAAAATACATTTTTTCTATAATAATATGCAATTAGCAAACAGTATGTGCACAACATGTTTTGACTACTACAGAGTAGTATTATTATGTGATATTACATACATAGTAACAACCAAATGGTTTTATTAGAGGAATATAATTTAAATTAAAAGCAAAATGACATCTTTCTAATGAAAAAAATTTTAATTGTTTTTTTTTTAACTTTTTGTTAATCCTGATATAAAAGGGATGGTATCTTTAATGCTTTACCAAGGATCAAAATATGTGATACATTATTTATGGTAATATGGATATTTCCAGTTGCTGGACTTTTTCCGACTGTCAAAGTTCAGTAGGTTTACGGTGCAAAAGTGAACAAAAGATACAGTTGATAGTTTTGAGAGCTGAAAATAAAACAAAAGGTAAAATTGTTAATGACTGATTCACTCTTAAATCTGAAAAAAACAGCAAAATTCTTCTTTGCTACCAATGAAAAAAAATTGTAATATGTGTCATTATTACAGAGTCAATAGAAATTATTAAGTTTAAAACAAAGTTTCTTGTACAATAAGGACATTTTTAAAAAGAACTTTTATTTTCAAATCATACTCAGTATGTTAACCTGAAAGAAAAGAAATTACCGATGTAGTTTCAACCTGTGAAAAAGTGATTCAGTCAAGAAAGAATAATAATATTCTCTTGATCTATGAACAGTAGCAGCATATTACTTATAAGGACTCCAGGAATAATAAAAGTGTACTGGAAAACTAATATTATTTTTACAACATGTATGTATCTAAATAGTAAATCTATTGGATTTTGAAATGACCTGATCCAGAATTTCCAACAAAGATTGTTTTTAATTGATACAAGTCTTCACTGATCAGTCTTAATTGTCCATCAAGATGCTTGTATAGATGTTCCATAGAATTCATGCAATCTATTCAAATCTCCCAAACTCTAATGATTCAGAATATATTATATAGTGCTCTATCTTACTAGAGGATGTGGTGAATTTGGTTCCTTAATCAAATACTGCAAAAAATATTCTGAAAGATGGATATGTTCAATGAATGCAACATTTCTGTGCTGGTAGTTGCAAACACCAAGTAAAATGACTAAACTTTTCTCCAAACTCTCATGCATGATAAACATTTGACCCTTATGTAAAGACAACTGACCACCAATGTGCGAGGGGTCTGTTGAAATGCATGTTGTAAGAGTCAAGTTGACTGATTTTATTCATACCTATCATCATTGGCTTTATTGAGCATCCTTTTAAGTACACCCAAGTTTCACCAGGAGCTGTCATATTTATGTTGCAACAGTTAGAAGGTTGTTGTTACCACTGAACCTGGCATATTTCTGTTTATATAATTCTGTGAAGTAGCTGCATCATTTTTTCTAAACAGATTAATTGATTCATGCACAACATTTGTTGATAGCAAAAGGTTGATGGCAATATGGTGTAAGGACTAATTGAACTTGGATCAGCCAATTCCTTTCCTCACATGCTTTGAGTTTCATACTTTCTAGCAAGATTCTGATTACCTTGGAACCCTATTTTAATGTGCTAACATTGACCATGATCACTTTTTTATTAAAGATTTTCAAATTATGTTCCTGCTAAATGGTTGTACCATATCAAGATGTGAGAGTCAAACTTTATTAAAATTGAAATGCTAATTCTTTTGAGGTTTATCATTTCATTCATTTTTCTTTTATTGACTCTTTCAATTGTAATCTTCCACGCAAGTAACTTCTTAGGTTAATAAGTTTCAACAAAGATATACCTGCTTTGTTTATGAGCACACCTCATTTGTTCATGAAAATTCACATTTGCATAAAAATAATTTGAAAAGTTTTTTCCAAGTTGCAAATTATTTTATGTATAACTAAGAACCATTTCATTGATGACTGACTTTCATAATTAATATTATTTACTGTCTGTAATCATTAAGATATCATCATAAAGGAACACTATACACATTAACAATTTGCACAGGGCTGCTTGTGTTGCTGTCAGGAGAGGGCAATGGTGTCAGTCACATTTTTGCAGACTACAAATCTTACATTTCCTCATGTTTCCTAAAAATTAATTATATAATTAAGTTATCATGAAAATTGTTTTATTCATGGAAGAAATTAAGCCTAATTACTAATATACCCAATGTTCTTTCATTATAATTACCTATAATTTTTATCCGAAACCTCTGACTTGAATAAGAAAACATTTTCTGCGAAGATTATTTTATATCCATATTGAAGAGTCTGCATGGAAAATACAATTAGTGTTTTCTTGATTATGTTTTTCTTTTGTTTCATGCCTACAAATATTAACTTTTGTTAGTCAAAGTGGAAGTTCAGACTTCTCTGATGATGGAATAAAACATTTTAATAATAATAATAATTACTGTACGATTTTTATTTATCAATTACTTTTGTAAGGCATACCTCTCTACAATAGGCAATTAAAAGACTGGAGCATTAATCATTGTTCTTATATAGATAAAGCAAATTATTTTGGTGACTGTTAAATATTAGATTAGATATATATTTTGGTTTAAGTGAAAAGTTATAATTTTAATTTAGTTTTGCATTAAATATAATTGTGAAGATTACTAGACTATTACCATCAATGTTGTTATTACAAAATTTTATTACCTTACTTTTAATAAATGAATATGTAATACATGGGCAAACATTAAAAAAATTTATTTGGAGTATGTCAACTGGCAGAAAATTTCTTTCACAGCATTTTTCAATTTGTAAATTAAGTCCTCTTTTATTATTGTTCAATCAAGACTGAAGTTCTGATCCTACATTCTTTTAAGTATAAAAATGTTAAAATTGTATGACATGTGAGTATTTATAAAATTTTATACCAGTGATAATACTTTAATATTGTGTTTCATCATAATTTTTTATTAAAATATTAATTTTCAGTTTTTTGCTTATAAAGTTCTGCATATTTAGAAGTTAGTGTGTACACCGTTTCAGTTAACAAATCCATTTGATTTTCAAATACCTGGCAACATGTGAAAATAAATAAATGATTATTTTTTTGTATTTTCAGCCCTGATTGTTATCCCAGTCTGAATATGACTGATCGGCACCAACGAGATGACTTTAATCTATGGCCTGCTGTGCAGGTAAGCTGCATTCATCATCAGCAAGACTTGAGAAACAAAAAGAATCTTTCTTTCTAAATTTTCTTTGCAGATTTCTGTTGAAGTGTTCTAGGATAAGTTCCATTTTAGTTCAATTTCTGGTGTTACCTAAACAATTTTGAATAGGTAGTTAAAACCAATTTCTACCAGTTGGTGCTATTCATGCAGCAAGATCTGTACTTCAAACTGACATTAGAATAATCCAAAGAAGAAAAATAATAATGGAAGAGGATCCAATATGGCAGACAAACTGGCAGCAGGCTGGTCTTGGAAACACGATGGGAGTTACTGAATCTGCTTTTGGGCAACCCTTTGCTTAACCCAGCAAGACTTTCTTGATGTTGTATAATAACAATAGCAGTCTTCCACTTGAATAGAAATAAAAATATAAGCTGTTTGTTCTTGTATTTTTGTTTTTTGACAAAAAAATACAAAAGAAACAAAGGCCAGTTTTGGTGAAATTGTATCCAACCTTATCAAAAATCAAAAAGAAGAAAGTAATTAAGATATTTTAAATAAAAATAAAGATTGTTCGTTTCAGAATACTTTATTTTTCCTCCAATGGATAGCTACAATACTTGGCCACTGAAGTTCTAATTTCTCTCATGTTTAATGATGTTGTACTGTCGATATAATATTTTAGTTAAAAGTGGGCAGTAGATGACAGAAAGTTGTGAGATAACCTGCTGATTTCTTTGCCTTCCCTTATTATCCAGTTTATTTTCTTATCAATTCAATGTTTTTATACACTGAAGTCAGTAAGTTCCTGATTTGAGCCAGCTAGCCATATATGTGGAGAGAGTGCATCAGTCATTAGTCACCAGCAATAAGGACAACATAAATAGCAAATGTTGTTACTCCTGTAAAATTATGCTCAATGAGACACTGGTCAAAGATATCGGAGCAGCAGCAAGAAATGGGCTAAAAATAAAAATAGAGCCATTTTAAAGTTTGTTCTTAAGAATCAGTCAGAGCATACAGATGCCTCAAACAGTTATAGATGCATAAATATAGATGACAAGACAATGTTTATTGAAAACATTGCCAAAGATTTAGACTTTGGTGATCTCTCAGAAAATTTCTTCCATAAAAGCTTGGATAGTTCTCATTTAAGAAAGCATGCAAAATTTGTACAGTATTAAGATTCTTACAGATAAATGATGTGCTCTCCAACTCTCCTTAATCCCTTGGTCACAGTAACTGGCTGTTCCATCTGGAGTTTGTTGGCAGCTGTATGCACTAAGTTTAAAAAATTTCAATAGCCTGTGCTTAGTCCATCTTCTGATCATAAATCTTTTCTATGGATTATTTATAAGAATTTCACATTTAATCTTTTTCACCTTACTTGTGTGACTTGGAGAAATGAATGCTATATTGATATTTTATTATATATATTTTTATAACTTAGGTTTAATGTTTAAATATAGATAGAGAAAATGTCAGGAACTTTATCTTTGGCAATGGCCTAGAACCTTAATAGACTGAGTTAGCTAGTTTATTCAGAATATAGTGTAAGCTTGTCTTTAGGGTACACAACCTTGCATCTTCCATTTTGAAATATATATATATAATAAACACACACACACACAATGATATAAATCAATTTATAATAGAACAATACCACAACCATTCCCTTTTAGTTTACATTTTAGATTTCAACCACCTCCAAACAATGTTTAAAAAATCCATTGTCAGACTCTCAGAGCACTTTTTTGAAGAAAACTGACTGAGGAAGAGTAACACTCAGTATGGAGCATCCTGCAGCAGCAGGGTTGCTGGCCCTACCAGGTATTGCTGCAATCAGACCTTAACTGCGAATCTTAGCTGCAGTATCCTTGCTCTCCTGACACAAGATCAGGCAACAAAGAAGATAAGTGCCAAATAGTTCATCTTCAATGATTTCTCCCCAACATTAAACTGATATGAATTAGTAACACAATTTATTTGCTTATTCTTTTAATACATATAATTAAAAGTAACACTAATTTACACTTATTTTCCAAAAAAAAATCTTTTGTGTTAGTGTCTTAAGTAGAAAGCCGTATAATGTGTATACAATATATTTTCTCTCCATTTCCTAAATTGATGCACTTCCTTTAGTATCTTATATCAGCATTCAGTGCATACATCACAATTATTCAAAATTTATTAATTTTAAGAAATAATTTCTTACAATATAAATGCGTAGATGTTATAATAATGCATTGATTTTTTAGAAAATTAAAAAACTATAATTTTACTTTTTGAATGCTTATCTTCACTTTGCTTAAAAGACATAAGTTGTTTCTTTATACTGACAGCTCCAGAAGTGAAAGTCAACTTGATAAATGTATATGCTTTTTGTTTGAATAAGTTGTAAAATGTTTCTTCAGTAAACATTCTTCTTCTTCTTTTGAACTCGCATGCTAATGTCATTTTCAAAAACCAGTGTGCAGAAGTTATCCACACATTCAACGGAATGTTTCTACTGGAACACTTCATTTCTAGATGTTATAAAAAAGTGAAGCATGGCTGGCTGATGAAAAACCAGTAAACATTAGCATTATCATAATTTACTTTCTGTTTTTACTGAATTTCAGATATTAAATTTCTTTTTTGTTTATATGTGGTTAACTGAAGTTATGACTTTCCTCTTCTGTCACAGAAGAGACTGGGCAGTCAGAGACCAAAAGACTGATTTTATTAGATAGATGAGCCTAATACTTCACCTTTCCTTCTATCACTCACCTATTGCATACCTTTTCCTCAAAAGTTGTTGAGTTTGACCTTTAGAGAAAATTTGAATTTTGAATTTCAATGTACTTTCTGTTTATATTGATCCTTTTTTTTAATGACTACTTGTGCTTTACTGAATTTAACAGCCAGCTTGAATTCTTGTAACTCTTTTACATTAGTGCGTCAATCTTTATCATCAGTCACTAAATGCACACACTTATTGCTTCAGCTCAGTCTAATACTATTTTGGCTCCTTTCATGAAGCCACCATTTTTGTTTTTATGATATGTTGCTTCATTTTTTAAATGTGTTTAACTTGTCAACCCCTCCATCTCAAACACACACAAATGAATACAAACATCCCTAATTCAACAGCAGATTCTCCCTCTTTTGCTTGAGGCAACATTTTTTAAGATATGTGATGTTCAATAAATTAGTATTATGGCAAGAAGTTCAACCTGTTTATTCTTGCATTTTTATTGGTGGACATAGAACTACTAATCAACAGTCCTGACCATGGCGCAGTAGTCGGCATAGTAGGAAAACTGTAAAGTTTCTTCGATAGTTGTTTGTTTTTTTTTTTGTCCTTTTCAATTACATGGCTCCACTCAAGCTATAGAATGATTTTGGTCAAATGCATTATGTTTCTTTTAACACTGTTAAGTATCACGATGATGGTAACTAATTTTTTTCTTTCATGCACTCTATCCAAAACTATTTTTATTGTTAAATACCTGTTGTTTGGTTGTTCATAAGCCCTTGGTTTACAAATAACTTATCAACCACCCTGAGAAATTTGATTCCATCAACTATTTTGATGTCAGACAGGCATTTGAGATGGTTGTTTTTAAGTATAGCATTATTATAATGCAAATACTCATCTACCTGTAGCTTCTTCATTAGATGTTGGTTATAATTTTAACTAATTTATTCTTTTATTTGTAAGTTTACAATTATGTTGTAATTAGTCTAATAATGATTTAGTTTAGTTTAAATGAACACCAAATCATTTGTAGTTTTTTCATATATGTGAAATTTGCTCACACTTTTCTTTTGTTTGACTGTTCCAGTTCTACTTTTCTTTTGGTAAGTTCGGTTAGGTCTTATGTTTGCTCCAGATGGTTCTCCCACCTGTTAGATGTCACTGCTCATGCTGTTTTATTATTAAGTTAAAACAGGGCTATTATCTGCGATTTCCCTTTCCAAGATTTTACCTTCACAGTTTCCAAGTTTATTGCTGACTGTATTCAATCTACTTTATAACTTTAAAAATGTTTAACTTTTTTTCTTTTTGTGTTGCTTCCATTTAAACCATTTGTTCTTTAGACACGATGGATGGATCTAATATTTTGAATGAATTTGGTTTGTAAATAAAAATGGAACTGATAAAATTTCTTGGCATATTCTTAATGTACAACAAAAGATTGCTAATAATTTTTGGCAAATATTTTAAAATTAAATAGCTTATTTTATTCTTAGACCATTTAATTTTTTTATTGGCAGGCATTACTTTTAATGGTGTTTTCTGGATTTCTAATTTAGCTATATTTATTACTATTTATGTTTTCAAATAATAACTTTAAATAAACAAGCAACAGACTATTAAAAGATGCAAAGGTTTTTTTGCTTAAGTTTCCCATTTTATGATGGTTATTTTTAAATTTAGTGTATAGTCACAAAGTTATTGAATCACAGAACAGAATCCTGCTGTTTGGGACTTTATACGGCTTTTGATGGCAGTTTAAAATATTTTTATCGTAAGAAGGCAGTGTTTGCATTAATATTGCTCAAGTAAACTACATGTGTGTGTGTGTGTGTATATATATATATTTATAAAATCAGTGATTTTATGGAGCTCTTCCTATTGTATTATGAGAAAGAAACAATAAGTCATCAAATATATTATTAATAAAGTTTATATTAATACTAACTTTAATGGCTTGGAAGAAAAAATTCTGGGCAATAGTAATTCATAGTTAAGCACATAAATAAGCTGTACTCAATGCTATGAATATCCTTACCTGTGGGTGTTATTAAGAATCACCGATGCTGTAACAACTGACCCTGGTCTCTCCTGATGTTAAATGTTGAAAAACACTTTCCTACAGCTATGTTGGCATGTTTTTATAAAATAATAGTTATTTCACTTTTTTCTGTTGTTTTAATTTATTCTTCATCCAATGGATGCCAAGTTTTGTTTTTAACCATCACCAAGTTTACCTGCAGTAAATTTAGAGAACTTTGTAGATTTATTCTGGTAAAAAAATGTTTTGTTTTTACATGTAACATCTGCATGGAATCTTAAAAATTTACTCTTAATATTTATATAGTTATTACGAATAATGTATTGTTTTCTTATTTTATTTTTAATTTAATCAACTTTTAAGGTTATTTCAATAAAAGAAAAGAAAAGAATTATAATGTATGTTTTCCATTTTCTGCAGAATGATGGGATGTTTGTTGCCGGACCCAGAAGTTCAAAGAATCAGGTCTGTTGATGTGTGTGTCACTTTGTTAAGAGGGTGATGAGCTTATCTCATCATCAGGATCCACTACTACTATTTTTTTCTACCAGAAATGTTCAATGCATAAATATTTTAAGTTATATGGTTTGTAATATAAATGCAGCCATTGTTTTTTTTTTTCAAAAGAAACAACATTGTAAAGAAAAAACCACACACCAAATAATATGATATATTATTGACTAATTAGGTAAACATGTCCTTGTTTTCTTTTTTGATGTTTCAGTTCAGTGTCTTAGCTTTATTAGCATCTGAAATAAATGGTTTCTCATGTTTTAGATTTTTGTTAATAATAACTGAATTTTTTAAAATTACATTTTACCATCAGGTATCTCCTATATAATAATAATTATATTTTTCTATTGAAATCTATTTTTCATTTAACTGATAGGTCTAATTGATCATCTATCCTGTTCACTATTAACTTTAGTAGAAATTTTAGTATTATCTGCTGCAAACTTCTTCGTATTAAGATCTGCCATACTATCAAGTCATAACGCTGAAACCTGTGTCACACTTCTTGATAAATCTGCATTGTTGTAGAAAGGTTTACTCTCCTGCTTTTTTATAAGAAACTTTATCAAAAGACTAGATTTTCATCATTAACTAAGCTTTTAAAATATTCTAGAATATATTTTAGAGAATAAATTTTAACCAAAAATCTTTAAGGTTAACACTTTAATGAGATTTTTGCAAAATATTGTACATAAATGATTTTAAAGCTTTGCTAACCCTTTTAAAAAAAGTTTAATATTTGCTACTTTTTATTTCTTTGGAAGATATTTTCTTTATGATAAATTAAACAAAATGGTTGAGGATTTGCATAAAGTTCATAGAAAATATTATCAGGTCTTTTAGCTTTAATAACTTTTGTTATCACACTTTCTCTAATGACCAGTTTCAGTTTTTTCTTTATCTCTGTAGGCTTGCTCTAAAACACTATTTTGATTTTGCACTTATTTTCTGTTATGAATATTCAGTAAATACACACACACACACACACACACACACACATGCATGCATGTATGCACGCAACTCTCAATCAATGTTGGATAGGTATGAATATGCTATTTAACTCAAAGTGGCATGTAAGTTGGCAAAATTCTAATCTTTCCAATTATAAAAACTTTGGATAATTTGAAGTATTTTGGGAAGTGACTGCAACTTCAAGTTATCAAGAGTATGCTTTATATCCTGAAGGACATAGCTGTAAACTCATCACTGAATTATTCCATATATATAATAAATTTGAGTTACATGTTTTTCTGTATAACTTTTAAAAAATACATACATTAAAAAGAATTATAGCGAGATCTTTTGACTAGTTTTATTGAAATATCTTCTTGTTGTTTTACATATTTTTGTAATCCCAGCTATTTATTTGTTTAAGTAATGAGAAGAAAAAAATATATTTCTTTTTTCAAATTATTCCATGACAACAGAACATTAGTTTACTTCCTAGTTTTAACCCTTTCTGTCTAGCTTGCTTCAAATGGGTTCAGCTGTGTTGAGATCCGAAGAATGATAAAGGCAGTTCATTATTTTCAGGATTCTATCCACTTCTTTTTGTGATAGATGTTTATTGAGTTTTGCAGTGTGTTTGGGTTAAAGCCAGAGTCTAACAATTGATGCCCAGAAGCTTTAACATGAATCTGCAAAATTGCATGGTACTTTTCTTGTATGAATTCAATTGATTTTGATTAATTTTTCAAACTGAGATCCATTAAACAGATCCATACTTTCATTTTTTTCCTATGTTTATTGGCTGTATGTATTACAACCCTTAATAAATCTTTCTCCAATCTTCTTTCAGTGCTCTGTCTTTTCTGGCCAAAAATTTTTAATTGGCTATTATCCAACAATAGTACATTGTATCATTGTTGAATTGTGTAAGTTTTATGCTCCCTTGCCAAGTCAAGCTATTGTTTTCCTTATTTTCATACCTAAGAGAGATCTTTTACGTACTAATCAACTGATAGTGCCCCTCTCTCAAGCACTTTTCATAATTGTTGTAGAAATGAAACTTTTGGTAGCATAATTGTGGTGAGGTGCTAACTGTTTGTTGGTCAAGAATTGTTTGCTTCTGATTTACTGATTGCTTTATTTTCACTACCTTTCTTTCCTATTTCTCTTATGCTGTGGGCCCTGCATGTGAGTGCTTTGATAACTATTAACCTGCTTACTCCAAACTGAAAAATGTTTACTTGTTTAGCTGTTTTACACTGAGAATGTTACTGATTTATTTAGTGCAATAATAGAAAACTGTTTGCAAGCATAAATTTTTGTTCTATAGCCATTTTACCTGGTGACACACAACAGTTTTATTTTATCAGCTTTTGATTTAATTCAGTTGATAGGTTGTCAAAAATATTCAATACAGTCAACAAACAGAAGGAGAATATTTTTTTTATGAAAAATGTTTTGTGATCATTTATAGAAAACTTATTGTATATATATATTTTTTTAATTGATCATAAACGATGTGATATTCCATTGAAGGATCCACAATATATGGTTAGCAATATATAGTTCTTTTTTTTTTAATTTTAGTAGTAAAATATGCATTTTGTTTTGAATGCCGGTTCTCCGCCTATAACAGAGTACAAGTGTTACGTTTACCTGACATCACTGAAATAGACCAATCATCCACAGAATTGTAGATTTAACTAAAATATCTTTTAAAATATTATCAACAGAAGAAATTTATTAAACTTTAATTATTCTACTATCTACAGTGGTGCATCTTATATTTTAAACCAAATATTGCTTGTTCCTTTTAAAGGGAGAATTCCATGTTTTTGTTGTGTTAAATTGAAAATATGCAATTTTAACATAAATAAGTGCTTAAGAACTGCATTTTACAGCATAATCACATGACAACACCCTCCCTTCTTTGGCAATTATTTTAGATGATGCAATAATTCTGATCACCACCAAATTCATCTAAAAGACAAAATATCTGAAAAGTTTGGAAGTTTTTTGTTCTGTTTTAGTTAATAAAAGTTGAAATATTAGAAATACTTTAGATAATAGGATTTTTACTCACTGTTGCATTTGGGTATACATCTGCCAATAAGTATTAGCCAAGTAATTTATTTACCTTTGAATGGTTATTTAAGAAAACTTAGAGAGAGAGCAAAGTGTTATGTTGCTAATGTCAAAAGTGTAAGAAACCATATTTTACAAAAATAATTTACGTTTAAACTATGGTGATCCCCACTAAATACCATCCATTATATTGTGAATATGATTAGATTTGGAATTCTGTCAGTTAACCTTGGTTAAAAACATCAAAATATATCTTCCATAAGTTATTTTGTCACATGTGATGAGTTACAAGAAGCTTTAGAAAGAGGTCTGAGTGAATTTAGACAACTTGTGACACACAATTTTACATTTACTATAATTTTCATCAGCTGGCAACAGTAAAGTAATATTTATTTTCAATGGCTGGATGGTATTATGCCAGGTTATTTGTTGATGAGCACATGCTATATGGATGCAACCAGTTCTGAATTTAATTAAAGGAACCTTTAGGATATCAAGTTTAATGGATAGTTTATGCACTATCAGTGTTTCAATCACTAAACAGTTTGTATATTTTAAATTCATTTTAAAAAATAAAATTAATATCTGTTGTATTTAAACTTGTGTTATCCATGATACAAAAACCTTATTTTCCAAAAAATAAAAAAATACAGTACCCACCCCCTGTGATATGGAGAGGACGCATACCTGAAACATTTTTCCGTAACGTAAACCTAATTTTCCTATTGACGTTTATTATATATTTGGAGATGCATTCCTACGGAAGCATCTTTTACTAGAAGTGGTAATAAAAACATTCTTAAGAATGGAAATAGACTTTTTAAAACACATTTAATAAATAATTGATTCACATAATATTACACACTTATATTAATTTAACTCACCAAAACCGATGTTGATCAGTGAGTGAAGTGATACTGACTGGGATGTCTCACAATGGGAGTTACTGGGAGGGAGGGCAGTAATTGTGATATTAGCAGACGCATGCACGAGCAAATCAACAAAGATTCCTAAAACCATCTCTATAGTCCAGATCACGACACTGACCAAGATGTTGAACTATCAGTGGTATATTTGTACTCTTTAATTCACAATCCCACATATTCAAAATTCTGGCCACTTATTTCATTGCATAATGCAGCCACAAACAGATGCGTACAGACTGCAGCCAGATGAAAACAAGATAATGGTGGGTGGAGGCCATGATGCTACATGTTGTGTATCCGTGCTTTCTGGAAACTGTGCAAAATGTTTTATTTTTCTGTGGTGTGTTTTTAAAACGATGAAAATTTTCTCAATTTCCATAAGGATGAATTTCCGGGCTCCCGAATTTGCTGGTCATAATTTACATTTTCCATAAGGGAGAATTTCCGTATCCGGGGGATTACTGTGTAATGTGCTTTTAACTGCTTAGATTTCTTTTTCAGTATTCAGAGAAATGCAGGTTATTCTATCTTTAAAATCCCCACCTGCTTAAAATAAAGAACAGAGTGACAAACAAGACACATGTATTCATGTAATAAATAATTTTTTTCCTCTTATTGTTTGGTTAGGTTTCATTAGAAAATAGGTATCTATGATGAGTAAAAATAGCACACCACTGTTTAACCTTCAAATAAAAACTCGTCCTGTGATTAATGTCGAGTAAAACACTAGCTGCATTTTCTGCCCATTGTATATATTCCTGCACTTTTATAGAATTATTGTCTCTAGGCTGTTTGTGTACTACATTTTATTTTCCTAACTGTTTCACATTAAAATGAAACTGAAGAAGAAAAAGAAAATCAAGGCAAATAAACAAGAGTACAAGACATTAGTCAGTGTCTGCACTTGAAACCATATTACCAGTCGAGGCATTGACAAAGTAAATAAAAAAAAAACACTTGTTCTTTAAATAAGGTACAGTAATACCTCAGTATATGAAGTTAATGTGTTTCTGTAGCTTCGTTCATACATTGTGACTTTATATTGAAAATCTTATACCATTAGTACTATAATGATGCATTTCTAGCATTTATAAGTTACTATTTCATATTGTAAACAAAGAAACAAAGGTGATTTACATTAAAATTAGCATTTTATTTTTTTACTGTGCAAAATTTTAATTAAAAACAGGCATAAATAAAAGAAACGCAGTGTACTGTGTAATATATTTACACTACTTTTAGGAGCACCATCAAGTTTCAATGTCTCACAAACACCTTAGAAACTCTGTAAATACTCTCAGGAGTAGAGAATGATGGAAATTATTTGTGTGGAGAGCTGACATGACCTATCGACAACTGTGTAGCTTGCATCTTTCCTTCCTCTATCAATAGAGAAGAAAGTTGATTTATAAAGAAATCATGAAGTATGGACAGTTTTGCCTTTCCCCACTTCTCACTAAGAATGACATTGTAGTAGTTGATGTCATTCATAACAGCCCTCTTGACAGCACTGCTTCATTCCAAATTTGGATCATGTTCTGAGAGCATATCCATTGCACTAGAAATTTGAGTTAAAGCCTCAGAAAGAACTTTGGTTGTGAGGTTTATCCCAGGAACTATCTTTCTTTAACTGTTGTCATCATATTCTACAACTTGATGTTTTTCAACTCCATAATGTCTTTAAAAAAAAATTCAGAGTCTCTCTGTGAGAATTCAAAATCTCCTGTACATTCAATGTGTCGAGTTCACTAAATCCAGCTTTGTTAGCCAACTTGACAATTTCATTGTATACCTGGACATTATCTTCAAAATCTATGAAGGCATGGACTGCTTCAGGCTATACTTTTCTTCATGCACCAATTACACACTTGGTGGAAACTGCATTCCAGGTTGGCCAACTATTTTCAATGCTTGGTTCATTTGAAACTACAACATACAGTAACAGTTATATGATACAATTTCAGCATATTTACTTATTATTTTACTTTGTTTTTAGTTTTTGTAAAATAATTATAAAAAATAAAAAGTTTGTTATAACAAAACTTTCTTATATGGAATAATTCACATATCAAAGTATCACTGTAATTGAAAAGACTCAGGTATCTCACTCCTGGACTTAACCATCTACCATTTCACTCTCTGCTAATCATTCGATTTAAAATGGAAACTCATTTTTATTTATGAGAGATCTTATCTGGTTGGTAGTCTTATCACCACACAATGTAAACAATGTTTTCTGCTATTTTATGGATTAATAATGATAATTTTAAAAAAAGCATTTGACATGAATACATTTTGTAACCTATAATTTATTATGTTGGACTTAAATATCTGTTGAATATAATTTATGATCGTCTTTAATTTTTAAAAATAAAATTAAAACTGCATTATAAAACATTTGAAGAAGCAATCTTCTTTCAAAACATTTAATAAACTATATAAACCTCTGCCATCAGTTATGTTTCATTAGTTCTCTAATTTATTGTAGGCTGCCATGAACAAACTGATTTTAGGTGCTGCTTCTTAAACAGAGTGCATCACCAGCAACTTGCAGATTTAGGAACAGCAGCTCTGTGAGCTAAACACAACCCAGATATTTTTTATTGCATTTTCTTTTTTTAATTAAATTAAAACCAATGTCTAGTAAGTGATAACTAAGGCAAACTGGTTTGGTTTTTCAATTATTGTGTTCAAATGTTCAAAATGATTTTGACGATTTTTCAGACATTTATAAATAAGAAGAAAGAAATTGGTTTATTGTGTCATATAATTGTATGGCCATTAATAATTTAAAAACAAAACAAAAACAATTGCACCTTTGGTGATTAGAACATAACATATGCAACATAGCACGGGGGAAGTATGTAGTTGTTTGCTTGAATAATTTCACTCAGTGTCTCCAATGCTGTATTAACGCTACTAGTGAATGCTCCCATTAATTTAAACAATCAATGATTGATTGGAAAATCTGTGACCAAGCACTTGGTTAACACTTTTAATGACAAAATCCTTTATATTTCATAGAAATTTTTTTTAAAAAAGAATAAAGCCAAACAACCTTTTTTCATATTTTAGGAGGTCTGTAAGTTAACTATATCATTTATATTTTGCCATGAGAAACAACTAGTCTTTCTGTACACTGACATTTTATAATATATTGAATAAATATTTGTGACAAGTATTCTATGAAGCTAATCCCAGAATGAATTATTTATTATAGTACTGGATATTACTTAATTTAATATTACTCATTCATTAAAAAGAAAGAAAGGAAGCAAATAAAAACACTCATATATCTCTTGTTTGAATATTTTTATGCCCTTGATTCCTGTCATGGCTACATCAGAAAATAGAACCACTTGGGGTTATAGCATTTAATGTTAGAAGTAGTGAACTGTTGCATTGTTTATGCACAACAAAAACAATTCTCAGGTCTGAGGACTGTTGTTGAACACAATCTAACACCACGTGTTGTTAGCAGACTGGTAGAGATGGCTTTCAAAATATTTTCACAATAAGCAAAGAGTCAGATTAAAAATGCATTTGATTTAATAAGTAAAAGATTTATTTTAGAGAAAACCACTTTGCTCATTTAAATTATAAGAAAACTCATATACCCCAAGAGTACAAACAAACAAACAAACAAAATCAACATTGAAAGCCATCATAGCATTTTGTTTTGTTGTTTTCTTGTTTACAACCAGTTTTTCTTAATTTTTAAAATTTATTCTGATTGAATATTACTTCAAATTACATGTAAATAAAAATTCTCAATCATTCGTTTACTGATTAATTTAATCAATAAAATTCACTATTTTAGATTTAATTGTATTTTTTTTTACATTTACTGTTACATATAATAGATATACGAGGTGTAGTCAAAAAGTATCCGACCTTGAATTTGTTTGAACAAAATAATAATGTG
Organism: Nautilus pompilius; assembly: GCA_018389105.1. Taxonomy (NCBI): domain Eukaryota; kingdom Metazoa; phylum Mollusca; class Cephalopoda; order Nautilida; family Nautilidae; genus Nautilus; species Nautilus pompilius. The sequence continues at coordinate 494,047 of JACATO010000626.1, read as the reverse complement.
TGAGCAAAATCCACATGGGTATTAGGTGGCCGCGTCCTTCCTGAGCATGCGCAAAAATTTTCGTGTCTGTAGATTGTGCCAGTTGCCCGCAGTGACGCGTTGAGTACAGACGTGAAGAGTGTGCTGTGCGATTTTTCTTTTTGAGTCAAGATGACCTAGCGCATTGAGCAAAGATACTGTATCAAATCCTGCCAAAAACTTGGTGATATGCAAGCCCAGACTATCGAGAAGATTCAGAAGGCCTTTGGAGATGATGCTATGGGAAAAGCACAAATAAAGGAGTGGTACAACCGGTTCAAAGATGGCCACACCTCAGTGGACAGTGAGCCACGTTGTGGCAGACTATCGACTAGCAGAAACGACGAAATGATTGCAAAGGTTCGAGGAATAGTCTATGAAGACCGTTGTGTGACTATTGAGGAGATTGTTGCCGAAGTTGGAATCAGCCATGGGTCAGTTCAGTCAATTATAACAGAAGATTTGTGCATGAGGAGGGTGTTGGCCAAATTCGTACCAAAGTTGCTGTCTGACCAGCAGAAAGAAAACAGAAAGGAAATCTCCCAGGACATGCTGGAGTGTGCTAGCCAAGATCAAAACGTCATGAACACTATCATCACTGGCTATGAGACATGGGTGGGTGTATGCCTATGACCCTGAAACAAAATTGCAATCATCCCAATGGAAGCATCCATCCTCGCCAAGACCAAAGAAAGCAAGACAAGTGCGCAGCAATGTTAAACTGATGATGACCTGTCTTCTTGACTACAGAGGTATTGTGCACCATGAATATGCACCACAAGGTCAGACAATTAACAAAGAATACTACCTGTGGGTTCTTTGTTGCCTTCGTGAAACTGTACGGTGAAAACGACCTGACCTGTGGGCAGCAAAGAACTGGCAACTCCACCATGACAACGTACCCGCTCATTCCGCCCACGTCGTCCAAGCATTCCTCACCAAGCATAGCACACCACTCGTTCGTCAGGCTTCCTACTCCCCAGACTTGGCTCCGTGTGACTTTTGGCTATTCCCAAAGCTCAAAAAAACACTCAAAGGGAGAAGATTTGAGTCAACAGAGGACATTAAGCAAAATTCGATGGCACAGCTCTACGGCATCCCAAAAAGTGATTTCCAGAAATGTTTCCAGCAGTGGCAGGAACGCTGGCAGAAGTTTGTAGACTTCCAAGGCGAATACTTTGTAGGAGACTAAATCAAAATGGTGAGTTTTTTAATATTACTTGTTTTTTTGGGCCAAAGGTCGGATACTTTTTGACTACACCTTGTATGTAAAAACTAATTTAAATAGATGCACATTAACTAAATCTGGAAATGTGCATATGGCTTGATTGTAAATTGTCTACAAATAATCTGTTCATGAATGAACACAGACACATTTTTGAAAAGTTGTAAACATCTTTGTAGATGTTTGCCAACATTCAAGCATAGAAATGGAATGATACAATTGTTATGGAAATACCTTTGTGCTAATGTTTTTAAAAAATGTATTGTTCTTTCATTAAATAATAAATAATACATTTAAAATAAATTTTCTCTATTACCACATTTCAAGAAATTAATATTCATTTTGTAGAAATAGAAAAACAAGGCAAAAATTTTTGATACATGTGAAAATGTGACTGATGCAAATGCTACTTCTGGCCTGACCAACTGGGTGCAAAGCAAAACAGTACTTTATGCATACAGATGCTCACAACAACAGGCTGCTTTATTTTTCATCTAAATGATTTTGTTATTTAATCTTACTTTTAAACAAAATATACTAAGAATTTAATTAGATTTTGATTGATGGTAATGAATAGATGGTCTCTCTCCTTGTTTTTTTTGATTTTACCTGGAACTATTCAACAACATCTAAGTTTGCCAATGTACTAAATGTGTGTACTGCTTCAAAAAGAAGAAATGTTTGAATATAATGATAAATTCTTACTTGATAAGTTTGTCCTTTTATGGCAGGCATGCCATTTCTTCCAGCTCTGAAGGGAAATTTTGTCATAGTAGAAATATTGCGATCCTCTTGAGATCTAAATTTTGTAGCTTATTTATTTTTTTTTGTACTGTGATATTGACATTTGCATAGTAATGTCTGTAGCATAAGTGCCTCTTCTTTTTCAGTGGCTTTCAGTTAGATTACATCTGAAAACAGTACAAACTTGCAGAAGTTGACATGACTACTGCATTTTACTTTAAAGCACAAGATTATTGAGGATTTTAGACTTCTCTGTCACTCTTTAATGCTAAAATAAAATTGAAAATGTAATGTTTTCCTGTTAATTGAATGAGAAATTATTAAATATTTCACTGTATTTTTATATTATAGTTTTTTTCTGAAAAAAATCATTTTTTTCCCTTCTGAAAGAAATTTATTTATATTTACCACCTTTACTTTATGCGTTTTTTGTTTACACAAAACTAATGTTTCCAAAGCAGTTTTCCTCCTTTTCCTGTTTGCCATCTTTGAATACTAGTATTTCTGTGATATATGGTGATGCAATATCGTGATGAAAACATTTGCATATCTTTACTAAGAAAAAGAAACAGCGTGAACAGTGGAAAAATGTTTTTTGTTTATTTAAATTTACAATAAGCAAGTAATAAAGAAACTATTTCCCTCCATTTTTTATAAACAAAAAATCTTGACACATGCTTATAAGATTTTTAGAGACCCTTGAGCTTAACTTCTGTTTGAAATGGGTTGCTATGGTAAAGGAGATTTCCTGTTGAAAGCCAGATGGCACTAAGGTAAGCTTTTTTTCCTTTCTGTTTTTAATATCTAAAAGATGGTTTTGCAGAATAGTTAAAATGCATCTATTATACACATACATACTCTAAATATATTTTTTAAATATTCAGAATTAGACTTTGATTGACCATCTAGATAATTTAAATAAGATTTCTACCAGTCATCATTTTAGATTATAAATTAATTATTTGAACTCTATGTAATAATGTTTGAACATAAATTGCATTTAGTGATGAAATCTACTTGTCGTATTGTCTTATTTTTCACAGAGTTTCATAAATTTTAGTATTATATGTAGCTTTATTCAGACAGTAGACTGACTACAAAACAAAAAACTTACTACATTATTTCACAAAACAGCCATTTGTATTTTACTTTTTTATGTTATATCTAATTTTGTAATATTTAATTCTATGGCCAACACTCATTCAAAAGTTATATACAAAAGTTATTAGTTGAATTTGCTCATTTCTGAACTTTTCTTTTAGTGTGTTGAACATATTGTTAAAAATTCTGAGATCAGCTTCAGATACTTTAATTAACATCAAAAAATAAATTCACTACTTTCATATATCATTCCTTAAAATTTTATAATTTACAAATATTTATCTACAGAAAATGCCAAATATGTTCTCTTGGGATTTTACTTGCCAATTTAGGACATGTATTAATAATATTCAACAAACCCGAAGAATTAAAGACATCAAGCAGTAGGAAAGTTAATCAGGGAAACATTAATTAACCTGAATTATTTCTTAACATTTATTTCTTTTTTCTTCACTGCAATTTTGTATTCAGAAATTACATTACATGTGTATATATATATTGCTACTCAACATCATGATTTAATTTTAAAAGATTTTAGCTACACTTGAGTAAGCTTGCATGTAGACTATACATAATGAACTGGCATGTTTCTTATTGCATTAGATCAACTTCCTTCCCACATTTCATACACAATTTTTTGGTTCAGTTTTCTCTTTGCATCTAGCATCTGAACTCTGATAAAACCAAGGTATTAGTATTAGGGAACTATCATTAATATTTTGTTAAAGGTAACATATTTACCATATTACTAGTATGTTTTGAATCATCATATTACATCACTGCATTTGTGGCCAGATGGTACTGAACCATAAATAATCTATTTAGTTGTCACCTGCCTCGTTACCCATAAAATAAATTAACACTCTAATCTTTTACTTTTATATATCAGGGATGTTTCAGTGAAACCCAGCTGAAAATACATTGTCATAAAGTCATCTGGCCAGGTTTCATTTGAATATTTCAAGTACACCCGAAACAAATTTTAAAATTTACCATCATGGTTTATGAAGCTGTTTTACACTGCTTCCTCTCACTTCTCCAAACTTGTAGTAATGGATGGATTCCAAATAATTCAAATTTTGATTTCTGTGCTCTTTCTTATCTTCAGTTGCATACTCAGATTTTGGGTGGCTTTTCGCAGGAAATTTCAGTAAACAAAATCATTGAGAGTAGACATATCATCTGCCAAAGTTCTGTGGTTACTCTAAATGACTTATGCCAAACCCTATTCCTTTTAGCAGAAAAGCTGAAAATTTGCCAGTAGATATTAAGTGGATGACTTGCTACAGGTTGTACCAAATCTAGGACCAGGCCCTACACTCCATGTATCTTTGGGTAAAGGAAGAGATGGGGGGTCTCTGTCATGGGATTAGTCTATTAATTTTCTTTCTTGTTGGCACAGGTGAAGAGAATTTTTTTTTTAAGTATCCTCCATTGGAAGATTAGAGGTGTTTGTACTAGTGCTGCCAGAAGTGTACAAGATGACCTGAGTTACGGTAACCCTGACCAGCTTGTTCATGTTTGGAAACACTATCAAGTTATGTGAGCAAATCTGTTAAAGAGAGAGATTTTCATGGGCTTTTGCATCAAAGCCCAAATAAAATATAATTTGTGAATATTTACATTCTACAAGTTGTGATTTCTATAATGAGGATAAAGTAAAATTAATTAATTAATTTTTACATTATATTGTAATTTTATTTAAATAATGATCATTGCCTAAAGTTTTAATCTTAGCACCAACAGAAAGTGTAGATACAAACACTGGAGCAAAGATGGTCCGGTTTCAAAGGCTAGAAGCTTAGCAGAAAAATATTTGCTGCTGTAGAAAATTGTGGCTGTTCTGCATTGAGGAAGTTAGCATCGTGGAAGCACTCATTTGTTCATTTTTATTGACATCATTGAGTTGATAATTTCCTTGCCTAGTGATCTGTACTCAGTTTGAATCTTTCTGACCATCAACAGTGTTCTTGTTGGGAGGGGGGTGCTACAAAACCTTGCTTCAGATATAGACATTTTGTTTTCATCTTCTTCCCCAAAACTTGACAAAATTCTTGTCTGGTAGCAATCTTCATTTTTCAATGATTGTAAATCAGTCCACTTCATTTTCAAATATCTAGATTAGTGGCATTGATAAAAATACCAGTTTATTTCCTGGCACCTGATTTCCAAAAAATAATAAATGAAACAAAATGCATATTAAAATTATACAAGTATAGATACTGTATGCATGGAAAAACAACTCTAAATATCTTAAAATGATGGACTGCACAGGTTGAGCAGTTTAAAAGTTTTCTTTTTTACTGCTGTATACACAATGCTTTAAAGGGAAAACAATATCATTGTATTTATGGTCAAGGTACCCACTTAACCTGAATTATATTTATTCATAGAGATAGTAATTTAACTCAAAATTTTTCAAATAAATGTAGACATAATTTAATGTTGGGATGTCTGCTACAAACTACTAGTTTGCAGAATTATCACTTCACATACGCAGTGAACTCTGAATGATTGTGGTTATCCAGAATAAGCAGTAGGTTTCATATTTGAAGTGGCAGGAATATAAATACTTCAAACATTTTTCCTATATTTTCTATACAAATTCCTCAAATAACTGAAACAGAAAAGATTTAATGTATAAAACAAATTTAAAAATAAACGATGGCTTTGAATAGTTGCTTTATTTGATTACTCAATAAGGAGATAGTTTTACCAACAAATTAAATGATGCTAAGCAAGCTGTTCAAATATGAAACAAGAGTCAGTAAAAGACAGTGGGCTATCTATATTACTTAAAATTTGCTAAAGATCAAATTATTATTAACAAACCATGAATATTGCATTTAATGATAGTATAATTTAATATTGGTCACTAACATTAACTCCTTATTTAGCACCTTTACCCACAGTGTGACTGATTTTTCTTTCATTGTATAAAGGTTTAAGATGCATGTGAAGATATGGCCTCTCTGACTTTCTTGTAAACATCAGTTTTGCATACAAAATTGATCATTTTATAAATGCTGATTGATGCAGATGGCACAATAGCGGCCATAGAGTTTGCTAAAGAGATTAGTAAGCTGAAGACTAAAGCAACTCAACATCATGTGGCAAATGACCATAGCATAAGCCTGAGCATCCTCCTGGACTCACATCAAACTTTTGAATGCACTGCTAGATAACATGGTGGGGGGGGCTGTTCAGGCCATGGACATATCACCAGAATCATTTTTCAATTTTAAGAGCAAAAAGAAATCTTTTCTAGATAGCACTTCAGTTGAAATCTAACTTTCAAAATTTAACAGGTGCCATGACTCAACACATTATATGTAATCATCTTCAAGATAATGGGATACAGTTTAGAAAACCCTATATCTGCATAACACTAATCACAGATCACTGAAAGACGTGACAACAATGGGTTATAGACCACGTTTGGTGAACAAAAGAGGGATCATTGATAATTCAAGATTTTACAGACTGATGTGTCAAAGTGTAGAGAATGCCAAAGAAGAGGTTTCAAGATGCCAGAATTGCCTAACATGATTGCTATGGATGTGACTACATAAATGATGATGTGCAGAAGGATTAGCTGATGCTGCATGACTGAAGTCCATGTGTTTCAGGACAAGTTTAAGAGATATGGATGAAATCCTTGATGTTTATGAGATCATATACTGTTAAATCCATATCATGCCAGGATAGTCAGCTAGTGTCTGGAATAGAAGAAAATCATCTATATAAACTAACTAGCTTATTCTCTAGACTTAATCAAATCAAACAGATTTTAAAAATGGTTCAGGTTGTCATTGTTGGATGTCCTTTGCTATCATGAATCCTGCAGGAACTTGCTGATGCCCTCACAGAGGAATGGGACAATCTGGCCCAGGTCAACATTCAAAGACTGGGAAGGATGATGAGATGGCACTGCCAAGCTGTAATTTGTACTGGAGGCTGTCTCAGATACTGAAAGACTTTCTGAAAAGCAATTTGACACAGATGTCATATTTTGCTATCTGTATCTCAAAAAATGATAATTTTAGTTTGTAAGAGATGTCAGCAGTGTCCCAATGAAACATCTTTAATTATGCTATCTTTTGTATTTTCCAACATTAACATTTCTTTAAACTTAGATTATAATTGTCACACATTTCTTTTATGGTTTCATTATACTTAACAACATTATGGCAGCCACATTGTAGATCCTTAGAAATTTTTTAGTAGTATACTAGACTGGCATCATATGCATTATACTTACTTGAGAAAGATTTCAACAGTGTGTGTGCAAAATCTCCAGACCAACCAGAGAAGCTTTACATTTGTCAATTTTTTTTAACTGAAGTTGCATGCATATAAAAGCTTGATTTTCAATTATGCATAGCAAAATGAATTAAGATTCATTTTGAATAACTTGGCTAATACTATTAGATTATTAGAATAAAATAGGTACAGTTATATATATTTAGCTCTTTATCTTTGATTCACTAGCAATGCTAGCTGTACATTATCACTGTTTTGTTACCTTACTTTTCTTATATAAAAATAAAGATATGCTTGACTCTTGATGTTAGTATTATCAGGTAAATAAAAGCAAATTAGAACAATGGCTATATTATTAACTACTAAGCTTAAGAAGTGGAATTTCCTTCTCAAGGGAATAGCTCACATTAGAAAATTTTCCAGAAATTTTTGTTGTTGTTTTTTTTTTTAGATGGCCACAAGTACTCTTGATTTTTCCTACATTTGAAAATGAAGAGCTCTAATGAGGATTTCCCTGCTGAAGTCAGAAATGCTGAGCACCATGTGGCACAAGATTCACAAGACTTCCTAGTTAGTGACTGCGCTTATTCTCCTATGTTGTTTACCTTGTAAATGTCTGTGTATGTTACAAACAACAACAATGTCAGCAAGCAAAGAGAGTTTCAATAGACAACACTGTTGTGAATTTCTAATGCATTCTGACAAACTAATACTCCAAAAAACACCACTTTAGCACAAAAAGAGGTCTTACCTTTTTATTCTCCATCTCAATTATTAAAAAAATCTTGAAATTTTTTCTGAGGTAGTTATTAATTTGGCATATTTTTTGGTGCAGTTCTGACCAAATGTCTTCTTTTCATTTAATCTCAAAGAGGCCATACTAGAGTTCCGTTTGCACCATTACTATCCTTTGTTGACTTCATTGTGAATTCAAATTCTTTCATCCACCCTTCTTTGACCCCACATTTGTATTTAGGTCACTTTTGCAGCCTGGATGGCTCACTCTACTCTCTTGATTTTAATGACTGAGTGAAATTTGCTTGTCACCAATCAATGCTTAACCTTGATTTCTATTTCCATTGTTTCCAATACACATTTGGAAATTTATGCTTACCACTCATAAAATTAATGAATCTGATTCAGTTGCTGTTAGACTTTGTTTTTGAGATAAATTCTGGCGTGAAAATGCTGTTTGACTTTTATAGTTAAACTTTTCCAAAAACAAGAAAGTGAATGAGATTTTATAGAAATGTTCTCTTGACAACGGAAGATAAAGTTGAGTGACTGGTGTTCCATATATATATTTTAATGATCATCTTCTTTAACTAAATTCCCATATTTTGCTCCTTTTTTGGCTATGCTAACGGACTATCCTTATTAAGTTGTTTTTAAACTTTTGGTGGGTAAATACTATATTTTGGATCACTACAACCAGTTTGTTTGTTTCAAAAGCATGCTTAATCTTCTATAAGTTCATGATGTGCCATTTCTTGTGATTGGTACTGGTATTGATCAAACCTAAGACTTTCTGTATTAACTGTGCATTGATTTTGTTCTCTATTTTTACTGTGCTTAACCCTCCCATGTCCTAAGCATGGTGGAGTTTAAGTTCATTCAAATGAAATCTATGATCTCATCTGAGATGGCCTCATGGACCAATGCTAGCATCTCTATTGTTTTGGCCTTATACCATATGGGAGAGGGGGTGATTAGGTTAATCATTGCATTTTCTTTATTTGCAAAATTGAATTTTAAGCTTGGCAGCCATTTAAATCAATCTATTAGTTGCTGAAACCTTCCCTCATCATGCATTTATAAGATTTTACTTTTTCCAAATTATAAAAGGCAACATCTTTGCTTCCAATGCATGGAGTCTAGCTCTTAGACTGGTACTCTGCTAAAGTCCTCTGGAAATTTCAAAGTATACGAATGCTAAACAGTTCTAAGTAATATTTTTCTAGATATTGGTATAGCATTATTTTATTCATCTAATAATATCTTCCTTAAAAACGAAATCTTTAGAGTAATCTAAACAAAAAACTTCATTCTAACCTATTAAGTGCTTCTAACTGATCTAAGGATAGCATAGCTACAGAGTAGTTATCCATGACCATTTTTTGCAGATTTTTCTGATCAGTTGAAGGGAGTCTTGTATGAACCAGCTGAAAAATTAGCAAGTTTGACGTTTTTCTATTTATTGCTTTGGCTAGCCAATTTATATGAACCCTGTTAATAATTTTATACTCATATTTTAAAACTGACAGGCCACTCCATTAAGACTTATAATTATTCAATTCTCAATTTAGAAATTTCTATGTCATGATTGGTTAGATTGGATATGCAGATCTTTGCCTCTAAGAAGTATATAAGCTTTTAATGTCAAAAAGGCATATTAAACTACAGAACAGCTATTTACACTTGTGTATAATTTACTGCCATACTAAAGTCTCTGCTATAGTGAGTCTCATATAACATATGGTCTTCAACATTTTTTATTTTAGGCTATTCACACTTATATCACAGCCTGAGCCCTGTCTCACCCACAGCAGGCTTTATCACACCTTTTGTCTTCGATAGCCCATTCTCTATCTTTAATACTAATGGCTTCAATAGCCTGTGCATGGTTGTAATCATAGCGTCATTACTGGCCCGTACCCAAGATACTGAGCAGGGGGGGGGGTTCTTTTTGCAAAGGGTGGAACTAAATGCAACATAACCTGTTATCACACTATATCATGAAGTGATTAAAATGAACATATATACTGCATTTATTTTTGCATTCAGTATAACAAAGAGCAACAAAATATTCAAAACAATACTATCCATGCAATTCTTATCACAAACATGATGGCAGATTTAATATGGATACAAGTTCTGCAACTGTGAGAATGTCTTTTCGGTCAAACATACTAAGCAATAACCGCTGCATGTAGATTGTATAATTCAGACCAAACAATACAATGTGCATTTATAGATTTTACATTAAGCCAGTAGGAGCAACACGATGGGATGGAATACTGTTATGTCCATGTATACGTTATGATGACATTATTGGATGTACCACAAAAAAAGAATAACCTGGCAAAATGGCGGTGAATTTATGATCTGTAAGTTCAAAGCAAAAGCCTGTTTTATATGCAATACAACTGAGGCCATCATCCCACTCAGGATTATATAATAACTGTCCACAGAAACCACCTCTTATCTGTAATTATTAAGAAGAGACATTATATAACTTTCCATTAGACCTGCAACAGCTTCAAATGAAAATAGGAACTTTTGTTGTAGTGTAAAAGGAATGTTTGCCCTACCTTAGCATGGGCTGAATGCTACAGACTTGTACAAATGAGTCTCAACCTAAATCTTGTCAATCTAATCTGACAGGATGCAGTCATGATGCAATCTTTGTGGGTGCTTTTTGGCAAATATATCTACAACTTTATCCAAAGATATGTCCTCATTATAATGAATATGCAATAATGCCAGGCAGCTCAATCTTTCCTTCCGCATCAAAGCCCTCAGGTAATTATTGACGTGTCTCAAAACACTTGCACTACACTCACATTCACAGGCGGTAACGGGCAAAGTGCATGCAAGCTGCAGTAACGCATGGATGTTTGGATACATAATAGCATCACATTCTTTGATTGCAGCAGCTGGTGTGCTGGGTCTTTTATCTTCAGGGACCTTGTCTTACCTGCAGAGATATCCAAAACACAGTTTAAATGCACAAGAATGATCAGTAATCATCTAAAGCAGTTTAACTGTTAATAAGATAATTTACCTCATTTTCTAATGAGTGAGCTCTTGTGGAACAAGATCTTTGGAGGGGAGATCTTTTGCATATACTTCTACCATCCTTGATGTGTCAGGCAGTTGCTGGCACACAACCACTGGAACTAACCCCAGAAGGGAGAAAGCAGTGATAGTCAGAGCTGGAGCAAGCAGAAATTTATTGATCAAATAATTTCAGTTAGGTCCTAAACTAACAAAAAGTAATATCAGTCTCCAAATGTCTATGGACTAATGTGGTCTCATTTATATGTACAGTGTATAAATGCTAATAACTTGTAACAAAATACACATGATACTAACTCATCAACAAGGTATAGCTGTACTTGAAGAAAACAAACATTTTTTTAAAATTCATTGCATATGAACTTGCAAGAGAAAACTGTGCATCCAAGTCACTGATCACATGGTCCAGGAATGATATGATTGCATTCGTGTTGTAGTGGTCACTAATGCAATCAGTAAGTATGTTGTTACGATGTTTTGGTATTGAGAAATTCGAAGTCAGCATGGTGTTGATCCTACATGCTCTGCCATGCAGACGGCTTGGTCATACACTACTGTAAATGATTCATCAACATTCTCTCTCTATGCTGCATATACTTCCCTGATATTAGCAATCTGCAGGGTAAATTATGTAGCAGAGAAAATACATCTGTTCAGAAGTAACAAAAACATGTAAAATATTATTATTTACTGGATAAATAGGAACACTATAATTGTAAATGATAAAATTACTGGTCTTACCATTGTGTGTGCATGGATAATATCCAAGGTGGCACTCTGAAGCTTAGTGGTGATTGCTGACAAATGGGACAGGTATTTATTTATAAATCGTCATGAAAATGACGATGAAGTCAAAAGAAGTGATGCTTGCTAGAATTTGTTGTGCCTCACTTCTACTCATTGTGTCCCAGTCATTGAAAAGCTGTCTGTATCCAGTTACTTCAAGTTCCTCAACCAGGTATACAAATGCTTGGTAAAAGTGCTAGTATGCACTTTGACATTCAGCCCAGCGAGTTTTACACAGGTTCAAAAGTACTTTCCTTCTGCTGCCATCCTCAACACCTCTTCTTACTATCTCTTCCAGAAGTCCTGATCTTTTTGGACTAAAGAGGAAAAAATACAGCAGTGCTTAAGTCTGTCAATCACATTACAAACTTCTGGCATGGCACATGTATGACTTATCACCAAATTCAAGCAATGTCCACTGCATTGGATATATGTGGCAAGGAGTGACATCTGTCTGATTCGAGCCTGCACACCTACTTTACTTGAAGCCATGTTTGAAGCACCATCATACCCTTGCACATGAATATTTTGCACAATCAGACTGAGTTCATCAAGTGCATGCAGAATTTCCTGAGCCAGATATTTACTGGAAATCTGTTTCAGAGGAATAAACCTTAAGAACTCCTCTCTGATATCTCCTTTCTTGTCAACGAACCGCACACAAAGGGCAAGATGTTCTGCATTGTGGCTTGTGACCTCGTCTGCAAAGATGCTGAAGAACCTGGCTTCCTCTACTTCATCCACTATTTCTGACAGGATAATATCATGACCAAGAATCTCAATTATTTGAGTCTGAGTGTTTGGAGAAATGTACATTGCATTATTCATGGATGGAGATAAGTGATTCCTAAGAGTGGTGTTGTGATTTGAAATCAGAAGAAGTATACTCAGAAAGTTGCCAGAATTACCTGGCATGTCTAAGCTTTCATGACTACCTTGAAGTACTATACATTGGCACCAACAAAACAAAATGACTTCTGCAACTTCTTTAACTATATCTCTGTTTCGTTGTACATTAGCTGCTTTCCTGTTGTCCATCAAATTCTGTATGTTTGCATTTGGTTGCTCTATTGCTCTCAAAACTCATCTGCCAATTGCTGTGCCTCTTCGTGATATTTTGTGTGTTCATGTTCTCAACACTTTTCTGACTTTTTATGCCATGCAGTGAAAGGTTTATTGACAAACTGACCTTTGTTCAAGTGATTATTGCAAAACAAGACACACTTGATGCAAAAGGTGCTATCTAGATGCATACTATACACCATCCATTTGTGATCAAGCCATTTGTATTTAAAGGAATGATAGCAACTTCCTATAAAGGTAGTGGGGAAGATATTGTTGGGTCCTGGCACTTTGTGATGTTTCAGAAGCTTTCGAGGTCTGTCAAAAAAGTATCCGACCTTAGGCAGGGAAAAAAAAATTACGTACTTGGTGGGGTTCAATTGCTAATTCCCCTTCTAAGTAGGCACCTTGTGCCTCCACACACTTAGCCCAGTGATCCTTCCACTGTTCAAAGCACGTCTGGGATGCTTCTTCTGGAATGGCTCTCAGCTCCACCGTCGCATTCTGCATGATGTCCTCTCAGCTCTGAAAGTGGGAGCTTTTCAGTGGCATCTTCATTTTTTTAAACAACCACAAGTCAGAAGGAGCCATGTCTGGAGAGTAGGAAGCCTGGCGAATGAGTGAAATGCCTTTCTTTGACAAGAAACCTTGGATCAGCTGCGACAAATGAGCCAGGGCATTGTCATGATGCAGCTGCCAGTTTTGCAAGGCCCACAGATCCAGTCTCTTGTGCCAAACTGCATCACGAAGATGTCAGAGGACTTCCTGATAGTACTCCTTTGTAACTGTTTGTCCTTCTGGTGTGTATTCATGATGCACAACGCCTCAGTAGTTGAAGAAAATGGTCAGCATCACCTTGATTTTGCTAAGGACCTGATGTGCTTTTTTGGGCCTTGGCGACGTTGGGTGCTTCTACTGTGATGACTGAGCTTTGGTTTCTGGGTCGTACCCATACACCCACATCTCCTCTCCAGTTATCACAGTATTCTGGAACTTAGGATCTCTGTTGGCAGTATCTAGCAGGTCCTGTGCAACCTCAAGACGAAGTTGTTGTTGTTCCTGAGAAATCATTTTGGGCACCAATTTCGCTGCCACTCTGCGTGAGCCCAAATCCTCCTTTAAAATTGCATGTGCAGAATCTTTAGTGATCCAAACCTCGTCACCAATTTGCCACACTGTCAAACGATGATCCTCCATTATCAAGGTCTGCACTTTCTCAATAATAACTGCATTGCAGCTTGTTGATGGCCTCCGGAATGCTAGTCACTCTCCACCGATGTGCGGCCATCTTTGAACCTGTTGTACCATTCTTTTATTTGGGTAACACCCATGGCCTTGTCACCAAAAGCCTGTTGAATTTTGCGAATTGTTTCTGCTTGGGAATCTCCAAGCTTTTGGCAAAACTTGATGCAAGGTCGTTGCTCCACACGTTCCGTCATCACAGGCGAAATGAAAATGTGATGAGTAAGTAGTACAGCACCTCACATGCTGGCTGCCTGACAGTGACTAATGCATCCAGCAAGCTTGCCAAAAACTACACATGTGCATGAAGGCATGTGACTCCACAATGTATACTTTTGCCTCCCTAATGTCATTACTTCCCACGGGAAAAAATTAAGTTGGATACTTTTTCAACAGACCTCATATATTTGTCCCCGGAACTCAATCCTTCAATTGTTTCTTTTACCTCTTTTTCTGTCATTGTTACTTGAACAATGTGGCCAATGTCATGGGAAGATGTTTTAAGCACTGTTTAAATAGAAATTTAATATTTTAAATTCTCAGCAAATATTATCTTTTGGCAAAATAGCTGATTGCAGTTTACTCTCATGTAACTGACCAAAGGATATCTCACCACTTTCAGAATGAATGGCCATTGTTTTAGGTGAGACTCTACAGTTCAAATCACAAGAAAATTAATTGTAACCTGCTGTAATCGAAAACAAGAAAAACATTATAAGTGCCACACAGATCAACGTAGATAAGCTGTATACCTGTCTAAATCATTAAAGCAAGCATAATTAAAAGAAATTTACAAATAATCTAAATATCACTTACCGACTCTGACTCTTAAAGCCACTGTTGGGG
Source organism: Nautilus pompilius (assembly GCA_018389105.1). Classification (NCBI taxonomy): domain Eukaryota; kingdom Metazoa; phylum Mollusca; class Cephalopoda; order Nautilida; family Nautilidae; genus Nautilus; species Nautilus pompilius. The sequence goes on along the minus strand of JACATO010000626.1, from coordinate 478,962 downwards.
CCAATGTCAGCCACTCAGTTCGCTCATATACGTCCATACTGTCCCACAAAGTCCCTGTCCAGCTTTGCTAGGATCCACTCCCAGTGGTGCCAGCCAATGGGAGGGCGGCCCAACCGGACCAGTCCCCATCGTGTAACGGTTCAAGTTCCAGCTCCTGTCCTTTTGCTGCCAGGCCCATTGTCCATGGGTGGTGGGACAGCTTCTGGCCTCTGGCGGCTGCGTGTAATGTCTTGGTGGCAGATCATCAGGAAGCCATCGGGGGCCGGCAACACCAGGTGAGCTGACCCGGAGGGACTATGACGCAATCGGACGACCAATGGCTACACCACACAGATATTTCAACTCTTGCTAATAAATTTCCTGATACAAGCCATGCAGCCCACAAGAGAAACGTAGAAACTTTCAAAACATACAAGCAAATATTTGCCCTGTAGACAGCACATGAAAAAACCTTTTGCTCGGTTTAGGGAGAGTTTTTCCTTTTTTTCTCAGGGTGGAACTTTTCAAGTCCAGCGTGGGGTTCAAACACACCCAACTCCCCCCCCCCTGGGTATGGGCCTGCATTAAAGCCCCTGCTCTGGCCTTGTCATTATTTTATGCTGATATATTTTACCTACATCTTTACTTTGAAAGGATTTGTGTGCTTTATTTTGTACATTTGCCAACAATTCCAGAAGTTGTGAATTTCATCAACATAATCTAAGCAACAATTTCATTGTTCAACTCAGGACTGTCTGACTCTCCTGAGGCCCATTTTAATCTAAGGGTTACCTTCAAGTCTGTACACCTATACAAGGGAGCTTGGACAGTTTAACTCATACACAACTCCATTAACTCTGATGAAGACCATCAAGAGCATCTTTGTGTCTCCAAAGAGGTGAGACCAATGGCTCCTTTCTTCTGTAGTGGAGAAATACCAGCTGCTGTTTACGTGACACACACTAGAGCAATGTGTGGGCTGCTCTGCTTTTCCTACAGAATTGTTTAAGTCATGGACATGAGAACCTCAGTTTACCTGTTGCATTAGCTATAGGGGAAACAAGCAGAAAATCCCATGGCTTTGACCTCCCCTTTATTAGCATCCAAAATAATGGCTGTGTTATCAATGGAACATCTTGAAGGGTTATCAAAAGCAAATTAGCTTATCAAATTTTCTGCTTCACCATTGAGCTATGCTTACTCTGTTACTGTTTTTCCCACAAACTTGTGATGTGCAACCATCTTTGGATCAATGGAATCCATAGGATTTTCCAAAGGAAAGACTGCCATTAATGTGAGCAGTTTAAATATCTTATTATAAAAAACATTTTGTTTATTTACCCTTATTTATCATAGCTAAAAGAGACAGATTTTAGTTCTCATCATGTTAGGTGTGATAGTTACATAGCACTGGCAGAATTAGGGAATCGTCAGAGTTTTTAGGGATTAAATTAAAGTAGAATTATCCCCATAATCAATATTTCTGGAAAATCTTGGGCAAAAAAAAGTTAGTTTTTTTAGTAAAGGATTAATAAAATATTTCCCTCTTTTTAAACCCTCTCACTGAGAGAATTAAACTGCACAGCTCTTACCTGCTTTCTAGTTGTTAGTTTAGAAACCAAAAATTATATATTATGGTTCTGGGGCAGTGTCATGCATCTGGCAACGCGACCCTGGCATGGATTCTTTCTTTTTCTTTTTGTTGACAGTCAGGACGATGATGGACCATTCACCATTTCTGGTTTCTAACAGGTCTGCTAAACTAGCATTGGTGTCAAATCGATTGCCTGATGTCACTCAGCTCATCACAGTGAAATAGGATGTGTTCAAGATCCTCTTCCTCACTTCCACTAAGTTGCCAAGTTGGGTCCTCAGCCTTGACAAGGAAAGTGGTGCAGTCGTATCCTTGAAAGAGTGACTTCATCTTTTCTGCTGAGGGACTTGTATCTGATGGTATTAGGCTTATATTTCCGTCCTTTGGAGTCACCTGCCCATCTTTTAGTCCAGATGATGTTTTATGGAATTTCTGATGTCACATTGTAGGGATGCCACTGTTACAGTGGTTTCATTGTCTGGTTCACTTTCTGCAGCAAGTCTTGCAAGTGCATCTGCGCTTTCGTTACCCACATGGCCGGGAATCCATTGGAGAGCAATTTGGGCAGAACAGGTGTTAATAGCATCATGAATAGCTTGAGTTTGGTGGGAATACACAGGTTTGTATGACTGCAAAGATTGTAGAGAGGACTTGGAATAGGATAGAATGATAAATGATTGTGAGGTGTCATCTTTGGATACGGTTGAAGTTTCCTGGACTGCCCTCTCTCTCTACAACCCACAATTCTGCACAAAGTATTGAACATTCTGGCAGAGAGAGAATGATGTTAAGTTTCTCTGATGGAATATGGATGCCTGCACCAACCATACCAGTAGTGGGATCCAATGTCCCATTTGTGTAGATTGGAATGCTGAAGGAGTATTGATCTTGGATCATCGCTAATGAAAGCTGCTGGAGCTTGGCGGGAATATCTGACTTGCTTGTATTGCTTGGCAGTGATGTCTTTATCTCAGGTGGTGACCACTTCCATGGAGGAACTTTGTTCTGGATTGTAAGTGAATGGAATCGAACACTGGAGACAGATACTTCTTGACTTTAGGATTTTGAAGACCTTGCATAGAAAAAGTGAGGGAAACGGTTTTTCTTAAGGTGCCCTGGGGGTTCTCTGGGCTTGAAATAACAGCTAAGTCTCCTGTTTAGAATCATTGATTTTATATATAGGTCCAGAGAAGGAATATCAGTTTCAATTTCTAATGCTGCTACTGAAATCTCCTGTGATCAAATGAAGAGCTGAATTTTGAATAGCTGACAGTTTTTTTACTTGTGCTTTTCTGCATGATGACCATATCTCCATAGCATAGGACACCTCGCTTCTCACATAGATGAGGTAAAATGATCTTAAAGTAGTGATGAAGTCTGCACCCCATTCTTGTGAAGTGATGGTTTTCATGAAATAGAGTCGTCTGGTGCAATCTTCAACAAGTTGGTCCATATGCACTGACCAGGTGAGACTAGGGTCTACTAAAGTGAAACCTAGGATCATTTGGTTCTTGTTGTATTTAATCCTTTCACCATCCAGCTGTTTGCCAAGATTGTCTAATGGCAGAGAGTGCTTTCTCTTTTTCGTAATTACTGTATATTCTGTTTTTTCCTTGGAGCCTTTTAACTTCCACTTCTTTGCCCACCTGTCTATGGTCTTTATGCTAATATTGAGTTGTGATACTGCATAATCAAGATTTTTGTGAGTTATGAAGATTGTGCCATCGTCAGCATATGTGACTTGTTACAAGATTCAGGAACAACAGACGGAATGTCATACATCATGATATTGCATACCAGCGGGCTAAGAACTGCCTCCTCTGGAGTTCTTGTGTTGATCTTGAATTTTTATAAAATTTCATTTGCTATTTTGGTTTGAATAGTGCTGTTACTCAAGAAACTTCTTAGCTTTTTTAGGAGTCTGCCAGATATGCCAATTTCTACCTTGATAATGATACCATCCCACCACACTTTGTCAGAGGCTCCCTCCAGATCTATGAGAACCACTATGGTATATTCCTTGTTGTGTAAGGCATTATGGCACTTTTCAGTTAGTTGAAGTAGAGCATCTATGGTGCCTGATTTTGGACGAAAGCCATACTATTTTTTTCACCTTTGCCTGTTGTATTTTGTATTCTGTCATGTCTGATATCCTTCTGATTATTTTCCATTTATTCCTGGCTTTGCGTTTTGCCTTTTTATCTTAGGCAATATTCTTAGTCCACCATGGGGTCTTTTGTGACCTTTGGTCTGGTGGTAGCTCATTTTCGCTGCATCAGTTATACATGTAGTGATAATTTGAGCAAGCTTGGTTGGATCCTCTTGTTGCTGTATATTGTAGTTACTGAATATGTTACATTCCACTAGGGTCTTAAAAAATGGTCTGTCTGCTTTTCTGATATTCCATCTTGATGCACTAGCACTGGCAATTCCATGTCCTGCATACTCAAGTTGTGTGACTATTGGAAAGTGATCACTGCCTAGGCTGTCATCCAGAACCTTCCATTTGACTACCCATGCAGCATTATCTCTGTCTGTCTGTCCACTGGAATGGTTTTGGTAAGCGTGCTCATAGCCATTTAATACAACAATGTCGTGGTTGTGGATCCATTCTTGGAGACGGTTGCCTGATGCATCATTCTTGCTGCTTCCCCACAGGGAGTTTTTAGCATTGAAGTCTCCTGCCAAAAATGAGTGTTTGATATTGTCCAAGCTGTTGTGCTCAGAGCTGATATTCTTGCATCCTTCATGAGCATAGAATGATGTTACATGTAAGGAGAAGTTCTTGTTTACAGTTACTTGAGCACTGATGTATTCAGTCACTTCAGAGTAATGAGTTGAGATGTTAAAGATCCCAAATTTAGATTGAGTGAGAATGCACACACCACCACTTTGTTTGGTCCACTAAAGTTGGTGAGAGTATATCCTTTTACTCTTTTTGTCCATGTGTCACTTTCCTTTATTCTAGATTCACAAATGAGAGCAGTATCTATATTTTCATCCAGTAAGAGAAGTTTGAATTCATCTAGTTTGTTATTGAAAGATTGAGCATTCCACTAAAATATCTTCAGTAGTCTGGAGGATGTGGTATCCTCAGTTCCTTGTGAGTAATCATTGCTGTCAGGTGGTGGGATACAACCTGAAGGCTGAGTTTAAAGTTGAATTTTGTGAATACGGTTACTGCTATTTTTGGATGTTCTGCATTCTTGTATTCGGAGCCAGGGGTGCAGAAAATTTTTACTTTCTGTTCTTTACAGATTAGGTTGAGTCTCTTATGTAGAGATTTAGCAGATGACCTATCGTTGCACCACACTTCAACTCTCCTACTTCTCTTTTTTCCTCTGATGAAAACTTGTAGGTCATTTGGAATCAAGAATAGTTTTCTTAATCTCTTGACTGTCTGATGAGGGGTTGACTTTTTTGTATTCCCTTCCAGATAATAACCTTGATCCTTTCTGGGTGATATGGTTTACCCCTCTTTGGGTAATGCAAAGGTTTGATAACATGAGTGTCATCCTCTTGCTCTACGTTTGGAGCTGTTGAGATTTCTACTGTGTCCAAGTTCTTTTCACACCACAGCTGATGGTTCTTGCAGCTTCCTGCATACTTGTGAGATTTGTTACAGTATTTGTGCTGCTGGGTTGTTTCATTTGTACTTGGAGCTTCAGTTGTAGTGCATACATTTTGGTATTTCAAATTAGGTTGCTTTCTGATGTAGACTTTCAGGTGAGTTTTGTGGTTGCTGATATATATATCACTGCAAGGCCCACTATTCTCACAGTAATCCAGGAGACGTCCGAGCTGGCATGAATTTGACTTGACTTTGACTATCATGATGTAAGAAAAGATTATATATTTATACTAATTAAAAATAAAGTTCTTTTAAATTAATTAATTGTAGGATTTTGTCTGTGAAGAAAGTAGTTTGTTTATTTAATTCACTGTTTTAATTTAGTGTGTTTATTTTCTTTTAGAATTTGAATTCTTTAAACATGCTGTTAAAATGTTAGTTAACACTAAATCTGTTAGCACTATTTTATTACTGTTCAACAATAAACCACATTTTAGAGTTTTCCCTGCACAATCTCAGTAACGTTAGTTAACTAGGTGATTTCTATTGTTGTTATTACTACATTATTTTAATTCTTGTTATTTTTCATTATTCTATTCTTTCCTTTTTGTATTTGAGGATAAATAATCTGATTTATTCTTTGTACTCATGCATCTTTCTCTTTGTTATCTCAAGAAAACTGCCATGAATTCAATAAATATCAAATAGAAAAATCACAGAAGAGTTATTGGACAGTCTTAGACATAGATTAGAATTAACTATTTAAATAAAATATATCTTGTATGTACATGATTTTTTAACATTTTTTTAATCACTAGAATCAGTTTATTACTTCAGTTGGTATATCAAATAAAATCAATGACAATTAACAGGTTTTTCTTTGCTTATGTGTTATTTGTTATTTTAGTTAATTTGAATTTAATTTGTCTACATTTGTTAAAGCGATGTTGCCACCTCTCTTTATTATACAACAGAAGTTTTAGCTGCTGGTCTGGCTATCAACTTGTAGTTTGCTTCTCCATTTTTTTTTTAAACAGTGTTTATTTAAAATCTCTGTCACAGCATGTAAGAAAATCTGATCTCTGCCTGTCCCAGGCAGACCAGCAGGGGGGATATCATTGAGGAGGAGCTGGGTAATAGAAATTTGGCAGAAAGAAATAAATCACAAATTATCAGGAGAAGACAGGGCAGCTCTCTCCTAGGGGACCTACTTTATCTGCAGGCTGGCTGCCATGAGCTTATTTACCCCTCGTCCCTCTGGTTCTGGGCCAAAGAGAACTACTATTTATCTGAACAGGTCTGGCCTTATGGGGTCAGAAAGTGGCCAGGGGGCTTTCAGGGTCATGAACAGGGTTACTGAAAGCCCATTAAAAGAACAGAACTGAAAAGTATGAAGGAAATCCTGGAAAGGGACTGCAACCCTAACAACTTGGTAGCTAATTTATCAAACTGCTCTCTCCAGATTCTTTCCATTAGTTCCAGTGACTGGTCATTTACCTGATAGGTGATCAACAGTGTATTATGAACAAGAATATTTTATTTGTAATAATTTACATAATTTACAATATCATTAGAGTTTATCATCTGAAGAAAAAAATTTTTTGATATAATAATTTCTCGTAATTTTTGGCATTGTTTATTATTATTATAATGTAGAATTGTATTTGGATGGTAAGTTGGGTAGTGACATTTATAAGGGCATTTACATTTGAGTTAAGTTGCTACAAAGAGGCAAAAGGGTATTTTACCTGTTTGTATTTCTGACTATGATAACCACAAAATTTCTTGACAGTCCTTACCTGTGTCATCCACTTTACGAAAGAAAATCTGGCATTTTCTAACTTTTAATCATATTGTAAAATTTTAAGACTTAGAAACATTTCAAGGATTCTATTTTAAACTCTAATATCTTTACGACTTCATGCCTGCCTGTGGTATAATCAGCAGTCAAACTAATGTTAATTTAGTTTTCTGTTTGATAGGTTGGTTAAATATTCATGGTAGTTAAATAATTTGTTGGCATCTATAATAATTGTTATTTATATTTACGATTTTTTCAATGTGTGGTAACTCCCATATAATGTTTTAATTTAATATTTGTCAATGTTTTCTTGCTTTGTTGTTGGAAAAGTTTCAGATTCATCTGAAATTTGCCTTTATCTTTATCGGTTTAGCATAAATTTTATATACATTTTTGTTTACTTTTTAGTCATATTTTACCATTATCTTCTTTTCCCCATTAGTTTGATTACTGAAGCCATGTCTGAAATGAAAGTTTATGCATTAAATTGAAATTTCTTATTTTTTGAATCATCTTTAGAAAGAATTTCAGGCAACAATTTGTGTGATTAAATCTGTTGATGGGCAGATGTGATAAACAAACAATGGTAATAGTTAGTTTTATACTGATGCAAAAACTCAACATACTTACTTTGGTTTTATTTGGTGGAGCTAATCCTTTATAATTAAATTAAATAGATATTCTATTTTAAGTCTTTAAGAGCGAGGGAGTGGTAGGTATTGTAGGCAAGAAATGTAGCAAGATAGAGGAAGTTTCAGCATTGTCTCCATGGAGTGAGTATAAAAGGTTCAGTGTGAGATTGAAGAGGGCTGTCTTTACATTTTATTCTTGTCAGAATGAAAGTTGAACTAAATCTAATACTGTTTGCTGATTTTCTTTATCAGATATCAATCACCAGGCTCTGATAAGGCTAGTGGGATTTCAGTAAATGGATGGTGGGCTAACTCCTATCTGATTTCACTACAGCTGTGGGCTGGAGGATGGTGCACAGTATCCCCAAAACACTAACTTTTGGGGCTTCCTCATTTGCTATTTTGTGTCAGCACATTAGCTGATGCATTGGAAATTTCAATATCGTGTCAGCAGAAATTAAAATTACTATCTAAACCTAATCTTGTATTTGATCTTAAAATATGTAATAGTACACTTTAAAAAAAAGTAATAATCTTTGTTCAGTTGTAATAACTAACAAAATCTGTTTACTTTCTTTCCCCTTTTTTTTTCAAGCATTTTTTGAAAAATATAAGCAAATTTTAAAATGTCACCAGCAAAACATTGAAAGTGCATCATGGACACTCGCATCCGTTGGTTTTGATGATACTAATTTTTGTGGTGTTTTTCTTGTGTTTTGAGTGATGAGATACAGATGTTTCAAAGGCTGGCCATACTAGATTAAGGGGCGTGTAAGAAAATAGGGTAAATCGGGTAAGTTGCTTCTGTTGCTAATGTTGAAGATTCTATTGGGGAAAACCCACTGGAAATATGAACCTGAAGACAAAGTAACTTAAAAATTTTTAGATTATTTTGAAGATTTAAATCTAAAAAATTACAATTCATAATAATAAAGAAAGTGCATGCCTAACTCAGCAGATTTTAATTGCAGGTGGTTGGTTCACTAGTCAGGTGGCTAGATAGACCAGGTGGCTTCTGACCTTAATATTATCTACAATACTAGATATACTATGCTATTTCTAGATGCAGAGATGAAGACGATATGGGCTGATAATGGAGTTAAAGGGAACTTGTTTATAGTCATCATATTCAGTGTTTTTTGTTCTGTCTGTCTGTGTGATATGGATGTACTGTTCTGCAGAACAGGAAAGAGTTTAGGAGTTCTGGTAAATTTATATCTTGTGATTGATTGTTTAGTGAATTTGAGGGTGAGAGAATCTTTGCACAGGTAAAGTAGGTATATTAACTATTGACAAGAATCTTTTACTAGTAACTAATTGCACTATATATCTGATGTAAGTTGTTTTAGTTTAACCTGAGCAATCAAGGAAATTAAGTATTTGGGAGGTAAAGATGAAAACTATATTCAGTATAACTTTTCTCTTATAAATTTAATTTAATTTTCAAAAACAGAAAAAAATCAGCTGACATAAATGCTTAGTTTACAAAATGTGATATAAGCAAGAAGCTTATACTCTTTTTTATAAAATCATGCTAAAGTTAATAAAATTAACTGAGATTGTATAAATGAAAGTGTTAAATGGTTAATCCTTATTAAAATCAAATATTAAAATAAACCAAAGTTTTTGATGATGTACTAATTTAGAAATAAGTAGGTTATTTTAAGTTTTTCCTATCACTAAAATTATTAGCAATAGAATTCTGGTAACTGTGTTTGTGTAGGCTGTTACTGCCAGAGTGGAAAAAACAAACAAGCCACATTTCTATAAAAAAAAAGAAAAATGAATAAGTATTTTATACAGAAATACAGATTTTGATAAACAAAAACAAAAGCAATTTTCTTATTTTACAAAGCATGTCTAATTATAAAAGATTTCACATATCCTGAAATAGGCTTAAGATTTTCTCGACTATATATATATATATTTTGTGATCTTTGTTATTTAAAGAAAAGTTTCAATTTAAATCAAAATACTGACTTGGAATTTTACTGTGATAAACATTTACCACTGTGTACTTTATTTTATAATTTTGTTTGATTTTTGTTATTATTATTATTAACCTGGCTAATTTATTGGTTTTACCCTTGGAAAAATCTGATAAATATTTTTAGTGTATAGTTTCTTTTGGTAACCTACTGTTACTAAAACTAGGTGACAAAGTTATAGCTAAGCCAGCCAGATCTTGGCAGTGCTTGATGATAGAAAACAATTTGAATAACAGATAAGATTTGTTCTTTCTTTGTGGCCTGTATAAGGATTTCATGCCTTCTTAACTAAACTACAATGATGTTTAAATTTTGTTGACTTCAGTTATTGATTTTTAAAGTAATCAATCTAGATTGATTGACCACTGTTTGAAATTTACTGTTGACTTTTTATTTCATATCCAAAAAAAGTTTTTAACAGTAGTTTCTGAAATTACTCATTTTAATCAGAAATTTATAATTGTAATTTATATTTGGAATCATGGGTGATACCCGATGTCTTTTACTCTTGATTATCCTTTCATTTGCTAAACAAAATAAGTGACTGTGATTGAGTAATAAGTCACAAGTTTACAAGTACTTTAGATTATTTATGAATTGCTCATGGCAGTACTAATATTGAGAGAGACTTAACAATTTTATGTTACAATACTTGTCATCTACTTTTATACATTAAGTTTTGACTAGCCTAAATGTAATTTAAAAGTTGTAAGATTTTAAAATATCTTAGTATCTTTCTTTTGTCAGCAATGTAAAATTTTGACATAGTGCCTGCAAAATTACATTTGTATAGAAAAATTTATATTTTTTAATGTTTGTGAAAATTGGAATAAATAACTATTTAAACTGAATCAAAACTTATTGTAATGTGTGTGTAATATTTGCACATAATCATGTATAAAATGAAATGTAAAACGTTGATTCAAGAAATATGCTTGTTTTAATTATGTTACAGCTTTACTCTGAGAGCTACATGTAGCTTTTTCAAATAAGGTGCAAACATTAAAATTACGTATATCATAATAATTTTGATGTTGACTTTTCATCTTGGATTTTAGCTGCCATCACTATAAATTTCTGCATCATGCAGACTAATACAGTTTTCTAAAATTAATTAAAACAAAAGATAGTGATGCTGTACTTAAGGTGACTGAATCTCCTTTATTTTCTGAGTTCTGGAGTGTAGTAGTACTATCTATATATGATCCACCAATGTCAGCCACATCAGCTGAAAGTTGTTTAGCTTTTTTTCTGTGCTGAAAAAAAACGAATTAAAACAAAATGTAAAAAAAATTGGACTGTTATATTTTTATTATTATTATTATTAGTGACAAGAATAAAGTTACATTTTTAAAAAATGATGTAATAATAAATTAATATCTTTGCACTCTTTTGCATTAACTTATAATAGAAGGGACATAACTCTATATGGATTAGGAGGTTCTTCAATAATTTCTGAAAAGAATTTATTTATTTACAAACTAGAGGAAATGCATTAATTTAATTTAGTGGAATAATTTCAATAATATGAACAGATTATATAATTTGATAGATGATAATTTTTTCCAACTTTAATTATTATGAAACCATGAAGTGGATATAGAATACTATAAAGAATAAGAAATTAGGCACCACAGTGAGAGACTCCACACAGTATTAATGAAAGTAGGAAACTTTTTAGAAAAAAATATTGTTGTTAATTCACTGCCAGATCTTTTATAATGAATTACTCATTTTTTTAGGTGTTTTTTTACATTTATATATTGCCTATTTTAAAAGTCTTTTAAAAAGTGATTGTTTTCTTTGCTTTATGCTTATATATTTAAGTATGTACAAAGATTGTATACAACAAAGAAAAACAGATGATGTCATCTTTATTATTTAATTGAAACTTAAATTGTTGGTAAAAAGTAAATAAAACTAATTCTCTGGGTTAAATAAAACTTTTTTGTCTTGTCCTTATAATAGCAATTTCTAAAAGTGTTGCTTTTTAGAATCAGTTTTCAGATTATTTTTTTTTGATTTAGGATGTTTGTTGATAGTGTCTTGAGAGATTACAATAACTGTTTAAAAATAGAACAAAAAATTGTATTATAAAGCCATATATGCTTGAAGTTTTTCAGGAATACTACGATGTAGTTGTGCATAGTTACTCTCTTCAGTGATATAACATTCAGGCTTTGCCTTAAACACATTCTCCAGCTGTTGGCATGAGATATGACCGATAACTGCTTCAATTTGTGCCTTGTCGGAGTAACCTTTCTATCAAAATTAATTTTTTTAATTGCAGTAACTGACTATAGTTCAGCAAGCCACAAGATGTATTTCAGTTTCTTGATGTTTGTCTTACAGCTGTCTGAACAACTGACTGACTGACTTATACACTTTCCCAGTTAGAGGGGGTGGGGTTGAAGATCCTTATCTTGGTTTTTCACAAGATTAAGGATCATGTTCGTCCACACAGGCTTTTTTCTATCTTGTGTAGTTAAATAGTTATTAAACATTGAAACACCTCAAAAACTGTCATTTGTTTTAAGTATTTGCTTTATTTTTGTTTTATTTTTCCATGTCTAGATATGCTTTGTTTATCTAGTATAATTAAATCTAAAGTCTCTTCGCTGTTTTAAGTGATCACCTGCACCGTATGTAACTGGTTCTGTGTTATTCGTGTTTTCATATCATTATTTAGGTTTGCTGAGCCAGCTAATCTCATCTCAGAATTGCATAAGTTTTATGTAATTTTTATTGTTTTTTTGATAATGCATAGCAAAAAAAAAGGAGTTATTTAAAGAAAACGGTGATATCTGTGGAATTTTAATGACTGTCCTTTACCCTGTTTTGTGGCTCGTGTTTGTTCTGACATCACAGGTTTAAAATGAATGTGATTGGTTGTTAATGAGAAAACTATTGTAGTGCATAATATGTTTTATTCGTCATAATCCTGGAAATAGTAGTAATATAGCATTGTCATACATTACAAAAGAAGCTTATCAGGATGCCTTGCTTGTCTTTGTAAAGAATTTAACATCAGAGTTATCTATTCTGGTAGTGACACGCTATGTAGACGAGTGACCAGGTAAGCTACCAAGAAAGAAATGATGGCAGCTAAGAATACAGTCTACTCAATCATTTGAAACAAAAAAGACTCCAAAAATCAGAGTTGAAGAACAGAGCAGCAGCGTGAATTAATTTGACAGTTAGAGAAATCAACTATAATAAATCATACTTGGTTCTGTAATCAACAATGGAAAGGTTGTAAAATCATAGAGCGTGAAAATGTCTTTTTTAAAGTCTTGCATATGGGCCTGCAGTCATTTCAGTACACCTAGTGTAATAAGACCATCAAAATGTGGCTACCTTTAATTCAGAAATAAAAACATAAATACCATAAAAATGCAAAGTCACTGATGTGCAAAACTCACGGGTAAAGCATTTAATTAGCAACCAGTAGTTTGTGGGTTCGAATCTAGATGTCTGTCTAACATCAGGACCACCACCATCATTAGTGTTTAATCGATGTTCTCTTCAAACAGCCTGAAAATCTTTATCATATCTACTCCAGGAACATCAGAAGAAAAAAATACAACATGTAAGACAATTGTCACCATGTTTGAGCACTGATTTGACTTTAGTGTGTTAAGATGCCCTTTTTTTTATCTGAGTGCTCGCCCTGTTGGCCAAACTTTACATAGCTTGGCCGCCGCCACCTTGCACCCTATTTAGTCTTTTTTTAGTATCTCTGTCTCTGCATCAAATTTATCTATTGTTTTTTGAGGTAGCATTTTGCTCCCACTTGAATTGGTTGGCATCATCAGTGTACAAAATGTTCTACTGTTACTCAGTCTTTGACACCATCTCAGTTTTTTTTTCAGAGCAGAGATTTGTAGTATCATTAAATGTGATGTCTTTCTTCTGATTCTATTTAATGGATGGCTGCTAATTCCTTGTTTTCCCTGTTCCTCAAGTATCCCAGTTGTGAGATCATCTTTTGTGGTTTTTCTGCAAGTTTTCCCTTCTTTTATATATCTCTACCTTATCCTGATTTACCTAAGTAATATAGATTTTTTTTTTTGCTTTAAAAATGTATTATCAAGCAAGATAATCAATTACCCAGTGGCTATCCACCTGTATTGCAATGAAATATACAGGTGATTTTATGCTATCTCATCTGACCCAAAATCTCTTTAGAAATAGATGAAGTAAACTTGGTACAGGTTTTCTGCAAAATGGATTAACTGAAACATTGGTTTGTTCTGACATCTGTTATGTAGTCATCTCCAGGCAGCAGGAATAGAACAATGTCACGAAGGATATCTGGAGTGCTTTTTTTGATCAGACTGGGGTGGAAATAAAACCTGTAATCATCTTTTCTTATTGGTATCATTTAGCTAGCAAGAACACAGGGCAAACCATTCTGGGAGATATTTGTTAATTTATGAAACCAGTTTTTAAATGAACACCAACATAGATTACTACTATTACAAAAGGAAGAATAAGAGTTTTAATTAGCCTTCATAAAATAAAGCAGTGGATTTTGATAACATCCAGCCTATATTATTAAAATAAACCTGTAGTTACATTTGTTACCCTTTAAGTTGGATTTTTAAGAAATCAGTAAGAAAATAACATCAGCATGGAAACAGGTTGAAAAACTGTTCAAGGTGTGGCCATAATAGATAGTTGAACACCAGATGTGTAGATGCAATTCTTGAAAATATAACAGGAGACATGGTTTCTGCTCTAGAAAAGCTTACCTAACCAGAATGCAGTAGTTTCTCAAATATAATACAGTAATTTTCGGATAGCATAACAGTGTAAATGTTCTTTACCCTGATTGCCTTAAATCATTTAGTAAGAACCCATATGGATTTCTTGGTAGAGAAATTCTCAAACTTTACTTGTATCCTGGTGGTGGTTTAGTGAAGACTTTGTGCACTCTGTTGCAGGATATTCGTTCTCTTTTAGATGTAGCAAATTTGACTCCTTACAATAATGTGAAAAGGCTTTTTGTTCTTTTCTTTCTGTAAATCAATGGGAGAAATCTCTGTGGAGTGAAAATGGAAAACAGCACATGTGCACATGCATTCCCATGTGATCAGGGGGCGGCATTAAACAATCTACTGGTGTAGCACGCATTGCATATGTAGCAAAATTCTCGTGCGGTCACGTTGGCCTGACCAGTTTGGTGTTGTGTACCAATCCCCAAAATTCCTTATGAATAGAAACAGTTTCGCTGCTGATGTATCAGGGCATAGACTTTTGTTTTAAAGATTTAAAACTATATATAAAATGTCATTTCTCTGCTGTATGCCAGCAGAGAATACATTAAGGTGTTAATTTAAAATACAATGAAGTCGAGTAGGCTATGATTTAATTGTATGTGTAAAGTGAATTTGTGTAATGGGATATGACACATATACAAGAAAATGAATCACATCACTTTTTAACAAAGTCCCCTGAAACAACAATACAATTTTTGTCAACAGTAAATGAACTTGTCAACTCTGCTGTGGAAAAATTCTAATTTTTAGTATTACCATATTAGCATTATTGCCAGCTTAATATTTTCATCAGTTAATTTTGTTTCCTGATAGCCATCTTCATGGGTGTGAAAAGGGGATGAGAATCAGATAAAAAGGTAAGAACTGAAACTGTATCTGCAGAAGAATAGAGTATCTAGCCTTGCCACACATACAAAAACACATGTGAAAAAAGTTTCTGCCATATTGTGCAGACATGTTGAGAAAATTTTTTTTATTTTTTTAATTTTAACATCAGACAACATTGTACTATATACTTCATTGTTCTATAATGATGCAGAACTCTCACATTGCTGCTATGTTTAGCTGCCTTTCACCAGTACCATCACCAGAAGAAACAACACTACATGCATAACAGAATTCCACCACAAAGCCAGACTGTTGTCATCTGGTTTTGTGTGTGACCACAAAACCAAATTTGCCTTCACTTGTTGAAATATTAAAAGAATTTCTCAGTATTTTCAAAGAAAAGCAAGCAAAGTGTTCCACTGTATTGTTTTTACTAAAGGGAATTGTTAAAATAAAGGTCTATAGACCGGACAGGAGGTTAATTTTTCAGTAACATAATGTCTCGGTCATGGAAACTTGGATAGACATAGCATTTAGAAATAAATACAGACTAAATGTAGTGCATTTTGGTTATATGACTTAGAGATGACGTGTGCTGTTTATTCGCGTTAAATTTTATTTGTAAAACAGTAGATACTTCTGTACATGTTTATAAGTAGTATTGAAAATAGCTAACACGTAACTGAACAAGCTGATACTTTGCTCTACTAGTCTTTTAGAATTTTCTTGTTTTAGATTTATAGATGCAGTATTTGCAATGGGGGAAATATATTTCGCAAATGTTGATCCAATTGTTACATTTTTATTAACTGTAGAAAATTATGCAGCAAATTTGAGATTTTTTTCTAAATTTATTCACAAGCTTGTTAAGAACTTTTCTGTTTTTGATAGAATTCTTATTTATTTATTTATTTAAAAAAAATAATGTATATATTGGTTTTCACAAACCATCCCCACTATAAACAATTCATGTGCGAGTTCTGAGGTCATCATCAGCAGAGTTACCCGTCTTCCTTTTGTCATCAGAAACAACAAAAAAAAGCATTTATTATACAGAGAATACCTAAGGTTACCGTATCCATCAATTCAAACAGCAGAGCGACATGAATTTAAAATTCTACTCTTTTAAATTTTGTCTCCACGTGTTTTTAATTAATTATATTCATCCAAATATTTTAAATATGATATTTTCGTTCTAAAATTAATTTTTGTTAACATTTCATTTAGTGATCATAATTGAATTACCTCCCTTCCACCAAACGTATTTTATGCCAGTATCTTGATATATTGATATGACAAAGTTTTTCATTGATTTGCTATTGCCAAAAAAATTATAGGCAAATATTCATAATGATCTTAAACAGGCCACCCTTTATTTCATACAATTTTTAGAAAAATTGTACTTACTCAGTTGTCCCTTTTATAGAGTGTGAGAGAATGAAGACCTACTAAGTTTAAGTTTTTAATGGTTGATCATATTTGGAACAAAATAATGTAAACATTTATATTTAACTCACTTTATAATTTTATGTTTTGATCTCCAGGAGTTCGAAGTGTGGGTGGATGTCATTTCTGATGAATTCTACCATTCTACTCCAAGTTTGAATATCATATTTATCATTGGAATCTGACAAGATATAAATCTTCATAAGTATCACTGATGGCGGGGTGATGTTTGATTCACTGACACTGGTACTAATTATCTTTGTATAGTGCCATTGTTTTAAAGATACACTTTAAAACTGCATAAATTTTATATATGGAAACATTTTACGATAATCTTTTAATAAACACTACTGATTTAATGGTGTTTAGATTTATTTTATTTAGTAATTTTTTATTTCTGTTAAACTGTGAAATATGGGACCATAAAACACAGCCATGATAGCATCTTTTTGACATGGAAGAGCCAATTATTTTTGCTCGTCTTTATTCCCATTTTTCACTGTGGTTTTATGAGCTCCAGATCACTTGGCAGAAAAATCTATACTTTTTTAAAATTGTTATTATTTTCAGGTCATTTTTAGCTTTTCATCAGATGGTTTATTTCACTTTTGGACAGTCTGGCCATCTAGGAATTCCTTGAAATTTAGAAAAAAATTCTCATCCGCTCTTTGAGTTTAATAAGAGAAAAAAGAAAGCAAAAATTATTTTTTAAGTTAAGTTATTTATTTTTAAAATTATTAATGAGTATTGTTAAACTAATTTTGCATTGGATTTTAGTGTGTAATATTTAAAAATGCCTTAAATTCCATTCCATTGTTCACTGCCATCTGGTATTTGGCATTTTTGTGCTGTTTAAAGACGTGTTTCTGTTTAGGTTTGTGGTTATGGTGCAGCATTTCGTTCCTTCAGATTTTTGTCAAGATTAATAATGTGTGGTACCTTACTAAACTCAGCGTTAGTGTTTCTAACTGAAAATATATCTTAAACCTTCTAGAACAGTTCAGTCAGGGTTATGCTTAGTTCATCGCTTAGTTGGTAAGGCCAGGATAGGCTGGTTTATGCTTCTTTCAGATACTATCTAGAAAAACTTTAATCAGTGCCCTGGTAACTGTTTTTCCTATTTAAACTGGACATGCTTTTGACATAAATGAAAATAAGATAGGATTGATAAAAATATGTTTTGTAGACTGAAATCATTCTATTATTTTGTGTATAAAATGAATACAGTGCCATGGTTTATATGATTCTGTGCATTGCCAGTATAGTTTTCTTTTTGTTAGAACTAATTATCTTATTTTATATTATGTGAGAATCCTAGTAATTAAAAAGTATGAGTACAATCTTAGCACTGATCATGAAATATGAAGTAACTGAAACAGAAAAACAAAAATGATAGGAAAGTTTTTGCACATTCAAAAGAAATGTGAAATATTACTTAATTCTTGTACTTTTTTTAAAACTTATCCATCAATAAATATAAAACTTGATTTTGAAACTTCTACATACATGAAACTTAATGTCATTTAATTTTCATTTTACAGAAACAATAAATGGGAAAATACTTAGTTCATATTATTATTATTATTATTATTATTATTATTATTATTAAATAATATATCTGAAATACCAACAATTTTAATGTTAATAATGATAATAACAAATATATTTAGCAAATAAAACAGAAAAAGGTTTATTTTTTCTGGATTTTTTTAGTGAAGTTTGATATTTATTGCATATTTTTCTGTACATTCCAAGATTTGGTGGGTAATGTTGAAGTCTGGTAGGACAATCATGGATCCAAGAACTGCCAGGAATTCACCCACCACATTAATCAGTTAAAACAAAAGAGTGACTTTTAATGTTATAATATTTTTTCACTTTACTTCAGTATTTGAAATCACAAAAATAATAATAAATATCAGCAAACTTTTACTATTTAAGAGGAATTTTTAATTTAATATTTCTCAGGATATAAAAATGAATTTATTCAAATTTAGTAAACAAATGGTAAAATTAACCAAAGAAGCAAAAAAGATAAATCAATAAACAGAAATAAGAATGAAACAGTTTTATTCCACTCTCCCAACTTTCAGCACATGTTGGCATTTGTAAGTTTTCTAAATTAAATAGACTCACTCTTTCATATTACAAGAAAACAGACTATCAGATACTTTGTCCTTTATTCCATTTTTGCCAAATATATTTCCAGATATTTTTTTTTTATGATGATGGGTATCATTTCTTAGAAGTTTAAACTAAATGACTCAGTTTAAGCTTTTATTATGCTATACTTTATTTATTTTAAGTAATAGTAATATAAAATCTAAATAATTTCCATGGTTTTAAATAGGTTGACACCTGAAATTGTTCCATGAAGTAACCGGAAGAGATAGAGCTTGTTGTTCTGTATTACCAGAGAATATAAACTCTACATAGAAATTACAGCAGTTTTCAGCCAGGCTGGGATATTAAATCAGTAAACGAACATTTGTTTTTGATGCCTCTATTTACACGCCTTGTGCTGTTCTGTTGTTGGTTTGTTGCTATTAATACTTGAAAATGAGTTTCTAAAACAATAATTATTTTAATTTTTTTACAGGTAAATTATCAGTTTAATTTTAAATGAATAAAAAGATAGACAATTTTAAAATAAAAAATGTGCCCAATGAAAATCCTATTAGATTTCCTCTACAAAGTGTGTACCTGAACCTTTATAATAATGCAAACATTCATCATATAAAACATTTGCTTCAGAATTATATTTATTTATTTTTTAAAATACATTTTTAGAATGTATTTTCATACGTTATTTTAAACATGGTATATGAAATGGAAGTAGCTCATCGAGCACTAGTTACTCACAGTGAGTACGTGATGTTTGTTGTAAAGATAGGTTTTCTTCTATTCTATTACACAGATGTGATCTCTATCCACCAGAGAGTGAAACACCTTCTCCAAGAACACCAGCTGCTTAGAAAACTTGTGTATTATACTGTCATATTGTTTTAAATTTGCAAGATAGATTTATCCAGTATTGAAGATGATTTTTACAAAGAGTAAGATTACAACAGAGATTTTAAATGTAAGAGAAAATATGAATGGTAAATTCATCAGAAAGTTTTCATTCCTGGTATATCTATCCCCAAGCTGCTTACTCTTTTTTTTTTCGGAATTTTTTTTCTAGTTTTGTCTGTTTACATTATTTACAAAATACTTAAAGTGGATAATTTTGAATATTTTCTGGTTGACAACATCCTCCTTTGTTTTTTAAAACTGAATGTTTATTTTTCTGTGTTAGAAAACCTTTTAAAAAACATCTTGAAGGTTGCTTTGATGGTGATAATATGAGTTTTAGTAGAAATGTTACATTTGGTTTATTAATGTTTGTCTTGTGCAGTAATACATTTAAAAGATTTTTGTTCAGATACAATGTGCTTAGTAATTTAAGTGTAGAAATAGTAATTCACCAATTATTGAAGAACAGCTTTCAGAAAGAAGAAAAAAGGAAAATGATTTGGAATTCAAATCTAGTATTTAAATAAATGATGCGACTATGTATATATTTTTGCATAATTATCTTAATATTGCTAGAGTATCTATAACATAGTTACATTTTTCTTCAAATGAAGTCAAAGTCTATTTTGTATTAAAATTGAAAATAGTTTGTAATTTTTTTTTAAAATAGAAAGTAAATTAGGCATAATTATTGCTTTGAAGAAGGCAACTTGATACACATCCATTCGTATTTTTTTTTACAGCAAGAGAACAAGTCAAAATATAAGATTTTAACAGTTTACTGTTACAATTGTGCTACACAAGATCACAGACTAAAGATTACAAAAACATAAAGCATGAAACAAAACACGATCCATATTTTGAGTTTATGGACTGTTCCACCACATAAAATTGTTGAGACTAAGTTAAATATATATACACATCTGCTGGCTGCTCATTTTCTTACTCATATATATATATATATATATTATAAAACTTTCTCTTCCATCTAACTTTGTAAAGATTACTTCCACATCCTCATTCAACATACATATAATTTAAATACAATGCTGTACATTACTGATAAAAATAGTACAATTATAACTACCAAATATGTTATGTATTGACTAATGTTTGAAGTTTAAATTTCACCTGTATGTGACACTGACTGATTGAGTTTTGATTTACAAGAGGATTTTTCCAGTAAAATAAAAGACTTTAAATTCATAAATGTTGCCTATTTTTGTTTGTTTATTTAAAGTTTCATCAAATATTATGAAATGCTTTTAAATGCAAAAGAATACATTTAGATTGCATTTCATTTTTTATATACTGTTTGATAGTGGTGTTATTAGAAATAAAACTTTCTGATTCAATATATAAGGAATAGTCGGGGATCAAAGTACCTTAATAGACAGGTTAGAACAGCTGGCCAAGAAGTAAAGCATCACATTGGCTTCATAGTGGTTGTGAATTTACACTGAAATTCTACATTTAAACAAACCACAAGTATACGCTCAGCTTTGTTTTCCATTTGGGGGATAGCAAAAGACAAAATCAATCTAACAAATCTACCATGAGTGTGCCATTTCTGAGAAATCCAGAGTCAGTTTTTCACACTCAGATGTTGCTGAGTCTGTTCTGGATAGGGGTAAAATTTTTTGCAGTGCTGTTGTCTGTTTCTCATTTTATTTGCAGCAGAAGATTCATTGTGTTGCAAATAAAAGGTAATCTTTCAGGATAGTGAGTAGCTTTGTACACTGTGCAGTGACTGGTAAGTGGTGTACACATCACTGTACTCCCCTGACTGGCTTTGTTATTTAAAGAATGCTCCATGGTTATAGATGTTTGCCAGGCCCAGAAGAGGGAGCACTGAGATAAACTCCTATTGCTGCTACCATTAGAAAGAGAAGAGAAAAAGAAGAAAAAATGAACTCTGCATGAAAGAAGAATAAAGAGAAAGGATAAGACAGGAGTCAACTAATACCATGCCTATGCACAGTCCAGGTCTATCATTGCTCACCACCTTGGAAAAAGGTGCTAACCACTAGACCACCGGTTATTGAGATTTCCACCTAGCTTGGAGTCATTTGCTACTACTTTGCTATACCAATGCCCTGCTACAAACCAAGTGTATTTAAGATTGTAGCCATATGAAAGAGAAAAAAAAAATGTCTGGTGCCCAGCAGAAGAAAGTAAAACACTCCCAAGAAGAGGAGAAAGAACAGATGTTGATGGCTATGCCATCTTTTCTAAATCAGTAAGTTAGCTTTCTACATTTTCTATCATAAAATACTCGATACCATTACACTTTGATGTTACTTATGTTTTGTTTTTTTAATTTTTGTTTTTATTTTAGACACATACCATGAAAACATCATGTCCTGGACTATCACAAGTTGGTCTGCCAGTCATTGAAAAACCAACCACCCTTGTAGATGCTACTCTAAACATCTTTGGCTCCTGAAACTGAGACCACATTTTTTTGGCAAAGAATTTATAACCCAACACAGCAGCAACAATGGGAGTAAGGGGAAGATCTGCAAGTGCTGGTGAGAGTATCATTGGGAATTACAATCACAATAGATTGACAGATGTTCAGAAGAAGATAATCTTAATTTTTAGTGGCAATAACAAAAAACAAAACATGAAATCACCTAGTCACAAGTAGCAGTATGTTTCCGTCTTCAGCTTCTTCAAGAGTACAGTTTTCCATGATACTTTGAGCATCTTGATGGAGTCTTCAGTAAACCATGCTTTTCATTTGGCTTCTGCAGACTAGTCCATTAGGAAAAAGATTCTTCTTGAGAGACAAAGTAAGTAAAAAAAGAACATGAAAATGCAGTTGCTAGGGCTTATACAGTCATGTGTTTTGTAATGGAAAACAAACATTGCGTATCAACATGTTTTGACTGATGTGGAAGCAGAAAAGAAAGAAAAAAATAGCACATTCTCTGTGATGGATTATGAAAATCTTTATTTTTTTTGAAAGAGATAATATAACACAGGCAGAAGGCTCTTGGTCACTGGAAATTTCAATGTACTTTTGTATTTTACTGCTGAGTTAGACTTTGTGTTGAGCGAATATTTAGATTTTGGACCATGGAATACATACATCATCACAAATTCAAATAATCTGATGTACTTGGTGCCAACATTCTTCAGCTTGATCGCAGATAGAGCTGATGATATTTTCAAAAAAGATCAGATAGCCCTGGCATGGAAATAGAGCTGTTCGACTGCACAAAGATTTTATTGGATTTGTGGAAGTCTTGAAGGCAACTGGGCAAGTACATGCAGAACTAATTTTTGTAGGAACTCACTGCTTTGGGTATTCAAAAGAAATTTATTTGGGTCAAGGATAAGATAAAGAAAGCAATATGAGTAAGTTGATTTTAAAAATGTGCAAGCCAAAATTTGTTCATTCCTTCCTGAAGCAATCAATCTACAATACCTGCAAAGTTAGTGATTTATTTACTGGAATTGTTAATTTCTGTTCAACCTGACAGACTGAAAATGTTTTTCACTTTCAAGAAGATAATAGCAGCATTCACATCCCCTGCAATGTGTCAAAATATGTGTATTTAATGGAACTAAAGAAATTCATAAACTTGCTATGTGACTAGAAAGATGAGGAAGAAGACCTTGCCTGCGCCAAGGAATACACAGTGTGTAAGTTAGCCAGATTCACTTTGATGTTTCAAAACAAAATGTATTGTGATAATCATCATCTTGGAGAAAACTGCAGCATTTGAGAGTAATACTGAAAATTTTTTTTCTATGACAGTTTAATTTACTCTGAGGATATTATTGATTTGATTGAAGCACATAAAGAAGCAAATGTTGTAGTTGGGGCACTGAGAAGCTTGAGAGAGGATGGCAATACTAAATTTTATGTATTGCAAAATGAAGTAAAACATCTAGCAAATTGTGCGTTTGGTGAAAAATATATGCCATGTGTATATGAAAGAAAAACATACAGGAAAATATTAGTGCATTAAATTCACAAAAATACCTTTCTTGGACCATATAGTTTCTGAACTGACAGTTTAGCAGATTGAAGGTCACCCATGTTTTCCATTCAGTATTTTTTGTCACATAACATCCATGTTAGTACCTGCTATGTGTTATACATACAAAAGTGATTTCTCCAGTTATTTATACTCTTAAATCGTTAAATCTTTATTTTAATAAACCTATAATAAATCTGTATTTTGAATATAATTAATTCATTGCACTAAAATTGTATTTTTTCATGCTTACATGTCATAATTTAGAGTATAAGCATGACCATAGACAAAAACATAGTTGTGTTTAGGACAGGCAGTCTGGCAGTTCTGTGTACAAAGTTGAAATTCTTGGCTATGCTACAAACAGGTAAGAAATATTTATAATATCCAATAATATTTGAAAACCAGGCATCCATGTTTTTATTATTTCTGATCAATGGAGGACATTGTTATCCTAACAGTTAGGTAAGTTGACATAATTTGGGCCCTAACATATGCCAAATTATTGGTGACAAAATGAGCAAAATCACAAATATACAACTATTAGGGCTTACAAAAGTAAAGGATATGCCACCAGACATCACTATCAAAGTTCTCATAAACCTGCAAACCAATGTTCATGTGTACTGAAAGTCTGATAAAAGTTGATTACTAATCATTGGTGGGAGTTTATTAAGAATTGTATGATAAAAGTAATTGAAGTGCCCAGAAAAGGAAAATACAGTATCAGTCATGTATGTTTATCTGTCAGTAGAGTTATCAGATTAAGTAAAGAAATGGATGAGAAATTCTTTATTTTTTCCAGCTTTGGGAAAGGGCACCAAGACCTTTTAGTGTTTCCTGTTAGCATTTATGAAAACAATATTTCAGACAGCACAATCTCTTATTTTTATCTGAGGAATTGATGTAATGTTTGAGAGTTAGCTGTGCATCAGAGTATGAAATGGACAACTACTGGTGAAGATATTTTCCTCTAAGTATGTAAAACAGTAAACTTGCTGGCAAAACCTGAAAAGTGTGACAATGGATAGCACACAAAAATGGTAGAAAATAACTTGTGGCTTGCATCTACATCAACAAGGAAATGCAACATCTAAATTCCAAACTTCTATCATTCATCATCAGTCTTTTTGCAATAAAACTATAATTTAAATCTATTATGAATTTAATTGTTTCATGCATATGGTTTGAATTATTGCTAATTTTAGCAGCAATTCCTTTTTGAGAGAGAAGTTAAATATATTGATGTTTTTGTAACATATAGAAATAAGGTAGCTCAGTGTGCGTATTTTTGAAGTGATTACTTTAACTGTGCCACAAAATCAACCTTTTTATCAAAGGAAAAACAAAGCTGAAATTGTAACTCTCTGATCCTGCATAAATTTTGGGATCTGGCTTTTTTGGCAGATGTCACAGAGCATATGAATAAACTGAACCTAAAGCTGAAAGGGAAAGAACGCTAGTTTGTAAAATGTCCGTTGATTTGAAGACACCACTATAGAGAAGCATCTTAAAGAGGGCAATCTTTCACACCTAAAGTTGCAAATGTGTCTCAGATAAAGAAATAAAAATATATCTTCAGATAATAAGTGCAACAATTGCATATGGAATTCAAAAAGCAATTTTTAGGATTTTCAAGGTGTTTCCAATTAAAATTTTTTCATTTGCAAACAATAAAAATGAGCTTTTCCAAATCTTTTTAGTTTCTGGTTTATTTATTTTTTATAGTTATGTCATTCAAAACCAAAATGAGTTCATAAGTCGACACATGGATCAAAATACAAAAGAGACGACAAAATTTGGCTTGATACGATGTGTGTGTGTGTGTGTGGTTAGTTTTTGAAAGTCCGTTCAATGAAGGATACTATACTACATTGTTGTGATTTTTAAATTCCAGTGATCAGTGCAATAATTTAAAATGAAAATAATAATTAATAAATGAGTAAAACGTTTTTAAAAAGATACCTTTTTGTTATTAACAGGTAAAAATAACTTAAAAGTATAAAATAATTTGTGATTGCCAGTTCCACAGTAGGTCACCAGAAAATAAATATGTGAATTTCAGCAAATATATATTTAATTTTATTATTATTCGCTTTTACTAAGTTTATAAATTCTATTACTTGTTTGATAATAAAATAGTCAAGTCTGAACGTAAAACCTCACCATTTTTTTTTTAATTTTTTTTTTACAAATTAATTAATTATTTTTAAGGAGAATAAATTTGAGATTTTTAATGACCAATTAGTTTCATATTTCCCAAAATCAGAACCTGAGTTTGTGACTGTTGGTGTAAATATATATTTGCACCGAATTGTGATTGATGAAAATGTTTGTAAACTTAACATAGCATATCAATAAGATTAAGATTTACATTTCATTGAAAGCTTGTTTGCTGGTAATCAGAGCTTACAAGTAATTTAAAGTGACAACTGGAAATGTTGTGCACAAATTTATAATTCACTGCTGACACGGCAAACACAACCAAACAAAACATTCAGTGTTTATTTGTAGGTACCATCATTGGCTGGCTGAATGGTGTCCCTGGGTTATAATGTCATGGTACTGACTGGTGGATTTCTCATTTTCATGTTGGTTATTTTCCACTTGTTCCTGTTTCTGTCTTCTCTATTACAGTTGGAATAGATGAACATACCGACTTCTAGTGTCTTATGGGTTTACAAATGGACATAATAATAATGTCACATTATAAGCATCAATTTACTTCTGCTTTCACATTTCAATGGTGTTACATAGTTTTCTGTAGATAAAGTGCCTGATCCAGATCATAAAATTTGAATAATAGTTTTACGCACAATTTGTAATCAAAACAACAAAAAAACACCACAATGACACCTTGTTGTCGTGTAGAACAAATAATCGTGTAAACACAATGACGCCTTGTTGTCGTGTAGAACAAATAATCGTGTAAACACAATGACGCCTTGTTGTCGTGTAGAACAAATAATCGTGTAAAACAATGACGCCTTGTTGTCGTGTAGAACAAATAATCGTGTAAACACAATGACGCCTTGTTGTCGTGTAGAACAAATAATCGTGTAAACACAATGACGCCTTGTTGTCGTGTAGAACAAATAATCGTGTAAACACAATGACGCCTTGTTGTCGTGTAGAACAAATAATCGTGTAAACACAATGACGCCTTGTTGTCGTGTAGAACAAATAATCGTGTAAACACATGACGCCTTGTTGTCGTGTAGAACAAATAATCGTGTAAACACAATGACGCCTTGTTGTCGTGCAGAACAAATAATCGTGTAAGCACAATGACGCCTTGTTGTCGTGTAGAACAAATAATCGTGTAAACACAATGACGCATTGTCGTCGTGTAGAACAAATAATCGTGTAAACACAATGATGCATTGTCGTCATGTAGAACAAATAATCGTGTAAACACAATGACGCCTTGTCGTGTAGAACAAATAATCGTGTAAACACAATGACGCCTTGTTGTCGTGTAGAACAAATAATCGTGTAAACACAATGACGCCTTGTTGTCGTGTAGAACAAATAATCGTGTAAACACAATGACGCCTTGTTGTCGTGTAGAACAAATAATCGTGTAAACACAATGACGCCTTGTGTCGTGTAGAACAAATAATCGTGTAAACACAATGACGCCTTGTTGTCGTGTGTAGAACAAATAATCGTGTAAACACAATGACGCCTTGTTGTCGTGTAGAACAAATAATCGTGTAAACACAATGACGCCTTGTTGTCGTGTAGAACAAATAATCGTGTAAACACAATGACGCCTTGTTGTCGTGTAGAACATAATCGTGTAAACACAATGACGCCTTGTTGTCGTGTAGAACAAATAATCGTGTAAACACAATGACGCCTTGTTGTCGTGTAGAACAAATAATCGTGTAAGCACAATGACGCCTTGTTGTCGTGTAGAACAAATAATCGTGTAAACACAATGACGCATTGTCGTCGTGTAGAACAAATAATCGTGTAAACACAATGACGCATTGTCGTCATGTAGAACAAATAATCGTGTAAACACAATGACGCCTTGTCGTGTAGAACAAATAATCGTGTAAACACATGACGCCTTGTTGTCGTGTAGAACAAATAATCGTGTAAACACAATGACGCTTGTTGTCGTGTAGAACAAATAATCGTGTAACACAATGACGCCTTGTTGTCGTGTAGAACAAATAATCGTGTAAACACAATGACGCCTTGTTGTCGTGTAGAACAAATAATCGTGTAAACACAATGACGCCTTGTTGTGTGTAGAACAAATAATCGTGTAAACACAATGACGCCTTGTTGTCGTGTAGAACAAATAATCGTGTAAACACAATGACGCCTTGTTGTCGTGTAGAACAAATAATCGTGTAAACACAATGACGCCTTGTTGTCGTGCAGAACAAATAATCGTGTAAACACAATGACGCATTGTTGTCGTGTAGAAAAATAATCGTGTAAACACAATGACGCCTTGTTGTCGTGTAGAACAATAATCGTGTAAACACAATGACGCCTTGTTGTCGTGCAGAACAAATAATCGTGTAAACACAATGACGCATTGTTGTCGTGTAGAACAAATAATCGTGTAAACACAATGACGCCTTGTTGTCGTGCAGAACAAATAATCGTGTAAACACAATGACGCATTGTTGTCGTGTAGAACAAATAATCGTGTAAACACAATGACGCCTTGTTGTCGTGTAGAACAAATAATCGTGTAAACACAATGACGCCTTGTTGTCGTGTAGAACAAATAATCGTGTAAACACAATGACGCCTTGTTGTCGTGTGTAGAACAAATAATCGTGTAAACACAATGACGCCTTGTTGTCGTGCAGAACAAATAATCGTGTAAACACAATGACGCCTTGTTGTCGTGTAGAACAAATAATCGTGTAAACACAATGACGCCTTGTTGTCGTGTAGAACAAATAATCGTGTAAACACAATGACGCCTTGTTGTCGTGTAGAACAAATAATCGTGTAAACACAATGACGCCTTGTTGTCGTGTAGAACAAATAATCGTGTAACTGATTTTTTCACTGTTTCAAAATAACTTTAAAATTTTTAATGTTTTCAGAAAAACGTTGTAAAATAAATTGTTGAATATATATTTCCTATGCTTCTAAAGTACAATGCAGTGTATCCAAAATTACACTAAATGATAAAGATTTAACAGCAGGGAAATAAACTCTCCATGCAAGAAAAAAAAAAAGAAAGTTAAATGAAAGTAAAGATAATTCAGAAAAAAAGAACTAGACGAGTTGTTGTTTCCATTAGTTCTACTCGTTGTTGAATACTATTCAGATCCACAAACTAAAAAACTCATACACTGTTTGTTTCCAATTTTAAACTGAAGTTAGTTCACTTGAACTGTGCAGCTTAAGGTAACAAAATGAATTTTTTACATAATTTATTTCAGCAGATGTTCACAAAGTCCTCAGCTAACCTTTCACTTTTTAAGTGCATCGGCCAAGAAGTGTTACAGGTGCTTAAGCAGATATGGAAGTGGCAAAAAGATGTATTAAAATGTGGAATATTTTGGCTTTGTCTGGTAGATGAAAAGATTGCTTTCAGAGAAAGAAGTTGCATTAAAAGCATATCTGTGTATATATATATATACAGCGGTGTGCAAAAGTCTTGCATAAAAATTATTTTTTCCTGTAAATTAGCTCGCATTTTGTCAAAAGCAGTTGTTATCAAATCTTGTTCATTAATGTATTTTTATATTACTGTTGTGCATCTATTCCAATAATATCAAGCATATTGTTTCATTGTAGGAAAAGTTACAATTTTTAGAAAATCATTTGTATCAAATCAACGTGTGCAAAAGTGTTGCATGAAAACTAGACAGATATCTAATCAATTCAGATTCAATTCCAGTTATGCAGAAAGTATCAGATCTATCAATAATGAAGAGAATATCCTAAATTCTTGATAACTTGTTCACAACGACAAGGCATGCTGGCTACCAAACGCTGACAATTGTCACTACTGAACTCCGACCAAGCTTCCTCGATTTTCCGTTTCAAATCAGTTTTATTTTTCAGTTTTTTGGCACTAACACTGAGTTTAATCGAGTGCCAAATGTTTTAGATGGGATTGAGATCCAGGCTTTGAGCCGGCCAGTTGAGGAGGGGGATTCACAACACTGCCATCAAGGCCTTGACACTCCTAGCTGTGTGGATGGGGGTGTTGTCCTGCTGATAGATGGCTGTCAGGGGCATGTGGTCACACATATGCGGTTCGACAATGCCCAAGACGATCTTAACATAGTCATGAACATTCATTTGACCCTCTACGTGATGCAACGGACCGACACCAGACGATTGAAAACAGCCCCAAACCATGGCCGAATCTCCCCCTGCCTGCAGAGTTGGTCTAGTGCAACTAGGATGGTATTTCTCGGACACCGATCACCGAAAGTACACCCAACCAGCCAAGTGGATCCTCACGAATTTGCTTTCGTCGGAAAACAACATTTGGGACCACTGGACCATGGTCTAGTGGAGATGGTCATGAGCCCACTGCAGTCGCTTTCGACGATTGTCAAGACTGATGAACGGTTTCTTCTGAGCTAATTGCCCGAACAGTCCCTTGTGGATCAAACGCTGTCTGATGGTGCACGAGGCCAACTGGATCCCATGGTGCCTTGACGAGGCAGTCTGGATGTCGGTGGAAGTGCGGAATCGGTCCAAGTTCAACATGCGGGCGATCAGTCGATCCTGTCGAGCCGTTGTTTTTCATGGTCTGCCAGCTCTGAATTTCAAAATTAGACTCCCATTGGCTTTCCAACATTTCAGGGTGCAAGATATCGTCGACTGATTGCAACCGATACGATCCACAACAAACCACTGAGTTTCACCATATTCTTTCATGCAAATGATTGTGGCCCGCTGTTCAGGGATCAAATATAGAGCTCTCAGCATCACTATATTGAACTAAAATGAATCAGAATAGTGAAAAATGACAGTTCTTCATATTTATAATCTTCTATCCTAAACTATTATAGCACAAAATATATATTCTAATATTTTGCAGTTTATGCAACACTTTTGCACTTGCCGATTTCATGCAAATTATTTTATTAATATTTAAATTTTGACTGTGCAATTACAAAATGGATGTTAGTGTTATAAATCGTTTAAAGACACCGATACCTTTCAATTAAAACAGAAAACATACAATAGTTACTAATTTCTACAAAATAAGAACCCATTTTCTAAGTCTAGTAATTTTTATGCAAGACTTTTGCACACCACTGTATATATAATCAGTGGTGCATCCAGATTATTAACAAAGCTTTATTTGTAAAGCAACTTACATTCTTGATTATTTTGATCGCCATGGGTTGATACTGATGTAAAACTGAACTTCTATCTACAGTTAAAAAGACTCAATTTTCTTTGCTGCTTGGAAATCCAAATAATTCACAAAAATATATGCATTTTTTCCACAGACAATCTAGCATAATTTATCCAAAAGAAAAGCTTTTTTAAAAAGGCTACATCTATTAACATCCAGAAGGTTTTATTGAAAATAGTTTGTTTTTTTTTTAGTTTTTCTGCTTTAAAATTATTTTGCTACCTTTTATTTGTACACAGGACTGTGATTTCAATGGAATCCAGTATAGTTTAATTTGTTTTTTCTGCAATAAAATCAGGAATAAAGCTCAGTGGTTATAGAGATCATTAAGGTTTAAAAACTCAAAGGAACAGTTGAAAAATATATACCTACATTTCAGATGAAATGAATAATGAATGAAAATACTTTGTACAGAAAATCGAGAAATGTACAGTTTAAATGACATGGAAGGGGGAAGTAACTATGGAGAAAATCACAGGATAAGCACAGATGTCAGTATATCTTTGATCTTTTTTTTTAGGTTCAAAGAAATTTTATTTAAATTTTGATTAGTAACAAAAATTGATAATTTTTTTAAAATGAAAACTTATGGTCATAAAGGATTTTAGCCAAAATTAGTTTACATTGAGACTGCGAGCTTTTTAACAACTCTGGCTGATATGCAACTCTACACTTGTAATGATCTGCCCCATGCTTTGCTATAGTTGTTGTACACTAATTTTTATACCATTCTCTAGTCTGTCTTCAAAAAAACTGTCATTGATTATTGCCAAACAGTTCAAATTTGAACTCATCTGTAAAGGGCAATTTTCTGCAGGTTTAGTCGTTTACTGTTTTGTTTTTGCTGACTATTTCAGTCTTTCCATCTGGTTGCCTCTTTTAGTCCAAAGCTTTTCAGGCAGCTACATATCCGTTTTGTGCTAATGTATCTTACTATTCTTGAAGAAACATCAACACCTGTAATTGAGTTACATCATTCCCAAGATTTCTACTGGCTCTAGAGAATATTTCTTATGGTATTTAACCACTTTTGGAAAGTTTGGGCTTTCTTTCTCAACTGATTCTTTTCTCAGCAGTACCAATTTTGTGTGTCCTCCTCGGGGTGTTGCACACAGCTCCTTCTGAAACATCAAATCAGGATGCATTTTGCTGCATGGAGTGGTTTTCAGTAGCTAAGACTTGGTTTCTATATTTTTATAGGCGTCACTTACTGCACCATGAAGTATTTCATTTTCACTTGTTACTTGATTTTATACATAGTTGTTATTGTTTCCATAACAGTGTACATAAACAGACTGGTGCCCTGAATGATAACCACAGAACCCTTAGAAGTTTCCGTAACTGTGGAAATTATCATTGAAAAATGTAAGGTTGCTGTATCAAGCAGACTGATGGCAACCCAGCCGAAGAAACTAGTTACTGTGTGTGTGAAGAATTTGCAGGGTGGATAAAAAAATTGTTATTGAACTGGATATTAATTTCTTTATTATTAATTGGGAAATCTGGTAACTTAGAAAAGTCAATAAAACTCTCAAAATGAACCAACAAGACGTTCAGATTTTACTAATGAATCGAACATAGCGTGACTCAAAAACTAACAAATGCATTTGCTACTCCGATATATGGATTTGTAGTAAGGATGTGTGCAAAACTGAATTTAACGATTAAGTAATGGATCTTGGTTAAACTGACTATGAAAACTAAATAAAGCCACATGTTGCCTTAAAGGCCTCAATATTATAAGCTTTCTCTTGCTTTGGAAAATTTAGAAAGCAAAGTAAAAGACATCTGATCAGGAATACATAACGTTCATTCATATGCTGCTTTCAGTAAAGCCTAAATGCAGTAAGATCACCAAGCACTTGTAGACACTTCAGCAAAATGAGTGATTGTGCTGTAATTACTAGTGGTATTATTGCTGGTGGAAGAAAAATCAGTTGAATATTAAGCGCTGTGCAAGCCAGGGGATTTTCTCTGGTGGATATCTTATGTGCCAACATCAGCATGCAGGTTCCAAAAAGAAACACTGTGCAAAAGGTCCAATATTATATTTGCTGTCAAGGTTGCAGAAAGAAAATTGCATTCTGGGTGTCTGGAAATTATAGAAAAGTTTGGTTATCTGAAAATAAATGTTTACTTCAAGACCTGACATTCAGATAGCTCAATATGTAGTGAGTAAAAATCCAGTTATTATGGAATGTTTTTTTCTCCTTTTTAGTATGGGTTTTTTGTTTATGATCAAGAACCTGCAGAAAATAAAGCTCTCATGCCAGCTTTTCAGTAGCTCCAGTCTTGGTCACACAAAGTATATCTCTGCTGAATGGTTTGGTAATTCTGCTTACAAAGTTAGGAAACACATAGCTGATAATGTAGCAAAATGTTTGTTTGTTTTGGTTTTCTTCTCCAGAGTAAGCCAGAAAAAGAAATAAAATTTCAAAAGGTCTACAAGGATTATGGATCATTATGCAGTAATGGAAAATTAACAGGTTCTACTGCTTCATATTTTGCCACAGTATGCCTTGTTCGCTCCCTCAGAAAGAAGTCATAACAACCCTCAGTGAGGATGTTAGTAAAGAGTCAGTATTGAAATAGCAAAAACAAAGTAATTCAAGACTAGAGATGTTTCTGTAACATTAAAATATCTGTATGACATGAGTGAAATAAATAGTATTAAAATCACTCATGCAACAAAGAAATTGATAATTTTTTTGTCATCTTAACTGTTTGATGAACATGATTCTTACATTTAATCAAACTGAAAAAATATTAGATTTATTAATAAAGAAGTAACAGTACCCATTGATAGCCTAAATACTCCATTGCTAATGAACTAAATAAAATTGTTTCAATTTTAGAAGAGTACATTACTAAGTTGAACAAACACGTAAGCATTCACTACAAAACAGATACATGGCAAAAACTCTCCTGATGAAAACATGGTATTGATATGGGAAAACCCAACTGCCACAAATAAATACAGCATACAAAGCCTTGACTATGGTAGATGATCATTTCCATTAACCTTTGCTTAGTTTTATCGTAAAAAAAATTCAGAACACTGTACAGACAGGTGATACAAAAAAACAACAAACAGAATCTCAGCAGTGTCTATTGATTTTGTTACAGTATGATCTGTATGCTAGACACATTGCTAGCTGATATTTGCTCAGATATTGAGTAATCTTGTCCAGGCTTTAAATCTCATTTGAGTGTCCTAGATTTCTGGGCAGCTAAGAAAAATGTAACAAAACTTACTGGAGGTTGAAGGTTAGTTAGGATTCTTTGTTATGTAGTAAATTCAGGTGCTTGCATGTTCATCTGAATATTCGGTAGCAAAAGAGAAAATATGTTGCTCTTATGCCCCTCTCAGTAGTATGTTATGGAAATTATGGTTGAACAGTGTAAATTGTATTGTACATCTCATGTAATCACCAAAATTTCATTTCAGCAAAGAATTCTAATTAACTTTTAACTACCAGGTAAGATTTTTCTGAATTTTTGTATTATACAGTGTACATTCCAGGAGAGTAGCATTGAATTTTACATTTGAGAGAATCAATAAAAAAACAACCGAAGAAATGTTATACCTAACTCTCCCAGGTCTATTTTAAATCTCTAATTGAATTTCAAAATGTCTGCAGAAAATTTTTTAAAAGAATAAAATCCTTACAACTAAGAGATTTTTGGGAACTTTTTCAATGATAAATTTTTTTTAACCTAAGTTATTGATTTTATTCAGGTTTTCTGTAATTTGTATACGCAAATAGATCCTTTTCATCATGACCAAGAAGCATGCATGCACACACACACATATATATAAATGTATATAATATAGGAACCTAGCTGTATGGTAAAACATTTATCTTTATAGTACAGCTCTTTAGTCATACTGAATATAATTTTAAAATTTTTAGTTCTCTGTGGTGGAAAAATCTGACTTGAACTGTCTCACATAAGTCCACATCTTACAAAATGTTCCTCTGTACAAGCACAATGTGTGCTCTTTTAGTAACAGCTAGATTTTTAAAATCAGTTTTAGTTGCTTTTTAAATATTTAAATTATAAAGCTATTTTTGGTAGTAGAAAAAAATTCACATTCAACGTGATATGTTCTTGTATTTTTTTTTAAAAAAATGGTAGAAAATTTGTGCTTATTTTCAACAGGATGAGAAAGTATAATTCATGTTATAAATTTTAAAAAGAGGTTTTTTCTTTTATGAAACCACTAATATAAATGGTGAAAACTTGCTTATTTTAATTTTAAGGATCAGTACTCAATCATTTGATGTTTCCCAGTATATTATATTTAGTATTTAAAATACAAATACTGCTATCTGAGAGCTAATACAATATTAGGTAACCTCAACTAAGAATGATGGCTGGTTCATCAATTTCTACTAATGAGAATCTAATAATCTGCTAGATTACAATGTATGGACCTGCAACTATTCCAGATTTTTTCCCCTTTTTTTACTAATAAAGTCTTCCATTTTAATGCAATGCTACCCTGTTCTTGTGGTTAAAAGTTAATAATGAAATAAACAAATTTTAGAAATTATTTTTATGTACATATTTTTGGTCAATGTTTTCTTTTTTCTTTTATTTGAGACTCAACTATGGAAAAGAAAGATTAGCAAAAAAGTCAGTTATAATGATATTAAAACTGTGTATTATTTTAATTGTTCTTTTTTCCATTTGTAATAATCATAGGTTTTGTTGTTCTCATCATAAAATACAATTATGCACAAATGAAAACTTTATATTAAGTAATAAATATATATTATAGACTTTCAGAAAGCTTTATCCTTCTAGTAAATGTTTAGACCCGCATAAATTTACTTATATAGGATGATGCATATTTGCACACATATATATATATATATATATTTTTTTTTTAACTAAATTTTGTTGTTGTCTTGAAGTAAGTTGTCTAGAATCTTAAGATTGTTTTTAAACTTGTTTTTCATGCATGTTTTTTTAATCAATAGACATTTTTTTAAATATCTAAAAATTTCTTAAATATTTGGATTTTAAGAATCTCTATCTTTGAGATTTTCAGATTTTTACTGTAGAGTCAGAATGTTTGGTTTATTATTATCTTATCCACCATTTAATGCTTAACATTCTGCAGCATGTTGGGCAGAAATGCTCTCTTTGTTTATCATTCCTATAAGTATTTTAAAAAAATATATTGCAAGTTAAAGAAGTGTTTACTTCCCCAATGCGTTGTATCTACAAAGTTTTTATATTCAATTTACAGATAATATGCAGTACTTTTGGGAACATTACACAAAATGAACTATATAGTGAGATGGAAAACTGCATCTTTATTAATTATAAAAGATAGTGTGTATGCTGTCATACTTTTTATATATGGAAAACTATGGTATTTATTGATCAGTTTAAAATTGAAATGTATAAAATAAAAATTATGCTATATGCTAAATAATCATTTTACATTATTGTTTAGATAAATAATAGTGCTGATTGCTCTAATAACATCCAGAAAGAAATATGCTGGAAAAAATTAAACTTAAAAATTCCCAGTATAATAACAGTTTGTTTGTTCAACAAAATTACTTATTTCTGCAAATTTTATTGGCACAAGGTGGTAAAATTTGGTTAGGTTTATGACCATACAACTCGTGTGGAAGCAGTTTTTATTAATAATCGAGGCCAGTTGAATTTCAGCACCTTAAGACTTACATTTTAATATTTCTCTATAATGATATGACCCAGCTGACTTTTCTGATGCTTTACTTGTCTCTCGCCGCCACAATAAGAATCACACACTCCTGATAATTTTGACTGCATATCAAATAATTTTTACATTTCTTTCTCTTTTTTTAGCCTTGGGCATTAGCCAGGGTCTTGTGTTGGCCCCCGTTAGTAATAAGTGCTGCTCAGTTGGGTAGGATTTAAACTAAAGTTGGAGTTTAACCTCTTGCTGGCCAATTTTTTTTTCTTATGAAAACAAAACATCCAAATAGAACAAGTGTAAGCCAGAATCCATTGACTTCCTAACCACTACCACCCTCTCATACTTAATGTCACTCCTGCCTCCTCCTGATACTCACTAGCATAAATATATTACGAATATGACTCTTGATGACTTATTTCTTCAATTTTTTTACTGCAGTTGTTTAGAGTAATT
Organism: Nautilus pompilius; assembly: GCA_018389105.1. Taxonomy (NCBI): domain Eukaryota; kingdom Metazoa; phylum Mollusca; class Cephalopoda; order Nautilida; family Nautilidae; genus Nautilus; species Nautilus pompilius. Next base: position 441,818 of record JACATO010000626.1, on the reverse strand, counting down.
TATTAGACAATCATTGCATATTATTAACATATTAGCAAAACTGTCTCTCTTGGTTGGTTAGCCTACTGTTTAAGTTTTTTTAAAATTCTACTGTGGTGTTTACTAACTTTTGGAAGTAAGTTTCTTAGTTAATAGTTTTGTTCATTATGATGATTTTAATGATTGTTTAGGGAAGTTTTTTATATACCAAGCTTATTTGAACTGCCTTTGTTTAAATCCTATCACTGCTGCTTGATGACCTTATTGTTTCCCTTTTACAACATAGTCAAAACGATTAAACTTTATAGTGTTTTTATTTTATCTGTGTGTGAAAAATTACATTATCAACGTGTATTATAATCAATCCTGTGCAGTTTGAATGCATATAACCATGCCTGAAGTTGCTTTCGATATCTTTCCAACTTAAGCAATTATTCTGAGAGTAATAATAATGATTTTGTTAAAAGAGTAATACTCGAAGATGGAAATTTTGGATAAATAATGAAAAATAGAAAAGATATGAAACAATTTATATAGATATATATTAAACTTATAAACATTTTAATAAGTTATTAATATACTGCCTGTTCATATTAATATTGGAACATGCAAATACTGTAAGAGTCCTGTCCCAGCTGCTGAGGAAGATACCGATATTAACCACGGTAACACAGAGGAAATGGAGCAGTGACTAGCACTACAACTTTATTTTTGCTTTGACAAATGAACAGAGCATAACGATGAGAAAAACCATTGCACAAGGTCTGACTTCAGGAAGTAAAGCTAAGTCACAATCAAAAAGAAATATATATGAAGAACATTTCTCATGAGCTGATTCTTACTTGTGTACGTTTCTGTGATTCTTTAAAAGGGAAAAAGACGTTTTTGATATATAATTCTTTAGATTTCCTGAACAGTTGGTTTTGTTTGAATAATTTATTTTCTGTATATGTGCATATTTCTATATGTTAAACAAGTACTTATTTTCATCAAACTTTTTTAAAGGTAATAGAATACTGAAATGCCAGCTTTGCCTTTCTGTATTTTCTAAATAATTTATCTATCAGTCCTTCATATTTCCTAATATACCGACAGTATGCATTCTGATTTTATTGCATCTGTTTTAGATATTAAACTTTTTGGTGTTACGTGATTGGTCACTTCTAATAACTTCTCTTGTCTTTTTTTTTTTAGTTTCAGAATGTAAATAATTTATATTTCCTGGACAGGTGTTCAGATGTAGATAAGTTTACAAGAGAACAAATTTTAACAGTGGTAAAATAAGCCACAAAAAAATGTATGAATCTAAACAAATATTTAAAGTTTTTCCAAACTCACCCTCTACATAGGAAACCGAGTGAGACTCAACACAAATTAGAAAAATGCACTGTTATATAAGCTAAGTTCATGAAAAGAATAAAACATGCAAATTCTCTGAACTCTTAAACCAATAAATAGAATTTGAAGTTTCAGATCTGACACAGTACTTCGATGCCATTTAAGTTAGCTTTATGGTTTTAATTTTGAGCAATACGATTTAATAAAGACAAGGTTACCTACCTGGGTAAGACCGTTCAGTATGTATCTACAAACGGTGTGTTGGAAACAGTCTTAGCTGCTTTATGTAGTATCTGCTTTTACAAACTTTCCAGCCGTTAACTTCACTAGGAATGATTACTATGAAAAGGAAAGAAGAAAATCACTAAATGCAATTCTAAGATTTTTCCCTTAACCCATACTTTACTTATTTTATTTTATTATTTACTTAACTATTTTTGAAAAGTAAAAATAAAACAAAAAATACAAACTCTGTTTAAAGTATTTAACCAACCCTAAAAAACAAAAGGTTATGGTCCAGAATATGTACTGTATGCTGAAAACAGTGCTGCTGCTGGTACAGCTTTGTGATTCCATAGATATTGCATCTGTCTTTCACCAGGAAAAATATTAAAATTAAGCATTAAAGATGTAGTCACATACTAAAGCTACACCACCACTATTTTACCTTTCAATCCATTGACAGCTTTGCCAGTTTTCTTGAAATGTACTTCCTAGCTTCTCGGTTGCCCAGTGTCATCTTTCTCTTCCCTTTCCTGTGGATGAATGAACTCATTCAAACTATCTGTTCATTTGGGGCTTATAATTATTTCTTAATCCTGAAAAATGTTTTAGAATTGATTTGACAACTTCAGTGTTTCTTCCTGTGAGAATACCAACCATCTTTTTGTTTCTTCCTCTTTTTTTGGTCAGGCATTAATTTTGTCCGTGTAGCTTTATTCTAATTTTCAAAGGCATCCATTTTTTCTGATCTGACAGTAAAACCCAATAAGAATTCTTATTAAAACTCATATAGGAATTCTAATAGGGAATTTCTCTACTAAATCTTGTTGGAAATTGGTTTGAATTCCTATTAGAATTTCTTCAGGAATTTCTATTGACACCTAATATAACTTCATGTTGGAATCAGTAGGAATTCTTATTGCATTCTATAGGAATTCACACCAATTAGAATTCCTTTTGAATGAATTGATTTTACTGTAATTCCTGCAAAATTAATGATTATACACCATTAAAAAATTTTAAATAATATAACATCTAAAAAAAGTTGATACATCTCAAAGAAATACATATAAATTTGAGTGAGAATATCATATTCACTTATGTTCTTTGTGAATTTTTCCCAAACTTCCTGTGAGGGCTTCTTGTATTGTGTACTTCAAAGCAGTCTAGTTATACAGTATAATGATTACAAAACACAGACAGTAATTGTGAAAATGTTTGTCAGTAAGTTTACATGAACAGAGAAGTCATTTTGCATCAGCACACACATCTAGCAGCAGTTCCTTGAGCAGTTACACTTCAGGATAGAAAGATACTTACATTAAAAAAGACATTCAAAATCAGAATATATACTTTATCACTTTAGATTACCTTCATCGAGAGTAATATTATTATTTATCATTAGGAGATGGTTAAGGGTGACTCATTAGAATTGGCTCCCATGTGAGTGCATCAAAATGCCCTGTCACAGAAGATACATGCCAATTTCACAAAAATCTTTTGACAAAAGTTAACTTTTATGCTTTAGTAATTTATATGTATTATATTATTGTATAACCTGGTGTTGCTGCTGCCAAGGACACAGTAACTGAGATTTACTGTTTTATTATTATTATCTCCATTGTCCATGGCACTAGGTTTTGATGAGAAGAGAATGCACAAAACAATTAAGATTAATTTGTTAATCGAGATGGCATAGCTGAGAATGATGCTGGTGATGACCATGCTGCATGATTTGAGATCTTGAGGTCACTGACAGCATCTGTCAGCTCATCAGCAGTCTCCTGGATGTTTGGAATGGCTAAAATGTAATATATGCCACATAATATGAATAATATGAGGTAGTTACATTAATGATCATTTTTAATGAAAAAAAAAACTATTCAGCTACATTCATGCTATTATCAGTTCAATATAAACTGGGTAAAATATAAATATGTTCACTTGTCCCATAACCAATAGGTCATTGGAGCATCTTGGGACGTGTGTCTAGGGCATTTTACAACCTGGCAGAGCCAATCTGTCAACAGGTTGAGAGTCAAGGTAAATGTCAGAATCCAGAGGATGGCTGTACAGGGCTTTTGGACCTCAAAGCAGCACATACCTCTGACCCCACTGGGGATCGAACCCATGACACAAGGATTGACAAGTGAACTTTCTACCCACTGTGCCACAATGCCATCTAAAATATAAATATACACTACTTAATACATTGCTCAGCTACTGCATGGCAAGATTATTGACATGGTCACAGTGTGAATTTACTGTTTTATTGGATTAAACACAGATTCTACTCTAGTCACTTTTCTCAAAGGCTATTGCTTCTTGTCTTTTATTGATTTTTAATTGGTAACAAACTTCCAAGATATTTTGTGGAAATGCTAAAGATAGTTATTGGTTGAATCAAATCTTTGACAGCTCAAAAGATGGGGGCAAAAAAGAGAAGAATTTCACTTCCTTCTGCAGTTAAGCATTATATATTTTTTGTTATGGTTAACTCTCTCCAATTTATTTCTTCTTAGTCAGAATCATTCATCAAACTATAGTAACAAGAAATGTTTTTGCATTAGAACATTGCACATTGTCGTATGAAAACAATGATAATAGCTTTGATGACTTTAACTGGAAACCTTAGACAGGCTATTACTGAGACTTCTGATGTGGTAATATTATATCAGTGGTCTATCTATAGGGTATACCAACAAGTGGAACAATTACCAGCATTCTTTTCTTGACTGCTTAGTTGCTGACATCTCCCTTGTTAACATCCCTTACCATCATCATCATACAGTCATCTTATCTGATACCTAAAACAAGTAGAATTTGACAAAAAGGCATATTTTTAGAACTCTGACATTGGATTTTTACTTTAAACTAATCATCTAATAACTGTAACACTACAACAAAACTATAAATACCACATGGATACAAATATCTATACCGAAAAACATAATATACAAATAACTATAAATGCAACATGCAAATTTAAAATATCAAATACCTGTAATAGAAGACATGGAAATAATACTTCCATCCATTGTTTAATTTTACTTTCTGGAAGATGTACTTATTCTTTTATGTGTTTTTTTCTTTGGAGGCTGCAAATATATGTAAATAAAGTTAAGATTTTTTTTTTTTTTTAATTTTCAATTTTCAAGACAACAATGTCTGTAGCCTACTTCCATATACAGAATATAAAGTTACTAATAGTGCAGAACTAATGCTTGTTACATCTGCTGGTCATTATACTGAAGATATACAATATTGTACAAATTAATGTGAACACGAAACAAAAATATGACATCTTAAATATTTTATTTTTTTTGTCAATAAGCAATTATTCATAGTATAAAATGCATTATTGTCTCATCTTTTGATATTGGGCTTGTCATTCTGTTTCTAAATTGTATTGTCATTCATCAGAGTCAGACATGTGATATGTTTGTTTCAAAAGTTGACAATAAACATTACACCAAGGAAAAGAACTAAAATAATCCCTTTGAATAAACATACATCTCTCTCTCACAAAAATTGCCAATGAAGTTAAAGTTAGTGTGGGAGTGGTCAATAAGATTATTAAGAAGAAATGAACCACAGGCCTAATATCCCCATCAAGGAAAGGCAAATGCAGAAGAAAATGGAAAATGTCAAGAGAGATGATGCAAAATTAATATGAATGAGCAAGCAGGATCCCAGAAAATTTAGTGACACGCTCAACTAGGAATTAGTAAAGCAAGTGTCTAGGTATCATCATCAACTGAAAGACATTGATTACTTAAAGTGAGGTGCCAAGCCAAAAAATCTATGAAAAAATAATTGCTAACAAAAATGATGAAGATAAAAAACTATGTGTGGGCCCAGAAATATGCTGGTTGGTCAAAAGAAGATGGTGCAATGTGCTATTTTGAAACAAAAGTTGTTTTCTTGTTCAAGATCAACAATTTCAATTTGTGTATCATTCACTTGGTAAATGTTCTGGGGTTGTTTTTCTCCATGAAAAACTGGCTCATTAGTGGTTATACATGGCATGATAAATAGTAAGAAATATATCGAGATTCTAAAATGCCATGTCAAATTAAAACTGCTGAAAATATCTCTGAACAGTTTTCCAACAAAATCTGGCTCTCTGCCATATATCAAACTGTATTAAGGAGTACTTCAGGATAAACAATATCAACTATTTAGATTAGCCAGGAAACTAGTCAGATTTAATCTCAATCAAAGATCTGTGGGTTATGTGCTAAATAAATCTTGACTTTGAAAACTGGATTGTACAACAAGAAAAAATTATTGAGTCTGTCATCAAAGTCTGGTTTCATGATGAAGAAATATAGAAAATCTGTAAAAAGCTTGGGCATTCTATCCCCAAGTGTGTTCAAGATGTTATTAAAGCTAGGCAAAAGGTGGTCATTTCAAATATTAAGGTTTGTTGCTGTTTTCAAAATATATGCTGTTTACTAAAAACGTTTTTTTTTCCCATCCTGTTCACATTAATTTGCAAAATACTGTAGAAACAACTTGTGAGGTCTTCACATTACTTGGAGCGCTATGTAACATGCAGATTGTTATACAACAAAATGGCATACTTGCCAACTTTTCAAAATTCTCATGTGGGAGATTTTGCACAACTCGTAGCAAATCAAGCAATTTACAAGCAAAACTTGTTTAAAACAGATCAATTTGCAAATAGCCATGCATTCTTTGGTTTTGTCATTTTGTATCATTTCTGAAGATCTCTTACATCATCTTGAAATACCTTTTTCAATTGCTAACTAAGCAGGTTGTTCAATTTCCTATGTTGATTGCCACCACGACTAATGGTGAAAGTTCTGTTACAAATCTGGAATAACACAATAAGAAACATAAGAGTTTTAATCTTGCTAAACAATGAATAATTTAAAAAATTTGGGCAGGGGTTCCCCTAGCCTAGGCATTTAAAAAAAAACATTTTGTTTAAATAAAAACAATAGACTTAATTATGGATACAACATAATCAGTCAGAGAATTAAAGCATTTCATAAACATTAAGTGTGAAATAAAATAGGCCTAACCTTGCAAAATATATCTGTTTTTGAAGTACATTGGGCCACCCAAGGAAATTCTGTTTCCCAAGATGTCTGGAATGTGAATTCGTAGCATTTTCTGTTCACCTTTGTTGCTAAAGCCATTCTGAGTAACCACATGAACAGTCACACTTGGTTTAGAACAATAAATATGACTGGTTGTCTTATTTGTATAATTGGTTTACATTGGCCAAGTAGAAAATGAAGCCTACTCAACTGGTTTTTGCTAGAGAGAGCAAACAGTTGGTTGACATTTACTGGCAAATTTTAAATGTACAAAAAAGTTAATTATAGTTGCACAAATTGGTAGACATCCAGAAAAAAATCGGTGTACATGCCTAAAATTGGTAAAAATTACCAATTTTTAAAACCCAATCAGTAGGTCAGGTCAAAGATCCAAATTCAGGAGAGTTGGCCAGTCTGAAATGGAAATGCTGCTGCATACCTGTGTACCTACCGTATTTGACTTAACAAGAATTGTTAACATTTACTGTGAAAATTGAATATTCATGCGCATACTAAGATTCAAATTTGAAATACACATTCATGTCTGACAAGTACAAAAGAGTACCTATATGTACTTTACTCAGGACTTCCTTTAGATTTTCTTCACTCTCATAATGCAAGTTTTTTTGGAAACCTTTAAGTTGCTTTCTCTCGTCTAAACCAAACTCCTAACAGTCCCGACTTACATGCATACATATCTTAAAATCACTTGATAGTTAATTATCTGTAATTGAACATAAGTGATTAATAGTATTGTATAACAAGTAAGATGTAATCACTTAGTGGAATGTTACAGTAACTATATAGTTGTTTATTTTTTATCAGCAGATTTCCTATGATTTTCATGGACTTTCATTTGGCAACTGGTGGGCAAACACAATTTCTGAAAAACAAGATGACTTCTCAGTTTATTATTATTATTTTAGGATTAAAAGGGTGATAAACATGTGCTTGTTTATAAGGTAAAATTACTGATATAGCCACATGGTTGCTATCTGATTATGGATGAAAAAAAAAAAGAAATTATTGAACAGCTTCCCACATAATTAGGAAAAATGCCAATAAAAAGCATGTGTGGTTTGAAAATGAAGATAATCAAGTTTAGTGTTCAGACTGTTTTTTCCTGTGCAAGGTTTTGTGGTTACTTTGGCAATGTTAACTAAGAATTCTACCATCTTTTCTAAAATATTGGTGCAATCTTTTGGTCATATGACTATGACTTTTTTTAGTAATGATCCAATTACTGTTTGTGAAGCTTTCTTCATCTCTAACTTTCCAGTTTGCCTCACTAAATTTGTGATATATTTTCAAATTCAAAAAGCATCCACTTTTTGTGAAGAGCTGAAAAATAAAAAGTTCTGGAGAAACAGTCATGTCTGAAGCTGAAATAGATGTCATTTCTTTTGCAATGCATTCTTGGAGCAGATGTAACTACTTTGTTTAAATTTTGTATTCAAAATTTTAAGACTAATCAGTTATTTTCTCTATTCAAATGCTACTTTAAAATATATATACTTATAACTTAAAAAGGAAAAAAATGTCAAAAGTAAGTAAATCTTTAACTTTGAAGAAGTACTATTTTCCTATAGGAATGTCTTTAAGGTTTCTACCAGAAGTGCACCCTTTCAGTTGCAACCGTAACATATTTTTACATTCCTATAGGAAGTTTGAAACATTTTTGTAAAGTTCGCTCTACAATTACTTCCAAACATATTCGTCTTCCCCTTTTTATGGATATAATTTTAACAATTGTATTTTCTATATTAACTTTAGTTTTATGGTACAGTGCTGTAGCCTGTTAAACACTTTCTCTGGGCTGATGGATGTACCATTCCTATCTGTTTTGATGAATTCCATGCATCACCTAAGCTAGTTTATCTCCTTATTGCTCTACCTAGATTTTAGTGTCCTTTTTTCCCTACTGTTACTCGCTTTACTGTTGTCTTTCATCTAGGTCATATTCACTAATGATTATTATCTTGTTCGATATTCAAACTTTCCTATTTTCTAAATTAATTGTTGCTAGTTTAAGAGCAGAGAAACAGTCACCCTTATGAAAGTTTTCATGTTAGGTTTGTGATAACTCCAGGTGAGTGATCGACCTGTAGCTGTTCTTATAATCATACAATAACAATGTTTGTGATTGACAGAATTCTTCACCATGCAATATTTTTATATTCAGGTTGTTTTATATATGACTAAATATCTGACTCATTTTACTGGTAGTGTGGTAAAGAACTGCAAAAATTTCAAACAGCATTTGTACCTATATCTGATTGTGTTCATGGCAATCTCAAAGGACAAAAGAATTAATTTCTGTTTATTCCTTCATGTGAATGGAGGAACTCTAGAGATCTGCATCAACTTTGCTATTGAAAAAAAGGACAACCTAAACATGGATGTAAATTTTGATAAATGTGAAAATTATTGCATTCCAAAATGTAACAATGTAAGAGAGGCACAAGTATTTTTACATGTTTAGTTGCATAGATAAAGAATAGATCAGTATCTAAGAATGTTAAAAAGAAGTACAGCATGTGAATTTAGTGATGTTAGAAAATTGCTAAATAAAGATGATGGTATGAGAGGATGCTATTAAAACTCTGTATAATAGGTTATTGAGACAACAACATCTAAAGCTAGAAAAAGCAGTATATATTTGAAAGTTTATTAAAATTTCTTGAACACTGTTAAAGGAATTAGATTATGCTAGAAAAACATTAGTACAGTTCAAAGTGATAAGAACAGACAAGGCTTTACCAAAGAGTTCAGTAGCAAAAAACATATTGAAATATCTACTACATGTGGATAGAGGCATGCACCAGATACTTGACCATTAAATGCCTAAAGGGCAAACAGATAAACTGTTTTGTCAAATGTTTTTATCAAGGAATACAAGAAATCGATAAAAACTAAATAATAAACAAAGTGTTCAGACTTTTCTGATGGACACTGCAAATACTTCAAAAAAGACAAAAATCTACCTAAATAAGCAAAAACCAACTATTTAACCATGTAACAAAGTTAAATTTGTAGTGTAAAAGGAACTGAAAATAGAAGTGAATAGGATGGAGTCTTTTGAGATCATTGTCAAAGAAGCAGCAACTGAATGGGTAAACTTATTAATAATTTAAACTCTGAGCAATGACTAAAGCCATAAAGAGAACTTTATAAACCAGAAACATAAGAGAATGTCACAACTCACTAAATAAAATAATCCAGCAAGCCTGACCCTTAATCAGGACAGTAGCAGATGAAACTGGAAAAAAAGAGTTTCATTATGTTGCTTCAACATTACATCTGGTTCCTCCTACAAATTTCTGTGGCTACCATTTCATCACCTAAGAAATTTCATCAGGCAGTTTGTATGATATTGAAGCTATTTAGTAAGTGAATAGTAGCTGAACTGCCTGAGCCCAATGAAAGAGTGAATTAGGTACAAGAATCCACAAGAAAGGCAAAATTAAAATTGAATAAAGATAAATGTAAATTTTTAGTTTAGAAACTGTTGTTCAGAGGAGATATAATTTTAGATCCAGCTGTAGAACTAGTCCCAAAGAGAATAGCAGCAATGTCTACTGGACACCTGAGCCTAAGGAAGGTTGTTTAAGATTTTCTTGGTATGGTTAATTACCTAGGCAGGTGCATTGCAGAATCATCATCCAGGAGAGTTCCATTAATAAAACTATAGGATATGAAGGTAACTTGATCATTTAACAAGAAAATGCCTAGGCTGAATTAAAGAAAACAGTCTCACAGTTATTGAAATCTTTGGATCTTCCCAAAATCAGAGCTGGTGGAAATGCTACTTCAGAGATATAGAAATGACTGATTATCTACAGTATGTGATTCATGTGCACTGTTTATTGCAAAAATCAGAAATTAAAAAGAATCATTGATAATGACACATGCTCGTGAGTGATTTCATCAGTATCTCTCTCTGGTCTTTTATTTATTGTGAAACCTGAAGGTGTCTTATCCAAATCACCGAGTACCTATCAAGGATATGATGACAGATGTATAAGTTTGCTGTAGTTCACAGGGCATATAATAGAGTAGACATACTAGTATGGTCTGATGTAGTTCTTCAAGGTCAAATAAATATAATGTTAAAGTATCAGTCATTTTCTATACATAGATGCAGATTTTTTCTAATAACTTTGAAATTTTAAGAAAAAATTCAGGTGAGGAATACATTGAAAATTTCCAGTTGCACCAAAATATGCCAATTATTTTTCTCTCTTATCCAGTTAGGGAAACAATGTTTTTTATTAAAATGTCATGATTTTGATAAAAACAAAAACAACAATATGTTTCAAATTTTAAAGAAATTCAAATCATTTATATTTTGCATGATTTGTAGCAGTAATTTTACATGGTCGAAATGATGGATGGTTTTAAGTGTGGGAAAAGCTTGCAGCATATTGAGCTTATGTAATTTACTTTTACATATATATTAAACTTTTAAAAATATATTTACAATTTAATCATTTTAAAGATCAAAATATTACTATCTATGGAGAGATTTCCAACTTTACTACTTATGATCCACTGAATTCTATGGGCATCTGTACACATTCAGAACTAAGTGTGAAGCATTTGAAAACATTATCTGAGCAGCAGCAAACACTCAAGAGGACTATATCCTCCTGTTAACTGATTGGTTTAGTCTGGTGTCTCTTCTTGACCAAAGTATGGTAAAGAGAGTGGGATAAAAGGGATTGAGGGCCAAGTTTCAGGTGTGCTACATTCTATGGCACTGTAGAATGAAATACAATAAAACTGCAGACTAATTAGCAGGCCAAGTCTTCTTTTTGGCATGCAACAAGTGAATCACTAGGGCTGAAATTAGGAGAAGGGCAAGAAAGCAGACAACAACAACAAAAAAAAAGGAGAGTGGATGGGAATGTGAAGACAGAACAAAAGTTATGGCTTAAAGATAAGAAAGTCACCTCTTTAACCAGAGATGAGTCCTCACCAGTTAATATATGCACAAGCTGCTGCGAGGTAGAGGGTCAGGCCATCAATTAGCACCAATGCTATTCTGATGTCTACTATAACATATGTTTATTTTAAATCAAAAATATTGCCACACTTTACAAAAACACACTTTAATGTTGCTTTTTTATGAGAGCAATGAACATTTTATGATAACTGTATCAGAAAACTGATAGCCAGGGAGTCTTGATGTATTTATTCTGCATTTTGTATATACTGTTTTGCATAGATTTTGTGCAGCCAAACTTTTCACAAAAACCAGAGCGGCTTTGTATGTGTTGAAATCTTTTTTAAAAAAATCTTTTAATGCAGGTAAAATAAAAGTTTATTTCTTCCATTGGTAAATTAAGTACCTAGTTAAGCAGACTGACTGTTGTTTATTTTGTTTGTTTTAATACCAGTTGTGCCTTTTTCCAAAATTGTTTACTATCAGTATAATTAATTTGTGGAAACCTGATCTGTTTAAATTACATAAATAAGTGTTATCTGTCTCACACTCTCTCCTTAAATATTAAATTTTGAAATTTTCTACATTTTCTGGTAAGAAAATTAAATGCACTTTACTAAAATTTGAGTAGGGAAAACTACATTTTAGGCAGGCATCATTGCCTTGTGGTAGATATACATTTACCTCTCTTTTGGTATTTGCGGCATTTTTTGCTTAAAATATATTTCAGTTTTATAAATTTATTGTATTGTAGTCTGAACTTTGATTGTATTTACTCCATCACAACTGTGGCAAGACTCTTTGTTTTTCCATTATTTCCATACATTCCAATAATTAAATAAAAATTTTTTTTGAATCTGTAACATTTGTGGCAGTCATTATTTGTGGAAATGCACTCTTCTCCATTTATTTTATGAACTCTCCCCTTTTATTGATAGCTTTTCTCAGTTTGCTTTGAAATAATGCATTGCTTTCCAAACAGGTGACATCATTTGACAGCAGCATCTTTCTTGACCACAACAGCAGTAAATTTTAGATCTGTCATCAAACATAGTTCTTAATTTTTTTTCTTTTTTATTTGCATTGAACATCTTTAAGAAAACTCCCTCTCGGCACTGTGACTGGTGATTTAACTGCTGAACTGGGGTGAATCTTTAGCTAACCTCTCCTTCATCTCAGAATTCATTCCTTCTACTATCATTTTTTTGTTCTTTTGTAGTAGTAGTAGTAGCAGCAGCTGTTGTCTTTCAGATCTAGTGTCTTGTTTTAACCAGACAATTTAGACTGTCTTCTGTACTATTTTGTGACATCTCAAGATATCTCACTTTCAAGAATATCTCGCTCAACCCTCACGTTTCTTTCAATCTTCTATCCAATAAATTTTTTTAGCTATGTAACCTCAGCATTACTTTTTATGGCAGTTAATGAATACTTCCTCCTATCTTTTTTATTTCATCTTTATACCAGTGCTATCAGAATAGCATTGCATACTATCTTGAGGATGGATGTTAGTAAGTAGTACTTTGACTCCTTTTAATTTCAACTAGCTTAATCTTTTAATTGCTTATTGTGTTAAGGTTATAGTCAGTCAATTCTTATTATTGAGTGCCAGTAGCAGCATAGATATTTTAACAGAAAAGTTCCTGGATGTGAATTATTTCATTTGAGCAGAATATTATCTTACTAACTAACAAAATAAGATCACTGTTTTCCCCATATTTCAAAATGCTTTAATAAATTGATAGACTTTCTCGTTCTCGGTAGCTCCAGTCCCTATGACTGTGATTGTCCATGGATCTCCTTGTATCTAGTAATAATATGCTTCTATACTGTGATATCTTACCATACAGTTTTTGCCATAGTGTTTTTTTTTACCTCTTTTGGAAAGACATGTTTACTTATGCACTTTTTCCTTTATTCGCAAAGTACTCATATAAATTTATCCTTTGCTATTTTTATAGCTTTATATTGACCATGTCACTCAGCCTTCTGATGAATTCCAGTTTTATTCCTCCTTGGACTGACCTCTAGTGCTTCAGCATCATTAGTGGTACAAAATTTTTTAATGTACTAAGCTAATGAATAATTCATAATTTTATAATTGTGATGATTTAAAACAATTTTTAGAAATGTATTTTTCAAAACTACCAATTAATTCCATGTTCTTGTTTTCTGGGCAATGAAGAAAATGCTGGTGTATGGTTTTTTTGTTCTTTTAGTTTGATGCATTTAAAATAAAATATGAATAGTTGCAATATTCAAGCTAACATTAAATTGAAGTATTTTATATTAAATATTATATAATCTAGTTTTGTTTTAGTAAATAATTATCTAAAGAAGATGGTAATTTTTATTCATTTGTTATGAACTATTAAAAGTTTTACTATGGTAATTAGTTAAACTTTTTGTATACTATGTGATATAGTATTTTTCATTTTAGAATTTAAATACAATTTATTACTAAAATGATACAGATTATTTCTTATTTACATTTTAATTTTTATAAAGTTAAAGGTTTGGTAGTACAAAAGAAGGTTCTGATTTCTGATGCTTTCATTACCTTTAAAATGAACCTTGATGTATCAGATTTATTTAAAATTAGAATGTGATGTTTTGTAGATGCATTACATTTACTTTTGGTGGAAAAATGGCTTTTTGCATCCATTTTACACTATTGGCATCCATAATGGGATAAAGACGGCCTGGATTACATACTTTTGATAAGTTCTGACTAAAGATTTAAATAATGGATTTTAAAAGTTTCTTCTTATTTTAATAGTTATATTTTAAAACCTAATATTATATTTTCCTAACCAACTGACTGAACAGTTTCTCTTCCTTACTGCTAGTGTTAAAAATTTTTTCAGCAGTAAAGATTCTTATGATTAATATGACTTATAAGAATAAATTTGCATTTGCAAGATTAAAGCTCATTTGTCACTTAGTGGCCCAATTTTTTTTAAAGTACTTAAATTTTCCAGGAGTTAAATGGTGTCTTGATTGGAATTATAATTGTTTGGCTAATCCAATCTTGATGGTATTTATATTAACTAGAAATAAGACTGGTCCAAAAACAGAGCTTTGGGATACTCTGCTTGTAGCATCAATTTAGTGAAAATACAGATGTGACCAAAATGATGCATTGCTTGTTTGATCAATAAACATTTTGTTTCCACTTGATGTTATTGCCTTTAATGTTTGTTTTGTTATTTTTTAAATGAAATATTGATGAGTAAGCTAACCAGAAGCTTTACAAAAAGCAGTAAATAACTTCAACTACATTTAGCCTTTTCAGTTATGTTACTTATAAATTCTAGAAGATTAGTAAGATATAAATATTTTTAAGTTGGTTAGTATGTATATTTTTAGTTGTTGTAACCCAACTGGCATATTCTTTAATTAAAAATTTAATAGATTTTCTGCTATATGAGTCTAACTTCATCTTTGCGAACAATGCAGCATGAAAACATTTACCTGTATGTTTGCCTTTGTCAATGTAGTTTTGATTTGCTATCATATTAAGTAAGGTGGAAATATCAGGCATTGAGTTAAACAATGTAATCACCATTTGCTGTTCACTGACCTAATTCTACATTTCAATTGCTGTTGGAAAAATTAAATCCTGCATTATAATATAGTAATCTATGACAGATTTGTAAAAGACTTATTATCTCACATAGAACTACCTTCCTTATATTAAAACAATATTATGGACGTAGATGTTACCCATCTTTAATTTTGTTTGGCATATTGTTTTGAAATGATATCTAAGCAAACTTAAAAACCTCATCATTAAAAATATTTTAGCTATTTCTGTTTCTGGTTCAGGTTTTGTTTAGATGATAACTGGATACTCTCTTTATTCATTTGCTATATGGCTTATGACTTCATCTGTAGATTGTCGTCTGCCCTTCTTGCCATGGGAGAGGATACATTTACTGTTTTATCTGTACCGTAAAAAATCATATCTCCAATCTTATTGAGAATTAGCCCATTTTTAATGTAAGACTTACTCTTATCACTAAAATCAGCTCAGGTGCCCTTAGTGTACCATTAACTGTTTGTTAGCAAAAATAATTGAGATATTGGTGAAATCATATCTGTAAACTTGATGTCTTGCAGTTTCTTAATTTTACCTATACGTTCCACTGAAATGTTCTGTTTAATATAGTTTTTTTTTTACCTTTTCTCTAGAATATCATAGAATCATTCTTTTACCATGGTTGCAAACAATGCTCAGCAATGATTTACTTATCTTTTTTCTTTCTTCATTTTAGAGAAATTCAAAACTATGACCACATTGGTAGCATACGATAGAAAGGAGTAGCATTTGGTGCACTTGCCTGCTCCTTCCTCTTGCCATTCATTTTTATTATAAATTTACATTTATCGTAGATTTTCATGTGCAAACGTTTACTCGCACTTACTCATTTTTTCACTGATTCACTCTTACTGTCATTTATTTTGCCACTCCAGTACTTAATTTTACAAACGCTGATTTTTCTTGTAATAATTTACAAACACACACACACTCTCTCTCTCTCTCTCTCTCTCTCTCTCTGTCTCTCTCTCTCTCTCTCTCATCCACTCAATGGTCTCTCATACTATTACAGTTATACTAAGAAAACTTCTGATTTACCTATACTTTTACTAATCCATCATACTTGCTATGTAGCAGCCTTCAAAATCACAGTTTGAATACTGAATTAATGTAGTACTTAATATCTGTTTTGAATCTATTTTCATAGCCGTCATCTGTATTTTAAAAAATCAATAGCAAACAAAAAAATATTTATTGTAGAAAATCACCACTGTAAACAACCATCTCAGACCATAGAGGAATCGTCTTACAGAACAAATGTGACCGACCGTATCTTTGATCTTTAATGTTAAATGACTAAAGCTGAATAGGTAAAATATTATAAATAAAAATACATCTAAGAAAATCCATAGTACTTTCTGATGTTTAGTGATTAAAGAATTATACTAAAATTTTCTTTGCTATCACCAAAAAACAAAAAATTATAATGGAATATGTATTTTATGGAAAAGATACTTTTATGTAAAACTGTAGTTTTCTTATAAGTTAGAAATTGTTTGTATTGACTGATGTATTCTCAGATTTCATTTGCAGAGAATTTAATAACTAATTTTTAAAAAAAATGAAAAATTATTTTTGAAAGTAGATTGATAAATATTACAAAAAATACTAATGTGAAAACTCTATTCATCTTTGCTGCTGCTGGAGTTCTGAGATTTTACGCTGACAGTTATAAGTATCAGCATTAAAGTTTAGAACAAACTGAATTGTTTTTATTACACATGGCAGTAGCTGTGATTTCTTTTGAAATTATTGTAAGAAATATTTGAATGGCTATTTGAATCTTTTATAAATTTTAAAACTGAGGATAAAATAATTAATTTTTAATACCTATGTTACTTATTTTTGTGACATTGCTGTGAACCCCAAATAATTTTCTTTGAATTGAGATAAAAAAAAGTATATGTTTGGTTTAGTAACAGCCCTTTCCCACACCCTTATCTTAAAATTGAACAGATGTAGGATTCAAAATAAAACCAGGAAATCCCTCAGCTGCAGAATTAGGTTATGTTATCTTTGTTGTAACAGTTTACATTGTTTTATTCTGGCTACCAGTTTTAATTCTCATTTAATCAAACATTGTAAGCTTTTAATCTTAAGGTAAATAAACAACTATCAGACAGCATTATTTATCCAAATAATATATGCAAACAATAATTAAAGACGGATAATAAAATAAAATAAACAAAAGAATGCATATTTTAATTATTTGAATTTTCTCCAGGAAGTACTCATCTCTGCTAGCTATTTCTAATTTGTTTGAAAACTGTGCTGCAGAGTTTTTCGGTGTTTATTGTTTCTGCTAAATGGGGAGATGTGCATCCCTACGGCACATTACTTACAGGACTGAAATATTTTACTGATATTTTGCAGCCTTAGTGATAATTTAATTGTTTTTTAAGTACATTGTAATAATTTATTTAATTCAATGCAACCAGTGTTTACATTTGTGTTTTTAGTGTCTTTTCCTTATGAATTGAAAATCATCTGGATTTATTCCTTTTAATTTTTAGCATAGAAAATATGCAGCATAGTGCCATTTTGTCTGTATGGTGGTCAGATGTTCAATATAACAGGGAAGTGTCCCACATCGAGGTCACAGTGATCCCTGACTGGTGCTGTGAATTGATTGCTTCTAACTTTGTAACTGGTCTTTACTGGTCCTCTTAAAATTTTATGCATTTTGATGTGGAAATAAAATACTAAAAATGGTCATTTACACAAAAGAATTGACAGCAGAAAATAAGAAAATTATATTTTTATAAAATAATTTAAAACTGTTTTGGATTTTTTTAGAAAAATAAAATTTTAAAAACCTGCCATGAATAATGGTTGTTGTGTTGTTCACTAGTGAGAGCTGTGCGTGTGTGTGTGTGTGTGTGTGTGCGTGTGTGTGTTGTGTGTGTGTGTGAGACGAGCAAGCTGCACTGCGAGCTTTCCTGAGGTTGATAGGTAGAATTACGTAAGCTGTCAACTCTTTAAGTGTATTAGCTCAGGGTGGCCTTATACATCTCCATTGCTTTAAGTCGGCAGTAAGGATTTTTTTCTGATTCGATTGCAGGCAACCACTGTAGAGATGATGAACCAAAACTCCACAGCAGGTGAGCACCGTCTTTTGTCTACCAAAACCTCGAGCTGTAGTCTTCACTGGAATGGTAGGTGAAGTATGCCTGTTGTTGTTGTTTTTGTGTGTGTTTTTTTTTCAATATTTCATCCAGTAGCTGCTGTGGGCACTGTTACTTGTTTGTACTACTTGAATATTTGTTTCCCCTTGTATTGCACCAGTTTCATTATATATATATATATATATACATATATGTGTGTGTGTGTGTGCGTGTGCCTGTGCGTGTGTTACCTTGCCCTTAAAACAACTGTGCTAAATGAATTCAATCATAAGTTTTCTCTCTCTCTCTCTCTCTAATTTAACACTGCTGTGTGTTCTCTGTATGCTGTGCATAAAGTAAATTATTTCAGTGGACTGAGCATGATGTACTATATGGAAAGCAACCAAAATAGCAGAGAAAGAGGTTAGTTAGCTGTGTGTTCCTTCCCAGGTCACTTCATGTAGGGACTAAGTAGGAAAGCTAGCTTGCTTGGCTTAGCTTTCTTTTATTGTAAACCTACCACTTGAGTCTCTTCTCAACTGGGTCAGTCAAACCTGTCACCAGACACAGGCTGGTGTCATTTATAAAATGTGGAGCATCTATCCAGTCTACACAGAGTACAGCAACATCCAAACACATGGGACAAAGTGTTTTCTCAACTTTTCCCCCTCACCAGACCAAGTAGGCCAGTGTCAGGTTAGAAGTGTAAATAATTCAAACATTTAAGTTGCTAAGGAATGCAGATTCATGACTGTAGGCTGCTGTATTGATTTTTTTCCTCCTGCCCTGATTTTTTTGTAGGCTCCCTGCCTACAGGCACCAAACAGCAATCCTAGTTATGTAATGAATGTGTATAATGGACAGCACCAGGCCAGCAGGCTAGTAAAATCATTCATTTCTCCATCTGTTTCTCTCTGTTCTCTATTGCTCCACTTTCCTATCTACAAACATTTTTTATTATTCAAAACTATAATGTGCAATATTCTTAGTTTGCATTAAAAAAATTACCTCATAGATATTATGTCATCTCTCTCTCTCTCTCTCTCTCTCTCTCTCTCTCCATCTCTCTCTCCCATCTCTCTCTCTCTCCATCTCTCTCTCTAATACTCACATATAATCAGCAAAGGTTCTATAAATAAAAAAAAACAGTAAAATGTTCCGTGTTGGTCAAACGTTTTTGATCTTACTACAGGTATAAGTAAAAAATTACATTTATTCTATCTCTGTTTAAATCAGTACCTACAGATACTTGTTATTAAGTAGGTTGTGAAAGTTTAACATTGAGATATAGTGAAAGTAAATTTAATACAAGTGCAGCGGCAGACATTAAAATTTTTTTTTTAAAATAGGATATTTATTGCCTGACGTATGCACTACCTGCTGTGTGTTTATACTGGTGTATGGAGACAGCGTTGTAATCATTGCTCGCTGCAAGAATTATTTTAGCTAATTATTTTCATGAGAATATTATATCAGTTTAATTTTCAATGAACAAAAATTGAAAATCAGGTGTTATTTATTGCATTTTCATTAATAATAGATATACAAATAACAATCATACTTTAAAAGAACAATTGCATTATATATTATTTTCTTTTAAAAAAACCTCATTTCTTGCAATCTTGTAAAAGAGTTGTATAAAAATACGTCTGCTCAGCCTCCCAAAAAAGTAAAAACATTCTGAACAGGAAACTATAAAATAATTTGTACATCTTTTTAATTCATATTTTTTTCCACTGTTAATGTGCTAGCTTACTTTAGCCATTAGTTACCATTTAGAGCAGACATTTTGAGACTCTGTGATTAAAAATTGCTATTATGTTATTTGCTATCTTTTAACTTTATATTTATTAATGATTTTATAAATAATTTACATATTTAAATGAGTTGATTAAACATTTTTCTTGAAATTGCCAGGTTAGAGCGCAAAACTGGGGTGAAGTGATGAACATTTTAAGAGAACTTTACAAAATCAGATGTTTTTGAAGATAATATTGGACTTGGGGTATCTGAATAAAGTAGAAGTGTTAATTAATGAATAAAATATTGAATATTTATTACTTTTTATTGTGCACTTCAAATGCTGGTGTTACACACAGCAAGATAGGCTAGATTCTGTGAATCAGAAAGATGTAATATGTTGACCTTTCTAGATTTATTTTCCTATATTATATGTTATGGTAAAGGTAGGATTCAACCATTGTGTCACTAGATACATTTCTTTACTGGGATGGCAAAAACATCGAAAATAAAAACATCTGTTTGAAACGAGATCTTACCAGTCTTTTTGTAGTTGAACTTCTTTTTGGTCTGTTGTCCACTTACCAAGGAGTGAGATAGTAGAAGTGAAATATGGGGCATTAGATTGGTGACCAAGTAAGTTATCAGGGTACCTTTAAGGGCTTTTCAGCAGGGATCCAATTACAAGTCATTCAAGAATAATGCTCAGGACCTTCACTATAAGTACCTAGAAAGTTTCTTCAAGAAACTCTTTTGATTGTTTAGGGGGAAAATTTTTTTCTATTTGGAGGAAACCCTCACAGATGGACTGGTACAGAAGAGTGAGAACAAACCCTGCCATGGAAGATCACCAAACTAAGTTGGATTCTTATGTAAAATGAATGTAGACTGTCATCCATGGCAGCACTTATTATACACCTGGAGTTTAAATTATGAATATGTTTTATAAAATGTATCTAATATCAGTATTCCATAAAGCTTCTTAAATGTGGAATAACTTTTGCTGTTTAAAGCTGATGACAAATAAAACATTTAAATTTATTTGGTTATTAATGTCTTTTTAAAAAAAATATTTAGAATCATGGTCATAAGAATATGTTATATAGCTTTGTTTTCAAGTTTACATGAGAAAAAGTCTAAATAAACATTTTTTTTTTTAGAAAACTAGTTGAAGAGTGTGACTTATCTAGGTAGTAAGTAGCAAATGTTATGGAAGGCTTATTATCAGATCAGAGTATTCTGAAGACAGCAGCTGAATTTCAAACTGGCAGTATGAATGGCTTATGGTCAGATGATGAATACATACTACAGAACTGAAGAAAAATATCCTAAAAAATAAAAAAAGATGTATGTTTAAAAACAGTGTTCTATATTTTTTATTACTCTGTAATTGCAAGTGGCAAAATCAAAAGTTTGTGGATGCAGAGTATATGATGTTGATCCTCCTCTTAGCTTTCTAATACAGTTTTTACATGGTGTGAGTGTTAAAGCTATGCCAAAACATTTGTTAGGGTTTCACTCAAAAAAGAGAAAACAGCAAAAACAAAAAAACTCACAAACAAGTTTTAAAAAATTCAAGGCATTTCTGGTATTATGACTAGAATTTTTTAAGCCTGAAAAAATTCACTTTTAATCCACTATTGCCGACTTTTCTGACTGGCAAAAACTGCATTTCCTACCACAGCCACAGTAGGTGGAGTAAATAACGGGTCATTTTGGCCACTGATTCCATAATATCACAGTACTTTTATACATGGATACTTTTTGAAGTTCTTGTAGAATTGGTTCAATTGTTTGATAGTGTCTTTAATGTGTGAATTGAAATTTTTCTTCAGTTGTGGGTTTTGACTGGTTTGACATGGTAGTCTTTGTGATAAGCAGTACAGGATACCCATTCTTTAAAGTGCTGAAAATCAAATATTTTTTCCTTTTGCATTTTTCTCCATTCTTTGCTCCCTGGTAGTGTGTAATTCGGCCCAGAGTGCATGAAGTTCCCAGGTCAATAACCATTACAGTTAGTGTGGGTGTGTAGTTAGTAAGCTAGACTAACTCTCTCACCCTCAGCTTAGTAGCTTCTGAACTGGGCCCCTTTTATAAGTGTTTACTTGGAACCAGAAGAGTTTAGAACAAGTGTCATTGTTCTAGTAGGGTCTCTCCCTCTGCCATCTAACATTGGGATGAGAAACTTTTAGCCTGTCTCTGTTGATTTGGGACTAAAAATATATATTATTATGGTTCTGGGAGTTATGGTTCAGAGTTACTCTGGTTTTTTTGATGAAACCAGTTTTATTTATTTTGCATCAAATTTGATAGGGAAGCAATTATTTAAATAAATGTAGCTTCAGCATTAATATTAAAATAAAGTGGTAAAATGATTTTCAAAGACATTGCATAAGCAAAATTGTTATAATTTAAAATGACAATTATATTTTTTATATAACTTTGTTGTTGATTAGTTAGAAAATGCACTTGAAGTTTTTAAGCAATAAATTTATATAAATCATAATTTACTTGCTGTTTCCCCACACAAAGAGTGCTAATACAATTTTCAAAAATACTGTCTGGATATGATTTACAAGAGAAAATACCCTATATTTTTTAAAACTATTATTTTATAATGTTTTTATTTTTTTTCTAATTTTGTAATGACAATTTTAATTGAGTTAAAAAAAATGTTGGGTGGAATAATAAATAATAGGCTTGATAGATTCTGTCAGGAAAGTGTATAGAATATTTAAAATTAGATTTGCACAACCATTTCCTCTAAAATATCTTTAAAATGTTATGAATAAAGTAGTTAGAATTTCATACATTTTAATATGCAAAAAAATTAAACTTACATATATTAATAACTAAAAAGACAAAATTCTATTATTTGTTTAAAGCGTGTAAACTGTACAAGGTGTATTCATTTGAACAAAATAAAACTATCATACTACTTCTCTAAGTTCTTATACTTTAGTTATAAAGGTTACTTTAGAAAATTAAATAAATATTCATTCAGTCAGTCAGTACCTTCTTTAAATGGCTTTCCATGTTTTCTAGATTTTGGCCATCCTTTTCAGGCTGGCTATCATACTCTCTGATGTCTAAACAGTCTTTGACATTATCCATCTATAAAAAGTTTTGCTTTTCCCTATCACTGTGACCTTCAAAACTCTCTTTCGAGATAGGACGAGCTACTGTGCCACTCAAAACTACGTCATGTGTTCAGAAAAACCTTTTTTTTTGTTTTGCAATTTTTTTCTTAACTTTTACATGTAATACTCTGTCCAGCTTATTCTTAGTATTCTGCGGTATCACCATAGTACAGAGGCCTTTTCTAATCTTTTCAAATATGGTCATTATACAATCTGTATGTTAATACAAAGTAAGCATAGATCAATATGTTTTTTTGTTGCATTACTGATGTTTACTCTTGTCATTTCTTCGGCATTCTGGAATATGTTTTTAGTCTTACCTATCTTTTAGTCTTTGTCAGATATCTACCATTCTCCATGATCAAGCCTCTAAGGTAAATTAATCTTATGGAGTTAAAATGAAAATATTATATTTATAAATTGAATTTAAATATCGTTCTTTAAAGGAACTAATTACTGCTACACTTTATAACGTTATGTGGAGTATTTAATCTCTCTCATTAGTGAGAACAAAAAAAAGATCCTGAACTCAGTATTCGTGCTATTTATCTCCTCGTCTCTGTTTTATGAAAATCTGGAATGGTGTTCTGTGCGAAAGTTGAAAGAATAGACACGATATACTGTTGTTTTTATTGTTGTAAATGCTAGCTTGGTCACAGGCTGGCACATACCAGACAGGATAAGCAAAAATACTTCTATAAAATACTCTTCCGAGAGAATGAAACCATCCAAATAATTATTTTGGATCTAACAGAAACCAAACCACTCCCTGTCACTTGTTGTGATTAGTGCTTGTCTGGACACATTTGAAGATTTCTGATTCCAAAATTTTAAAAGAATATATAGATATTTACATTTAATCTCTCATTTTGAAAAAAAAAATTGCACATTAGCATCTTTTAATATTAGATAAATATTATATGTAATTTAAACTAATTTGAAGAGATGGATAAATTAAGTTTGATTAATTGTATACTATGAAAAATGTAATTAACTTCTGATGCTTACAGTTAGTACATGAAATTCAAACAAATAAACAAAAATTGATCTTTGCAAAAAAGTATTTTGTATTCTTAGTATTTTTGTTTTGTATTTTGAAAATGTGTTTATAATTCTCTATAAAAGTATTTATGGATATACAAAAAAGTATGAAATTATTTAAATTCAGACTACACCTACACTTACCAGAGATTCAATAATATTATATTTTAACTGTCACACATGCTAATAGTAAATTAGATCAGTTTAGCAATATTTGATAGTGTCAATGGATATACAGAAGACATTATATTATTTTTTTTTTATTTGTCTGTAATTCTGTAATGTGTGTTTGGTGCAGTATGAATGTTTGTTGCTGAAAAGAACTATAAAATTTTGCACTTGGAAAGAGAGAATAATTGCCTGTAAAATGAATGTTTTTAGAGCTTCACCACAACTAAAATTACCAGATAGAGTTTATGTTTCAGACATGTTAGATAGAGGTCTTTCTCAAAGATGAGTGATAGTACAGCTGGGTGTGTACCTACCTATCATAGATTACCTTATATGTTGTACCAAAGCTAGCAACCACACCAGAGATAAGTCTGTCTAACCTCAAGTTATCTATAGAATTGCTACTTAACAGTGACCATTGAGTACACAAATGACCATAAAAACACAAGATGAATCAGTATAACTAACCATCATCATCAGTAGACTAAGACCGGACAACATAAGTTGTAGGAAGTTATACAATGAGACAGGTCTGATTAAATGGCATTTTTACACAAGCATATGCACTAAATTTTATGTGTTTTGGATTAATATCATCATCATAGAATTGTGATTCAATTTTTCATTTGCTGATGGTGAATTCAGGTTTACTTCTATTTGCATAAATAGTTTATTTAAAGACCACTAGGCCAGAGAGATTAATATATGTGGTAGTAGTCATAATAGTGTCAATGTATAATATTTATTTTGAGCACTAATTTTCTCA
Organism: Nautilus pompilius; assembly: GCA_018389105.1. Taxonomy (NCBI): domain Eukaryota; kingdom Metazoa; phylum Mollusca; class Cephalopoda; order Nautilida; family Nautilidae; genus Nautilus; species Nautilus pompilius. The sequence continues at coordinate 416,702 of JACATO010000626.1, read as the reverse complement.
ACCAGCTAATGTTTCTGAACAAAAATCTGTCTGGTGGTGAAGCTTCTTATAGCGATGCTGCAAAGTGGAACAACATCTCTGTAAATAAAAGTTTAATGTGGGCCATAAAAACGAGATGGCCATACCAGGTACCAGCTTACTGCAATCCTGTGGTCAAGATGTGAACTGTATTGTCATGGATGGGCAGTAATTAAAAGGTTTAATTTTTTTAAAAAGTGTTAATGTACAGGGTGTCCGTAAAGTTACTATACAGTCTTACAAGTTACTGGTCGTTGTTTCAATGCCGGTACGATGACATTTCTCAGTTTGTCCAGGTACCTTTCTCCTGTAACAGTTCCGTCGAAGAACTGTGGACCCACAATTCCATCAGACGATATTCCTGCCCAGACAGTTATTCCAGGCTGGTTCAATTGGGACGTGATCGTAAACTGGTAAGACTGTATAGTAACTTTACGGACACCCTGTATATTGAATTACGAGGTGTAGTCAAAAAGTATCCGACCTTTGGCCAAAAAAAAAACAAGTAATATTAAAAAAACTCACCATTTTGATTTAGTCTCCTACAAAGTATTCGCCTTGGGAGTCTACACACTTCTGCCAGCGTTCCTGCCACTGCTGGAAACATTTCTGGAAATCACTTTTTGGGATGCCGTAGAGCTGTGCCATCGAATTTTGCTTAATGTCCTTTGTTGACTCAAATCTTTTCCCTTTGAGTGTTTTTTTGAGCTTTGGGAATAGCCAAAAGTCACATGGAGCCAAGTCTGGGGAGTAGGAAGACTGACGAACAAGTGGTGTGTTATGCTTGGTGAGGAATGCTTGGACAACGTGGGCAGAATGAGCGGGTGAGTTGTCATGGTGGAGTTGCCAGTTCTTTGCTGCCCACAGGTCGGGTCGTTTTCGCCGCACAGCTTCACGAAGGCGACGAAGAATCCCCAGGTAGTATTCTTTGTTAATTGTCTGACCTTGTGGTGCATATTCATGGTGCACAATACCTCTGTAGTCAAGAAGACAGATCATCATCAGTTTAACATTGCCTCGCACCTGTCTTGCTTTCTTTGGTCTTGGCGAGGATGGATGCTTTCATTGGGATGATTGCAATTTTGTTTCAGGGTCATAGGCGTACACCCACCCATGTCTCATCACCAGTGATGATAGTGTTCATGACGTTTTGATCTTGGCTAGCACACTCCAGCATGTCCTGGGAGATTTCCTTTCTGTTTTCTTTCTGCTGGTCAGACAGCAACTTTGGTACGAATTTGGCCAACACCCTCCTCATGCACAAAGCTTCTGTTATAATTGACTGAACTGACCCATGGCTGATTCCAACTTCGGCAACAATCTCCTCAATAGTCACACGACGGTCTTCATAGACTATTCCTTGAACCTTTGCAATCATTTCGTCGTTTCTGCTAGTCGATGGTCTGCCAAAATGTGGCTCACTGTCCACTGAGGTGCGGCCATCTTTGAACCGGTTGTACCACTCCTTTATTTGTGTTTTTCCCATAGCATCATCTCCAAAGGCCTTCTGAATCTTCTCGATAGTCTGGGCTTGCGTATCACCAAGTTTTTGGCAGAATTTGATACAGTATCTTTACTCAATGCGCTCGGTCATCTTGACTCAAAAAGAAAAATTGCACAGCACACTCTTCACATCTGTACTCAACGTGTCACTGCGGGTGACTGGCGCAACCTACAGACACGAAAGTTTTTACGCATGCTCATGAAGGATGCGGCCACCTAATACCCATGTGGATTTTGCTCACGCATTATTATTTTGTTCAAACAAATTCAAGGTCGTATACTTTTTGACTACACCTCCTATACTTAAAATAGTTCTCTACATGATTTTGATAATTTAGGAGCTACTATCTGATTTGTACACAATATTTACAGTAGTGTAATCTTACAACATGGACACAATAAAGATCACAATTATGATATAAATAAACCCACACTTTTTGCCAACCTTTTTGTCGATAAGGAATTCATGTTGAAAAAATTCAGATAAATTTAAAGAAAATTAAAGAATTCAGCATATTTCTTTGAAAAATTACATGAAATTCATTAGAGTTACAATTTTTTTTACAGAATAGATGATTTTGTATCTTTGATATTGTTGACCTTTTTTTTGCCTATTACATTGGTCAACACAAATTTTGCTGACTTATATCTGAGACTTGTTTCTGACTAATTTTGGGTGCTGAAATCAAATATCACATTGGTTTTTGCCTATTAATTCAAGTTTTTGCTCCACAACATACCCCCATTTATGATCAATCGCCATAAAAAAGTACCCAATTACAATGATTTCCACAGTCACCTCAATCCTATTCTTATTGTTTTATTTAGAATACCATTCCAACAAACAATACCATGAATCAGTTTTGAGATTAACAAACATATTGGTTAACTATGACATCAGGTCAAAATATTGAAAGGGCACAAACTAATTCAGAATATTCTTATCATTTCATTTAGAATACCCTACAAACAAAACAATGACAGACATGGGTTTCTTTACATTAACTGATATCAGTAAATGTAAATTCGTCCTTCATGGATTAAATTTTCGTTTGTAGGCTTTTCTGGAGTGCTTCATTTCCAGACAGTCTCTTTTAATACTCCAACCGTAGTTGGCCATCATGTGAGTATCCCACCTTCCTTGAAATCGCTCCTCCGTAGCTTGTATATCTTGATGGAACCTTTCACCTTGCTCATCACTTACGTCACCTAGATTTTCAGGAAATTTATCAAGATGACTGTTGAGGAAATGAACCTTTATGCTTATGTTGCAACCCAGACGATTAAAATTCTTAAGCAATGTTTGAATAAGATCTTTGTAATTTTCAGCCTTTTTTGTTTCCCAGGAAATTTTTCACAACAGCCACGGAAGAATTCCATGCTCTTTTCTCCATATCATTCGTGGAGCTTGTGAAATGTTGATCTCTCATCAGTTTTCTGATTTGTGGCCTGTCAAACACACCAGCTTTTATTTTTTCATAACTGAGGCTAGAAAATGTTGTGCATGGGTACTTAAAACAGTCACCTTCTATGCTCAGAGCTTTAACATACTGCTTCGTTAGACCCAGTTTGATGTGGAGAGGAGGAAAGATGATTTTTACCCGATCTACTAGTGTTTGGTTTTTGATATTTAGTTCTCCCACATTGAAGCATGTTCTCACCGGCCAGTTCTTCTGAGTCCAATGCTTGTCCTTAGCTCTACTATCCCACAGGCACAGGAAACATGGATATTTTGTGTATCCTCCTTGTTGACCAAGTAAAACGTTAACCATTTTAAGATCCCGTAGAACAAAAACTTGACGTGATGGGCAAAAACCTGTTTTATTTTTTAAATCAGCGCCCCAAAATTAGTTAAAAACAAATGTCAGATCTTTGTCAGCTGAAAAAAAGTGAAAGAATGTCGGCCAGTGTAATCATTTAGTGTCTTTTTGCAATTTTGTTTCAAATTAGAAATTTGTCACAAAATGAAACTGCATTATTTTGATACAGAGTAGATCTTCAAAACACAGTTCAGCAGCTTTACTGAAAATTGTACTTTTTGTATTTATAGTTTTTGTTGTTGTCTGTGTTAGGTAGACTATGGAAATGCTCAATGAAAGGAAATGAGAGAAGTACAACAATTTAGAGATTTATGGGGTATTTTAGACTACTGTACATCACTTGGTAACAGTGTATCACACAAGTAGGATTTTTAGTTAAGTCATTTATTAATTTTATTACTAAATGCAAAAAATTAATTTACTGCATGTACTGTTGTTTTCTTTGTGTCATGCCACAATTCAAAATAATACTGAGAGGGTCCTCAATGTTCTTGTATTGGTCACCATATTACAATTTCCTGATAACAATTTTAGTTTGGATCATGGCAATCCATTGATTCCAACTTTTTCATGTTCATCAAATGAACTAATGCAATGCCTCTATGTCTCTTGTTCTCATACATGAACTGCAGCCACTTGCAGATACAGCTGGTTAACTAGCCGTTTAAATAACAACCATGCAGTGGTTATCAAAATCACATTAAATTCTTTCAGTTTTAATACCTTTTGTCTAATAATATCTGTTCTGTTTTGCACAATTCTGTAGACTGGAATACATTATTATTCAGTATGCTTTGGTTTTGTGAGCCAATAATATTTTCTATAAAATATAAAAGAACTGTATGATAGTTGAACAAGGACTTTAGATCGTACATATTGGAAAATAGGGAAGGAATATCAAAATTAGCAAAGATGCTATAACAGACTTGAAATAATTTTTTAGTGAACTGGACTCAAGTGAAGGTAGCTAAGCTTGAAAGGCCATGAAAAAAGCAATTAACAATAAGTTAGACTGCTTTGCATCAATGACTTCTACAAAGAACTATGCTTGGAAACCACTGGACCAATTTTACATGCAAAAGTTTATCCATTTTCCATTCTTAATTGAGGTAAACCTGAAATTTTACTGCAAATTCTTGATGACTTGTAAAATACAAGTGATGTCATAGAATCAGATAACTTGCTATTCAGTGGGTAAATCTGTAGGTACTACTGCTGGATTTCAGGTCAAGTTTAAAGCTGCTATTGCAGGGCATTGTGTTACTACCAAAAAAGTGTAACATAATGACAAATAAAGCAGAACTTTCCTGGAAAAAGCTCTACCTTCTAAATCTTTGGCATACTGCAGCTGGATAGTAACAGATCTAAAAACATTCATTTGATCTTGGTATGTGATATTAGAAGAGAATCACAAAATAAAGTTGACAGTTGTTGGAAAATACAAAAAATCATCCTTGAAACCTGAAGAACATGAATCACTGTTCTTTTAGTAATCTACAAAAATCAGAAGAGTGCACAGAGAAATGTGCTGTGTTTAAGAACTTGCTTGATGAGAACTTTGTGCTGGAAATTCAGGAACACTTCAAAGATCACAAATTTTCCAGACAAAGTTTTGTTACTTTTGGATAATGCACCTGTCTACCATGATAATGAAGGGTTAGATACCAAAAGTTAAAAGTATTTATGCATTGTTTTTCTTATCCCAATGTGACTGCCTTTATGCAGCCTATGGTGCGCTGGAGAATCTAGGGTATAGCTATGGCAGGTTAGTGCTAGAGAGATTGTTTCTTTCCAAGAGTGATTCCAAACAGAGTTTTCTGGTTTTCTGGAAGTGTTTCAGAATAAAAATGCATTGAAGCCAATGAAGTATTGGAAGGTTTTGAACAAAGAACACTGCAACATACTTGGCAAAGGTTCTCACTGAAAGGATTTGTTGAATAAGAATTGTTTAATGATGCAAGGGAGAAAAGTGATGTAACAGAAGAATTGTTTTGATTTTGAACAGTTTTCTAGATGCAATGACTGCAAAGCATATAATCTTAATGAATAGTTTAAAGGAGATATTTTTTATTTAGTTTATTTCTTTGCATTTGTCAAAGAAATTATGGTAGATGTGATGACTGGTGGCAATCATTTAAATGGGCATGATGATGATGCAGTGGGTGATAAAACGACTAATATAGCTAGCAGTTTATTTTGAATCCAAGTTGATGTTTGACAACTGCTTGAAATGGTTGAACACTGTCTAAACCTGTAGCTGGCAACACTTTTTAAAGCGATCACTGGCTTTATTCAACTGACCAATAAAATGTGCTTATAAGTGGTAACACTAATTTTTTCCTTATTTCTAAAACTTTAGTAATTTAATATGACTTCCCATGTAGTTGAAGAGTAATATTCATTAACAATCTTGATTATTCAAACATTTTGGAAATACTCCCTTACTTGAATTAGTTTGGACAATTGAGGTTCTACTATATCTGATATATCTGATTGCTGTTGCAAAATACCATGAAGGTTTGTGAACACAAATAAAATAGATTAAAAGTATTTACTGAAATCTCGTGTATCTTTCAGACAACATTTTTGTGGTTAACTGATGCGTGAGTGACTGTGCAATCACATTAATATTGAAAAAAGCACCAGGAGAATGTTTATTTTGTCATACTGAGATTTGATAGTCAGCTGCTTCTCTACTTTAGGAAAATTTTATTCTGTAGGTGTTTAGACATTAGCTGTTTATCTATAAGCAAATCTGTCTTCATATATTCTGCTAGGTGGCAAATGATTCCAGTCATTAGACCACCTAAATCTGAACAGTGCTATAGGACTTTGTTTTTTATGCTGCTTCGGCGAAATTGCAATTCATCCAAGTCTATTAAAAATGTGTCAGCTTATTAAATATATAAACTATGAAGACAATACCTGGCTTCAGCAATGCTTAATTAAACAGGTTATAGTTATGTTGAGGTAATCTGTTATAAGTGTTCTATGGTTGATAGTCTCATATTTATTAAATCATACTTGGCATGCAAAAACAATGTTGATGTTTTTGTCATTATTTGAGAATAGTTTATACTCTTTGAATATAGTAGACTTTGTTCCAATTATGAAGAGAAAAATATGTAACAGTCAGTCCTTAGATAAATGCACAGTTATGAAATAAAATATTTAATATGAATATTTTTAAGCTGGTTTTGTATCTTCCCTGAATACGATGCTATGGATGTGGTATTTTGAGTCTATGCGGCATCTAGATATTTGTAAAAGTTAGATAGTTTGTTCAGTTTTTTTAATAGAAAAATTGCAGAATAAACGAGTAGAAAAACAGAATCTTTAACTTGAGTTTGCTGTGCTAACAAGGATAACACTGGTCAACACAATATTTTTGGCAGGAAAAGTGAGACTGGTTTCTGGGGTTTTCAAGGGCGCTGAATCCGAATCTGACATTTGTTTTTTCAAGTTGGCTCTAGTTTTGGAGATATCACAGGGGGGTCGTTCGTCTGAAATCACCCATTCGCGACCATAACTAAACGTACAAAAAACGGCTAAATAGTGCAAAAATGTCAGATATTGATTTTTATGATAATCCAAAACCACAAAGACAGTGTAAAATCTCAATCTAACAAGTTAAGTTAGATATAACATCATTTCATTTATTAATAAATGAACACTTTTCATATATTTCGAGAATATACAAAAAATTTGCTAAAAATTTGCTGAATTTTAATTCTCCAAGGGAAAAAAACATTTACATAATCAGTTATATATCATAAATTAATGCAAAGCATTATTATACACTAGATTCTTAGTTACAATGAACACACAAAACAATATTTTATTCACAAAAGTGAAATTGACGTTTATACGATTTTCGCTTGTGAGCAACTTTCGGGCAGTCTCTCAAAAGGTTCCAGCAGTAGTCTGCCATCATGTGCTCATCCCATTTGCCTTGATACCTCTCTTCCATTGTTTTGATGTCTTGATGGAATCTCTCTCCTTGCTCCTCACTGTAATCACCAAGATTACCAGGAAATCTGTCGAGGTGGCTAAACAAGAAATGAACTTTGATGCTCACATTTGCCCCTAGTTTTTCGTATGCAGTAAGCATCTTACGGACCAATTGCTTGTAATTGTCAGCTTTGTGATTTCCCAAAAAGTTTGTCACTACATCTGTGAAGGACACCCAAGCATTTAACTCAACCATGTTCATATGATTAGTGAAGTCAGAATCCCTCATGAGCGTTCGAATCTGAGGTCCATCGAAGATGCCACCTTTAGCTTTTTCGATGGAAAGACCTGGAAATTGCCTGCATATGTACTTGAAGCAATCCCCATCTTTGTTCAACGCCTTAACAAACTGCTTCATGAGCCCTAGTTTTATGTGCAATGGAGGGAAGATGATTCTATCCCTGGGTACCAAAGGCTCATTGATGACGTTGGCTGTGCCGACTTCGAGACTTTCTCGTTCTGGCCAGTTCTCCCTTCTCCAGTGCTGGATTCTTGCTCTGCTATCCCACAAACAAAGAAAGCAGGGATACTTTGTGTACCCACTTTGCTGACCAAGCAGAAAATTCACCATTTTCAAGTCCACACAAATCAGCCATTTATGAGTGTTGTAATTTAGCTTTTCAAGAACAAATTGGATACCATCATACTCTTCTTTCATCTTGGTAGAATGGCCAAGTGGTACAGGAGCAAACTTATTGCCATTATGCAAAAGTACAACTTTCAGAAAATTATTATTTACTGCTTCTATATTGAAGTATTTCAGGGAGAATTTTAGCAGTTTAGGCTTATTTGAGGCTATCAATATCTTCTAAACTAGAGCCAATCAGACAAAACCAATGTTATATTCGTAATCAGCGACCTTCAAAACCCCAGAAAACACTCCTAGATGGTCTGCCAAAGAAAAAAAATAAAAATTTGTTGACCAGTGTAATTCATTTGAAAAGGTAGAGTTGGCTACTGTGGTGGCTGGACAATTCTGTAAAAAAAATTACAATTTTTTTTTTGGTAGTTTGTATACTGATCAAGACTGATTGATAATAAATCTTCCTATTATCTGAAAAAAAAGGTTGATCAATAGGCAACTATGATGACAACAAATCTTGTTTATTTAAAATAATTTTGTTAGGAAGTGATAATATGGCAACAATATTTTATTAATGCATCAGTTTGTGACTACAGTTCTTGCATTTTTTTCTTTCTCTCTCAGAATGGAAGCATCTTAGAAAACTTTAAATAAAGACAAAAAACTGGATTTTTAATGTGTATTTATAGCTTTTTAATAGTATTAATTATAATATCTCATTAATTGGAACTTCATTTAAATTTTAGATAATCCATTATTTTGATTTTTGTAAAATAATGTCAAATATATCTGTATGTATAATAAAATTATGTATAAGCTTTTTATAATCAGTAAACATTTATGAAATTTGAATAATATTGTAATTTTCAGTTTTAGTATGTTTTTTAATAATAATAGTAATAATTAACGTCTTTTTTTATCATCTTTTGTTTTGCTTTCTTTATTATAAATGCGAATTTGATACAATACTATCATTACCCTTTTATCCTACCACTAAACTGATAGTTGTGCCAGCAAATCATTAATAACTAAAGTTGTTTAAACATTTGCAATTTCAGACATGTAAAAGACTACACTGAACCTTTATACAAACTACTTCCCATGAATTTTACAACAGCAAGAGTATTATAGTGCATTTCTCATAAACTATGAACAATCTGACACCTGGATGTATTTATGCACAATTGGAAGACTTAAGTGCTTGTTTATAGGAATGTCAAGCTAAGTAAACTATTGTTAACATTTCTGCCCAATATAAATAGTATGGTATTCTGCAGATAACAGTTATTATTAGATTTACTGAAGCAAATATAATGTTAACAAAATGATAGTGACCTACCTGTTATATTAAAATTCATTTAATCTGGCAACCTGTGATCTGGCTCTTCCAATGTGTCAGCACCAGGCAGAACTAGTCTAATTTATCCCAGCTATGCAGCACTGTGAACCAGTCAACTTCCCGTGCTCGCTGGTGTGTGCATTTGGATACTTAATGCTCTGTGAAAACATTTTAGATTACTTATTTCTCTAATAAACATTCATTTCTTTGAATTATTTTATGTCATCAAAGAAGAGCCCTTCAACTAGTCATGGAATGAAAAGAGAGTTTCGTTAACATTAGCCTTATGTTACAGCTATACTGCACAGTTACTGTTTATTATGTTTTATTATACATCACTATTATAGGTAAATTATACCTATTATTTAAATAGGTGGATATAATAGACCAGCACATTGCCTAATCTGAAAACTATGTAGTCCAACATCTACAAGATTTACAAAATTATACTGTACCCAGATTTTTTCTTTTTTTTTTCTAATGTAATTTATTAAGCATCAAAAGAAAGAAGCATATTCCAAAATTAAACACTGGATACTTATCTACTCAGCTTTTTTTTAAAAAAAAAACTTTCATAGGCTACCAAATGCATAACTTTTCATTCTAGGAATTATGGAAAGTACTAAAGTGGACAAAACAGTTACACTACTCCATAATTTACCAGAAACTGCTTCTCCGTAGTTAGTTCAGTTTTCTGCCAAAAATCATTATTTGCTGCTTTCCTGGCTGTGCAACCCTAAGTTCCAGAGTTCTCGTAGTAAAATATTCTCTTTTTTCAAACATATTTAATACATATGTTAGTGCGTTTGTTTGTTACTCTTTCATGGTTGAACTGTAGCACATAGAAGCCCCAGATTTTGGGTCAAGAAGCTTCAGAATCTTGGCAAGGTTTTAAGCTTCCAAACTTTGACCTTGAAGGCCATTTTGAAGCCATCAGAGGCCACTTTTAAAAGGCCTTATAGATTACACTTAGTTCACTGCACTCATTCAAAATAGACATCCTAGTAGCCTCAAATTGTAATAAAGGTACCTCAGGATCAAAGGCAGAATCCAAGGGTACCAGCACCTGGCCTCATTCCCAATGAATTCAAGAGAATCCAGTTGCCTATAAAATTCAGCTTTGCTATGGCCATCAGTAAAGTACATGGCCAATCATTGAAAAATGTTGGCCTCAATTTAAATAGTCCCTGCTTTTCCTATGGTCAATTCTATGTTGGATGCTCAAAAGTTGACCAAAACAAAAATTTGTTTTGCTTTTTACCCCAAGAAAACACACAACACTGTCTATAAAGAGGATCTTATGGCACAAAGTTAAATTTAAGTGCACAGCTTATAGAATGATAAGAAATGTATCATTAACATCATTTATGTGTTCATTCAATGATTGTGCGCTTAAAAAATAAAATTTTTGTTTTTACAAATTGATATAAAACCTTTTTTATAAAAGAAATTTTTTTCCATGCAGCACCAGGTAAGCCAGCTAGTATATTACTATATTTACACAATAAGAAGTGTCAAACTTAGCTTGAATAACTTGTAAGTTTAACATTTCATATATTTCAAATTCACTGGACAATAATAATAAATAAAGTAAGACTTGTTACTTGCATCTCTGAGTATTTTTGAATTAATGCCAAATAAGCAGTCTGAAAAAGATCAGTAACATTTAGAGTTTATTATACATTTTCTTTTCATTTTCAAACAAATATGCATAAATGTGTAATAAACTATCCAATATTTTTGTTGTAATTTTGCTCAGCTTTATTTGAATTAAAATAATCTTCTCTTGCATTATCATAGGTAAGTCAAACAATATTTTATTAAAATAAGAAAAATTTAGTTTAATTAGTGAATTTTGAATTCAAAGTCTCTTTCAGCATTTCAATATGTTATTGCAGCCTTCTGTTAATGTACAAAAATGAACTTTACCAATATAAACGTAACAAGTTTAGAACAAATGTATTAATGAAACCTATAAATACTTATTTTCTTAATCAACTAAACTGCTATAATCATGAAAGTTAGCATGGACAAGGCATTCTATTTGGATATGAAAATGTCAAATATTAAACCAATTGTTATATTTTTAATAAGGTTGATGAATATTCTAAAATTAATAATTGTACTAATTAATGTATGCTATTTTATAAAATGGCAATGAAAAAGTTGGAAAGCAATAAACATGTTTTGCATTTGTACATTATTTCTATAAGCTGCATCCTCTGGTTATAATACAAAAAAGTCTAAAGATAACACAATTTTGATTTGCATTACATCTTTTTAACTCCTTAATAATGAAAATTTTAATCAAACAACAAATTAGTAATTTTAATTTTAAATAAAGAACAAAACTTTAATTTAGATTGTCAAGTTTTTCTTTAAAAAATGAACACTATTCAAATCAAATAGTATAGTTCCTTTTATTCTAGGAATTAATGATGAAATCTCTATAATGCTCCATAAGCAAAAAAACCAAAGTTTAAGATCTTTGCTGATACATTGTAAAAGACTTCATAGATACAAAATGTATCATTCGTATTTATTCTGTTCCATGTAGCTGTGAACCATTCTTTAAATACTGGATTTTCTGGCCGCTGAAAGTCAATCCATGAAGACAGTTATTTCATTTGTATATTTGCTTGACATATATAAAATGTAAATAATAATAATAGCTCTCCCATTTGATCTGAAAAAGATTCTCTGGTTGCGAATCCAACTAAAAAAGAGAACCTGAGAGAAATCAAAGAATTATTATTATTATTATTATTATTATATTATTATTATTATATTATTATTATTATTATTATTATTATTATATTATTATTATTATCTCAAAATTGATGTTTAATTTTTATTTTTTAAAAACAAAAAATTTTGGAATTAAGTTATGACAGAATTCCATGCAGCTGAATATATTGTTTACATTCTATCAATTATTTTCATTACATCTAAGTTAACCTGTAACGATCTTTCTATTCCTATTGCCCTGATAAAGTTGATACAAGTCAGCAAAAAGCTCATTTTTTTCCATAAATTACATTTTTTTTATTCTTGAAATATTATAATAGCTTAAACAGTATTAAGGATTATTAATTATGAATATATAGAGAGAAAAAAGGAACAAAATGCACACTACACAATATAAAATTTATTCAGTGACATTAGGTGTTCTTCATAGTTTTACAAAATAAGTGCTTTATACTTTCAGATTACATTAGTTTTTTAAAAATCTGTTACAGAAATTATTTTGTTTTAGTTATTAAAAAATACCAAAATAAACATTATGTTCTTATTTAAATTTAATTTTTGAAAAATCAAGTTATAAAATTGTATTGAAAAACTGCTATAATAGAACAAATAAACCTAGAAATGTTATGCCACATTAATCAGTATAAACAGTGTCTTTATAGCCAATCTAGTTTTCACCTCGAGAGTTTATGTTATATGTTTAAGTATTTTCATTTCAGTTATGATTTTTTTAAAAATGATGAACAAAGTATACACATAGAAAAAAGTAAACACTACTATCCACTATACAGAAAATATGGCTGAGCTGGCCAGAAACTAATACTGTACCACTGTCAGCTGTCAGATTATAAGATAAACATAGGTAAAGAAATTTATTTTACAGTTTTCAGGAATGTCCAAAATTGCATTACTTGGTACTACAGATAAGCGTAGTTGTAAAGAAGTTCATCTCACATGTAAACAACTAAAATCATGCTAATATTGTCCATCATCTGAATCTCATATTAGATGACTATAAAATTTCTGTTTCTTGCTCATAAAACAATTTTTTCACACTATATGACTTCTTACTTATTAACTTTACAAAACATTGAATCTGAATGTAGGTAATTTATAGTATTTTCTTAATGTGCTTAGCTAAATATTGTATAGGCGAGTCCCTTTGTCTTATTCTGTATTCAAAGAAGTTTTACAGATGCTTTAGATCTGGGCTCATTGCAGGAAAAGATAGGTAAAAATGGCATTGACTTTTAATAATTGCTGAATTGTTTGGCAATAATGCCTATAAAAATTAGGCATGTAGTATTGGCAAGGTCTTTGAAATGTGGGATAACTTTCTTTAGTGTTCTTGGAGAAAAGAATGAAGCCTTTTTGCAAATGTATACACACAGCTTCACACTATTTGGACCCTCCATCAAAACCATCTGAGTCTAATGTTCTGGTTATAGGTTTTGTACTGTCTTTTCCAAACTCTCAATTAACCATCAATGCAATGCAGCAGGAACCTGCCATTAGCTGACCAGTGGGCCCTCTTCTATATCATTGATCCCTCCCAGTAATGCATTACTCAAAAGATGTTGAAATATTAGTATATATTCAGTCAAGAACATCTTATAGGTTTCCAACCATGATAACCACGTGCTTGTAGGCATCTAATGACAGTTCTACTTATGGCGTTTTGAGGCAATACAGAACATTCAATTATGCATTGCCATCTATTGGCTTTTTTGTAGTCATCAGCAAATGCATTGTCTTTTGTATATTTAAATCATAGATGGATGATGCTAGTGTGGCTGATACCTAGTTGACAACAAATACTTTGACTAGAAAGTTCTGCAGTTTTTATTAATACCAATAAAGATAGAAACAATTTTTTTATAAAAACATAAAGAATTTATTAGACAGTTCAGTAAGATTTTAAAAAGTAAAATATAAATTTTAAAGAAGAATTGATTTTATTTTATATGTGAAGTAATAAAGTAGAAAATGTAACTTCAGGAAAAAAACAGAATTATTACAAATATTACATATGGTTAAAATATAAATTTCATGTCTTTTGTAAAAATTTTGAAGAAAATATGATAAGTTAATATTTATCTCAAATGACTATAAATTTTTTAGTAATATGTTGAACCATCATCAGCTAAACTATGTAAAAAATATACAGCAAGATAAAAAATTTTGATTTAAATGTACTTATGCTTAGTACAGTAGCTGTATTCAGATTTTCTATATGACATTAAAAAAAATAAACCAAATATTTTTTTAAAATTATTAAATAATATTGCAAGTATAATAAAGGTTAAATAAACTTCAAGGTTTATTTTTTTCATATATCATTAAAATAAATGGAAAATATATTACACTGCGGTAACAAATGCCCTTAGAAAATATTGCATCATCTGTCAACATTATTAGCAACTCCTGCGAGCCTGGATAAATCACTGTTCAGCCCGATCACTTCTAATTTTGTTTGTTCATTTTATTTTTGTCTACTTTAGTTTCTTTTCTTTTTTATACTAAATAATTTTGAATTATATACATTTATATATATATATTTATTAATTGTGTCCATGTAAAGTGTTATACATATTTGTTTGAAGACGGTTTGATGAGTTACAATTTTAACACGTATTTCATGTAGCAAAAGAGCACCTGTGACATTGAGGAAGTCAAAACAAGGTGTTATACTGAAGGTAAATAAACCTAGTGTTACCTATATTAAGGAAAACCAGGGGAACACCTTCTTTAGTTTACACACCTTTTTGTTCTTGGTATATTAGTAAAAATTTTTAAAAAATAAAAAAAAACTTTATTTTTATATCTCAATAAAACTGAACAAAATCAAAGAATATATTAATTATTATGAATCTTTAAGATTTACTAAAAATATGCAATTCTTTAAATTTTTCAAGTGCCATTTAAACTATTTTGTTGTAGTATTCATACAAATCTATAAAGATATGTGTGTATCTTCAGTAAGGTTTTTAAAAAGTTGATGAGCTAACCTGAGGTGTACAGCACATAACAGAGTATAGACAGATAAGTGTGTGTGTGTAGGAAGGAGAATGGGTTTTAATTACGACTATAAATAGTAAAAAGTTTGCTTTTTAAATAAAAGTGTTTTTTTAAAAATAGTTTCAAAATAGCACAATTTTAAATATAATTAAAATAAATTCAGAAAATATAATTTTTTTACTAATAGAACTGATACTGAGTGAAGTAAATTACTGCCAGGTGTAGCTGACAATCAGAGTATTAATTGATTTAAGAAGTCATCTCATTTCCCTGGGGTCATGGTAGCTGCCGCCTCCTCTGCCTCATAGCCATTAAGGTAAACATTGCTGACTTGACCTTCATCGATGCCAGCGTTTAAATTTTACATAAATATATATTGATAAATAATTATACAAACAATTTTTTTATTTTGAATTCTGCAAAAGGATGAATAAGAAATAAAGTAGTATTAATACTTAATAAATAATAAGAACAAATTTTTTAAAATTTTAAAAATAATGAAAAAGCAAGTAACTGTGAACTGTGTATAGTATTTGACTGAGTTGTGGATTCTCTTTGTTACACACATGATTATAAAATAACAAGCTGACATCTATAATAAGAGGGCTTTAAAATATATCACACAAATACCAAAATAATAGCATTTATTAATTATGAAATGTCAGTAGAAATCTGCCTATAACTGTTTCGACACATCAACGTTTTACAAGAGAATATAATGCACAATACTAAAAATGAGTACTATACATACAAACTATTATAAATAATTATAGAAAAACCCAGGATATTCACAAATAATTAATAATTGCAACAAATAGATGTACATAATACACACACAATGCATTATTACGAAATATACAAAATAAATGAATAATTTATACTGTGAATTAGTATTTGGTATATTATCCCTTTGCTTTATATATAAAGCATGACTAGAACATTGTTTTAAATATCTTGCATCATGTTTCACAATTCATCCAAAGTGTTTGGTTGTAAAATGTCTTTCTGGGGAAATGGTATGACGAAACCCTGGTCAACAATCAGCATACCTTTGATTTCATACAAATTTTTGATGGTTGATATACAATTCCATACTTACACTGACCTGCCCATGTTTTAGCTGTTGTGCACTGACTATTATACTTCTCCTTGGTCCATCTTCAAAAAACCTCCACTGATTATTGCCAAACAGTTCAAACATGGAATCATCTGTAAAAAAGCACCTTCCTGGTTTGTTCATCCTACTGTTTCATTTTAGCCTTGTTGTTTGGTTGCATCTCTTCAACAAAGGTTTTCAGGCAAATACATATCCATTGAGACCTTGGCACACTAAATGTAGCTTACTGTTTTTAAAGAAGTGTTAACTCCCATACTTGCAGCCAGATAATTTGCAAGATCTCTTCTAGCTTGTTAATCATACAGAAACATACCCTGGCATACTTAACATATTTCTGTAGAGTTTGGGCCTTCTTTCTTAACCGTGTCTATTGTTAACAGTATCAGTTCTGTATATCCTCTTCAGAGTCTTGCATAGAGCTTCTTCTAAAACACGAAGTCAGGCTGCTGCATGGAGTAATTTTCACTAGTTAATACTTTTGTTTCTATATTCACCACACAACAATGATATCACTTCGTCCTTCTGCAGGTGTGACATTTTCTGATTGCTTGCATCACAGTGTATTGGATCAACACATGGCTGTACTATTATGCATTTTTACACACATGATACAATTATATTATGTTATTTGCATTTTATCCTCAGTTTTTTTAATGTTTCCATAATGATTTTATAACTGTACATCTGCAGAACCCTAACCTGCTAATTTTAAACTTTTATTTATTTTACTTCAGACAAAAGCTTAGTGGGATTGAGGTCTGGGGATGGAGGTAGCTAATTCATCGTTGTTGTTTTTTTATGACAGATACTGTTTATCCAGTTTTGCAGGGTGTCTTGGGTCATTGTCCTGTTGCATGACAAATCAAGAGTCTGTCGTTCATTGCCCAGAAAGTAGCACGATGCTGTAAAAAATTGTACGGTACTTTTCCTTTGTTAAAATTTCATTGACTTTCCATCAGAACCAGTTAAAAATCCACATACTGTAAAACCTGTCCTTACAGACACCTGCTAAATACGGACATTGTTTCAATTCCCAAATTGCTTTCATAGAAAACAATAGCAAACTATCCTGTCAAAAGCGGACAGGCTTTGTAACAATGTGTGTCAATTTCTATTCATTTTGACTTGTCTATTATGGACAGATGATTTTTATTGAAAGAGTGAACAAAAACTACTAAATATCTTTTATTGATTTTTTTCATTGATCATATTTTTTTCTTAGTCTAAGGTTATTATGACTGTTTTGATTTGACCTCATTTCATTTTGTTTTACTTCGCACTGCTATTGTTATGGAAACTGTCAATCAAAACTTATAATTTATTCACGTAAAGCTTGTTTAGTTTTAAATTTTTGTTTAGCTTGTAAAGTTTGTTTTGTTTTTCTCAATTAGTCACTTTTGATTCGATCATCAATCAGTCAACATCAGCGAACTCCATTATGTCTTCAGTCAAGCATAAGCGAACAGAACTTTCTATTCAACGTAAAGTTGAACTTATCAGAGCTGCAGATTCCAGGAAGATCAGCTGTCGTCAACTAGCCTTCGAGTTTGGTGTTGGGAAGACTCAAGCCGTACAATTCTACAAAATCGAGAAAAGATTTTGCGAGAATATGAGTCAAACTGTGATGGAAACAGAAGAGACTCTGTGTTCGCACTGGTATGGCAGTGGTTTCAGAAGAAACGAGCACAGTCAATTCCAATATCTGGTCCAATGATTCAAGAGCAGGCTCTCATCAATGCCGAAGAATTGAATAAACCAGATGGCTGGCTGGACAGTTTTATCAAACGCCACAAGGTGACATTTCATACCCTTAGCGCTGATGTGTCAGAAAAAACAGTGGAGGTGTGGAAGGCAAGAACTCCTCAACTCATCGAAGGTTATTCTCCAAGTGACATTTTTAATATGGATGAAACTGGGGCGTTTTATCGTGCACTACCAGACAAGACCTACGCTAGACTGTAAGGGCGGCAAGAAGTCCAAAGAGCGTCTAGCAGCAGTTTTGTGTACCAATATGGACGGTAGTGAAAAACTAAAACCTATCATTATTGGGAAATATGCAAAACCTCGATGTTTTGCCAACGTCAATGTCAACACCCTGCCCGTCACGTACCGCGACAATGGATAACTTCAGAACGTTTTACCGACTGGCTGAGAGACGTTGACAAAAAAATGCAACGTCAAAAACGGAAGACACTGATGTTTACCGACAACGCGCCAACACCCAGCCAGTGCAGTACGGTTGACTAACACAGAGATTATTTCTTTTTCCGGCCAACACCACTTCGAAACTTCGGCCATTAGACCAGGGGATTATTGCATCCGTGAAGAAACGGTACAGAAAACGACTTCTCTGTGCAGTGTTATCAAAGCAGATGATAACATCTATATCAAGATCTGTCAACGTCCTTGATGCGTGTCAGTGGATCGGCCACCCATGGACCGAAGTCACCGCTCACATCATGTTAAGCTGTTTTCAGAAAGCGGGTTTTCCTGTTGTTCATCCAATGTCACCAGGAGAAGATGAATCTGTTGCAGATTAAGAATTAAACCAAACTGGTGAAACCCATGGTATACCTAATGCAATGGGCATTGAGGAGTTCGTCAATTTGGACGACGAAGTGCCGACATGCGATGATCTGCAGGAAGGATGGGAAAACGGATTTCTTCTAGAACTTCATGGTAAAAACAACGATGAAGAAAGCGACAATGATGACGACTCTATTCAAGACAAAGAGAATGAAGAACCCCAATTAGTGAAATATACAAGTGAAGCACTGAAACTTATCGGAGAAATCAAGAAGTTTGCGCTACAGAAGACACCACAGATCATCGACAACATCGAAGAGAAATTACAAACAGTAATCGCCAATCATCATCAGCAAGCAAAACAACAGACACCTGATAGTTTTTTCACTTGTCAGATGAAAGGAGCTTTACATTTAGAACCGCCCATTTCGGTATTTTTTGACATGATATGATATATTTGTTTGATATTTTTCTACTGACATGTACAATGTGTTTATCAGAAAACAAACAGTTTATTTCATCATTTATACATTTGAATACAATATGTGTATAAAATATGTTCTGTAATAATCTGTAAATAAAATAAATTTGGATTTAATTAATTTAAATTTGATGTCTCTTTTTCCCATGAATGAGTAAAGTCCCCACCTCTTCCCGTGCGTGGTCCATGTTTTAAATATTAATGAGCTCATGAATATTACTCAGTCTGGCAATAACGGACACTATTTACATTCCCTTGGCTGTCCGCAGTAGACAGGTTTTACAGTACTTAAATTTTTTTTTTATTCTTAGCATCGAATAGCCCTCAATATTTTTCTAGTTGTCTTTTATGTGCTTCTTTTTTAAGTCAAAAATTTCAAATTGGCTCTCATCCCAACCACAATACTCACTGCTGCCATCTTGCCCAATAAAGTTTGTTTTTCCTTAATTTCAATGGCTAAAAATGGGTCTGCTAGAAGCAAGCAGCTGGTCAAACCAGCCAACTTCTATTAAACACTTTTTATAGTTGTCTTGGAGCTTTTGCAGTAGAAAACAGCTTGATTTAAAATTTTCTAATACCTGTCCTCTCTCTCTCTGTTCTTATTCTTGTATATATATTTTGTTCTGTTGTGGACACACCTGTGGCTGTCTTCACCCTGCTTACTCCAGACTTGTTGAGTTATTTCCCATTGTGAATGAGTGACCAGACTCATTAAGTTCACATGTAATTTCTTGTTCTCACACCACTGGTGACAAATCCATGCACACTTCAATTAGATATATTATTGTTGACATGAATAGTTATAAAAATATTCTAATGAATGTACTGTTCATCAATTTTTCACAATCATCATACAAAGAGGAGGATGAAAATATTACCTAAGAACGTAACTCCACATGAAACAAAGTTGTCCATTATTGGTTTTTTCATAATAAAGCAGGTTATTCACTCCCAGTGAAAATCATGGGAAAAGTTGGAGTTAAATTATGTGGCATGCAAGCAACTCTCTATAAATGACGTTAACTGGTTTGGCCATGAAATTAAATGGCTAAAGAAGAAAGATTAAAAAAAAAAAACAACTTGTAAAGGGAAGACAAGCTGCTGCTTCAAAAATCTAGAGTATAACTTCTCTTGAGAGGCAGCCAGTTAAATTCTGACCGTAATTCTTTTGCAAAAGTCAGTATTTCAACCTCCAACCAAAAATGGTTAAGAGAGGTTTCAGTGATTGGCTAAGTAGCAGCTAGAAAATCTTTGCTTAGAGATAGTAACATTAAAAGGTTATGTGACTAAGCTAAACAATATCGGAATTGCACTTTGGAGCAATGTATTATGGTAGGATAAAAGCAGTTTTGAAATATTTTGTTGTAAACAATGACTCTGTTAGAAAAAAACTAGAGAAAAGTAAGAGATGTGCATTTTCTCTTCAATTAAGCATGGTGGTGAAAATGTAGATGTTTGAGGGTTCTGGCTATTGAGCATAACTGATAAGACATCAGAATATTCTGCAATATCATTTGATTTCATCAAAGCATTGTTTGAGAGTTGATGGATTTTAACTGTAATAAAATAACGATCCAAAACAGATTGCAAGCACAATACAAAATATCTTGTTATAAAACAATCAAAAGAGCTTTTCAAAACTATATTTTTGTTTTCTCAATCGTGATTTGAGTGCCATCATTGAACTTATCTCAGATGCATTAGTCTGTAAAGATACTGAACAGGATGTCCAAAACATGTGCATCAGCTATTCATATGAATTTTGTTTTTTTTTTAGTAAAAAAGCTTGGTGATAACAATGTAACAATTAATGATTTGTGTTCTGATACATGGTTCGTTTAACTAATTTTCATGTTTGTTTTCTGGAGTAATACATCTTCAGTAACAATAAAATGTTTGAGAGGCAGATAATATTTTTTTGTATGGGTTGCTAATATTGAATGCCAGTGTCTATTTGACAAATTTAAAAAATGCTTTGTTATTTCATATATAATTCATATTTTCTAGCATACTAATTAAAGCTAATAAAATGCTAGTTAATTTTATCTCATATATAGAAAAATTCTTATTGTCTTTATTCATATTTTTAATCCATAATAGGTAAAATAAAAGGTAAAAAACATTACTATTTGCTTGGTTTCAAATGTATAGTACTAATGAAATCAAATGAAACTATCAACACAGTGACAGAAACACTGCAGATGCAGTAAGGTAAAACAGAATAAATTGGAAAATGCAGCATCACTTCTTGGTTATCTTTTTTATTATTAAAAGATATTAATGCTGAATTTATTTTTACTTTTAATGTTCATAGTTCTCTCTATTGTTTGAGATTTTCTGCCAATGAAAAAAAATTTATGTCAGTACAGAAATATTTTGTTTAACGCTCATGATGTGTTCCAAGGAATTGGTGTGTTAACCAAATCAGTGCTAAACAAAGCTACTATATATATATATATATATATGTAATTTTATGTGTTCTTTACAGCAGCATTTCTTACCAATGTAGTGATAAAAATAGAGTATTACTAGAGATTAACAATAAACATAATTCAAAATGATTTTAAAATTTTTAATTTAACATAATGAAATGATTTTATTTGTACTCTACTTAACAAAATATCTAAGCAGTAGTATCACCAGGAGAAAAGGTAGGGTCTACAGCTTGGACGATGGACTAGGTTTTGGTTCGTCTTGGTTGGAAGATAGTACCTGAGACTTAACTTGCTGGGCAGATGATGGCTGGGACTCATTCTTTTTGAATAATGCACTTAAAGTTAACTGTTTTGTCCTCCTCTTCCTTTCATAAAGAATTTCTATGTAGCATGATATACCATTGAAGACAATTCTTTTCACAAAGAAGCTGCATTTATAATCTGGGTCATTTTCAGAAAAAAGCTCTAATGCGCTCGTAATTTTAGTTATGGCTTCTGATAAGGTTGCTGAGCTCAATTTTCTTTTAATTGCAATCTTTTCATTTTCCTTGGCATCCCCTTGAACACGGTTTTTCTAATTCTACTAATTTTTCAGTGGTTAGACTTTCTCTGTGTGACTCGAGTACCTCTGTCACATCATTGACATCAACTTCAGTGTATTTAAAATTGTTTGAACAGTTGATGATAAGTTTAAGGACCGGCCAACATCTATTTGATGCTCACCCACTTCTAATTGTCTCAGCACTTTCATTTTCACTCTAACGTGATATTCTTTGCAAAAATTTCACCCCATTTCCACCACCATCACTTGCAGATCTTTTACCAAACATTATTGACAGTAATCATGTGAAATATAATGAAAATATACCGAAAATAAGCGAAGATCGGAAGGATGATGTGTACTGCAAAGAATATGACTCTCAGTGAAATAGGAGAGTTCTGATTCGATGAAAGATAGGAGGATACACTGTGTTCTCATTGGTTGACCAGGTATAAACAATGATGGCTACCACCATGAGACTTTTAAATGTTCGCATGACTTTTGACCTTGACTATGGATTTTTTTTAATAGTATTTTTTGAAATTATTTATTTACCATGAGCACTATAACAAATCAGCACTAAATGAGGCATTGGTGTATAATCACAAAATAAGATATACCTGATTTATTTATTTCTAATTTATTCAGCATTCTTAAAAGCTTTTTTAATAGATCCATTTTAAAACATCATTCAATGAGGTTAAGGGGCAGCTGTATTAACTCTTGCACAAGACTTTAAACTTTTCTTTATTTTTGCTTAGCGTGATCAAGATAATTTACTGTGTGCTCAATATACTATCAAAGTAGTACAACAACAAAACAAGACACAAACAAAAGCAGTTTTAATTTTCTAGAACTATTGGAAATTACAAATGTTTTCAATTTAATGCAAGCATTAAATAATGATTTCTATCATGTCATTTTTCACTATTAGCAATATTTTGTTTTCAAAGTCAGAATTTTATAATGAGAATTTATTCTTTTGGACAGGTACATTTGGCATACTTCCTATTCCAATCAGGGGTCCAGTAGTCATTGAACCTTGTTTCCTCAAGGAGAGCAAATTGCAATCAATATTAGGTTTCAAGAAAATTGTCAGATCACATGTAAAATGAAACTCGCTGCTTTGTACTTGAATTTTGAATGAATTAACTGGCTCACTGTAAATAAATCCACATGTATTTACATGAGTTTGAATAATTTTATCATTTGTTTGCTCTAAATAAAATATTAATTACATATTCATATATTTTAAACTTCTTTAAATTGATTTTGAAGATGAATTGGATAGAATAACCAATTATTCACCAAAATCTGAATTTACCTTAAATTGCTATGTAATTTAGTATTTATATTATGAAATAATAAAATTATTGCAATTAATATTGCATTAAATATTAGGAGTTTTGATAAAATATTTATATTTTAACTTATTTAAATAAAATTACATATGCATTTGTTTTATTATTAACATTTTAAAATAGCGATCTAAGTTAAGAATTAATAATTCATCACAATAGTTTTTTTTTTTAATTAAGATTTTCACTATGGTACATTTACTAAACTAATGAAAGTTGATGTTAAATTACCTTATTGGGAGCCACTGAAAAATATGAATGAAAGAACGTAGGGGTATTTTGTATTAGGCCAAAACACATACTTTGTGACTGGGGAAATATTTGGAAAGTCATGCATTAGAAAAAAAAAAGAATTCAAAGTGATATTAATGAAGTAAAAAAAACTTTGCAAATGTCTTTCATGAAGTCTTTAAATTCAAAGTATTCTTCTTTCTACACTATTAAAATATTTTTTGTGACGTAAATGCATTTTTAAATTGCACAAAGTGTTTTAATATTCGTTATTGTATTTGAATAATTGGTGAAGATTCTTCAGATGCTATTTTTGTGAAAACATTTTGTATTTCATTTTATTTAGATATGAGTATATGTCAGTGCCTGATAGACCATAGTATTTTAATTGTGACATGTTGCAACCTTGCGGAATAAACTGTTACATGCAAATGTGATTTTAGATTTTTTAATTAATTAATTTTTATAGAGAATGAATGAATCTTGAATGCATTAGAAGTATTCTCTAAAAACATAATGTCATGTAGGGATTCTTTTAGAAGTTCACCTATAAACTGTTTTAAAAGCAAAAATATTTTAATTACAAGATATATCTATGAAATGCTGAAAGCCTTAAGTGATAATGTGCATATCATTTCTTACCCTATATAGGATCATGCATGTCATAACCTCTTACAGCATGCCCTGTGTGCATGAAATAATATCATCATCTTTTATAAAACTAAATACTAAAGCCTTACATCATAATGCATATTAGAATATCACCTTTGATATGATAATAAAAATCTGTTGAAATATGTAGCATGTTATTCAATAACAGAATTTTAAAAATTGCTTGTAGCTAAAAAGCTATTTGAAATAAAATTTTTCATAAAGAATAAGTTTTCACATAAAAGAATTAGTGGTCAAAATATATTTTGAGCATTAAATGTTTGCTGGATATGATGCTGAAAAAAGAAAGAAAAAGGGGAAATTGCATTTTTATTCTTAGGTACTTTTACGTTTAAATAATTTTAATTAATTTTATCAATATATTATTTTATTCATAATTAGAATAAATCCATTAAAATTAGTACTAAATAACCTTTAACTAGATTTTTTTCTGTTTGAAGTTAATTTAAAGAAAAAACAAAGAACACACACACACACACACACATGCCCACTGCCTAAGCATTAGTAGAAATCTTAAAAATAATAACAAAATAAGCTATTTTTTTAAGTCTTTGGAGAGTTTCAATGTTTAATAGCTTTTCTTTTTCTTGAAGGACCTTTGCCCTAACTTTCAAGATCTAAAGACATCTCAATAACTGTTTAACTACATAAGAGAAAGCAAAAGAATAAATAGCATTACAAAGATAGATGCTTAAAGATTTAAAATTTTTGTTTTATTGTTCATTATTACAAAACAAAAATGATGGTGATTTGACTCCACTCAAGAGACCATTGCACCTATTGAAAAAGCATTTTAAGATGTCTACATAAATCATTTTGCCATACTTCACAAGGATTGAACTTCTTTTAATTAACAATTTTTGGCATTTTGTAAGTGGAATTTATCAACAATGCATGAATACTTTATAAATTATCTTTTGCATCACATGTCAATAGCCAAAGAATATGGTTAAAACTGGCAAATAAGATTGACGCTGAAGGTGGTTATGTAAAAATCTAAGAATTCTTTGCAGCAAAACTCAAAATCTTTTAAAAAATTACTTTGAAATACAATTTAGCACTGAGATCTTATGTAGTTAAATAGTTATTGACCAATGTGACTCCAAAAGACCTGATAAACAATTTGTGTGTATGTGTGTGAAAGTGAAACTTGGCTGTAATAGACTTTTCCCACAAATGTGAATGCCATAAAACATTATGCATATCTGGTCAGATAGACAGGAATATACTGCTATTAGTTTTAAGAAGGATCATGTAAGAAGTAATATAAGCATTAAAAATGGCATTTGACGTAATAAATTTGTCCAAATAGGAGCAGCGAGCAGTGATAAAGTTTTTGAATGTAGAGGGGTGCCAACCAGCCAAAATCCACAAACATATGGTAACAATCTAAGAACAGAGTTGTTACTCAGATTTTATGGTGAAGGAAGTTGAAACTTGTCCAGAAAAGGTGCACAGATTGACAGAAATATGATCATGCATATCCTTGCCAAGATAGTTGACGAAGCACATGAATCATTCACACCATACTCCAAGATCACCCTCTGTACTCCAAGATCATATACTCAGTTGGTACCAAGGTGCTTGTCACACAAAGAGCAGTGTGTGTGAATGGGTCTGGCACGGATGTTACAATCATGAGAGCGAAAACATTACATTATGTCATGCATCATCACTAGAAATTAATCATTATGCCAGCACTATGAACAGAAAATGAAAAAGTGAGAATGCAATCAAACCAGTCACCACTAGCCAAAAAGTTCAAGGCAGTGCCTACTATGAAGAATTTGTTTCTTACATAATTTTTCTTTGATAGCGGTAGTTCTCCTCATATTTCTACAGCAAAGCAATGAACTTTTAACAATAATGTGACATGCCAAAAAGTGAAGAACAAAGGCTTGGATGACTTATTAAGGGCATGATTCATTCTTCTCTACCTTAGCACACACCTTCATGTGTTGTAACATGCTGTGCAAGTTCTGGTAGGAAGTTCTGAAAAATTTCCAGTACATCATAAATCTCTCTCCATGCAATTTTCACATATTTGGACACCTCAGGAAGGTGCTCAACAGCTATCATTTCCACTCAGATCACAGAATGCAAGAGTGGGTCTAGAATGTGTTTTATTAGCTGTCATGTGACTTCTAAGCAGACAGGAATAGACAAATTAGTCACACAGTAGGATGCATTGCCAATGTAGCACTGGTGCTTTCTCCTGGTGCAAACTTGTAGAATTGCCATAATTGTATCGGGCCAGGATTAACTGGAATGTTCTTTATATTAAACCTTGTCAGAATAATTTAAAATTTTAACGAATAAAATTACAAAATTAATGGAAATGAAAGATATAGCTTAAAGGTATATCAAAATATTTTGAACTCAACCTGATTTCATAATAACTTGAACAAAACTATGGCAAAACACAAAATAAAACATGATTCAGATAATGAAGAAAATGCCTAATATTTATAAATCTAGTTAGGAAACTTCTAAAGCATATGCATTGTTGCCACTATCTTTATATCTTTCAAGAGAATTCAGCCTTTTTTATTCATATAGTTTTAAATGCAAATCATACATTTAACTTGAATGACATCAAGGTACTGGCAACATCTCTTCATTAAATATTTGCAACCTATTCTAAATGATAACAGAACTCTTTCCACTTTGTTTGTTTCCTTAACATCCACATCCTTTGTTAGTTTTTCTAATTAGAATTATAAATATCAGGTACTTTCTAGCTCATTGCAAAATGTTGTTTGATGTCCTAGTTGATTCTGTTTAAATGAACATGAATTCTGGCTAAGTTTAAAATAAATTTTAAATATTTCTTTTGTTTCCACTGTTTTTTTTTTAATTTTTAGAATTGTACTTTTTTATTTACTCACTAATAAAATAATTTGTCATGTACTAAAGCAGATCTAATGATAAGAGAAATTCCTGTGTAACAAAACTTTTTCAGTTTATAATAAAGATAATTTATTTGTTTTAACTAAAAACTGAAGCAACAAATATTTGAAATAAGTATAACTGTTGTAACTGTGTGAATAACTGACCCAAAGAAAAAAAAAAAGATATGAGATGTGAATTAACTAAAACTAGAAATAGCGTGTCATCTAATAACTACATTAGAGTAATTTTGTGTAAAACTCTGTCTATCTGTTGTGTTATATACTGCAAGATTTTATTTTTTTTTTTGAGAATGACTTTATAATACTAATAGAAAGTTGGTTGTTTGTTTTCAGTATTGCTTAATAAATTCTATACACCCAAACAATGCTAATATTTTTTATTTACTCAGTAAAAATATCAAAATCATATTATATATACTGTGTAGTTTGGTAAAGTACAATATTTTCAGTTTCTAACATTCATGAGCTTCAGCAATAAATGAACTGCCTCCACCTAATAAGTAAGATCTTTTTTTACAGATACAAAATGTTATAACTTTAAAATAATAATTTAAAGTAAATTACTATTTATTTACAAAATTAATAACTGTTTCATTACATAATTAAAAAGTATTTGATATCAGTTGTGTAGTGTTTTCCTTAATTACAAAATAACAAATAAGAAACTTTGCACTAACAAACAAAATAAGACAATTAATAGTAACTTTGGCCTGTAAATTATATTTCTTCTAATAATCAAATAAATTATTTACTCAATTAAATGTAAAACTAATTTGATAATGGTTATTATGCCATTAAATCAATATCTGTTTAATTAAAAATGTATTACCAATTTATTATTGCTAAAATTTTAACCTATAATATATCAGAAGATTAATTAAACATTAAATTATTTTTGTTTGCAGCAATTCACTTTTATTTATGTATTTATTTTATTGATTTTTAACATTTTTTCCTAAATCATTTACATAGAATTGTAATATAACATCAAAATTCAGACATTTAGTTTTTTAGAGTTCTAAATTTGGTTGAATGAACTTATTATTTGTTCATCCAATACATAAGAATTATTTAATTATATTTTCAGGTTTTCTGTTACTTTAGTGGGCATTGGTGGATTTTATTTGAAAAATAATGTTAGTTTAAATTATTTTAATTCTGAGACACTTAACTGTGCACATGATGCTTTAAATGGAAATAAAAATCTTTAATCTAACATTTAGAAATAACTTCTGTAAAGCCAATTAGAGAAATTAAAATTCTTCATTTTCAAATATTTTTGCCATCACATGTACAGCTTCAGTTCATAATATTCACAGAGACTGCACTCCAGGAACATGGTATTACAAGAAAAAGTAAAATTTAACTGTTGTTGGCTAACCCTGGATGATTAAGCTTCCAAGGGAAACTGAGTCTTCATGTGCTCAGTAAGTAGATATGATGATGATGATGGTACTATTAAGTCTTCAATGGACTGCATGACCTAGTGACAAAAATCACATTTTAAATTTCATTTGTTAATGAACCATTCACAAAATTTACTTGTGTGCCATTTCTGTTTATTAGCTGTGAAAGACAAGGTATGTAGAGAAAAAATGTTGATTTAAGTGATCCATTGCACTGTTTACCTCAAAATACTTAATTATGCAGACATTTGCAGTATTGATTTGCAAGACAATTGCTTAAATGCATTTCTATGAAACAATAGCTAGTGATTCTTTACAAGGATATGTAATTGACCATTTAGAGTATAAAAAATGTGGAAGATAGATTGCTAAAGATAATTAGTAGTGTAATGGTTGTGCACTTTCAACAACTAACCAAAATCTCACTATATACAACACAAACTGAATATGCTGTATTCTTTTTAAAATTTGTTATGGCCATTGACAGAAACATCTAGAACACTGAAGATTCATTGGATTATTTCACAATAGAAATGTGGCTGAAAGAAATTCCCTTACATCAATAAGACCATAGAATAATATGTGCTTGGTGGTCTGTTTTTTCTCTAATGAATGGAAATCCAAGCAATTCTCTATGGTGGACATAGGCATGATAAAACCTTGGTAGTGATCTTTTATTCCATGATACAGGCGACTGAACATTTAGGCAGGCTATGATGTGATAGTATAGGCCACAATTTAATACAATAGCAAGTCACTCAGTGTTTATTAAAAGGCGGCTTAATGCATATAATACATTATTTTAGAAAACCTCTTATCATCAATTGTTTTATTAGGGCCTCCTCTAAATTTCATACATTTTGTAGGAAGATGATACAACTTATCCAAATGACGAATTAACAGTTGACTAAAAGAGATTATAAAGTTCAGTTTTTGGGGGGGGGAGGGGGTTGGTGCCGTACAGAGTCATAAAACTGGCCAAATTGAATGTATTTTGAAAAACCTTTGTGAACATTTTTTTTCAAAACTTGTATGTGTATCCAACATTAATAGCTTTTTTTATCTATGGAAAAGCCAGCATCAGACTTTTTATACAAAGTCTCTTCAGTTCTATGCCTTATCAAGTTTGGGTATTACCTTAAAATGCTGATAGTGATAAAAACAAATGATAGTTTAATTTTGTTTTCTGCACATACAAAATTTGTTTTGTCTCTAAATTATAGTGTTCAAATTATTCTGGCAGAGATCTTTAAATGAGAAGCAGAAATGAATAGTGGTGATACAAATACCCACAATGCAAGGATTCTCACTTAACAAACTAAATTGAACTTTTTTTATGTGTATGTTGTGGTGCAAGTGTGGACAAAGTGTTTTCTCCCTCTGGAGGAGAGTGGGTTACTGAATCCACATGCAGCTTTAGCCTTCAAGTATAGTGGCTGCCAGTGGTCTTATGATCCCCAACTATAGGTCAAGAACCATGCTGGGGATCACTCCCCCAGCTAGACAGCTTGCAATATAAGCTCCTAGGCACCCAGGCCTGTTGAATTGGCCATACCTATCCAACAAAGTCCCAACCCCCAGGCCAAGCCTGCTCAGGGACCAGAGTACACTTTCCTCTTAGCCGGAGAAGGCCAATATACTTAACCTTAGTCTCAGCATATAATAAAACGCTGCTCTTTTCACATGACTAGACTCTTGCAGTTGTTTTGTTTTTTATTTATTTATTTTATTTTGTAAAATAATGCATAAAATTTCTTATCTGCAGTTTCAGCTTTATAATTCTAATGGCATTATAATTTTCATTTTACAGATGTTTATAAATGGAAAAACAGCAACCATCACATGTCAACTGATTACAGTGAGTGTATATTTTTATATATTATTAGGTTGTTACAAAAGTCTTGTCGGTTTTTTTACTGCAACAATGAGACTTCATATCGTTGATAAACATGAAGATTATTAATTAGTTCCATTATAGTCAGTGCAGTTCTGCCAACAAGTTACAAGCGCAAAGCTGTTGAGATGTTTGAAGAGGTGGTAGTCTGTGTGAGAAAGGTCAGGTGAATAGGCTGGGTAAGGGAGAACTTCATACTCCAAACTGTCCAGTTTCTAAGGAGTCACAGGATGAGCAGGATTGGGCCTCTCCGATTCACCAATGCCGGCCAGCTGTGGTTTGGTGAGTTCTCAATGAACAATGTTTAATTCACGACAGTACCTTTCAGTTGTGATGGTATCACCAGGTTGCAAGAAGTTATAATGGATGACACCAGTTACAGTCCACTAGACGGTGACCATGACCTTCTTTGGGTGGAGGCTGGCTTTTGTAATGTGGTTAGGGACCTTGTCTCTGTCGAGCCACCATGCTGAACATTTGCAATTGTCATAAAGGATCCATTTTTCATCACGTAATGATTTGGTCAAGAAATGGGTCGCTTTTGTATATTATGACAAGCAAAGGGCAGATCTCCAATCAATGATTTTGTTGTTGTTCATTCAACTCATTAGACACCCACTTGTCAAGTTTTTTTCATCTGGTCGATTGCGTCAAGATGTCGGGAAACAGTTGCAGTGATTATGCCAAGCTCTCTAGCAATTTCTTGCACTGTTTTTCTTGGATTGGTTTCACCTGAGGCCTTCAGGCAGTCATCATCACAGCTGGAAGGACATCTGCTACGTTCTTTACCTTCAAGATACAACACATCTCCTGATCGAAACTTTGCAAACCAACGTTTCTCTGTGTGCTCATTTGCTGTTTCCCTGACCCACGCTGGCTTAATGTTATGAGTTGCCTCGCTTGCTTTGTAGCTCAGTTTGAACTCGTGAAACAAAATGGCACCAAAAATTTTTCTATCCCTGCTTCACTCAGAACCCTAAAATAAATATCCATTTTACGATTTTTAAAAAGGAAAGTTCTGCATAATTTATGCCAAAGCACATGCTACAAAACATATATACCTTATCTATGTACACCTTCACAAGCTTGCTAAAAATGAACCCAAAATTAGCAAAATATAAAAACCGACAAAACTTTTGTAACAACCTAATATATATTTCTTGTAAAACAATATATGTGAATGTTAAACTTTGTAACAATATGTTATTTTAAAGTTAGTATACAGATTGCTGACAGAATAAAATAGTGATTAACTGCTGCACTTACATTGTTGCTGAGGAAGTTAACACAATTTGTTCACACCAAATAACTTCTTTTATCTAAATGCCTACATTAAAAATGCCAACATATTTGTTTGTAGTTAACAGCCAATTAAAATTAGAATCTATGTATAACAAGATTAAAATAAATAAAATATGTAAATTCTGAAAAGATTACTGCACATACCTATGAACAAAGTGTTAATTATTCATGTTGAAGTAGTAAATAATACAAAAAATTACCTGTAGGAAAAATTGGGCACGAGACTTTACAGCACCAAGATGGTCTTTGTTCTTTTTGAGGGGAGTTAATAATCATATCAGCAAAAGTATCTGTTAATTAATTACAGAAGTTTGAAAGCTATTTTTGATGTAAATTGGAATGTTGACATCACAACAGTCTGAAGAAAATATTTTACTTTTTTGCTGTTTTGCAACAGTGAACTAAAAAGTGATGTAAAATCAGGAGCAGAGAGCATTGGTTGGTCTACTGCGAAGATGGAAGAGGAAGAATGGAGATGACGAAAGAATAATGGTTAGGGAATAAGAGAGGCACCTGTTCAACAAGAAAAAGATTGGTGTCTTTACCAAATATCTGCATGAGTTTCTGCAGTGGAGAAAATGGCCACAACCATTGCTCTCTCAACATTCACTATAACCAACACCTTTTGCAACACTGCTGGAAAATTTTCTGTTTGCTGATGCTTGATATGCAACATTTATTGAGACTACTTATTTAATATTTGTTGGAAAAGCATGCCTGAATTTTAAATTTCTGGTAACATTTGAATAAAACAGTAATAGCTTCTTGGGGGTATCAATCAGTATTGTTATGATAACTCCTGAATTTTGTTTTAATCTGTTATAGACCATACTTTGATTTTTTTAAAAATATTTTTGTTTAAAATTTCTACAAATCACCAGTGTGGTTGGTTTAGTTTTTGTTTTTACAAGGCATTGAGGTATCACAACTTATAATTAGCTGACAATAGAATCTTTAAAATTGTTTTATGCTATCATTACTGACAATTAATGCTGGCAGTTCATTTCATTTATTTATTAATCTATTATAGAAAAAAAATTTATTAAACCATGAAGGATTTTTTACTAATTTATAATTGTAACCCTTATAACTATAGAGAACCTAAACATCACATGCTCAACCTTTTAATTATTTCAGAACCTCTTAAACATTTAAAACCAAAATTAGGTTAATTTTCGTTTTCATTCTTGATTCTGATTTCTACCTAGTTTTGTTTTATAAAAAAGAAGAAACATATCTCCTTAAATAAGCAAAGTGCCTCATAAAATATTTTGGTGAAATTAGCCCATGATTAAGTAAGTTGCAGTGTGCTGTTCTCGAAGAGGACAATGTCTTTCCTAGAATAAATAAAGTCCTTGCAGTATGCCGAAGTGGCGCAGTGTAGAGGAGTGCAACAGAACATCTTAGTATTTCACACAAATAAGTACATGTATTATAAAACCTTCAGCTAGAACAATTAGAGTACATATTTTCATTTTTATACTGCTTAAGATGTTTTACATTCCAAAGATTTTTTCTTTTTGATAATTTTTTCACTAATAACAGTAACATCTATATGAGAAGTTCACTCAATATGCAGCGCTGATGACAATTGGCAACCATTTTTTGTTGTCTTTTAATTTTTTGTTATAGTAATGTCTGGATGTGTCTGGGAGAGGTATATATATATATATATCTAATTCTTCAACAAAAAGGGGTCTCTGCCTTATATGTTTCAGAACAAAGAAATCAACAGTTTTTGTTTTTTTTTACAATCAAAAGAAAAAGAAAAATAAGAAATCTAAAAATTGATATACAGACTTCCTGATCAAAAAAATGCTACTAATCTCACTTTGTACAAACCTCTTTGGCCACATGTTCTTGTGGTAATATATAATTTAATTTGAATTTTGAAAAACGAAAACAACCAAATATTTTGTTGTTGAATTACTTATTTGTTTTTATTTTCTTTTAGGAAACAGGATCTCTGTCGGTATAATGTAAACACTTTGAGAAAGTGAAATGGCACAAAAAGCCAGAATGCTATTTAAACAATATAATTAATTAGTGATCAACAGAATTTTCTACCAAACAATGTCTCTTTTAGCTTTCTTGAAAAAAAAAAAAATTATTAAATTGGGAAAATCAAGTAAAAAATCTGCGCACATTTTTTTTAAAACAGTTTTGTATACAAGTTGTAGTCAAAAGTATCCGACATTTGGCCAAAAAAACCAAGTAATATTAAAAAAACTCACTATTTTGATTTACTCTCCTACAAAGTATTCGCCTTGGGAGTCTACACACTTCTGCCACTGCTGGAAACATTTCTGGAAATCACTTTTTGGGATGCCGTAGAGCTGTGCCATCGAATTTTGCTTAATGTCCTTTGTTGACTCAAATCTTTTCCCTTTGAGTGTTTTTTTGAGCTTTGGGAATAGCCAAAAGTCACATGGAGCCAAGTCTGGGGAGTAGGAAGCCTGACGAACAAGTGGTGTGTTATGCTTGGACAACGTGGGCAGAATGAGCGGGTGAGTTGTCATGGTGGAGTTGCCAGTTCTTTGCTGCCCACAGGTCGGGTCGTTTTCGCCGCACAGCTTCACGAAGGCAACAAAGAACCCACAGGTAGTATTCTTTGTTAATTGTCTGACCTTGTGGTGCATATTTATGGTGCACAATACCTCTGTAGTCAAGAAGACAGGTCATCATCAGTTTAACATTGCTGCGCACTTGTCTTGCTTTCTTTGGTCTTGGCGAGGATGGATGCTTCCATTGGGATGATTGCAATTTTGTTTCAGGGTCATAGCCGTACACCCATGTCTCATAGCCAGTGATGATAGTGTTCATGAAGTTTTGATCTTAGCTAGCACACTCCAGCATGTCCTGGAGATTTCCTTTCTGTTTTCTTTCTGCTGGTCAGACAGCAACTTTGGTACAAATTTGGCCAACACCCTCCTCATGCACAAAGCTTCTGTTATAATTGACTCAACTGGCCCATGGCTGATTCCAACTTCGGCAACAATCTCCTCAATAGTCACACGATGGTCTTCATAGACTATTCCTCGAACCTTTGCAATCATTTCGTCGTTTCTGCTAGTCGATGGTCTGCCAAAATGTGGCTCACTGTCCACTGAGGTGCGGCCATCTTTGAACCGGTTGTACCACTCCTTTATTTGTGTTTTTCCCATAGCATCATCTCCAAAGGCCTTCTGAATCTTCTCGATAGTCTGGGCTTGCGTATCACCAATTTTTGGGCAGAATTTGATACAGTATCTTTGCTCAATGCGCTCGGTCATCTTGACTCAAAAAGAAAAATCGCACAGCACACTCTTCATGTCTGTACTCAACGCGTCACTGCGGGTGACTGGCACAACCTACAGACACGAAAATTTTTGTGCATGCTCAGGAAGGATGACACAGCCACCTAATACCCATGTGGATTTTACTCACGCATTATTATTTTGTTTAAACAAATTCAAGGTCGGATACTTTTTGACTACACCTCATATTTTCCTTTTAATAAATAAGACATTTTTTTAAAAACTTTAGAAACTGTTCACCATAAAATAAACAGTAAAGCATTTCTAGATACTAACAATAAATCTAAAACATTTTTAAACATTTTATTTGTTTTAGTTGTAAATTTTATTTTTTATTATTGTTTTTGAAGATTTTAAATTTATTTACAGGAGAAGTACCTTGGCACTCTGGATATCCAGAGATTCGGCCTGCATCAGTACAGAAACTTGAGACACTTCCCCAAAAACGTGGTGTTACTACCCAAAGATCACCAAGTGTGCCGCAGTGGGGTAAGACATAGGCGGACATTATTTAGTCAGTCAGAAGTACAGTTTCACCGACTCTAGTATATATATAAAAAATTATGGAATCTGTGTAGGTAGGAAAATTTTATCTCTGCTCATTGGAGTTTTAAATCATTTCTCCACTGTTTGTTAACATTTCAAGAGACTTAAAACTGAAAAAAAAATTGTTTTTATTGCCAAACTAAAGCTAATTTAATACATTATAGTTAAAACATTAAACATTATGAATGATGAAAATATTTTCCTTACATCAAAAATTGTCATCATACCCCAACAGATTCTGAAGAGAAATGTTTAATTTCCACTATTCAATGAGACCAATTGGCATATTATGGATCAGTTTTCTTCAACACACCTTGTAAGATGATTACTGCAAAGGAATTACAAATGCTAAATTTAAATATGTAGCTGTGATGCTGTTCTGTACTAATGATGTTCATAAGTTGCTACTCACAGGTTAAAAAATATATATATATAATTTTTTTAAGTCCTATTGTGTGAGCCAATTAAAAAAAGATGAATTAATTGTAAAAAGTATTTGACTTGCTTTGCCAAGTGCAGTTTTGTTAATGTTTTTTAGAACTGAGATTTCTTACTAGTGATTGATATTCAGAAAGCGTCTTACTGATGAAGTAGAATTTTTTTCAAGATCATTAGTTTATATTACATTTGTTTTAGGTATAATCACCTCACGATTGCAGTCATTAGATGCAAGCGTTATCAATCCCTTAGAAATAACATAAGAATGTTGTTGAAACAGAATGGATAATCATCAACTCACTTTAGCTTCTCTTAGGTAAATGTGTCAGAGATGCTTGGGAAGTGGTGAAATCACAAGAAGTGCTGAATTCCTTATCTCAGGGGGCTGGACAATTCATTGTCACAGCTAGGCAGCCACAAGATTGTTCAGAAGACAGTAACTATTTGGTTTGTCAATAAAATAAATGTTTCTAGTGCAATCTTTTTTGTTTGACTATACTAATTAAATGGAATCATTTGGTTTGAGTTAACTCACAAGCAAATATTTATTTGTGTTGTTAAAAAGATCATAATTGGTCAGCATTTGAAAATCAAAGAATTATTCTATTATTACTTCTAGAGCTAAAAATATGAATATAAAAATAGTTATTTTTTGTATTTTTAAAAAATATTACTATTACTCAAAAGATGCTTTCATTGGCCAAAAAAGAGACATGAAGAATAGATGAGGAAGTGACATTTTTCATTCTTAATCAAACGGTAATTATGGTGAGACCGCATGTTTTATCGAATTATAAAAATGTCAGAGATCATACAAAATCTTTATAAAACTAAATAAACAATACTTTTACTTTAATTTCTTTTTTTCTGTCTATCTTTCTTTCCATATCATTTTTTAAATATTTGGGTTAAAAATGGTAGCCAGTTTCACACAGGTAGGTATTAAAGAAAAACAGCATCTGCACCCAAATCTAACTACAAACTGATATGTTATTTTGTTTGAGTTTTTTTTTTGCTATCTTTGTTGTTATCAAATTATTGTTTCAGTGAATTATTCCATTTTCCATTATCAAGATATCCCTAGGTGAGTTTTGCGAAAGACTGCTGGTTAATGCTAATCTTGACATTTTGATTTGAACCTACTGGTTGCAAATCAAACCATATTTACTGAACCACCAAGGATCTCACCTTTGCTGACAAAGCATTTTTGTGATGTTAAGTGTTTGTTTCTGTATCAAGGGCAGCCACTTTTTGATGATCTCCACAATAGGTGTACTAAACAGAGTTGACTGTAGGACCATATGTATGGCTTATTTCATCTTTTTTGGTCACTCTATTTTCAGTTTATTATTTTACAACTCCTCCATTGCATGTGATGACTATAGGACCAACCATGATCTGCTTTGGTTGATTTATCTAACTGTCCAAGTTGTTCTGTTTTTTTTTCTTCTTTAACTTTGTTTTAAACGGGTGAGTATATTAGGTTCTTAGCTACCATCAGTTCATTGTTTAGAGCTAACCTGGTTTGATATTTACATATTGTAACATTACTAAAATAAATGACTCTGTTGTTTAACTATGAACAGCCGAACAAGACATTCTGATGTATCTCTGATGTATGTTATGATAAATTATATTTTTATACATATCTTTCTTTTGTTTTATTTTGGTACTTTGGTTAATAGTTTTTGTAACATATTATGATTAATATTTATTTTGATGGAATGTCAACATTAGGCATTTCTTTTCTGCATGTAGTTTTACATATATTACCACTCCTGGACATCTGATAATTCCTGATTTCACACATTGTTTGTTGTTAGAGATGAAATGCAGATGCTGTCACATACATATTGCTTTCTGTACATACTTGTATTTACTTTGTTGTCTTGTTTGATAATTAGCACATAAAGGAACAAAAACTGATTGACATTTATCACTTTGATGATTAATTTGATGGTTGGGTGCGGGTGGTTTATATGTTGTAAAAACACAAAAAGATATCAACCACATAATGCAACCATATTTTTGGTTTGCAAAATGTTGTTGAAAAAGCCAAATGTCTTTCATGTACAAGTTAGAGAGGCTGTAGATAAGGATGAACTCATTATCATTTGCTCTGTCAATTGTTAGAATTATTCTTTATACAAGGTATTCTTGACACAGAATGTTTGTTCCATAATTGTGTCTGTGTTTCAGGGCTG
Organism: Nautilus pompilius; assembly: GCA_018389105.1. Lineage (NCBI taxonomy): Eukaryota > Metazoa > Mollusca > Cephalopoda > Nautilida > Nautilidae > Nautilus > Nautilus pompilius. Next base: position 378,303 of record JACATO010000626.1, on the reverse strand, counting down.
TTCTTTTAATCAAATTATCTATTTCCTGTAGTTTGGTCTTACCACACAGAGTATTTTATCTGTTGCAACATTAGTGAACAGGCCAACTACATCAAAGGTCACTAGTGTATTTAAAGGTCGGATATCAGGATCTCTAAGGATTTCCATGAAGTGAGCAGAATTTTAGACACATGAATCAGTCTTTCCAGCAGGAATTTTTGAAAATGCTTGGAAAGCAGGTGGCAGGGTACACCAGTACAGCTAAAGGTTGGTCTTAAAGGACAGCCTTATAAATATCTCTAACCTCTGTATGTGTGTGTGTGCATGTGTGTGTTGTGGTTTTGCATATGGACAAGTTATACTCATAAATTTTTTTGTAATGTCAATTTATTCTTTAATCTCCCCTCAGATGTTGATCCCCCACATCAAGTTAATCTTGTTCATATTTGATATTGAATGTCTGTATTTTTTTTTTTTTTTTTTTTTTTGGAAAATCAACTTAGGTGATACTTTTAATTTATCACTGGATTCCTTTAGAAATTGCTACTGCTTAATTTTCTGTTACAACTTTTATATCAGTGAGCTTTTGAGAATCTGGGGCAAAGTTCAGACTTGTGGTTAATACTTTCATCTCATTCTCTGATGCTCGCTCAGGTTCATCACATCACTCCGACCAACCGACTTGGTGAATCTGGTTCAGGTCGTGGTTGATGACTACAAAGATTATTGAACTTAACTTGTTTCCTCAGTTTTTGACTTATGTTCTTGGTGGTATGAATTCATGCAAAACTTGGATTATTTATACAGTGTCATCACCTCTGGTAAGTAATGTTATTTTATCCTCTAAGGTTGTGACTTCATTTGCAAGAGTTGATTGCCTATGGAAATGATGGTTGACTAACTTTTGCAGAACTTTAAGGGCATTAGCTAAGATCATCTTGACCTTGTCACTGTTTGCAGACATCCTTAGCTATAGCTCTTCAGATGTAATATTGTCTGACATATCATTAGAAATGTCAGATGGTTATTTTATTTCACTAACTTAATGTGGATCCTGTCAAGGTATTAAAACAAGTGACTGAGATTGAGCCCTCTCTATTGGTTGGTGTCATGTTATTTATAGAAAGTTGGCAGTATGACTAGAGTATTTCATATGATGTTCTTTTCAGGTTCTTGTCATAAACGTTTTGTTATAAAATTCATATTTTGACAAACTTTTCTCATTGCTGTTCTTGGGTTAATAATAAAGACTTGAATTTTTCTAGTATAGCTTTTGTTCCTTGTCTTCATTGGCAATAATGACCAACCATATACGTATTCCATGTTCAGATGCCTATGATAGGAGACCACCCACTCACCTGACCACTAATCATTAATTTTACCCTGGTATGCAAATTACTTTCTTTATGTGACCTGAAGCCAATGCCAGGTCTGTTGTTTCCCACACAGTCAGTGTTCAGACTGATAGCTATTTAAACACTTAGACTAAAATTTGCACTAATCATTTTTTTACATTTAAAAAACAAACAATCTTATTTGTATGGTAACTGCCACCCTTGTATTATTTAAGCTGACCATCAGTTCATAATTAATGAACTTAGAAGGTGAGCAAACAGATGGATAGACTAGCTTATAGAAGGCATATGCATGCACAATATTTTTGTTGAAATAACCCAACACATTGCTCTGACTATACCAGAAGAATACCAGAAAAGTTTAAAAGAAATGAGTGCATGGCTATAATGATTCATTCAATAAATTTATCTACATTGACATTCATTGTCTCTAACATTTTAACTAAAATGTTTTAGTAACAAATTGCTAAGATCCACAAAATAAATTATTTATCTTTTCTAGAAACCATAAATATGCATATATACCATAATTTACCACACGCACAGTCCAAAGGCAGTGTGCACACTTTATAGTACACAGCAATTTGAAAATACTGGCAGTACAACTGGTTTCGTTTTTGAAATAACAACAAATTTTCATACTTTTAGTGGAATCCAAATGTGCAAATTGAGAAAAAAGAAAAGACTGGCTGACTTATGTAATTTTGATGATATAATATAATGAAATTTTAATAAGCTTTTAGCAAATTCGAAATAAAGTTGAAAAAAAAAATCAAATGTGCGGTAATAATGGAAAACCACTTAGTTTCATTGTATAATTCATTGTAAATTACAACTGCTTTAAAAAAGTCTTTGTACCCAAACAGGGCTAATACCTTTTACAAAGTAAATCATAGAATAAAAAAATAAAACCTGTCACATGCCTAATATTAGCTTTCTTGTAGTACTTTTTATGTATTAATATTTTTTTTCAAATTACTTGTGTAGTACACTTTTCAAAATTAAAACAATTTAATAATATCAAAAAATGGAAAAAAATAATACAATTGTCCAATAACAAGAATGTATTTTTTGGTTCTAAATTTTAATTTGTTTGATAATTACTGTATTAATCATTAGAAGTTTAATATAAAATAGCTAATTTAATATGTATTTAATGTTATTACATCAATATTTATTTATTTTTTTAATTAATAAAAATCCATTAGGTTTTTAATATAATTGAAAAAATCAACATATAATATTACAACATTAATTAAATTACAATCATATTTGTTTTAATTTAATTTTATAAGCATCTCCCTTGGATCACTTAAAACCTAACAAATATCATTGTTAAATTAATGCTTGATTATTTAACTTTATTTTTGTAAGGAAATTTTAAAAGATGACTTAAATGGAAATGCATCATAAAAAATGCTTATTATATGGCTTAAAAATTTTAAGCATTTCTTTTTTTGAACAGAATTTTAAATTTGATTGTTCTTGTATATCATTTAGCTAACAAAATTATTTAATTGCATTTCTTTGGTTTTAATTTTTTATCTGAAAAAATTACTGGTAAATCTTTTTATTGAGTAATTTAATATGGGCTATATAGGTGAAAAATTGCTTCAAATTCTCTTTAGCATAAGTCATCAATACTGAGAGACAAACTCTGTCTCCATCTTTTATGGTTTAATGAGCAACAGATTTTGTATCGTGCTCCATAGTCTTTTAGTGCTACAATATGTATCACTAAACATGATGAAGCATCAATTTTTTATATTTATAGAAACAAATAGTATCAAAAATATAGACCAATGACTACAATGTCCAGAACTGTAACCAACCTCCACTAAACAGACTTGAATTTCAAAAGAGGTCTGTGGTACATGACCAATGTCAAGTTCCAACTATATAGTACAATCTAAATTTTGTAATTCTGAGAATAATAGTAAATGCTTCTTTTAAAATTCCAATTAGTTACATAATATCTGATGTAGGAATACAGGAAGCACAAAACTGGTCTATATGACTCATTCGGGAACCCTTTTGTTAGTACTTAACCAATACCATACTGCAGTACATGAAATTAAAGCATCCTGGGCATGTCCTATGAATAAATGTGCTAACACCCTGCCCGTTTGATATACACTCTGACAGTTCTTGGATGCACAACTTTCATTGAATGAATAAAAGATTCAGAACAAATTTACTGAGACACTCCAATCAATCTCATATATACACCTGAATCATAAAAGAGAAATCACTTCTTTTGTTTATCCATTATTCAGATTTCTGCAGCCATTTCAACCCTTTTTCAGTTTGCTAAATATTCTATTAATATAATATTTATAACTGTTATAAATATATCATCTAATGTGCACTGAACATGGGCAAAGTTCCTCTGAGTTATATTTCATGTATTCCATATAACTTTGGAAAATGTCTGCGTCTATGTGATGCCAGATGGCAATTACACACGTTAATATACTGACAAGTAGTATTTATGATTACTGATTTTTGTGACTTTCCATCTAAAGCTGGCTGACTGCATGGACATCTTTCTGGCTATGGGTATCAGATATTGATTGACTTTCAAAATAGGGTTAAATGTAATTTTGTAATGACCACACAGGTGTCTGTTTATTGTCACTAGACACCACACTCAACACTGGCCCACTGCAGCTTAGGCTTTGCCATTAAATCTTCTCCAAATAATGTTAAGCCATTACTAAGCATATTTTAGCTCTGTGTCGTTTATGCTCTATGTCCATGTTATACTTCTTTGTTCCATTGCTGCTGAAATTACTTTTTCATTCCAAGATTTGCAGACATGAAGCCAAACTTCCTGCTCTTTTATAGGGAACAGTAACTTAAATTTGGAAAACAATGTAAGACCTGAATCTACTTCTGTCTACCTTTTTGCTTTCCAAACAAACTGCGATTCTTATAGATCTATAACTCTCACCAAACACCGTGAACATAAACATTTTATAAAGAACTCTGCTCCATATTGTACTTTGTAGATGTGCCGTAACTTCTTGTTCTTCTACAAGTAACAAACAGATAAAATGACTTTTCTGATAGTCATAACACTTCATCTGTGGGGAATTTTTATAGAAATGATAATTGTAATAGGGATAAAATTTTCTAAAGTTTAATATTTTTTAATGAAAAGGGAGTTTTTTAAAAGTGAGAAAACTCACCCTACCCATAATTGAGGCATAGTTTTTTTGAAATAATTCCATGACTTGCGTTTCCAGCAATTTAGTGGCCTGCTCTCCTGACAACACACCAAACAGGTTAGAGTATAAACTGCATTAACAGTAATTACAAAGCATGCTGTCCAAGAATGACTCCATACAGCATGTTTTAGGCTGGGTGAGATAAAAGTACTATTGACTACAAGTGACTCTTGAATCTTTTGTTAATCACCAGTCTTTAAGGGCAAAGTTGCTAATATAATAGACTTTGTAGTCATAGGACTTCTTAGAAGGTTTATCTGGAAAGACTGTGTTTCAAAAGTTTAGAACCTGCTGGGCTAATTACTTTGAATAATTCCAACTCATTCACAGGAGTACCATTTGTGAAAAATTACTGTTTCAGATAATACATCCAATTTTTTTATGTGTTTCCCAAAGAGTCTTAACTGTAGTGTAAACTCACCATTTTTAACTAGAGCTGATGAAAATATAAGAGAAAGCACTTAGTAATTTACTACACTAATTATCAAGTTATTCATTCATGTTTCAATTACAAATATAGTTAGTATTTTGAAAAATCTAAGGTTTTGTAGATTGCATTATTATGGATTTATATTTTTTTTCAAATTCATTGTATTCACTGAATTTCAGATATGGTATTGTAATGAATATAAGAGGCATATTTTCTGTGTAAGCAAAGTTTTAATCGATCTATTTCTGTTCTAGACAATTAGCCAACAGACACAGACACACACACAGTGGTACAGTAAGTAACTTGGAGTGGTAGTGATTCAGTTATGACAAGTAGCATCTCAATACATTGTTCTAACTTAAGCTGTGTCCAGAGTCCGTGAGATTGTCCATAAAAAAGGATGTGCAAGACATAAATAGCCATTGCAATAAACATAAAAGTGTCTAGATAATAGCAGAGGAAATTGACATTTCATATATTAGAAGAATCTGCTTAACAGAATTTACATACAGATTGTGCACTAGTGAATTAGATTTGTTTGAATATTTCACAACATATTGCTACTACTTTTCAATCTTAGAATAAATTATACATTTAAGACATGGGCAATCATTAAAACATTATAAAAATGATTGTATTTTTGTTGTTAATTTTGACAAATGCTTTTGGGAAGGTGCTCTGTTGGTAGTGCAATGAGTTAAAACAAATGTTAGAATCTACACCATCAGGTCATATTTTCAAGACCAGTTCTGCCTACTTGTGCATTCCAAAAAAATAGAAATGTCAACTGCAATTTAACATCATTGTACATCAGAAGATTCCATATGGATGTTGTTCATTTAGACTTCATTACACTCTTGTTATTAACTAAAGAATGAGAAGATGTTTAAACAATATCATGTAGTTATTCACTTGGTAGAGTATCATTAGTGTACCTCAGGGTTGCTTTGCATGTGTTATTCATAGTTTGTTAGATGTAAATATCAAAATATTTATGAATGCTACTCAGATTAATACTAAAAGAAACTATATATATAGAGAGAGAGAGGGGGGAATTTTTCAGATGCACCTGAATAGTTTACAGATTAGTCATTAAAATGGAAAATGGATCTCATTACTTGTCAGTCAATCATTATGGCTGACACTAAATTAGAAACTTTCAGTATCAAATTTGCTGATTATTATTAATAAAATTTTTAATGTGAGGAACTGTGTATGAACTGATAGCACATCTAATAGAAAGTTAGAAATAATTAACTAAACTCTCAAAGATGAAACAAAAGAAAGTTTACTACAATCAAATCATTCATTACTTTGTCTATACTTTGAATATGCAGTTTGTAGATTATTTCTAAGTTTAGGTTAAAAGATATAGAATATTTAGTGCATATTTTCAGGTGTTTGTGCATTTGTTTGTTACTTTTTCACAGTAAAACCATAGCACCTAGAGACTCCAAATTTTGGGTACAGGTACTTCAGAATCTGGGCAGGGTTCTAAGCTACTGCACACTGGCCTAAAGCTATTAATTCCCATGCAATGCTGGGTACCCCAGCTAGTGCCGAATAATTAAAAATTATTTAAAGAAAGATTGACAGAGGTTTACATTATAATTCAAGACTGTGTGGACCTCATATCTACAGTTAGAAATTCTCTTGTTCATGACTAGAACATCAACTAAAATTCCATTATGGTTGGATATGGGAAATAAGCAACAAATATAATTAGCAATAGAAATTTAACAAATGTAATCAGTTACTAGTGGTATTTGTTGACAGAGTTTTTTACAAATAAAAGTTGAGTATTTGGGTTGAAAATAGTCCAAATATGCTGAACCAATTAAAAATATATATCTCTAATTTCTTTCTGAATTATGCAAACTTTGAATAAATAATCTAAACCTTTTGAATTATATCAAATGAAATGTTGTCTACATTTTCACATAAAAAATGGATTCTGTTATCATTAAAACAACATCTTATTAATAGGAACTTCTTGAGAACTGAAAACATGTAAAAATAACAACCACAGTTTGCCACATCCAGCAACAGGTATCAGTCCTGAGTGAGTCCACGGCAGTTTTCCACAAGTCACACAGTGCTGTCTCATTAAGTTGATAAGTCTTTTAAAAAAACTTGTCATATCAGCAGGTGGTGCTGGTGGAGAGTGGCAACCAACCGACCGACCGACTGACCGACAAGCTAATAAAGAGGGTGGACAGAGCTTTGATGATAAACTTGGTACCTTATCAATGTCATATCTAAAGAAAATTTTGAACATAGAATGGCAACAATTTTTGTTCATGTCGGAAATGGAAAACATCCTCACAGTGTGTTAATAAGTTCACTACAGGAGCATGCATTTCAGTTTAGGATTTTCTTGAAAACAAGGCACTCTTAATTTTGAAGAATGTCAGTTTTGTAAATACCACATTCATTGAACTACAAAAAATGCATATTCAGGAAAGCAGTTATCTCAGCATATTCCTGCCTATTCTGTTACATTTCTGCTGCCTCAATAATTTCTCATTTATAGAACAAACTACTTGATGTTCATTCCTGCAGCATTACATCTTTACTCTTCCATCAGCATGTGATACTTTGAATTTGTTCTCATTTATGAAGGGAGTATTTATGCACTCTCATGAAGACAGTCTAAGTCACAAGGTGCAGTGCCTTTAGTGAAAGAATGGGTATGACATATGATTTATGTATCCTATATAAATGATTACACATGTTACCTGGATGCACTAGGCTGTATCTTTCTTGAGTTACTACTGCTGCAACTGTCACAGGCAGAAACCTTTTCTTTAGGTTTGTATTACAGATAAAGCAGTGCTGTGCAATAGTTGCCTCCCTTGGTTGTTTGGCATGTACAGTTAGTTGCAAGTTGAGCCTGTCTCAGCATGCCCGCTCTACTGCTGAACACTGATGGAATGGTGGTATTTTATCTAATCCTATAGCAATTCTTGTCTCAAGATCATTTGGTTTTGGTATTAACAGGCAAAACTATTTGGGGACACTTGGCTCTATTGGGAAAAGTGATTATCATTTCAACTAAAGTTCTGAAAATTTTTTATGTTTTCTTGAATAACTCAAGTAGCAAGTGTACAATGTGAAAAATCACAACAAGAATGCTTACGTCTTGTATACTCATATTAATTGACTTTTTTCAGGTAAGCCTTAAAACATAGTATTTATCAAGTCATGTTTAATTTTTTAATAAGGAATGTTAACACATTGCATAGTTTTCAGCAATTTTTAGTGATGTATATTTAAATTGATTCAGTATAGTTGTGTTAATAAAATCCATTTTCAAGATTTTCCAACAAATTTTTTTATTGAAAACTTAAAAGTAACCATTTCAAAATAATGCAATGTTTACTGAAATCATAACTTCAGTTTCCAATTTCTTGACACTAATATGAACTCCTCTTGATTTTGTGCCATCGCAAAGTCTAGTTTAACTAAAAACATGCTCCACTGATGCTATAGTTGTGGGAGTAGGCAAGGTATTCATGGCAATCTCATGTAAGAATGGCATTTCACTTTTGTATTTCTTCTAGAACTCAAAAGTCTCCAACTTTGACTCAGACGCAAGTCCAGTGTAGTGATTAAGCTCAGCCACATCTTTTGATGAATCCTTTTTGGCTGAACTCTCAACTGTATGCTGCAATGCTAATTCCATGAGCTCAGGAAATTTTTTGATCTCCATCAATTTCTACTACAGATGAAGGTAATTCCCTTGTCCATTGTTACTGACCTGCATGATGACTGATAGCTGGATTTTGATATCAGTCTTTGCAGCAGCAAACATTCAACATTTGCTTTCTGTTTTGGGTTCAAAAAAGTTGCAACAGAATACATTGGCTAAAATTCTCAGAATTGGGATCAAGCACCATTGCAAATCATTGATTCAAAACCAGCTCGATAAAAACAACAGGTTTTTGAAATCAGATGACTCTGCATTGCTTCCAGATTCAATTTCAAACTATATATTGATGGAATCACTCAGGAGATGCTAAATAGTTCTGGCCTTCAAGTTTCCATATGTATTGTTCATAGGGAGATAAGATCTCATTTGCTTTGATGGATCATTGGCTCCTTCCAGAAGATTCAAATACACACACATAATACACCACTTGTTCCAGCTCCAAGAAATGATCACTTGCATAATGATTGTAGGCCCATCTGGTCCAAATTTAAAGATTGTCTTATGCCAATTTCAGCATCCAAATAGTCACTTGCCCTGCTTATTGACTGAATTTTTGTCCCATTCACTAAAAGAGCATCGAATAAGGTGGAAGCATCTTGTTTCGTGGACAGATTTTCAAATTTTCTAAAATTTGGTCAACACAAGTAAGCTACTTGAGTTTAGAGAATTGAAGATGATCAGATTCAGATTTATCAAAGCTGTCATCATTATCTTGCTTCTGTTGTAAATTTGGATCAAGTATTTCCAATACTGGATCTGGTTCTTTATAAATCTTAATTAGTTTAGTGTAGTTCTTGAATACCTGCATAACATTGATCTGTTGATGCAATACTCTCTATCTGTTGCAATGTTGCACTGATCTGCAGCATGAGAATAATTCACTCAGGATAATTCAAGCAGCAAATACTTCATTTGGTCATCCATAAAGTTCCAGAAATGAGTCGAAACTCCACAAAAGCTTGTAAATTTATAGGAGCATAAGTCAACACACAATTATTTTCCTAGCTTTACTAAGTACCTCATTTATGATCTTTCATAATCCTCTCATTTCTTTTGAAATAACCTGCTAAAATTATTTTAAATTTTCTCAAGTTTACTTGAAACCAGATTATTTAAAAGTTTGATAAACTGATGCTTTTTTCACAAAATAATGAAGGTTAATAGTGGCAAACATAACTGCAAGATCTTCATCCATTTTGAGTTAAGTTGCATGATTTTGTCTACTTTGCTTCATTATTTTTTTTTTATTCCTTCAATGCTGGCTGTTTCATACTGGAAGTGGTTGGAGTTTCTTTGGGTTGAGATCATTTGCTTTCTTGGTATCAGCATAATTTTTTGATTGGTTTGAAATCCAGCTTATTTTTGCAAGGCACAGTGTGCTACATCCTTCCTGTTGGAGATTAGAGTCACTTTCATGAAAAATATCTTCAGGATCCTCTTCATTGTTGCAAATGAAATGCATTCTTGTGTTGATTTTAAAACAGTAGGGTTAGGGTTAATTTTCTCAAATTAGTTCATTATGCCAGATATTTTGAGACAGAAATACAACTTCTTATCTACTTCCAATGCATTCAATGGACTTTGCATAACATTGCAGAAAAGTCAGCAATTATCCAGAATAACTGAAAACAAAGCAGCTTTAAAATACTGATAAATTTGCAGATCATTCTAGAAACTATTTTTTAAATACAGTTTACACTGCTGTGTGATGTTGTAACTCAAATGTGCAAGACTTGGCCTGTTTTAGGTTCTGTTTTTGGGACTAGCCAGAGTCAAACATAAGCATCAATTTTGAAATCCAAGAGTCCAAGTATATCAGTTATTAAATAGTTTTTATAAGTCAAATTGATAACTGATACCTGGCAAGGGAAGTGAGCCCCTTTTGTAAGTCATACAAGTTTCCTACTTCTATGTAACAACTAAAAATAAAGTAAACTATATAGCTGCCATGGTATGAATTAAAGTGTTAAGTTTTGATTCTTTTAATAATTGTACTGACTTCTTAGATCAGCGGTGGCATGCTTTTTTATACTCTGGGACCACAATGGCAATACAGCATTTATCAGCATGCCACATGATAATGATATTGCTTTACATGCCCTATTTCTATACATTAATGAGGTTAGTGAAAAGAAGATAAATATAGCACACAAAATAAATTACCTTGAAACAAAACAAAAAATTTTTATCAAACATTTTATTAATGCTATTCATAAATAATAAAAATATAATAAAGTTAATCACAAAGTCTGTGAATCAATGAAAAATATCTTTTTCACCAACGACTTATTATAAGCATCGAACTCTGATATTGCAATTCGAAGTTCATTTTTCAAATTAGCATCTGTCAGCCAAGTTCTCATCTTGACTTTGTCAATTTTTATTTTGTAGACATGCTGTTCACACAAATAAGTGATTCCAAATACTAAAGTCATTTTAATAACCATGGATCTTAATGTTTGGAAAATCTTTTTCTTTACTTGTTTCTTGTGGAACTCCAATAAAGCCATACTATTGTATCTTTTTCATTTCAGAATTACTTGATTAACTTTATCTGGAATTTTTCTGGAGCAATATCAGTATCAACATCAAATGTAGAAAAATATCTAAATTGACTTAGATTGAAAGTCTGTGAATCTTTTATAAACAAAACTTTTTATAACAAAGACAGCTCCAAAGCATATTTTTATGTTGATGTTGTTTTCTGCAAGCATTGGGAAATGCACCATATTTCCCCTTTGGAGTTGAACTTTGTCTCAAAGCTTTTCACATGAAAAACATCACATTAACTAGTTGGTTTTTGCCTCAAAGTTTTAAATTTATATCTGAAAAATGTTGTTAGATATCTGTATAAGAAAACCGAAGTCTGTGATTCATTTCTTGTCACTAAGTTTGCTTTGCTTTTCATCTTAATGAATATTTTTATTTCAACTTTGAGCTCATAAAAATATTTAAGCATTCACAGCAATACACCAGTTTTCCATACTTTGATTGAATGTTTTATAAGACTTTCTGGCAATGCCTATCCTTTAATGAATTTTGATGAAACAGCAAGATACCACATCAGAAAAGTGAATTGACTTTGCACTTTTGTTGATGGATAATACAATGGAAAAAATAACACATGAGCTATCAGGTTCAATTTAGTAATTTCTTTTTTCATCAAATTAATCAGTTATTTTTTTCTGATCCTACCATCACAGCATCACCATCTGTGGTGACACAAATAAACTTTTCAAATTTTAAATTAATATCCTTCATCAGAAACTTTATATAGGCCAGTAATTTTTCTTCATTTGTTGTGTTCTTCACAGATTGTGAAGATATCATTTCTCCCATTATTTTGAAATTCTTTGTAATTTTACAAATGAAGATTGCCAACTGTGCAGTGTTATTGTGAAATCATTACTCTTATTTAAAGTGAGATTATGACTCAAAATATAAAACCTACTTCTCGGTGATGTTTCAGTGTTCTTGGCGATATTATTGACACTGTTTTGGAATGGCAGCACATTTTTTTTTTAGGGAACAGAATTTCTTCAGCAACTACCAAATATTTCTTAATAAATTCACTATCCAAGAATGAGTTATATTTTGGGAGACTTGAATGACTGATGGAATAACTAGCAGAACACTGTTGTCAGTTTCGTTAGCTTTTATATTAGAAAATCCTTTTTCTTGATGTAAATACTTTCTTGATGATTAAACTTTGCTTTTTCATGCTTCACCTGTCAGCTGGTGATAACTTGAGTGTTTTGTTGTGTAGTGTTGCTGGATATTCTTTCTTTATTACAGTCAGATTTGCTCCATGGAAGAGGAATGCAGGCCTTCTTTAATGCAAACAAAAAAATAATGGTTCAGCATCCAGGATTTTTGGAATGTGTGACCTTCCACAGTTGTTGACTCTTGGTATGTCAGTCAGTCAGTCAGTCAGATCTAAATCCAGAAATAAAGCACAACAGAATTAATGCGAACTTCATTTCATCCGGAATAACAGCTTCAGTCAATGAAACATGCCTTGCCTGGTTAGATCTACATTATAATGCACTTTGTTTTGTTTTTCTATATAATATACAGGATGTAATTTACCCATAAAGTGCCTCAGAATTGATTATGTGCCACTGGTAGGCTATATTATGTTATAAATTTTAAACAAAAGTATTTTTAATATGTCACAAGGCAGTGTCAGGTTTAAAACTGGTAAGCTAAAAATTAATAATGGGCCACAGTAAAAGGTAACATGGGGCTGCAGGTTCCCCCACCTCTGTCCTAAATAATTAACATCTTCAGAAAAATTAATTATACTGTTAGCAGTAGGTTAGAAATTACTACTGAATACATCCCATAGATCACTTCAAGTCATCACCATAAATGGCAAGTGTAATTACACAGATAACCAGTTTACTAACACTACATATTTTAACACTTTATCATGGTTGAATCATGTAGTAAAATACTTCATATGTTCATTTATATTTTACAAGCTTTTCTCACAAAAATAAAGCTATCTTTGTATTGGATTATAAAACAATAAAATAATAATTGAAAGTCTTGAAAAGATTTTTGCACATATATTCTTTTAGTTTAAGTGGAAACACAAAGGTCTCAGCTTGATAGAGTATTATTTTGAAAGTGTATTAGAATAACTAGCATCATCGTTTAATGAAATAGTTTAGATTTATAATGAGATAATTATAGTATTTAATTAACTGTATCAATAGAATGAAAACCATTTTTCCTATTTCTTTAGGTTTGTGATAACTTGTTTCAACTCTGGTGCTTCTCTCTTTCAGAAAGATATCCTATTTCTTGTGTAAATCTGATAGAACTCAAGGTTAGCGTAGCACAATAGTCATGATCCCCAAACTAAAACACATCCTAGTGAACTGATAAAAGTGATCAGAACTACATCTAATTGCACACAACTATTTTTTTCTCTTTTTTTTTTTTTAACAACAGTTTATTTATTGCTAGTATTTTGATTGTTTACAGTGAGTTTAATCTGAAGTTCCTTTTTATAAAATCTGTAATTTGCTTTTGGTAGATTTACCAAGTAGTGCCCACTCTCAGCTATGCAATTTGTTTTACTATTCCTTAATCGCCTCCTGACATCTTCAAACTGCGCTATTTAGACAATACAAGGCCATCTAATTGGCACAATAAAATCTGTTGTTCATTACACTGGTCAACACAATTAAATGTATTATACTCATTATGAATGCAAACCAACTTTTTTAGACTAATTTTTCATGCTGATTTCAAAATTTCACTCCATTTGTATGCAGCACGTATCAGTTTTTCAGTAGATACATGCAAATATTTACATATTTGTATATATGAAATCATTAACGTAATAAATAAGGACATATTATTTTTAGAAAGTAAATGAGTTTATTGAGTTAAAAATCATCACTATCATTCTACAAAGAGTGAATACACAAAAAATGGGTCAGACAAGACAAAACAGATGAAGTTAGAACAACAGAGTTAGAAACATTGTGATTTGGATTTCCTGCGGTGTTCCTGATCTGGTTGATCACGGTAAAGTGTCCAGCAGTAGTCAGCCAGCATATTGTCATTCCAGAAGCCTTGGTACCGTTTCTCCATAGCACTAATGCCCTGGTGAAATCTTTCACCATGTTCATCAGACACTGCTCCAAGGTTATCTGCGAAGAAATCCAGATGGGAGTCCAAGAAGTGAACTTTCAGTGACATGCGACAACCCATTGCTGAGTAACATTTCAGAAGATTCTTGATGCCATCCTTGTAGTCCATTGCCTTCTTGTTGCCCAAGAAATTCTCACAGATCCAATTGAAAGCATTCCAGGCAGGCAGTTCCAGTTCATCCAGTATTGTCTTGAAGTTGACATCTTTGAGTACTTCTCTAATTTGGCGTCTGACAAAGATACCCTCTCTCAACTTCGCCTGTGTGATTTTGGGAAACTTTTCTACAATATACTCAAACCCTCTGGCATTTCTCTTCCCTAGTGTCTTTACAAACTGTTTCATCAGTCCAAGCTTTATGTGCAAAGGAGGCAATAGGACATTACATGGATCTACAAGAGGTGTATTCTTGACACTAGACAATCCTGGCTGGTATGATGTTCTTGTCTGCCAGTTTGATTCCGAATAATGTCTGTCAGTTGCCCAACTATCCCATAGACACAAGAAACAACAGTATTTTGTGAAACCTGACTGCATTCCAATTAACATTCCAATGACTTTTAAATCTCCACATATTTTCCATGAGTATCTTTCATAGGCAATGGCGTGAAGTAAAAGTTCCATATTCTCATATGATTCATGAAGATGAACGGAGTGTGCAATAGGAATGGAGGACTTCAAATTACCATTATGGAGAAGTACAGCTTTTTAAAAAAACATCTATAGCTTATAAATCTTCTTGATCTCTGGTGTTTTGTACGTGTTTGAGCTTTCACAATAAATTGTCCACAGACATAACAAAACACATCAGGAGTATTTCTACACTGTAAAACAAGTAAGGAAATAGATACAAACGGTTATACTTATATTGAATTTGAGATGACGAAATATTTCATCAGACCAATTATGACTGGACAACTGGAGATGTTGAAATACCTATTTCATCAGACAAAACTTGATTGGTTAATTTAAGATGATGAAATATTGCATCTGAACCATACAGCAATGAATAATGTAGTTTATTTTAAAGGTATGTTTCCATGATGTAAATGAAATACATGCATACATGTCATTAATTGGAATTTCTATGTAATGCATGAGCTAAAACCAAAAAACTTTCTCATCTTGAAAACTGTAGGTGATGTCAAAAAACTAATTGTATATTTGAAATCAGCATTAAAAACTACACTAAGTACACCTTGACATATGCTTGATGAAAAACACTTGTTGACCAGTGTTATTAGTTATTTAGATTGTCATAAATAAAATTGTAAAGATTTTGTAAAATTATTAAACATCTGATTTAGTTTTCAAATCAGAATGATTGGATGACCTAAATGAATAAAAAACAAAACAAAATCTGTGACATTCAGATGGCAAATATATTTATGGAGAAATTTATATTTTATGCTTATAAACCCACAATTCTAGTAATGTGCAATTAAGTGAAAAAATGTGTATGCAAATTTGGAATGATGAAAACTGTATTAACTGCAGCAATTTTTAACAGCTTTCTATTGCTAATGACAATATGCCACATCAATTTTGCTGATAAATTTAAAATGGTGCCTGCTAAGAGAGATCTTAAAAAGCAAACAATAAATCTTTTGTGTCTATTGTTAATTAGAGACTTGCAGATAACTGAAGCATTGTGGCTTTATCAGAATCTTTCTCAGCTTTAGTCATTTATAAATATGTCTGTATTTATGCCCAATACAATAATGCAAGGAGGATTTTGTAATGACTGTACTTTTATGCAGCTTAAGAATTAAAAGCAAATTCCAAGATAATTATTAATGATCTCAACAGTTATTAAAATATAATAAAATTAATGTATGTGCTATTCTATTTCATTATACTGAATCGTAAGTTTAATTTTTCAACAAAATTACTAGAACATCTTATTCAGTAGAAGTACTGGGTCATCTTAACCTTTTACTAAAAATTGGAAATTACTTTTAAAAATAGGAAAGGAAAACAAGATACTTTAAATTCTGAGTAAAGAGAAGACTTATTCACATATAGCTAATTTTCATGTGATTGTACTCTTAAATTAATAGATTTAGACGAAAGAAAATAATAAAGATTGTGTTCATGTACATGTGGGTGTGTGAAATGACAGACTGAAGAAATAATTTGGTTAAGATGACAGTGACGGTGCTGGTACTGATTTTGTCACCTGCAAAATATTGCAGCTATAAAATAAAGGACCTCTCACCAGTGCACAGTGTTCTAGTATCCCTATTTCTTAAACTTGTTTCACTTTCTTTCTTAGGCCATTAGATTAAAAGCTGAATTTGCCTGACAGAAATATACAAATATTGACCTATTGTGATTCATCCATCAGAACTTATCTGTAGCAGAGCAGTATTTTAAGCTGTAGAATCAGCTGGCTCCAAGTAAGATTGGTTTAGACAAAGAATCCTCTTTAGGTAGCAAAAAAATCAATTTAAATATGTTGGCCTTTAAGCATTGTACTGTGGCTTGAATTTATTAAAAACATTTATCAAGCAATAATCATTGTTTTAGTGCAAGAACAAAATTATTTTCCATTTTGCATTTTATTTTGGAAGAAATAAATATTTTAAACTTCATCTGTGTATCACTAACATGTTTTTGTTTTGGATTTTTAAAGAGTCAAAACATTACTGTACTACATTAGTCAGTGGAATGCGATTTTGAACATACGCATATTGAAACATTGACAGGATGTCAAGGGTCACAGTTGAATTTGATTAAAAATTCACTATGAATGAAATCTAAGATTTTTCAGGTTTTATATTATGTGTACAATATTTTGATGTAGAATTTTTTGTTTTGTTATTTTATTTGACTACATTGCATTAGGTATACTCCACATAAAGACATTTCAACTACATTTTCACATGTATCTTAGTATTTTTTTCTTTCTTAGGTGCAGCCTCTTATATGCCCTAGTAACTAACAGTCTACGTTTTTAAAAATGGTAGGATGAAGTAATAAGAACTGAATACTGGAGTTTGAGCTGGCATCCAAAAACTTATCTAATCACTTACATAGTTTATCTAATTGTCAGCATTTTGACTTAAAATAAACTTATGCCAAAAATAAAATGTGCAACAATGCAAATAGTATATTGATTATGGTTATGATATTGAGAGTACAAATTTTGTTTAACGTAATTGACATCCGCACATTAATTGAACAATGTAAAAAGAATCTTCCTGATTCTCGTATTAAAACAATTAAAAAATTTTTTTAAATTCTAAGATTTTCATAAAATACTTTAAACATTATGATTGTAAAAAATTTTTATTTCTATATGTAAACCATTCACTAGTTTCCTAGTAGTGTGTACAATACAATAAAGACAATTAATCTGCTCATTAAAACAAGTACTGTATACTCGTATTAACCCTGCTCTGCTGTATTAATTTCACTTTATTTATTAACTATTATTATTCTTTAACATGCATCATCCTATAGATATTTACCTAGTATTCAAAAAAGAAAAAATTTCATTTTTATGGCTACTAATCATCAAACTTATATTTCATAATGATGTTCTCATAATAATTGTACAAAATTAATTATACATTTTTTGTAATTATTATGAGAACATCATTATGAAATATGTTTGATGAAAATTATCTAAGAGTATTTTTAAAATTTGTTGTATTTATGCATTTATTTGATGTATCATAATTTTGATATATGCTAGACATTTATAGAACAGTTATATTTGTTTTATATATCAAAATCAGAAGCATAACCAGTAAACACAAAAATGTATTATAAATGAAAATTTGTATGAAACAGAATGTGGTATAAATAAGCCTCATCTTGGGAGCCAATACAACAGATGAAGCTGATGAAATCAAGTTCTAAAATGTTTAGAGCAAGGTCATATTTGAGAATGAATTCCATTACTATGCTCTATCAACAAAGGTAGCTTGTGCTGCAAATTGGGCAAGGGAAGATCAGCCTTATATCCCATACAAAGGAAGATCGCTCTCTTTATTTTTTGATTTCAAGTAACAAAACTATTAAAACTCTTCAGCTACAAGACCACATGACCACCATAAGACTTAAAATCTTTTGTGTATCATATATATTACAGGCTTGATGTTTGCAAGCTTTTACTACAAAATGATTGGATTACTACACGTTGCTTATAAGTAGGAAAAAATCAGAGGTGGCCATTATGAGATAAAGATTCTATAAAACTATATCATGGTGGCAGAAATAAAATTATATGGGTGGCAACTACATGAATGGAAACCAAACTTGGTTTTGGTTGTCGTCATCATTCCTCCATAAAATTCTAATAGTCAAGTCATCTCATTTGGTGTTAAATTATGTCTAGCCATTCTTAAAATGACTAACACTGCATGCATGGCCAGCTTATAGTAGAATTGGTAATGGTTTCAGATTAAGAGGGGGGGAAAAAAGATTTGCATGTGAGTTTACAAGACTGCTTATTTATAGAAAAGATAACTGTGACATTACCTGTATGTGCAATGTTATGTTTGGGCTTCTTTCCTCAATATGTAGATCCTCTTCAACCAGAATGTGAACACTACAGGACTCTGTTGCTTATTTTATGTAAGTATATAAACATGCATGCTATCAATACAATTATTTGCATCACTGTAAATAAGATCTGAAACATTTACAATTATTATTATTTATTTTCTATGTCAGATAATAAATAATTTGAAAATTACATCATAATGTGTTAAAATTTTAATATATTCATTTTCCATCATAATTTCCTTTTAAACTAGATTTTTGTTTCCTAATGGCATACAAAATGACTGACAGACAAACTTGTACTTTTATGACTGATTTTGACACTTATTGCTTGCTTCTGCAAATCATAGGTGGTAGGAGGAAATATGGACTCTGTGGTACCTGAGAAAGCAATTCCATTTCTCTATTGTGTTGCAGGCAGTATAAAATTACTATGTCATGACCCTGGTCATTATTTGCAAAAGAAAATTTATCTGTATTGAGCCAGTAAGATTTAGGAATAGCAGTGAATTAACTTCATGTAAACGATTTTGAATATTACAGAATATTGTTGTTTCACTGATCTTTCCTCCAGAGAATATAGTCTTGGATTTCATTAGAATAGGTAAGCTCATTGCATTCATAACCAAATGGGTTCTGGTTGATAGTGGTATGCCCAAATGGTTGTACGATCGTGCTTTCTTAATTATAACATTGCAGGCTATGGTCATGGATGCCAACTACTATTCTGGCTTCATTTTCCTGGAAGCTGAGTAAATCTCTGGCTGTAATCACCAGTTAAAGGCTGTGCTTCCCAATATTCTTGATTCATTGGTTATTTTTAATTAACACTGATCTGAGAAAAAACTATCAATAATAACATCTACACACTGTAATGACTGGTTGCTATCAAACTTTTTATATCAGTTATGTAGAGCTTAATATAAAAGATAGTACATTGGTAATTTTATTAGCAAGCTCTTTAGCTGGCAAAAATTGAATTTTCTTTATGTACAATGTCTTCATGTATACATTGAACAGTGGATTTTAGCAGCTTGCTTCTAATGATGTAATGGTGCATCTGTATGCATGCTTTTATTAGTGAATTTTATTCACAGGTAAATGATATGTTGATTGCATGTTTAACCAACACTTGTTCCCACCCAGCTTAAAAGTTGCAAGATCTTTAAAATCATATAATATTTTGTGACTTTTCCTCATTTATGATTGTGAACCCATACAAAATAAACAATGTTGGCATGTTTAGTTTTTCTAGTATTGATTTTGTAATCAAGCATTATAACTAACCTTAAATATAGTAGATGTAATAAAAATCTCAACATAATATGAAGGTTAAGGAAAATTTGGTTATGCAGAAAAAGATGCTATTAGTGCCCATTACATACCACCTGGTTTTCTCAAAAATTCATGCACTGTTGTTTTTATCAGTATTTGTCTTGTATATAGGAAATTCTAAATTGTGTCGCTGCTACATTTTTCATTAGAATGTGCACAACCTATGACCAGCTAACATATACTAATGATGTGAGCCTTCAAGAGTGAAAAAAACAACATTAATTCTATTTTTACTAACATAACTTGACGAGTTTTTGTTTATAGTATCAAAATGAAATTACAATTTTACTTTTTATCAAAACAGTCATAATTAATAGAAAATAATTTTGTAGCTCTCTAAAATGCAAAATAACATTGAGGAAGTTCTGTTTATTTAGAAGCATTGGTCTGTTGATGTAAGAGATACACCAATTAGCTCAGAGGTCATTGTCATAATTTCCAACAGATTTTTATTCTGTTGCCATTTGGTTTTTTAGTGTTCTATTGCTGTATTTGGGGAAGTTTCCAAAGATGTACACTTCTAAGTTGATTTTTCAATGTATTTGGTGTTTTCTCAGAAAGCATGGCTTCTGTGGTTTATAGATTACTGTGAAAGACATGACATATGATATAAACACTTTGATAGAACAAAGAAAATCAGTTATACATTTACATATAGTTTACTTTTGTTATAAATATTTCTTATGCAGATGTGATTGCGCCATTGGGAATTACCAAAAAAAGATACCAATTTAATTTAGCAGACCTTCTGCAGCTACAGTTTTTACCATTTAATTACATAATCTTTTAAGTTGTAGAATTTTGCATGTTTTAGGTAGCAAGGTTACTATCAATATTATTTAGTGAGTAAGTCTCATAAAAATTTTAATTTGTGATGAATTTTTGGAAACAAACTAATGTGTTTCTTACACCAGACATTGATAATTATAATATACTTATTATGCAGCTTACAGGTTTTTGTTGAGAGTTTTACACATTAATGCTGTTTAGCTCTTTCACAATAGATTTACCAATTTCTAACATTTACTGCATATTAATTAAATTTGATGTGTTCTCAATAGCAATTTAATAATTATGACTCCAGCATCATTGTTTTTTCATGAAATTTCTAGGCAATAAACTCATTAATATAAATTTTAATTAAAAGGTTTATTAAAAGTCATATATATTGAATTTATTAAGACAAAAGAAAGATTTTTATAGTATTTTAAAATGGCTATAAGGCAGAAAAACCATTAAGGAAAATTACATATTCATATTTTCAGAGAATGTATGATGTACAAATATTTTTTATTTTAAATTATATCCTAAAGTTATTAATTAATTAATGCAATATATAATTCATAATACTAATGGAATCTGCAGAAAATAAAAGGGTAATTAAACAATTATTAATTTATTTATCATTTTAGTGCATTCTTATTCTAGTCATTATTATTTTAGATTGACTTTACTTGCTGCAATCCAGTCATTTTTCTAGATGTTAATGTGCTGGTATTATTTTATGTAGACTTGTGTAATTGTGACTGTAAATTGAATGTTTATTTATGTTTCACTATGGTTGCTTTTTTTTACATTTATCTCTGCATCTTTCAGACTGAGTGCTGGTTTCTGAAAGTATCTCAAATATCCCCAGTCAATTTGGCATCCATTATCGTGAATGTAAATAGCAAAATGACAGCAGATGTCTTTCTATTATGTTTAAGAATCTATGTTGACCATCCTTGGGCTGCATCTTCATGTAGCAAAATTTAATACCTATAATCTATTTAACTCCAAAAGAACCAGATTATTTTCCCCTGATGATTCAGTCCATAAATGTTGTTGGATGGGGTCAAATTTTAATGCACTGAAGCAAAAAGTTGGGAACTGATAGTTTCTTGTTTTCCTGAGACACATTTATATCTGGTTCTTGGTTAACTTGGTCCCTGCCTCTCATATCTTCTGTTGTTGCTTTTTTCCAATTATTTTGCTTACTGGCTGTTCTTTTTATTTGCACACAATGATGAACAATGATAAGGTTCTCTTTCAACATTTGATTTGTTCTTAGTCCCATTGTCCAGATCAGTGTGATATCTATTGTGATGACTTACCTTTAACATTGATATATTTCTTTCTTGGCTTTTTCTTTGTGACTGTACTTTGGATATTTTGTTTGTTTTGACTGCCTGGATGGAAGCATCTATCTGACTGTCCAATGTGTTCTGGAATGTCCTGACTGGATCAATTGCATGATACAGTATTTTGTTTTTCATTTGGTGGCATTCACTATCTTGGGCATATCCATTAACAGTGGTTCTTATTCTCTTTGCTTACAGCTTGTTCATCTTCCTTTATGCAATAGGTCATTTCATTTATGCTAATGCATTTTATCGATGCATCATCTTAACATCTAGATGTTATCCTCTAATCTAGACTACTTATGACATTGTTTCTTTTGTGGACATTACCGCCCATATTAAAATATTAATGCAATGATAGGAAGTGGCAAGTCTCTGTGGATTGGTGTTATGACAAGAAGTATATATATTCTGTCCTTCTCATCTCATTATAACTAAATCTTTTAGTCTTCCTATTTCATAAGTGGTGACTAGTTAAATACCATCTTGGTTCTGATCATTACTTTTTGGTAATAATTCATAGTAAAATTAATTCACCCGAATTTAGTAAATATATTGTCTGCTTTCCTGAGAGCAAGTATTCCATCAATGGATTCCTTAAAAAATTCAGATCTTATTATGTTTGAATGTAGGGAAAAAAGAAACACTAAATGATAGCATACATTTATTTTATCAAACTTCTTGGAGTTTAATGAACTTAATATGAAAAAAATTTTAAAAACTAAATTTACTGAGAAAACAGATAGGTAGATTAATGAGCTAACTATGAAAACAGTTAATTAGTCCCATCTTGTTAAAGGTATTCCATTAATTTGAGATGATGTCATTACTGACTTTAATCAATAATGGTATCAGTGCATAATGATGTGTGGAGGGTGGACAGGGTGGCCACTCTCAGTCCAAACATGGCTGGGGTGTCAATTGTAAACCTCACAGTATTTATCTGTACAGTATGGAAATTAAAATACAGCAGACTTGTGTATGCAACAGGTATAACTTTAAAAATCTACTTTTTACATTTTGAACACTGATGCATGTTGATCTTTCCAACCAGTTAATTTTTTTTCTTAATTAACCTTTTTATTGTGAAGAAATCATTAAATTAGAATTTCCGGGGCTGTCAGATATTTTTGCACTAGTCATAATTATATAATACTGTTACTGGGTGCTATTATATAAAGCATTTTCAGAATGGGAAAAATTACTCATTGCACAAGTTATTGTAGTGGCCCCAAGCACCACAAAAACTAATTACGTCACTCATTGGTGGAGAATAAGTATATATATATATGAGTTTTGCACTCCTCCATCCCACACAATGGAGATATGGAGATCGTAGAGAGTAACAATAGAAGAGTGTTCATTAGACTCCAAGAAATTTGGTAGAAATAAATGCATGCTATCATTTAATGTTTCTTTTTTCCTCTTTAAACCAATTACATTAATATTCACCCATGTTGTCATTAACATTACTGCCCTCCAATCAAGTCAAGCTGACTCATTTAACTTTATTTATACCATTGTTTGCTATATTACTTAAATCATACCAATTTTTTTTTGGTTGGCACTTCCTTGTTTTTCCATTTCTTGGAAATTTGTTCATACAGAATATATTTCCTTTTAGTTCCTTTATAAGTTGAATTATTAACAGACATACAAGTTCATTTTGCATTAAGATTGCATTCTTAATTAAACAGTGTTTCATCATGAAGCTGCGTACATAATCTTTCTCATGAATTCTGAATAGTTTGATTTCTGTTTACAAAAATGTTGTATTCAGCAATTTTTACTTTCTCCTTTTGTAGTATAGTCTTCTGATAAATTGTATTCTTTAGGCCTTCTTTGTTATCTTCAGCATTCAGATTTGCTGAATTGGTGTTTCCTATCCATTTTTCCAAAACCTGATGTTGTACATTCTAGAAAGCTAAGTAACCCCAATCAACTAAGCTATCCTAGTACCAAAATCTTGCAAATTTCAAAGGCCACCATGTAAAGATAGTGACACTGATTTAGAAAAAAAACTACTGTCACTGATCTTTAAGAAAGGATTTAAAAGTTGTATCCAATCAATTAAAAGACAAGCAATATAACATAAGTAATAAGCAAAATGTTTGATGATATGGACATTTAATATATACAGAAATTTTTTTTTGTTCTTGATTTTATTGTATTTGAGATGAATTATCAGTTGTGTGCCCTAGTCAGTATAGGCTATTTTTCTTTTGATTTTTTTGTAAATGAATTAGATAGCACCATCTGGAAATGTATCAAGAAATTTCCAGATAAAAACTTTTATTTTATTTTGAAGGCAATGCTTTAAATGACTAGTTATCTAAATGCAACTTAATGTTAGTAGGTGTAAGAGCCTTGGGAAAGTTATTTCGCTCATTCTTAACAGCTGTGTTATACGAGGTCTGTCGGAAAAGTATCCGACTTTATTTTTTCCCGTTGGAAGTAATGGCGTTAGGGAGGCAAAAGTGTGCATAGTGGGAGCCGCGTGCCTTCATGCGCATGCGTGGTTTTTGGCGGGCTTGCTGGATGCGTCAGTCGCTGTCAGGTAGCCATCGTGTGAGGTGCTTTACTACTTACTCGTCGCATTTTCATTTCGCCCGTGATGACGGAACGTGTGGAGCAACGATCTTGCAAGTGTTTCCCAGAAACTTGGAGATACCCAAGCGGAAACAATTCGCAAAATTCAACAGGCTTTTGGTGACAATGCCATGGGTGTTACCCAAATAAAAGAATGGTACAACAGGTTCAAAGATGGCTGCATCGGTGGAGAGTGACCAGCGTTCTGGGAGCCGTCAACAACCCGCAATGCAGTTGTTATCGAGAAAGTGCGGACCTTGATAATGGAGGATCGTCGTTTGACGGTGCGGAAAATTGGTGATGAGGTTGGGATCAGTAAAGATTCTGCACATGCAATTTTAAAGGAGGATTTGGGCTTGCGCAGAGTGGCAATGAAATTTGTGCCCAAGCTGCTTTCTCAGGAACAACAACAACTCTGTCTTGAGGTTGCGCAGGACCTGCTGGATACTGCCAACAGAGATCCTGAGTTCCAGAATACCATGATAACTGGAGATGAGACATGGGTGTATGGTACGACCCTGAAACCAAGCTCAGTCATCACAGTGGAAGCACCCAATGTCGCCAAGGCCAGAGAAAAATCAAGGTGATGCTGACTGTTATCTTCGACTACCGAGGTGTTGTGCATCACGAATACGCACCAGAAGGACAAACGGTTACAAAGGAATACTATCAGGAAGTCCTCCGACATCTTCGTGATGCAGTTCGGTGCAAGAGACCGGATCTGTGGGCCTTGCAAAACTGGCAGCTGCATCATGACAACGCTCCAGCTCATTCATTGCAGCTGATCCAAGGCTTCTTGGCAAAGAAAGGCATTTCACTCATTCGCCAGGCTCCCTACTCTCCAGACACGGCTCCTTCTGACTTCTGGTTGTTCCCAAAAATGAAGATGCCACTGAAAGGCTCCCGCTTTGAGAGCCGAGAGGACATCATGCAAAATGCAACGGTGGAGCTGAGAGCCATTCCAGAA
The DNA here is from genome assembly GCA_018389105.1 of Nautilus pompilius. Taxonomy (NCBI): domain Eukaryota; kingdom Metazoa; phylum Mollusca; class Cephalopoda; order Nautilida; family Nautilidae; genus Nautilus; species Nautilus pompilius. The sequence goes on along the minus strand of JACATO010000626.1, from coordinate 352,410 downwards.
GAAGCATTCCAGACGTGCTTCAAACAGTGGAAGGATCGCTGGGCTAAGTGTGTGGAGGCACATAGGGCCTATTTCGAAGGGGATTAGCAATTGAAACCCACCAAGTACGTAATTTTTTTTTCCATGGTTGGATACTTTTTCAATAGACCTCATAACTTGTTTACAATCGTTTTTCAAAAATAACTTTTTTTTTATTTTTTAAGCAGTGTGAAAATGTGAGTGGTAAATATGTATAATGTTCTAGTTTTCTGTTGTGTTTTTTTGTACAGGTCGATAGTTAAGCTAATTTTGGAGTATACTGTTCAAATATGGAATCTTCATTTCCAGAGAAATGTTGTTTGTTTGGAGAAGATTCTAAAAAGATTTACTAAATTGGTCAGAGCTATGCATAATTTTATAAGAAAGTTATGCTGGATATGGATATTAAGTAGGCAAAAATTGTTTACATCTATAAAAGATAAAGATAACTTTTTCTGAGGTTCATGTTCCTAGCAAAACTGAAATTTATGATCTTTTAACTAATAATCAAAAAGGAATGTCTACAGTCCTGTTACCTCCCAGAATTATTTTTAAAATATATATTTACATTAATGCAGTTTCCTCAGCTTTTAATTATGTTCTATTGCATTTTTTGTTCACTTATAAGTTGTGAGATAATTGTCTTCTACAAATATACTGAATAAATTAAAATGTAGCAATGTATGTACACAAAGCTGTTGCCTGTCCAATTGGAAGGCAAGTGAATTTTCTACATTAATATGTGCTGTGTAATGCTAACTGCCATAACCACCACTAGAATGTTTGTAATAGTTTCTATAGTTTGTTTTTTTGTTTTTTTTTTTCTTGTTTTTGCAGAGAATATCCATGAAGATAATATGAATCGTGTTCAGGATTTGCGACCTGGAAATCAAACTAATGGAGGCTATCGTACAACGACAGCCAGTCATATGGGTTCATCAACACAAGCAAATGCTCCTCTAGTTGTGCCCCATCCAGTTAAACCAACCAAGGCTGGCAAGACTTATCAATGCAAAATGTGTGATCAGGTATAGTAACATGAATTTGAGAACAGAAGTTTTTAAAACTTTGGAAACTTAAAATAAAAATATTTGAGTAATATTTTATTTAAAATTTATTTATATATGAATTCTGATATAATAATTATGATAAAATCAGTAAGAAGATTATATTGTATCCACAGAGTCATATATTGTCAACTCACATAAGAAATTATGTTGTGCACTCTGCATTTTCTTATTAATGGCTTCTTGATAAATTTGCAGAAAAAATTGGCAAACATTTTTTCTTGTTTTTGAATAATGATAAATTTATATTTGCTACTTTGTACATCTTATTGACTAGTTGTTAACACTTATCCAATGAGCATTATTACAAAAGGTATACTCTGACATCTGTTTCCAGCTTTCATCATTGTGATTGATGATTAGCTGCCAATGCAGACTGACAGTAGGTAGGATTAAATATTGAAGATATGATGGAGCTGAATCTAAATAAAATCAGTTTTGTACATTTGTCTTTTTGATAGACCGATGGACTATCAATGTTCTGGTGTTACATGCAAAACATTAAAATCAGAATTAACTTAGGGAATTACAATTATATATGTTGGAAAATAAAAAGAATGGTTAGTCTGTTTTCTTCAAAAAAAAGTAATTCCATATGTTTTCCTTCCAACTTTGATACATTTCAATTTTAACAGAAGCACAATTACTTACCTTAAATTGTATTTTACTTACACAAGAAGACTTCATGGAATCATCATTGTAATAAACTGGTATAGCCATTTATGTAAATAATAGTGTAAAAAACAAAAAAATCTTTCAAGAAAATATATATTAGGTCCTTAGATTTATCAAACCAAAGAAAGCAAATTTAATAACAAATGGATTTTTCTAAAATATTAGAAATTTCCTTTTTCTTTTAGTTTTTCTTAATGATTATATAACATCAAATATAATTATAATCTGATTTAAAAGTTTGTGTTTTTATTTAGTTATCCATTTTTTTAAATGTAAAAATGATAAATATTGCAAACTAATAATATGGATATTCAAATATGAGAAATGCATGATATAAAGATACATGCAAACTGAACTGACAAAAATATAGTCTGAACATTAGTCAACATCTTTGACAACACAGCTCATAATGTGATATTAGGATTGTCCCATTGTATACTTTTCTTCACCCAGTTGTTGTCTAGTCTTAGGCTCCTGGTGATGGGGATTGGATGCACTGACCCACCTCACCCAGTTAACCATTAAGTACTGATTCTGTAAATGATGTAGCTATATCTGTTGGTCTGTAAAATAAGATTGGCCAAGTTTAGGTTTATCTCTGGCTGCAAAAGCCCTCTATCCAGTATATGCCTAAAGCTTCATCTATCTGCTTTTCAATTGCAATTGTTGCTTTTTGACAGAGTCTGAGAGAACTTTCAAACAACATTCATACTTCAAACATGCAAAAATCTACAGTTCTCACAACAAATGCATCTGGTAAATTGCATATTTTTTACATTCTCAAATCTTACTGTAATGTTATTAACACATTTGATAGAAAGTATATGATTTTTTCAGTATTATATTATACCATAATTCTAAGAATAAGTGTTATTTTTTTAATGTTTCATTATATGTATAGTTTATGTTCAATATAATCTCATACTTTAAAGTGGATAATTTTATAGACATACAAAAAAATTATCTGTGGTTGTGTGCTTATGTGTATGTGTTTCCAGAAAAAATTTATGTGAATATACATTATTATTATTTTAAACAGAAAATATACATAAACTTAACAGTTCAATATTGATAAGCCTTTCACTTTACAGTTTAAGCATCCAACTGTCAATACATTTTTAGATGAAAATAGCTCTCCCCATTAGTTTAGGCAGACAAGGATGAGCAAACTGGGGTCCACCAGCTGTCTTGATTCAGAAGGCTTTCTAGTGGTATTACAAATCCCTCTGGCATCTTCCACTGGCCAATGAATGATTTTGAAGATAAAAACTTAGTGAGTGTTGTATGATCATGCAGATCAACAACCAAAAATTAGAAGTTACATGATTAAATGATGGTTCAAGCAGACTGAGATGTGATCTTATGTAAACTGACAGCTGAAAGGGTGGAGACTCTGGTTTCTATGGTGATTCATGTCAAATAATGAACGGTAGCCAATTGGCTCACACACCTCTGTCACTGGTGAATCATGACACTAGAAGTTCACTGCAATTGGTAAATGCAATACCAAAGACCAGAATATGGAAGGTATATAAATGCAATACAAGCAGTTGTTGGCATCTCCTCTATTTTACTTTCCTCAAGTTTAGTTCATGTTTTTTGTTCGGGTTCTCCATTCTGTAGTGGTGATTTGCATTTCTATCTTTTATAAACAAGTGTCCAAAAAGAAAAGAAAATTGGGCAGTAAATAAAATGTTCAATAAGGATTGGACAATAAAATATTTCATTGCAGAAGTAGATATCTGTTCACTCGATTTTCTATAATAACACTGGTCAACAAATTTTTATTTTTTTTCTTTGGCAGACCATCTAGGAGTGTTTTCTGGGGTTTTGAAGGTCGCTGATTACGAATATAACATTGGTTTTGTCTGATTGGCTCTAGTTTAGAAGATATTGATAGCCTCAAATAAGCCTAAACTGCTAAAATTCTCCCTGAAATACTTCAATATAGAAGCAGTAAATAATAATTTTCTGAAAGTTGTACTTTTGCATAATGGCAATAAGTTTGCTCCTGTACCACTTGGCCATTCTACCAAGATGAAAGAAGAGTATGATGGTATCCAATTTGTTCTTGAAAAGCTAAATTACAACACTCATAAATGGCTGATTTGTGTGGACTTGAAAATGGTGAATTTTCTGCTTGGTCAGCAAAGTGGGTACACAAAGTATCCCTGCTTTCTTTGTTTGTGGGATAGCAGAGCAAGAATCCAGCACTGGAGAAGGGAGAACTGGCCAGAACGAGAAAGTCTCGAAGTCGGCACAGCCAACGTCATCAATGAGCCTTTGGTACCCAGGGATAGAATCATCTTCCCTCCATTGCACATAAAACTAGGGCTCATGAAGCAGTTTGTTAAGGCGTTGAACAAAGATGGGGATTGCTTCAAGTACATATGCAGGCAATTTCCAGGTCTTTCCATCGAAAAAGCTAAAGGTGGCATCTTCGATGGACCTCAGATTCGAACGCTCATGAGGGATTCTGACTTCACTAATCATATGAACATGGTTGAGTTAAATGCTTGGGTGTCCTTCACAGATGTAGTGACAAACTTTTTGGGAAATCACAAAGCTGACAATTACAAGCAATTGGTCCGTAAGATGCTTACTGCATACGAAAAACTAGGGGCAAATGTGAGCATCAAAGTTCATTTCTTGTTTAGCCACCTCGACAGATTTCCTGGTAATCTTGGTGATTACAGTGAGGAGCAAGGAGAGAGATTCCATCAAGACATCAAAACAATGGAAGAGAGGTATCAAGGCAAATGGGATGAGCACATGATGGCAGACTACTGCTGGAACCTTTTGAGAGACTGCCCGAAAGTTGCTCACAAGCGAAAATCGTATAAACGTCAATTTCACTTTTGTGAATAAAATATTGTTTTGTGTGTTCATTGTAACTAAGAATCTAGTGTATAATAATGCTTTGCATTAATTTATGATATATAACTGATTATGTAAATGTTTTTTTCCCTTGGAGAATTAAAATTCAGCAAATTTTTAGCAAATTTTTTGTATATTCTCGAAATATATGAAAAGTGTTCATTTATTAATAAATGAAATGATGTTATATCTAACTTAACTTGTTAGATTGAGATTTTACACTGTCTTTGTGGTTTTGGATTATCATAAAAATCAATATCTGACATTTTTGCACTATTTAGCCGTTTTTTGTACGTTTAGTTATGGTCGCGAATGGGTGATTTCAGACGAACGACCCCCCTGTGATATCTCCAAAACTAGAGCCAACTTGAAAAAACAAATGTCAGATTCGGATTCAGCGCCCTTGAAAACCCCAGAAACCAGTCTCACTTTTCCTGCCAAAAATATTGTGTTGACCAGTGTAATATGTCAGTTTTCAAGAAATACAATGTGATTGCCACCTGACTTTGTGAAACTAAAAAAAATGTGGGCAGCTGCATATACCCCATTGACATGTTGGTACATTAATTCTTATTTATTCTTTATTTCTTATCTAGAGAAAAAGTCAGAGAAGCACCAACAGGTACAAACTCACATACTTTTGATTTTATGGCTGACGATTTTAACATAAGTAACTTCTCGTGAGCGCTACATCGACAAAGCTTATATTTTCAGGCACGCCTGCTGTGAGGAAAGGAGCTACAAGAAGTAAATAAGATAAATATATGCTTTTGTTTCACTAAATTCTTTCGACTCCAAATTTCTGGGTGAGAAAACACCTTTCTACTGGTCAGAGCATTGGGAAAATCCTACCTCCCCCTCCCTCCAGAGAGAGAGGGGAGTAGTGTTGGGTGGCCAGCTCCCAGTCTCAATGTAAACTAATTTTGGCTAAAATCCTTTAAGACCATAAGTTTTCATTTTAAAATATTATCAATTTTTGTTATTAATCGAAATCTAAATAAAATTTCTTTGAACCTAAAAAAAAAAAGATTGGACCAGATTACATCAATCTGTATATAATCTATCTTTTTATACTAAATAAGTAACTTCCACCAGACCTCAGCAGAAGCTTTATCTTATGTGTCTCACAAGTTAAAATGTTTGCCTAATCACGATGTAAGAGATAATGTTAAAAGCTTGAATATCTGGTGTGTGCATTTCTAGTTATGTATACTTGATATCCCTACCTCATTGATGCTAGAAAACATTCTGGTCATGTGCTAAGCATATATTTCAGACAAGGTTTGTGGTTGCTATGGTAGTTGATATAACTGTCTCTCTATTTTATTTCATGCTTGGGGGATATAGGAATATGCTGCCTAGAAAATGAAAAGTATTTTTGCTTAAAACAATATTTTGTATTAACTTTGCAAAACTGATGTTATCCTGTTGTTTATTATCACCAAAGGTGAAGGATTTTTCATACTCTCCTACTGACAAATTGTCCTCATTGCCAATCAGTTATTTGTACCCATAATTCTGCCTGTGAAAAAAAGTAAATGTTAAACACAGGCATTGCTATAATATTCATTTTGGTATTGATGTGCGGACATCTGATCAACTTCTTTCTGCAACCAGAATTTTATCCCATCAGTGAATGCAATTATATCTCAGTTCATCAGAGATAATTCTGATGCTATAAATGGTGTTGATCAGTATGACATTAAATCAAAGTAGATCTAATCAATTATTTTTTGTCATGGTCTCCATGACTGCCAATTGTTGTCTCACTAAGTGAAAGTTTTAGAATAAGTTGTGACTTTTTATGGCTGGAAGTGGTCCCATTCATTCACTCATGGTATAGAGAGCAGGGGTTTTTTGGCAGTATGATTGTTTATTTCTTTTTTCATTTATTTCAAACCTTGTTTGTAGCCTGCTAAAAGTTAAATAAAAACCTCATGGTGTTTAGATCGATGTTGAATTGTCAGACTTATAAAGGAACCTCAAAACAGGTTTTATTTTAAGTTAGTATAGAAAGAAATATTTATACATAGCAAAATTGAAAAGCAGGTATGTGTATTTGTGTGTAGTATTGTGTGAAAATTCAGTTCTTTGTAATCATATGATACAGTACAAATTTACATGTACAAAGACATCCCAATCACCATCACACAATAGCCTAATCCTAGTTCATTATTTTGTGTAGCAATCACAGATGCATTGAAAGTGAAAAATTATATTTCATTTGCACTGGCATTTAAAATTATGAGCCATTCATGTGCAAACATTGTTTGCTTTTCAAAACTTTACCTTTACTGAAAATGCATTATTCTAGGAAGAAGAAAAAAAAGATAACCGATGAATTTCAACCTTTTAAGTAATAACTGCTGCACATATTATGATAATTCTGTTTAATGATTTTTCCAAAATATTTCCTTGTTGTAAGTAATCCCCATTTCTCCTGCAAATGGTTCTATAGCTGAATGTCGTGGATTGAACCTCTACCTGACTCTTCTGTTAGTTTATCCCACAAAAGTTCTGTGAGTTTCAGATTATGATTGAAGAGGTCAAACTTTGGTTTTCACAAGTTCCTCCAATTCTTTTGAGATAATCTTGTTGCAGTATAACCATATCACCTATCAAACAATGTTCCAATTAAATGGCATGGTTTTCAGAATATTGTGATCTCTTTCTTTTGTGAGAGTCCCAAACTTTCTTCAGTAAATAGCAAAACAATCCTACCTACCCTTTTACCTTGCCTTTATGGAGCTTAATTGTGGGGCAAACATATCTCATACTTTTCTCTGGTCTTTATTCTAATATAATGTCACTAATTAGAAGTGAATATTTCAAACCTGCTCTCATCATACTATAATACACTGTAACATTTTTTTAAAAAGTAGTCCTGGTGCTGTTTAGCCAAATCAAGTTGTTTTTTATTGTTAATAGGTTTATGAAATGACTTTCTAGCTGTTACTCAGCCAATTAATGCACCTCTCTTAAACATCTTTTGGTAGTAGAGGTTAAGATGTTGCAGAGAAACTTTGTCAGCAGTTAATTTAATATCTGCCAAGAATTGGATTTCTGCATTCTTTTGAACCATGGACCTATATTCTTGTTCTTTTTGTTATGATCCTATATTATTATAATTATGCCATTTGATTTTATTCTCTAAATGTTTATTTGCACACCATCCTATGTAAGCCTGACTTCAACAGTTTTTATTAGGAGCAAACAGCTCTATGAAGGCCAATCGTGAATAGCTTCATTTCATATGGATTTTAATTTTCAGGTGCCATTTGCTGCCAAACAAATCAATAAAGCATAGTATATGCTAGCAATTATTCATATTACTAGCAATAAATAACTTCAGATTAACATAATAATATTATACTTTCAGTATAAACTAAATTTAACATTTGTAGAATTAATTTGCTGGGTCCATAATTATACAGAAAACTGGAAGTGATAGAAATGTCATATTAATAGTTTGCATGTACTTATACTTGGTTCATTCGATTTTTTAAAATTTTTGTTAAAAGTTTTTCCAAGATAATGCATTTCCATTAAGAGTATAATTTTGAAAAAGTGCATAAAAGTGTTTTCATATGGTAAATTCCATTTTCAACAAAATCTGTATCTGGGTAGGTAGTCATACTTTTGTTTCTTGATTTTGGTTTGATTGAATAAAGTTTTGTATTGATAGTTTTTTAATGAAAGATTAACACAAAAGACAGACAAAGATCCTGGAAGCTTAATGGTTTTTGTGGATATTTTTAAGGAACTTGAGACAAAGGTTTTGGCTTGCTAACTACAAATTGAACTATTACTACTATTAAATTATTACAGCAAAACAAGAGCTATTACACAGTTTAAAAGTGGATAAGTGAGAATTTTAATAATTAAGATAAAATATTTTTTAAATTGATAATTATAGCTGTTTTAAAATATATAATGGAAAAAACAACTGAATAATGCTGGAGCACCGTTTTTTGGTTTATTGTTTATTAATTGAAAAGGCAACTACTAAAAGTGTATATGGGAATTCATGAATTTTTATAAATTGAAGCATGATTTTTTTGTTGAAAAAGTCAGTCTTAAAGATCAAAAGTTCCATGAAATGTTATTTTGAAGTCTCATCTTGTTTCCTTCTTTCTTCATTCTTGGGTTTCTTTTCAAAATGCCATTGGGATGATTCACCACCTGAAGCTGGGTAGATGCAATGGTTATTGGTGAATCATCCTGAGTGATTTGCATTCTTGGCCAAGACAAGTCATGCCCCATAGGTGAGTCATCTGCTGAGAATGTGTGGAGTGGGGGCAATAGACATGAGTCATGCCTTTCTCTCAGCTATACCACTCATGCTGGTGATATGGTGTGTGTGTGTGCGTGTGAGTGAGTGAGTGAATGAGTGAGTGAAAGAACATAGTGGGTGCATTCTGTTGAATTTGGATTCTATTAGTCATGCTCTTGTCATTTGATCATTCTTTGTGTCAGTCAGCTTATTGACTAATTAACAAAATGTTTTCACCACCAACTAAGAAGTAATATTATCAGTCAACAATGGTCAACATTTTATGTAAAAGACTGACATCACCACCTGATGTCCAACCAATTGTACACTTTCTCAGCACCAGTCCACAACCAAGAACTCAAAAAATCATGAATCTGAAAAACAAAGCTGAAGCAACTACTTACTGAAAGCAATCATTTTGGTAAAATCTGATATCAGGTATATTGGTGAACAAACTCAAGATTTTCATTCTTGGGATATTAAATTTTCTCATTGTCTAGGTGTACATAGCACCCAGACTAAGTTTAAGTGACTATTTATAGCACAAGGCAAACATAGTCACCACTTCAGCAGTAATGGGTTAATAACAGCTCACATCAGGAAACAATGCATTTTTCAATTCAACTATTTAACTGTTACAAGGATGATATTGCTGATGTGACTAAACCTGAGTTATCATGAGTACACTGCATGGCAGAAAAAAATTCATGCTAAACTTTCGAAAAAAACAATGAATGATGAACAGATGAATATTCAGAATGCCCTATCAGCCACTCAATGCAAGCAAATGGGGGAGAATTGGGATTATCTTCCCTCTCTTTCTGTCATTTTTTAATGCAATGTCTTCATTTATATGGTCATCATGAAGCAGAAAAATGTACAGGAGCCTCCACCTCTAACAAAGAGAACTTCTGTCCGCTGTCTGACTTCAAACTGGTGACATCATACTGGAGAACTGTTTGGAAATTCCACTTACACAAGCCCTAAATTACAAAATGGAATTGTTGTAATGTGAAGCAGTTTTAGTCCAAGACATCGTCTGCAACATTGGTCAAAATTTCTTCAATTTCTTGACCTATAATAGCATGGATGTTACAGGGATGAGGCAGCTGTTAGTGTCTCTAAGTTGTGCATACCTTGAAGACAGAAAGTGCATACACAGCAGTTACATGTGTAATAGCATTTGACTGTTGAAAAATATTTACATGAAAAAATGTGACCATCAGCTGATGGTGGAACTTCGGTCATATTGAACATTTCTTGCAAATTTTGTTTTTTGGCTTAAAGACTGTTAAACATATTTTTACTGGTAATTAAAAATGGAAAATATATGAAACATGTTATCAATGCAACTAATTTATGAAAAATAATTCATATCATTATATTATACCTGCATTTTGTAGAAGAACAAACTTATTTTTAGTCACCCAGTAAATTGAGTACAGGGAAAGAAAATACATATGCAAAATAGCTTCCTACTGTTGTACTTCAGAAAGCTGGTGGTTCTCAACACTCCAACAATTAGAAGTTTCTCAGCGTAAAGAAAACTAGAAAGGCGGCTACAGTTATATTTCTCAAGGAAAAAAGGCATGAAGAAAGAGGATGATTACAGAAATAAACAACAGTATTTATTAGGAAGTCAGGGGTAAACCATTTTCTTAGAAGTACAAAATTAGCAGCTGATCCCAAATCTATTGCACAAAGCTCCACCACAGCCATAAGAGGGCATTTGGGAGAGATTAAGTTTGTGTGGTTTAAAAATGAAAAACAAAAGTTGTATTTGGGAAATGTAGCATTGAGATTGCATGATTTAACGAGGATACAAGTTATTATGATCAAATGAGATCGAATTTGAAATGTCAGTACATCTGAAAGCCTGAAATAAAATTTGAAGTGATGCATTCAGTTAAGCATGAAGTTATTCAAAATAAATGAAATTCTTTAAAAATGAAAAGTACGGTGCAGCTTTTTTGAGAGAATTGTGATATAGCTTTAGAGCATCAATTGTTAAACTGGCTTTGTCATACAACAAAAAGAAAAATCTCAAGCATACTACAAAACTTCAAAAACAATATCCAGCTTAAAAATTAGAAGGAACCCTGAATGATAAGTTGGGTACTTCTGTTTCCAGATCATAGTCACATTAAAATATTCTGGAAAGAGTAGCAACAATGTTTGCAGTTGCAGAACGGCTTAAAAAGGAGTGGTTTTTTTTTTTTGCTTTTTCAATATGGAGAAATTAATGGCTTAGACACTAAAGACCTCAAGCAAAATAAAGTTATCTTGATTTAAGAAAAAAAATTTTGCTAATGCCTGTATTTTCTTTCTAACATTCATTCATATGATGATACACACGTAATTATATGCACTAATAAATTGATTGATTATGCTAAACATGATACATCACTGATGTTTCCATCATTACAACTGCCTTCGTTTGAATGGAAAGCGGTAGCATGTACATGTTGTTCTTTTTATGTTATAATTGTTAAACCAGGTTTTTTTATTGAACTTCTTTAGTCCTATCATTTCAGTAATATTTTTTACTTAAACTCTGATAATTTCCCCCATTATTTTCAAATAAGCTAATTGCTTAATCTTTTTGTAAATACTTTATTTACAACATGCTGTTTAACCTTCACAGTCTATTTAAAAATTGGATAAGACAACTCTGATTTAACTGCATTTTTGTTAAAATTTGACATTTATTTTGTCAAAAATGTAATGTTAACACCTATAACTTTCATCTTGATCGGTTTGGCTCCAGTGAAAAAAAATTTCAATTTTAATGTCCATAACTCAAGGAACAGTTAGCCAAGACAGGCACGCTCCAAAAATTCATCCAAAGATCTGAGAAAATTGTGTTTACTTTGGTAAATTATTTTTATTTTTTGTTCTAACTGATTATTACAATTTTGACATGCAGCTTTCCTAGGCCAGTTGGTTTGGTATCATTTTAGACAAGTTGGACTCTGTTGTTTTTGCTATTGAGTTTTGTAACATTTAGTTTTCATTATTCACAGTATTTCTGGCAATGTTTAGCTACTTGTCATTTTTCTTAAAAAAATTAAAAATTAGTTGGCAACTATAACTTGGTGGATGTGTTTGAGATATCTGATTTTCAGTGCAAGCACTGTTATCACCATGGTAGTGGCTTCCATTTTCATTGTACCATTAGTAATTTTTTTTGTTTTTTTCCCATAGTCACTCTCCAATTTGTTACTGGAAATGGGCACTAAGTTTACATTTTGTCAACTTTCTCTCATTCCAGAAGGGATGTGGTTGATGACTGTTGATATCTTACCATTTTCTGTTTTGTTGAATTTCATGTATTCTAGAAAGATCATTCTTCTAACTCAAGATTTTCAGTTTTTGCAGAAGAAAGAAGCATTCACAATAGTTAAAGCCTGAATTTTTGGTTTTGATTTTTCTGGCCATGATGTAGGTTGTACACATTAGCTTCATATTTCTTTAGACCAGTGTTATTATTCTGTCTTAGCTACCAGTATGTCAAAACTATCTTGAGAATTAATGGCAACAAGAAATTTTTACCAAAATATGAATAATTTTATAACAACAAATATTGTGGTAAAACCTAAAAAGAGCATGTTTTGCCACCAATATTCATTAAAATGTGACTTTTATATAATTTTATAATATATTTATAGTTGGTATGTTTAGTAAGATTTTCAGTTTGTAACTGTCAGTCAATCAGTTCCACTCTGTCACTTTCATGGTTACTGATATATTCTGCTTTAGATGAGAATGCTATCTGAAAATGGAAACTTATTTTTCTTTGTTTCTATGTTTAAATTTTCTAAAACTGATGTATTTTTATTCTTGAGCAGCATACAAAAACAAGGGGACTTATGCTTCAAACTGACATATTTCTTGCTGGTTATACCATGTCTGATACTATTATGCGCCCGTTATGTTTTATGTTTGTGTGTGTGAGACTCTGATATGAGACCTAATTTTCTTGTGCCATTGAGCTCTGCTTCTACAGTGAAACCATACACCTGTTTTACAGTGCCATTAGACTATTTCTGTGACAAGTCTTGCCCACTTGCTGAACATTCCCAAATCAAGCTGCTTTAAACTATGATTTTGGTTCTCTTTTCATGTCTTTTTTTTTACTACATGTTCTCACCATACAATGAACAATAACCATTTTTTTCAGCAAAACTTTGTTTAACTCTTATGGAGATCTGCCTAGTCCAGCAAACATTTGATAATCTATTCACCTAAATATTATTAATGATTTACTACTATGCACCTATTCTTTCCTCCAATGGATGCTTCCTCGATGTTTGGTATTTCTACTTCAATAGCAGAAAATCTTTTACGGGTCGATCTAGATCTTTCATGGGAATGATTCGTTTTAGAGTCGAGATCATTTATTGATGGAGAGAGTCTTTAAAATAGTGACTGCCACTCTATTCTTGCCCAGGTATCTTTGTCATGATCTAGTATGCCCATAACAAACTGCTATGTGCAGACTTGATTTAGTTCAAAATACTTCAGATATTAATAAATATCACATACCTCTGCAGGTAAGTGCTTTAGTACTTGTCTCCATTCTTCTTCAATAATGTCAGCCTGGCTCTTTTTTCAAAGTTGCTATCAATATGGTCTTGTGTTTAAATGTTGATTTTTTTTTATTTAAACTTTCTCATGTTGTCCAAACAGCTTTCTGCATACCTTAAGCTAATTGGGTTTTTTTTTACTATAAAGTCTGTTTTCTTCCTTTCTCTCCAGTTAACTTAGAAAAGACTATCACATTTTACAAAAATAGTTCAAAGATTTCCATATCAGTTCTTCCATTATTTTTTCAAAAAAGAAAATAATTAAGCATCTCCTAATTTTAAATTATTTATGGTCATGCAGCAAAGATAGTTTTTTGAAAAGTAAGTTTTATCGATTACTATAAATACCATCTTAAATAAATTGTATAAAATTATAAACAAAATGTACTGACACATTTTAACTTGTAAGTTTTTAAGGTCTTTAAAAAGAACTTTACATTTGAATTGTTTATTATTGGCAGCATAAATTATGTAGCTTTAATATTTAAGTGTGTGATTTTGGAAGTTGATATAAATTTGTAGCATTCATCAAACTATATTAGTGTTATTTTTATTGTAGCAAATGTTGTAGATGTCAATAACTGCTTCTGGTAAAGAACAATTGCTGGACAGGAAATAAGTCCTATTTACAAATTTACCAACTTAATTTAAAATGTAAATTCTTTACACAATTTTACTTCACATTAAAGATCATAAATAAATGAGCCCAGTTTTTATGCAGGCAGGAAGGAATAGGTAAATAGGAAATTTTCTGTTATTGTTATTATGTCGCCACATCTAAAGAAAATACTTTACAGTGTGTAGAAAATATGCGTTACTGCAAAATAAATAAGTACATTAAATTAATTATGGAATGCATCTCTAACTTTTTGAAGAAATTATATCCTAAGTAAAAATTACTTATTTTCCAAAAGTTTACTATATATTAAGTCAGTAATATTATTTGCAATGCCTGTCGTTCTGTTACAATTTCCCCATATTGGAGTAAGTTGTAATAACACTACATCTTTGTTGGGGCAATAAGTAACTCTATACACAATTTGCATTCTATTACAAATTTGTTTTTACTAACAAAATAAACATAAATAAATGGTTACTTGACAGTAAACTTGTATTAAATTTTAGTTAACTCATTTCGGTTATAAAAAGATAACATTTTCTTATTTTTTATAGTAACTCTAGTTACTGAATAGACAAACAGTTCTAAAGTCTAATTGATATTGAACTGTTCCAGTGAAACTTTGAAAATAAAATTGCTGGCATTGTGCTTAGTACTCTTACCATACGAGTGGGCTTTGGCAAATGTTGAATAATGTCATGCCTACCACATTCATCGATGTTTACCTCGCTGCTTTCTCGTGAACTTGGTACAAATTTCATCTTCATTGACTTTCAACACTTGGTGTATATTTTGCTTCAGAGTTTTTTTCTTTCTGTGACAAATACTACTAATGAATCTGTTTGTGTGTACTCTTGCATTTTTACTTCATTTTCTTATTATTCTTCAGCCGGACATTTTGCAGCTTATAGCAGCTAAGCACTTGTTATCAGAATTATTATAAGTGCTGGAATAATCTATCTCTTGTGAAGTTTTGCACAAGCTTTCTTATTTTTTACATTCAAGCTCAAATTTATTTTTGCATGGTTTTAGTTGTTTCCTTCAGTTGTGTTAATTCATTTCTGATAGTATATCTGCCAAAATCCTTCATTTTTTTACTTGATATATTGCATTCTTTATTCTGTGACCATTCATTAGTAATAGTCAAACTAACTCAAGAGAAACAATAATTTCAGGCACATTATCTCTATCAGAAATGGCAACATCAGGTACTTAATCTGTGTGTGTGCGTGTGCGTGTGTGCCCTAAGGACTAGATTAATGTAAACATTAAGAATATATATGATTTTTCATTGTTTTTAGTTAAAAACAATGAAAACTTTTTAAATATTGCATCTTTTTTAAGGCTAATGCTTCATCTTTTGAAGCTAAGCTTGTCATTTGGTTTCTGCCTAGGCTGTTATATTCTCATCAGCCAGTCAGTCACATGTGTGATATCTGTTCTTTTTGTGTTTAAGAGTTGACTGTAGACATTACACAAAGAAAGAAACTTAAAATAATCACATTAAATAAACACACATTTCATACACAAAGAAAAATTGCCAATGAAGTCCATGTTAATGTGCAAATAGTCAATAACATTATTAAGATGAAAAGAACTGCAAATTCAATATCCCATCAAGGAAAGGAAAATTCAAACGAAAATGGTAAACAGCATTCAGAGACTTTTTCCAGAGGGGGCCAAAACAACAAAAAAACTATCATTGGATAAATTACAGGGGAGGCAAATTGAAAAATTAATATCAAGTGTAGGGAAAGTGCCTGGAAATTAAAGCATACTAAATTCAAAAAATAAAAACATACTAATTTTTTTCTATCAAAGGTATTTGATTTTCATGAATAATTTTTATTACTTAGAAATATTTCATGTGATTCATTTATAATTTTTTGAAATTTAATTTATTTTTCTGACATTAGTATGCTTCTTTTGCTATTGTGCTACCCAATTAGAGCTCACAATAGCGAAACAAAAGAACAAATTTTTATTCCATACAATGTAAATGCTTCTGGTTTTGTCAAAATTTATCTATTTTTGAATAAGTTTTTGTTTGTTAGCTGTAACTTTTGATCTTTGAACACTTATCAAACAAAAAATGATCATCTGCCATTGTTGACTTCAGCTATATTTTCACCATTCTCATTGGGCTAAACAACCTTTTTCGCTGTGCAGGTTGTTACTGGTAATGTCAGAGCAGTAGGAATTATTTGATAAATGGAATGGAACAAATCAGTGAATAACAACTCAATGAATCCATTTTTTAAAATTCACTAACACTGTTCCCTCCCTCATTTTGAACCACATCTTAAATCAAGTGCTACAGTTTACAAATTTTCAATTTCATATACTTCATTTATTTTTAGAATTTTGTTTTCAATTCTTCATTTCAATTTGCTGCAGCAAACTGGTTCTCTGATGATGAAATGATTGAGTCAAAATATGGTATAAACAATGTTTGATGGAAACATTCCTCCACGAACATTAGATTGTAATGTCTGCCGAATGTATTATCTGTAAACAGATAATTCAGTATTCAACACCAACAACTGTTGAACTTCAGCAAAATGTTTGTTGAATTTTTCTGCTTTTGCCAGTGTTCATGAAACACACTAATGAAGTCCTGAATATGACCATACACTTTTATTATGTCAAGTTCAACAGCTCAAAGAGCTTGTGTTCAGAATTCTAGCACTGCCAAATAGCTAGAAATTACAGTCAGACTAAAAATAAATGTCATTTTGATTGAAGCAAATGCTAATCGGTATGCATCTTCCTGTTTTTTACCTGGAGTTGTAGTGGCTAGTATGCTTAATTGATGAAACATGTTCAAAATTGTTGGAAAATTATTCATCCTGATGCAATCTTTCTAAAAGAAAATGAAACACAAATGTTGATGTTTTTGAAAATTAAGTGCTTTATTTCAACACTATCAGCTTATTGCAGTTGGTGTTCAGTTCAAAAGAATTCAGATCGAACTGTGTGATTTTGCAGCATCTCATAGCTGCATAACTGGTCATAAAATTTTTATCATGTACTGCTGCCCTCTTACATTGCTAGAACTTATTTGTCTTCATTTCTAGACTTTAACTAAAGTGACTACTATTTTATTTTCTAGGTAATAGCAACCATAATTATATAATGTTAGATATTAGCTTATTAAAAAATAAACCATTGCTATATAAACAAATGAATTTAAGAATTTTCATTTTGTACTTACCTACCTACAACAATAGTGATAATAAATCAGATTAGGACTTTTTATAGTGTATTTTTGCAAATAAAAAAAAAATTTTAATAAAGTTTAGCAAGTGAAAAAGAAGTAAGCTAAATTGATTACTTGCAACATTTTACATACAATTCATAAAAGAAGTAACTATTTAAATGTGGTAAGTTGTAAATCTCTTATTTGGAAAAGTTTAAACCAACTCGAAGAAAGTGCACTAAGAAAGATCTTTTAGCTAGGAACAGATATTATAAAAGTACCAATTGATATAGAATGGCATCCTAAAACGTTTTATGCTGATGCATTTTTTTTTTTTTTGCTTGTGAAAGATTATGAGCCAGTCTTCCAAGGATAGCAAACAATATAGGTAGATTATGTTATGATGCATAGTTAACATACGGTGGATAAACAAATGAGTATTGTTTATTAAAGCTGAATTCTCCTCAAGTATGTTTTTCTTTGAGATTTTGAAAATATCAAAGAATACTGGAAAACATTACTTTTATGTTCAAAATAAATAATCATTGGTTAATTAAGGTAAAAATAATTCACTTAAAATAGTAGATGTAATGGTGCAGAAAAATTGTAATATACAGTAAGTCATCTCTTTATGCAGCTTCATCATATGCAATTTCACTATTATGTAAATATCCTCCTTCTACCAGAAACTCATTATATTAAAGAAAAACTTGCTATTATGCAGTCAGGTGAAGAGTAATGTCATGTGCAAGGCATAACTCAGGCAGTTAATGGAAACACTCAGGCAACAAAATTTTTCCAAAAACTAAAGGTGCCAAACAGAGTGCCCCTTAATGTGCATGCATTTGGACAGTGATAGATGACATGCTACATGTAATGGAAACCAGCCCTTACACTCTTCAGTCTCACACCCATCATAGTGTGGAAGCATTTTTCCAAGAATTTTGCCCCTGTCAAAGAGCCTTCACTGGTGGATCAAGCCTTTAACCTCAGCAAATCAACCATACAATGATAACAAAAAAATGTCAAGAATATCAGAAGTTCTGTGAATGCTTCAAAATCTCTTTCAGCAAAAATAACTACCAGAGTGAGAAACCCAGTATTGGAGAGGATGCTTAGATTTTTGATAGAAGACCAGAACCAGTGGGAGATGACTCTCAGAAACTTACTGGTCCAGAGTGAGACTCAGCAGATTAACAACCAGCTTACAGAAAGAGGAACACAAGAGCCATTTAATGCGAGTAAGGGGTGGTTTAATAAACATATATGCCACCAGAAGCTCATAACATCAGCTAGCATAGACCACAAGGCCACCACCATGTTTCCAGATGAGTTACGAACTCTGACTGAAGAAAAAGGTAGACTGGATTCTTTTGGAAACAAATGCCCCACATAGCCTACATTTAAGGAAGAAAAAGTGAAAAGGTGGCACTACTGCTATGTGGCAACACCATGGGGGATTACAAGATGAAGCTGTTTTGCATGTAACAGTCCATGAACTCATGTGTACTCAATAAGAACATGTTACCCATGTACTGAGCTTCTAATAAGAAAGCTTGGATGACTGATAAGAATTGTAAAATTGAGTCATAAATTATTTTATCGTCTATGTTGAGTGCTACTTCAGGGAACCAACCTTACGTAAGGTGGAACCGATGCCCATCCACCCCAATATCATTTTCTCTTGTTATCCCCTAACACAACCTCATGGCTACAGCCTCTAGACCAGGAGGTGATAACCACATCCAAAGCTTATTATCTGAGAAGGAATGCACCAAAAAAGCCAGACATTTATGATTGATGGAAGGCTTACAATATTAAGGAGGCTGTATGGAACAAAGTGAAGCCATCCACTATGAATTTTGCATGGAAGGCTCTATGGAGAGAATGGGTTAATAACTTTAAGGGTTTTACAAGACTTTCAAATGCAGTGGGAGAATTTGTGCAACTAGGATGTAGGGTTGGCGGGGATGGCTTTGCGGACCTTGAGAAAACATGTGTGGAACTCTTTGATTTGCATAATATGAGGAATTATCTGTTGATGATAACCTCAAGGGAATAACAAATAAAGAAGATGATCAATAAAAAGAAAATGAAGAGGTAGTCCTGGTGGTTAAGGACTTAACATCAAATCAGTTGGCTCACTTTTTTTTACTCTCTGACCAACTATCACAAATTGAATTTAACATGCACCTTAGTTTGGAAAGAAGCCTGCAGTTTAAATGCATCCTGAATGCTTCTCTTGCTCCCTACAGGGAAATATACAATTAAAAGCAGTGATTGGCCAAGCAGTCAAGCATATTGTAGTTATTTAAGCAACTTCCTAGCACATCAACCATCCCAAAACCTCTTGTATCTTCATGCCCATCAAAATCTGCCCCAACACCTCCACTATTTCCACAACCCAGTTACTCATCCATCAGCCCCTTGCCATCACCTCTTGATGTCACACTATAGACAGCCATGCCACATTCTCTCTACACCATACACAAACAATTACAACAACACATCATCTCCGTGAGCCTGTTTCAGTTTCTGTTGGTACACAAAGAAAACTAGTTTACATATTTCTTTAATTATTACCATACATGTATTATACTGTGTTATTTTGTTATTGCTTAAGTAGACATTAAATCATGGGCATACAGTATGCATCCCTAACCCTAAACTTAAAGTAGTGTTTACTTTATGCACACCTTTTCAGGAATGCATCCCCCCCATAAAGAGTGGAACTTATATTCTTGTACACATCTCACCTCTGCCATGAAGCATTTACAACTGATTTTTTCTACAACTCTTAAAACTGGCACAATTAAATTTCATTAAATCCTGGCTACCAACATTTGTGGCACAATGTGATCACAGTACATACACAAATCAAATGGCTATGAGGGTTCTTTCTTCAAAATATGGTACCCTTGACTGTGGTATTACTACTATCTTTATCCATGTAAACACTGCCATGTATGATTGCCTACATATTTTTTATCATCTAGTTGTGCAGCAGTCATTTAGATAGAATTGAATTGTGTCAACCTTATGTCTGTGAAGTCTGCCCAAGTATTGGGAGTAATGGTGACTGGCAATGGAGGTTGCAACTTAAATAGAAGCTATAGAAGATCTTGGTCATGTTGCAATGGAAGTAGTGGCAACTTGTGTTAGAACACAGAACCACATCACAGCCATAAGGCTACTCTCAATCTGGACCTTGCTAGGCAGAATGGATAATGTAAGATTGACTTAAAGACTACAACAAATGGAGAGCACTTGATGTCCCATACTGGTTGGAATTTTTTTGAAAGTAAAACTTTATTCCTACTGTCTAGTTATTAGTTAATTATTTTTCAAATATTATATAAGTATATACTTGAAATCTCAAAAGTAATTAGAGTATCTGAAAAACAAAAGAATTTCCATTATTTTTTTAAATGAATGTGCACATTTCTGACTGAACTGGAGATCACATGATAAAATTTCAAGGAATGTATACATTCCATAATTTTACAGATTTCGTAGATGATATTTTGGTAGTTACTTATTGCAGCCAACATTAAGCTTATAAGGGATTAGCTGCAATTAGTTTGGATTTTAGCTCAGAGACTTTCTTTTCTATACCAAATTTTTGTGTACTTACTAATAAAATATATATAATCTTAATTAGATTTTTTTAAAGACTGGTATAAACAGAAGCTATTGTAGTACTTATGAGTTTCATAACCTTGAACATTTTGAAATAAATGAATTTTGCTCCAGATAATGCTAGAATCATTATCATTATCCTGTTCAATCTGTGGGTCAGTGGTCTAGGATCATTTCCATTATCCAAGATAGACTAAAGAAAAATATGATTACTTGGTGAATGTTGACCAACTAAAAGTTTCTATGAAGACTCATCATTCATTTTTTAGATGTGACAAAAACCTGGAATGTTCAGAAAAAAATCAAAGTAGCTGGCTGGTGAAGAATGGCAAGAATAAACCATGTTAGGAAGTACACCAACCAAAACTGGCCTCTGTAACAATCAGACTCAGGCACTTGATCTTAGCTGTTCAGTTATCTAACCATCAAACCATTCTCCCTTATGCTACAATGGCAGAGATAAAGTTAAAGCTGATTTAAGTGCTATAATAGTTAGTATCTCAGAAAGGTGAAAGCATTGTGAGAGTATCTAGGAGGTAATAGATATCCAAAATTATGGTATGAAATGTAGAACTTCTGGTTCCATTTCAGAGTACAGTTGTTCCCCGGTATTCACGGGGGCTACGTTCCTAGAGCACCCGCGAAGAGTGAAAAACCGTGAATATTGGACGTGGTCCATAAAAATGCCTACAAATGCCTATAAAAATCAAATATAATTTTAAAAATATAAGTAAATATATAATAATAATTTAATAAAAAATACAACACTCAGAGAAACACTCGAGATAGCTACACGTGGTAAACTGGGATGATGCGGGGCTGCATCTGTCTGAGACAGCGCCTCATGGGCAGCAGCCAATCAGCAGCAAGGAGAAATGAATAACACTCTCCGATTGGCTGCTTTCAAACCTCCAGCCAATAGCGTTTATTTTATATTGATATTTTGCTGAATTTACGTTAGTATTTATATTACAAAATTAGTAAATTATATTGTTATTAATAATTTAGTGTTAAAAAGCGTGAAAAAATATATACTGCCACAAAAAAGCCATAAAAAAATCACAGAAGATATTTGCGATTCCGCGAATATGCGGGGTTTCCATGAACAATTATTAGTTAGGTTCTAAGGAAAATTCCACGAATAACCGGGGCCGCGAATGCCGAACTGCGATTATGCGGGTTCAACTGTATACATTTATTATTTCAAGCATTGAATCCTTCATTATGTATAACAAATTCAAGACCAAAAATGTTCTCATTTACACATTGGATTTCTTTTGCTAGAATTTGTGCATTATTGTCCTAAAATGCTTTACCAAATCAGATATTTGAGGTATTTTAATTAACACACTACTTTAAAAGTAGAATAGACAAGATATATATATATATACGAGGTGTAGTCAAAAAGTTTCTGACATTTGGCCAAAAAAACAAGTAATATTAAAAAACTCACCATTTTGATTTAGTTTCCTTCAAAGTATTCGCCTTGGGAGTCTACACACTTCTGCCAGCGTTCCTGCCACTGCTGGAAACATTTCTGGAAATCACCTTTTTGGAATGCTGTAGAGCTGTGCCGTTGAATTTTGCTTAATGTCCTTTGTTGACTCAAATCTCCCTTTGAGTGTTTTTTTGAGCTTTGGGAATAGCCAAAAGTCACACGGAGCCAAGTCTGGGGAGTAAGAAGCCTGACGAACAAGTGGTTTGTTATGCTTGGCGAGGAATGCTTGGACAACGTGGGCAGAATGAGCGGGTGAGTTGTCATGGTGGAGTTGCCAGTTCTTTGCTGCCCACAGGTTGGGTCGTTTTCGCCGCACAGCTTCACGAAGGCGATGAAGAACCCCCAGGTAGTAATCTTTGTTAATTGTCTGACCTTGTGGTGCATATTCATGGTGCACAATACCTCTGTAGTCAAGAAGACAGGTCATCATCAGTTTAACATTGCTGCGCACCTGTCATGCTTTCTTTGGTCTTGGCAAGGATGGATGCTTCCATTGGGATGATTGCAATTTTGTTTCAGGGTCATAGGCGTACACCCACCCATGTCTCATAGCCAGTGATGATAGTGTTCATGAAGTTTTGATCTTGGCTAGCACACTCCAGCATGTCCTGGGAGATTTCCTTTGTTTTCTTTCTGCTGGTCAGACAGCAACTTTGGTACGAATTTGGCCAACACCCTCCTCATGCACAAATCTTCTGTTATAATTGACTGAACTGACCCATGGCTGATTCCAACTTCGGCAACAATCTCCTCAATAGTCACACGACGGTCTTCATAGACTATTCCTCGAACCTTTGCAATCATTTCGTCGTTTCTGCTAGTCGATGGTCTGCCACAACGTGGCTCACTGTCCACTGAGGTGCGGCCATCTTTGAACCGGTTGTACCACTCCTTTATTTGTGTTTTTCCCATAGCATCATCTCCAAAGGCCTTCTGAATCTTCTCGATAGTCTGGGCTTGCGTATCACCAATTTTTTGGCAGAATTTGATACAGTATCTTTGCTCAATGCACTCGGTCATCTTGACTCAAAAAGAAAAATCGCACAGCACACTCTTCACATCTGTACTCAACGTGTCACTGTGGGCAACTGGCGCAACCTACAGACACGAAAATTTTTGCGCATGCTCAGGAAGGATAACGCGGCCACCTAATACCCATGCGGATTTTGCTCACGCATTATTATTTTGTTCAAACAAATTCAAGGTCGGATACTTTTTGACTACACCTCATATATATTAATCCCTATCTTCTGACTTTTGATCTTTATGACTATTTCATTAATATCATCATGATTTTCTATAAATTGTACAATTACAATAAATGATAATGCATTTGATATATACTTGTGACTTTGATGCTGATTAATGAATAATAAAGTTAAAAATGATATCATCATTTTCATTACAGTATGTATAAAAGGCTTTAGAATCATTTATCTAAAAAGCTTAGCCTAAAAATTCTATGAGATAAATCCAGTACATTTTAAAAAACAAGAAACCAATAGTGTAATAGACTTAAATAAAAACAATAACTATTGGTAGTTTTATTTACAGACAGTGGGTAGGTTTAGATTTTTTACTATTTAACCATTGTTTCAGCTCTATTTCCTGCAAAATGCTGGAGTTCATTTTTGAACAGAGATTTTACCAACACTGTCCCATTTAGAAATCTGTCCAATTTACATGTTACATTTTGGTTTATTTAACTTTTCTTATCAGATAACAGATGTATTTAGTTTCTGCTAACTTCAACACTAAGTATACATACTTATTGTGCTAGGTTTCAGAGCCATGTCAACTGTTTCTCTGTCTTTTTGCTGTTACCTTGATAATCACTGTTATTAAAACGCTAACCTTAAGGAGTTGCAGATCAAGTCACTTGTGAGAAGCGAGCAAGCAAGTAAAATTGTGATTGCTCCTTTGAGAATGTTTAAAATATCATAGATTTAAAACACCGTTTACATGCCATCTATCAGACTTCCAGAACATTCTGAGGTTGAACAAAAGTTTCTTCAAATGATGCATATTATATCTTCCAATATTACTCAAGAAGAAAAATGTACAATTGCTAGCCTTAATCTGTCTAGCTGTTAAAGGCAATGCCACAGTTTATTAATCAAAAAAGAATATGAGAGCATAATGTAATAAAATCTATTAAGTGGAACATATGAAAAGCTGTCATTTGTTCATCCATTGAAGAGAAAAACTAAAGAGTAAGAAACATCTTCATCTGCTTGTAGGTGATCTTAATGAAACACTTCTTTTTTTACTCTGAGCAGTTTGTCACTATATAACTTGAGCGTCTCAGTCAAATGTGTTAATACTAGATCACCCATTTTCTATCATTCAGTAATGCCAGTCATGTTCATTTTGAAAGTGGTGTGCTTGCCATTGATCAACAGCTGGAACATATTTGGTGACACAGTTTGGTGCTAGGTCTTTCAAATTATCAAATGGAACTCTTTTTTTTGTCACACTTCCTTCCTTCCTTCCTTATTCATGAAACAAGTGGGCACACTTTCCATTTTGGTATATGATGTCTTTGTACGTGCCTGTTCTTTTGATTATGGCTTGTTTTCTACCTAACTTTCTTTAGCTGTTATTGAAAAATTTACTTATAATTGGATCAGACATAGACTAGGTGCCCAAATTGGATGTTTGCATATCTTTCAAAATGTTTAGCAATTAAGCAACTGCTTTGGTTATAGCCAAGTTGGAGTTGCTTTTCTTGAATGAGGTTTGGTGTATCTTTGTGTTGTTCATACTGATAACTCGTGTTCCATAGAACATTTTTGAGTGGCCTGTGTGTCTTTTTTTTCTGAATTCTGCATCCTTTTCAGCAGATGAGTGCTCCAGTTTCTGTTTGGACAACCAGAATTAGTACATAGCAATCATTATAGATATTAAAATGTTGTAGTGGGAATCAAATGTTTTGATCAACAGTTTGTATGTGAAAAAAACATTGGCCAGCTTGAAAAGTGTCTGCAGCAAAGCACAGAGAGATTCTCCAACCTACAAAATGAAGCCTGTTCTATCTTGACATGATTGATAATGCCATGAAAAGTGAAATTATAGTAGATTTGTTCACAGTAGCTCTATCATTGCTCTTTATCCAAGTCTAATGATGAAACAAAAGGCATGAGCACTGGTGTCAACCATTATAGAGAAAGGTCAAGACTATGGAGATGCATGCATTGTATTCTCATCGCCAATGTGTTTATTTGTGTGATACTACATCAAGTATTAATCCTTGCTTACAAAGAGCAGAAACAATGCAAAGACAACTCACAAAGACACATGAACAGAATCTACTACAATATAAAATAATGTATTTATAGATTCTGAGTCCCACAAGGTCGTTGAACAATAAGTGACCAAAATAGGAATCTTTTCTCAGTACCTTTGTTATTTCACCTGTGTATATATTGTCCACAAAGTAATTACTTATAGAAGTTGTTGTTTTAAAATCTGCTTAAATACTTAGTGTTGATTCATTGTAAATCTATAGCAGTGCATGTGCACTTTTATTCTTAAAGCTACTTTCATTGTTTCAAATAATTCAGCTGATTTCATAGTTTTCAGTCTTTTTAATCAAGAAAGATCTACCTTTTGGAATTTTAAATTATAGTGATTTTGTAATAAAAAGTCCACCCTTACACTGTTGATTTCTGTTCAATTTTCTATTATGTGAACTTTGATTTGTTCAAGGATGGTGCATCAAAAAAACCTATTATTTACTGCCTCTTGTTATTGGAAGTAAATGTGAATTCTGTTAACTCTTATTTGACCTGCTTTAAAATGTTGGAATTTTTGTGTATTGATGCAGACAGACAGGATTGTTTTATATATATGTCATTGTATGAACATTCTTTGTTGCTTTAAATCAATCTAATCTAGAAATGAAAAATTACACTAATTCAGAATAGTACAGTTATACTGTAAAGGGTGATTTTCAGTTTATTATAGACTGAAAATTTACACTTTTTATTAATTTTTGTATTTACTTTTTAAGTTAACGGTGTTGAAAAGTGAAAATTTGGGGAGGGATTTGTATTCTTTCTTGTAATTAGCTGTTGTTGTTTTTTAATCATGCTTATCCATTGTTTAAGCAGTTTAATTTTCAAAATAATTTTGTTGTGATATTGTTAATTCAACTGATTTTACCTACTGACTTCTTCCCATATTTTTTTTAAAGTTTTAGCCAATATCATATCGTGGTCTCATTACAGATATGATATTTAATTATAAAAAAAACAAATACATATTGATTTACTTTCTTGATATATAACACTATCTACTCTGCAAATATCTGTTTTACCAATAAATCAATGAGTAAAGATATCGACCCAGAAAATGACTAACAGTTTCATTCAACAGAAAATAAACTCTGACTGAACAACACTTAACTAAACCATTGATTTTAAAATGCCAGGTGGCATCATTGTCAAAAATATGGTCCTCAAATTAGAATATAATTATACTGAATACAATGTAAGGACAAAAAATAAAATAAAAAATAATAGTCACATTTTCTACATTACAATTATACCAGCTTTTCATGTATGGAAGTTTTCGTAGTCAACAGTAATGAACACCTTTGATTTCAGATGTAATTGGCAAAACCGTCCCCAACTTCATAATCAGAGTGAATTTTTATTTCCTGTATATATTGTGGTCTTCTAAATGTTTTCTAACCACACATAGAAACTTATACTTTTGAGATATGGGCCACTTAGTGAAAATACTTTTTTTTTTACTCTTGTTTTTGACTTTGATCTTTCTTGCAAATAGAAATTTAATGGAGATATAAAATTCAAATGCAAAAAAACAACAAAAATAAGTAAATGAATGAATGCATAAAAACAATGTATAACGTCCATGTTGCTATTCAAACAAATTTCAAATAAAAACTGGTTTTTTTTTCTGACAGGAAAACTAACACATCTGCTGCCATATATTAAAAGTACCTTTTAATTATACGTAGCATTCTTCATTTAGTTAGGCAAATAAATGTTTTTGTAAAGAAACTATTTGAATTTTCTGTTTTTGCTTTTATTTTGTTTGCTTTCTGTGACTCTATGGGTTTTCTTTTCTCCTTTAAAGTACATTCTGATTTAGTTGACTGTATTTTGGCTAACATTTTGGAAGATTCCAAAATCTTGTCAATAATTATTTCAAATAGATTTTAAAATTACTGTTGATTCCACTTTATTTTGCTGTAAATGTTGACATACTGCATTCCAATTTTCGTAACACTAGTGAGTGACAGTATTTTGATATGCTTTATCAGCTATAATTATTATATCCATTTGTTTAAACAGTAATTCTATTTGTAATGATGTTTACTTGTCCTTTCTTACAAAATTCATAGCTTGGTGGAACTAAGTTTGTTAGTATTCTAAACAAAATGTGATTTTAAGCTTTTTAACTAAAAGCGTCCAGCAATTAAAATTTGTGCCTGTCAATAATTGTAGAGCTGAAATTTTTTCTGTAAATAAATGAAAACAAAAGTATATTTCTCATGGATTTACTTTGAGTGAACACCAAAAAGCAAAATGGATAAAAAGCACTTGGTAGAGTTACTCTAAGACTAAATAATACACGATTATTTCCTTATTCTTATCAGAGAATGACAAAAATAAAGTTGAAAGAGGTCAAGATTTTCATCTAAAACTTGCTGTATCACAAATTAATCAAACTAGAAAACCAGATAGTAAATATAGGTAGTCATGCATTATTTTCTAGAAGTCTTTATAATAAAATTAAACATATACCAAAATAACAGGTAGTCAACCAAACAACTTATATAAATTTCATACAAATTTTTTTAAGGTTGTGCAATATTTGCATCGAGAATATTTTGAATTTGTCATCATATTCAAGATCATTTTATTTCTTAGTCATGTTCTATAAAATATAAAAAATATTGCCAATATGTTATCAGATAGATATTTGGTAACAGTAAGCTTCAGACCACATATTCCAGCTAATACCAAAATTAACAAATAGAAAGACTGGAAAAAGGTGATTTTCAGGTGGAATTTCACTTAATATTTCTAATTTTTTTTGTAATCATGGTGAGATTAAGAAGAAAATCAAATGAAAGATTTAAATCAAACTGCATTTTACCAATCCAATGTAATATTTCTATCAAAAATGAATATTAATGAATACAAATTGGTGTTTTGATCTTTCAAAGGAAGATTTTTTTTATAATCTGGTATATATGTAAGAAAAACTATTTTGATGGTAACTTTTGGTTTTGACAAAATAAGGTGCCCATGTCACACAACAAAGGAGTTTTTCACTTGGTTCAAGAACAATACAAATCATTGGTTTGAAAACTTGCCTTATTTACAATCACATGCTAATGATGTAGAAATAAATTAATTGCCTGTTTGGAAACTTCTTGAAACATTGGCTGTTAAGTATATGACCTTGGCATAACCCAGAGCATCATTTCTGGTGCTTTATGACATAATGGGATCTTGTGATTTGCTCCAAATCAAAAGCAAATCACCTTGGTTTTTCAAACAAGAAGAAACCATTTCTAGACAGAAACTCAGTTTAAATCTAATCTTCAAACTGCAACAGGTCAACAGAAAGTGCAAAATCAGCTTAAGCTAATAATAGTATATAGTCAAAAATAGTCTGTATCTGCAAATCACTATCCATTGGACATTGCAGGACTAGACCAGATTCAATGTTGGTAGATGATCCTTATATTTTTCATAGACAAATCCAGATTTTTTCTGGGCCCAAAGTGTGGAGAAGGCCAAGAGAAGTTTCTACATGGCATTGTTGCTGAATGTGACTGCTATAGAGGTGGCTTATTCTTAAATGATATAATCTAGTATTGTTCATAAATACTTTATAACACAAAACAATGAGCAAGTTAAGTACAAGTAGACTTTTTTAAATTTGAAAATTGAAAGAAGAAAAAATGTTGCAACGATCAGAATCAAAAGCATGAAATTCATTTGTACAAGAATTTGTGGATCATAAAACTTGTAGTCTGTATTTACACAACTGTTTTAATTTTAATTGTAATGCTATATCTACTATAATAAAGTTATTTTTTATCAGCTTTCAAATGTTCCATGACTAGTTAGATGGTTTACTTGTATTTCTGCTGTGTTTGCACAGTAATTTTTAAGTTTGGTTGTCAATCATTATATTTCCTTTTTATTAGTCTATCTTAACATAAAATGTATTGTGCAATATCTTATGAATAGATGTTCTAGTACTACTGATATTTATTGGTTTTTAGGATTTCATTAATTCAGAGACTATCACAGTAGTTGTAAATCTTTTTATTTGTCTTCTAATGCCACTGTGAGCTTGATTTATATATTTCAAGAGTAAGTATGACTGAGAAAATAATTGCTACTGCCATATGATCATTACAATCATGCTGAAAATAATGAATGGAAGTGTATTAATTTTTAAGCTTAAGTTGATTTTCATTAAAAGATTGTGTAGTTACGGATGTAATTACCAGTTAGAAAGTAACTAATTGCAAAATCATCTAATTCCAACCCACCAGAAAATTCAGGATAGCAAATAAACTGAACTTGCTCATAAAAAAAACTATATAGCAGTCAAAATAAAAATATGTCAAGTTATTCTAAAACATGTTTTTCCTTTAAAATAATACAGTGCCCTGCCATAATACTTTGACAACTGTTATACAAATGTTTGTTTCTTACAGAGGTGGTACTTGGTGAAGCTGTCTTTTGAAGCATGTAAAGCCTTTATTCCCTTTGACATTTTAAAAAATATTCTGTATTTTGGAGTGTTTCGTTTTTTTCCATATCTGTAAGAGAGCTTCCTGTAATTTCATCATAACAACAGGAAATGAACAAGTTATTCTTAACTGACAATCCAAATTCTCCCACAAGTGCTCAATCTGATTTATATAAGGGCTTTGGGAATCCAGGGAAGAAAATGAAGGCATTGTTTCTTCTTCCAGACTATAGTCACATCGGAATTGTGACATGTAGCATCTTCCTAAATGGATGTCAAATCTCAGTATGCCTTTTTAGTACACTGGTAGATGTGTCTTTAAATTGGTAGTGCACCTAGCAGCAATACCTTTGTTGGATCTTTTCCAAACTGAGATGTGATCTTCTGATGTGAATTGCTGAACCCTAGACTCATCAGAGAAAAGTGCACACCAGCAATACTTGCCAGACATATCTTCTGACTAGACTTTTTCAAATGTTTTATTGCTGTTGGACAAAATGGGTTTCTTATTTGCTATAAACCCTTTATAACTATGTCATTGGAGATGACATTGGATTGTTTTG
The DNA here is from genome assembly GCA_018389105.1 of Nautilus pompilius. Classification (NCBI taxonomy): domain Eukaryota; kingdom Metazoa; phylum Mollusca; class Cephalopoda; order Nautilida; family Nautilidae; genus Nautilus; species Nautilus pompilius. Next base: position 321,650 of record JACATO010000626.1, on the reverse strand, counting down.
CAATGTCAGAAAAAGAATCTCAACACTGAGTGCAGACACGGTGAGTAATGGCACATTTTTATAGTATTGTTTTATTGAAAGCCTTTTAGGTTGCTTTACAGCAGTGGCATTTGCTTTGTTGAGCTTCATAACCCTGACCACAGTTCTATGAGAAATCTTCAGATCTTTGGTGATCTATAATTGATGCTATCCACCTCTAAACAGCCTATATGACATTGGATAAATGGAGAAATATCATGGGATCTGCTTTGGAAAAGTGACAGCGCATACTGATTATCTGCTGCCCATCTAGAAGTCCAGTATATGTATGATGACACCTGAAATATATAAAAAAAAATTTTAGATACATTCACTTATATGGTTTGTCAAATTAATATGGCAGGGAACTGTAGTTAAAGTTACATTTAAGAGTAAACTCTTAGAGAATTTATTTTTAGCTTGCTAGCAAATAAGTTCTCTTCTGTCTCCACTAAAACTTATATAATTATTAGTATAGCCACAGAATATTTAAAAAATAAATACATCAGCATCATACCTCTGTATGTAACAAAATCCAATTTTATGAGTTGTTTTGTGCTTCTCCTTCACAATTAACCACCTGTTGTTTTTTCTTAAATATTGACTACTAATTATTTTTATTATAACCCTACTGTTTAATATTTTATATTTTATTTAAATTACATCTATTTTATCCAAAAGTAATGCTGAATTTAGTATTTTTAAGGCAAGCAAAGGATACCATGTGAACTTGTTTAATGCTGTGAATGTAATAGGTAGCCGCACTTTATGCTGACGGATTTTATGCTGACAAACAGATAAAATGGACAGAAAATCATATTATACACATTTCTTGGATGAAATATTTTTGTCAAATATATTAAATATGATTTATTTTTTTTAATTTTTCAACATTCATTTTACTTTCATTCATACATTCAGCTGATAGGACAGCATTTCAACATGCTGATGTAATAGTATCAGGATGCAGTCAGGATGATGTAACAGTAACATTATCCCAGGCAGAGACCAGCCCATGAAATAATGACATTACTCATCTTGCCACTATTGATAGACAGTTTCCTGTCTGCCTGGGTAACCTAGACTGCTGCTTGCTGGCTCGCATATAAATTCCTCTGCATCCGGAGTCCATTCACTTTCCAAGCAGGTTGGTGCAACACAACAAAAGTATGGAGTTTGTTGAAACCAAAACTGGTGGCAAGAAGCTTCTCTATGAAGGTTATGCCTATGTCATTGACAGAGAAAGAGATGGACAAACTTATTGGAGATGTAAAAAGCAGAATTGCTACAGCAGGAGGCTGAAGACAAGATCTAAACACAAAATGAAGCAATGAGCTGAACAGTCTGAGGAAGCTACTAGTAACATCGTGCACAACTGTACATCAAATTTACCTCTGAGCACAGTTGGCTCATTGCCTAAAAAGAAAACATTAGCATGAATGATTAGATGGAAGGGGACAACCCCTAATAGTGACAATATAAGCGAAGACCTAAATCTCATGACCTTAGGGGAACCATTTTTGGTATTTGAAAATCATACTAGCAACATCTGAAAATCTAGACCTCTTGTCCACCAAGCCACACTGGTTTTGCAATGGCACATTCGACATTGCACCTTTAGGAACCCAACTGTTCATGTTGTTATTGACAAAACCTATAGTCTGTCCTTGGTGTAATGTGTTTTGTCGCTAAACTAAGAAAAGAACAAGCCAGTCATGAAATTTTGACCGAACAGGATACAATGGGATTGAATACAAGGTAGAACATCATTAATAACTGCCTGAAGACACTAATTGTTAACTATACCAAAGAAGACAGACTTGCATGTCTAAGGATGATTGCTCATAATATGTGACTGGTATGATTTTAATTCTCTATGATTTACTACAATAAATTTCAGTCATTAATTTACTTTTCTATGGTTGTTTAAGAATCTTTGTGATAATATATTGTATATTCTGGTTGTAATAAATTATTTATGTATTATTATATTCTATTTTTATTATGTCTGCCTAATGTCTATTGGCATAACATCTGTCGGCATAGAGTCTGTTAGCATATCATCTGCACACAATATAATGTTGTTGATTTTTTAAAAACTTTTTTTCTATATTTACTAAAAACATGGTGATTTAAAAGTTTTTTCATGAAATATTCAGCCAGCCTTTCCATCAAGTTTTTTTTTTTTTCTTTTAATTTTTTATTGATGATGTTGATTTTAATGCTCTGTACAATATTTTAAATAAGTGGAAATTGTGCAACATTTTAAAAATGTTTTCTGAGTATTTAATTTTTAAATCATAAAATACAACTTTTTTAAAGTTATCTTTTTATTTCATATACTGATATTTTACTCTATATCACATGGGGGGAATGTACAAATAATATGAAAAAAACTTAATTTTTAAATCCCATGCTTGGAGAGGCGTATGGTTCATTTGTAAATATGAATGTCATGTGAAGATGATATTCCACACTGATGTTAATGGGTTAGCTTGAAGTTTTTCATTTTCCTTATTAGTAGTAACATCAACCTTGATGGTGGCAACAGGGAAAGATCAATGCTATTACTACTAATAATGCAATTGGAAAAATCTGAACCCGCCAATTAACATCTCTAGTATTCCACACTGTTAAAAATGTTATTTAGAATTAATTTCATGCCCATGCCAATGAATACAAAAGAGTACTAAGGCACACGTGGTGCCCTAATATCTTTGCTTTGTAAGCTACTGCTTTTTTTTCAATATTTATGCTTACATATTCTTTGAGAAAGCAACAACAACAAAAAAATCATTATGCTTTACTGAAGTGATTTTTACTTTAACCATAAAAATGTTTTAAAAATTCAAAGTTTTTTTAAAATATACATTTAAAAATATTATAAGTTATTGCAAATGAACTTTCATTTTTCTTTTCTTTTTTCAGGTGTTCACAACCAAATCAGACATGCTGATTCACTGCCAACAAATCCACAAACAAGATCCAAAACCCTACAAGTGTACAACATGCTTGAAATGCTTTGCTAATTCATCATACCTTTCTCAGCATGCTCGTATTCATTCAGGAATTAAACCTTATCGTTGTGAAATTTGTGAACGCAAGTTTACTCAGTTATCCCACCTTCAGCAGCATATTCGCACACACACTGGTGAAAAGCCCTACAAATGCCTGCATCCTGGTTGTGGAAAGGCATTCTCTCAGCTTTCTAATCTTCAGTCTCACTCTCGCTCTCATATGACAGACAAGCCATATCGTTGTAACTCTTGTTATAAATGCTATGCTGATGAAGCAAGCTTAAGAGAGCATATCCCAAAGCATTCTGACACTAAGCATTTAAAAACACACATATGTCGTATTTGTGGAAAGTCATACACCCAAGAGACTTACCTTACAAGACACATGGCCAAACATTCACAGGATAATGCAAACAAACCAACATGTCGTCCTACTATCAAACAAGAACCAGATCATTCCATTGAAGAATATGGACGATCAGAAAGACAACAAGAAAATTCTTCAGCATCCTGTGGTAAAGTATCATCAGCCTTTATGCCAATACCACATCAGTTTGGTAGTCCTGTCCCTAGCAGCACTTCATCTTCAACATATCCTTATGGTTCTGGTCTTGGAGCTAACAGTCTTAGTTCACCATTACCACATATCTCATCAATGACATCACCCAGATACTTTCCATATGACCCACTAGGATTTCGAAAATCAGAGCCACCAGAACGGAACTTAAATGTTGGAATGTCATCGAGAGACAGCATGCTTGCTAACAGTTTGTTAAGTTTACAACACATAAAGAACTATGCATCACAACAGATGCCATCATTTACACCAACTTGCACCAGTGGAAGTTCTCGACTAACTTGATAAGTGTAGGAATGTGCAATTTTGTACAAATGATGCCTTGTTCATTTGAAGATTAATGTCAGTCCTTTTGATTACTTGAGGCTGGTAAAAATCATATTCATATCTGTCAAATAATTTTGAAAATGTTTTAAAAGAAAAGTTTTTAAGAATATTTTCTAGGCAAAAGTACTTGCAGTTTGAATTTTTTTTCTAATTTTTCAAAAGGGTGCCAACTTGGGGTTCTACACAATTAATAAATTGCTAAGAAAGTCTTTCATCATACAATTTTAGTCACAGAATTTTGACAGCTGTTTCCTTTATTTCATTTCATCAAATTCATGTGTGTATGAGAGAAGTCATTTAGTTTATGATAATTTTAGATTTCATATTTTATTATTTATGCACTAAACTTAAAAAATTTTTTGTCCAGAATCGTTACTTAAATTTTTTTTCCTTTAAGGCCTAACTATTTATACACAATAAAGTCATTATAAATCAATATTCTAAAATGGCTGATCTATATTAACTTGAATAACCTGAAAATAATTGTAGTTTTATGCAACATGTTGTTTATGGAAAATGCAAATGATGTGACAATTACCTTGTCTGTTCATAATTTTTAAAATGAAGAATTATTCCATTTTCAAATTTGTTTGGGTATCCTGGATTTTAACTGTTAAACCATATAAGTAAAAGTTTTTTTTTTTCCTTTTTCACCTCCCAATTTTGCTTTAGAATTTTATAATTTTAATTAATCTTTATTAAATGGAATTTCCAAGGGCTTTTCAAACTTTTAACATTGCAAATAAAAATAAATTCAAAATAAATAGAAAGTGGCATTGCTATCTGCAAGAGAATTATATGAACTGTTTTATTATTTATTTGTTTAATTTTCACACTACAGTTAATAAATGTTGATACATTTTTAAATGTTTTAAATAAAATACAAGACTAACAATATTTCATGTTGAAATTATTATTAACAGGTTTTAGCTTTAAAGTAGTTAGTTTTATTATAATAATCTTATGAGATGCACCACATGCTGTGCAATGTCAACATTTCATTCCAAACGATCCATAGTTAATGCCATTTTATTTTATTTAAATCTTTAAATGCACTGATATATTGGAAAGTAAATTATAAATAACAATTTAGGAAAAACTCAAAATATTTTCTAATCTTACTTTTGACTTGGTCAGGGGAACTACATAAATAAAATCATTGATATATATACCCAAATTTGTATTATAGATTTGGTTCCCATATTTTATCTTCTAGTGTAGGAAAATTATTCCCAACATTTATTATATCATACAGATATTAATGATTTTGTATTTTCAGATCATAGTGATGATACAAAAGAATCTTGGCAATATTATAAGTTAGTTTTCAAAAATATAGATTTCACACTTAATCATCATCTTCTATTTTTATTTACAGTATTAAAAAATAAGAAAAAACATTTCAAAAGGCATCCAAGCTTTTGTGTAACTTCACAAACCTCAATATTAAGAGGAATGCTTTTTTTTCCTATTTTTCTTATTCTTTCATTTTAAGAATTTGTAAATTATGAAAAATTGTTATATGGCACTGTTAATGTCTATATTTTCAAGTTCTTTCCAATCAGGTCTCTTATTTTCCACTGGGAAAAGAGCACAATTATGCTTATGCATATGATAAAATCAGATATGGTAATAGTAAATCTCCATGACAAAGTCTTACATTTGCTATTTATGGTATTAATGATGGTTAAACATAGGTATACTTTTTGTTGTTGTTTATAGCTTTTAACTCTACGCTATTACTATTGTTATGATCACAAAATTATTTAGCGATAATAATAATGATGCGTTTTAACGGGATATATCTGGCCTTATTTGAGAAATCTACATTAAAACTGTAATAAACAATATGGCTAAGCTTTGATTTCCTAGCAGTGTCTAACTAGGTACTTTATCTGCAATTCAGTGAGTGAGTACCATAAACAGTTACCATTTGTTTAGTTAAAGTTTAATCTTTTACAAGCAAAGCGTATATCAAATATCATCATCTTTTTAGATCTGATTATTGAACCTGTCAGTCCAGTTTCAAATGAATAAGACGACGATAACTTTGATTTTAGCAAAGTGTTCGTCCTTCAAACTGACCAAGATTTGAGTTTATCTTGTTATATTCTCACAGACTGCAAGAGTTATTGTTTAAAAAAGGGGGGGGGTGTTGCTATCAGAGGGTTTTGTGAACCAACTTAGTTTTTGAACAATCAGAGAAAGCCTAGATTATTATTTAGTTTGTTGGTCTCTGGTCATGTCTGTAGAATGTCATGTTGTTTAAATGTTTGTGGGAATCTATTTTAATTTTCAAATCATAAAAAAGCTCTCAAATAAAACTAAAGTGGAACCAAACTCTGAAATGCAGTGCAGGCTGCTAAATTCTCTTAAAATTGTGATTATGCCAAAATAGTAGAGCCTATGTATTTATTAACGTTAAAATTTAATAGAATAGTTTGAAATTAGCATAAATAACATTCTTAATGATTTGGCACTTTGTAATGTCTGGATTTTCATAAAATTTGTTTTCAATGTTTACTGATTTAGAAAGTATAAAGTCATCAATTTTATCTTATATTAAAATGTTTTACATAATTTACCTGGTGTAGTGGAGCAGCTGTTTTTATACTTTGTTTTTGATTTTGAAATATTTTTTCTCACAGAAAAATTATTGCTAGTAATTGAAATGAAATCATGCATATCATTGGTACGATTTGCTAATGTTTTATTTGCCTTGTACATTTAACTATCTATGTTTATCTCATAATATTCTGTGGTGCAAATATATCTCTAACGATAGCTGATTCCATTACCAGTTAGTTAAATTGTAACAGTGTTATGGCAAAAATGTAGATTAGAAATATGCAAAGCAAATTCAGGATTCTATAAATTAAAATGGTAATAAATCAATTAGAAATGTGTTAAAAACATTTTCCTACAATAATTACAGTACTCTGTAATACCAGATGTCTTCTGTCATCTAAGAACTAAATACATTGGTGACACAAAGAAACATCCAAATCACCAGTTGTGAGGATTGAGCAAGAAACTTTAGAAATAAGTGAAAATGCCCAGTAACTGAAACATACTTTTTTTTTTAGTTAACTGACATTGCTACTACCACTTGAAACTAAATATAATATGTATTCTTTTTTACAATACAGGAAACTCCAGTAAAACAAATCACTTTGAATTCTACATTTTAGTGTGTATTAATACCAAAATCTATACTTTTGCAGAATTCTCCCCGCTTGTGAAAATCTTAATTATTTCCGTTTTATGCATACCTTCGTGTAGATACTGGAAAGATTCCAGTTGATGCAATTTATAATTTTCTTATTGTAGAATCTTTTGCTGCTTTCTGTGAGGTATACATAGCTATCAAGCAGTGCTATCTAAAAGAAAGAATTCATCATAATGTATTTTCTTAATAAACATCTGCCTTTTTGAGCAGCATATTTATTAAATGATATAATTTTTAACACTTTTTCTCTTCATCTGTTAGTATGGTATTAACTAATTTGTCTCATTCAAATCCATATAAGTCTACAATTATGGTTAGCAGAAAAACATTTGGGATAGCTTTCCACCTAGTCAAAACCCATTCAGATTCCATTTTAATTTTTATGGTTAAATACCAAATTTTTCAATTATTTATCTCATTTTGTTCGAAAATTTTACTTGCATCAAATACTACATACGAAAAGTGAAGATAAAAGTACTTGTATTTATGTATTTAATTTTTTTTAATTGCTTTAAACTAAATCTGATCAGTAAATGTAATTTAACTAGTTTTTTTTAATTTTATAAAGTTTTTTATTAGTTATGCTCTATATTTTTAAAATTGTTATATAAACTAACTTTTTTATTTTTAAATCACTTTATGTCAAGCACTTTTAAAGGCTACATTAACAAAGGGATCTCATGTTCTCAGTTAATATTAAAACTCACACACTTCCATTCACCCTTTTAAGTAAAATTAACTGGTGACATTTTTGCCACTGTTTTACCTATAGTTATGGCAGGGAAACTCCCCCAAAACAGTGATGATATGTTACTAAAATAATTTAAGTCAGTAAGGTTTTTTTTAATGTTATTTAAATTTTTGTTCTTTATTTTGTTAGGTTTAAAATTTATTTTAAAATAATTCAGTTTATAATCAGTATCTACTGATTATTATCCATACACTGTATTTATTTTGTTTTATCATGAAGATAAATTCTTGAATAAAATTTAGGTTCTTCCACCTACCTACCTGACAGGCTGGCAGAAATAAAAAATCATGGATCGTGGTATAGATGCCAAGACTTTTCTGGAAAACTAGCCGTCAGTGTTGGTTCAGTACCCACTACAAGTGGAACCACGAAGTATTTATTTTAGATCTGTAATAATGTTTCCTTTAATATTCATCATTTCAGTTAGACTTTTGTTTAAATTTTACTCCTTACATTTGTGCTGTATTATAAATTTTAAAAATATTAATAGGTAAGTAACAGATGGATAGGTGGGGATCTCTCCATATTTACCACACTAGATTATCTGTAACTGTGGTCATTGAATGGTGCTTTCTTGCACAATCACTAACTTGTCTTCATTGAAGGAATCTTCAGATTTTTCAGTCAAACCCTGTAACATTGAGTTGGATTCAATTTCTTGGTTAAGACAGTTTATAAATAATATATGTAAAACTTAGTCTTGTGATATGTTAAACTGTTTTGCACTAAGTTGACATAAATGCCTTATTCTAGTTCCACAAATAGTGTATGTAAATGTGACAATTTTGTATGAGGTAATGTCATGTGGTGTAATGGACAGTTAACTGTTATTTGTTATATGTTGTATTCTTCTGTAATTGAAAAGGACTTCCTACAAATTATTGATCTTTTTATCTTTTGTTGTTTGGTTGCATATTTCCTTGTGCATCTTAATAAATAGTAAATGTTTTAGTACAGCATAAGTGATTCAGTGCTATCACTATTTCATTAAAATATCATCTTAAAGAGCTGTCAGATGAACAGTTCTAGACTTGTAAGAATAATCCAGCATTTCTATAATGACCAGTCATTATCATTTTGGAAAATGAAAATAGATGTAGCAGCATATCTATGCAATTCTGTATAGGATAAAGTTGTTTGTGTGTGTGTGTGTGTGTGTGTGTGTGTGTGTGTGTGTGTGTGTGTGTGTGCATTGGACTGCATTTAAAATTATTTTTTTTCCTTAAATATTTCAATTTTGTAAAGAAATGTGCAAATAGGAATATTTCAATCAACATTTAATGCATTCAGACTTTTTTGTTTTATATAGAACCGAAATAGGTGGTTTTATTCCCTTAGGTATGTGATGTGATCAGGTGCAAGCTCGCTTATTCTAAAGGAAACTGCCTTCCACTGATAAATCCCAATACTTTATGATGATAATAATGGTAAATGATTCTAAAATCTCATATCTCTGCCATTTGTTTTTTGTTTTTTAGAGGTGAATAAACACTAAAACAGATTATTATGAAACGTTGCTAGATGTTAGTGAGCAGTCTTGAAATGTTTGGGATTTTTCACTGGCAGACATTGACTAAGCTTTTGAAAGGAGTCAGGCATTTTGTTTTGGCACAACTATAATACAAGGAAAAAGATGTTAAGAAGAAGAAAAACATTTACTTCTCTAATATTTCCTCTGTTTATTTAGCCAGTTTGTAAAACATGATGATCCCGAGTTTGCTTTTCATGCATAACTATCGATGTTTTTCACGTAAAACGTGGATTGATATCAGATTCTCTTGCTATTTAAACACTAATGTTTATGATGGGATTGACATTTGTTGTGAATCGTTTTTGCATAACATGATTATATTTAATTTTTATGCTTGTATAACTTATGCATTTATAGCCACCTAAAAATTTTATGAAAAGTAGTTAATAATAAGTCTGATGGCCTTGTGTGTAGATATTATGACAGCTAGATACTGCATCTGGCTAGTAAAATAGTAATTCCTCTTACATTATCAAACATTTAGGATAATGAAATCTATGCTAAACAACTTTCTATGCCAGCCAGTCTCAGATTCTGCCTTGGTTTATTACAGCTGTGATTTGCATAAAAGCCTGATCCAACTTGGCGAACATCCACCTTAATGCCAACGCTTATTTTAACCCATGCCTGGTTTGCATTCGGAAAGAAAATTCACTTTATTAGCATTTTTGTTTTCAAAATGATTTCACAATCATTAAAATATTACACATTTTGTGGTTATAAAAATTACTTAGCAGGTAACGTGCTGCTTTTAAGATGTATTTTCAAGGCTTACAGCGATCTTCAATCTTTACGATGGGGAGATTTTTACAATATTTACTCTGAGATCGTTTTTTTTTTCCACAAAACAAGTAAACAAACAGGCAGTGCAATATTTTATCGATTTTTATACGAAAATTGTTTTGAATGCTATTTATTTGTATTTATTTTGTTCATTTTTAAATTTTGTGTCAAGTATTTTTTTTTTAATATTCAAATGTTATTTATTTTTTTAATCTTTTATTTAAAAAAAAATAACAGCAGACATTTTTATGAACCAATTTCTCCCCACATTTCAGATAGAACCACACAAGCAAAAGATACTGGAGATGGGAGGTAGAAGATATCTTGATTTTCTGTGAGGTTACATGTCACTAATATAAGAGGAAAACAGTTTGTATATACTGGTAATTCAAACTTCAGTGTCTTTTACATAAGAAGCAATTCTCATCAATGGTTTTAAGATATTTAGGAAAGGAATGGAATCAGTTTTGTTTCAACTTTTTAAAATATCTTCCAGTGGTAACTTTTTATTCTGTAATATAATTGGATAAAAAGTTAAAACCGGAACAGTTATTATTATTATTATTATTATTATTATTATTATAGAATGCTGCTTTTTCTTAGTTTATTGTTTTTGAACTATCAGTTATAAAATTAATCCTCAACTGTTAGGCAATATTTATGTAGCAGAAGATATTCGATTAATTCTTTGAATTTCTTTTCACTAAAAAGAGGTGGAAAGGTTCAGGGTGATAACCATCGTGTTTTTGATTTACGCTGGGCACCGAGTGTAACAAAAATTTTGTGCTTTATCAATTTAATGGCTACAAAATTTAATTTGCTTTCATGCACAAAATTCAAAAATATATTTATTTTCACAAAATCAACCCTAATATGCTTGATGATTCGAGCAACAATTGCTAGAAAGTTTACTAAATTTCCTGAGCAAAAGAAGTAATGTTTCTAATTTAGTAGCTGAAACGATTTTTCATGTTTTATATATTGTAATGGATAGACTTTTGAAGCAGCAGAGATGTGTAAACAAATCATAGAGTTCGTGTTAAACTTGATCCCTCCGAAGTCATCGAAAAACTGCTATGCATGGTTTGAAACATAGTTAGTTTTAGATAATAAAATATAACACTGCATTTTTGTTAAATCAGTTTTTTATCCATATTTTCCAATACAGTTTAGGAAAAACGGACAATGTTTTAGATGAGCTACAGTTTGATTTTTTTTTCGATGTTTTGCACTAATTATTTACAACTACTGCCTGTAATTTATTCTAGTCAATTATTATCTTATTAATAAAAGTGTTTTGTTGTGTTTTCTAATAATGAAACACTCTAATTAATACCTTAGCATTTTAAAATGTAGATGCTTTCCATGCGCTCAAAACCCTTGTATGACAACTTCCTTTTCAAAAATTTCTCTCAAACGTTTAGCACACCTACCAGGTACACGAGGGCAAAAGATTGTGTTTGTGGGCAGAGTTGGTCAGTCGTGCTAATAGCGACAGTTTGGCTCCTGTTTTAAATTCTCTGCGACCAAGATTCCTACTTGTTTGTTCATTCATCACTTAAGAGTCAATGGTTAATGTAGGACTTAGAGAGCAATATTTAAAAAATATCTTAGCAGCAATAAATAGAAAGCTGTGTGAAGAACTGCTGATTTTTCTGCCGCCTCTTGCTGGAATAAGAAGAATGACACGAGATAACTTTTCAACTTTCATACTCTCATATATTTACAAATATGCCAGTTGTCCTGCTGTTGTTACCTGAACTGTGGTTAGGTTTTAAATGGTTATGTCAGTGGAGAAAAAAATTCACTGAGACTTTAAAATTAATGACCTTACTAAAACACAATACTCATATCTTTTTTCTTTTATTTTTTTACATCAACTGGCACACACACACACAGTATTAGTACACAGGAATTTATTTTATTTATTATGTAAACTCATTTTGATCTGATATCTTTCTACTGTTGCCTCCCTTTACCCTTTTGCGTAGTAGGTATCCATGTTAAAATTTAACAAAAAAATACTCCACGCTCTATAATGTTATGGTTATTTTGCTATACAGCTGTTTGTATAATAATCCTATAATTTATCAAAACTAGGTTCCTGCTGGTTACAACCTAAAATTTATTGAAAATTATCAAAATAGCAAGAAACTGTACATCTACTTTTTTCACGGTTGTGTAAGTGAGTTAAGATAAACAATTTTGTACATATTTCTAGTGACTGTCAGTGGATCTGGACTGCTTTAGTATGTGCGTTATTTGCTTCAATATTTTTTTAAAGAATTGAACCAAATATGTTTTTTTTTTCATTCTTTTCAAGAAAGCAAACTGCTTAACAGGGTTTAAATTTTTATATGTACGAATTACATAAATTAGCAAAGTCTTTATGTATAATTTGCAATTCAATTAGTTAAAATTATTTAATTGAATTTTTGAAAGATTTCTTTAAAATTCTGTGTTGTGTTAAATTTGTAAAATTTTTTGTCGTAAACAGTAATTTTATATCGACATTTCACAATATAAAACCATTCTCGGCGAACACTTCATCATCACTTTATGAACATTGATACAATTCATCAGTAATTAACAATATTTGCAAAACTAGTTATTTATGACCATTGATTAATATTAAATAACATTTTTCATAAACAGCAGTTTGAAGATTGTTCTGTGAGAGGATGGTCTATAATACATAGTCTGTGTTATCTCTTAGTTGAAAATTTCAAAAAAGTTGGTTTTTTTTTTTTGTGTATTCCCTAGTGTTTATTATTGTTTAGAATACCAATTTTCACCTTTTCTAAATTTTATAGCTGCTTACCAAAATAAAGGGATTACTATATATTTTATTGGTTTGTTTAATATATTAATGAGTACATATGTTACAGTAAGAACATAATACCACTAAGTATGCGAAATTCCTGAGGAGATTCATTGGATGTCTCACATAGATAGGCATTATTATAGATTCTTGGTCTGTGGCATTTATGATCCATAAAGATAAAATCAATTTTTAACACTTACTTTTTTCTAGATTATAACAATAAAATACAAAAATATCAGAACATTAAAAAATTAATGTCACACACTGTATCTTGTAGAACACACATCAAATTTAACACATGGTTGGTATTACATCTTAAGTGTTTGAATGGTTGAGGCTAGATTACCTCTTAGCTTAGCCTTGTATTATTTGCATCTGTTGGGTTACACTTCTTTAGCTACTACAATTACATTTAACAAAGCCCTGACCACTACATGTGGACTGTAAGCTGATGGCTTCAAAGAAGTTCACAAACTTGTCTGTGCGCTTGAGGACCTGGTGGGCAGAATTTGCACTCCTGTGCCCTGATCCACACTGGAATGGATAAAATTCCTGGGAATTCTTCTATTGTGTTCTCTCCTGATATCAGGTGGTTGGCTAAGGCTGTTGCTTAGAGTTAGTGGCAAAGAGTTGAGCTATGGCTAAGCTGATAAGACTGATGGCACAGCTGAGACACCTGGTTGTGCAGCTGGAGATGATGACTCCATGTGAAATTACAAAGTAAGTAGAGTTGTTGAACTGACAGAAATGGTTGATGCTGCAGGTTATGAAGGCTTGTTGGTCAGTTGAAAAAGGAACAGAGAGAACAGCGAACACTCTTACTAAAGTTTAATTACAACTTGACTGGACATGGATGACAATGTATACCAAAACACATAGAAGGTGCCTGATCCCTGAGTGGTGGGCAGGGTCTGGAATGATATAGCAGTAAACAGTCACTTTTCAGAGTAAGTTTCTGACAACTTGAAAGCTATATCAGTTGCTTGATTTGATGTAAGAGCTCTGATGGCATAAATGATAAGGTGATCTTGGTAGATATCCATTTGAAAGATGAGTAGGACATGAACTGTATATTAATCAAATCCATCTGGTTTCTTGATGAGAGTTCACTGGACAAGATTGGTCATATTAACTCCATTGATTTCTCTGACATTCTTCACAATAAGATTTGAAGATCACCAAGAACTTGTTGGTAAAGTTGGCATATTTGGTAGTAAAAGACTTTGCCATATGATCATGTCCAGCACGACCAATGCTGTTAACTCTTTAGATCATTATCTGTCTTCACTAACATAATACTATGGTAGATCTTCTGGCTGATCTCTTTCCCTGACCAGCTTTTCAACATTTGAGAACTTAGAAATCTGGAAATGCAAGATATAGCTGCAAAAAACAAAATAAATATAATTATACATTCAGTCTTAGCAATTTCTTGAATGTTGTAAAGTTAAAATGAAACTGTTTTAAAACAAATTTTAAATGTATATTTAGTTAGCCAGAAAATATTACATTCTATCTTCAGTGCTAGAATATGGTGACTTGATGCTTTTTAAATATACGATATTATCCTCTTTAACAATAAATGCTGTTTTATTTGGACTTCGGATATCATAAAAATCACACAATCAGAAATACAATCAGTGCTGGTCAGCAGCATCCAAGGCATTAAAGTCACATTATGCCACACTTTTCAAAGAGAAAGCTATATTTTTAGTGATGTATTTTTTGCAGGTAAAGTTATACCTTTATTACCAGTGAAGCTTGTTGTCTACCCTATAAAAAGCTTTATTTGCTCCATGCAAGGTTTCTGACTTCATCAACCTCAACTTGAAACACCTGTGTTACCTTTTGACAGATGTTCCACCTCCACTTAAGATTACTTTCAAAATGCAGCTTTTGTCACATTCTGAAACATATTTATAAATTAAACTATACTTAATGTGTAATATTTACATACTTTTTGATAGATCTTTAATTGAGTTTTGTTGTATACCATAAAAATATGTATACTATGAACATATTTATGTTTGCTAAGGCATTAAAGTATATGATATGTTTATCAAACTTTTAATCATGGCTAAAATATTTTAATAATATATACAGATATTTTTTAAAAAGAAAAATTAATGTTAGTTGTCTACCTTGCCTATGAATTTAATGTTGCCTTCAGTTTTTAACAATGCAGTCAATTTAAATATATATATTACAAATTTAATTTAAAGTTGATAAAAAAATTATGTAGCTTTTTAGGTTTTGCTTTCTAAACTGGGAATTGTTTTTCAGGTTTTAGATTAGTCACCCCCTGACAAACCTTTTTTTTATCATCTAGTTTTGCATTGTTACAGTATACTTATATTCCTATTCTTAATTATTTTTATCTTTTTACTGACAAAAGGTTATTTTTGTTTTTTCAATGCAGTTTGTGTGAGTGGGTCATATAAATTAATTTTCTAAGCTTAAAAAGCTAATGCACTATCATAAATATTGAATGGATAATGGAGCTCTGCATACCTCTGTGACTTTTTTATTTTTCACTGATTTAGGATAACATCAACGTTGAAGAGTCATCTGATAATGTCAAGACCAGGGCCAGCATTTGTATAAGCAAACTATGCACAGAAGTTAGTTTTCAGTATGATCCCCCTTTGAAATAGTCCTACTGACTTTTGATACACTTTTCCATATTTTGTATAGAGCTTAGGATATGACTGCTAAGAAATCCACAGATGAAAGTGATCTATGGAATGTTGCATTGTAATGTTGAAGGATCCACTATTACTCTGTAGTGAGATCATGGCATTTGCATCGCACAGCATTGAAAGTATTGGTGAGAAACATTATTGTAAAAGAGATCATCGATTGCTTTCCTCTAGGAAAACAATGTCTTGGTGAACAATATCCCTGACATCAAAGAACATGGTGATCCTTCAACACAACAATGCAACATGCCTCATACCACACTTTTTATTCATGGATCTTTAACCAATCATGAGGTTACATAACTATCACATCTTCCATACTCATTAGATATTGCACCTTGTAATTTCATACCATTTTTCAGTGTGAAGTGCATTCTGAAAGGCTGCCGTTTTGTTGACACATGCTCTTCATTCTGCTGCAACCAATGCATTAAAGAAGGAAGCCATGAATGGCTTATTGCAGCATTTGTGACATCTTAATGACTATGGAGGCTCCATGGCACAGTATAAATTGTTCCCCCTACTCTATAATATTACATTAGAAAATAAATAGTAATTATTCCTTTAAATTTTATTGAAACCCTTTAAAATGGCCCTAGAGAAAAATGGAGACTATTTTAAAAGTGATCAAAATGAAAACATTTCTCTGCATAATTTGCTTGTAGGAGGCCTTGCTGGCTCTTGAACCTTTTGTTTAGAAAACATAAATTTATTATGTAAATTTACTTAAAGTTTACGATAAGGTATGTAGTCACTTTTTAACACTAAATTGATTCCTCTTTAGTTCAAGCTACATCTTTAATTCATTGAGGCTACGTGATTAATATGAAAAACAAATGGAAAGTTCAAGATATCCATGTCGTTTCCATGACTGACCAAATGTTTTGTGAGCTGTTAAAAAATGCAACCATTGTTTCATTATCTCCATGAAAATTCTCAAAACTTTGCCATTAAAAATGTTTATGTGCATATATAACCTTTTGCAATAAAATAAGTTAATTTTTGTTATAATCCTATAGAATGAAGTCTTAACTGTTAGATGCAAAGAATTGCATGATGACCACATTTAGAACTTTATGTTATAATTAGGGAATTTGACATTAAGATAGGTAACAAAGTATATTCCATTAGTAGATGTTAAGCATTGGCATACACCTGTACCATCAAAATACTTATCTATTTCTTTTTCAATGGCTGATGTATGCCGATCAGCATGATACAAATTAAAACATGACTCATTTTGGAAAAGATTTCTCTAGATAAGACAGTTTTCATTATTGAAATTGCCTTTTTTTGTCTTTGAGTTAAAATTTAATATATTTTAGCTGTTATTGTTGCCATCCAGAATTTATTTATTAGATAGATAACTGAAAACTCTAACTACTGATGTTGATAACAGCCATGCTGCTGACATTGCATTGTCATGAACTCAGTTTTCCTTTAAAAAATAAACTTTTAGTTTATCATGGTTCTTTTTTCCTTAGCTCACAAGAAACAAAAATTGTTTTCATAATTACCTTCATTTCTACAAATAGTATATAACTGTCCTTTCACACTAATATCCATTGACATTGTCATTGGCATGTAGTAAACATAGTTGCTTATAGCAACACAAAAAGTGTTTTACCTAATATCCAATCTTCTGTTTTTGGAAACTTGACAGCATCAAAATAAATTTTGAAATTGATTCTGTGAATTTAAGTAAAATTTGTTTCATCTATACTGAGAAACAAACTATTCCAAAACCAAAAATCTAATAATATCATCTAGAAGAAAACAAATTTTTATGGCTTTAATTTCTTTTTCCGATTATTTGAGTGACATTTTTGTTTACTTTTCTAGCTACTCCAAATATACATTTATGATCAGGAAGTATGATCATATGATCATAAATGTTAATATTCTTTTTAATCCGTTTTAGTAAATAGTTTAAATGAACTTTTAACATTGTTGTGTGATGTTTTCAGAGAAGCTGCATTCCGGGATGCCATTCTTTCTTTGTTTACAGAAAATGGTATGAACAAAGTTCAGGTAAAAAACATAATGCTTGGTCAAAGCATTAAAAATAACTGCCAAAGTTTGTTGTTTTTTTTTTTAACTTTATACATTTTCATTTGTCCTGTTAAGAATTGAGTTTTCATTTTTTACCTGTGGGGAAGTAATCTGAAATTATTTTTTAAACGATTTCGTCGAATTTTAAATTTGTATTTTTTTTTGGAGTGAAATATCTATTTTGAAAATTTTTTGTGGCAATAATACAGATACCTTTAAACTAGATTCCCTGTCGGATACCACTGTGCAGCGTATTATCACAGCCTTCTATATCGCAAGTATATTTCTTCATTTTTATACAAATAAATGAAAAGGAAAACAGGTTTGATTTACATTCTGTCATTGTTAGCAAATAGTAGTTTCTGTTTTCTAATAAAAAAACTTTAAAAGAAAATAACAAATCAAAGCTTTTATTTTTAAAATGTTTTCTAAACTTAGTAAGAATAAAACATTCATACGCCGTAAGAACCAGCTTGAAAAGGAAATGCTAGGAAGATTATAAAATGTGAAAAGAATGATTTTTTTTTAGCCAAAAGAAATTTTTAAAAAGTCTAAAATAAAGAAAAAATATTAATTCTAAAAGCTGAACTTATGATATATTGAAAAAAATGTTTAGAATAGAAAGGAAAATGATTTTTGGATTTTAGAAGAAAATGATGTCTGGTAACAGAGCATATGAGAAACAACTAAATATGAAGAATAAAGCTCATTTAAATCATACAGACTGTTAAAATAGAAACCCTAATTAAACATGGAATAGGTTAAACTCAAAATATTATATAAATCAAAACTACAAATTCATGTAAGTCCTGTGAAAATCATAATTATGCATATGCTAATGATTTTGACCAAGTTAAATCTTGCAAGAAAAAATTCTCATTAGAATTTTATCATTCATTTTTGTTAATGTTTGAAAAATTTTCATGTTAGGATTCAGGTGAAAGCAAAATCACATCAGAAATTTGTTGAGATTAGTTTCATTTGTATGATAAAATTATATGAATTTTGTGAGAATGTTAAATTTTGATACACGATATGGACATTGTGAAAAGAGAGAACCTGTCATGGTTTATTTGTTTTACTGTGACCAAAATATGAAAGTTACAAATAGGTATGATTAATGCATTATAATGTTATTAAACTGAGAAATCTTATCCATAACTTTAAATAATAGGGGGCAACAAATTTACATGGAAAAACATGCTAAATAAAATACTTCAGTTAGTTGCTCAGATGATCAGTTTTTAAGTAAAATATCTAACTTGTTTTCTTCTTTACTCAGTTTCCTTTAAATGGACAATCACTGTAAAATGTTAATTTAAAATCTGTTGCTAGTAGTGTAGTCAAGCAGTATGATGAGCTAGTAAGATTATTGCTTTGGAGGCTGCATATTTACTGGAGTTTGTTAAGTACCACTTGTACATTTATGTCTGTATCAAGCTACAGTGAAAGCTCTCACCAGCATTGAAGTTAGCAAATTAATAGTGCAGGGTTTTGGTAATTAAATCTACCAATTCTTAATTTCTTGAATTCTATCTAACCAAATAACTATAAAACTTTAACTGACAAAAGCCTTTTAAAATATGTGAATAATATTTTTGTGCCAAAATAATTTTATCATACAAATAATGACAGAAATGTAAAGATTAATCGGTGGTCAATCATTTTCAAATATTACTTGATCTTCAAAAATGCTTTTAATATGTTTTCTTATCTATATTTATTTTGATAGTACCCTTTAAAAAAGTAGAATTTAAATGTTCGTTTTCGTAGCCATGCACATGAATGCTCTACACGTGTTGCCAAGAGTACTTTGAAGGCCAGAATACTGAAAAATGATTGGAATTTTGAATTATGTAACTTATTGGTAATTAATCTCATTTGCATGCTTCCTGTTTAATGAACAATGTACTTTAAGGTTGTCTTATGCAGAGGACAATCATAATCCTCAAGGCAAATGACTGTTTATACCCACTACATCAAAGTTATGAAGTTCATGGGTAAATATTTTTGGGTATTTTTCATTGGAACCAGAAATTCTATCCATGAACAAAGTTCATTACAAAAGGTGTTTCTTTTTTCACCAATGATAGCCAAATATGATTTTGATGGTTGATGGATGGATGAATGAATGTATAAATGACACTTTTTTCTCTTATACTGTCTTTGCTATGCAAATCGCTGTAGAATAAATTTGGTAATTTCAAGTAAAGACATCCATTCCACTTAAGTGTGATCTTTTGTCAAGAAAAAAAAGATGTTAATACGAAGAATGTAAAAAAGAAAAAACTGGTCTCACCTACTTTCTTATTTATTCACTGCTGTGATGACTTCGAAGGACAATCTGTAAAAATGAAAAGCACTGCCATGACAGGTTGCCTGACTTTCAGAACGTTTTGTTCATGCAGCTCATACATCAAGCTAAGATTACTAACAGTGACTCCAAATAATTTTCAAACGACCGTTCATCCTTGTTACGAGGTGCTCATAAGTGCTATGGAAAACATTTAAATGCAATTTCTTCTCTTTTTTTTGTTTTTTCCATCTACTACTGTGCTAGACTGATGCTGTATAAGTTGCACAAATGATGGCAGTGTTTCTAGTTATATAGTGATTTTGTGAATTTAAGCAAAAATTGTTTTCATCTATACTGAGAAACATTCACCAGTCTTCAAAGATACTAATGAAAACTGGGTTAAACTACTATCTTTCTTCCTTTCTTCGCTTGTTTTCTGAAAGATGTTTGTGATATGCAAACCATGTTCAGTTTTGTTTCACTCATTTGTATAAAAAAATGTGTTTGCATCATTTCTGTGTTTCATTAAATATTATAGTGGGAATCTTTGAAAGGTTAAAACAAGAAACACTGACTACTGAGAGTTACATGTGATTTAAGTAGGGATTGACTTCTTCCTAGTTTTGTTTGTTCTACATTAATTCTCATCATATCTGTGTGATCACTTGTTCAAGCTCCACTGTGGGGAACAGTTTTATTCCTGGTGTTAACTGTACTGTAATATAAACATTTTAGATATTGTAGTTTCATGTTTTAAAATTGCACAAGATATTCACCAATTTAAAATTAAAAAAATAATAAACAAATATTTCTGCCATCAGGGTGACTAAGAACAAGTTTGTATGTGATATGTTACACATTTGTATATCGGTGGCTCATGTTACCTGTGTGTGTGTGTGTGAATACAGTTTACCTTATTTTTCTTTAATTTGAGTAAATGATAAGAGAACTGGCAGATATTCTATAAATGAGCTGTCCAAACCTGATACCAGTCCTTACTATTATTTCCTACATGATGAGAAAATTGTTGTCTGTCAGAAATGTCATCAGACTGTTAAAAGAAAATAGAAAAAATGTCAGCCTTCAGATCTGGGTGACTTTAAAATGACAAATCATTTCATCATCTGTAAGGATGAAGGAAACACATGAACCAAATGACATGGCTTTTCTTACATTTTCTTCTAATTCTCCATGGTAGAAATATATTGTAAAAATTATTCTATATTATCAATAAACTTATTACAACAAATAACAGATAAAATGTTGAAAGAATAGTAGAATAACAATTTGGTTAGAAGTAATCTTTAAACAAAAACTCTGTTATTCTCTAGTGTCAGAGATCAGACAATTTTCATGTTATAATTAGAAAAACATTTTTTATATTCTTGACAAATGTGAATTAAATCAATATATTTTCTGAACCTTTATTTGCTTTGTCAAGGTAAAAGCTTATTCATTAAAATCAAAGATTCCCCCAAGAAAAACAATTGCTTTTTTAACACCAATTAATGGATAAAAATAGTTTATGACTAATAAAATCTAGATAAAGATAAACCATAAAATACATAACTACAGATTTTTTATATTGTAATTGGGTTTTGATAAAATATACATTTAAGGTTGGGGTTGGAATAATTGTTCATCCTCTGCTTTTAGTTTCATTTGGTGTAGAAAAGTTAATCTTTTTTAAAACATTTTAGTAAAATTGGTTTGCTGAATTTTAAAACGTCTCCATTTCATGCGATTTCTTTCAAGTTATTCTTTAATGTCATATTATTTTCTATGTGATCCTTCATCTTTATTGATATAATGTTTTGTTACTTGATAGATTTTTTTCATTATTACTGTTGTTGTTATTGCTGTTTTTGTTTTGTTTTGTTTATGTATTTTTTAATAAGTAAACTGTCACTGAATAATTCAATAAGATTTCTTAGTATGAGGCAGCCTAGAAATTGGTCATATTTTACATTTAAATGCAAACAAAACTGATATGTTTATAAACTATTAAGGGTGCAACGTGTAATGTTTCCTTTAAAAGATGCAATTTGTAGTCTAAAATAAACAAATGAAAATAGGTCCAGTTATGAAAAAAAAGACAAGCTTGGAGGTTGAACATGCATTCTAAGTTATATTTGGCAATTTTCACATCTATTTTTAAATTAGGTTAATAATGAATGAAACAGTGAAGACGGTACATAACATTGCCCCCTCCAGAGTTATTAAGAATTTTGTATGCCTTTTTTTAAAGATCAAAATAAGAAAAAGAGACCTGAATTTACTTTAATTCAGTTCATCATTTTGATTAGTTCCTCTTCTATAATCACGTAGACTCTACTCACTGAAGTATCTGTCTTTGCCTTTAATCAAAGATTATAAAATGTGCGCAGCAAGAGGATCACTGCAATTGAAGCTTATTAGCCTCTCTCTCTTTAAAGTATTGTTAAAGTTGTTTTTGTTACCCTTTGATTCACACAAACTCTAAAGCTTGCTGCTCTTTGTTCCATTAGTATGTTTGAAGTTAAAAGCTTTACCTCAAAATTCATCTATTGTGAGTTTTTGGAAATAAATCCAGAACTGCTTCAAACCATAACACCGTGAATGATAGCTAGAATTGGATATCATTTCATTAAATTATATCATCAACATCCATAATCCCAAAATCTGCTGCCAAAAAATTTAAGTTTTATTCAAGAAAAAGTTATCAGTAATTTAAAATAAATATATTATTCTTATGTATTTACTGATTTATCTTATTTCTTTATTATTAATGCCAATTTTTTTTTAAAATTCCACAAAGATGCTGTCCTCCTCCAAAATTATAAATAACAATATATTACCACTATTACAAACACTTTTCTGCAGTTCAAGAATACAGTTTTTATGTTTATGACATCATATAAGCATTTTATTCTTGTAATATAAACACAGACACAAACACAAGATTTTCATAATAACTACATATCCAATTAGCCCCTTGCACTGCAGTGATATTGTAAGTTCATGTTTTGAGGCAATACCTGTACTGTACAAATATGGAAAAAGCTAAACAATCTCTAAGAATACAGTGGTGATAAATGTTTAAGAACAATGACACAAACATAAAATGACACACAAAATATGTAAGAATAAATGTTCCAGTATGAGTATCATACTATAGAACACAATTTCTGTTCTTTTGAATGACGTATACATCAACATGATTGATAGTAAATATTTTGCGTGCAATCATTTTTCTTGCATTATGATGACATTTCATAGCAACAAAAGTTTAAGAGCAAAAACAACTGCATTTATTTTTATTTTCTTCAGAAAACCAATACAGTGTAGTAAAGTAATGCATTACTTTTTTTAGCATTTTACAATAGGCCAGTAAGTCCAATGAAAGACACCTGGATTGTGGAGTTGCACAAGGAAAACTCATATTTCAAGATGCTAAAGGGGTTGGAGTGTAATAAAATGACTTGTTATATATCCCAGATGCTATATGGATAAACAGCCAACTACATCAAAAACCATGAAAGTGACACACCTAAAAAATCTCATGCTTGGATCAATGAGAAAATCAAGTCTCCATCTGAAATAGATTTTTAAAAGATGTCCAGTGACATTTAAGGAATTCAGAGAAACGATTTAGTGGACTTCACACAAAAGTGCTGTCAGGCTGTAATTGATGTTTTATCGCCATACAACTTTATACTAATATTTCCTTGATCTATCTCATGTAATCTCTAGAAATTAGTTTTTAGTGACAAAATTTCAAATTAATCAAGCATGTGCATTACTAAGCATGTTGTTGTATATGATAATCAAAACAAAAAATTGCTTTTATTATCAGTATTATGACCATGCTGGAAAACATTTATTATATTTGCCATAATGTCGTTCTTAAACTTTTTTCTACCACTGTATATCTATTTTTTCATGATTTCTCAATATAATACCTTTGGTCCATATCACATATGAATTCTTTACAAATTTATGACTGCCAAACTCAGATTTTAAATCCTTGTTTGTATTTTAATGAAAATTTTGCCTAGTCATATAACTTAACTTCGCTTTCTTGGGGCTATTCATGGCATTGTACTGGTCATAACCACAAAAGATATCTGTGCTTACAGTTAACTTTTTGATCATCTCATATGATCAGAAAATTCACTATATTGACAACAGCTCTAACAGATGTGGTTTGACTTGAGTAATTAAAATTACATAAATTTCTTTCCTTGCAAAGATGTGAGTATTTGAAAGAAAGTTTGCCAACAAATAACTCATAATTTTAACTTGCAGTTGCTTATAACATTATTTTTGCCAAGACAAGTTTTGTTAGCTGTTAATACTTAACTGATACCATCTGACATCACTCTCCAATAAGATACTACATTGAAAGTTCCAATAGTTTCATAACTATCAACTAGCAGTAATAAAAAAATGAATATCATCTTCAATGTGCATCCCTTTAAATAACCCTGAGCTCTAGAAGAATATGAAGTGAATAATGTACTTTCTGTCTTAAAAGTAAATATCAATCGCTGATATTTTTATATGGATGCTTCAGAAGTAAAACAGGATTAAAATTATGCTGACAGTTTTCTTTTATTTCTCTGAACCCCACTGGCTTGATTAATGATCAAATTAGTTTCCTTATGAAATATTTTAGAAATTATTATTTAATCAAATTTTTTTAAACATGCACCCTTTTAAAAACTCATTAGCAAAATATCTCAGCTTTTGATATTTTGAATAAGCAAGAGTTTTTAAGAGAATACAGCATCAAAGAAACAAACAAATTATTTTATTTGAGATGAGTAATTATCATATTACAGTGTTGTGTGTTAGTAAATTTTGGATTTCATGCAGTAAATTTTTTAGATTAATAATAGGATACATTGTTTTTCTTGTATTCAGATATCTTAAAATTTACTGCTGCAGATATTTCATGTTGCTTAACTATGTAAACTGAATTACATTAAAAATGAATTATGCATCATTCAAAAATCACATTACTCTAAAAATGTAAACTAATAAAAATATCAAAAAACATGGATTGACAAATTATCTATAAATCTAATAAAATATTTGAGTAGTTTATAAGCATCCGCAAGTTACAATGATTTAACAGAATAATAGAATCTTAGAGTAATTTTCAAAAAAATAAATATGCCAGATAATTTTCAGTTAATTTTTCTAGTTTAATATATTTCAGCACAAGTTTTTAAAATATTCTGATGATTGAATTTGTAAAATTTCTTAAAATTTACAAATATTTTGTAAATGAAAATTCTTGAATAAAATGCTTCAGTTTAAAAAATATCATTCTCTGTCTGTAATTATTCAGTAAACCAAATAATTGTATAAGACCACTACAAATATTTGTAAAAACAGTCATTTTAAAACTAGAGCTAATTTATAATTACCTGTAAATAATGCAAAACAAAACAAATTTTTTGGAATTCAAGTTGTGCGGGCTAGAAAGAATTGTCTCTAGGTTATCAGGGCTCCCTGTTTTTGTGATATCTGCTGATAGATAGAATTCATCTAAAGCATAAACCATAAAAGCAGGTTTAAGTGAAAAAACCACTGAATTTAAGTAGACCAGACTTTCTGCATTTTTTAATTTGTAAAAAATATAGTTTAAAAGCAAACACATTGTCTAACGTAAGTACTGCATTCATTAATGTTGCCTCTCTTTCAACTGCATTCTATCCATCAGTCACATCTTTAATGTAAGTATATTTATTATAACTGTGAGGGAAAAAAAAACTTTCATGATGCAAGGTTTGATGAATTTCATGCTCGTTGTACAAGGTATTTAAAGTTGTTATACTAATTAAAGAAGAATTTACTAGTTTTTGACCATTAACTTGAATAATGTCAAGAATTATAGTTGAGATATTGCAAATATGATTACAATTGTTGCACTTTTAGCAATTTTTATTTTAAATTTAACTGTCAATTAATTAAAGTTGAAAACTGACCGAATCAATGAATAGACTGTCACACTAAGTACAGTGCATCTGAAGTTGCATAGACTGAAGGATTACAAATAAATTGTATATATAAAATGGTTTTATAAAGAGACTTGCCAAAACAAACAAAAGATTTTTTACACTTGTTTCCCTATTGTCTTTTGGCCCTTTTAAAAAATGTGATTAAGAATAAAACTGAAAAATGATAACTGTAAAGCGCTAGAGAAACAATTGGAAGAATGGTTGATATTAAAAATGTTTGCCATTGGACAGCATAAACCTAGCTTACAGTATTCTAACTACGAACTTTGGTTCTCTAAAAGATCCACTAATGTTCTGTATTATTTATTAATTTTTAGGCTCATTTTCAATGAACAAGAAACTTTAATATTACTAAAGATTTTAAATTTTACTTTATTATATCCATTACAACATACTCCATCAGTAATTCTTAAGTGATTTTGTCTGGCAAAGAAAAAAGCAAAAACAACAAACTACATTAGAACATGGCTTTAGTTCGACTCATTAAAGGGGAAAGCAGCTTACTGCTATAATTATCATCAACTGAAACTGGCATTTATTATATAAATGTTAGAATTTTGCAACAAATACAACTAGCTGTAATGCAAGTGATATGTTTCTAGTTAAAACTACTGTAGTATTTATTATTGTTGATTTTGTTCAGATCTGGCAGCTGACATTTTAAAGTTTATGCATATATAATGCATACCCACTGACTGTACATGGTTACATCAAATGACAAAGTATCAATCAAAAGGATACTGCATAATATTCTAAAATTAAAAAAAGCAACCCTTTTTCTGTTAATGTTCCTCCATATAAATCATTTTGAAATGATATTTTACAAAATTGTTATAATTGTTCATTAAATATAACTTGTTGTAATTCTTTCATTTGATCGGGGAATAAGATAATTATATTTTAAATGTTACACATTGAACCACAGTGTACTATCTAAGCATTTTAACACTCTTTTCCTCTGGTCATACTTAAGGCTACTGAAATTATACTTGGGCTCCAACTTTTGATGTGACCATGTGAAGCAGTGAGTGAACTTTTCACTCCATGACCATTGGAATGGTTTAAAAAATGGTGCTTGCTATTTTTTTTTGTTTTAAATGCACAAGCTTTGGTCATCTTGTATACTAAATGTGATACAGCAAGGATTGCATAAAAACTTGTGATCCTTTTAGTTGCACAAAAAAGCAACTCTAAAACATTCTGATTTGCATTTTCAAAAGGTCTTAATTAGCTGTTGGTGGTTTTATTGTAATGTCTTTGCTCACTGTACATATGCTTTTGTTACAAAAATAAAATAAAATTAGTAAAATTATCATTTGTTGTTGCTATGAACTACCTGAAAAAATGTGCAGCATTTAATTTTCTGATTAGTACTTTATTTTGATTAAACTAGTCTTGAAGGCCTTTCTACAGTAAGAAACTTCTTCTGAGCTTTATCTTTTGATTGATGTAACCATGTTCAGCAGTAATTGCATTTGTCAATCAAGTGATGAAAATGGTTTTTTTTTTCCTCTTCTCTTCTTTAAATGTTTCTTGTATAATAAATGTGACAAAGCTAGAATTCCTACCTTTCATCCTTAGTCTTGAACTTTTTTTCCTTCTGGTTATGGTTCAAAGCAGCTTATTCAAGTCAAGTGTTGCAAAAAGACTATGCATCCTTTCACACTGGGCTGACTGGCTTCTCTCGTTGTAGATACATAAGCTGG
Organism: Nautilus pompilius; assembly: GCA_018389105.1. Classification (NCBI taxonomy): domain Eukaryota; kingdom Metazoa; phylum Mollusca; class Cephalopoda; order Nautilida; family Nautilidae; genus Nautilus; species Nautilus pompilius. The sequence continues at coordinate 293,832 of JACATO010000626.1, read as the reverse complement.
AGGAATGATCTTTTCTTTATCTATATCCAGTATTAAGTTAAAAATCAAATGGATTATTTCTAAATTATCTTGGTTTGTTAGAATTCTATGACTGTTTGTTTGGTCAGTTATTGCTCTAAAGTGAAACCTTTCTACCAAACAAAGTCAAATACAAAGTTGTATTTATAGAAAAATATAAAACAGATTTATAGAAATGTAATTTTTGTTTTCATAAATGTGACAGTTGGGGTATGGTTGTTTTTCTACAAGAATGTCAGTATATGTGCATAAAAAATACAAGTAAAATCGTTAAAGAATACAAACATTTAAATATCTTTTTTTAATTTTAGAAAATCAAAAAAAATCTAAAAAGCATATATTTTAATTTAGTGATTCAAGTGTGTTTTCTATGTCTGGCTTGAGAAAAGCGAATATTAAAAGAAACCACTTCAAATAATGACTCAGAATTATTAATATCCACTAGCGCATTTTATATCAAAACTCTTTGAGTTTACCCTTTTCAAAAATTGTTGAGAAGGGTGAAAATTACATTAAACTTGAGATGCTGACATGAGTATTAGTTTTGTAAGAAATTTCAAAATATATTTTTTTCTTGATATCATTTTTGTCTTATAGATTTCTTGTCCTAAGAAGCATCAATTAATCATCAGTATGAGATACATTTATCAGCTTACCGAAATTCCATTTATTAAGCATTAAAAGACACTTTTATAACCTTGTAACTCTACCATCATGAATATTGAGAGCTAAAACATTTTGTCAATTAATATTGTAAGGATAAGTAAGTATTCTTGATTGGCAGTAAGTCACTAAATGAAAATTTATATTCATAGTGATCTCCCCAAATGACTAACAATATCTACTTTTACCTGTTCCCACTATAGATTATATATTATTTGATTTTTCCATGTGTAATGTGCAACAGTTCATGATTTCTGTACACCCTTTGTTACCAGTCAATTTTAAAAATGGCTAACATATGGAAACAAGTACTATTTGGTTGTCAAACCCTAAGTCTCTGCCCAGCATAGAAACTACTAATAAAAGTCTTCTTGAAAGATTACACTGGACAACAAAAAATAACTTTTCATCTGCTACTGAGGTATATGTAGGTGTCCTTTATCAAATCAAGCAGCTGATACCAAATCTGAAGTCAGAATTGACCCAGCACAAGAAAAATGTCATTTTCAGTCAATGTTTATTAATAAATCAAGCACATCACAAAATTGCAAAAAATAAATTCATTTCACAATATAAACACATTGTATATTGTACAATAACTGTTATCCATAAGCTCAAACACATTGAACAGCATAAGCACATTGTATAGAGTATACATTAACTGTTTAGAAATGCTTTAAGTACGAATAGTAGTGGTTTGTCTCATAAGAAACCAACAATACCCCCCCCCATTATGTTGGAGTTGAATCTCCCATGATAGTGTATCTCCACTGCCTCCAGACTCATCGCTCACAGCACCAAGACTGGGAAGAAATCCAAGTGTGAAGGAAGAAAATGCAACTTCAGCAACATACAGCAACCCATTTTTTCAAAGGCTTTTATCGTGTCTTGAACCAACTCAGCATAGTTTTCTGCTTTGTGATTCCCAAGGAAATTGTGGACTACGAGTTTGAAAGCCTCCCATGTAGCCAGCTCCATTGGGTTAAGCCTTGACGGGAAGACTGGATCGGAAGATAAATCACAAATTTGTGGTCTGACAAATATTCCAGCCTTCAACTTGGCTTCAGTGTTGCTCCAAATTTTTCTTTCAGATAGATTAATCCCGCACTTTCACCATCATCATTGCCTTTACAAAGCTCTTCATTGAGCCCAGCTTTATATGCAGTGGTGGAAGAAATATTCTTTGCAGATGTACCAGTGGCACATGTTGCACATTGAATTTTCCTGGAGTATAGTCTATTCTTGATGATCATTCTTTGATCTTATAGTGATTTGCATTGTCTCGGCTATTCCACAAACACAAGAAGCACCTGTGTACATGTAAGCAGGAAACCATGTGGTTCTCCCACTTAGCCTGTTGTGTGTACACGGTACTACAAAGAACACTCAAAATATATAACATTAGATTTCCGTTTATTTCTATAACTAAAAATCCTTACGTATGGGGTTAATTCTGATTTCAGATTTGAAAGACATACTTTTACCTCAGTAACAAATTGATTGTTGTCCAGTGTTATTTACACAAAATTAACCTTGAAACTATGTTGAAAACCTGTTAGGATATAATTTTTAATAAGACATCAAGATCCTGCATATTATTGGTTAAACTGATGACTAATTATTCACTGTATCACTCTTTGTAAAAGTAGATATTTATTTCCTATTTTTTTCATTAATCTTTTTTGTATAAGAAATTTTCTGGAATACCAAGGGTTTACAAGTATACAATGGATTCTCTCAATATTCTCAGAAGAATATTGTCAAGCTGCAGCTTTATCAAGTTTTTAAAATTTTATAACCACAGTTCCGTAATTATGTATGATGTTTTTCCATTGCATATTGGTTTCACAAAAAATTAACCAATCATTTTCTATGCTATAAACACTAAGAATGAAATTATTGAAAATTTAATAGGCTCTTTTTTTTCTTCAGTATTATGAATTTGCAACTTCCATTTTTCAATGTTTTCTAGGTTTTAGACATAAAAACGATATTTGTAAACAAATTTCTTTCTCACTGTCATCATAGAGAAGGAAAGAGAAGTTTGATGTAAAAATGCAAATGGATAAGGTAAAACTTTTGCCAAGAAAGGGACTTATAAGGCGGCAGGAGTTGGGGTTCTGTTCACAAACAAATATTGAGAAAACAATCAGCAAGTCCTCGATATTACTCAGTATTTTTTACCACAGGAGATAAAGCAACACACACACGGTAAAGAATAATAATTTAGATGTAATGGAAAAAACATATATTCTGTTTATCAGGGTTAGGTTTCATTTTTAATTTGTATTCAGGACAGTTTAGCTAAAATCTTGAAGTCAGCCAAACTAAATCTTATGGCCAAATAAATCAGTAAAATTAGAATGGGAGTTTAATATGTTGAATGACTCCCTTTCCCTTCTACAAATAATTGTAACAAACTTTCTGAAATTATGGAGTTGCGCCTGAGACCAGATTTCAGAGTCACAAATTTTTTACATAAAAAAGGATGTGGTTATAAGTATATACAGTATATCCTAACTATAATGCTAACCTTGTTTCGGTGTTTACATTTCCAATGTTGATTTGACTATATAATACTGTAGAAAAATAGTAGCTTTTAAAATTAAATAAAAATACAAAATGCCCATTATGTCAGTATAAAATAATAAATAATTTTTAAAATTCTGATGTGTACTTTAAACTTTATTGTGAAAAAAATTAAAGAAAAAAATGTTTAACTTTATATTTTAAAAAAATAAAAAGAAAATGCAGCCTCCGTTCATTTTGAAATTTTTTTTTCAACTGGTAATTCAAACTTTAACAAATTATTTTAAAATGTATGTAAAATTTGTACTAGAATGAAGAAATTTTGTTTTTGTCCTAATACTTGAAAATGACCAAACATATATAACTAAATAAAAACATGTTTTCTTCATTGGACAAGCAGTTTAAACTGATATAAAATTAGAATAATGATGATATGATGATATGAAGACATTCGGATTAAAACAAATTCCAATTTGGCTTTTGACTTTGTTTAATAAATGCTTTTTCATAGTGTTGTTTTTTAAATATATTTCTTATTAATCACCTAGCTACTAATAAAAGATACCATCAATTAAATAAAATTTCAAGAGATAAATTTGTATTGTCTACTTATATCCATAACTTCAATGAATTTACCAAACATAAGTTAACCTTTAAAAAGATAAATTTTGTTATTTTTTCACATACATGAAAAAATGTATAATAAATAGTGTCGAAAAGAAAAATATAAAAACAATGATTGGCATGAGGGAGCATCTAAAATATCTATTATTGTGTTCCTTTTAGACATTTTGGTCAGCGTTGGATTTTATATGTAGCTGAGGGCTCAAGTTTGATCCGTGTTGAGGACAAACTTGGTATGGCAGGTCAGAATGAATTTCCTCAAGGTACTCCAGTTTATACTGAAACTGAAAAATAAACAGTAGTTCTAGCAGGTTCTTTCTATTTATTGCTGAAGAGAGAACTGCCAGGCCACATGAGGTGCAAGAAGGATAATGCTTGTAACCATAGCATTACTCAATCTTATCAGGTATGTAAAACAAAAGTGTCAGTCATTGTCATTGTAAATAATAATGTTTGCAGGAGAAGAATAGTTTGTTTTACAGTTTTTTTCACCTACAGTATTTGTTAAAGCTGGGATAATTTTAGTTTGTAATGCCCTAGCAGCGTATTTGTGATGTTAGACATTAATAAATTAACAGTTTTCTTCAAATTCTTCATAAGTAACTTTAGAATTGAAGCTAGATTCAACAACAGTTTTCTCTATTCCATGTGGATCTGCTGGGCCTCCATGGGTTAAATCAACATAACAGATATTAAAGTGAAAAAATGATATAAAATCTTACATAGATCCAAGCACACACACACAAAATATCAACATGAACAGCACAAAAATTAAAACAAATTAAAGGCATAATTATTATTAAAACCTCTCAATCAGTAGAATAAATTACCAGAAAACTAGTAGGCATGTACCTTTCTTCAGAAAAAAAAAGAGAAAATTATATGGCACTGCCTTAGATTTCATAAATGTTGATTATTATTAATTCTTTGAAATTAAATTGTTTCTAATGATTGTTTGTAAACTCATTCCAATTTTTATAACTGAAAGATTAACACTGCTTAAATATATCTTGCTTCTGGGGTTTCTCCTAAGAAACAAAATAAATTCGCATATAATGACCATGATTTAGCCAAGCAGCTTCTGGTCGCAGAACCAATATGATCAGGTTGTTTACAAAAGTCTTGTGGGGGGGGGGGTCAGCAATGAGACTTGGAGTCGGTGGTGAACCTGAAGATTATCAATCAGTTCCATTGCACTCAGCGCAGTTCTGCCAACGAGTTACAGGCGAATTTATACCATTTCGAAGGAATCTGGCCTTCTGGAGTTGATAAACCGTTGGAAGGCAGCTTCCATTGCCGCCTGGTTGGAGAAGGATTTCATGCGGAGGAAGGTGTCGAGGCGGTAGGTCGTCTGTGGGAGACAGGTCTGGTGAATTGGCTGGGCGAGGGAGAACTTGGTGCCCCAGCCTGCCCAGTTTCTGAGGAGTCACGGGACGAGCGGGATTGGGCCTCTCAATGCCGGACAGCTGTTGTTGGGAGCGTTTATGATGAACAACCTTTAATTCACGACAGTACCCTTCAGTTGTGATGGTATTACCAGGTTGTAAGAAGTTATAACGGATGGCACCAGTTACAGTCCATCATGACCTTCTTTGGGTGGAGGCCGGGTTTTGTAACGTGGTAAGGGGCCTCGTCTCTGTCGAGCCACCGTGCTGATCGTTTGCGATTGTCGTAAAGGATCCATTTTTCATCACACGTAACGATTCGGTCAAGAAATGGGTCGCTTTTGTATATTATGACAAGCGAAGGGCAGATCTCCAATCGACGATTTTGTTGTTGTTCATTCTACTCGTGAGACACCCACTTGTCAAGCTTTTTTCCACCTGGCCGATTGCGTCAAGATGCCGGAAAACAGTTGCAGTGCTTACGTGAAGCTCTCCATCAATTTCTCGACTGAGGCCTTCAGACGGTCGTCGTCATCACAGCTGAAGGACGTCCACTACCTTCCCAGTCTTCGAGGCTCACTCCTCCTGACCGAAACCCTGCGCTCGTTTGCTGCTGGCTGGCTTAATGTCACCAGTCGCCTCGCTCGCCCAAAAACCTTTCCATCCCCGCGTCAGTCAGAACCCTGAAACAAATATCCAGTTTATGATTTTTATAAAGGTGGGATCTGCGTAATTGATGCCGAGACACTCGCTACAAGCCGGTGTGTGCCTTATCTACGTACACCTTCACTTCAAATTATCAAAATATAAAAACTTTTGTAACGACTTAACAGTGTAATGAAGCTACAGATTGTCTGCCTTTTATCCGACAAAATGCCTTAAATCAGACATGTAAAATAAAGCTTCAAAATATAACTAGTGCGTGAAAACAAAGCTATTTAAATGAATTACCAGGAACTAGGATACATCTCATGTACAGGACAATATCCATTTTATGGTCAAGTCAGGGAATATAGCAGCTGGTTATTTTATACTTGTCTGCCTTAAAATATGCTCCCCAAAAATAAAACTCCATTGGAGAGTCAAATAGCAGAATTTTCAGGAAGGAAAGGATTTCTTTTTATTTGATGAAGATCTGTCTTAGGTACATGGTACACTTGGATGTTTCAGAAATTAAAGACAATTCATATATATAAAAAGTGACCAGCTGTCAATTATTAGCCTGCACTTCTTTATAGAGGTCCTCCCCTGCTCTGCAGCACACGTAGTCTAATGACACATTTCTTGCAAGATGATGCTTATTTGTTGGAGAAAACTGAGGAAGAGCAAAAAGAAAATATGCTATGGGAGGTTTGCCAGAACAAGTCAGTCCTTCAGCCCTTGGCAATATGCCACCTCTACAGAAAAAGAAGACAGATAAAACAATGTTGTGGACCATAAAAACTGAATATCTCTGCTGCTATCAAATTTTGAAAAAAACAAACATTAAATGCACTTTTTTTTTTTTTTAAATATTTTTATTGCTGATGTCATCCTTATCACCACACACTACTTGTAGTGTGCCAGGTGAAAGGTAGAAATTCCAAAAACACACTACATAAAAGGCTAAGCAGTGCAATAATGTTTTGAATAATTTTACTGGGTTTTGATGTTAAATGTCATCGTTTATAACAGGTTTCAAAACAGGCTGTTTTTTTAATGTGGAGTGCTTGGCTTTTCATAAATATTCACGTTCTTTTGTATGACTTTTTTAAAAGAAAATAAAAGGTTACATATATATATCCTTGTCATGAGCAATTTAATTATATTATACTAATACAAAATAAAAATTAAACAAAAAATACTTATAGTGATGTGTTTATTAGAGTATTCATAGTTTGTGGTTAAAAAATGAATGTGGTGACAAATTAGATTCCTGGATGAAAAGATAATACAGCTAATTTAAAAAGATACAGTGCAACTCTTTCTTTCCATTCTTCTTCATACAAATAATTTAAAGCTGGGACAACTTGCTCAGTCATTGTAGCCCACTCAGTAATTTTCGATGCTTTATTACAATATTTTTTACATGAAGATCTAAAGCCTCGGGTAAAAGTGTTTGATTTTTATCAAGTATTTATTAACAGATTATAAAGAAAAAATTTTAAAAACTCGAACTATGACAAGAGAGAAGAGAAACGTGCGTTTTTTTATTAATATTTTGACCAGTAACCATTGTTTTTCATGGCTGCTTTAATTCTACCTGGCATTGTTTTAACTGCCTGGTTTAATGAAATATTTCCTGCTCCTTGATGACTTTTTAAATTATTCGCTATTCATTGGATTATTCCATTTTTCAAAATATTGTCACATCACTGACCATGGATTTAAATCAGAATCCCAAGCTAGTCTTTATTGCACCAAAGAAAAGACATTTTTTGTTGTGTGACACGATGCCTTATCTTATAAAATTTTAAAAAGGTTACCATCAGAGCAGACTTTCTTAGCAGATTATACAAAATATATTTTTTAAAAGTTCAAATACCAATTTAAATGTAATGATATTCCTTTTGGTAGGACTTCCAAATTGCCACTGGATTGGTAAAATGCAATTTGATTTAAATCTTTCACCTGATTTACTTTTGACTCTCACCACAATTATTAAAAAGGTTAGACAACTTCCTGTGAATGTTGCCTTGCTCCAATTTTCTGTTTGCCAATTTTATTATTTAATTTCAAAAATGAAGTTTCTTTTGTTTTTTTCTTGGCGGAGTGACTTTTTTTGTTTGTTTTTTTTTATTTTGGATGTGTGATCTGAAGTCCAGTATTGCCAGATATCTTCTAACAGGTCTGTCTGATATTTTTAGTAATATTTTCTCCCATTTCTTTAGCTAATATACCATGAATCAAACCTATTCTCCTCCTGATGCCTTAACAAAATCCACTTTCCTTGTTGACAGTATTTTTTTTGTTGATCCACCTTTTCTTATGAAAAAAGCGTCCAGTTCATTTTAATAATTCTATAACAGTTTTTACCAGAAGACCAATTTCTCTATGTTAGGACCATTTCAAAGAATGTACCAATATGCTGCCTATTGCGATCACTTTCCCACTTTGCATGCATATTTTCACCATTCAACATAATTTCTCAGCAAAAAAGATATTAACTGAAGATGCTGCAGCATTGATGGCTATCTGTATACATGGAAAAGTTATTAATAAAATCCTGTAAATATTCAGAATTTTCTAGATTGAAAGAAGTTTTGACATAGTTTCAAAAACAGCAGCGAGATGAGAGATCATCTAAATTATAAAATATCCTGGTCGATGAAAATTATTAATTGTTGCAAACACCACGTTGAACACATTTTGTCCATTTAGATTGAAGCCTTTATGTCTAACATTGGAAATTAGTGAGTGGGCCAAACTGACTGGCCAAGGCAGCCTTTTTGTAATTATATTTGAATCCTACCTGTGAATACTTATAGTTAAAATTTTTAGAAATTTAAGGATCTTAAAAATCTTTATTTATTGTAATTTATTTGTCAATTGTGTGATTTTTTTCCACTTTACAGATTTGGTTACATGGAAAAGTAAAATATCCAATAAATGCTGCAGCTATAATAAACAACGAACTATTATCAGTGTATAATTTACAAATTTAAAATGCAACGTGAATTTGTAAGAGTAACAAATTAAAATAAATAACAATACTTGGGTGTATGCAAAAGCGAATAGGCTGCTAAAACTACTAAATAATCTATTGTGAGCATGTCTGAACTACTTCAAATCATTTTTATGAACAAGTTATTAAATCAACAAACGAAGCTGGAGAGATGTGGTGGTGCATATATCACATACCTAGTATTTGGAAAATTTCAAATGTTTTGTCCTCCAAGAAAATATTTTTAGCTATGCCATTGGTTCTACTACTGACAGCAGCCGGTGGGAAATGCCCAGTCTAGTCATCTAGTTACTATCAAAATACATCATGAAGAATGAAGTGCTTACTGCCCTCAAATTTTGTACGTACTAGAATATATCATTTGAAGGATTATTTTTTCATTCTTTTTAAAAAATCAGAGAACGCAGACATTGTGAAACATCAGAATAAAAAATAGTGTCCATGCAGTATTTAGGTTTTATTCACGTTTTTTGTCAAGATTTTGTTAAAGAAGAGGTCACTAATTCTATGTGCACATTTATAGCCACAAAACTATTTTTTTTCAGTATTTGCATTTCCTATTAATTTTCTTGTATTTATTTTTTGTTTTGTTATTATATAGAGCTGATGGAATTCTAACATTCTTATTTTCTCAAACAGTTATCTGAACACATTCAACCAGCAAAGATTACATTTCTTATTGTTCTATTTATTTACATTTTCCTGTGATGTCACTTTTGGCCATTCTAAATACACACAAGACTAAAATAAAACCTTTTCTTTTTCAAAATTATTTAAATCCAAACATTTTTAGCATTCCCTATAATAAACGCTTTGCCAGGATAAAACTAAATTTGCGTTGGGGGAGATAATCCAGGAAATCTCTTTTCAGGTTTAACCTTTTGAACTTTACCAGAGAGTTCACATCACATTCCAGATGCCAGATTCCATATAATAAACCTAAAGGTGAGTTCAGAGGCAGCTCTACTACTTGTGATCTCTCCAATAGTCTCTACAGCACGCAATTATCATCATTGTACATTTTCCTTTATTTTAAAGCTAAACTGTAAATAGTTTCGCTGTTAAAATGATTTTTATAAACAAACTGCTAGCTTTTATGTAAACTTCATAGTGAAATGTTAATAGAACACATTGTTATCTTTTACAAGTTGTATTGTGTAAATCAATGAACTGATGAACAAAATCTCATGGAGCTATAAATATCTTTTGACGGACAATAAAAAAGGAATTATTATTTTATGGGTCATACCAATAAACCCATTTATTTATGATGTAGGAATTTAGATTTGAAATTTTATTTTTTTACACCAGTCTTTTGTAATCATAGTATTTAAGAATCAATAAATAATATTAAGAGTTAAGTAGGAAAAAACAAATAATATACATTTGAAGAAAAATATCTCCCCCTAGACTTACACTTAATCAAAATTTCCCTTTCATACTTCTAATATAGATGAATATACTTCAAATTCACTATTGAATCAGAAAATGCTATCTTTACAGATTTAAGGTTTAGGGAAATAAAGCATGGAAGTTGCATGAACTGTCTTTGGAATTCGATGGAGATAGACAGATGCCAACATTCCAAAAAGTAGAAATAAGAATTCCTCCCAGTAGAACATGTGTTAGAAGATCAGAAAATCCTTGTGAGATTTACATTCTACAATTGAGATATATATTAGGCTCTTTTTTCTGAACTAAGTCGCCCTTGTACATTATGCAGTGTATGACATGTTATTTTAAATAAATGGTATATTTTGATGATCTGAGAAATAGATTTTTAGATCATAATCACTAAGATTTAATATTATTTTTGTTCATTCAAAATTGTTTGAGGCTAAATTGTAACTTGATGCTTACACTACAGAAAACTTGTTTACACATTTTTTCTTCTAATTTCATTAAAGCAATTTTAACAAAATAGAAGTGGAACAGGTTTTCAGCAGAAAATTTGTAAGAAATATTTCACAGTTTTAACAGTTGTCTAGTTTATTAGATTAAAACAAAACAAAAAAGATCAAAACTACACTTTTTACACGCAGTAAAACAACAATACCATGGAGAAAAAGCCAACAGAAATACATTTTTACTAAAATCTGAAACCAAAATATAAACTTTTAGAAAGTAATTATTAAACAACTGTCAGACATAAACACTAAGACTTATGAACACGCAATTAACATTATATTAAAAGTTTCTTCTGAAAGTAATTGTTGATTATCATAAACAGAAATTATATTTTCTTTAGTGGTCTCTTTATGATACAGAGTAACTCTATTCAAATCTATTGCGATACACTTAAAAAAACGAATAGAATTTAAGATAAGCAAAGGAAAAAAAAAAGTGCAATGTTTTACATTATAAAACGAGAGAAAATCTGAACAGTTGGCAATGCAAGTCTGACCAGAAGTTTAGCATTTAGTACAGATTGTATAATCCAGTCCAAAGCGTTTGTTTCGCTTTGCTGTCTTCCAGCTTATGGAATGAATGCCGATATTCTGCATTTTTGTTACATAGACATAAAAGAAAAAATGGTATCTGATATTCTTTTCTTTTCATTTTTTTAACTGACACGTTAATTCATTAGTATTGTGTCAATGGTTGACAAGAATTATCTTTATTTACCCACTGATTGCAGGAAATAAAGTTATTTTTCTCTGATGAAGTTGTGGAACCAAATACCCATGGAAATTGTTTAAAAATTAGAGAGAACATTTTAAAATTAAAATAAGAGAAAACTGTTTAATTTTTAAAATAGTAAAACCCAGAAACTTCCTTTTAGCTGATATCTGTAAAAGCTGAAAATAAAATTTAAAATTCTGTAGTTATGTAGACAATAAATATAATATCATTTGAAAATTAACCTCCCACATTTTATTCAACAGGGTAGACATTAGTTTGATAATGTGTTGCTGTTTATTTTGTGTGACCCAACTATTAATGTTAACTATCATCTATGAATACTTTTATTTATTTATTTTCTATTTTTTGTATTGTCTGCCAAGCATGCAAATAAAATTACACTGCATTAATAACAGAAATCTACTGGCTCACCAAGACTTAGGTAGTTATTATGGCACCATTATAAAATATGATGAAGCTGATCTTGCACATAGTCTTGAAGGAGAAAAAGTGAATACAATTAAACTGAAATAGAATGGATATTATATATCAACAATAAAGTTCCAGATTCCTTTCAAACATTTTAAGGGAAACTTCTTATTCAACAAAAGTACAGGAATGAGAACAATGGCTAATTTTTGGAGTCTACAACAGGTACAAATTATTCTTTTAACAAAGTAATAAAATGTTAATTTAAAACTGAAGTGAAATAAATGTAAATGCTCTTAAACAAGTCAAAATGTCCCACAAGGTTATTAAATGTAAATCCTAAGGGAGTTGTTACAACTCTTTTAATAATAATTTAAACATCTATGGTTTATATATTCATCAACATCACGATGATGATTTGTTGATGGGAGCAGATTTGTTTTTCAGAAAGTGTGATGCTGCAGGACATCAAATCTACAGTACTTTTTTCATTTGATTGGATTTGAGTAATTTAACAATTTGAGACTGATCTGTCCATGTGCCATATTGTTGCTGACCTGCTATCAGCAAGTATCTTACTCTACATAATTCATTTGAACAGACTTCTTCTGCAGTGACTTCCCTCTCAGGTATTGAAACAACAACAATACTGCACAATTCATCCCTGGACAAGCTGCTCAATACAAGTTATTGATGACGCATGTGAATAAAAGCCATTACTATTTCTGGGTGGTTCAGTTTTGACAATAGAGTTAAATTTTTACCAATTTCTAGAATATTCATAACTTTCTAAGAAGGTTGAAAATGATTTTGAGCTGTAAAGTTTGGTGGGTTTGGAATGATGGTGTAAAACAGATCTTGCATTCTTTGTCAGACACCTAAATTCAACTGGTTACATATCATTCTTTGAAATACCCTCTTTTCTGTATTTTATCAAAGGATCCACGGCCATGATCAGCATATTCTGCAGGATGATGGAGCAACTTTCAGAACCACTTTAGCTCGGGAGACTGAATAGATTTCAGATGCTTTCCTGTACCCACATAGCCTGGATATGAGACAGAAAATCTAAAAATGTAATATACATGAATAAAATCTATTGTGCTTAAATTACTATGGTAGGAGGAGAATCTGTAGAGTAGAAACTTAGATTTCATAATTAAAAACAAACCACCAATATAATTACAAAGAAATTTCCACAAAATGTGGGTGGTCCAGAAATAAACTTTAAGGAAACTTGCTCCTTTTTAAATTAAATTTTTCTGCTGCGAGTTTCAGTATCTAAAATCTTAAAGGGAAAAATTATACCTACTGAGAGAATGACAAATATTTAAGTGAGGAATCCTACAAATGTCGATTATTTGTATGTTGAAACTTGAGTTAAACAAATTCCATATATTTTCACTGTTTTATTCAGTTCTGTTCAGTTTACTGCTGCCAGCTTTTAAAATTATGAAAATCTGTCACTAAAGATGGAAACACTTTTTCTTTTCCTAATTGTTATCAAAACAAACAAACAAACAAATCTAAGGAAAAACACAACCCAGAGTTGTCTCCTCCAGAATTCATTCACTATGCAAGTTCTACGTAGTCAGAGATACAGTACTGAGTCTGATACTAATAAATTTGAATTTTCATTTATTTTTTGGTTTTTCAATACAAGAACAACTTCTGTCTTACACATTTAATTACCAATTCTTTTAAAAATTAAAAAAAAGACACTACCAGAATTCAGTATAATTTTACGCACTTTAAAAATATTGATGTTACCAGGAGTTTGGCATTGAAGACTAACAAATCAAAATATTAATAGGTAAAAGTGAGGTAGAGAGTAGAGAATCTCTCTACCTGTGTGAACTACGAGGCCTAGAGGAAGTATGGGTTGTGATTGAAAAAGTGCGCAGGTAGATGTTATAATTATTCATTAGATGCTGCTGCAGTCTGTGTTGATGCTTGACGTGTAACAGAATTGCATCATCCCTTTCAAGTTACTTGTTCCTGCATATTTAGAAAGGTTCAATTTATATCATGACATCTATACAATAAAAGTGTACTAAATTTTGTTTCAGACCAAGAAAGATGGCTTCAGAAGCTCATGGCACTCTCTCCTTTTTCAATGTTAAGTTACTTTGAGACAATGAATATAATCTACCTATTGCCTGAATATCATCATCATCTTGGATTAAGTATTTGTTCAACGTGTTCAAACTTTCGTGCATACCAACTCACTACTGGCTATGAAGTAGCCTGTAACAAGCGGGGAAAGTGATGTGTATATGGAATGTATATAGTTCTGCTAAATGAACAGACAACCACCACAGACTGATGCTTCTTTATGAATTTCTGACAAACACCAACCAACATTTTCCTGGTTCCAAATCTGAAAATGCTCTAAAAGGATAAAATTGTGATGATGACCTGACAATTAATTAGAATTCAACAGCAGCTGTGTGAAAGGATCCATAAAAAGCTCTACCAAAGATCCCTTCACGAATATTGGAATAAGTGGATCAATTGTGTAGAGACTATTTTAAAGGAACAGTTATAATCAATCTGGGTACTGTTTAGTGACCGACCACACACACACTAAGATGTAGGTAGGTATGTGTCAAGCGAGAAATAGGTGGCAGAATAAAATAAACAAAACAGTAACCATTTAAGGAGAGCTGGTTTATATCTGGTGTAAGGTTACTAGGCACCATTATAATTTCAGAGAAACACTGACTCTAAATCGTTCAAATTTCTCTGGAAACTACCATAATTTCCTGATTACTAGATGAAGCTTTTTACCAGAAACTGGGCCTTGTTGAATTGACTTACAGGTGGATAGAATTTTAATTTCTCAATATTTAAGAAAAAAATGTGCTAAATCCAAAAATTTGATTGTAAATTTCATATGGATCTACTCGGCAAGCATCCATTTTTATTCAGTAGGACCCGCATTCGTTGTTCTTTAAAGTGTGCTTAATTATCCAATCGACAACAAGCTGCCACCATCTTCTTCCATTTCAATCTTAATTGTCAGTGTAAAAACCCCTATTACAAAACCCTGTTTATTTTCAAAATTCCACCTGTTGCATTAAATAATTTTTACACAAAAGCCTTTAAACTGGAAGTTGTAAAAATCGCTGATGAAGATGGAGGGAATTTGGCTGCTCATCATAAGCATGGTATCGGTGAGAAATGGGTCCAGGAATGGCGCAAATCGCAGTGTACACTTCGATGGAGAAAACATTAAGGACAGGTTAAAAGAGTATGTATTATATTATCACGACATGCTGTGTCATGGACTTAACACCATTGAAGTGAGAGTAAGAGGGAAATAAATCGCTGCTGAGTTGAGTGTGGAGCTCAGACACTGAAGATAGGGAATTCAAAGGCTTCTCTGAAGAGTGTAAGTGACACACTGATAAGTTAATAAAAGAATATAATTTGTGAATTCATTTTCTTTTTTATTTATTATTTTATAAAAGTTATACTACTTGAAGGCTATTTCGCATATCAACGCATGTTATGATAAAATTATGGGATAACAATGATATTCTGAAGCATCATACACTGAAATATCATGTATTACAAATTAAAGAAATGAACTAAAAAATATGATGTGATTACAAAATCATGCACAAACCACGTTATAGCAACATGCATCTTTATTTCTTTACTTAATGAAAATCAGGTCTTTTTTATTTCCAATTTCAGATAAGTAAGTATCAGTACTGAAGCCAGTAAATATCCTTGTGCATGCGTTTTATGAAAACAGTTTTCCCTCACTTTGAATTACCAAGTGCAAAAACACTAACCAACATATTATACAAACAGCCTTCTAGTAGCATCCAAAATTACATACTTCTAAAGAAAGCACTTTAAAAAAAACCTTTGTTAGATACTTTTTTGGAGATCAATATATACAAATTAGCATGATCAGGTTTCTTGCTATAGACCGCCCATGAAAACGTTGTTACCATGATACTTCAAATTTACTATAAATAAAGGGAAAAATCATTTTTCCTTTTAAATCTTCTGAAATATCATGGAGTACAGCAGCATCTTTATTTCCCTAATTTTAGCACCATTTCCTCTTTTTTGGAATAAATTAGTGACCCCAAAATTATATAATTTCTATACTTTAATGTTTGCTTGGAATTTCAAGGTGCTCCATGATTCAGAACATTCCAGAAATTTATTTTAGCAATGAATCAAGAGGATTTATTCACAAAGTAGTTAACTAATCAGTCCAAAAGAGCTCATTAATATTCACGGGTATGGAAGTAGTGTACATGACATTGTAATTTTTCCGTTTTGCAAGACATCATTCACTCGGTGATCTGAACAGTTTTGATCAACTACAGCACCTTATCTTATCTAACTTCTTACAGTCCAGTTTGAATGAAGTGAAGGAGAATGGGAAATTTTACCAATTTGTCTTATAACCTGGAAATTATGAAACTTGGATATGAAGAGTGTTATTGGAACCCTGATGTCATTCATGGTAACAAATTTAAAAAGTCCAAGACATGTAGTTAAAATCTCTAAATGCCCTGTCTAACAAACCCTTGGAACCAACCAAGAAATACATTTGCATTCCTCCCAACCAAAGTTGAATGTTTTAGTACAAATGATATAAAGTATCAAAATACAGGTTGATTTCTTGTGAATATAATTTAAAAGTTAGTTTTATTTGTGCATACTATTTCCACAGCCTTCCTTCTGGTAAATACACACACCTGTAATAGGAAAAAGTTATAAATCCCAGAGAAATTCTTAAAATTGAGATTATCTCACTATATATTTGTATGTTGCATCTGAAGCTTCTTACTGTTGTAAAAAGAATTTATTTACAGATGTGCTTTCAATTTTTTCAACTGAAATTTTCAAATCTTCAGTAACTTACAATTGATTTTAAATATTATTTAAAATTGATTAGTGAGATAAGTTTTTATAATAGTCATTATTTAGTGGTATTCATGGGTAGTTAACACCTACAAGCACACTGTTAAAAATGATTTAAAATAATGTATTCACCCAATTTTTAATTTTTCGTTTTCTCAAAATATGTACCAATACTAGTTGTAGATACATACAAATACTGCTGTTTCCAGAGACGCAAAAAGAATAAGAAGACATTTCACAAGCACATAGCTAGACAATGTAAATTTGATGGAAGTTTAAATGCAGAAGCATTAAAAAATAAGTGTATGCAAAGGGAATTGATAATTTTGTGATAAAAGAAAGCTTAATAGACAAGCGAGAAATATTAGTTTGTATGTATGTATATCTGTAAGTTATCAGGAAATTATAAGAAGACACCCAGTAATGTACTAGAGCTGTATTGCTTGAGCAACAGGTTAATGAGGAAGTAAATTAAGCCTCAATGAAATAATGACATATGTAACACGGCACAGTAGATGTGCAGTAAGGGAGCCCAACATACAGGGTCTTTGGCAGTCCACAGTAGCTGATTAATACTCTCTAGTTGTCTTGGATTTTCTTTGTCACTTGGATAAAAGTTTGCTAAGTCAAGTAGTGGTCATCATAGTTGCAAACCTACTTCTTTACTACAAAAATTTCAAGTGCAGATATTTTCAGCATTTTTTTCCTTTTTACCTTTCTTTCCTCAATGGAAATTTCCAAAGACAGCACACTCAGGTGATCTGGAAGTAAGCAGTGATTATGAACAAGCTGGATTGCCAAGGAAGAGAGATACAGACAGAAGTAGTAGCATCAGTCTGCCACAACTACACCATCAACTAGGCCATCTTTCGTGTGTCACATTTATTTGTGGTAAAATCAGTCTCTCTAGAATAGGTCTGCCATCTAAATGCCTATCGCAAATGAAGCCAGTATTAAAATTTGAACTTTCTCTCCCCTCCACGCCATTTAATAGCTGAGAAACAACCTTATTTGATTATTGAAGGATGCTGCTGTCTCTCTTCTAGAGTTTTGTAAATAAAAAATAGTGACAATAAACATTAAAACTGCAACATCTGGATTATGTCTGACAGGAAGCAGACTTTACCAGGTGGTTTATGTTCAGTGAACTTATCCTCCATTTACACTTCTATTATGTTATTAGTCCATCAACTATGGATTCTTTTTACTGCAAAAAATGGAGCAGAATTAAGTTGATAAGTAATAGTTGGGAGTAATTTCCCCTAAATTATGACAAATGCAGAAATAAAATAAAACAAATACAAAATGTTGTAATTATAAATATATTTCCTTCATTACTAGATAATACTAGTTGCCTATCCATTGTAGCTTTAGAAGAGCATTGGTAGCTACCACATTAGACTCTTCATTATGACAGCTTCTGAATCTCATCGAGTTCTTCATAAGGTGTTTCTGTCACAAAATGTTTTAAAAGCAGTACTGTGATAACAGATTAAATGCACCGCTGCTGCCTTCCGTCAATAAAGACGTATGTCAATGCTATTATGGACAATTTTTCTAAAAGAGTAACAACCAAAGCCATTGCTGCTACTTAACCACTTTGGCACATGACTGAATAATCCATGTGATTAAGGCAGTTTATCAGGTCTTGGAATTTGCTGTTTGCCTGCCTACTTTTTGTTTTATAAATTCTACTATAACACATATTATAAAAGTTTTTGATTTTGTTTTCTTTTTTGTTAAATAGAACTCACTAACTGACCAAAAATGCTTGCTGTTTAATAAAACATTGCAGGGGAAAAGCACAAGAATTTCACTCAATCCATATTACCACCGCCATTTCTATTGATCACCCCAAATTTCTCAAAATTCTGGATCCACTCCATGATAACACAAACTATAAAAACAACAAAAACACAAATACAAATTTTACACTGCAAACAAACTTTAAAGAAAATGTTATCATCTTTTTAAAATTTGTATTGTATCAGATAAATGCTTTAATAGAAGAAAATCAAATCAGTCAACCACCTGTCATTTGACTTCCAGTTATCCATCTGGTCTTTGATATCTGACTTTTCCAATATAAGCCAAGTAAATTCATTTTCAAATATCCAACCTTTGTGAAATAGTTAGCATTCTTTACACTTCTTGCTTGACGGTAGGTTGCAACATGTTATCTAACTAATATTTAAAATAGTTCAGCCAGTCTTTACTACTGAACAAAACTAAAGAAAGTTGTTGGATAAGCAACAACACTGGTTTAGGTATCCAACCATCTCTAGATCCCATTAGGGTCAGATAACAGGTTGTTTACCCAAACAGTTCTGAAAAGGGGAAGTCGTCAGCTCTCACATTATTCTTGAGACTTCATCAGTGAGAATTTTTAAAAACATATATTATGGAAAATAAAGAAAAAAAACAAAAACGATATGGAGAAACAATTAACAAGTCACAGTGATGAAGTATTTGAGAGAAGCAGCAGGAGCTGCAGTAAAGAATTGCTAAGCACCTATAAGTGTATCTTCTTACAACGTGATGCATCTGTACCTACTGATGGACCTTCTCCTGAAGCTATTCTTATACCAGGTGAACATCAAAGTGAAGTAGCCAGGATTCGTAATGGATGTTGGTAGCATTTCTTGCAGAGTAAGGGTTTGCTATGAGAGGTAATGATCAAACAATTAGGTCTGCATGCAATGGTGACTACTTTGGTCTGTTGGAATTGATTGCAAAGTGTAACACATTCTTGGCATAGCACAGTCAGACTAAAGCTAACAAAGGCAAGAGACACATCAATTATTTATCAGCAAGTGTGTGCAAGGAACTGACTTAGGTCATGGCAAAAGTGTTGTAGATGTCCTGATTGATCCAGTTAAACAGATAAAAATATAATTCAATATCTTTGGATTCATGTGAAGACAATGCTCTCATTCACCAACTTACTGTCATTTTGCAATATTTCAAACTAAATCGGCCTGTGTAGCGCTTTGTAACCTTAAGTCAACAGGTCATAATAGAAAAGAAATGACAGAACATTTCTAATATTTATTCAAGGTGCTAGGATTAACATACGGGAATTCTGTGGCTGATATTGCAGTAAAGCATGAGGACCATATAATCAAATGAGTAAACTTAAGACAGGAATTTTATCTTGCAAGCACTTCAACAACATCAGCAAAACTTTGGAAGCAGTGTAACTCAATTTGAATTCTGTGGCTGGTGTTTTGAAGTCACTCAAAGATTTAGTCATGATGATTTTGAAGAAGCTGGCAAGATTCTTTCAGGAAAAGAAGATTGTTAGGAAAAAGGTGTTGAGCTCATCATCAAAATGTGCATCAGCAGCCACTTGACTATGTTCATGCAGAAGAAGCTGAGACTAAGCTGATGCTAAAGGAAGCTTTTTATAATAAGGTCTGTCAACAATGTATCAACAGGCTTTTGGTATGCCTGAAATTTCACTTAACCTACAGCAAATTATGTAATCTTGGATGTGGACCCTGATTCTATTACAATTGATGCAAGTAAGTTGTTGGACTTCTACAAGCAAGATCTGGATATCAACCTTGGTGATAAGCAAATTCTGTTCCAGTTATTCCTGTCTCTTCTTATTTCATTCATATTTATTTTTATTATATAATATAAATAGATGAAGTATTATGCTGAACCAATCTACTTCTTTGTTCAAAACATTATAGGGGTATTGTGATATAAATTGTATGAATTTATTTAGGATAGCATATTTGCACACAATTCAAAATTGACCATAAAGTTTCATGCAAAGTTTATTTTGCACTGTTTCTGGAAATTGTTTGATACAGCTGATGATGTAATAATGACTGGTCACTGCACCATTGTATCTGTTCACCAGATGTCTGTTTCAGTCTTGTAGCAATAGATTCCACTCTTTGGTCAAGGGTTGAATATAGTTCCACAATGGTTCCAGAAGTGCATGGTCACTATTCAGTATGCCTAGAGAGCTTATCCTGGACAAGTTCTATGGGTTCTAGGTCAGAAAGGCATCAGATATTTTTCTCTTAAAAGTGTTTTATGACAAAATAAGCCAAGAAGATAATATGATTATTGTGACTTTGTACATGTGGAAAGTTCACTTTTGTGATCGTGTCACATGGTATCTAAGACTAAAACATTGCCAACTGCCAAAAATGCAGACTATCAGCAAACTGATAGCTGAATTTTCTCATCAAAGAAGAGAACTTTACTCCAGTTTGCCAAAATCTAGGGTAAATGAATCCTAGTTTACACCAAACTTCCCTGTGATATTAGGGACATATGAAAACTGGACATCTAGCATGTAGCCAATTTTATATGGTCTGGTTGGAGATAAGATCCCACAGACCAGCACAATTTGTTTTGGTGCAAGATGCCTAGATAGTGTGGTTCCATTTATCATGACAGTCTGTAACTGCCTTTGCCAAAGTCAGTGTATAACACTGTGTTACAGCCAAATTTGTCTGTCTACTAGTCTACATTCTATCTTTGACTAGGTATTGCAGATCATTGCTAAGTTATCACTCAGTTGATATTCATTCAGTCACTCCATTATGCATACTTTGTGACGAAACCAATTTAGCCACTGTTTTGCAAATTTGGAATATCTTACAGTGCTGCAACTTTTGTAGTTACACCTACCCAAGAACAAAGAACCACACACAGCACTTTAAACAATAGAAATGTCATTTGACTCAAACTTTTGGAGACTATACGCATTTGACTTACTCTGTAATTTTAAATGTTTTATGCATTTTTAAACAAGAAGATTAGTTTTCTTTAGTTTTATCAAGTATTTATAAACAAACATGATAAAGAAAAATTACAAAACGTTTTTAGCCCTTAGAATGCTGACAGTGGATCTGTACACTTTGACATTTTTATCCATTTGATGCTGGAAGCAAATTTACCTCATGACTTCAAAATAACTTTCCCCTCTGTTGCAATAAGCAGGAATACCCTCCCATCTTTGAAAACCCTGCAACTTCTCAGATCAAATTCCTAATTTCATTTTTTGGTGGATAATTGAAACATTCCAGCCAGAAATATAATTAAGCACTGAAAGGGTTAATGCCTGGTTTCATTCTACTCTGCATTGTTTCAAATAATGTCATGTATGTTGGAATTTTTTCCCAAGCCATTTTAGTGTTCCTTTTTAACTCTTCTCCATTCATTGAATGATTTTTGTAATATACTGATTGCCCAGTCCATATGTTCTCAATTGGATTCAAATCAAGAGAATTCCCAGGCCAGTCTTTAAACCAATAAATTTTATTCTTCTTCTTCCTTTACTATGTGATATATTGCCTTTTCTTTTATAAACCAAAAGTACCATCAGGGTCAAATTTCTTAGCAGATTTTACAAAATCTATTTTTAAAAGATTCAAATACCAATTTGTATTTATTGATGTTCCTTTTGATAGAATTACCAAATTGCCTTTTCTATTAACAGAGAAACTTCCTGGATTCTTCTGGATTGATTAAATACAGTTTGATTTAAATATTTTACCTGATTTTCTTCTGACTCTCAAAGCACCATGATTACCAACAAGATTAAATGAACTTTCATCTGCAAATATCATGGAAGAAAGTCTTTTTTTAGCTTAGTTATATTATTTGAATCCTTCTTAGCAATACTATATCCAAATTCTCTAGCTAATGTGCTACTTGAGGCAAACTTATCCTTCTCTTGAAGCCTTGTGAAGACTTGTTCTTCCCTTGGTGACAGTATTTTTATTGATTCACCTATTTTCTTAGGACAAAAGTATTCAGTTTACTTAATCATTCCAATAATCCTACCAACAATTCGTTGCAAGAACTCAATTTCAAAAATTCTGCATGTGTCAGAGCCATTTTGATATGTAGCAATTTACTGTCTATCACAATCATTTGTTCATTTCCCATGCATATTTGCAGCATTCAGAATATTTTTTGCTGAAAAATTACTTCAACATTGACTAAAGATGCTAATGCTATTTCTTTACATGAATTAGTTATGAAGAAATTTCTTAAAATCTCCAACATTTTCTAGATTGAAAGAACATTTTGACAGTTACCGGAACATAGAAGGAAGATCAAGAATTACACTATAGAAGAGGTTGGCAACCTTTTAAGGATAGTGTGTCTGAATGTACCTTATTTCCCTAATTTAAAAGTTAAGTGTGCTGGTGGAGTTCAGCCAATGTGACTACATTTTGCAAGCTTATAATAAAATACTATCTGTTGAATGTACCTCAAATTTAAAGCAATTGAAACATTATGCTTTCATTTAATAGTAATGTTACTATACACACCACTTCAACAGTCACATGACATAGATTGGAAAGTCCTGGCATGTAGTTAATGGGATCTTTGCATCTGCCTTTCCAGAGTCAGGCTACTTGTGTTGGTGTGTAATGGGATGCTTTCACCTGCACACAGGCGTTTAGTGAACAGCTGGTACTCTGCTGCATGAAGGGTGGGCAATGAATTTAATATGTAAAAATATCTGCTCACTTAGGTAAGCGGACCCTGAAACTAAAAGCATAGCAAAGGCAACTTTTTACAAACAACTTAATTCTCATGAAGTAAAGCCCAGTAAGTGGTGACAGAGGCCTCAGGACCTTTTTCTTTAGTTTTGTCTACAGATTTCTAAACTCTGATGACCTCAGTTCTGAGCTGCATTTCCAATTGTTCACAGTTCACCCACTGAAACAAGGACGTTCCTGGTCATTGTTGTTGAGATGGTTAGGCTTAATGGTTAATGAAAACGATCCAGAATTTCATATTGAAACCCCAGTCACCTCAATGATACCAACAGTATAGTGTGATGATAGCTCTTTAAGATGAGGGAAATAAAAAAAATTTGACATGCAAATTTCCCTGGAAAAGCAACCAGTTTTGCAACAAATGTGTCCAACCTTTCATACAGATGCAAAACTGTTTTCTTTGACCTCTGTAGGTGAAGGTTTTTCCATTTGAACAAGATATGATTTCAGTCAGGAACATGAGCTTGCAAGCCTCTTATCGTTATCATCCAGTTCAGGGTAATTTTCTTCTCTTTTAGATAAAAAGTCCTTGATGTCATTTTTACATGGTAATCTAATACTTTGCAATGGATAAGCAAGGGAAAATTTACTGGGAAACAAATGTCTGAATACATACAGTATATTATTTCCAGCAGTTTTCTTAACTCTGTGAACTAGAGCTGAGCAAGAATCAAGAAAATTCACAATTTTTACCATACCAGCCATTACAGCATTAAGTTGGGAATTTGAGATTTTCACACAAAGGAAGCTCTCTTGGTGAATGCAGGGTGGCCAAACTGTTCCTAGTAGGCAAAGTAATTTCTTTATCAACTCCTGTGTTCAAATTGTTTGATAAAAGCACTATAGTGCCTTTAGCTTTAGTTGTTACATGCAGTGGCTCCAAGCAATAAAAATTCTCTATTATTCCATACAATGAGAAATGTCATTAATATCAGTGCTTTTTATTGAGTGCCACACCACTGTCTAATATCTGCAATTTCACTCACACACAACTCAAAACAACAGTTGTTGCACATTTAAATTAAAAACAATATGTTTAACATAAAAGTAAATATATTAAAATTTAACAAGTGGGCAGGGCTGTAAATATACGCATGTAATCTACAGTTTTTTAATGATTCTGCTTGCTTGACTATACTTATGGCTGTCTTTTGCTGCTTTCTACTTAATATACAGGTGCATCTCAAAAAATCTAAATATCGTGGAAGAGTTCATTTTTTCCGTAATTTAATTCAAACAGTGAAACTTTCATACATTCTAGATTCATTACACATAAAGTGAAATATTTCAAGGCTTTTTTTTGTTTTAATTTTCATGATTACGGCTTACAGCTCATGAAAATCAAAAATTCACTATCTCAAAATATTAGAATATTTCATAAGATCAATAAAAAAAGAATTTATAATATAGAATTGTCGAACTTCTGAAAATTATGTTCATTTATGCACTCAATACTTGATCGGGGCTCCTTTTGCACGAATCACTGCATCAATGCAGATGCTGGAAAAGGAAATCAGCATCTCCATAAAGCTTGTCAGCAGATGGAAGCATGAAGTGCTCTGAAAACACAGTGGACAAATACCAGCAGATGACATGGCACCCTAAATCATCACTGACTGTGGAAACTTCACATTGGATTTCAAGCAACTTGGATTCTGTGCCTCTCCACTCTTTCTCCAGACTGTGGGACATTGATTTACAAATGAAATGCAAAATTTACTTTCATCTGAAAAGAGGACTTTGGACCACTAAGCAACAGCCTGTTCTTTTTCTCCTTAGCCCAAGTAAGACGTTTCTGACATTGTCTCTGGTTCAGGAGTGGCTTCACTAGGAAGAATGCGACACTTGTAGCCCATTTTCTGGACATGTCTGCGTATGGTTGCTCTTGATGCACTGACTCCAGCTTCAGTCCACTCCTTGTGAAGCTCCGCCAAGTTCTTGAATCGGCTTTGCCTGATAATCCTCTCAAGTCTGCTGTCATCCCTCATGCTTGTGCACTTTTTCCTACCACATTTTCCCCTTCCAGTCAACTTTCCATCAATATGCTTTGATATAGCACTCTGTGAACAGCCAGCCCTTTCAACAATGACCATCTGCAGCTTGCCCTCCTTGTGTAGGGTGTCAATGAGTGTCTTCTGGACAACTGTCAAGTCAGAAGTCTTCTCCATGATTGTGGTTGTGTGTACTGAACCAGACTGAAAGATTCATGGTATTTATACTGCATAAATGGTGATTTACTCAAACTCGAAATGGAATATTCTAATATTTTGAGATACGTTTTTTCTGTTTTTTTAGCTGTAGGCCGTAATTATCAAAATTAAAATTAAAAAATGCTTGAAACATTTTAGTTTACATGTAATGAGTCTAGAATATGTACAATTTTCACTTTCTGAAAGAAAATATTGAAGTCTTTCACGATATTCTAATTTTTTGAGTGCACCTGTATTGTGACTTGCTGATGGTGATGAAGTCACATGGTTCTAAGTGTAGGGACATAAACTTGCTTTGTGGCAAAATTTTATTAAAGATACATATTTATTCCTCTAGATTTTTCTTGAATTGTTCCTTTGTTGTCAGGACATGACTCCAGTGCTATGTTAACATCTGTGTCCCTGCATTTGCACCATTATGATCTTGAACCAGATTCTTTCATTATTCAGCCTTTTTCTGGCCACCTTCACATGGCAAAAGTTA
The DNA here is from genome assembly GCA_018389105.1 of Nautilus pompilius. NCBI lineage: Eukaryota > Metazoa > Mollusca > Cephalopoda > Nautilida > Nautilidae > Nautilus > Nautilus pompilius. The sequence goes on along the minus strand of JACATO010000626.1, from coordinate 267,772 downwards.
TTTTGAGTCTTATAGTTTCTTCCTCTTTGTAGAAGATGCAGTACATTTATGGCTGTTTTGTGTTTGTATCTTTTAAGTTGCAATCTGTTCATGGATTGTTGATGCATTAGGACTTGTGTGAGAAATTTTCAATTTTCCAGAGATATATCCTGATATTCTAGCATTGCTAGCTTCTGTTGTTTTAGTACAAGGGTGGTAAACTCTTTCCTTACTAACCACCAAATGGGACTTTCAAATATCTCTGGTGGACCAAACATACCTGTGCTTTATCCAGTAACACAGACATGTATAGGCTTACCTTTACTGAACTAATGTGATGCCCATGCCTATTTTCTTCTCAGAAATGCATTGATATCTGGATGCAGTTTTGAAGTAGACATGCAGTAGTTCGTTTGTTGTTGTTGTTTTTTTATATTCACATCTGTTAAACTCGTTCTGGTGTTGCATTTTGATATTTTTATTTTTAAGAATAGTTATTCACATAAGTTTTGCTGAAGAGTAATGGATTTTTCATCATATGCTTCCTCAAATTTGGGAAATCAAGGCTTGTTTTAACATTTTGCTGCTATTGAAGCAGTGCATGTCACAAGTACATGAGGTCACTACTTCATTCTGATTGGATATCAGCAGTTCCTTGAACTGACAACTATTTAGGGCTCAAGTTTTGATGACTTTCCAAACTTCACCACACAACCATCAAATAAGACTGCATTTCCACAGAGAAATATTTCTGAGTCCATTTTTCTTAAAAAGTAGCCTTCTGTATCTATGAAAAATGACACCACAATTTTCAGTCAGACAGAGAGAGGTTCTTCTGATGAATTTTGCAGTGATACAATAAAATTATAAATGTCTGGATTAAACCTCTTCATTTCCTTCCTTTTCCTTTTTCCAATCACATCATTAATAGGGGTTAATATATCCTCTCCTGTAGTATTTTCAATAGGATTAAATTCAGCCCACTCTTCTTTGACTTTAAAATCATGTGACACAGCAAACAAGGAAGGATAATTGGCTTATATTTGTGGCATCTGTACTCTTATTTATGGAGAAGAAAAATAGGCCCCAAATTTTCTGTGCTCTTTAGTGACACCCCTACATTTGTAGCCATATCCTGAATTCAATCGAAAACAGTCTTGCACAATAGGCAAGACACTCTTGAATAGTCCTTTCTTCTCAGAAAGAAATACTTCCAGCAAGTATTAGACAATCTTTATCAAATTTTCCCTTCAATGATCAGCATCCATAGATATTGGCGCTTTTTGCTTGCTTCATTGTGTAATAGCATTCTAGGTTTCCACATTACTGCCAAGATTCACAACATAACAAAAACACAAACCTTCCATTTCCACAAACAAATATTCCTGAGTTTATTTTTTTTTGGAATAGGCAGTCTTCCCTATCTACCTTCTTTCTTTTACTTTTACTTGCACAACAGCAAATCCTCATGCACATAAACAGTGAACTGGATGTGCAGGTCAACCAAGTATTCGTTAAAAGGACCCTTGCAATGACAAAAGTGAATAAATGTGCTAAAATTATAAAACAGTGTTTCCCAGTCAAAAATATTACCTGATCAGTGTGGCTGTTTGGCTCTACCATATGATGATCTTTCATCAGAGTCAGATCAGTCATCAATTACAGCATGGGTGGGCAAACCTTTCTCCCCGAGGGCCACATGGAAGATCCGTGAGGTCTCTAGTGGGCTGCATTCAACAAAAAACTAACTTTACTAAATAATAAATTTAATAAAAGTTATTTTCACACAAAAATACAATTATTATTCATACAACTGTATTATTGGTACACAAAGAAAGTAACAGATAAAACTGAATTTAATGTTACTGAACAGTTAAACTCTTAATGACATTTATGCAATTGCACACAATCCTGCACAAGTTTGTTGTAGTCAGGATTCAGCATGCTTGTAGTTATACGCAAGACAGAGTGCAAAATTGAGTCTGTTAGAAAAGACTTTTTCTTTGATTTGTTAATGTTCATACATGAGAAAGTCTGTTCACAAATACAGGTTGAAGCAAAGAATACACACATTTTTCTGGCAAACATTTTCAAATTACCAAACTTCTCTGTACTGAGTGATGCATAGAATTCGGTCAGTTTCATATTCTTAAAACTCTCCTTCAGAGTATTGTCTGCTTGGAGATCAATTAATTCCAACTGGAGATCATTTGATGCTACTTCAATATTAAATGAAAAAGGGTGCCTCAGCAAATTGAACTGATCTTCCATAGATTTAAAATCAGCAAACCACCTTGAAAACTTATCTTTTAAAGCAGATACCTGCTGACTGTATTTCTCTGAACAGACTTGTGGGACAGTCTGTGTTTGTAACAATGAAAAATGTACAAAGTTGTGCTCACTCAGTTGTTTGGAAAAGAGTGCTAGTTTCACTTGAAATGAAATAATTTCCACAAACAATTCATGTACAAAAACACCCTTGTTACTTAAAAATTCACTCTTCATTTCAAGAAAGAGCAAAATTTCTACTCTCAGATTCCACATTCTTCTCAAAACAGTTCCCAGGCTTAACCAATGCACATTGCTATCATACAGTACATTTGAATATTCACACTCCATATCATCCAGCAGATTCCTGAACTGTCTGTGATTTAGCCCCCTAGCTCAGATTAAGTTAATGGCATATACCACAGGATCAATCACATTTTTGAAATCCAAGACAAAGTTGCACAGACTTTCCTGGTGAATAATGCAATGGAATGATAACACAGTGTGAAGTGGATGCTCACCTTCCACTTGGTCATTAAGCAGCTTTACAAGGCCATGTTTTCATGTTAATGCAGGTGCACCATCTGTTGTAATGATTGCCAACTTGTTCCAAGGTAAACCAGATCCATCCAAGCAGTTTTTAACACATTCATACAAATCTTGGCCAGTTGTGGTATCCTTCAATGGTTCAACTGACAGCAACTCTTTAGTAATTGCAAAATTATCATCAATTCCTCTAATAAACACAAGCAGTTGTGCCGTGTCTTGTATGTCAGTGCTCTCATCTAATGCTAGTGAGTACCACTCGAATGACTTGCTAGCCTCAAGTAGTTGTTCTAACAGATTATACAAAATAGCATCAATACGACGAACTACAGTTCTCCTTGACAAAGATATAGCTTCGATTTTTGTTCTGACTTCTGGGCATGCAATATCAACAGCATCAAGCATACAATCCTTTAAAAATTCTGCTTCAGAAAATGCTTTGTTATGTTTGGCAATTTTATAAGCAAGGACAAAACTGGCGTTTGTGGCAGCCTCTTGTATGGTTGTTTGTTTTACAAAAAAAGTTTGTTGTTGTTTTAAACTTCTCAACACGTCATTGGCTCTTCACTGTAGTTCACTTTCTGATAAATTACTTCCAAAGTTTCTGTGCTTAGTCCGAAAATGTCTCTTCAAATTATACTCCTTAAAAACAGCAACACTGTTATGCCATATTAGACACACTGCTTCACTTCTAATATTTGTAAATAAATACACTATACAACAAATCTCAACTTTTTGTTTCCCGAATGCGTATAATTAGGTGTTTCCGGTTAATTTTTACACGCTGATTTCAATGGTACCATCCGTTTTTCTCTAGCATGTCTACATCTTTTGTTATTGCAAGTTAAATAGTTCAAAGGATAAATACCTCAAAGATTTTCATAATATGTCCCACTCAGTAAAAGTCAAGATTTTATATTACTTTTCAGTGAGAAACGTTTTGTACATTGTCATGAATGGTTCGATCACTTCCGGCATCAGCTTATTCAGAAGCTTTCTTCTGTTTGAAATGTGTTGTACTACGTGAGTGTCTCTTGTAGCTTGCACTCGATTCTCTCTGAAGAAACCAACAAAAATCTCCTATCATAGCTGAATTATATCTGCCCTGATATCGCTGCTCCATGTAGGAAATTTCTTCATGAAAACATTCTCCGTGTTCATTACTAACGCTTCCCATATTCTGGGGAAAGAAGTCCAAGTGTGAATATAAAAAATGCATTTTAAGTGACATGCGGCAACCCATTACATGGTAATCTTCAATAAGTTTGGTGACCAGCTCTATATAGTTTTCCCTCTTCTTATTGCCTTAGAAACCAGTGACAACTGCTTTGAAGGATTTCCAAGCATTAGGTTCCAATTCAGTCAACTGCTTCTCAAACTCTGGATCATTAAGAGTTTTTCTGATTTGAGGCCCAATGAAAATCCCTTCTTTCGGTTTTGTAAATTTTGTTCTGAGGTACTTAAATCCATCACCTTCCTTGTTCATAGCCTGCACAAAATTCTTCATTAGACCTAATTTGAAGTGCAGTGGTGGTAGAAGAATTTTTTCAGGAACTAGTAATGGTTGGTGCATTACACTGCTTTCACCAGGTACATATCTTTCTCTTCTTGGCCATTCTTTCTTTTGGCAATGCTTCTGAGTGGCTCTGCTAGCCCACAGACAAAGGAAGCAGCAATACTTTGTAAAACCACTTTGCATTCCAGTAAGTAAGCCAATCACTTTTAAATCCCCACATATGCTCCAATTGTGCTCACTGTATTTGATGGCACTGAGTATAGTTTCCATGGATTTGTATGACTTTCATTCCAGTTGCATGGGCCACTGGGACAGATGGATTAATATTGCCATTGTGCAGCAAGACTGCCTTGAGACTGAGCTTTGAAGAATCAATAAACAGCCGCCACTCATCCGGATTATGATAATAACCCAGCTCATTCATCGAACCATTGATATCTGTACAATAGCAAAAATTGTCCTTCGTTTCAAAAAAGCTGGCCAGTTTTTCACCGCGATTCCTGTAAACTGAGACCAGTGTATCCAGGTGCCAACAAGTTCCATTGCCGCAGCCTTGAACCAAGCAATTCTGAATTATCCTTGGTTAGCTTTAGATCACGAATCAGGTCATTGAGTTCAGATTGTGTTATCAACTGTGGGTCATTCTCCTTATCAGGGTTGTAATCACTGGCAGATGAGCACTTCCTGTTTTCTGGTTCTGAATTACCGCCAACTTCAAGAAGATCTTCATACAGGTTTTATAGCAGAGTGGATGTCAGGGTATTCTATTTTGTGCTTGTTCTGGTGAATACCCAGATATCTTTGTCATATAAAAGTAAAAATCTGTTGAGTGATCCTTTGGTTCTCTCCAAACCATTGGAATTGCAAAGGGAATTTTTCCAGTGCTTTTCATCCATTTTGTGAGACCAGAATAGCAAGTATTGCAATTTATATGAGGCGCCCAACTTTTGTCCTGGTCTTCAAGTTTGACTTTGAAGTAAGAATGGTATGCAACTTTGACCAGATCTGTAATTCTTCTCTGCTGTGATTTTTTGGTAAATTTGCCGCAAACATAACAAAAACTAGTTGGATTATTCGCACAACCTCGTCTGGATGCCATAGAAAGGGGCAAAGAATCTGTTATGTGGTAGGCACTGACTAGTTTTATTGTCCTCTTGGCCTCAATTACGTTGTAAATATACATTCATTTGACAGCCTCTTCAATCCGAGTTGATATCAACATATTTTGCCTTGATTGGACATTGAAAACTGGTTCCTTACATCCGATGTCCCAGGTCGACTGGTCCAGAAATGGGCCAGTTCATCCTGAAACAGATATAGAACTCCACTGAGAATTCATCCTGCCATCAGTTCACCAAATTTCAGCTCTGTCGATTCACTCCTTGAATTTCTACAGCTGTTTGAACTCGGATGCCTATATACATATCACAATAACATATACATAGCACAATAACAAAAAAGTCTAGATGTAATACAATGTTTTAAGGTGCATTTTTGAACTCAGCACCTTCGATTTGACCAAAATCACCTATTTTTGTTTATGTGGAAAATTTTGTGTTGCACAGTGATATTTGTACGTCCATTCCTTGTTAAACATACGGCATTCATCTTCAATTTACCGTTTTTTTGCAGTTTTTGTATCACTCATTGTTAGGATAACAAAATTTGAAATATATGTTAATATATATATTAAAAGACTCTAACATAATACTACGTCCATCGCTATCATCCGTTTCTGTTTAAACATGGCCATGAAATCTCATTGTAGTCTCGTTAAGCACATTATTCTATGTGAGAATGTCTGGGACCGCACAAATTGACATCGCCATGCAAGAACGTTTGCAGGCCGCAGTTTTCCCACCCCTGAATTACAGCTCGCTCAACGTGGACATTGAAAGTTGCATAAGCTCACCATTCCTGATTGGTCTTAATTTCCACTTTTGACTGAAATGAACTGGGCAGAAGTTGAACATGGATTGCATTACATGCATCCCACCAGAAAGAAACAAGAAAAATATATTTATAGTGACAGATGAACATCATTTGTAGACACTTCAAAGTGCTATGTTTCATGTAGCCACAAACCATACGTTCGTCACTAATGCTTTATTTTCTCTTAATAACCCTCATGCAGTTTTCTACCAAGCTGTTGGACTGCAGATTGCTGATGATTTCATTAAACTTGCACTGTCTTGCAAATTTTATAAAATCTCTTGATTGAGTTCCCTTGTCACTTATCACTGCTGCTGGAATTCTGAGGTGAGTGAAGCTAGTCTGATCTTTCCAGACGCAGGTATTCCCTGGCAGTGTTTAAAATTCTATAAACCCAGATGTCTTTCATAGATATATTCTGTATCAGCTTTTTTGACCCTTTATAAAAACTCTTTAAACCTGCTAAACTTTAATGCAAAGGTGTGATATGGGTTAGAACAGTCAGTTTTATCAGTATGCCTAATTGCTGTTAGCACTACCTGTAAATAGGTTTTATGTATTGTTGGTAATCTCTGCCCACTTTTATTGAAACGTTGGTAGTATATTCTTAACTGTTGATGGACCTTGATTTGTGTCTCTTGTTCTGATCTCTGGAGATAGTGCTGGATGTGCCTTTAAAATAGTGTTAGCAGTATTACCAGAGAAGCTCAAATAGTGATTGCTTTTGAGTTTATAGGATTGAAAATTTAGCATCATCTTCTACATTCATAGCTTTGCATCATTTATTGCCTTTCTCTGAATCTGTATTAGCAGCTAACAAGTACTGACCAGCCACCTTTTCTGTTTATGCATAATTATACACAATTTTCATACTTTGTGAAGCATAGTGAAAGTAGTCACCAGCATCCTTCATGATGCTAAAGCACTTAGATGCATCATGTGAGATCTTCACTCACTTTTGGAGTCTTGGGCCCCAAAATGAGTTTCTTTCAACTTGACAGAACCTACTCTTTTCCTAGTAGTGACTGAAGAGCAGCTGTGTTGGCTGCCAGCCCGGGAATAAATTTGGCCGTGCAATGGTCCATTGCCTAGTGCCTGCTTATAATCTTGCTTGTTGATTAATTAAAGTAATTCTTTCAGTATTGGATAACTCTGGATATGTAGCACCCACCTGATCAAAATTATTAAAAAAAACACATACTAAAAAGTTATTTAATGACTTAACACAAAGTTTAGTAATCCAAAGAAAAAAGAAATATGTCCAAAATTAAAAACTCAATTTACAGTGTCAAAAGTCAACAAATATAGTAAAATTGCTCACTTCCAGGAAGTGGTCAGTGAAACATTCCACCCTGCACAGGAGGGGAACGACACAGACCAGGCAGTTGAAAAAGATCTCCACTCCATGATGAGACGAGGTTTTTCAATCACTCCTGAAGCATAGTACACGTTTTCACTTTTTCCTGCTTTCCACAATAGGATGAGATGACCTTGTTTGTCAAGGTGCACCTTTTCTTTTGGTAAGCTTCAATTTCCAGAAGCAGAAGACCCCCTCAGACTTTTCTCAATATCCAGTATGAAGTCTTTGTTGGTACAGCTACATCAAGAAGTCTCATTTTAGGATCATTATCAGCAGGTGTGCAACTGTTGTTGCAGATGTGCCAATATTGATTCAATTTCTTTAATCTCTTTAATGTCTTAATCTTTGATGCTGCTGGGTTACATTCAGTCTATTCACCATACTCCAAAAATTGTTGATTAATGGAATGGAATGAAGGTTCATGTTGATGTTTACTGCCATGAAAGCCTTCATTTCCTCATTGGTAGTGTCTCTCCGGGTGTTTTGGTGTGGCTACTTACCTCTGCATTTGTGTAGTGTATCTGTTGGTCTCCTCTGTCATTTGGTAAAAAAATTCTTCAGGATGAGTTGATAAAAGGAACTGACTGGCTCAGCATCATCAGTGATAATTAATTTTCAGACCAATTGGGTGTGAAAATGCTGGCACATTGATCAGCTGCAAATGATTTGAATTCCACTTGACATCAGACACATTCCACAAATTGTTTGAATCCCTTTCAGACCAGTGAAACGATGAGATCCAAGGTATGCACAGGTAGAACTTTTATATCAGGAAATAATTCAGTATCAAATTGCATATCAAAGTGCACTCAGCAAAACAAAGTTATAAAAAATAGAAGGAACAAGTGATAATGTGAATCAGCACCCTACTCTGTCTGTGTGTGTGTATGTGTGAGTGAGAGAGAGTGAGTGACCTATTGCATTATTTATTGAAATTAGTTATGTAATGGTCGGTGTATAAGTGAATACTTTTTTCTGCAAGGGCCTGACCATCAACTTATATATGGGTGAAATCATGAGACCCTAAAGTACCATTGGGAAATTTATGTATGATTGTACGTGTGTGTGTGGGTGCATGCTGACTCAGATTCAGTTACCTCCCTTTTATTTAGTGCTTAGGAGGCACAGATATCATTGTGTTAGGGGAGCTTCAGTTTGCCAAAGATGGAAAAAAAAAAAAATCAACCTTTATTTGAAAATGCCTGCTGTAAAGAAAAGGAAAGCAGATACTGCAGCTTTTAAACTGGAAGTGGTGAATTTTGCTGAAAACAGTGGTGGAAATATGGCAGCAGAATGGCAGTATGGCGTTAATGAGAAATGTGTTTGCAGTTGGCAAAAAGCGAAGGATTCATTATGACAGACTGGAAAAAGCAAAAAGCAAACCATGGTTACACGACGAGATAGTCCAATGTTGAAGATCTGGACTAAATACAATCCAATTATGAATGAGAGCCCAACAAATCACCGAAGAACTTGGAATACCAGATTTTAAAGGGGATCCATCATGGTATTTTTGTTTTAGGAAAAAAAAAAAGGACTTAACATTCAATGACGCACAACCATAGCACAAAAACTACTAGCAGATTTTAAGGAAAAGCTTGAACATTTTCAGAGGTTCATACAAAATGAGATTGAAGAGTGTGCCATTAATGTAACCAATATAATAAATATGGACAAAGTTCCTTTAACATTCGATATACAATGTTGTTTTATAACCCTGACAGATTACTGAACAAAAGTACAATTGTTCTATCAACTTATACACCACTTTGACTTACTTATATGTGAATGAAGGCTTGGAAAATGGGAAAATTTACCTATTCGACTTATACTCCATATTGAATTATAACTCAAAAAATATGGTAACAACAAAAATGCTCATATATTTAGTATATTTATATTTAAACTCTTTCATCAAAATAGTTACTTTTGTTACAAAATATTGAGATGTAAACACACAGACACTTTAAGCCACCCAAATACATTTCTTATGCTACTATCAGAACAGTAGCTCACATACTCCACAGCTAAGGCAGTATCTTGACTGTCAGGAATAGCCAAAAGAAAACAAATCTCCCTGAGAATACGTGGTATTATTTTTACTTTGAGAAGTGAAAAAGAAATAGCAAAAAAATCAAGGAATATCAAACAGTGGTGATAACTGCAAAGAAAACAACTCACTGAAACAAAAATGGAATAAAAGCAGAGAAAAACAAAATAACATATATGATGCAGGACAAATATATCAACTTAAAAAGCCATTTTCTCCTCAGAAATGTAGAATAAGCTCTGCTAGTCTAAATCATGTCACTGGAAAGAAAGAAAGAAAATGAGTGCAACTAAAAGGAGAGCACTTCATTTGCCAAAATTACACTAGGACCAGAAAAAAGACATTTGGACTGATGAATCAGTTTGACCAAAGTGGGTGAAGACATAGCTTAAGTGATCACTGTGTTACTTCTATACCAAAATATAAAATAATGTTTTGAAAAGTGTTTAGTGCAAATAAAGTTGGTAATTTGTAAAAAAATTAATGGAACAGTTCAATAGGAGAATACCACTATTTCATGACAACAGGCAGTACCTTATGATCTGAAACAGTGGCGAAGGGTTTGTTTTCCAACAAGATGACTGTATGCATTCATCTAAATTATGCAAACAGTATGTGGAATAAACAATTTGGCCAACACCAACACAATTCCATGATTTGAACTTTTGTTGGATAAAATGGACAGAAAAATTGATGTATTATATATACCAAACGTGATACAAATATGGCAGTACCTCAGTAAATCTTGAAACACCAACTGTTTTGGAAAATGAATTGCTAAAATATTTAAAATTTGAAAAGCAGCCATAAATTTTGAATATACATGTTTGCATTTTTGCTCTTATTTATATATTATTTAATAAATGTGTTACTTCAATTAATGATTTAAATATAAAATGCATAATTTATAATTTTTTTCTTTCCTCCAAATTTTTTCTACAAGCATGTTTTATTTTGTTAAACTTATACATTTCTAGGTATGTGTATAATCTGAAGTACCAAAGACAGAAAGTCATCAAAAGTTACCTGCCATTATTCATTATACAAAACTCTAGTAGCTCCTAATTAATGTCATGGCTAGAAAAAAAACTGATCAACAATATTCAAGATTTTTTATTTGTTCCAAAGTCTCTGCCAGTTTCTTAAGACCGAACTCTTCACCATTTTTCAATAGTTAATGTATAAATTTATGGAAAAACTCAGTTGAAAATCATTTAGTTACCGGCAAACAAACCGTGCTGTTGAAATGTTATAATGGTCATTTGGATGACTTTTTTACTCAAAACTTTAATCCAGGTATCGGTCATTTAGGCCTGTTCAGAATTCAGCTTGTTTTTATTTCATACCCTGCTGAATGGTTTCCCAGGATTTTTAAAATCAAAATAATTTTTGTCTCAGATGATGGAAAATGCTGCCTAATGAGACAGAAAACTGCTAAAAAATAATTGTTTTGACTAGAGCAAGAAGTTGGTGAAACTGGTTTTAAGAAGGGGAATGATAGATTATTTTATGCAGTTTCCTTATGCTGAAGATGATTTAAATGCTTTTGAATTATTGGTAAACATTATATGGGTCAAAATAGTTAAAATTGATAAACTATTATTCATAGCAGTTTTTATTAATTAGTGTACCCACACTAACTAGTATGGACCACAATTAGTGTAACATATTTCTATAGCAGAGTACTGATACCCTCTTAGAAAATATTTATACTGCGCTATCAAACTGTACTATGTCCACTGCTGACTTAAAGCTACTACTTTGAATGGATTTTAAACATTTTAAAATCTTTTCAAACAACCATACTGAGAGTGATGTGTAATGAAAAAATGCTTCTGTGGATGTTTCTGATCATGAAGATGAACCAACAAAGAAGAAAAAGGCAGAATCCCAATCTCATCCAACCACAAAGTTAGCTGCTGAGACCTTCCTAATAAGCTATTCATCAGTTCCCATCAGTGGATCCAAGCTGCTAATCAATCAGCCTTTACCCTCCCTGAGTATCCTGGGAAAATATGACATTCAATTCTTTTCCTATAAAGCAGCTGATGCTGTGTGTGATATTGGCTGAACTTGAGTATGTTTTAATTCTTCTCACGGCACTACATGATTTTTCACTTACAGCATTAGTGGCAAGCATGACAAAGAAAATTTAATATTACCACAATTTCACTGATAATGATGGTCTATTAGCCATGATAAAGTCTATTATGCTGGATTTCTTGTTGAGCTTGGTTTCAAAAAGCCTTGAATTCATGTCAGTCACAAATAGCAGCTGCTTTAAGAAGTAGGTTTTCCAGATCCGTGTGTACAACACACCCTGACTGGTTGTGCCAGTTCTTAAAGTAGTTCCCTATTACATCCAATGCTTCATAAGGAATAGTTTTGCTGTTGCTCCATCCACAATCCTGAGCAAATAAGAAGCTTTATTAATACATACAGGTGGTCGGTCTTCTCCTTCTTGGATGATGATCTGGGCCAGTCACTCCTTTTCCAAAAAGGGGCTGATTTTCAGAGTTTCTAGTGTTGCTATTGTGAGACTTTTAGTCTTCTACTCTTCTGCAGCAGAAACAGTTGGACTTTGCAAAGCCTTGCTTAGTTTATCACTATGCTTTAAAAGGCATTTACCTACCATGTCACCAAATTGAAAATCAATTTTCTTCATATGTCGAAATAAGCCCTTATCCCCCATTGCATTCCTGCATTCTTTACATAACCAAAGACTTCGTCCTAGACCTTAATTTGTCCATCTTGTTTGACATATGACATAAATCCTTATCCAAATGGAGGCTGGGGTTGTGAGTCTTTCTTTAACTACTTTAAATAATAAATCATGATGAGATGATTCCCTAATATGTATTGTGTTTTCCAGTACATCTTGTGGTAGTTTGCATCTGAGCATGCCAGATTCATTTTATATCAGTGGTTCTCAACGTGGGGCATACGCCCCACAGGTGGGCAAATCGATTTTTAAGGGGGGGGGACAATTGAGTATGAATGAAGAGGTCTGGGTCCAAATTTTCGATTTTTATTTTTTGGATTTTCCACCAGGTAAAGTGTTTTTCAGATGCTATTTTGAGTAAATATTTTTTTTAGTGAAAAAGGTCTTTATTGTATAGTTATTACATAATCACTGTGCCATCGCTCTTCATGCACGTCACACAAAGTGAACGAGGTCATGGAAGAACCTTATTTATTGAATTTGATTTTCCTCCGTTCTCTCTCAAAGGAGAGCATTTCCATTTTCTGAAAATTCAGAGCTCGTAAACAAAGTTGTTGTTTTGGTGTTTTCACGCAAGGTAATTGATACATATTTCTTTGGTTGCTCATGAATATATTTGATTGTTTAGTATTATGATACGAGAAGATACATAAAGTGTCAGAGATGAAAACTTAATAGTCCAAATGCTAATATAATACAACAGTCTTGCCAAATTCATTGTGTATGTGTGCGCGCGCACATATTTTTGTCAGACGATTATCGTCAATACATTCATGTGTGATACAAATTTCTCACACATTCGTAAAAATCTGGTGTACCGCACTGTCTGTCCTTATATGCTGTATAAAACAAATCGGCATTGTTTTATTAATATGTGTTAACTTCATTTCATTATGTGTTACTTGAACGTTCTAATTATTTTATTTCATTTTTGTGTTAACTTAAACGTCTTAAATTCTGAAAGTGCATTTCACTTCTTAAGATTACTCATTTATTTCAGTCACAGCCCCTATGCATAAAATGAGTAGTGCAAGCAAAAAGAAAGTTCGTCAGTATTCAGAGGAATTTTTGAAATTTGGTTTCATACCTGCTGCTCATGATGAAAGGTCACCTTTCTGTCTCTTATGCCAACAATGCTTGACCAACAAATCAATGAAACGAGGTAGTCTTGAGGCGCATTTGAAGGCGAAACATAGTGCGTACGTAAATTCAGATTTGAATTACTTCAAATCTTTAAAGAATAAGTTTGAAAAAAGATCAACAATAAAGTCTCTGTTCACTGCACAAACTGTTACTATCAGTCGTGCTCTTGAGGCAAGTTATGAAATTTCTTTACTCATTGCTAAATCTGAAAAAAATCATACTATAGGGGAGGATTTATTTAAACCATCAATATCTGCATTTCTTAAAACAGTTCTGGAAAAAGATGACAAAGATTTTAAAGCCATGCCACTCAGTAACGACACTGTTAGGAGAAGAATAGATGAAATGAGTGAAGATATTGAAGCACAACTTGTTGAAAAGCTGAAATCAAGAAAATTCTCAGTACAAATGGATGAATCAACTGTGAGAGGCAGTGAGGCCTTATTGCTAACTTATGTAAGATATATTGATAAAGGTGAATTGTTGAAGAAATGTTATTCTGCAAATCTTTAGATACCACCACTACCACCACTGATATATATAATAAACTAAAATACTACTTAGATATCAATAATATACCAATGGAAAACATAACAACTTGTGCAGCTGATGGTGCTCCTGTTATGATGGGCAAGAAAAATGGCTGCTTAAAAAGGATGAAAGATGAGAATCCGGACATGCTTCTTGTGCACTGTGTTATTCATAGAGAGAACTTAGTGTCGAAAAATATTTCTCCTGTACTTAATGAGGTACTGAAATCAGTTATAAAATCTATCAATGCTATCAAAACTAATGCCAAATGTGAGCGTCTTTTCGAGAAATTTTGTGAAGATAACAATTCAGACTATGTGAGACTTTTACTTCACACTGAGGTATGGTGGCTTTTGAAAGGGAATTGTTTGAAAAGATTCATGGAACTGTTTGATGAACTTAGTGGCTTTCTAAGTGATAAGCCTGAAATGAAGCACCTGCTAACCGTTGATGGAAAAGCATCTTTGAGTTATTTAGCAGATATTTTCGAAAAACTGAATGTGTTGAATAAACAACTTCAAGGAACAAATAAAACACTTGTTGATGCAAAGGTGAAGATATTTGGCTTTATTTCATTTATCGAGTTATGCCAAAAAAATATTTCTGACAAAAATTTTGACCAATTTCATTGGCTAAAAAAATAGAGCCGACTGAGGCTGCTGTGCTTGTCATTGTGGATCATCTGAAAATATTGGCCTCTGATTTTAAAGAAAGATTTTCTGATTTAAAACATTAATTTTCCATCGTGGGTGATGCAGCCAGTGCTTGTGGATTTATCTGATGTTTCAGTGCAGTACCAAGAAGAACTCTTAGAAATAAAAAATGATGAGTCAGTTAAAACTTTATTCAACATAAAAAGAGCGATGGCATGGCTTTGTGATGAGACAGAAACTAAATACCCAAATTCAACTAGCTTTGCAAGGAAACTGTTGTTACCGTTTCCATCTTCATATTTAGCTGAATGTGGCTTTAGCGTTGTAAATGATTTGCTACTGAAGAAAAGAAATTCACTGGATATCAGTAAACGAGGAGATTTGAGACTAAAGCTGACTAAATTAGTGCCTGATATAAAATCTCTTTGCAGCAGGCACGAAGCACAAGGGTCTCACTAACTTTATTCCGCTTTTCTTGAGGTGTGCTCAAATGGCATTTTGCATTTGATAGGAACCTATACTTTATTGTACAGTAATTAAAATGATCAAATAAGCGTCCATTCAAATTAGTTTGTGTTCATAGTACATTTCAGTTTTCTATTACATGTTTTGAATTTTTATTTGCTGTTTTTGTATGAGACAATCCACAAATATTTTCATAAATATAGAAATTTTCTCTCTCTTTATTACCTGTGAATTCTCTCTTATTATCATATGTATCATTATTTAAATCTAATACCACTTAATATTTTTTTCTTACAATTTTTTCAGTAATTTCTTGCTCAAAACTTTAACTGTTTTTTGTTTATTTCATTTTTCATGGATGCCATGTTCTTTTGAAACTTGTTTAAACCAAGGTATTGGCGTTTTAAGGTTCTTCAGCTGAAACGGAGTTAACTTTTTAAATGATAAGAATTATATATCACCACATGGGGGCATCAGGATTTTAGAGGTGATTAGGTGGGGCATGGCCCAAAAAAGGTTGAGAACCACTGTTTTATATCCATAACAATGTGTATAAACAGCCCTAAGTTCTGTAGTAGAAATCTGTATAATTACTCAATTCTTTGACCCTGCCATATCATAATAGTGGGGGTTACTCAATTAAAAGGAAGATTCAGCCTTTTTAACACATATTCTATAATCTTGAAATTGTTAATTCTGTATATTGCCAATATATCATTGAGGCAAAAAATTTTCATCCACCCATCACAAGCAGATGTTTGATATATATCAGCAGTTTTATCTGCTGTTCTTGCATAAAGGAAACCATTTTGAATGAGTAACACAATGTCTCTCTATGTTTTGTTTGCCATAGTTGCAATTACCCTACTTTGAATTTCTGGTGAGGCATACTTATTATTTTATTTTCTCCATTTATTTATTTGAGTTTTGTTTATATCAATCACCCTTGAGGACCATGTTTTGATGAACAAAAATTCATATATTTGACAAATTCTTAATCATTTTCCATTCAGAATGGCCAAAACTAGCTTCTTTGTCAGATATTCAAAGCAGCCAAAAAACAGTTGAGTATTGATGAAGTATTTAATGATCACTTCCATCTGTACTATAAATAATACATGCAGCAGGATGTTAGTCTACATTGTTTATACCTTCTTATAGCTATTTATATCACTTCATTTTTCTCTGAGAGTGACTTTACTACTCAAGTTACTCCCACTACATGATGGAATCCAACAGTGAATCCTTTCCTTCTGTTGATGAGGTGGTCTCAGGTGTTCATACCTTAGATCTCACATCATTTAGTTGGTTGAACAGTGATGGAGAGACATCAGATGTGGAGAGTGAGGTCATTGAGTGGAGTTTAAGTCATTTGCAGCCAATCAACATACCAGTGTTGACTGATATCTGTGATGATGCCAGCCCAGTGGATTTCTTCTATGAGCTGATATCAAGACTTCTTTCACTATATGGCTGAAGTGACTAACCACTACACCACATGGCCCCACAGAGTTGACCAACTGAACAGACACCACCAGGACAAGGTGGACTAAATATCACCATGGGTTTCCATTCTGTGCCATCAATTGAGGATTTCTGAAGTGAAGATAACAGATTTAATATAAAAAGTAATGACATTGAGGAGATTTTAAAAAAAGAATCAATATTGGCACCTCTGTGACAATAGTTTGGTGATTTTACTCTAATTTTCTTTGGACACATCTTTTTCATTTCGATTAATAAACTCTGTGCTATAAGTCATTGTGATATTTAACTCATTGCACAACTTCTTAATGTTTTTGTGCATGTTAAATATGGCATTTTATGATCAGGAGAGGGTTAAAAAGCATATTTTTTGTGCTTTTCTTCTCTATTTTGATTTAACAATGATTCCACAGTATCTGTTATAGTCTGAGGCAAAAACACCTGTAGCCTCAATATGGCATTTACTCCTTTTTGATCTGGAAACTTTTGTAGCTTTTCTCCATTTATTGTAATCAGTTGATATAAAAGACTTTTCCAAAAGTATTGGATAGTTTGTGATGCTTGTAAGCCCTTATGCAACTAAAGCAAAAACCACTGTCATGGCTTCATCAAAGTGAAACCTTTGGAAAGTGAACTGAAATGTTGGACAAATAATTCTTGTGGAAAATTTTTTCACAGGTTGTGATTTTTTTCCTATGAATCATTTTGTTCCTGTCCAATCCAGTGATCGGGTAGTAGTATCTGTCAGGAAGTGTACTATTTATGCAATTGTTTCTTTTTGTTTTGTTACAAGGTAATATTGACCTAAAATGAAAAGTAATTTGTGATCTTTTAGTAATTGATAGATATTTTTAAGTTAATATTTTATATTTTTAATTTGCTATTTTAGCATACAAATTTAATGTCTGTCAGAGGAACTGAAAACTAATCACAGCCAGGGAAATAAACCCTCCCTCTCATATAATAACATGAGCATAGCCAAACTAAAATTTACATTTATTTTTTATGTATATTTCAACTTTACTTCCAAAAGTGGCAAATAATTGGCATGTTCCTAGACATTTTGTACACATGATACTCCTTAAATACGTAGATTTGTTTTGATTTGGTAACTAGCATCAATTGTGACATCACTTGTAGTGCTGGATCTACTTTAGAATTTGCAAGTAGATAAAAGTCAGCAAACTTCAGTGGAGGTGAATGAGTTGTTACTAAAAATTATGCAAAGGTACGTGCTACCAGAAAACTTGAATTTGGAAAAGGTTCCAGTCACTCAAAAAGCGGAAACTGATTTCTATTGAATTGCAATAAGTTCAGATCATCGACTGGATTGCTTGGCATGCCAAGAGACTAGGTCAGTTATTCTTTTGCTGCCAGTGCCAAATGATAGGCTCCCTACATTTTCAGTAAGCCAAACACTAAAAATTTAAGAAACTGCCCAAACAGCTTATTTAGTTGTTTACCATTTTTAAGTGAAATTTAAACCACCTCAAACAAAGAAAACAACAAAAAACACCACTACAAATATCATGCTAGGATGCAGTTGCTGATTGATTGTTAGCAATAAATTGAGGCCAATATTATATCTTTTCAAACTTGGATTTTCAACTGGGGATCTGTAACTGAAAAAGTGGATTTATTCTAACAAAAGCATAAAACAGATTTTGTAAAATCATGAAAAGATTCTGTCATATATTCACAGTTTGGCCTGGTCACATCTTTCTACCATATGGGGCTAAGGAAAAAAAGAATAAGATAAAAGAAGTGGCTTTTGTTTTCACTAGAATAATACCCAGATATTGGGCCAGGAGATCTTATACGTATCTTGACTAATAGATCAGCTTATTAACCACCTGCAAGTTTCTTAAGAAAAAAAAGAAAAAATGGGGGATAGATTATTTAGTTATGGTTTAATTAAAGAATTTATTATAAGGTTTAGAAATTTAGTAATTAATTTCCTAATTCTTGCTGCCTTTAAATAGAATGGGCATCACACCACACATATAAAAAAGAATTAAATAATTTTATCTAACTGAGTCAGAAAAATAATGTCATCCTCCATATATCCAAATTGGAATGCAAACGATATTCCACAGGTATACTATATTCTCTGCCTTAAGTTTATATGTAGAACGAATGTAAACAAATATTGAAGACAGGTCAGGCAGCATCTCAAGCAACAAGCATAACGTATATCTTTGTTGAATTCTAAGGGAAGATTAGAAGACAAACTGACCCCCCCCCTGTTGTATTACCTCATCTAAATATATAAAAAGAAAAATTGTGAGATTAATTTTAAATACAACAAAGAAAACTGAATGAATCTGCACCATTAACATTGCATATCGAGGTCCTTTATGTATTTTCACAGTTCCATTAATTCCAGACAGCAGGTATGATTGGTTACACCGCCAGTGGTCGTTTGTCTTTTTAAAAATTATTATTAAATCATAAAAGTAGCTGATGGGGGGGGCACTTCTAACTATGTAAGACCCAGGGGTCTGCTCAGGCAGACCTAAGACTACTGACCAGTCGGTCAGTCACAGGTTGGAGCCTCTCTCACCCGGAATGACCGACGTGAGGGGCTCAGAGTAAACAAAGCTTCCAGTTGATAGAATTTCGCACAGTTTGTTTTACGGAGAATCCATCTCACCAATAATGATTGATAAACACAGGTACATATAAAAACAAACAAACAAACCAATATAGATACTGCACTCGGTAATAAAGCGCTGTATTTATTGGCAATTACTACAAAAACAGTCTAAACGTTCGGCTGGTAAACAATCGAGACGCATCTACTACTAACTACAGCAGCACCGCCAGGTGGAGCGGCGGCTGTCGGTGTCGCACAACAACAGTAGACTGGTAAAAACTCTACCAGTCACCGAAATGTCGCCCACACCTCGTTCGTCTGGTTTAAGCGAATAAATGAGTCATTTGGAAAGGAATTACGAAGTTGGAAAACGACTAAAAGATTTTGGCATCGGAATCTGAAGCGATACCTGCAAATGTTGGTAGAATTTCATTGATTGGTACCATTTTCACTAGATTACTGAATACACCAAGTTCTGTGTTTAGGACCGCATACTCTGAAGACTCTCTGGATCGTATTGGACAATAAATGAGCTGAATACACCAAGTTCGGTGTTTAAGACCGCATACTCTGAAGACCCTCTGGATCGTATTGGACAATAAATGAGCTGAATACACCAAGTTCGGTGTTTAAGAGACCGCATACTCTGAAGACTCTCTGGATCGTATTGGACAATAAATGAGCTGAATACGCCAAGTTCGGTGTTTAAGACCGCATACTCTCAAGACTCTCTGGATCGTATTGGACAATAAATAAGCTGAATACGCCAAGTTCGGTGTTTAAGACCGCATACTCTCAAGACTCTCTGGATCGTATTGGACAATAAATGAGCTGAATACACCAAGTTCGGTGTTTAAGACCGCATACTCTCAAGACTCTCTGGATCGTATTGGACAATAATTGAGCTGAATACACCAAGTTCGGTGTTTAGGACCGCATACTCTCAAGACTCTCTGGATCGTATTGGACAATAAATAGCTGAATACGCAAGTTCGGTGTTTAGACCGCATACTCTCAAGACTCTCTGGATCGTATTGGACAATAAATGAGCTGAATACACCAAGTTCGGTGTTTAAGACCGCATACTCTCAAGACTCTCTGGATCGTATTGGACAATAAATGAGCTGAATACACCAAGTTCGGTGTTTAAGGACCGCATACTCTCAAGACCCTCTGGATCGTATTGGACAATAAATGAGCTGAATACACCAAGTTCTGTTTTAGGACCGCATACTCTCAAGACCCTCTGGATCGTATTGGACAATAAATGAGCTGAATACACCAAGTTCGGTGTTTAAGACCGCATACTCTGAAGACTCTCTGGATCGTATTGGACAATAAATGAGCTGAATACACCAAGTTCGGTGTTTAGGACCGCATACTCTGAAGACTCTCTGGATCGTATTGGACAATAAATGAGCTGAATACACCAAGTTCGGTGTTTAGGACCGCATACTCTGAAGACTCTCTGGATCGTATTGGACAATAAATGAGCTGAATACACCAAGTTCTGTGTTTAGGACCGCATACTCCCAAGACTCTCTGGATCGTATTGGACAATAAATGAGCTGAATACACCAAGTTCGGTGTTTAGGACCGCATACTCTGAAGACCCTCTGGATCGTATTGGACAATAAATGAGCTGAATACACCAAGTTCGGTGTTTAGGACCGCATACTCTGAAGACCCTCTGGATCGTATTGGACAATAAATGAGCTGAATACACCAAGTTCGGTGTTTAGGACCGCATACTCTGAAGACTCTCTGGATCGTATTGGACAATAAATGAGCTGAATACACCAAGTTCGGTGTTTAGGACCGCATACTCTGAAGACCCTCTGGATCGTATTGGACAATAAATGAGCTGAATACACCAAGTTCGGTGTTTAGGACCGCATACTCTGAAGACCCTCTGGATCGTATTGGACAATAAATGAGCTGAATACACCAAGTTCGGTGTTTAGGACCGCATACTCTCAAGACCGTCTGGATCGTATTGGACAATAAATGAGCTGAATACACCAAGTTCGGTGTTTAAGACCGCATACTCTGAAGACTCTCTGGATCGTATTGGACAATAAATGAGCTGAACACACCAAGTTCGGTGTTTAGGACCGCATACTCTCAAGACTCTCTGGATCGTATTGGACAATAAATGAGCTGAATACACCAAGTTCTGTGTTTAGGACCGCATACTCCCAAGACTATCTGGATCGTATTGGACAATAAATGAGCTGAATACACCAAGTTCGGTGTTTAGGACCGCATACTCCCAAGACTATCTGGATCGTATTGGACAATAAATGAGCTGAATACACCAAGTTCGGTGTTTAGGACCGCATACTCTGAAGACTCTCTGGATCGTATTGGACAATAAATGAGCTGAATACACCAAGTTCGGTGTTTAGGACCGCATACTCTGAAGACCCTCTGGATCGTATTGGACAATAAATGAGCTGAATACACCAAGTTCGGTGTTTAGGACCGCATACTCTGAAGACCCTCTGGATCGTATTGGACAATAAATGAGCTGAATACACCAAGTTCTGTGTTTAGGACCGCATACTCCCAAGACTCTCTGGATCGTATTGGACAATAAATGAGCTGAATACACCAAGTTCGGTGTTTAAGACCGCATACTCTCAAGACTCTCTGGATCGTATTGGACAATAAATGAGCTGAATACACCAAGTTCGGTGTTTAAGACCGCATACTCCCAAGACTCTCTGGATCGTATTGGACAATAAATGAGCTGAATACACCAAGTTCTGTGTTTAGGACCGCATACTCTCAAGACTCTCTGGATCGTATTGGACAATAAATAAGCTGAATACACCAAGTTCGGTGTTTAAGACCGCATACTCTCAAGACTCTCTGGATCGTATTGGACAATAAATGAGCTGAATACACCAAGTTCGGTGTTTAGGACCGCATACTCTCAAGACCTCTGGATCGTATTGGACAATAAATGAGCTGAATACACCAAGTTCTGTGTTTAGGACCGCATACTCTCAAGACTCTCTGGATCGTATTGGACAATAAATGAGCTGAATACACCAAGTTCGGTGTTTAAGACCGCATACTCTCAAGACCCTCTGGATCGTATTGGACAATAAATGAGCTGAATACACCAAGTTCTGTGTTTAGGACCGCATACTCTCAAGACCCTCTGGATCGTATTGGACAATAAATGAGCTGAATACACCAAGTTCTGTGTTTAGGACCGCATACTCTCAAGACTCTCTGGATCGTATTGGACAATAAATGAGCTGAATACACCAAGTTCTGTGTTTAGGACCGCATACTCTCAAGACTCTCTGGATCGTATTGGACAATAAATGAGCTGAATACCAAAGTTCTGTGTTTAGGACCGCATACTCTCAAGACTCTCTGGATCGTATTGGACAATAAATGAGCTGAATACACCAAGTTCGGTGTTTAAGACCGCATACTCTCAAGACCCTCTGGATCGTATTGGACAATAAATGAGCTGAACACACCAAGTTCGGTGTTTAGGACCGCATACCCTCAAGACTCTCTGGATCGTATTGGACAATAAATAAGCTGAATACACCAAGTTCGGTGTTTAGGACCGCATACTCTCAAGACCCTCTGGATCGTATTGGACAATAAATGAGCTGAATACACCAAGTTCCGTGTTTAGGACCGCATACTCTCAAGACTCTCTGGATCGTATTACACAATAAATAAGCTGAATACACCAAGTTCGGTGTTTAGGACTGCATACTCCCAAGACTCTCTGGATCGTATTGGACAATAAATGAGCTGAATACACCAAGTTCGGTGTTTAAGACCGCATACTCTCAAGATTCTCTGGATCGTATTGGACAATAAATGAGCTGAATACACCAAGTTCGGTGTTTAAGACCGCATACTCTCAAGATTCTCTGGATCGTATTGGACAATAAATGAGCTAAATACACCAAGTTCGGTGTTTAAGACCGCATACTCTCAAGATTCTCTGGATCGTTTTGGACAATAAATGAGCTGAATACACCAAGTTCTGTGTTTAAAACCACATACTCTCAAGACCCTCTGGATCGTATTGGACAATAAATGAGCTGAATACACCAAGTTCTGTGTTTAGGACCGCATACTCTCAAGACTCTCTGGATCGTATTGGACAATAAATGAGCTGAATACACCAAGTTCTGTGTTTAGGACCGCATACTCTCAAGACTCTCTGGATCGTATTGGACAATAAATGAGCTGAATACACCAAGTTCGGTGTTTAAGACCGCATACTCTCAAGACCCTCTGGATCGTATTGGACAATAAATGAGCTGAATACACCAAGTTTGGTGTTTAGGACCGCATACTCTCAAGACTCTCTGGATCGTATTGGACAATAAATGAGCTGAATACACCAAGTTCGGTGTTTAAGACCGCATACTCTCAAGACTCTCTGGATCGTATTGGACAATAAATGAGCTGAATACACCAAGTTCGGTGTTTAGGACCGCATACTCTCAAGACCCTCTGGATCGTATTGGACAATAAATAAGCTGACTACACCAAGTTCGGTGTTTAGGACCGCATACTCTCAAGACTCTGGATCGTATTGGACAATAAATGAGCTGAATACACCAAGTTCGGTGTTTAAGACCGCATACTCTCAAGACCCTCTGGATCGTATTGGACAATAAATGAGCTGAATACACCAAGTTTGGTGTTTAGGACCGCATACTCTCAAGACTCTCTGGATCGTATTGGACAATAAATGAGCTGAATACACCAAGTTCGGTGTTTAAGACCGCATACTCTCAAGACTCTCTGGATCGTATTGGACAATAAATGAGCTGAATACACCAAGTTCGGTGTTTAGGACCGCATACTCTCAAGACTCTCTGGATCGTATTGGACAATAAATAAGCTGACTACACCAAGTTCGGTGTTTAGACCGCATACTCTCAAGACTCTGGATCGTATTGGACAATAAATGAGCTGAATACACCAAGTTCGGTGTTTAAGACCGCATACTCTCAACCCTCTGGATCGTATTGGACAATAAATGAGCTGAATACACCAAGTTTGGTGTTTAGGACTGCATACTCTCAAGACTCTCTGGATCGTATTGGACAATAAATGAGCTGAATACACCAAGTTCGGTGTTTAAGACCGCATACTCTCAAGACTCTCTGGATCGTATTGGACAATAAATGAGCTGAATACACCAAGTTCGGTGTTTAGGACCGCATACTCTCAAGACCCTCTGGATCGTATTGGACAATAAATGAGCTGAATACACCAAGTTTGGTGTTTAGGACCGCATACTCTCAAGACCCTCTGGATCGTATTGGACAATAAATAAGCTGACTACACCAAGTTCGGTGTTTAGGACCGCATACTCTCAAGACTCTGGATCGTATTGGACAATAAATGAACTGAAAATGCTAACGTTCATTCTCTTTTTTCCACAATAACATTTTACATGTCTGCTGATGTACTTAGATGTTATTTGTATTTTTTTCATAGGGCATTTATTTCAAAGTTCGTTGTACAATATTGCCAGTTAATTTTATTTTTTAAAAATTAAGAAAATAAATTAAGATGACAAGGATTATAAGCAAATATAGCAATTATTTTGAATAATGATGAAATATCAAGAAAGATGTTTTAAATTAAATTAAAATAAAAGACATTGCCAATGTTTATTTCTTTGAAAGATGTAAATTTTGTTTAAATATATTTTTGGCTTCACATTTATATCTACTGCAGTTGTGAACTGGAAATTGTAGCAATCACTTTTCACTCAGATATTTTCTATTTGCAGTTATGAATTGAAATGATAATAGTAATAATACTGGTCAAGAACGATGGATACTTAGTACATTATTTGCTTGGTGATTGATGCCATAGACATCAAAGGCACATTTGAAATGATAGTGGGTACATAATATGCAAATAAAATTACAGTTAAAATAAGAATATGTCCTGTAAAAATGAAATTGTGAATAAATACAAATTTCTTACTCATTTCAAGCAACTTTCTTGCAATGATTTTCTTTATCAGAGTTTTCCATTCTTTAGATTTCTAAAACATTTTCTTTCTTTTTTTTCATTCAATTTTTTCTAACAGGCAATGCTTGTGTACTTCTGGAAAATGTCCATGAAAGCAGCTATGTAATTCTTGCAGTAGTGCTGACTCATGAAAAAGGAAATGTGGCATGGCAACATGGACAGCTGATCACAGACAGAAGGACAGCAATGATGATGTATCCTCTGGAGGTATTTATTTAAAGACTTTGATTTGTATACTTTATTCACATATGTGAACTGAGCAGGATTTATTTACACAAACTACTTTCTCAGTTGAAGCTAATTTATTTCTCTCTCTCTCTCTCAAAATTTCTCATTCCTTATTTCTCTAATATCATATGTGAAACTTTCTATTAAACTATGGTTAATTAATAATGAAAAACAGCAAAATGACAGTAATTCAATAGGCACTGGTAGAGCCATCTCAAGGAAAGTATTAGATGTAAGTGTGCACCAGTAGACTTTGTAAAACACTTTGAAGACCCCCCCATAATTTAACACTAAAAGTATGTTATACATATATTTCATAATATAATCCTTATTGCATATGCTGCAGCTAAATTATTTTCAGAATAAAAGTTAAATTTAAAATGACAGCATAAATTTATTTATTTGGTTTTATTTTAATGGCATATTTAAGAAGTAGTTTGTCTCTTCCAGAAAAAATATAGAATAGTTCTTCATTTTATAGCTGTTTTCTAAAAGTGAGTTATTTTCCTTGATCATAGTCAAAAAAGAAATGGTACAAAATATTAACTGATGAGTAGGGGAATTTGATGGCTAAATATTTACTATAATTTCATCTTTTGCTCAGAATACATTTGTTCTACTCATTTCAGTTGAGGATTAAGCCAGCATACAGAATTATAGTAAAGGACTATGTAATTTTGCACATTTTCTGGCAAAAACATGCATTAGCTCTTTGTCTACAACTTCTTCAGTATGGAAAATTTTCTCTCCACTGATACAGAAGTCAGCTGGCATTGCTGCAATTTGGTTTTGCTGCTTATATTTTTGTATTTACACACAAATTTTGCACTTATTAGAACATAAATGCAATGACTGTAAGGCCTCATGTGCCTGTTTGATTGTAAGGCTACTTTCTTTTATGTTTGTACTATGATGATGTTCCAATAATCATGCTTACAAGGCAGAAAGTCGCCAGTCAGTTCTGGATTTGAAACTCCTTTGCCTTTACTACTCAGATCCCATCACTTTCATTGCTATTCACTATTTCCAGAACTTCTGGTAGGTAATCTGCTTTGTAAAAGGCAGCATTGGGCCAACTTTCCCGTTTTATAATGATGGGTGTTAATATTTCAGTTATCTGGAACCTAGTTTGTCAAGGCTTGTTCTTTACACTGGTAGTCTTGACATGCATGATCAGATTGTTGATATTCTTGTCCTGCACCTTCACCTGTAGTGCACAGTTGTGCAGCAAATGAGCAACACAAATAATATGAAATGGATGCAATTGCTTAAGTAATCTTCCAGCTACTGCCATGTAGCATGCACAGGGCTGGATTAACCATTAAACAAAATAAGCACGTGCTTAGGGCATCATTTGAAGGGGGGCACCACAGACTTTCTGCTTTATCAGATGACAAATTAAAAATATTTAATTTAAATTAATTAATTATGAACTTTTAATTAGTTTTTAATTGTTTCGTATTTTCTTACTGTTACCTGCTTTGTTTAAATTAAAAATGACGTGTAGAAGGCTTCAGAAAAACTCTAAACACATGCTTAACGGTTTGTTTACACTGTATTATCACGCATGACACTTTCTGGCACTACCGCTGCATCAGATGGCTTAATTCTTTTATAATTAACGTAAACATTTTATTTTTTTATTTTCCTGTCTGTTTTAGGTTTTGTTTTAATAAATTAAGCCTTATAAAAGGCACCTGAAGCAAAAATAAAACAAATCACGAAATGCGCATCTGGTAAAAGGCCTAGCTGTCACAGAAGTGCGGTTCGGGTAAAATAAGAGTTAATTAAACCACAAAGCACAAGATTCTGTTGTAAGCTGGGAATTAAATTGCTCGTATGATTCAACCTGTGATATGTGTAACTGTGCTGATTGCCACTTAATATTCGGATAAAATATTCTTTTTAATTCTGTATTTTACAGATCCCAAGAGCCAAGATGAAACGTGTTCAGTTAAGTGGTGCACAAAAGTGAAAACTATCAAAAAAGAAACAAGAGAAGACTTTGGAATTAGAGACTAAGACTGCGAAGCTGACTGATTTCTTCACACACATTCCACAACATGATATACCAATTCCTGATCAAAACCAATCTCCATCATCAGAAGTGGACACAAATGCCACTTTGATCACTTCAAAATCAAAATATGATGACTTTGGAATCATTGAGGTGTCACGTGCAGGTTCAACTAGCACATGTCTCACTACTGACCTCACCTTGCCTGCGAATTCTCTTGATACTTCTATTGCAAATGTTGATGCAAGTTGCTTTACAAAACATTCTGAGGTTGTCATTAGTACGTTAGCTGAATGTGGCTTAGTTTTTCGAGGAAAAGAAGAAAGATTTGGATCATTGCAAAATGGGAATTTTTTAGGGCTGCTTGAGCTCATAAGTCAGTTTGATCCATTTTTAGCATGTCACATTGTGAAATATGGAAATTGTGGCAAAGGAAATCCTTCTTACTTGTGAGGAAATCATTCAACTGATGGCTCAAAAGGTCCACACTCTTATTTTTGATGAAGTAAAATCTTCTGGTTATTTTAGTTTGTCAGTTGATTCAACATCAGATTTGTCCCATATCGATCAGTTAAGTGTTGTGCTTAGGTACTTAAAAGATGGACAGCCTATTGAATGCTTTCTAACCTTTCTGGAAATGAAAAGCCATACCAGTGAGGAAATGGCAAATCAGGTGTTGCAGTACCTACGTGAAATTTGCCAGCTAAACTTTTCAAAATGTAGGGGCCAGTCTTATGACAACACTGCTAACATGTCTGGCCGTTATAAAGGGATGCAGCAAAAAATTTTAGAAACAAACAAGTTTGCTGTTTATGTGCCCTGTGCAGCTCATTCACTAAATTTGGTAGGCCGAAGTTCTGTTGACTGGTGTCAAGAGACAGTTAATTTCTTCTCTACAGTGCATTTGCTTTATACCTTTTTTTCAGCCTCAACCAGCCGGTGAAAAATTCTAAAAGGTTGTATTGGAAAAGAAAGTGTCTTAAAATCCCTTTCTGATACCAGATTGGAGGCACATGCTATTGCAACAGCAGCAATTTTGAAATCTTTCCTTAAAATTTTAGAAGCGTTAGACTGCATAGTTGAAGATCAGTTACAAAATGGAGACACTAGAAGAGAAGCAAATAAGATGCAAGAGCTAGAATTCATTTTCATGTTGAATTTTTGGAATGAGATTTTGCAAAATTTTCATAGAGTAAGCCAAGTTCTACAGAATGAGGATGTAAACTTAAAAACATGTGCAGATCTGTATGGATCATTAGCTGACCAACTGTGCACTTCACGAGATCAATTTGAAAGATATGAAGCAGCTACAAAGGAAATACTACCAGATGTTGATTACAAGTCAGCTCAAACTTGCAAACGTATCAGAAAGAAGCTTCCCAATGGCGGAGATGCACCAGAAATATATCTGAATGGCAGAGATAAATTTCGTATCTCCATCTTTCACACAATTGTTGACAAACTTGAAACTGACATGAGAAGAAGAGCAGAAATATACAAAAAAGTATCGGAGAGATTTTCTTTTCTAAGTGATGTGCCACATAATTCCACTTCAATGACTTCATCATCTACTGTCAAAAGCTGATTGATGCTCACCCAGAGGACTTGAACACTAATTTCTCGGCAGAGCTTCAGCAATTTCACTCATATGTGCGCCATAAGTTTAGTGTAGCAACAAAAAATGTGAAAACAAGATTCATTCGTGCTGAACTTTATAAAATAATTGTAGAAGACAGTATTGAGTGTGCCTTTCCAAATGTAGGCATTGCCTTTCGTATATCTTTAACAAATCGCTCATTTTCTCAGTTGAAGTATATTGAAAATCCCATCAGAACAACTATGCAACAAGGCCGGTTGGATGCCTTATCTCTACTAAGTATAGAAGCGGATGTGTTGCGTAAGATTAATTTTGAGGATCTGATCGAAGACTTTGCAATTAAAAGAAGTAGGAGAAAACTTTTCAAACATAAATAAAGTGGAAGTATACAAAAATAAACATTATTTTCTATCTCACTGTAAGTTTTGATTCATTTTGAAAAATAAAAGCTTATTTATGCGTTATTATTGTTTATATTTTGAATTACATATACATGGGAGCACCAAAATCTTTCAAGTGCTTAGGGCCTCTATGGGTCTTAATCCGCCCCTGAGCATGCTGTACTTGTTATCAACAGGTAAAAGTCTTCTGCAGAAATATCATTAAATTATTGATAACATGGATGATGGTTTGATTGTCCACCAATTCATATAATGGTTGGCAGTCTCTCAGATGGGTCTTCCAAGGTTTTTACATGCATTCAACAAGAGCATGCTTATATTTCGTGCCCACAACGTTGCTTTCATTGATGAAAAAAATGGAAGTTTCCCAACACCAGAGTCTTGATTATTTCTTTATTTTCTGCTAGTTTATCTTTGCTGTACAGATTATTTCCAATTGCTAGGTTTGTCAGGTGTCATGAAATAGTTTCTTGACTTCAGGATTATGTAGCATCTTCAGTGGTATATCCAATGACTGAAGAATTGTTAGAGGATCTTTCGTATGCTCAAAAGCAAACATCAGGAATGTTTGTCGGGGCCCTGCTGATTTCCATAGTCAGCTTTGGTGCATGGCTGCCTTGCAAACACCGTTGACATACAGTTGTTGTTTTTTCTGTTGTACTATATGATTTAGATCATTGTCTGGTTTAGATGTAAGCTTTTCTGGATATTCAATAATATTCTTTGAATCTGTGACAGAGACAAAGCTGCCTTAGGTATTCTTATCTATTAAGATAAAATGACTCAATTATGGCTCAAGCTCTCACCAAATTGGTTGTTAACAAATTACATTTTACAGTTTTTAAAAGAATTCATGAGATGTAGAGATTTTCACCTTGAACAGGTTTAGAAACAAGAAAACATTTAATTGCAGGATTTGTTTGTCACTTTCAGCTACAATGACTTTATTTTTTTGTATTACAGATTTTTTTCTTTTCTTATGACTTCATGATTAATATTTATTAAAACAAATTTCACCTGCCTAAGAAAGGTCCGAGTCAGCAGATTTTACTCGTGTATGTTTGGTTTACATTTGGTGCTTGGATTCTTTTTAATCGTGATTTCCATAACAGTACCATTTGTATTGGGAAAAGTGTCACTAATAGTTTGGCTTTCCTTCTTATAAATCCAAGTCGTGCATTCCTGTATTTATTGGAGTTTTGGAATAATAAACATTGGAAATTAATATCTCTATGAATGGTGCTAATAGTTTGAACTTTTGTCACAAATCAAAAATAATAACAGATTACATAGAAATAGCAGTCATCTAATCCATATAAATTAGAATTCCTGTTCTTATATAGACACTGAAGAATGTGGTGTTGTTTGGTGATAACAGTAAAGAGGATAATAATAATAATAATTAATAATAATAATAATAATAATAATAATAATAATAATAATAATAATAATAATAATAATAATAATAATAATAATAATAATAATACTAATAATAATAATAATAATAATAATAATAATAATAATAAATAATAATAATATAATAATAATAATAATAATATAATAATAATAATAATAATAATAATAATAATAATAATAATAATAATAATATAATAATAATAATAATAATAATAATAATAATGATGATGCTTTTGGTTTTTAAAATCAAACTTTGTTGTGTTTAAATCCATACAGGATTAAGTTTGGATGAAAAAGAATCAGTGGTTAATATTCAGAAATATTTCTATTACTTAACGCAGAGTGCCAATGATTATTACTTTTAAGAAAGTCAAAAGAATAGACCATTTTAGCTTAGTAGTTCTTAGTACAAGTACAGAATTCAAGGACTTTTCCAGTCAGAAGAACTATTGTTTGGAGGAATTCAGGCCAGAAGGTAATTTAAAGAAACGACAAGAAAATCGTGTTCATTGTTTTATATCTGAACTAATTATCAATTAAATTTTATACATTCTAATACACGAGTAGTATTGTAATCTTAAAGCCTTTATCATATAAAAACTAAATAAATAATTAGATTGTCTTCAGAAACTAATAGCTAAATAACCATGTATTCAGCAATTTTTTGAAAAAATACTACTACACAGTGATAATTGTTTTCCTACTTAATACTAGAGAAATACTTCCAAAATGGTAGCACCTGCTGTTGCATTGGCTAAAGCATTTGTTTTACAATCAAAGGGAAATAACTCTTCTAAGTTATGAATATTTGGAAATGTCTTAAAAGTGCATGATGCCTCTGTAGGTACCAAAATATACTCCTGTAAATGGACAGCTTATCTAATGGTTTGTTGGTAAATTTGCACAATGATATTTTGTAATTTTTTGGTAATTAACAGGCTAAAGCTTAAAATTCCGTTAAAGTTGTGGTCATTACCAGGCCTGTTCTATTTTTCTGAATTATTTTAGCATTTACTTTAATTTCTATTGAACTTAAAACTTCTTTATTTTCCTTTATTGTTAGAAAATAAACAGTTAAAGGCAAAATGTTGTTTGAAGAAATATCTGTGGTATATCATCGCTTCTCCAAGAGGAATCGTAGTGTTTTTGTGAGCTTACAAATGGTCAGCAGCTGCTAGCAATTTATTATTGAAAATAACAATAGAGAATGTGAATTAAGAAGAAAATGGAAAAGTATTTTGAATTGTTATTAAACCTGACACTGTAAGGACACTTGATGGCATGAATGTTTTATTTTTTAAATATACATGTAGAAAAATTAAACTTTTGTTTGAATGGAAAATAACACTTTATTGCCAAGGGTTTTCTCCTTTTGGCTGTGTTTTGATATGGCTGCTAAAATTAGCAAGAGGGATTTTATACAGCTATTTGTAACCAGACTTATTATCTGTTCTCTTCCTATCAAGATATTTGAAACAATTACTCTTGTTACACTGATTTTTACTTAATTTGGAATCATTGTTTAGTCTGATTTCAATCAAGTAACTTTTACATCGGACATTGCTTCTTTAATCATCATTCTACAAAATACTTTTCTCACCTTTGTTACATTTTAGCTAGATAATTATATTTTCTCTCTGTGTGTGTGTGCAGATATCATTTTTCTTTTTGCACTTAGCATATTCACAACTAGATAATCTGGTTTACTTACTGCAGACCAAATGAAGTCTATTTAAAGTTGGAGTTATTTTGGTCATCAGTGTCTTGATGGCCAAGACTGAATATTTCTGACCGTAACAACTTACCACCAAAACCTCCAGCCATGTCAATTCTATTGTTCTTAAGTGTTAATGATAATTAACCAAGCTAGTTTCGATTAAGTTTTCCAATAATGTGATTCTTGAAATTGTTGATATTCTTTTATCTTATAGCTACTTACCAGTGCATCTACTTATGAAAGTCCTATAAATTTTGTTAGAATTTAGAAACATTGTTTCTTCCATTCTCAGTAAGTGTACTGGAGCAGGAAAAATATTAGCTAATGATTGATTCTTTACATTCTTCAACCCTTTGAAACTTTATTGCTTAAATAGATATTTTTTGTACAACAGTAACTTAGCTAGACCATCAGCATTCCTATGTTACTAACTGGATATATTTTCATTTTAAAAGCTTAAAAATCTTATTCTATTCTGCCACATGTAACATTGCCTTTGTCACCTACCATTATCATCAAATAATTTGCTGATTTGGAACATTTTCATCTGGAGTTTCTATATCCTTCTTCCTTTTCATATTACACAAATTTTCTTTCTTATAATAAAGATGAGCAACACAATATCTTTTCTTTTTAAGTGGAATGTTCTCTGTGCTATACTACTAAAAATTTGCTAAGGATTAAATGATCTAAAACCACGACTATCACATCTAATACCATACACTTTAATTTTGGTCCTCAACCCTAAACTCTCCTCCCTGCCCCATCTGGGTTCTCACTCCGTAGTGTGACTGAATTTCCTTCAGTGCTTCTTGGTTTGAAATGCATTACAATGCCCCTTCTTGATATGTAGGTAAATGTGAGTCCGCTGCATGCTGTCATTTTGGCCTTTAATCCTTCCCAGGGTAGACAACTCTGGATTTTACAGGATTAAAAGGACAAGGGTGGCTGCACAAAATATACTCACCTGAATGAAATTATTTTTAAAAATGCACTAAGTCATGGAATGACTAAAATATTTTAAATGACTTAGCACAGAGTTCAGTGATCTAAATGAACAGGAAATATGTCCAGAAAGTAAAAGGAAGAACTCCATTTATAGTGCAGAAATTCAAAAATGTAAAAAGTGAAATTGCTTGGTCAGCATTCACTGTTGCAGTCCTTGTCAACATGGTCAATGGAACTTCCAACCCTACAGAGAGAGATGGCATCTACTGGCAGTGGAAGCAGGTCTCGAAAATGTAACCAAAAGGAGTTTTGTAACCACTCCTGGAGCATAGCATGCAGCCTGAAGCTTTTTTGGTTGTAGCCATATCAAGGAAAGGAGAAGTCTGATTTTGAACTGCTGGTCTCTGTTAGAATCATCAAAATCAGGTGCCCAAATGTTGTCACAGGGATGATTCAGTTTCTTGAATCTCTTTAGTGCCATGATCTTTGATACTCCTGCCATGTTCAGTCTGCTGTCTGTAGTCCAAAAATTGTTGATGGATACAATGAAATGAAGGCTTACGTTGATGTTTACTGTCATGAAAACCTTCATCTCCTTAGTGGTAGTGTCTGTCCAAGTGTTATCTGATGCAGTTGCATCTCTTTCCATTTGTGCAGCATACCAGTTGGTTTCCTCTGACATGTAGTGGAAAAAATCTTCTGGGATGACTTAAAAGAAGTTGGTTGGCTTAGTATTATCAAGGACATTAATCTGTGTACATGATCTGAACTTCATTTGACCCCTTTCTCCTTGCCATTTTCTTTGTGGTTTCTGTTGACTTGAAACATTCCACAACTTGTCTGAATCATTGCAAGATCAAATGAATAATGAGAGATTCAATGCTTGCATGATTAAAACTTCTGTATCATCAAAGGAAATGATTCAATATTAACATATATATTCCAGATGAAATATGATCACTACAACAGATTGCACACGTATATATATATATATATTGCTTTTAAATGAACTAATAATGTGCACTAGCATCTGCATGAGTACATGTGTCTGTGTATGTGAGAGAAAGTTTTTGCCAATGAAAGGATCCTGGCCAGCTTTGGCCAAATTGCCTCAGAAAAGTGCTTCATTGCTAAATTGGCCATTTTTAAATGTTGGTTGATATAGAATGGCACAGTGACAGAAATCATATTTGATGGCCACAATTTACCAGATGGATTGGTATGCTGGAGAATGGAGCAACTCAACATCATGTGGCAAGTAAGCTTATTAAAGGGTTGGAATTAAACAACATATTTTTGGTAGTGCTGTTAGACAACATGGTGGAGGCTAATACAAGTGAACAATGCATTGCCAGGATGAATGTTTAGTCCTCCAAGCAAGAAGAAACTAATTATAGACAGAGACTCAGTTGAAATCGGACCTTCAAAATACGATAGTTGTCAATGTCTCAACACAAACTGTATGTAATTAGCTTTTGGGTAACAGTATCTATGGACCATTGCAGAACATGATAGGGCTGAAGATCAAGCATGGTAGACCATGAAATACTGGATTCTTGTTTTAACTGGAATTTACAGATCAATGTGCCAGAATGTGGAGAAGGCTAAGGAAGAGATTGCAAGATGATGAGGTGACACTGTTACCAAACAGAACTGCTATAGAAGTGGATTTTTGATGATATTGGGAAGGATTAACTGGAATGGTAAGAATGTTCTCCAGAACAACACTATGACAAGTTTAGAGGACAAAGATGAGATCCTTGATTTTTACTGAGGTTATACTATGTTTATTCTATTGGAACTAATTTTGATTGCACAGACAGTGGATCTGTATCTAAGTAGGCAATAGTTGTCAGTATTAAGTGGCTAGCTCAATATATGTCTAGAAGATTTAGGTTGCCATTGCAAGATATCCTTTGCTAACAGGAATTTTTCAGAAACTTGGTAAAGCTCTGATAAAGAAATGAGATCACCTTTTAAATTACCACTCTCTAACAGCTTTTGATAATGCCTCAAACTCTCTTTCAGTATTGAACTGTGTACAAAGAAGAGAGTGACATGCAGCGTGGGCATCTGTGGGCAGCTATCTCTCATTCTGTCGTTGAGTGCATTCCGTGATGGAGCATCATCTTTACCTCACGAGTTTTGCTTTCAATTCAGCTTCTGTTTATGCTTTATTAGCATCTAAAGTGAACAGAGGTTATCAACCATGGCCTCTAAAAATGGCGGTGGGAAAAGAAAGCGAGTGAATTTAAGTGTTTTGCAAAACTTGAGTTGATAGCGAAGCTTGAGTCTGGTGTGGGAAGAAACAAATGGTGTCGGATATTCTTATTAATATTGCTATTCACCCACTCATTAAGATGCAATTTTTATCTTTTTAGAATTCTACTAAGAAAATTAATAAAACTAATAATTTCTTTTTTTAAATAAGAAAACTGTAGTAATGAGTTCTAAAATATTTGGCTACATGCACATTATGTCAAAATCCACCTATAATTCTGGTTTTTACATTGTTAATTACATTATCTCATGCATTATGACACAAATTTCATTATGGACAAATTTATTATTTTCTACTTTTTTAAAATACAATGCATTCTAATAAAATAAACTTATTCACTCCATCCACAGAAAACTCTAAATAATATATATATATATATATTACTTTAATCCAATTCCCTCCCTCAGCGAGTTCATGGCGGTCTACTATGCAGAGGTAAATGGAAAAAGGAAAGAATTGCTCAAATGTATTAAGAAAGAAAAACTACTACACACATATTAGGTGATATTTAATCATTTTAGTGTTTAATTCAATTTTGGGCTGGAATGTTTCAATTATCCACCAATAAATGAAATTAGAAATTTCATCTGAATAGTTGTGGGGCTTTAAAAGATCTGAGGGTATTCCTGCTTATCACAATAGAAGGAAAAGTATTCTTGAAGCTGTGGGGTAAATCTGCTTCCAGCATCAAATGGCTCTGAATGTCAAAGTGGATATATCTGCTTTCAGCATCATAAGGGTTAAATACTGCTATTAAAATTGCATTAATCTCCCAGCTGATGATTACAACTTTGTGTGCAGTTGACCACTTTCATTCAAATGTCTCTATTCAAACAATATAGTTTTTTTTTTTTTTTTAAATGATATGAAATGAGAAAGGAAGGCATAAAAACCACAGCTACAAATTTCAGCTGGAAAAACAATCTGTTCAATTTCTATCAATGAATGTGTTTCTCACATTTAAAAAAATCTATATGCAAACTCTTTCTTCCTGTTATGTTGCATTGTGGGAGCTTTTGCTTAATTTTCAGCAAATAGTAATGTTAATCACCCTTCACATTGCATAACTTTTAACTGTTACCACTATTCCCAAATATAGTAATTTTTACCTGCAGCTTGATTAAATAAAGAAAAACAAACTTCTAGGTGGCCATGAAACGTGCCTAACAATAACAATAGAAGGAATGCATTATCATTTCTCTTAGCAGTAGAATCCTTGATTAGAAGTTAAACTACTCCCATACCTAACGTATTATGAAACATTTAACTGCATTATATGGTAAAATATAAATTAAATTCTTACCTCTTATGTATCACATTGATTAATATATTAGCAAATTTTTTTAAAAATCTTAATTTACACATTGTGAACTTGAACTAAGATGAGAAGATACTGATACGTTCAAGTTTAGATGAAATTCAATAAGTAAAATAAAAATGCTATCTATACCTTTCAATAAGTCATAGTTATTATTATTACAAAACTGCTTATAATATACAGACACTGACACTAATATCTATCAGCAACTTTTACCACTTATATGGAAATTAATAAAGATTACATTTTTGTGTTCAGCATCTTTAAATGCATAATAGATGCTAATTTTGTGACTGAAGCACTTAGACAATGCTGAATCTTGTTTAAAGACTGGAATTAATATGCACCTAAATTATTTCCACTTTAATGGTAACTTAAAAAGATTACACTTTAATTTTCTCTTTTATCACTGTAAAAATGATGATATGCTAATTTTTGTTTTACAGTAGCACGTAGGTATTCAGAGTTAAGGTATTATTTATTACATCGCTGCTTCTTGTCTACTAGAATTTCTGAAATTAATATGTACTAGATGCTTACCCAATTTCTATTCTAACATCATGAAATATATGATATTTGCTGCTTATTTGGTAATTGTGATAAAGTTATTAAGGAATTTATGTGACAATCCAATGATCTTTATCTTTTCTGTGACTAGGCTGATTTCTTCACAAACTTTATTTGTGACTACTATAATTATTTCTTCTCTGAAAAAACTGAAATCTTCTCTCTTTTCTATGAAAAACCTGATTTTTCTATCTCTTTTATATGATTAGCCTACTTTTTTTCTATGATTAACAACCTGATATCTTTATCTTTAATGCAAATAGTTTGATATCCTCTCTATCTTTTCTGCAACAAGTCTGATTTTTCCTCACTTTTCTCTGCATTGATTGATATATTCTGTCTTCCTCATTTCTTATCTCTATTCCATTTTCCCTGACCAGCTTGATTTCTTTCCTTTCTATGATTAGCCTTATTTCTTCTCCGACTAGTCTGATTTCTGCTTCATTACATGTATATATCCTAATTTCTGTTACTAATCTGATACATTCTTTCTTTTTTCAATGATTAAACTGATTTATTCTCCCCCTTCTGCAGACTGATCTCTTTGCTATCTTTTCTCTGATTAGCCTAATTCTTTTTCATTTTGTGATTCAAATCTTTTCCTATGAATCGCCTGATTTCTCAGCTTTTTATAATTAGCTTGATTTTTTCCAGTTTTCTGTCTAGCCTATCTTCTCCCTCCTCCTTATATTATCATTGTTTTTCTCTTTTTCTAACTTGAATGATTCTCTATCCTCTTTGCGACTAGCCTAATTTCTTCTTTATCTTTCCTGTGGATATTCTGATTTC
Organism: Nautilus pompilius; assembly: GCA_018389105.1. Taxonomy (NCBI): domain Eukaryota; kingdom Metazoa; phylum Mollusca; class Cephalopoda; order Nautilida; family Nautilidae; genus Nautilus; species Nautilus pompilius. The sequence continues at coordinate 229,205 of JACATO010000626.1, read as the reverse complement.
CTTGATCTAGCTTGATTTCTTCTCCATCCTTTCTTGACAAGCCTAATTTTTCCAGCATACTTTCCATAAGCAGTCTGATATATTCTACATTTTCTGTGATTAGTCTGATATTTTCTCTCTCCATTTTAAGATTATTGATTGTTCTTTCCTATCTTTTGTATGACTAGGGGATAGATATCCTTTTTATCTTTTCTGTAACCGGCCTTATTTCTCCGCCATTTTCTCTTCTGATGACAGCGAAATCTTTGATTTTTTCCTATGATCAGCTCGATGGCTTCTCCCTCTTCGTTGTCATTACTGATGTATATGATATTTTGAGACTGGCCTGGTTTTTTATACCTTTTCGGCTTTTTGACTGATTTCTTTAACTAACTTCATATCTTTTTAATGATTATCTTGATTTCTTCACTTATTTTTATGATTAACCTGATTTTATCTCCCTTTTATGCAACTAGCCTGCTGGCTTCCCTTTCTGTGACTAGCCGGTTTTTTTCCCTCTTTTCTCTGCCTGTCTGATATCTTATCATTTATCTTCATGATCAGACAAATTTCCTGATTTCTGCTCTTTTTCATTCATTAGCCTGATATCTTTTCTGTAATGAGATTAAACTCTTCTCCATATTCTTTGACTATCTCGATTATTTCTCTATCATTTCTGTAAATAGTGATCTTTTGTCCTGACCAGTTTGTCATCTTCCGTTTCTTTTCAATGATTTCTCCCCTTTCCCCTATCTATTTTATGACTGAACTGATTTATCTCCTAACTTTTCTGTTACTATCCCAGTTAATTTTTCCTGTATTCTGATATTAAAAATGGATGATGTGTATCTGCTACAATGGGCATTTCCTGATCCTGTTGTAACCCTTTAAATCTGCCTTGAAATGTAGGGCAGACACACAATCAGAAACAGTTACATGTGGAACAACCCAGGATGTTGCTAAGGGACTGTCAAGAACTGTTACCGAAAGGTGTGCCGTAGCTATGGCAAACTTCTCTGTTACATAGTCAAACCTTGATTTTCAAAACTGCCTTATAAAATTGTCAGACCCTAAACTTCCATCAGGCAGCAAGGATTGGGGAGGGGACGGAAACGTGGCGTGGTGATACTGTGATTCAGATGTTTTCATGTAGTCATCTGTTTTAAGTTTTATTTAAAATATGTTCAATGACAGCTTCGAGATGAGTTTAGTTAGAGAATGAGGCAGATATTTGTATTACACAACGAATGAATAATAAATGAATGGAATTAAAAAGTAAATAATGTCAATGAAACAAAATTATTGCTGATTTTTTAAAATATAAAACAAGGAGAACTTGTCCTGTAACATGAGGTTGGCTACATTGTCAGATGTACTATACCCAGGGGGATTCAAATATTTTAACAACCGGTTCTCTCTCTCTCTCAAACAGCATGTTGTCGGTTTGGCCAGATATAGGTCCAAAGGTTGATCTTTGGGCTGCCGTGTTCTACAGTTAGCAAATCAAATTATTAATTATAATTATTTCCCAAATTAAAAAAATGTCTAAACAATGGTTAAAGCATCACTATAATAACATCAAAGAGACTCTATATTAGACTATATAGTTAATGAACTAAGTAATACGAAGATATATCTATGCATGTTTGATTGTTTGTGCTTTTTGAATTATTATTAATTATAGATATTACTGTTTATAAATTTTATGATTTTATGTATTCTTCATTTTTCTGAGCTAGGTAAAAATAAAAATACTTTACTATTGTGTTTGCTGCATTTCCATTGAATGTTACCATTTTGGCAAAAAAAATAATAACAAAAATTCTTTACCTGAGTCTTTTATTAATTTAACATTTGTAATCTTTCACTTTAAAATTTTCCAAATAGCCACTTGATTGTCATCAATGTCTTTAGCTTTCTTTTGTTTGACCCTGTTGTCATCAGCAGAGTGGTTTTTTCTAAGCCATGTTTTGAACGAAGGAGTGGCATCCCATGAATCCAATGGGAGGACAATCAGATTAATTGTTATAAGGTTCGCTACATTCTCAACTGTAAGGCGGCTTCTTTTATCTGAATATATAATATTCATTCTTGAAAAACCTCTTTCTGCCTCTGCAGAACTGACAGCAATAGTACTGACAATATTTTTAGCATTTTGTACACTTTGAGGAATCGCAGGGTTGTGGGAATTTTGTAGGACATTTTCCACATAGTCACGGAAATCATTAATGCTGATTTCATGATGGAAAACTTCACTGAATTCACTCAGTTTTTCTTCTGCAGCTTTCCAGGGTACAACAACTTCCTCAGTATTCCACGAATTTGGCTCAAGCAAGTTTATCAGTTCATGAATTTTGTTGTCATTTTCTTGTTCAACTTGTTCATTGTTCTTTGTTGTTAAATAATCACAGTCCATCAACCTGTTTTCCATATTTTCTATCACTGCCTCCAGTAGCTTTTGACAAGGAAGGCTAACAACATTGTTGTTTTCAATGAACTGAACATCCTTAAAGGCATCATAAGCAACTCTGACAGTAATTTCCTTTTCAAAGGTTCCCTTACTTTCTGTGAGCATTTCAAATGCCTTAATGGACCTTTTTATTAGTTTTTCAGCTCTTGGCAAAGTTAAACTTCTAGCTTTAAGGGCATTAGAAAGTAATGAAATTTCTTGCAGTATGTCTATCATCAGTGCCAAATCATCCAAGAAATGTTTGTTGCAAAGACGGGCACCTATCCCTGAATGTTTTGTCTCACTAGAGAAATATCTGTACAATACTGGATAAGCATGCCACACAGCAAAGTGCAGATCTTAGACTGCAAGCAGTTCCATCTTGGTCCCAGAACTCTACCTATCTTCAGAATTTGTTGTCCAAGTTCTTCTGAAATTTTGAAGAGTTACATTTGGTTTTTGATTGATTGGTGAAAGATTGTGTAGATTTTATCCATGAATATTTTGAAGTGATTCACTTGTTTTATATCATTGACAGAATCATCCAGAACAAGTTGGCAAACGATGATTTAAACTAAACAATGTCAAATGACAATGTTAGGAAAATCATTTTTAAGTCTAATGCCTACCCCAGAATTTCAGCCAAGCATTACACTTGCCCCATCTGAACAGAAAGCAATCAAATTATTTCTCAAATATTCATTATCAAATCCACCATTGTGCAAACTCTTTAACAAAGATGCGTATATTGTTTCTGCTCCCTGTCCTTACAATTCGACCAAATCAAAGAAAATTGTTGGTGATAGATCACAATCTTCAAAAAAATGATATCCACAGGCTTACTAGATATGGTTGAAGCTTCATCCACATTGACACAGATTTTAAAATTTTGGTAAATATTTAATTTTTTATCTCCTTTGCAATGTGATCAACTATTTTCACAGCAGTTTTGCGAGAATGAAGTCCAACACCCATGTCAACTCCATTTTTTATTTGAAGCTCAATCTCATCTTCAGCATCATAAAATGGCCTGCTGCTTTTTGCTAAACTGTAGACTGTATGGAAAACTCTGCATGTAGAGGCAAAATGTTTCTGTTCGTGTTATCAATGCATTTTGTAATTGCATCATCATCTGCACGATCCTGTAGTTGCTTTACACAAACACTATGTGCCTTTGATGAAAAATGCTCTTTCATTTTCTTCCTGAGAGATGCTTGGTGGATGGTTTTATCCTTCCCTGGGGCTTCAACACTGCAGCTTCCCCATTCAATTGATACGTGAATTCCCTTCGTGTTTAAGGAATCAAATTTGGCACAGTGATCACAACCAAGTTTCTTGCTATGAACAATCAATCCATCATATTTTTTGGAACTCTCCATATTGCTTCATACTCCAGCATTCTGGAAGAGATGATGCGGCATCTGCCTCATCTGTAGGTGGCACAGAATCAGAAGCAGAAGTTTCATCAGTATCATTCATCAAAGATGGCTGTGTTACTGTTACATCCTCACTGGCCTCTTCCTTTGAACTTTCAGTTCTTGGGATTTTTCGCATGAACTGTAGTATATTTTTTTTCCGCTTCATTTTAAGGGCTGAAGTCTGAAATGTAAAAAAATTGCTTCACTAGGTACTAGGATTGCTACGATATTTTCACTGCCCAATGTAAAATACAGTGTTTTCCTTCAATGGTAATTACGAGAATAATTTTCATAATCAGAAAACATCTACAACCACATCTAACAAATATTATTTTAGATACCTCAACTATTCCTACTACAATGATACTGAAGACTAATTTTGAATGTTTACAGACAAAGAAAAAAGAAAGAAAGATTTTTTTAATGCATTAAGATATTTTACTTCACATCGCCTAGTTTCCTGTAACATGAACGGTCCCTGTGTATGTTAGAACTACAGGGTTTCAGCCAAAACTACTTTGGAACGAAATATGGATTGAACATTAAATTTAAGGCTGACATTGAATTACTAAATTTTTAAAATTTTATACGTATATTTTAAACATTATTAATAAAATTCTAACTTAAAAATAAGACAAATATTATTCAGAGTATAGATTTTGCAGTGATGTCTCCCCGCGGAAAATGGCGCCATGTTTAGGTTAAAGGTCGTGTAGTTGGATGGCAGAAGAACTGGAGACGGACTGCGAGTCTCCTTCTAAACTCTCAGGTTTGTCTCTCCTTACGAGTACATTATCTCGCTGGCTTGTGAAATTAACCGGAGGAGTAATTGATGGAGGAGTTAGCCGACGGTGATGTGTAGGTGGGTGGGTGGTGAAGGTGGCGGCCGGCCGGGCAGACGACGGCGGCTACAATGGCGGGCGGACTGGGTCCCTGACCGGTTTGGTTTCGTTGTCGATGTTAGTCTCTCATCACCAGTGATGATGATGATGATATCACTGTAAAGTGCGGGGCGGTTTCCTATTTTACCGTCGTAAAATAAAAATACTTGTTTAAATTTCACTTAAAACTCGGTTTCCTATTTTATCAAAACGCCTCGTGGTCGTCCACGAGCTCCAGCAGCAGATTGTTCCGTACTTTGCTTAATAACCGACAGATTACTGATGGAGATTACCGATTACACAGACTGATTGGTTATAGATACGGGTGCTGATGGTAATGCAGCGATATCTTGGCTTGGAGGACGGGGATTATTACGGAATCCAGAGGACGACGGCCATCGAGAATGAATTCCTGTGTTGAAGTAATTGATGGCGTCGTTTGTCCCTGTGGCGATTTTACTGCGGTCATCTGTCGGTGTTCGTCGGCGATGGGATATTTCACTTCTACATACAGTGAGTTGTTTGTTATATTTAAAGAATATTTATTACTTTACGACGGTAAAACAGGAAACCGCCGAGAGCCGGTTGGACTCGGAGTTGAGAAATACAATACTTTTAGAAGATGGTGGAGTTTTGTTGTTGTAGGTGATACACCGACTGTTTGTGGGTGGTGGAGAGGTAAGAATACTGTACTGACTATGGCCTAATGAGCCCGTGTATTACCGTGTACTGTAATTATCAGATTACATCTGGCAAATTAAAAAAATGTCTTAATGGATCAGGATAAAAATTACTTCTGCCTTCAGCCTTAAGGCCTTCTACCTACCTACCTGCCTTCCTACCTACCTGCCAACCTACCTACCTCCTACCTACCTACCCACCTACCTACCTACCTTACCTACCTACCCTCCTACCCCTGCCTACCCAACTACCTACTACCCTACCCTACCTACCTACCTGCCTACCTATCTACCTACCCACCTTACCTACCTACCTACCCACCTACCTACTTACCTACCCTCCTACTACCTTCCTACCCACCTACCTACCTCCTACTACCTACCTCCTACCCTCCTACCCTCCTACCCACCCACCTACCTACCTACCCACTGCTACCTTCCCTGTCTGCATAGAACATTGTTTGTGTTTTTTAAATAATTAAATTCTAACAAACTAAACTCTACTTTTAACGGTTTAACAGAACCATAATTTTCAGACCTGAAATCACCATTAATATTTTATAATTCATGAATACATCAGGGTGTATATTGTTTGTATCCTCATATATAGTTATATGTGAACTACTGGCAAAAAGGTTTGAAGCAAACACAAATGTGGGAACAATTATCTACAGAAGAATATCACCATTTTATTCATTTCTCACCATAATAGTGAATGTAAGATTCAGTAGATGGATGCAAAAGAAATAAAATAATAAACTTGTGACTTAAACCTTTGCTTCATCAAAGTAACTCCCTCTGCCTTTTGCTCGAATAACAACTTTGCACATTTTTGGGAGTCCATGAAGTAACTTTGGCAAATATTATTATGATGATGATGTTGAGTTTATGCCGTTTTGTGTTATGTGGCATCATTTTCTTGACGTTTTTGTCGTTCATCACTTAAAAATTTTATGGGTGATAAATTAGATGATTTTAGTGGCCAAACTGTGTTCTGGGGGGATCCTGTTATATGCACACATTGTCTGCATAATTAAGAAATGTGCTTACGGTTATTATCTTGTTGCAAATAAATGCTGCACATTAATCAACTGCCAGAAGAAATTGCATGTCTTTTCAGAAGACTGATAACACTCTTTTATCAACGCAATGTTCCATTAATTGTACAAAGATCAGCTGCATTATATCCAAAACACCCTCAAGCCTTCATGTTGCCTTTTTGTTTAACTGTAGGAACAACTCTATTCTGCCAAATGTTCTCTAACTTGTCTGCAAAACATTCTATGTTTGGACCAGAACACCTGAAACTTTGACTCATCAATCCATAACATTGTTCCAGTCTTCTACTGTTCAGTATTTGTGCAGTCCAGCCTTTTTCCTTTCTTGGTCTGTTAGAATGCATAGCATGTTTTTTTTAAATATCCACACAACTATTTAAACCAGCAGCTCTAAGACCCATTTTTACTGTTGTCAGGGTGACTAGGTTTTTTATACTATTCAGCTATGCTATAAATTGTCAATTTAGTTTGCTCAAATAATAATATATTTGTCCCCGCTTTTAGATGTTCCTCCTCTTTTCCCTGTGTTTTCTATCTGTACTGCTCTCTCGTCGGAGGCTTGATGTCTGCTGCACTGTGTAGTGAACACTTTTGTTGGAAATTCCAAATATTTTTCACAGTGCTGTCAGATGAAGCAGAGTGGTAGAAATGTGGAAGTATGGAGGGGTTATTTGGCAGTGTAGTTGATGAAACTTAATAACATTCTCACAGAAGAGAAAAGGTCACAATGGATTTTAGGAAATATATAGTTGTAAGAATGTTGCATATTGATTGGAAAGAATTGTGTAGCGTTTTTACAATGATGTGTCACATGAACCATAAAGAATGATAATAATAGTAAACTGACAATTATCAACACAATTTGATTAAAGACAGAAACAATAAAGTCAGTCATTTATTGAAAACATCTGACAATCTATGAATATTCATGACAAATTTAAAAAAGATGACCAATTCTAGTTTACTCTGTACTAAGATGATTGACATCATAGCCCAGTGGAGTCTTAAAGTAAAGTTCAGTGGCTGTTAATGACCCATTAGTGCAAGTTTACCAACATTGTGTAAGTATTTAATCTTCATCAGTAATGCATAGTTGGCAATGAACTACTTTTACTACTTCATTCCCTTTAGCTTCCTAGCAGAGCCATTATCTATGTTTTTCATGTTTTGTTCTTTATTTCTCTTGGTAATTTTCAAGTCGTAAATAGCACAACAGTAAATTTCTTGACTGGAAAAATAGATGCATATTTATAATTTAGGAAGGGGACATGAAATATATCGGAAAAAAGGTAAACTAACAACACATGCATTTTTTGATCAATCTACTTATAATTTCTTAAATACAAGCAGCATTTTGTCATATGGTGAGGCATGATTGTGAAAAATTGCATGAGTTTTATGCTGTGCAAGGAGACAATGAATTGCAAATGAGGTTGATATGGATGGCAAATTGGATAATGATCTGAAGCATTCTGCTAAGCTTAATACACAATAATTTACTAGGAAAAAATCAGAGAGATTTCTGAAAAACACAGTTGGACTCTACTCTCCTTTGGACTTTTGTGAAATGTCAGTAAACTATGGAACTACTAGCCAGAGGAATGAGAGTTACTAACAAGGCAATATTTTAAAAAATTTACTGAACAGGATGCCAAAAAGATATTCATACGAAAGGTGGTTATTCTGATAAAAAAGATCTGAAGTTGTGACAGTATCCCAATTATTAGTTTAAGTTCTGGCACTTTGTTTAATTTTTGTGTAGTTGCTGGAATAATACTTTTGAAGGTGTTGAAAAGGCTGAGAGCAGCTTTTTATATGGTTGCCTCAATTTTGAATGCTTTTGTGTGTGAATGTATGAATACATAATGCGTGTAATCAGAATGTATGAGACTGAAAATTGCATATTTCAACTAATTACATATTAGAGTCTAAGTGGGCAGGCAGATAACAAGTATGTGTGCATTATCATTATGCTGATATTGCTGTAATATTTCTGTTTACCAGACTAATTTGAGCCATTTAGAGTAGCCACAGTCAATGACAGGCTGCCATAGGGTCATTCCAGCCAAACTGTCAAATTTCAGACAAGTCCGCAGGTGATGACCATCTCAGAAAAAATTGCAAAAAGTATGGCAAACAGGTAATTAGAAAATACGTAAATCCTGAAAGTTTCAGTTCTCTATAATTCAGTTGAGTATTAGAGTAAGGTCAACAGACTTGGTGTCAAAAGTAATGACAGTGAGGAGATTCTAGAAAACCAATCAATATTGTTTAGTCTGTCTTTTTTTTACTTTCTGCACTATAAATACCAATTTTGTTTTCATTTGGATTACTGAACTGTGCTAAGTCATTAGTGCTAGGTTCAGCCATTCCGTGACTTTTTAAATGTTTTTAAATAATTTTAATCAGAAAGGTTCATTTTGTGTATCTATCTTGGAAATTGTCTACACGTTTTGCCTATTAGACATTGCATTTTTTGGATGGAAAAGGTTAATGCTGCATCCTCATACATCCATCTTTCTATTCTTAATAAGCAGTAGTTTTCACTTCTTTATTTTGATTTATTAAATAAGTAATTTTTTTCCAGTTTATTCTAATAGACAGCAGTAATAGTGGTTAGTATGGATGATTCAGACAGCCGGTGATCTCCCCACAGGTGCAAATTTTCAGATTTTTCCAGAATGCTTCATTCCTGATTATATCCTCAAATTGCACCATAACAGCAGCCTTTCTGATTTTGTTTGAGAATGTATTTGTTTGTTTATCTGTTTTGTGTTGAATTGATTGTGTAAAAATTTATTGAGAAATCTGGGAAACAAAATTGTGGTTTTCTTTATGTATGCAATATAATAACCATAACTATTGTTGTTGTACTCTGACAATGTAAACAGCCATGGGGAAGGAACAGTGATGTGGTTTTCTGATTGCAAGTACCATGCCACATGGAATCTGGAACTTCTGACATCGGGGAAATGGCTACCAGAGCTCTTCATTTTTAGATGTGCAAGGAAACCCACACGATTGTTTAATGAGGAAGTAGAGTGTAAAGAAACCGTGCCTCGGTGGTTTACCAAACTGAGCCATTCCAACAGGAAGCAAACTTGGTCCCTTGACCTTTCTTGAGTAACCATTCAGTGTTTTAACCACTGGACTACTGTGCTGCCCATAACCACAGTATTAAAGGGCTCTGTTTCTGTTTTGTAACTTAAAACTAAAATTTCTAAGAGGATTGGATTTCATTCTACAACATGGTGGAGTAGATCATCTATGCATAGTTACCACTAACAAGCCTTATTATTCCAGCAACTAATGGGGCCTGGCACTTCTGTCTTTAGCAGGTGGTGGAAAGTCCCTACTACTAGAAGTCCTGTTTAGCTGTGGGGTGGAGCCGGAGCTCAGTTGAGGGGTTACCAACACTGGTGGAGTGAGAGGAAATATTGGTACGGTAGGTCTCCAGCATGGATCTAACTGATGTCTGCCACAGCAGGCAGTGAGCTAACCACCTGACCATCTGCTGCCCAAAAAGTGAGCTTTTTATTTTTGGCATAGCAAACAAAAACATACCTACTAATTGTGAAACTAATTCTAGTTGCTCTACAATGCTAGGAATGGTGCTTATGCTCCTATTTAATTTTTATACAGCAAACACCTAAAAAAACATTTTAAAAAATTTTTTTAAAAATAATATGTTTAAATGTTAGGGTTGTATTAAAATTTTAAATATGTGTTAAATTTTAAATCTAAAATATTTATTTCATTTACATAAACTTTGCTATTAGTGGCAGCAGTAATCATGTGTTTGTTGCTTGGTTAGGATCCCTCCAAATTATGGCTGATTATCAATTAATTGGCCAATTAGTAAAATTTGTAGTAGAAGTTTTGGCCTGCTCTTACTTGGAAGCCAAAAATGTAATCGTAACAATAAAAATGTATTTGCTAATGGAAATTAGAGTTAAAAACACCTTGAATAATTGCTCAGTTCATGTAAACATTGAGACCTTAATGAAGGAAAGAAAGAAAAAACAAATGATACATAAACTTTGAAAAACATTTTTAAAAATAATTGAAATCCAAGAAAGATGTTCATTGTAAGGACTGACTTATTACCATTAGAATATTCTCTTGGAATTTTGAATATAATACATATATATAATTTATGTCCAAAAAGAAACCAAACTTAAAACCGTGCCAACCAGCTGCCGCAGCGTACTCGCGACTGCAGTCCTGTGTATTGATGACCTTGACCTTCAGTTAAATAATAGTTACATCACACCACGTCAATTAGTCATCGATCTACATGCACTTGAGTGAACGTATGTTCGGTGCACTTGATGATTTGTTGCAAGTTGAACAATGTAAGATCTTGAAGAGCAATATGTTTGTGTGAAATTCTGTTTCAAATTGGGAAAACTTTTACAGAGACTTTTCTAATGTTGTAACAGGCCTATGGTGAGGATTGTTTGAGCCGTACGCAATGTCACAAGTGGTACCAGCATTTCAAACAGGGAAGAACGTCAACCGAAGATGATCAAAATCTGGACAACCTTCCACAACAACATATGACGATCAAATTGACAAAGTGCGTGCTGTGATCCATGGAAATCGTCGCCTGACTGTCTGTGAAGTTTCCGAAGAAGTAGGCATCTGTAAAATTTGTGCCACGTGATTCTAAAAGAAAAATTGAACATGCATCATGTAGCCGCAAAATTTGTGCTGCGTCTGCTGTCAGATGAACAAAAAGAGAACCGAGTCACAGTCAGTCAGGAGCTCTGTTCTTTCGAATGCTGATGAAAGCTTTCTGAAAAGTGTCATAACAGGTAATGAAACGTGGATGTACGACTACAATGTTGAAACAAAAAGGCAGTCGTTGCAGTGGGTTGGATCATCGCTACCGCAACGAAAAATAGCAGGTCAGAGTCACTCATATGTGAAGGTGATGTTGATTGTCATTTTTGATTAGAAGGGCGTCGTTCATGAGTTTGTTCCATGTGGTCAGACAATCAATAGACAGTTTTACTTGGATGTCCTGAGGCAGCTGAGAGAGGCAATGCGAAGGGGGAGGTCTGAGGCATGGAAAAACAAAACCTGGATGCTGCACCACGACAATGCACCTGCTCTCACGTCATTCCTTATCCGTGACTTTCCCCAGTTGAAATTCACCCTGAAAGGTTACTGATTTCAGTCGATAGAAGAGATCAAAGAAAATTTGCTACGAGAACTGTGCACTATCCCTGAAAATGCATTCCAGGATGTGTTCCAAAACTGGAAAAAATGTTGGGAGCAGTGTATCAACAGTGGAGGGAACTATCTTGAAGACGACCAGAAGGCTGATTAAATTGTAAGTAAAGCAATAAATTTGGTTTTTAAAAAGTTTGGTTTCTTTTTGGACAGACCTCATATATACAGAGTGATCAAAAAATAACTAAGTAGTGGAAAATTTATTATGTTTTGTTTCAATACATGAACTCTTACAATAAAGTATTACAATAAACTGTGTTACAATAAATGCTGAAAATGAGCTTCACTCACGTTTAAACATTTTTCCACGTGTTTTTCATATTCTTAAAAACGCTTTGCAATTCTTCAGATGTTATTCCTCTACTGAAATTGATGATGATTTGCTTCAGGTCATTGATGAAATGGAGATTATTTTCAAAGACCTTTGCTTTCACTGCTCCCCACAGTAAAGGTTTGGGGGCATGTGGTCAGGAGAGCGTGCAGGCCAAATTCCTTTTGATATCAGCTGATCACCGAACACTTCTTCCAGCAGTTTCATCATTTGAGCAGATGTGAGAGCAGTGGCTCTGTCCTGCTTGAAGTAGGCATCTTTGATTTCTTCTTCGTCTAATTCACCAATAGAAGGATATATTATGTCATTACAATAACACTGAATTGTTGGGATTTTCAAAAAATATAGGCCCAATAATGCATTTTCTTCATATAGTTACTCAAACAGTTCATGGGGGTTAGAAGTAGACCAAATTCTGGTATTCTGGTTATTAACATATCCAGAGATGAATTCAGCATTCATCAGAATGAAATGTTTTACTCAATATGTCGTTGCTGTTTATATCAATACAATTCTTAAACCAGTTGCAATATTCATCTCGCTTACCATGGTCTGCAGTTTTCAATTCATGCACAATGTTCTCATTGAACAGTTAAATATTTTACTCCTTTAATGCATTATGGGCGCTCCCATATGAAATATCCAATTGTTGAGAAAGTCGATGCAGTGATTTTGAAAGGCTCTGAAGCGTGCGTCTGAAATTTTTTGCAGCTTCTCATCCAACACTGTTGGCCTACCTGATAACCCTCAACTGAACCAGTATCTTCAAATTTGCTAATCAGTGCCCTTACAGTGTTTCTGTTTAGAAGCTTTGCATTAGGAAATTCTTGTAAGAACTCATTTTGAACTCTTGTGGTGTATTTACTGCTATTTGCGTGCACTTTCTTCATGAGAAAGATTCGTTTGGCTTTTGAAAGAACCATTACACAAAAATCTTGTTTCACTTTTGCAAATTGTGTTCATTTGGGAACTACATTACAAAACAACAAAGCACACGGAGAGGAATCAAAAATGATTACATATATATACTCCACTGCATAGTTACCTTCTGATCACCCTGTATATATAAAACTTAGGGTGATAATGGAATATGTGCATGTTTCACACTAATATGTAGGAAACCAGTAAATTAATCAGCTTAAAGTCTGATCTTCATGACGTAGAGAGCCTTACCACTGTTTTTTGTCTAATTATGTATGCTTAGTATATTATCTGAGTTGACTGATCAGGAACTGGTAATTCAAGAAATTGTCATTTAAAATATTAACAAACTCAGTGGTCAAGTTGTCTGCTGTTATAAAGAAAGAGATTGATAAATATCTTAACTTGCACAAATATTAAGTTATACCTTTGACAGATTCATAATTGTTCTCAGTTTTTAATCTGTGTTTGTAGACCAGTATTACTTTCACAACTTGGGATTTCACATGGTTGTGTGTTTTAGATTTAGAAATTGCTTGTTGATTAGTTTAACAAAAATCTTTAAGCTTTTGATTTTAAGTACTAAATTTCTATTATATTTTTAAAGCCTTTAGAAGTTTCATATGTTTGAATCTATATTTGTAGAACATTGTTGCTTTTAATATTTTGGCTTTTAAATTCACCTCTCTGTGCATTAATTGGGATTTGGATATACCTGTATTGATTAGGAAAACTTTTGGAAATTTCAGTTTCCACCATGGAATCAATCCTTTCTTTTCTTCTTTTTTTTTGAATAAACTTAATTCTCATTAATGTGTTGCAGTTTGAATTGTGTTTTTAGACTAGTATTACATTTTTAAAATTTTATTTTTACCTAGTTATGTGCAGGGTTGTCAATCCTGGGTTGAGGAGAGGGACCCACTAAAATACATACACATTATGAGGTAATGTTTTCCATGGATTTCTTATCAATGAAATTATTCCTGAAAATGCTATGTATGTATGTATATGTGAGAAACAGTCATCATGGTACACAATGAATCTTTTTTTCCTTGTCTAGATACTAAATGGGATTTTTCATTTGACTGCAGTGTTCAACTTTTCAGCCAAGGAAAGTTGAAATGCGGCACTAGATGGCATCATCGTTTGTTGTGGACCAGATGGGGAAAAGAAAAGCATTGCTAAAAATGTGTTGAGATCGACAGAGAGGTACTGTGCAATTTTGTCACTGATTTAAAATGTCAATTTGGTTAGGAGCAATAATAGTAAAACCTGTATTTCATGCAAAGCAATCATTACAATTCAAACAAATTCAGCCCGTGCTTGTCCATTATGATGATTTTTGTTAGTCTGAAAATGAACAATAGTATCATTCCCATACAAGATGATGAAATTAATTTTTGCTTTGGAAAATGCTTTTTTAAAACTAGGTAATAGGAGAAGGATTAACCAACAAATTGTTAATACGAATTAATATTTGATTTTATCCTGGACGTTATGCTAATTTATGACTTATTTTAACATCGTTAACATTTTTGCTACTCAAGTGACTCATTTTGTATGGCTCTTGAAATTCTGCAGTGTGCTGAAATTTTATTCAGCTTTTCTTTCCCTAAATTTGTAGACAAGCATTAGCGTTAGTAAGGTTACAGAGGTGCTTGTAGAGGATTTTAAACTAAATTTTTAAAAATCTGATGAAATTCAAATAAAAACCCTTAGTATGAAAACTGACATGCACACATTCTTTAAGGCTACAGAACCTTCCCCTTCTAGTAATTGAGAAGTTCAAGAATCTTCATATGAAGAAATCTTATCTGTTTATTTACATCAAAGACAATACATCTTAAGGTCAAAATTCATTGAAGTCTAGTAATTCCATTTTTTTCAGGTAATAACATTGTCCATGGGTTAGTTTTTTCCCTAAAAATCTAAGAAGAAAAAACCATTTGAGTGTTTTTGAAGGATTTAACTTAAATTTTCAATAGGTGAGGACTATGTGGGGTACAGTTTATATTGTTACTTGTGAACTAGTTAGATTAACTTAACAAACTTATTAATCAAACACTACATACACTGATTAGAGAATAATCACAATAGTTCCATACTTTAGGGCACAAGGTTATAATGTCTAGCCAGGTGGCAGTGGTTGATGCATGCAGACAAAGGAGAATCAAATAGTCTATTTTGGGAAAGATCAGCAACTCAGGCCAGTTAAGTGGAGGACAAGTGATGAGAAGGTGGATGTGGCATCTTCATCTTTAAAATTAGTGATGCTAGAATAGCTGAACAACTTGACAGTCCTTATGTTTGGGCTGTCTTCTTTTGCTTCCAGGGCATGAACTGGTCTCTCATAAAGTAGAACAGTCTTGTCATGACTTATGATGTTCTCTTACTGCATCTTTTATTCCTGTCCTTACCTCATAAATGTTTCGAGCTGCTGTATTCTCAGACTTTTTGCCGTCTTGACCATTTTGAAAGAAATTAAGATTAATCATAGTATATGACCAACAGGGAGTCTCTTGAGGTCATCAAAGCAAGGACATAACAATACTAAAAATAAAAACAATAGTATGATGAAATTTTGCTTGTATAAATTGTGATCCAACTCTGAAATCTGCATTTTGATTCATCCGAGTTTAAAATACACTTTCTGTAAAGCAGAGATTGTGTAGTTTTGTGTATACCAATGATGATGCTCAAATGCTCTCATATATGTACAAATTATCAAGCGAAGGACTTCTCCCATGTAGTTGTGTAGATTATCCCATGTTAGATTACTACTATTATTATTGTATTTAGGATTTTAAGCTTCTTTATCATGAATGATGACAAAGTGGTACTTTTGTTGTTATACTGTTTAGCCAGTATAGGGATTCTGTCACCCTTGTCTGCTGGACTCTGTGGTTTTCCTTCACTTCCAGTCTGAAGATTTATGGTTTGTTTTTTCATTAGTGTGGCTAGATCAGGAATGTTTGTATTGGTCATTGTTTTCACACAATTCCTCCTTTTGTTTTGGCTTTCTGAGTCCCAAGCTGATATAATAACACTACAATGAACTACAGGATATGAAAGCTAACCAACTAACAGTAGAAATAAATGATTTATTCCTTCACATACTTCATTTTATTTTTATTTATTTATTTTTTAGATGGTTACAGCTCTTGATTGTTTCTAAGCCTGTGTTGGAAAACATGATATTCTGCCGTCAGGACGATTTGAACTGGCAGGTAAATTAATTGCTCAGTTAATGCATATATATTTAGAGGTATTAAAGATGCCTTTATAGTTTATAGTCATAAAATTTTCAAATATTTTAACATTAACTTAACTTACTACGAAAGAAGTATGGGTAAATTTTCTTTATAACAAATTTTGCTGAACTGTTCTCAGTTGAGTTCATGTGATAACTACATCCATGTGCCTGACATTGAATCCTGCCCAAGACAACAACCTGTCTTTATTATTTGTAGTAGTTCTAAATTTCTTATATACAAATGCAGGTGGTTAAACTTTTATATGTCTGAATTGAATCATTTATTCAAACTTTGCAGAGAAAATACCTGGACTGTTTATGTTCATGTTGGTAAATGAATGTGATGTTGAATAGTGTATTTTTTCCAAAGGTAAAGTCCAAGCATTTCCATCAATACAAGTCTAGTTAACTATGAATGAACATGCTTACAATTCAAATTTTCTTCTTTTAAGTTCAGAAGAACAAAATATTTTTTTTTAATTATAAGAACATAACTGTAGCATGCATCTGACAAATAATTATTAAAGAAATACCATAGATGCTGCGTTGTTACCAGCTGTTAAACAGTTAGTTTGTGAAAAATCTCTTTTTTTTTCAGTAGCCTTACAGTAATAGTCCAATAATGCTGATATCTCTGAATTAACAGAGATGTAAGGGAGGTAACTGAATCTGAGTCAGCATGCACCCACACATGCAAATACAATCATATAGAAATTTGTGTTGGTTGCTTTTAGATAGATGCAATTTTGAAAAAAAAAAAATCTTTGACAATGCAACACTGAAGTTAGATTTTCTGGGGTTTGAACTGAATATTTCAGAGAATTAGTTTTACAGCAGTTTTGATTTAAAAAAAGCAAAACTTGTTGATGTCATGGTTAATTACTTGTGCTAATTAGTGAGGAAATATTGTGGTCATAGTGAAGAAAGTTATTGTACCAAATGAATTTGGAAAGAAAAAGAAAGATCTCCAGGTTTGATGCGTCATTTGTGAAAAAAAACTAGATCTTTCATATTTAATATTTATCTCTGTTGGTGGATACAAGTAATCACAAGAAAATATGGTGGTATCCTAGTGGGGAACAACTTTTGAAGTCCTATTACTGGTAGAACAAGTAAAAGAGTCTCATTTTTATACATTTTGTTGAAGCCACAAACTTTTAGGTAGAAAATAGTGAATAAAGTTTCTCCATAAATTTGCATTGAATATTTATTGAATAATTAAGCATATGTAAATGAAAATTTAAAATTTTTTAAATTAACAGCTGACTTTCAAATGTAAGGAAAACTGATTGCACTTGATTAAGTTTTATTATAACTACTATAACCAATTTTAAATGTTTCATTTGATGGATTTGTCAAAGAACTTTCTGTTAGAAGCAGACAGTACGTCTTAACTGAGGATCTGGTAGTTGAATGTTTTGGACAAATGATTTGGAGGTGCTGCTAATTAGCAATCCATTTTGGATAAATGGTTTTAAATGATTGCTTCAGCACTAGGCACTTGTAGAAAACATTACACTTTTGGCGTATGCTCATTGATGCTGGATGCTCTTACCTTGTTAGGTAGAACCCAGATTTCTAATGCTGAGATGTTTCCATCTCTGCTCGCATACTACTTTCCAAACCATGCGGGTAGTATCTTCCACATCATTGTGAATGATGTACTAAAATCCCAAGAAAATTAACTCAAATTGAAGAGTCAAATGCTGCGCAGAGTTCCATGCATGACTGGATTATATTCTTCACATACATTTAGAATGGAACATCTTAAATTTAAGTAGAGAATGGCAGTGACATTTTTGGATGTAAACTTATCTATTGTTAACAAAAACAAAATTCCCTAACACACACAGCAAAGCTCACAACCAGACCAACAAGATGCATAATGTATAATATGTGAATGGTAAGTATAATAGGTGAGGGAAAAAAAAATTATTTGATAAGCAAAGGAATAGAAAAGTGATTGTTCAAGGCAGGTTTAAGATTTCTAATTAAAAAAAAAATTCCATGATTTTTAACTCCGACTTTGAACAGAATCTGCCCAAAATCCTGACATTACCGATTTCCATTAACTGCCAGTCACATGGTTAAGTGAGGCAAAATCTTCATGACCAGACTAAAGAGAAACAAACTTCTCATAGATCAATGGTTTTTAACCTTTTTCGAGTCACGGACCCCTTTGAGAATCTGGTGAAAGCTAGGACCCCCTCCCTATAAAAATGCATATAAGCACATAAACACAACATTTTGCATACAATGAATATACTTTATTGAAAGTTGATTGCCTCATACACAAAGTATAAAACAATCTTTACAAAGAATTGTTTCTCACTCTTTTTCATGCAAAAATTAATGGCCACTCCATGAAAAAATGAAATACATCCAACTGGTGCAAATTAAACAAAACAAAACTTTAATTCTGCTCAAAAGTTCGTTTCAATGAAATTGTGGAGCGGTCTTTGACAAGGCAACACGCATGTCATGTCTGACATCCATTTGATTTTGACTTTTCGTTTTCATGTGAACAAGTGCTGAAAACTCTGACTCTCAAAAGTATGTAGTAGCAAACGGAATCAGAGCACCCATAGCTCGCTTTGCCAGACAAGGGTAGGCTTGTGTCAACGAACACCAGAATTCTCCAAGACTCTTGGAGTTGAATTCATTATGTATCATTTCCTTTGTCTTCAGGTCAATGAGGTCATTTTTTGGCACGGTATTCATCATTGATACATTCTGTCAGCAATGAGAGGATTATGAATCCATATTTCAACTTTAAGGTCACCTGAGCAGAAGTAACCTTTCAAAGAGTTCTGCAGTGTATCCAGATGTCTGCAGCTTTCTGCCTTCAGAGAAATTGACAGGGCTTTTGTCACTCTCGATTCCATCCCACAGAAGCACTTCCTCTAACATTGGAAAGTTTGCATAGTTGTCTGCCTTCAATCTCCTTGTCCACAGTGGCAGCTTGGCCAAAAGAACTTGCAGTCTTTCAGCAGCATCCATAATGGTGACTGCAGGGCCTTGAATCGAAAGATTCACCTCATGCATATGGCCAAAAATATCTGCCAAGTAAGCCAAGCCATGAATGAACTCCTCCCTGTCAAACTATTCTGAGAATGGGCTTTCTTTTTCTCTCAAAAAAAGTGAAACTTCTGCCCAAGGTTCAATCAAGCGATTCAAGATTTTTCCTCTGGAAAGCCAGCGAACTTCTGTGTGGTAGAGAAGAACTTCATATGCTGCTCCCATTTCTTGACAAAACCTCTTGAAAACGCGATGGTTCAAAGCATTGGCTTTGATGAAGTTGGCAGAGTCTTTGATGCCAATGCATGGCAATGTAGAAAACAATGGGTCACAATGACCTGAGGAGCTTCTTTCTTCACCAAAGCAGCAAAACCAGATGTTTTGCCAAGCATCACAGGCGCTCCATCTGTGCACAGAGCACCAAGATTTTTCTTCCAGTTAAAGTTTTGCTTGGCAAAGAAACTATTCATTATTTCTAAGATGTCGATGGCCTTTGTAGTTTCCAAAAGGGGCTCATAAAATAGGAATTCTTTGATGGCATCAGCATGCATATAACGGATGAAAACCAGGAGCTGGCTGCACTGAGAGACATAAGTAGTTTAATCCATTTGCATGCTGAACAGAAATGGCGTAGCTGCCAATTCCTCCATTACTTGCTTAAAATATTTAAAGAAATGTCAACAGTTCTGGAGTGGCTGACAACATTTGACAAAGGCAACGCTTCAATTTTCTTCCTCTGCTCCAAGCCACAAACCAGCTCGATAATTTCCAGGACACATGGCTTTACCAAGGTCTCTCCAATCATATGTGGCTTCTTTTGTGTTGGGGCAAATCCAATTTTTGGTAAAGTTCCAGCTTTCTCAAATCAAGTCGCCTTCGCACGAAAAAGATCAACACTGTCCGATGTATTTTCGCGGTGGACAGATGTGAGATGCTCCTTCAGCTTTGTTGGCTTCATGCTTCCATTGGCAAAAACCTTGCCACACAGGAAACACTGCGGCTTTTGTGTCCCATCATGTTCAGCGATGAAAGTAAACCAAAAGATATGTATGCTTCGTTGTACTTCCTTTTCTTTGACATTTCCAACTTGAGCTAGTCCAGCAAAACAAAGAAATGTGATGTAATTTATATGGAAAGCAGTAACTAATGAACACAAATTAAATTAATAAGCATTCTAGTTTATTAATAAGTTTTCATGTTATTTTAAGCCTTTACTGGATTTTGACATGCAAAAATGTAACCATAGCATAGGTAATTGAATATATTTAGGAAAAAGCATGTATCTGAAGAACCCTCAGTTAAACCTCAACAGTATATGAGAAGATTCCTAAGTCGTGATAAACCATGGAAAATGAGAAATAAGCACTTAATATGGAGTGGCACAAGGTGGCGGTTGTGCAGACAACGATGCTACCAATTTGAATGTTTCAGGGAGAATGCCGACATCTACTCGTTTCTCATGATTGTTCCCTCATCAGCCAATTAACATTTTGTTTCTAAAAATAATAATCTCATAACATGCAGTAACACATTCCTCACCTGATCAGTCAGCACCCTTCCTCTGGAAAGCCATGAAGTAGCGGAGTAGCAGCGAAGTCTTCATGAATTTATAGCAGAGGTTTGTGGAATGGCAGATACAGCTGGACAGTGTAAATGTCTACCTGCCAAACAATAGCCAACAAGTGGACAAAGCAAATTGACAGTGCTTTGATAGCAAGCCTACAATTCCCATGCAGTAGGACCCTTGTGGACCCTACAACAACAACAACAACAGCACACAATGACCAAAACCTGGCCCTACATCTCTGTCCAGCCCTACCCTACCATAACAATAACAACTCTCACAGCAGCTTTCCATTGGTCAATGTCCACTCAGCAACTCCAGATAACAATAACATGAACTGTCTAAAGTAAAGCTAAATAGCAAAATATATCACTGTTTGAGGATAAGGCAACTTTAACAACATAGTAACTTTAATCTTGTCTTTGCCCTTTTCCTGCTGATGGTTTTTTTGTTGTACATCTTTCAGGATGCCATTGTGAAATTGAATACCTGAAGGAAACAAGAAGTGAGTTGTTTAGTGGATTTGTGATTTTTATTTTGCTAGTTTTAATGTTTTTAGAAAGAGAGAAATAGAGGAAGGGTGATGGATAAACATTTGGTTCTCTAGTAGTTTTTACTGTTCTTGGAAAGAAAGGAGATTCGATTGACTGAACAGGTTATAAACATATCGTGTGCAGTAAAAATTAATTTTTCTCATTTAAAACCAAAAATTGTTTTCATTGGTTTTTGACATTATTTAATTTAGCTCTGGAGAAACATTGATCTGATTTTAAGGAAATTGATTTCCTGTGAGTGTGTGTGTGTATTTTGTTGTTTGTTGTTTTTCCAGCTGAAAGAAAATCTGTAAACTGACAAAACTAAGTATAAAGAATGGAAAAAATCCACAGGAACAGTTGAGGTAAGTTTGAAACCTTCGCTTAGAGACTCTGCTGTCTTTCTCTCTCATAGTGTGAGCAGATGCTGCCATACATTATTTTGAGTAAATTCATTCCCACAGACACCTTTGGAGACCCTTACAGCAAGATTAGAATTGAACCTAAATTTTATTTTTTTTACCTCTCAAATTACTGAATAGAATTTATTGTTATGAGAATTTATCTGTGGTGTTTTTTGTGTTTAACATTTTTGGGAGTTTTTATCACCATTTAAGGGATCTAATTTTTATTATGTTTCAGCAAACTTTTTATGTTGCTGTCTTCAGGATTCTCTTTTGTCAACATTTCTTGTGTCTATAATCTCATTTTTCATTGAATTTGGTGACTAATGACCATTTAAAGTTAAGCAGGTGTAGCTACCATATTTTTCGAGTTATAAGTTGAAGTGGTGTATAAGTCGATAGTACAACCATACTTTTGTACAGTAATAATATAAAAATTTCTGTTAGGGTTACAAAGCAGCTTTGGTGGATAACATCAGAGAGAGAGATTTGGGGAGGAAAGAGTTTTAGGTAGGTAAAGAAAGAGAAAGAAGAAGAACGAAATAAAGAAGCCTCAATCCGTATGGAACACAGTTTGATATGAATTTTATCTATCAAATAAAAAGTTGAATCACAGTACGGTGTTACAAGTTATGTAAACCCTTAGAAATAGTTCTTAGAAATTAGTGAGTATAGCGGTATAACCATTTAGACTGCGTTGTTTGTGCATTCGTGTAGTGATACAAAAACCGTCTTTGTTTACAAATTATCCTCAGAGTAGACTGAAGACAACATGGGCCTTCCAGGTCAACAGAGATCTAAGGGAGGTAACTGAATCTGAGTCAGCATGCACTCACACATGCAAATACAATCATACATAAATTCCCCATGGTACTTAAGTGTCCCATGTTTCCAGTATCATGATTTCATCCATATATGTCAAAGTGGAGTATAAGTTGATGATCAGGCCCTTGTAGAAAAAAGTATTGACTTATATGCCAAAAAATACAGTACTTAAAAATATGAGTTACATTTGAGGAAATGGAGTTATAGACACATCTACATATATTACTGTGTAAGCTGGTGATCATATTATTACATACAATTTGTTGTTAATTTGTCAGTAATATTAGGATTCGCACAGTATGAGTTCTAATCTAAACTGGCTGTCAGAAGTTATATAACAATTAATTTTGATGGTTTTCAACAGTTTGTTTATTAATAGCTGGCATGACGTCTCTTAGCTGTAATTAGTATAAACATAGAATTGATATTGGGTTCTTTGATAGGCAGAGACATAGAATAACTCCAACATCAAAAGAGCTGAATAGAATTGCATTTCATTGGAGAACTTGGTGGTAAACTGATTTTTGAAATGTAGGTTTAAATAGTATGATATCAGTGGAAAGTTAACTAATTTTGTGGGCATGTTGTTTGTAGTGATCTTGTGGAAGGACTAAGATCTTTCTGTTTTGGCAGATTGTCCTCACTTTTTAACATCCATCCCTCCCTTTTTAGTTGAACCTACCTGGGTGAGTCAGGTCATGAACTTTTCACTGACCAAAAAGTTTTGCAGCAGCGATATTTTGACATTATCTGCAGTATCTATTTTCTTCTGTATAATTTTCTTTTCAGAAAAAGCTTGACAATCTCTTGTCCATACAAGCCAACAGCAATACACATACAAATGACATTGGTAAGATTTGCTGTATCAAACTCAGCCTCCTTTAATAAATCTGATTTGTTCAGAAACCTTTTAGTTGACTGCATGAAATTTCATGTGTATTAACAGCAATCATGGAAACTGGGCAATGTCTGGATTGTACCAAACAGAAACTAGCCTGAGATTGTTCAGTTTCCATTTGCTTTCATTGAATGGAAACTCAATATTTCATGCAGTGCTTTTTCTAAAGATTTTTAAAAAAATGTTGTTTTCTTTCTGAAACTAGTTCACAGTTGATAGGGTATAGTATAGTTTAGTATATAAAATATGGGGGGTTTGAACAAAATTAGGTTTATCAATTTTGAGTAAAATATTATTTGTTTAGAACAGTTTACTGAAATGAATAATGGTTTCATTACTGTTGTTTCTAAATAAGAAAGAAAAATAACTCCTCCTCCTATCAAGTTATCAAAAATCTAAATTAAATTATTGATTTACATTTTCTGCAAAGAAGCAGTTTCTTTTCTCTTTTCCTCTTTCCTGTAGGGTTTGTGAGCAGATGGCCAACCTGGTAAATTATTATTGTTTTTTTTTCAAATGGAAAATGTTTGTGGGTAATTAAGCGTATGCATTATCCACCTCATCTTGTCAAGAGGTCCAGCCAAATACAGCCATTCTGAACTAATGTTAAACTAATGTTAACTAAAATGGTATGCTTGCTTTATCTACTGCAGGCAGAAATATCTCCAATGTATATGAATTTAAAAAAAAAAAACAGGTATGTGGCAAAACAAACTGTTATATTTCCTTTTTAGAAAAATTATCTGGTGAAAAGGAAATTGAAGAGCTTCAGAAAAATATTACAAATGAATTTCAAGGCACTTTTGCTTTTTGTTGTTTTACTTCTGGCTATTTGTTTGGGTACCTTCTGGTTTTTGTATACATTAGTGGAGAGATTTCATCTTGTAGTTACAGGGTGCTCGTGTGCTTTGGTTTTATACAGATTGAGATAAATAGACGGAGGGTTGGATTAAAGACCTGAATAGTGTCTCCTCCCTCAAAAAAAAAAACTCTATTATTGCTCTACATTGCACCCAAAGCACCTGCCCTGGGGAAGTTTTGCAGGAACAGATTTTTTAAAAAATTAATTTACTAATTTCTGATATTGTCTTTTTTATTTTTATCAATAATGAACTCTTTACTAGAAAAACTTCACAAGACCTCAGTCAAATTACCAGACATATGCTGGTGGCCATAATTGTCACATAACCTTATTTTAAACCAAATATTTTGTTTATTTCTTGTTACAGGGTGAAAATGCACAGTTTCAATATTTGTAGGGTCTCTGTACATTCTCTCTTAATGTAGTAATCTCTTGTGAAGTTGATTGTGCAGTAATAAAGCAGTACTATTGTTTTGACTTTTATTTTAACAAAATAAATCTATAAATAATAAATCAGAAACAAAAGAAATGTCACGCATAATAAAATGTATGCACTAGTATACACCAGTAGAATAAAAGGGCAAAGTTCCCTGTAAAGCTGAAAACATTGTAAAGTGTGTTTCAAAGTCAGCAGGATCTTGGGTGAGGTGATAAGATGTCTTAGAAAAGGTTTTAGGACATTTAACCATTTTTTATTAGTAATAGTCTGATTTATGGACAAAGGTGTTTTCCTTGTGGCACAATTGAAATTTTAAAAATTTCTGATAAGGATTGTATAATGATAAATAATTTCTCTGAGAGTTCCTGTAATGTTATGTGCTGAATATAAATGTTATTGGTTAGGCATTAGTAGTGCTAGTAGCTATTTAGTAGTCTCCACCTGAACAAATACCGGAAGCAGAACAGTATAAATATTTGTAAAAACAGACTAGCTGAGGTTTTTGTTTAAAGAGAGTTTAAAGCTTCCTGCTCTGCTGACTTAAAATAATCATTTTACTTTTATCACTGAAAATCTACTGCAGATAAGGAATTCATTTCAGATTGTGCTTTATTGATAAAATTCAGTGACTTGCCATATTAGTTTAGCAGCTGCCATAAATGTATGTATTTAGAGACAAAATTTACATGTTTGATGTGTGTATTTGACATCTAGATGGCAAGCTACGTAGTTAGTAACTTTAATTCTACGTAACTCCTATTTGTAAAGTGAAAGTATGTTGAGGTTGTGGGAAGTTAGAATTATCGCTTTGCAGAGTATGAGTTTTGTTCTTGAGCAAACCTGCCAATGTTGTTTATACTGTTAGGTTTGTGTCAGGCTGCCTCAGAAGCTATACTGATGTTCTGCTCTGTATTGCAGGTTCCACCAACAAATTTCAAAGCACGTTGAATGAATTTCAGAGCAAGTTAACAGAGATGGAAGACTTACAGATGGAGGTTTGTTACCGTTGTGATTTATTTTAGTTTCTTCATAGAAAGGGTATCTGGTACTGATTGACACATTGCTGCTCTAAGGGGCAATAAGAAACAACCAAATTTAAGTGGGCAGACTCAAATTTGTTAATTGTTTTGGATAAACTTTTGTTTTAGATTTTCAGCTGAGCCCTATCCTTTCCTTTCTTAGCTTTGCTTTTGTGGTTTAGTGATGCAAACAGTTTGTTGCCTACACATTAATACCATCTTGGGTTTATAGTACAGAATATGTCCTGGGCTTATAGTGTAAACAGGGTCTTTCCTATACTTACAGTGCAGACTCTGTGGTATCTTTGATTGTAGGTATGAGCAGAATGTTGTTGTTTAAAAAGTACTACTATTCATTCTCTCCTTTAAATAGTTTCTTCTCTTACCTGAAGTATAGTTTTGTGACTTTTCACATTGTCATATTTCAGCTTGAGCTCAGGCAAGGGACACCGATCAGTAAGGCAGATCATTTGCAGGAAATGGAATCCAAGCTGCTGCTAGATCTGGGCAAGTTAGAACAGGAAGGGAAAGTGAGTCTCACCTATACCCAAAGTATCTGCTCTTGTTTGTCTCCTCCATATGGTAGCTTTTAGATTTTATCTTAATCTCTCTAGCTTTGTTGAAGCTTCTCAATTTAAGATCCTTTCCTGTATGTCATATCCTCTTCTAAAAAAAAAAAATTATTTATTTACTAATTAGTATTGAAAGGAAAATAAATCATCAGGGTCAGGAACACTGAATTCGAAGAAATTAGCAGACTTTACTTATTCCAGAACTAAAATATTTCTTGTTAATAACTTATCTCAGTAAATATAAATTGTTGCTTAAATAATTGTCAGATGTTGCCAGAGGATGGTTAACAAAGTGAAGAATTGAATAGATGGTTTCTCTCTGAAGCTTCCATTTTACTGTTGTTGAGGACAAGTATGGGCATTATTCGTTGAGAAATGTTTTCACTTTTATGTTGTGGATGAACCAACCTACCATTTTTCCAGGCTGGATTATTCATGATTTAAAATATTCAGACAGCTTTGTTGATCTGGGGGTTGTTGGGATGCTAGTTATCTAACTCAAACATTGTGCTCTGTGGTTCATAAAATATTTCAAACCTGCATCTGTCATATTCTTTCTTTGTGTGTTGAGGATAGAGCACAAAAACTGTCCACGCCTTTCCATTTATCGTACACTTTCTTTTGTGTTGTTGTTTGGTAGGTAATGTTTTTGATTTGAGTAAGTTGGAACAAAAAAACTGCATGACATTCCAACCAAATTAGGCTTCCAAATTTCTGATAACATGAAAATTTTGTTGCTAATCAATATTAGAGATCCAGAAATTATTTTCTCATTGAGGATCTTGTTCCATTAAAATCAGAAGACAAACTTAAATATAACATTTCATCCAGGTACATCAAGTTTGCATGTAGTCTGCCTCTATATACATACAAGGGGAACCCCAAAAGAAATATCTATTTATTTTGTGAGGAATGGTAAGTGGTATGGTAATAAATCATACACAAAATGTTTTTATATATCTTGCCACTATTCTGGAAGTTTTATTTCTTTTATTTGCCAGGAAATAACATATTACAGCAGTTTAAAATGGTTGATCCATATGTTAAATGGATTAAAGTTCATGAGAGTTCTTTCTTATGTGATGATGAATGTGCATGGACACTTATGCATTGATGATATTGCTGTGAGGTTAGGGTTTGAATTGTGTGAAAAGTGGAGAAATAGAACTCTAACTTAGACCTTGCTGTGGGAAACTGGCAGGAGCTGTCAATGGAGACAGTACACAGAAGGTTGAACTGATTTGGCAAACGGACACAGAGTTGAGTGAGAGTTAGCCCGTAAAGATGATTAGTGATAACCTTGATTAATGTAAAGTTTTTGCATGGTGGGCTCGCATAACCCTCAGAACATCAGAGACTAGTGGACAGTGTGAGAATGTTGAGAGAAATTCTGTTCACCAGTAGTTGCTCAATAAAGACGACATTTCAATATAATGATTCTGACCGGCTCCACATTGGCAGTCAGTCTGTAGATTAAGATGGCGACTTGAATGAATGAAATTTTTCTCTCAATAGGTTTTTTGACTGGCACTAAATTTAAAGTTATGAAAACCTGTTTCTTTTACTGATTGATTTTCATGAATAAAAAGGATAAATATTTGGACATAAAAACATTTAAAAATAAAAACTTCTCTTTCAACATGTAAACAAAGAGAATGTTCAGAAGAGAGATTCAGTGATAAGAAGATTGGCTAGAAAGTATGAATCGAAGGTAAAAAATTAAAGTGCTCGTGTTGTGGACATACTAACAAATCTGAAATTTTGAACAAATTAAACAACCCAAGCCAAGTATTGTCACTTGGTAAATGCTTTTTTTTTAAAAAGAGAATGAAAATATACCTAGATTTTATCACTAAAAGAATGGTAAGGGGTGTGACGAATCTAGTTGAATTGTTTCTGTATTTTGACATTTAAGAATATCAGCAGACACATGATAAATCTAAATGACCAGATGGTGGTTTGATTTGAACAAAGGCATAACTCAAACCAAATGGAAATTTTTAGACTAATCCTTGACTAGGCTTTGTTTGAAAATCTACTTTGTTTATGTACTGCTGCTGATGGTTTTGTTAAAATTTGAATTTTGTTTTCTTTAATCTAATACTAATGTGCATGTGTATACCTCAGCTACATTTATCACATATTTGTGTAGCTTGAAACTACAATGATCCAGCTTTCCAGATAGAGTGCTTTTGATACTTCATTGGTGATATACATGGTGTAAGTGAAAAATCTCATTGGCTCCTTCTTTCTTCATAATCTTTAAAAAAAAAATATTCATCAAAATATGAATTTGCCTGAACAGTTTAGTTTGTATTAGATGCTATTATATAGGTTTTAGCACTATTGAAAATGATGTTTTATCAAAATTTGACACAACTCTGTATGCCACCCAGAATAATGAAGAACTGTTTTGGATCTGCATTCCATTAGAAATCTTGGCCGGTGGAGCAGATGGTTGGCCGTGATTGACTACTAAAGCAGTTTTCAAAACTTTTGCAGAATCTTACTGATTGAACTAACACTTTATAAGACATAATTTTCCAAGACTATGTTTAAATCAGTGTCAGGAAACGGTTCCTGAAACATCACCACTTGAAAATTACAGTACATTAGCAACATCCACCAAAAAAGACTTCATACATATCTGGCATCTGTACACCAGGAATATTATGATACTTTTTCAGTATTCAGTACAATGAAATTGTACACCAAATATAGCACACAAGCAATTATTGTTCAGGAAAGTTCACATTTGGTGGCTTTTTTATTTTCCACTTTTTAGTGATGCTCAGCTACTATGCATCAAGTGCATAACTTCTCTCGGACTTCAGATATTGGTTCCTAGGTTGGACACATCTGTCAACAATAGAGACATTTTTTGGAACTATGTTTTAACTATGCTTGAAATTTTGCTATGCAGTGATGATGCTACACATTTCTGATCTTGCTGTTTTGCTAGTGTTCAACCGATTGTCTTGGTAAAATTTGAATGCTTTGATAATTTTATAAATCATAAGCAGTTTTGGTTATTATCTGTCTCTCATTCATTCATTCATTCATATCTACAGACAGAGTATGCAGGTCTTTGCCATAATAATAAGAATAATGGCTTTCAAAAACAGAGCTTCAAGAAATGGTTTAGTTTTGTAGTTGATTTATCTGACCACATTATCACCACTATAAAATGCATGTTAGCCAAGATGCTTACCCATCTTTTTTTTGCTGTTCATACATATTGTGAGTTGACCAAATGTGTTTAGGGAGGAAGGTGTAAGTAATCACTAAACAAACCATCTTGTATTTTATTCAGCAGAATTGCAATGACTGCCAACATTTCAATTGTTGTAGCACCAACATCACTGCCATGGCATGGTTCCTGCATAAATCAGGTATCCTGGAAAATTGTTTGACAAAGCCACTAGTGACAGATGAACATTAAGGCCATTGCCTTAACAGTTGTGATATGTATGCTGGCATGCCTTTTGTATGTGTGCCGTTCATACTCTTCACTGACAAGTTTAAAACGTTTACTACTTCACATTTAGAAATACATGTTGTTGGAGACAGGTTTGTGTTACATTTGAGCCAAGTATAGTCAATTTGGAGCAATACTTTGAGCAGGTATTTGGTAGGAAATAAGTTGGATCTTACATTTATTGATGGATGTCGTCTTTATGTATTTACCACATATTGCAGGAAGATGGAATAACAATATATGCATATGCACATCATGGAAGTTTTGGAATTGATTGTAGTAAACCCATGGAGGGAGCATCTTGATAAACAGTTGAGAGTCAATTGACCAAAGTTAATTTTTACAACAGAATATACATCTGTTGAGAAATTAGAAATGCTGATGCAAAATACTGAAACTTGACTTTTTATAAATTTATTGTCACTTATTGGGGAATAAACATGCATGTGTGAATCCTATAATGTTTGAGTTATTCTGATATACACATCTTTTTCTCTGTAAAATAAATGAATTATTTGTTTGTAGAGTTCTGCCGAGGTCCTTCCATTGATGAAACCTATAAGCAATTTTTGAAAAAACTTAGAAAAATCCCAAAAAGCTATGGTAAGGGTGAATCAGTTAATTAATTAACAGTTTCTGTTATTGTGAGTCTTTGAGCAGATTGTTCATTTGCTAAAAAAATATTATAAACAAAAATGAAAAAAATAAATAAACAAGGTTTTAATACCCGTATATAGTTCAGCACAGTTATGCATGGGTCTTTGCTTTTGCGACAACTTTATCCTCGGAATGATCTTGGTTCTTGAAACCTTTTACACATTTGGTACATGTTTGCTGTCCCATATTCATCAGTAGGTGACTAAATTTTTTTAGATGGTAAACAAAATCACCAAATCGGGCTCTAAAATCTCCCAATATTAAAAATAGAGAAAACACGATGATGAATACTGGTTTGTGGCAAGATTTTCTAGCTTTATCATTGGATAGAAACCAGAGCCATCATATTGATATGACACACACTTTCATTAATTTGTGATGGAAAAAGTGATGATGTATCAAAACATGCATTGAATAAAATCAGGCAGTTCTTGTTTTTGTTTATTATTATTATCAAGTTTTCTTAAACATTAATTATAATCATTTCAGTGATAGTCTTGAATCAGAATTCAATCTGGTTAAAATATTTTCAAAATCTTGGATTCTTTTGATTTGTTTGTTTTTCTTCCAAAAAAACATTTATAATCTAATTGAAATGTTGGATTACCTTTATTTTTCAAAATAAACACAAAGTTTCATTAAACAAGTCTTAAATATGAAAAATGTTTTTTGGTCAATACTGTGTGATATATATCATAATTTAGGTGCTTAGGGATGGGCAGGGACTTTTTAAAACATGATGACCATAAGCATTCCACAGAGCTGCTGCACAATTGATCACCGTTTTATAGCTGTATACTGACACACATTTACAAGGTACAAAACTCTGGTGGAGGAGCGTAATGCTATGAGGCATTGTTATTCCTGCCTACATGGGGTCCAGCTTTTCTGACTTTGACAGAGAAAAATCCTACTACAGCTATATTTCAGCTGATGGAGGAAATCTCTGGGAAAAGTGAGAAGAAACCATGCCAAGGAGATTAATCAGATGCACCTGTTTCTATTGCAAGACATTGACTTTAGCAGGCCAAACCTAAGCACTGGACTACTGCACCACCCAATCGCTGATTTATGCTCATGAGCTCTAATGATGTCTACTTGGTCCTTTTTTTTTTTGTAAATAACCAAATTCTAGATGTTTTCTTTCTCCAAATGGGTTGGGGTGGGTGCACTTCCTGTCCACTGGTTTTAGGGTTTTTAAAAAATTACTGGTGTGTCTGAATCTGCACTATTGTTAAAACATCTATTATACAGTGTGTGTAGACACATTTGAATGAGGAGAGAGATAAAGAGATTCTTATTAGAATCAGCAGAAATCAAAATAGAGATGAGATAAATTACACTGGACAACAAAATGAAACTTTTTGTCTTCCACTGAGCAAAATGTGGGTGATCTTAGCTAAATTTTGGGTGCTGATTTCAAATCTGAAGTCAGAATTTGACTAGGACATCAAGTTTTTGAGATGTGCATAAGGAGGAATTTCACCACTAACGCTATATTATGACTTATGTTATATGAACCATATAAAGTTTGAACAACAATATTTGGTATTCAAATGTTTAATTTGAAACACATTTGCCATAATCGGACAACAGATGCTTGAGAAAGACTGATAAATGCAGTATGGAAGATATGAAACACATTTAACTTACATAGTAGGTACATTGCAAATGTTCAAAAATGTTTCAGACACTTGTTCTTACGTTTATGTGAGGAATCAGTCTCCCTTTGGAGGAACCAACAGTAATCACCCATCATGTTGGGATTGAATTTACCCTGATATCTATTTTGCATCACCTTCATGTCGTTGTGAAACTTTTCAACATGCTCATCACTGACAACTCCTAGATTGGTTGAAAAAAAATCAAGATGCGATGTTTGTGGCTTGGTGTTTTTCCTTGATCGGGAGGGTTTTTGCTCCAGTATGTGCCATTGCAGCTTAGTCTAATTGTCTTTTGGACATTGTCTTCAGGTTCCTCTTCAGAAGACTCAGAAAAACTATTGCCATCACTAACACAAGATTCTTTGCCTAAACTGGATACCTGAAGCTGACCAAGTTGGTGAATTTTCTGTCCTCCAATGTTCAACGTCCTCTTCAGGTTCATAGTGTGCTTCATCAATGTTTCAGAATATTATGACTCCATATCTACATCCATAATCTTTTCAGTCGCTAATTCTACCACCATATCTGCAGTTAGCATAGTTGCATTGCATTTTTCCATTTTGGAAACCTGGAAAATATATGCATTGTGATACCATATTCATAACACATCCCTAGTCTCTACATTTGAGTAACATTTTAATACAGATAAGTACTAAAAAAAATTAGTTATGCATGGCATTTACTTAACATCTTAGCATTTACAGTTGACATGTATACATTTGTATAATAAAATTTGCCAAGGGTATCTACCAAACAAATTAATAATATAATGGTAACAATGAAGTATAAATGTAAATCCATTTATTAGTTAGTTTACTAACAGTAACAGAACAGGAAATAATTTTCTGTTGTTTTACATCTGCTTTTAGAGAGAACTTCAGACTACTGTGAGCTCAGCTCAGCTCAGTTAGTACTGACAAAAAGGAAATTAGTAAACTTAATATTAGGGTTAGGATATTAAAACAAAATAATATCAAAATTGTTTTAGTTTTCTTTTTTCACTTCACATATTTTTCATATGAAATATTTTTGAGAACTCTATAGTAAATATGCAGGTGTGCAAATCCTTTTGGACTGATTGTTTGTAGAGGGCTAAAATAGAACTGGCTGCTTGTATCAACAGATTACACTTGAATAAATATGCAGCAAAATGGAATTTTATATTTATTCAATGCTTTTTTATTCATTTTCCAAGTTCATTGAACTTAATGAAGAATTATTTAGTTAAGTTTTCTATATTTGTAATATGCTCTCATTGATCTTTGAAATAAAAGCAAGGTTCTTTAAATTTTCTTTTAAAATCTATTTCAGGGTATGCAATACTTATCTACTTTTAAGGGTTTTTTTATTTAATTAAATATTAGCTGCGCTGTCTATAATCAGTTCTGGTTAGAGGAAGTGATAGGACTGCGGATCATGTATTTTGCAGCGATGTGGCTATCATTGTGAAGAATCTTTAGAAATGAGTTTGGTTACTGCTTAAACTTTAAACAGATTACTAAGCCTGGCTATTTCAGTGAAAGCTAAGGAACATCATGATTTTTGAAGATCACAAAATATATAATTTATAAATCGTTCAACATCAACAGACAATGAACTAGTACATTAAATGAAAATAGTTGTACAGCTGGAAGATGTCAGCATTCTGGCACAGAAGACTACCACTGAGAAAACAGCGAGTAGAAGAACAAGACCTCCGTCAAAATTCAGAGAAATTACAGCTCTGGCCACTTCAGTCATTCAGTCAACAAATGGTTGTGAGAAGGTGGAAATTAAAATGTTGACCACCAGCACTGAAAGGTTTAAGTTTGAAAAGCTAATTTTAATTAAACCTTTATTTCTTTGTTTGTTAAAAGTAAATTTCAGTTACAGACAAATGGAGGTAATTTTTGTGGAGGAGATTGTGTTGACTTTTGGTGAAAAGGACTTTAGCCATTTTGATATCACCACTAAAGAATAGAGCTGTGAAGTTACTAATCTAGTACAGTTTGTTTAACTCGTGTAATGGAAAAGCAGTATAATGTGATTACATCAAGAAATTAAAGAACCATTCTAGACGCGTTTCTTCAGTAGTAGTAATTTTATTTATATTTGTAAAGCTAGCTTGGTACTAAATTATTATGCCATAGTTACATTGGTTAATCATGGTGATGCCTGTAAAAAAGCTGCTTTCTCACTCAATAGTCTTGAAAATAGTGATTATGTAAAGATAGCGGTATTTTGTCATTAATTTCTTTGTGAACTGATAAAAAAATTTTTAATCATTAACTTGAATTTTCAAATTATTATTAGGTTTCACAGGAGCGTAACTTAACTTGAAAAATGAGTCTCTGAAGAAAATTAACCACAAATCTCTCTATTAGTGCTTCTGAATAATGTAGAACTGTTTTGTAAAGAATTTTGAATTTTTGGTGGTTGTGGGCCAGCTAATAATAATCCCGTCATTGTAGAGAAAGCAAGCAAGCAATTAATGGGCTGGCTACTTCACCTGAATAGATGGTGTAAATGCATGATTTTAATTACAGATAGAACAAACTTTATAAATAGATAAGAGGAATTGCATTTCCAACAAAAGTGCGGCTGGTACTTTAGAAGATTTCCACAATGTTTGCATCTCTTGTCAGTTGACATAAGAAGGTACAAATACCATAGTGGGCAAAACAGAAACTAGAAATTAGTCAGATGAATAGAGATCAGGGTATTTAACAGGTGACTAGATTTTTTGTCGTCTCTTCATTAGTAATAGCATTTAGAAAACACTAGTCTGCTTACTGTTCATCACGGGTATAATTTTCTGGATAAAATTAATGAATGCAGTTTTAGAAAAAATTTTGAAGCGAGTTAAATTGAATAGAATGGTATGTTACCTATTCTGTCTCTCTATAATCTCAAAGAAATTATTTTTAGATTTAGTAATTCTTCATTGTGTTGTGAATGTTTCGTGTATACTGATTCCTGGGAAGGAAATAACACATGATAAACATATAAAACCCAAAGTCTTAGCTAGTGAAGGCTACTTCATGTGACAGATTGCAGCCCAACTTCATTTTAGAGGGTGAGAGCAGTTTGCATGACTGAGGAAAATACATAAAACTGGCATTATTGATAATGGAAGTGTTTGAGGAAGAAATCCCAAACTGCTTAAAGTATCTCTGGTATGCTTTTACATGGCAAACGATAATTGGAAATGGCCTGGCTGCAAATATGATGATGATGTTTTTTGAAGAAAACTGCAAGAGACTTTAAAGGCAAAGTGGTGTCAATAGATATGCATCTGGCTAAAAATCATTCCTGAGAATAGGCAACCCCATAAGTCTGAAATGGGCAGCAGAAATGAATTTATTAACTTTTTACCAACAATTAACAGCTGTTTGTTCAAAGGCAGATCAGTGAGTGTAGAACAGCTAAAGTGAAGCATTGCAGTGGACCATTACAAGTGTATGGCTGCGTGTCTGGCAAAGGTGCCAGAAATTGGAATAGTGAAGATATACTGACTTCTAGTAGCAGATACATGCAGGTTTTCATCCATAATTCCATTTCCTCTAGAAGACATCCTATTGGGCGGGAATTATTCTTCCAACATGATAATACCAAAGTCTAGGTTTTCCATATGCATGTGAGAACTTGCTTTAATTTATCATATTGTTATGATTTGGGTGTGTTGCTTTCAGTTGATGATCCAAGTGTTCTGTTGAATTTGTCAGGAAAATAACTTGAATGCCCTGATTCTTCTTCCAGATTATGGTCAGGGAAGATATATAGCTGTTAGTGACATCCTGCAGAATAGGTGCATGAAATTTCAATTTACCTCATCAGAAAAACTATCCTACATCCTTGACTGTGGATGAGAATGTTGGCTTTGAAGCTCTTTGTTTAGTTTCCAAAAAACAGAACAACAAACTCATTTATACCAAAATTATTAATTGATAATGTGAGAATTTCTGTGGTAAAAATGTAGAATCCCTTTCCTGTACCAGCAGTGCTGTTCTTGCATAATGTAAAATAACAACCTGATCTGTCAGTAACGAGTGACCAACTCGTATATAGTGCAAAGTTCGCTGAGGCAAATGTTACTGATATGGCATAGTAGTTTGGATTATGACAGATATTGTTTACTAACCACATCTGCATTCGTTGTCAAGATGCTATTGTTGACATTGACCAAGAAGACCATGCTGTTAGTAAAGCCTTGATCTTGTGAACGGTGTTAGTGGGGAAAAAGATGCCTAGTAATTTTATCTGGCCTTCCACCCATGTCACGCTGTGACGTTTAGGCGGCTTCTGGGAGCCTCCCAGCCATGCCGCTGTCGTCTTGTTTATCTTAGCTCCCGAGGCCCTTTCGTAGACCTCGAGAGCGCCGAGGGCCTCCTGCAGGAATAGCGTCGTGTCGTCTGCGTACTGCTGGACTTTGACGTCGCCTATACCCCTAATGTTTCCATTAGAGCGGATATAGGCTGCCATCGTCTCAGCAGTGAGGACATAAAGCATGGCGCTCAGGGGGCATCCCTGCCGTATGCCTCTAGTTGGGTGGATAGGCGAAGAAAGGAAACCGTTTTGTTGTATTTGTGTAGTGATGTCTCTGTAGAGAAGGCGGATGAAATTGATAAAATACTCCCCAAAGCCTAGGAATTCCAAGGGAATTTTCCGTGTCTAGCCTACTTGTAATTTCTCTGAACAGCTGGAGGGTATTCGTGATACTCCTACCAGGAGCTGCACAGGTCTGATCTGCACTCGTAACTTTACCAATTACTTTGCCTAGCCGGTTTGCTAGCACCTTAGTGATAATTTTATAATCGCTATTTAAGAGACTTACGGGCCTCCAGTTCTCCAGGTACGCCCCGTCGCCCCCCTTCGGTAGCAGGACGATGGTGGCGGCACGCTGGGATTCTGAGAGAACCCCCCCTACTGTATGCGCTATTCGCAACGAAAGTCAGGTCGTCTGCTAGGAGATATTCAAATCTCTTATAAAAGTCTAGCGTAAGGCCGTCCTTTCCGGGAGTCTTGTCTTTATTTGAGGCCCTAATGGCCTGTTTTATTCCATTAACGTTTATGGGGCCTTCGCAGAGTTCGGCATCTAGGGGGTCTAGTTTATTTTCCAGACACGCCAAGATTTCGTCCTGAGCTGAAGGACAAGTGTCTTCTCTAGTGTATAGTTCGCTATAAAACCGAGACTCTTCATCTAGGATGTCCTCCAGGTTAGTGAGGGTCTGGCTGTCTTTGTTTATCAATTTATTTATAGTTTTCCTATCACCATTTGCTTTTTCTAAACCACAGAAGGACCTCCTACAACCTTCACCGTTCATGGCCGGTACTCAGGCCCTAATCCTCGCTCCTTCTGTTTTGTCTACCTGAATGCGGTTGATCTTGGTTTGGATGGCTTGTATCGTTTCCTTGTTGTCTAGCCCTAAAGCGGCCTGTTTAAGCTCTAGCTTTAGTTCCTCTTTGAGCCTAGATTCTATGTATACCTTATATGCACTACGTGCCTGACTATACCTTATGCTAAAGTTCCTTAGTCTGTCCTTGCCTAAGTCCCACCA
This sequence comes from Nautilus pompilius, assembly GCA_018389105.1. Lineage (NCBI taxonomy): Eukaryota > Metazoa > Mollusca > Cephalopoda > Nautilida > Nautilidae > Nautilus > Nautilus pompilius. Next base: position 191,527 of record JACATO010000626.1, on the reverse strand, counting down.
TTCCAGGGGGTCGGCGAACTCGTCCTTGCGCAGGGACCAGTCTCTCCAGATGTTCTGGACGCTCTCGACGTACTCCGACTCAGTCAGCATAGCGTTGTTGAGCTTCCATAATCCGGGTCCTCTGGTATTCGCTTGAATCAAGAAGCCGGCCGTGACCTGGGAATGGTCACTCCACGCGATAACGTCGTGCGCCACGTCCTGGAGTTGCCTAGCCATGTGTTTAGATGCGTACACTCTATCCAGTCTAGTTGCTACACTATACTTTTTACTATAATGAGTACGACAACGCGTTCGGGTGTTTATATCTATACGCATCGACCAGGCCAAACCGCGAACACATGGTTTGCAGCTGTGGTGCTCCCATCAGATGCGTCCTACTTTTAATGTCTGCTCCCTGCCTGTCTAACTCATGGGAAGGGACACAGTTGAAGTCACCTATTTTTGGTTGTATGTTCGGGTGGAAGAGGATCGCAACACCTTTCTTTCTACCTATTGGGTCTAGGCTGGTTACCGCTAGTCCATGCCAGTTGGTGAGATACTTATCTACCTCATGGTTAGACTGCAGATGCAGCTCCTGCATGCAGATTATCCTGTCGTGTGTGGTGTGTGTCAGTTGATCTAGGTAGCTATTCCAATGTTTGTTAAATTTTATCCCTCTTAAATTCAGGGATAAGATTTCAAGGCGTCTAGACATAATCAAGGATCAAACGATCGCGGTCCGTGGACTTTACCGGGGTTGAGGCCGAAAGGGCCGTCCGAAATGGAAGTGACACCCCTCAGGTGGGCACCTCCATGCCTTCAGCCCCTTGAGTCGTGGGTGGGGCTATCTTCTGGAGGACCACGGTTGGCTCCATATTGGGTCTCTCCGTAGACGTCTCCCTTGGCTGTTGTGGGGTGGGTGGATTCTCCACCTTCCGCTCCTTCGGAGGGGTTGGAGGGTTCGAGTCCCTCACGGTTCTCTTCGTCCCTTTAGGCCGTTGTGGCTTCTTTACGGAGACGACGACGGGGTCGTCTTCCCCGTCGGGGCCTGTCGGTGTTTTCTTGGGGTCGGGAGGGTTATTTCTTTCTCCCGGTTCCTCTTTGATGGTGTTGGGCCTCTGTTCGGTGGGCTTCGCTGTTTTCTGGCTCTTAGCTCCTTTACCCCCCCCCCCTGTCCTCCTTTGTTGTCTCAGGGGAGGGGTCACTTACCGTTACTTCTGTTGCTTTTTCTGCTCCTGTCAGGCAGCTGAAGCGGGTATGGCCGGTTGTCCGGCATATGCGGCAGTACCGGGGTGGAGCCGGTTGGTCCCTGTAGAAGGCGAAGCTGTAAATTCTCCCTTCTACCGTTTCTTTGATTCTCCTTAGGATTGGCTTCCGCAGCAGCATTTTTCCGCTCAAGTCTTTATAGACTTTTACAAGTTACGCACAGCGGAAAAAGGAACTAAGTCCGGGTGTCTGCGGTGTGGTTAGTCGGGAGGTAGATCCCCAGAAGTTTGATCTGGTCGTCCACCCAAGCTATGCCGTGCTTTTCCAGGGGACCGCCGGTGCCCTCAAGCCATGCCGCCTGCGTCTTTTTCCTGTTGATGCTGGCGCCCGAAGCCTTCTCATATTTCTCCAGGGCATTGAGGGCTCCGCGCAGACTGGTCTCATCCGGGAGTAACAGTGTCATGTCGTCGACGTATTGTTGTATTTTCGTTCCCTCGATGCCCGTGATGGTCGTTTTCGCTCTAATGTAGGCTGCCAGTGGTTCCGATGCCAGGATGTAAAGCATGGCGCTGAGGGGACACCCCTGACGGATGCCCCTGGTCGGGTGGAACGACGGCGATGTGAAGCCGTTCTGGAGGATCTAAGTAGAAGGAAGAGTGTAAAGGAGGCGGATGAAGCGGATGAAATACTCCCCGAAGCCGAGGGTTTTAAGTGTCTTAAAGAGAAAGTCCCAGTCTACCCTATCAAAGGCTTTCTTTTGGTCTACGGCCAGCATAATACCTATGGAACTTTCCGTGTCTAGTCTACTAGTGATTTCTCTGAACAGTTGGAGGGTATCGGTGATACTCCTGCCGGGGACTGAACAGGTTTGTTCGGCACCTATGATTTTATCTAAGACTTTTGCTAGCCTGTTGGCTAACGCCTTAGCTATTATTTTATAGTCGCTGTTTAGGAGACTTATGGGCCTCCAGTTGTCCAGGCGCGCCGCGTCACCTCCCTTCGGGAGCAAAGTGATCGTGGCGACGCGCTGGGATTCCGAGAGAGCCCCCTTACTGTGTGCGCTATTCGCAGTGTCTGTCAGGTCCTTAGCTAGAAGATATTCGAATCTTTTATAAAATTCCAGCGTAAGGCCGTCATTTCCTGGGGTCTTTTCGTTATTTGAGGCCCTAATGGCCTGTTTTATTTCTTGAAAGGTTAGGGGTCCTTCGCAGAGTTCGGCGTCTAGGGGGTCTAGTTTATTTTCTAGACACGCCAAGAGTTCGTCCTGAGCTACCGGACATGTGTCCGATTTACTATAAAGTTCTTTATAGTACCGAGACTCTTCCCTAAGTATTCCCTCCATGTCGGAGATGATGAGGCCGTCTTGGTTTATCAGTTTATTTATAGAACGCTTATCTGACTTGGATTTTTCTAAACCACGGAAGGACCGACTATTCCCTTCTCCGTTCATAGCCGGTACTCGGGCTCTAATTCTAGCGCCTTCCGTTTTGTTTAATTGCAGGTTGTCTAACTCGGTTTGAATGGCTTTAATAGAACCGGTCCTATCTAATCCTATTGCGGCCTGGGTTAGTTCTGCTTTTAAGTCTGCTTTTAGGCTAGCTTCTACATATTGCTGGTATGCGCTGCGCGCCTGACAGTATTTTTTACTGAATTGCCTTAGTCTAACCTTACCTGCGTCCCACCACTCCAGGGGGTCGGCGAACTCCGCCCTCGAAGGGACCAGTCCTCCCAGATGCATTGGATGCTCTCAACGTATTCTGACTCAGTCAGAACAGCGTTGTTGAGCCTCCATACACCGGGACCTCTGGTGTTCGCCTGGACCGTGAAGGCGGCCTGAACCTGGCAGTGGTCACTCCAGGGGATGGCGTTGTGCGAGACGCTCTGGAGCTGTCTAAGGGCGAGTTTAGAAGCGTACAGCCCTCTATTCTAGTGGCTGCCTGGTACTTCTTACTGTAGTGTGTGTACGCTTTCGCGTCCGGGTGTTTGAATCTGAAGGCGTCGGCGAGGTCGAACCTCGAGCACATGGTTCGCAGGTGCGGCTCGCCGACCAGATGAGTCCTACTTTTAATGTCAGGACCCTGCCTGTCTAGTTCGTGGGAGGCTACACAGTTAAAATCACCTAAGATATAAATATCGTCGGCGGGGTCTGACCTAAGTTCAGTTTCTAGCCTGTCGTTGAGGTTCTGAAAGAACGCCGCCCGCTCCTTCGCCACGTTAGGAGCGTATAGCGATACTGTCATCACTTTTCTTTGGAGCTCGTTTTGGTAACTGGCGATCGCGATCCTACCGTCGTTATCACTGTAAGAGTGTTCTAATCTTACGTTTAAACTGTGGTGGAAAAGGATAGCTACACCTTTTTTTCTACCTGTGGAGTCGAGGCTGGAGATCATGCACCCGGACCAGTTAGCGAAGTGCCTATCTACCTCGTGTTGTGATTTTAAGTGTAGTTCCTGAAGGCAGGCGATCATCGGTTGGTGTGAATGTTCGAGTTGATCGAGAAAAGAGTGCCAGTGTTTGTTGGATTTTATCCCCCTTAAATTGAGGGAGACAAATTCCAGTCTACGCATGATCGTAAGCCGATACTCATCGTCCGTGGGCTTTATCTAGTCCAAAACCGGGAGGTCCGTCCAAAACGAAGTGTCACCGCTTAGGCGAGCGCTTCCGTGCGATCGGCCCCCTGAGCCGGATCGGTTGTGTTGGAGGTGGTGGGTGGCGTCTGGACCTTAGGCGCCTCGCTACACACCTCCAGGAGGCGGCGGAGAGCCTCGTCCATTCCTTCCGCCTTTCCTTCCCTCGGGGAGCGACTCTCGGACGGTCCGCTTCCCCGCTCTCCTCCTCCGGGGTCTCACTGGAGTAAAGTCCTCGTCACTGAGGACAACTGTATCGCCCTCCGACGGGTGGGGGGGAGGCTGTCTTCTCCGCTGGCCGGTCAGCGGTTACGGTGGTTGTGTTGTTTGCGGTCGTTGGTGGCGCCTCGCCGTTAGCTGCTGTGGGCAGTATGGCCCGTGGTCCGGCAGAATGGGGGAGCCTGTGGCTGGTCCCGGTAAAAAACCGAGAACGGGTAGGCTCGGCCGTCTACGACCTCCCTGATCCGGCGCGCGATAGGCTCCCGCAGGAGCATCTTCCCGCTTCGCTGCCCGGGCAGGAAGGGGAGGCCCGGGGTGGTGTCGTACTTGAAGGGAATGAGCACAGCACCGTACTTTTCCAGAATCTGCTGCGGTACGGCGCAGCCTGTAGTTAGAGGGAGGCAACTCTCTCCTTTTACGGTTAAGCTAAGGTGACCAGATTCTAACTTCGGTAAAGCGGGACACCATTAGCGTGAGGTTCTTGATCAGAAATTTGGTTCATATAGAACAACAAAAAAATTCATAGAACGCAAAAATAGTATTTTTATATATTTTAATTAAAACATAAGTACAATTAACAAATTTAATAGATTTTAAAAAATATGTACAGTATTATTTATTCTTTGACGTATTTCTCATTTGAGTGAATTATTTGTAGTAGATTGCTGTCGTTGTTTAAAAGATCAAAATTTTTCACAGGAACTGGTTAAATTATATTTCACACATAATTGTGATTTTTCTGATGTCCATACTTTATTTACCGTAGAACAATCACGTTCAGTTGCAGCATTAGTTCCTGGTAAGGACAGTGCTTCAGTGCATTAATGTATGGAATATGATTTGCCTTAAAATGATGAAGTATTTCCAACCGTTTGTTCTCTATCGTGAATTTTGCTGATGCCCAAAATCTAATCTTTTCATCATCAATATATTTTTTTAATAATGATATTTCATTAAAAAGATCATTTTCGGAAATATTACTATGTGGAAAATTTTTAGTAATATAATCAAACGATATTTGCACATCATTCCATTTAAGTTCTTGTTTCAATGTAACCCAATGAAAATGTTCAATATCATTGTAATGTACCGTCCACTCTTCTAAATAATCTATGCAGTTACTATAGAACTGTGCACGATTTATTGCACCTTGTTCTTCTAGTTGGCTTATAGCATTACGAATAATTAACGGGAGATAATTATTTTCTAATCGTTCATGGCACAAATTTTAAATTATTAACTTCATTTGCCACTTCGATTACTGAAATTTTGTCACCTTCTATAAGTTTAATAGCATTTTGAAAAAGAGCTGCTTGATTGTGTATAAACTCTAGCCAAATTTTAGAAGAATCTTTTTCAAAAAACTCTTCTAAAATTCTAGGACATTTATCCCGTGATAAAAAGTAGGATTTTAAAGGATCATATATTTTCAAAATTCTTTCTATAGCCGGCAAAAGAGCCAACCAGCGCGTTTTACTGTATCCAAGTATTTTCTGATATTCAGCGCGTACAGTGTATATATATGGAAATAAGAATATATTTCTACAACAATATTTTCCACATCTACAGGCAACAAGTCTGCAGCTGTTTGAATGGCATTATGTATTATGTGTGCTGCACAACCAACACCAATAATATTTTGATTAAGATTTTTGTTTAATTTAAAAAAAAATATTATTTACACCTTTTCTCGCTTTTCCTCCAAAATTTGCGTTTGTGTTGTCTGCGCAATATGCAATCATTTTATGTTTTAAATTGTTTTTTTCTAGAATATTTATAATCAAGCTGAAAATTATTTGAGAAGTTTCGCTGGGCAAAGAAACAAAATCTAAAATTCAAATTTTTATTCCACTTTCTGAATCAAAAAATCTAATAATGGTTGGAAATAACTTCGTATCCTTATCATTAGATGAGTCAGAGTATATGGATATGAAATTGATTTTTTCTAGATTTTTATTTAACTCTGAAAATGCATATGGGGAAAGCACATTACACACAATTGCTTCGGATTTTGTTCTAGCACAGGAAAATTTTTTGTTGAATAACTTTTTGACAACTTGTGATGTACAGTCCATAGATCTAAAGGAATGATTGTGATTAATAGCATGAAAAGACATAAGTCCTTCTGCTAATGCTAAATTTTTTTCTTCGTCTCCATAAGTTTTTTTCCGAAAAAATTCTTGTATTTTGGAGGAAGATGCAGCAGTATTCAAATATCTTTTATGTTTCTGTGTCTCTAAGTGCTTTGAAATGTCATTTTTGCCTCCGTGCGATATGGAAAATTCACCATTACATTTCTCACATTTTACCATGTGTTCGTATTTTGTTTTTTTTTAATAAAAGGAAATTCACGTTTTAGATCATCGTTGAATTTGCATTCTCTTTTCCTACTCATTATGTTAAAAATCTGAAAAATGATATAAAATTATATTATAAACTACTATATACAAATTGGATAATAATTAATAAGTTAAATTTAACTTCAGTTTATTTCAAGATTTGTATTATGACAAAATATATTAGACAGAACTTCTGAAATTTAAATGCTCATGATTTATAAAACTTAACGCAGAGCATTAAAACTTAGACGACGGTTAATTATACATGAAGAGAACATTTTGTACTACTGAAAACTGTTTGTAAGATAAATAAATAAAATATTTTAAAACTTAAAATAAATTCATTTTGTTTTTGTACTTGAAGTGAAAAAATAAAAGCAAGAAAATTTTGTATCAAACTTATTTATAAATTACTTTTTTCACAATTTTTTTTACAAACTCGAAATTTTTACGGTCTACTTATTAAACTTTTATTGATGATAAAAATGTTAAAATTGCTAAAACAAAAAATTTAAAACTAAAAAATAAATGAAGTAAATAACAATTCTAAATAGTGATAATTATTATTCACCAAACTAAAAAATGATTAACCAACAAAAATTAAAAACTTCGACAAAAGAAGAACAAAGAGAGAGAGATATAATACAAATTTTAAATAGTTCTCGATAATCATTTTTCAACAATTGTTATTATAAGTTAAACGGTTATGAAATTCATACCCTGACGAAAAAGTCACGTGGCCACTGAGAACCGTATAGTGACGTCTACTTATCATGCCGTTTTCCGGCTTGTCGTGCATTCTTCTCTAAAATCGGGACTTTTTCAAAATGCCCGGGACGCGGGACGTCTGGTCACTTTACATGGGCCACATCGTCGGCGTAGCGCAGCCGGCTGGGCTCTATGAAGAGCGAGCTCTTACTCTCAAAGGTGAGGTTCTTTGGGTGGCCGGGGTCCATTGCGAGCTCTAAGGTTTAATTCCTTTGTCGGCCCCAGGCCTTTCGGATGGTTCGCTGGGAGCGTGCGAGGCCGTCATGGCGGCCCTCGCGTAATCGGCTGGGGCTCCATCGATACCATCGGTATTCCTAGGGGCCTACTGGAGAAGAGTAGGTTTAGGACCAGTAGTTAAGAGCAGAAGGAAGGACGGATGGAAGCTAGGATAGCGGGATGGGACGAGAAACCTACCGAGTGGATAGAGGGAGACGGAATGAGTAAAGAAGGCTTAAGGATGCAGAGGGAAACGGCTAAACAAACACGAAAACAACAGCGATACGGATGGGTGCCGGTGACCAGGATTCGGCACGCGGCCGAGAGAACAAAGGCTATGAGCTAAAAACGCGCAGATCTGAAAATTAAAGGCGAGCTGCCGGGATTAGAACCTAGAAGGCTCCTTTATTGAAAACACGGCCCACTGGGCGGCGGCGAGAAAGACGGGCGCGTCGCTAAAATTTACCTCGTGCGTGGAAGACGCTAATCCAAGATGGCCGACCTACGCTAAGCTGGTAATGGAGGGGGGACCTACAATTTACTTGACGCACTTTCTAAACTTGGAGAGGAAGAAAATAAAAATAGAAGCTACCTAGGAGATCCGGCAAAACGGTGGGGGATCGTTAACCCTATAAGTCCCGGATTCCGACGTGCCCTATATAGGCTTACCTAGTTGATCTTTTTTGTGTGTGTGTGTGTGGTGTGCCTACGTTTATTCAAAGAAATCCGTAGTAGGCAGAGTTTGACCTCTGACCCCTTGCGGTTTTCTTTAAATTTTATGAATGGTCGCTAGTCGGCCTATTGTTCGAGTTAAGTGGTCGTTCTCGTCCGGCGTCTGCTTCTTTCTTCTCTCGTTCCTGAAAGAGAAAGGCGGGTTTTCCACCGGGGAGTTCCTCCTAAGGTCGGAGTGTTTGTTTAAGGCACGTTCTCAGACGTGGCTAATTAGTCGCTTGCCATCGAGCCGGCCTAACGCCTGGTTTATAAGCCAGGTATCCGAAAACAGTTCTCGGTCCAGCTCACTGGAGGAACCGGCCGTGTATTTTCTACGAAGCGGCGGTAGATGGTTTTCGGTTGGAGTGAGTTTTCCGCCCTCTAAAGTCCCCCGACTACTCCAAGCTCACTGCTGGCCAGTGAAGATCAGGAAGTTCGAAAGACGGTCCTTTTCACTGTTGGGGTTGAATCCAAAGGTGCGGCGGTACAGGTTAAGTCTGTGCCGTCGGCCTTTCACTAGTTGGACCAGAACCTCGACCAGGTCCCACAGCGGCTCCTGCTGCGGGCAGCTGAAGATGCTGTGGAGGACCGTGTCGTCCTGGCCTTCGCAAATGAGGCATTTGGGGGGAGTCTATCAGTTTCCACTGATGCTTCATTTCCCTCGAGGGGAGGGAGTACGAGGTGGATAATCTTCCAGTGGATGTCCGAGGTATAGTTGTCTAAGCGACAACCTTTTGCTCGGTCCCATAGCGCTTTCCATTGAAGGGTGCCTGATTGTACGAAACTTTCCCACTTCCCCCTGTAATCTGGTTCCGTCACCGGAGCCGACGTCAGGTGGAGCTATAAGTCACGTTGCGATAGTTTGCTTAGTGGTTCATAAGTTTGGTCTAGTTTAGCTTGATTCCCTATAAGGGTTATTTGGCTCTTACTCCAATTCTCTCTATGCTGAATTTGTGGTATCTACTGAGGTTGTTTTTGAGTTTTTGGTGGATTCTAGGCTTTCCGCGTAGGGTAACTATTCCGTTATCTACCTGTTGGGAGTGTAGTGTTTGGTACATCTATCGTATCACCTATGATATCAAGTATGGATTTTATTCTCTGTGCGCGTATTTTGCTCTCTGTTTGCCACGTTTAATCCTCCGCAATTCCGGGGAAGGCGAATTACCTGTTTACTGACGAGGTGTTTGTGCCCTTGCCACGAGAACTTGTCCAGTTCAGCATCAATGGCGGTACGCGCCCACTCCGGCATGTCTATGACTTTACTCCTATACCATATAGGGGCGGTGAGTATACAATTAATCACTGTTTCCTTACCTACAAAGCTAAGGTTATGGGCTCGCCAGCCCTTTATCTGATCTTTTATTTTTTCAACTAGCTCGTGCCAGTTGTCCCTGTCTACGTTTATGTGCCTGCTAAGGGGGTACACGATACCCAGAATTTTTATTCTGTCCCTAGCCCAGCTAATCCCAAAACTGTCGGGATTGTGGGTGGTTTTCCGAAGAGAACCGAGCCACGTCCCCTTGGTTTTGGTTTTGTTTATTTTGGCACCAGATGCCCGCTCGTAAAGGCGAAGTTTGTCGAACGCCGCCTCCAAACTCCGCTCGTCACGGGCGAAGATCGTGGTGTCATCGGCGTACTGGATTATTTTAGCCTCTATTTTATCTGTTATCTCTATCCCGCGTATTTTCTCCTCAGCGCGTATCGAACAGGCCGTCGTCTCTGCAGCGAGCACGTACAGCAGCGCGCTGAGAGGGCATCCTTGCCGTATTCAGCGAGAGGGTTTGAAGTACGCCGAGATGAAACCGTTCTGTGTAATTCTTGTCTGGATATCTGTGTACGCTAACTTTATCCAGCTAACGAAGTTACCCCTGAAATCTAGTTCTTTAAGTGTTCTTAAGAGAGGAAACAATTCTGAAATACAAATCTTGACCGATGAAGTCCTGAAATCTCTCAGAGAAATCCTTGTTGAGTAACTGAAGCTTGTATGCAAATGAAGAAAAATCAAGAGTGTTTGTGCTGTGCCAAATTGGGAAAGTGAGAAGTTTTCCTAAAGCTGAAGTTTACTTTGGAGCACTTTGACATGCTTATACAAATCATGAACAAGTTGAACTCTACCCTGCAACTTCAAGTTTAGTTCATTTAAATAAGATGTAAGGTCCACAAGGAAAGCCAAATTCCGAATCCAATCCTCATTTTGAAGTTCTGAAACGAATCTTCCTTTCACATCCATAAATGTAAAAATTTCTTCTCTGAGATCGTAGAATTGCTTCAGCATTTTACCTTTACTTATCCAACGTACTTCACAATAATAAGCAAGGGTGCCATATTCAGCATCAATATCTTCTAAAAATTCTTTGAACTGACGCTGGTTAAGGGCTCTTGACTTTATAAAGTTAACACACGACACAACAATAGACATTACATGTGAAAATTTAATAGACTTAGCACATAAATTCTGTTGGTGGATTATGCAGTGAAATGCAATGATGCTTCTCTTTTCATTGTAGATTGAAAGCTCTTTATTCATCTTAGAAACGAATCCGACTTTACTTCCAGCCATGGTAGGAGCGCCATCTGTTGCCAAACTATGAAGCTTTTCTATTTGAAGATTGAAGTCATTCATTAACTTATTCACTTGCAGAAAAATATCCTCGCCTCTTGTGGTACCTTTCATTGCATACAATCCTAGTACTTCTTCAGTAACATTAAAATCTGAGTCAACACCACGCACGAAAACAGCCAGTTGAGCCACATCTGTCACGTCCGTACTTTTTCTAGTTCTCTCTGGTTATTTAGATGTAGTTCCTGCAGGTGGGCTACATCTGTGTTTGATTTTTCTAGGTAACTTAAGAAACCTTCAAAATGCGTATTATAATTTATCCCTCGTACATTGAGGGGGAGAAAATTTAAGCGTCTATCCATTATCGCAAGGACGAAAAATCGTTCAGTCCGTGGACGTTTAACAGGTCGTTAGATCAAAAGGTCCGTCAAGAAGAAAGTACCCACCTTAGGCACTGACTTCAGTGGTGTTCGGAGCTATCGTTGGGTGGTTGGAGTCACGGCTGCTAGGCAGCTCCTCCACCACGTGGCTCTTCCGAGTGTGTCGTGGCATCGCGTCCGCCGCCACGGACTCCTCGCGGGAGGGCTCGGCTTTCCTCATTGCCACCCCGGAACTCGTGGATGGGCTTGGGGAAGCCGACCTGCTTCTCCTTATCCCCTTTTGGAGTGCGACCGTCCGCTCCGCCGCCTCTGCTTGGAGCGCCTCGTTCTGGGCTTGGGAGCTCCCTCTGATCCTCCGTCCCGGACATTGGGCAGGAATCGAGGGTATGCCCTCTCATCTTGCAGGCAGGGCAAAACAGAGCTACGTTTGGTTGGTCCCTATAAATCGCGACCACGCGATAATAGCGACCATTCACCTTCCCCGACACTTTTCTCGGAATCGTCTTTGTCAGGAGCAGCTTCCCGCTACGCTGCCCGACAAGAAGGGGGTACCTGGCAAGGTGTCGTGCTTAAAAGCTACCAACACCTCGCCATACCCCCTTAACAGCTCGGCCGGGACATTATCTGGGGTGTGAAGAGGCACCCCTCGCACTTTTACCCACGCAATCGGGTTAGCACCCCGAAGGGTGTAACCGATCCCGTTCACCTCGAGGGGTCTCGTTAGAATTGTTTTAGCGTCGTCGTCTGTTTTACAGACGATCTCCGTGGCTCCGCTGGGTTTGGCTATCACAGCCGCCACTCGGTGCGTAAGCCCGGCTTTCATGAGGGCAAGCCCACGTCCACCGAGCTCACCCTCCGGGTTTCGGTCGTATAGAGGAAGAGAGACGTCTCTTTCTCTTGCCGTTCCCAGCATGTCGCGCGGCGGCGTCTGCCCATCGCTGCTTCGGGTTCGTGGGTGGATCAGATCGCGGGACCGTCGCCTATCTGAGAAAGTAGCCAACTTCCTTTTATAGGTTCATAAGAACCTACCAAAATCCATCCCCTCTCCTCAGATTCGCTGGACACGGCGGGTTGGGGACGCTCCTTCTTCAGGACGCCTTCGTACGTCCCGCCCGCGGCCAGTTTCTCCTCCGGTTCGCTTCCAGCCGGGGTGGGAGTTTTTCGTCCCACATCCTCGGTCTGGGGCCCGGGTCCCCCTGTGGGCGCAAGGCCCGCAACCCCGGATGGGCCTGCCACGACTGGCAGACCTCCCTCCGGGCCAAGGTTTCCCGCAGCCAGCGACATACTCTCGGGTATGATTCGGAGCCAACGACCTTATTACTACCGAAATCGAGACTTTGCCTTTTAAAAAGGCGGATCTGCTGGCCCTGTTTACACCAGGTAGTACCCTGACTTACCGAGGTGCCCCAAGACTAGGGTGTGATTCCACAGCCCTTACAATAGACGAGCTATTGCTCAACCGATGCGCTTTTTAGAAGAGCACAACACTTACCTTTGAGGAGGAAAAGTAATGTTTCCTCAGCAAACTCCCTCCACAGATCTGTGCAGCGATACCAAACTTTGATCACCTTTTTGTTTTTTTGTTTTTTTTTTTTTTTTTTTTTTGTGTTGTGCGGTGTTTAGAGGTGTGTATGTTAGGTTGCATATGTATGTGGGTGTAGCTGGATCGGTTCCCCGACCGGCCGTCACAGCTGTTTACAAGTGAGGTCTTCTTTCAGCCTGTGTTTTTGTTTGGATGTACCTCAGCCTAGCGAGAGCAGCGGGCTACCCAAACTCCTTCGTATTGCACGCAGGAGGGGTAGGTTTATCCTGGCTGAACTCTCTAAAACAGAGTTTTCTCTCTGTGTGTCCTTGTTCTGTTGAGGGAAGTGGGCCGCAGTTTATTTTTTGAAATCCAAAAATGGATTCAGGAGGTGGGGTAGGTCTGTTTTTATTGTTTGCAAATGGATGGAGACATGTTCTCCCTCCGTTTCCTGTATTGTCCATCCAGTCCTCCCCCGTTGGGGGGCCAGAGGCTCCCGGGATGCTGTAAACAAAGTGAAAGAAACTCAAAAGAGTTTTCAATACACCTCCCACGTAGGGGAACCAGAGGTACCCTTTTAGGTGGTTTTATTTGGGAAGTAGCACGATCAGTGTGGTGTTTTATCATCACACTGACCGATGCCCAATTCCACACCACTAGATGTTTAAATGTGTATTATCTTTTGTTGTTCTGTTCGTGACTGGGGTATGTATACTAGAGAAACGAAAGTAGAAGCATGGTTAGTCCATTTGAGAGGGTATGGTAGTGTGGTTGGCTATCTTTATGGATAAATAGAGGCTTACACTTAGAAAAAGGGGGAGGGATTGGATTTTGAAAATTTAGTTATAGAAATTTTTTTTTTAAAGGAAAAGGAAGGAAAGAAATTAGGGAATAGGATGTAGAGATTAAGAATTAGTGCAGTCTTCTTGATTCGTTCTTCAGATAGTTTATCGGCAGTAGTGGCTCATCTCTTCTGTTGTTTCTCCAAAAGGAAATTAGACAGTAAACCTGAGGAAGAATTATTTAAAGAAAAGATACATTAATAGAAAAACAATAAAATACATGATTGAAATTACAAGAAAGAAGGAAGGAAGAGAAGTTTGAATCAGGGGGGTTGATCTAGAGAGGGTGTTGTTGTTAAGAGAGAAGTGTTTGGGTGTGTGTTTATGTAACCAAGAGCACCGTTAATCAACCAGATGGCTGAGAAGTATGCTCTGTCACTTGCGCTGGATTGCATGACTGCATATTTTTGATGTAACCAATGGGTTACGTAATTTTGAAATAGTTTTTTTAGTTGAGGTGAGGTGACCGCTCTCTAAAGCCTTCCGGCTACCCCAAGCTATCCGCTGTGCGGTAAAGACCAGGAAATTAGACAGGCAGTCCTTTTTAGTTCTATTGTTGAAGCCAAAGATGCGCCAGAAGTAAGTTAGTTTGTTCTGGGGACTCTTAATCTTGAAGATCAAGTCTCGGACTAGACACCACAGCTCTATGTTCACCGGACAGGAGAAGATAGAGTGTAGAGCCGTTTCATCCGTCTCTGGACAATTGAGACATTTTGGTGATTTTATCAATTTCCACTTGAATTTGTTCTCTCTCGTAGGGAGAAACCATCCACTAGTTGGTTAACGGAGCTTTTTCAGATTCTATCCCACGGAAGTGTTCCTCAAGACAGTGCACTTTCCCATCTCCCCCTGTAATCCGGTTCCTGAACAGGTCGTGAAGACAGGAAGAGATGTATATCCCGTTGGGATAATTTGTCCAGATCAGCTTGTTGTGCTCCTAATTGTTTGTACCTATTCTAATGTTGCTACTATGCTACTAATCCATTTGTTTATTAGAGAGGTGTGATAGTCTGTTAGGTATTTTCCTTGTGCTCTATATAGTTTTAGTTTGTTAGTGAGGACATGCATGCCATCGGGGACGTTGTATGCCTCAGCTAAACGATTGAGAAAGAGGTTTTGCCATCTTGGTTTACTATCTATGTTCCTTATATCGATAACGTTTATAATTTGTTGAGCACCTATTTTGCTCTCTAAGTTTAGGAGGTTTAACCCTCCTTGGTTTCGGGGTAGTCTTGTTATATTTTTATTTGCCAGGTGTTTACGCCCCTGCCATAGGAACCGGTCAAGTTCGGTGTCTATGGAGCGGCGCACCCACGCTGGCATACCTATTATCTTAGATTTATAGTAGATTTTAGAAGCAAGATGTGTATTGATTAGTTCAGTTTTGGTAAAGTAGGATAAATTAAAGGAGGTCCATGCGGTTAGTAAAACTTTTATTTTATTAATCGCTGGGTTCCAGTTGATTTTCTGGGTATTAGTATTTGAGTTGACAGGGAAGTAAATGCCAAGTAATTTAATGTTATCCTCCACCCATTCGATGTTGTATTGGTGCAACGCATCGACCAAGCCGAACTGCGAACACATGGTTTGCAGCTGCAACTCACCCATCAGATGCGTTCTACTTTTTATGTCCGGGCCCTGCCTGTCTCGGTCATGGGAGTGGACGCAGTTAAAGTCTCCTAAGATGAGTACATCATCTGCAGGGTGTGACCTAAGTTCTTTATCTAAAATATCATTGAAGTTCTGAAAGAAGGTTACACGTTCCTTCGAAACCGTAGGAGCGTAAACCGAAACTATCATTACTTTTCTTTGGAGCTCATTTTTGTAGTAGGCTATTATTATTCTTCCGTTGTTATCACTATAAGAGTGTTCTATTTGAATGTTTAAGCTACTGTGAAAGAGAAGAGCTACTCCTTTTTTTCTACCTAGGGGATCTAGACTTGTGAGGATTTTACCTGGCCAGTTTTTGAAGAACCTATCTACCTCTGTATTGTTTTGTAGGTGTAGTTCTTGCATGCAGATAATTTGTTTTGTTGTGGAATGTTCAAGATGATCTATGAAATCATTCCATCGTTTTTTGAATTTTATCCCTCTTAAATTCAGGGATAGAAATTCCATGCGTCTAGACATAATCGCTTAACCAAGCTCGTTTGTCCAGGGGACTTAACTGGAGTTGAAACCGAAAAATCTGTCAAAACGGAAGTACACGTTTCAGGTTGATACTTCCGTGGTTGTGGCCCCCTGAGTCTTTTCAGAGGTAACAACACTTGTACTTGCAATTAGGGTTTTAGAGGTGCCTCAAGGGAAGCGTCCCTCGGCACTTCTTGAGTTTTCCTCGCTTTTAGTTTGGAAGGGGCACTCGGGGTTGACTCCCGGATTGTTCTTTTTTGTTCCCTTCCTTTTCTTCTTCTGCCTTCTTGTTCTCGGAGCTACAAAGTTTGAATCATCCGAGTCAAGGCCGTCTTTCTCAGGCGTCGGAGAAGGTGTTGGAGTAGGTGAGTCTTCATCTTCTATGTGTATTACTTTTACCGGTTCTTCCGGTGTTGTTGGGGGTTTTTCTGTGCTGGTGTTGGTTGGGCAGCTCATAGGAGTATGACCTAGAGCGTTACACCTAAAGCAAAAAGGTGGTGGAGCTGGTTGGTCTTTATAAATAACCGTGAAAGACACGGTTTTCCCGTCAAGAGGTGCCTCAAGGGAAGCATCCCTCGGCACTTCTTGAGTTTTCCTCGCTTTTAGTTTGGAAGGGGCACTCGGGGTTGACTCCCGGATTGCTCTTTTTGTTCCCTTCCTTTTCTTCTTCTGCCTTCTTGTTCTCGGAGCTACAAAGTTTGAATCATCCGAGTCAAGGCCGTCTTTCTCAGGCGTCGGAGAAGGTGTTGGAGTAGGTGTGTCTTCATCTTCTATGTGTATTACTTTTACCGGTTCTTCCGGTGTTGTTGGGGGTTTTTCTGTGCTGGTGTTGGTTGGGCAGCTCATAGGAGTATGACCTAGAGCGTTACACCTAAAGCAAAAAGGTGGTGGAGCTGGTTGGTCTTTATAAATAACCGTGAAAGACACTGTTTTCCCGTCAATGGTCTCTCTGATCCTGCGAGGGATCGGCTCCCTCAGCAGCATCTTGCCGCTCCTCTGACCCGAGAGGAAGGGCAGACCCGGCAAAGTGTCATATTTAAAGGGGATAATAATTTTCCCGTACCTAGAGAGTATTTTTTCTGGTATTGCACATCCGGTGGCTAGGGGAAGTCCTCTAACCTTTATCCAGGCTATCGGACTTGCCCCTCTGAAAGGGTATTTAATTCCTTCTATGGCCAGGCTGCGCGTTGATATAATCTCTGCGTTTGCAGCTGAGCTGCAAACGACTTCAATGACACCTCCATTGCTGCTCAAGACTGCTGTCACTTTTTCATTTAAGCCTGCCCTCACTAGTGCGCGGCCAACTTGAGAGCATGTGATTTCCTTATTGGGGTGAATGAAGAGCGAACTAAGCCGTTCGAAATTCATATTCTTCGGATAGGCGGGCTCTTCGTCTAAGTCTCTTAAAAATTCTTCAAAGTGTCTTAAATATTCGCCAAAAGACTTAATTCCTCTATCGTCCCCAAGTTCTTTTGGCGTTACTGGAGTCACCTTAGGCGTAGCCGAGTTGGCATAGCTTATGGGTGAAGGTGTTTCAACAGACGTCGATGGCTGAGGCTCCATCTGGGTATTTAATTTTTGGTAAAACTAAAATTTTACGAAGGGAAAAGCAAGAAAGTAGGGATTAACGTAAGTTTTAAGAGGTCTTCTAAGTCCTAAAGAGGTAAAAATCTAAAGGAAAAAAAATTAAGTATTTTGGAAAAAATTCTAAGTCTTTCTAAGTAAAACTGTTCAGAAAAAAGTTGAGGACTTAGAAATTATGTTTCAGATAGCTAGGAAAAAATTAAGGTGAAAAACTGAGTCCGAGAAAATAAAGTTTTCCGGATAAAAACTGAGTCCCTGTACCAAAAGAAAACTATGTAGAGAACCTGGGTCATGAGTTTTTTCATGCCACAAACTTATACTAAAGAAATCGAAGAACAATTCTTTTCCGCGATCTAACAACAAGAAGTGTAATCTAGAAATGAATGCCAAAATTGGCAATTAGTATAGATGCGAAATTATCACTAATTTGCACATAAATAAAACCCGGGTCATGAGTTTTTTCATGCCACAAACTTATACTAAAGAAATCGAAGAACAATTCTTTTCCGCGATCTAACTAACAAGGAAGTGTAATCTAGAAATCGAATGTGCCAAAATTGGCAATTAGTATAGATGCGATAAATTATCACTAATTTATGCACATAAATTAAAACCCGGGTCATGAGTTTTTTCATGCCACAAACTTATACTAAAGAAATCGAAGAACAATTCTTTTCCGCGATCTAACTAACAAGGAAGTGTAATCTAGAAATCGAATGTGCCAAAATTGGTAATTAGTATAGATGCGATAAATTATCACTAATTTATGCACATAAATTAAAACCGAACCTACCTGTCGTCGAAATAAAGTCGAAATCCTCTAAGTACTTCCGGTCATCCGTGTTCCAGAGTGGTAAAATATCCAATTTGTATAACAAAAAGGGTAAGGCGTCCATTGCTCCCAGAAACTCTGTACGCTCTCAACATATTCCGACTCGGTCAGAACAGTATTATTGGGTTTCCTAAGATCAGAGCCTCTGGTGTTCTCCTGGACAAGAAAGCTGGCCTTGACCTGGCAGTGGTCACTCCACGCGAAAACGTCGTGCTTTCTAGGAGTGATCTAGCTGCGTGTTTAGATGCATACACTCTGTCTATTCTAGTGGCTACTTCGTATTTTTTTACTGTAATGAGTGTATGATTTGCTATCTGGGTGTTTAAATCTAAACGTATCGATCAAGCCTAACCGCGAACACATGGTTTGCAGCTGCACTTTTCTGATCAGATGCGTCCTGCTTTTAATGTCCGGTCCCTGCCTATCTAGGTCGTGGGAGGGGACGCAATTAAAATCACCTAGTTTATAAATGTCGTCTGCAGGGTAAGACCTAAGTTCCTGGTCTAGTATATCATTGAAGTTTTGAAAGAAAACTGTCCGTTCCTTCGCGATGGTAGGAGCGTACACCGATGCAATCATTACTTTTCTTTGGAGCTCATTTTGGAAACTAGCTATGATGATTCGTCCGTTTTTATCAGTGTAAGAGTGTTCTATTTTTGCATTTAAACTTCGATGAAATAAGAGGGATAAAATTCAAGAAAAATGGAATGATTATCTAGATCATCTGGAACATTCCTCAACAAACACCATAATCTGCATGCAAGAATTACACCTGCAAAATAACACAGAGATAGATAGGTACTTCTCCCGCTGGTCAGGCCCCAAACTCGCGAGTCTAGACCCTTTAGGTAGGAAAAAAGCTTTCGCGAATCTAATTAACAGGGGAATCTAAGCTAAGAAATTTCAGAAATTGACAAGAATACCCAAAATTGGCAATTAGTAGCACTTGAATAAATTATGTTAATTTATTCAAGCAGAGCAAAATCGACCTACCTGTAGTCGAAACAAGTTGAAGTCCGCAAAGTACTCCAGGTATCCTGTTTCCCAAGGGTAAAATACGTTTGCAGATGCGAAAAGGGTAAATCCAACTGGTCTTTTTTTTTCTTTCTTTCTTTTTAGTGTTCCTCAGCCTAGCGAGAGCAGCGGGCTACCCAAACTCCTTCGTATTGCACGCAGGAGGGGTAGGTTTCTCCAGGCTGCCCTCCCTAGAACAGAGTTGTCTCCCCGTGTGTCCTTATTTCTAATTGGGGGTGGAGGTGAAAGGGCCACAATTTATTTTTTGGTTGTCCAACCGGAGGCGGGGTGGGGGGATCTGTTTTTATTTTATTTTCTTTTGTTGAATGCAGCAGTGGATGGAGACGCTTCTCCCTCCGTCTACTGCACAGGACTTCTGATGTTGTTTTATTGTTTCGCTGTCGTTTCAGCGCGCCCCGCGTTGGGGAGGCTGGCTCCCCGGGGAGAAAATTACTGGGAAGTAGCTCCTGGCGGAGCGTTGGCAGCCCATCGCCCCGGCAGGGGCCCCGTTCCTCAGTCCCGTTCTGTTCGTTGGTGTTATGTATATTAATTAATAATAATAATAATAATGGCGCTGGCGTCGTCACTGAACAGCAACGGAGAGAGAATACGGTTAGTCCACCGGCTAATGGTTGTAGGTGGGGGGACCGAGTTATAAATAAAGTGTGGCTTCTGTAGGTTTATGTTTTAATTTTCAAGTGTGGTGGGTTGTAGAGCGTGGTTCGCTCTAGTTAGGCTCAATGCTTGGAGTCACGCACTTAGGCGTGTGGGACGCCGGGGCTAAAGAGCCGTCGGCTGCTCTGATGGTGAAGCGAGGAGCGCCGACCTTTGACCGCCCGGCTGCCGGTCGGCCGGCGGCTCCTTTGTCCCGGCGGATGATTGACAGGCGGGCGGCAGGTTATGAATGGCCGTAGTAAATCGGCTGCCGCCTTGTCGCCTTGTCGCCGCTGAGGTCAGCGAGTGCGGCGTGGATGTCACTTTACGTTGTTTCCACCAAGGGGCGGCGAGGCGTCACCTGGGGGGGTGATCGGTGGACGGCTCAGGGAGGGAGGTCGATATCACTCGTTGGTTGGTCGGTGAGGAGCGGGTTAATCTGCAGGCGGCCGGCGGCGTCGTTGATGAGCCACGTGGCCGCGTGCATCAGTCGGCCGTTTACGCTGGAGCTCATGACTGCGCTCGTTTGTCGTAGTCGATGCGCTACGTGATTTTGGTTGAGGTGGGTTGGCCGCCCTCTGAAGCCGTCTGGCTACCACAGATAATGATCCGCTGGGCGGTGAAGACCAGGAAGTTCCAAAGACGGTCCTTTTTAGTCCGGTGATTAAAGCCGAAGATACGCCAGAACAAAGTGAGTTTGTCCCGGTGGCTGCTGATGGTGAAGATCAGGTCCCGGACCGGGCACCACAGACAGCTCTGTCTGTCTCGGACACCAGGACATACAGCGTAGTACCGTATCGTCCTCCTCCTCCTCACAGTGGAGGCATTTCGGCGAGTTAATTAACTTCCAGGTGAATTTGTTCTCCCTCGTGGGGAGTACCTGTCTGATCGTCTTCCAGTGAATGTCGGCCGTGTACCCGTCCACGAGGCGGTTGATGGAGGAACTCCATATCCGATCCCATGGAAGCGGGCCTGAGCTGAGTGCGTTCTGCACTTCCCCCTGTAGTCCGGTCCCTGAATGGGGCGGGATGAGGAAGGAGTAGACGTCGCGCTGGGACAATTTTGCGAGTTCAACTTTATGTGTTCCTAAGCTCACCTCATTACCTGTGATGTTGATGTCTGATTTCACCCAGTTAGTCATAGCAGTCACGTGACAGTCGGTGAGTATGTTTTTCTGTACTCTATATAGTTTTAGTTTCGCGGTTAGAGCATGCAGCCCATGCGGGATCCTGTATGCCCTGGCTAACCTATCGAGAAAGAGTTGTTGCCGTTTTGGTCTATCACCTACGTTCCTTATGATATTCACTATGTTTATTATTTGCTGAGCACCGTTTATGCTCTCTATGTTAGGAAGGTTTAGCCCTCCTTGGCTTCGGGGTCGTCTAGTTATTTGTTTGTTCGCCAGGTGTTTGCGCCCCTGCCACAGAAACCGGTCAAACTCGGCGTCTATGGAGGTGCGCGCCCAACCTGGCATCGCGACGATTTTCGACTTATAGAGGATTTTGGGGATAGAGTAGGTCTGAATGAGCTGGGTTTTGGTGAAGAAGGAGAGGTTGAAAGAAGACCATGCGGTTAGTTGGGCGGTAATTTGGTTGACAGTGGGGTTACAGTTATTCATGCGGGTGTCTGCGGTGTGGTTAGTAGGAAAGTAGATCCCCAGAAGCTTGATCTGGTCGTCCACCCGTGTGAGACCATGTTTTTCCAGGGGACCGCCAGTGCCCCCCAGCCATGCCGCCTGCGTCGTCTTCTTGTTGATGCTGGCTCCGGTGGCGCGCTCGTACAGCTCCAGGGCACCGAGGGCTCCGTTGAGGCTGTCTTCGTCCCGGAGTAGCAGAGTCATGTCATCAGCGTATTGTTGGATCTTGATTCCCTCGATGCCCGTGATGTTGTTCTGTGCTCTGATGTAAGCTGCCAGTGGTTCTGCTGCTAGGATGTAGAGCATGGCGCTGAGGGGACACCCCTGACGGATGCCCCTGGTCGGGTGGAACGACGGCGACGTGAAGCCGTTCTGGAGGATCTGAGTGGAAGGAAGAGTGTAGAGGAGGCGGATGAAGCGGATGAAATACTCCCCGAAGCCGAGGGTTTTAAGTGTCTTAAAGAGAGAAAGTCCCAGTCTACCCTGTCAAAGGCTTTCTTTTGGTCTACGGCTGGCATAATACCTATGGAACTTTCCGTGTCTAGTCTACTAGTGATTTCTCTGAACAGTCCTGCCGGGGACTGAACAGGTTTGTTCGGCACCTATGATTTTATCTAAGACTTTTGCTAGCCTGTTGTCTAACGCCTTAGCTATTATTTTATAGTCGCTGTTTAAGAGACTTATGGGCCTCCAGTTGTCCAGGCGCGCCGCGTCACCTCCCTTCGGGAGCAAAGTGATCGTGGCGATACGTTGGGTTTCCGAGAGAGCCCCCTTACTGTGTGCGCTGTTCGCAGTGTCTGTCAGGTCCTTAGCTAGAAGGTATTCGAATCTTTTATAGAATTCCAGCGTAAGGCCGTCATTTCCTGGGGTCTTTTCGTTATTTGAGGCCCTAATGGCCTGTTTTATTTCTTGGATGGTTAGGGGTCCTTCGCAGAGTTCGGCATCTAGGGGGTCTAGTTTATTTTCTAGACACGCCAAGAGTTCGTCCTGAGCTACGGGACATGTGTCCGATTTACTATAAAGTTCATTATAGTACCGAGACTCTTCCCTAAGTATTTCCTCCATGTCGGAGATGATGAGGCCGTCTTGGTTTATTAGTTTATTTATGGTTTTATCTGATTTTGATTTCTCTAAACCACGGAAGGACCGACTATTCCCTTCTCCGTTCATAGCCGGTACTCGGGCTCTAATCCTAGCGCCTTCCGTTTTGTTTAATTGCAGGTTGTCTAGCTGGGTTTGAATGGCTTTAATAGAACTGGTCTTATCTAATCCTAAAGCGGCCTGGTTTAACTCTATTTTTAGATCTGACTGTAACCTAGACTCTACGTATTGTTGGTAAGAGCTGCGCGCCTGACAGTATTTTTTGCTGAATTGCCTTAGTCTAACCTTACCTGCGTCCCACCACTCCAGGGGGTCGGCGAACTCCGCCCTCGAAGGGACCAGTCCTCCCAGATGCATTGGATGCTCTCGACGTATTCTGACTCGGTCAGAATAGCGTTGTTGAGCTTCCATACACCGGGACCTCTGGTGTTCGCCTGGACCGTGAAAGCGGCCTGAACCTGGCAGTGGTCACTCCAGGGGATGGCGGTGTGCGAGACGCCCTGGAGTTGTCTAAGGGCATGTTTAGAAGCGTACAGCCCGTCTATTCTAGTGGCTACCTGGTACTTCTTGCTGTAGTGTGTGTACGCCTTCGCGTCCGGGTGTTTAAATCTGAAGGCGTCGGCGAGGTCGGACCTGGAGCACATGGTTCGCAGGTGCGGCTCGCCGACCAGATGAGTCCTACTTTTAATGTCAGGACCCTGCCTGTCTAGTTCATGGGAGGCTACACAGTTAAAATCACCTAAGATATAAATATCGTCGGCGGGGTATGACCTAAGTTCTGTTTCTAGCCTGTCGTTGAAGTTCTGAAAGAACGCCGCCCGCTCCTTCGCCACGTTAGGGGCGTATAGCGATACTGTCATCACTTTTCGCTGGAGCTCGTTTTGGTAACTGGCGATCGCGATCCTACCGTCGTTATCACTGTAAGAGTGTTCTGTTCTTACGTTTATACTGTGGTGGAAAAGGATAGCTACACCTTTTTTTCTACCTGTGGAGTCGAGGCTGGAGATCATGCACCCGGACCAGTTAGCGAAGTGCCTATCTACCTCGTGTTGTGATTTTAAGTGTAGTTCCTGAAGGCAGGCGATCATCGGTTGGTGTGAATGTTCGAGTTGATCGAGAAAAGAGTGCCAGTGTTTGCTGGATTTTATCCCCCTTAAATTGAGGGAGACAAATTCCAGTCTACGCATGATCGTAAGCCGATACTCATCGTCCGTGGGCTTTATCTAGTCCAAAACCGGGAGGTCCGTCCAAAACGAAGTGTCACCGCTTAGGCGAGCGCTTCCGTGCGATCGGCCCCCTGAGCCGGATCGGTTGTGTTGGAGGTGGTGGGTGGCGTCTGGACCTTAGGCGCCTCGCTACACACCTCCAGGAGGCGGCGGAGCGGGGCATCCAGCGACCGAGCGCGGCGAGCCTCGTTCAGGGGCGCCTCCCTTTTCACGGGGGGGGGGGGGGGGCGACGGGGAAGGACTCGCGGACGGTCCGCTTCCTGCCCTCCTCTTCCGGGTTTGACTGGTGTGAAGTCATTCCCATCACTGAAGATGACCGTGTCGCTCTCAGACGGTTGGCGGCTCCGTGGGGGCTCCACTTTTAGTGGTGCGGTTGGTGGTGGTGTGGGTGGGGCCGGCTTTTCCGCTGGTTGGTCAGCAGTCATGGCGGTTGAGGGGGTGTTTGTTGGTGGCGACGCCTCGTCGCTGGTGGGTGTCCCCGTGGGGCAGCTGTGGGCGGTATGGCCCGTTGTCCGGCATATCCGGCAGTATGGAGGGGCCTGTGGTTGGTCTCGGTAGAATACCGAGAAAGAATAAGTCCTGCCGTCCACGACCTCTCTGATCCGGCGCGGGATGGGCTCCCGTAGGAGCATCTTCCCACTACGCTGGCCGGACAGGAAGGGGAGGCCTGGGATCGTATCGTACTTGAATGGGATTAATATAGTCCCGTATTTCTCCAACAGTTGCTGCGGTACGGCGCAGCCCGTCGTCAGAGGAAGGCCCCGGATTTTTATCCATGAGACGCAGATAATCTCTGTTGCGCCGCCATAACTTGGGATCACGGTGCGCACCTTGTTACTAAGCCCGGCACGATGCAGCGCGTGGGCCACATCGTCGGCGTAGCAGTTCCTGCTCGGCTCTATAAAGAACGAGCTCTTGTTCTCAAATTGTAGGTTCTTCGGGTGGCCGGGGTTGAGGGCGAGCTCCTCTAGGAACTGGCCGAAAGGTTTTATCCCATGATCGGCCCCAGGACCATCCGGTGGTCCACGTGGAGCTTGGCTGGCCGGCATGGCGGCCTTGGCGTAGTTGACGGTTGATGTCGACGGCTGGGGCTCCATCGAGTTGGCTACGGCTGATCCGCGCGAAATAGTGGCCTACTGGAGACGAGTGGGCATCGAGGGAGGAGTTAGGGGGCGAAGGAAGAGAGGATGGCTGCTAGGAAAGCGGGATGGAGGTGGATAGAGAGAAGGAAGAAACGGAGGAGGAGAAAGATCGAGAAAAGAGTCTAGATAGCGAAAATCTGGGGGGATGGACCGAGGAACCTACCGAGTGGACAGAGGAGGATAGAAAGAGTAAGAGAGCTTAAGGATGCTGGGGGAGACGGCGAAACGCACACGGAGACGGACAATAGACAAATGGATGCCGGCACGTGGCGATGACCAGGGCTATTTAAAAACACTCGCAAAAGCTGAAAATGAAGTCGTGTTGCCGGGGTTAGAGCCCAGTAGGCTCCTTTATTAAAAACACGGCCCACTGGGCGGCGGCGGACACTGGAAGAGAACAATGAGATAGGAAAGACGGACGCGGCGCTAAAATTTACCACGTGCGTGGAAGGAGCTAAGCCAAGATGGCCGACCTACGCTAAGCTAACATTGGGAGGGGGACCTGCAATTTACGTCACGCACTTCTAAGCTAAAGAGGGAAAGTGAAAATAGAAACATAAACTATAAATAGACTCTAGGTGGAGATTCGGCAAAAACGGTGGGGGGTCGTTAACCCTACAAGTACCGAACTCCGACGTGCCTATATAGGCTTACCTATTACAAAGCAGCAGGTGGTGTCTAGACTACACGCAAAACCTAAATGTTGAGAAAAGGGACGAAACTAACCTATGCTAATGAAATCCACCTGTATCTAAATCTGAAAAAGAACCTAATAAATCTAACTAACAACATGCGAGCTTTCAAACTTCCTCGAGGGAATTACTAATTACGTGAAAATCAAGTGAAAACTACGGGCTGGGTGAAAAAAGCCTAACTTACCTTTCGGTGAACACAGAGATATTTCTCCACAGAACCAACTCTACCAGGGCGATGCCTCTTCGAGTGGGACGATCTCGTCTTCTGGAGCAGAAAATCTACATGGTCTTAGCCAGAGAAGGCCGAGAAGCCATCAAACAGATCCTGTCTCATTTTTACGAATTAATGGCACGACATCCTTGGCAAACGCATCCAAAACCCCACTTTCCTCGCCTTCTTTTCGGGTGGGGTTGGAGAGTTGGATTCTCTAACGGTCCATTTGGATGTCTTAGTTTTGGATTTGCTGCTCTTTGGGTGAGCAGCTTTAGGGCGGACTGATGTCTCCTCCACGGTTTTACTGTTTCCAGAGGCCAGGTTATCTTCCTCTGGAGCTGAAGCTGGAGGGGTTATGGCGTCCTCTGCGGGTTGTTGATCTGTTGGAACCAAATTTTCTACAGGTTGAGTCGTCTGTGGTGTTTTGTTCTCTGAGGGCTCCTTCGGAGGATCCTTATCTTTAGGGGTGTCAGTGCTCTGGCAACTCCCCTCGGTGTGCCTGCCCCCTTTCTTTGCAGATCTTACAAAACGGTGGTTTGGTAGGCTGGTCTTTGTAGACCACCGAGAAGGAATATGTCCGACATTTCTCTGGTTCTTCTCGGGATAGGCTCCCGGAGAATCATTTTATCGCTCCTCCGTCCTGAGAGGAATAATCAGGCAATCATCGTACTTCAAGGGTACGATTACCTTTCCACACTTGGCCAGGGGCAGTCCGCGGACCTTTACCGGACCACGGGACAGGCCCCTCTTAAAGTATAGTTTATTCCGTTAATGGAAAGGCTTTAAGTCGAGATTAATTCAGCATCTTGATGGCCCCTCCATAGCTGGAGATGGCTGCACGGACTTTCTCGCTGAGTCTGGCATCGAGCGACGCTTTCCTGACTTCCAGGCAACTTACCGCTTTGTTGGCCTGGAGGAAGAGCGAGCTGCTCTTCTCGGAATTTAGATTCCGAGGGTTGGACGGATCCGTGTCCGACTCCCTGAGGAAATCTCTGAAGGACCGACCGTCTGTGTTCCTCCGTTGTCCTCGTAGTCCTTCAGATTATTATTGCCAGCCCCTACCTTCCTTTGTCTAGCCGTTCTGGCACAGCTGGAACCTGCTGAGGAGGCTGATGGCTGAGGCTCCATCGTTTTTTAAATATTTATTAAGTTCGAAAAAATACAAACAACTGTAAAGGAAACTAAGTGGAGATAGGAACAAACAGAATAAGGACAGAAGTATTTAAATAACTTACAGTTGGCAGGTAAACTAAAGCTCACTGAGAAAAGGGGGAAAATAAGCTAAGTGTTCACGTGATCGCTAAACCTGGCTCATCGTCCTGGGGACATTACAGAGTTGTATCCTAAAGATCCGTCCAGAATGAAAGTGCCACCTTTTCGGGTGGGCACTTCCATTCCATCAACCACCTGAGTCATTGTGACAGATAGAGGGGGGGCTGTGACTGATTCTAAAAAGTGTCTGGAGGGGCCTCCAGCGAGCGGGCCCGGCTGTCTTCCATTATTTCCCTTTTTGGTGGTGTGGGTGGGTTAGATTCGGGGCTGGTCCACTTGGGGCCTCATCCCCTTGATTTTTGGCTATTTAGGGGGTGAGGAGTTCACGCCTTTGTCTGTTCCAGGGGCCTGGACACCTTCCTCTGGAGCTGTTGCTTCAGAGGTTGTGATGTCCTCTGGATCCTTAACCTCCATGGGATGTGGTGTTACAGGAGACTTTGCTGTGTTCTCAACAGATTTTTCTAACAGAGATCAAAAATTGTTAATGTATTTATTATTAGTTTTAAACAAATGTTTAGGGCAAAATAGAACTGTAGTATTAAATGATAACAAAAACTATTGTACATTTGAAGATGTTGGTGGTTTTGTTTTTTCATTGTCATGGATGCTGAATACTGTATCTCTCCCACTGAATTGTAGATAAGCTTTAATCTGTCTTATCTCTGTGTCTGTATTACATTAAAGTCAGTTCATTGGAAGCACCATAGCCAATGGACTATCTATCGTATGTCTAAATGATTGTAAACTGGTGTACCTTTGACTCTCTGATTGTATGAGTTGAGAAATATTTGATGCTTGAAAAGAGAATATTATCCTCAGCTACCATGAAATTGGTAATTCAAAAAATATAGAGTAAATGAACCATGTATGGTTGTGTGGATATATATGCCTGAAAAGAGCCTGGCTTTTTCAAAATCTGTCATATTTACCCTGTGCTGGATTTTTGAGATAACTGTGTGGTACTGGGTAGTTGAGTATGGCAGCATTGTTGTGCATCATTACAGAACAACATCCACTTGATTATAGTAAGTCTGACTTTCATCTTTTCTGATCCATGAAGGTGGTCATCAGAGGGGTATATTTGCTGATGACAATTCTGTTTAGGCAGCAGTCCACAACTATTTACATTAACAACCATATAGCTCCCTATCACCCCGCTGGCTTGCCAGCCGCATCAATGACTCGCGCTTGCTTTAGGCCACTGGATGCTGTTGCGGACGGGGACTGACAGGTGAACTGTTGCCACTGGGGCTTTCTGCTAGAAAAAACATGGGACCTGCCACACGAGAACTTGTGGAGACAGCGACGGATGCAGACTAGTTTGGCTTCACTCTATAGATAGGCTGGGTACAACCAAAACTGATTTTTATTTACAGAATTCAAAACCTTATTTACCAGCAGCAGAAGTGCACTGTCTCAAGCCACCTTGAAGAAATATAAATTAATATTTTAGAAACAGAAAATTGGATTCTCTGTTCTGTTTTAGAGAACCGAAGCTACTTCACATCAGGAAATGTTTTAAAAAGAGGCTTTAGTCTCATGTTTACCTGTAAAATTGTTGTATTTTGGTTTCTAATGTATAAATTTTAAAGTGATATATGTATTGTTTTAAAGACATTTTAGAATTTATTGTCCAAGTTCTTCTGAAATTTTGAAGAGTTGCATTTGGTTTTTGTTTGATTGGTGAAAGATTGTGTAGATTTTATCCATGAATATTTTGAAGTGATCCACTTGTTTTATATCATTGACAGAATCGTCCAGAACAAGTTGCAAACGATGATTTAAACAATGACAATGTTAGGAAAATCATTTTTAAGTCTAATGCCTACCCCAGAATTGTGGCCAAGCATTACACTTGCCCCATCTGAACAGAAAGCAATCAAATCCACCATCCTGCAAACTCTCTAACAAATATGCATGTATTGTTTCTGCCCCCTGCCCTTCCAATTTGACCAACTCAAAGAAAATTGTTGGTGATAGATCACGATTTTCAAAAAAATTATAACCACAGGCTTACTAGATATGGTTGAAGCTTCATCCACGATGACACAGATTTTTAAATTTTGTTCAATAATTTTGGTAAATATTTAATTTTTTATCTCCTTTGCAATGTGATCAACTATTTTCACAGCAGTTTTGCGAGAATGAAGTCCAACACCCATGTCAACTCCATTTTTTTATTTGAAACTCAATCTCATCTTCAGCATCATAAAATGGCCTGCTGCTTTTTGCTAAACTGGAGACCGTATTGAAAACTCTGCATGTGGAGGCAAAAATGTTTCTGGTTCGTGTTATCAATGCATTTTGTAATTGCATCATCTGCACGATCCTGTAGTTGCTTTACACAAACACTATGTGCCTTTGATGAAAAATGCTCTTTCATTTTCTTCCTGAGAGATGCTTGCTGGATGGTTTTATCCTTCCCTGAGGCTTCAACACTGCAGCTTCCCCATTCAATTGACACGTGAATTCCCTTCATGTTTAAGGAATCAAATTTGGCACAGTGATCACAACCAAGTTTCTTGCTACGAACAATCAATCCATCATATTTTTTTTGGAACTGCTCATATTGCTTCATACTCCAGCAGTCTGGAAGAGATGATGCGGCATCTGCCTCTTCTGTAGGTGGCACAGTATCAGAAGCAGAAGTCTCATCAGTATCATTCATCAAAGATGGCTGCGTTACTGTTAGGTCCTCACTGGCATCTTCCTTTGAACTTTCAGTTCTTGGGATTTTTCGCATGAACTCTAGTATATTTTGTTGCCACTTCATTTTAAGGGCTGAAGTCTGAAATGTAAAAAATTGCTTCACTAGGTACTAGGATTGCTACGATATTTTCACTGCCCAATGTAAAATACAGTGTTTTCCTTCAATGGTAATTACGAGAATAATTTTCATAATCAGAAAACATCTACAACCATATCTAACAAATATTATTTTAGATACCTCCACTATTCCTACTACAATGATACTGAAGACTAATTTTGAATGTTTACAGACAAAGAAAAAAAGAAAGAAAAATTTTTTAATGCATTAAGATATTTTACTTCACATCGCCTAGTTTTCTGTAACATGAACGGTCCCTGTGTATGTTAGAACTACAGGGTTTTAGCCAAAACTACTTTGGAACGAAATATGGATTGAACATTAAATTTAAGGCTGACATTGAATTACTAAATTTTTAAAATTTTATACGTATATTTTAAACATTATTAATAAAATTCTAACTTAAAAATAAGACAAATATTATTCAGAGTATAAATTTTGCAGTGATGTCCCCACTTCACACTGTGTTATCATTCCGTTGCATTATTCACCAGGAAAGTCTGTGTAAACCTGTCCTGATAATTGTATTTTTGTGTGAAAATAACTTGTATTAAATTTAATTTTTTGTTGAATGTGACCTGCTAGAGACCTTATGGATGTTCCATGTGGCCCTTAGGGAGAAAAGTTTGCCCACCCCTGGCCTAGAGCCATGAAACTTGCCAGGCTTGTGCAGCAAGGGTTGGATAATAGTAAAAAGCATTTATATTGTGAAATTCTTCCTTTGAGTACTCTCCTTGGATTAAAAAAACTTTCCGCAGTGATTTTTTGGCAATTTTAGAATGCCATACCTAATGGAGAACATTATGTAAAGGCTAAACAGATATATTTTTGTCCTGCTGTCATACTAGCTATTTAGGAGATGAAAGAAGATAGACCTAGGTCTCCTTGTTCATCACATT
This sequence comes from Nautilus pompilius, assembly GCA_018389105.1. Classification (NCBI taxonomy): domain Eukaryota; kingdom Metazoa; phylum Mollusca; class Cephalopoda; order Nautilida; family Nautilidae; genus Nautilus; species Nautilus pompilius. The sequence continues at coordinate 160,932 of JACATO010000626.1, read as the reverse complement.
CCTGGGCCCTGCAATAGCACCAATGAAAAAATGTGAAAAATGAACCAACTTTATAGCAGTGAAGCACAGTGTAGAGAATGAGTAAAAATTATCATTCTTTGCACATATGTAGGTTTATACAAACTTATTAAACAGAAGTTCAAAAGGTGTTACTCTACTGCTTCATACCTAAAAGGATTTTCAAAGTGTGTCCATTTTCTGCATCGAGTGCAAACTGTGTACTTCGCAACATCCCTTTGAAGAAATATGTAGCAGTTGTATATTTACACTAATATGAAACTATTTATGCATTAACTTTTCATTTTCTCAAGGAAAGCAGAGTCAGAATGTTTTTAGAGTCATGATCAGCAAGTATGTATTGTCGCCTGAGGTGCATCCATACAGCACAGCACATGGTTGAATGGCACCCAACATAAATCCTGTCTTGCTGGCCATTTAAAAGGATGATTCTTCATAAAATTGACCAACACATCATGGTTATCATCTGATTTCTCCACTATGTTACCCACAAGCCAGTCATCATCATATATGCATGCAACATATTTTCCTGGCAAATAATTATCTTGGTCGTCATCTTCATCTGCAGTCAAAGAGATTTCTGAAAATATTGAGGGAAGAAGGGTTAAAATTTTTATTTTTTTTCATTTGTTGTACTTCTATTAACTTTTATTTTCAGATCATGTATGAACTCATCCAGATCAGGGCATTTGTTACAAGATGCTGTCTGTGAAGTCAGCGCAGCTTCATTCACTCCCAGTATTTTTTATATCTTTTCTTGAGTTATGTCTGTGATCTGTTTGAGTTTTCTTTTTGCATATCCACACTTATTTGAGCTGCTCACAGGTTTGATGGGAGAGCAACCAAGGGATGTAAAACTTGTATCGAGATCATCTTTCACACTTTCAAGAGGTTCATATTCACCAGCAGCATGAAACTCAACTTGTTCTATTTCTTCTTCATCAGTGTTTTTTCCCTTACAGTTAGAGCAAAGCTTTTATCCAGGCTTTAAATTTAACTTTACTGCTGCCTTTTCATCAATAATTCGCAAACAACCTGCAAATGAATAAGTTAAAAGTAAAAACTTCCAATATTTACAAGTTGATATTATTTCATATTTGACTCCATCCCAACCATAGACAAATTTTTTTTAAAAATTCTGTGATATTGTTGAATTCTGAAATATTTTTCAGAAATTTTGACATATTAAGTTGGAGCAATAATTGAAAATCTTTTACAAATTGGTACAGATCCCATCTATAGAAGAAAATGAGAATGTAGCATAAGTAATTGTTGTTGTGGTACAGATGTACACTTATGAGTCGTGCAAAATAGTAGAAAACATGAAATTAAGATGCAAAATCCCTTGTTGAAAATTGGCCAAAGATAATTATTGAAAATGGATGTATATGCAACAGAATTCAGATTTCCCTCATGAATGCCAAGTCAGTGTTTCCAGCATCTCATATCTCTGGTCACAAAACAACTGTGTTGAACTGTGGGCAAGGAGGCCTCCTGAAATGCTTCATGGGGCTTGAAATGTATATTTATCCATTTGATATGAATTGATGAAGCAGTCTCATCAGAGAACAGAACAGACATCCAAAATTCCATAAGTTCATGTATCAGTTTTTGGACCCATGCAAACCTGTGCTTTACATTGGCTTTCATATGCAGAGGTTTTCACCAAGCCCTGCGTCCACTGTGGTCCATGATGTAGCTTATATAACTTCTAAAGTTTACTAAAAAATGTATTAAGATGAAGTTAAATAATAGTAAATATGGGACTGTGCCATTCACCCAACATATGCACATACAAACATCAAGCAGTCTTTGCAAGGACCAGTTCACATGACAATTTAGATAAATCAGTTAAGATATCATGAATGTATTTTTTTTTTTTAGTAATTGCTGACTGAAAATGAAGTGTATAAAGAACTGGTATATTTGACCTCTCTTGCTTGACAGTTGGTTTGGGCAGTCACCTGAATTATCATGGTTACACCATAATGATGATAATGTGAAATGTCTCTTGTACACATTTCAAGAATTTTGAACTCTGTTTGGATTGTTCCAACTTGGCATCCTGTTCTTTTTTGTTTGTTTCTTGTATGGTTGTTTTAGGTACAAATCTGTGCTTATTTACCCAAGATTTGAAGAATTTGTCATTGTTTTTTTAGGAGGTTTGTCATGGTAATAATGTTGTCAGAAAGCTTTGCCATTTTCATAATTATTTTTTAATTCTTTTTTTTTTAAAGACCATTATAGAGTGTCTGAAGTGCTAGACTACAGGCAATCTTCCTTCTGGAAGCAAAACAGGAGCAGCTTCACTCACAATCCCAACATAAGGAAAACAGACTTGAGATCACCAGGAAATAAATAAAGCTAAAATCCCTGAGAAACACTAGTATTCACTCAAGGGGAAATGATGTCCAAAGAGAGAAATGCATTCACGTTTACTTTGTTTGTTTCCTCAATGAAAAACTGAATTTGAACAGACAGACAGAGACCAAAATGTTTCTACATGTTTAATCTTAAACCACTTCCAAAAACAAAAGAATTAGATGTTTCTTATATATAATGAAAATTAATATTTAATCTTCAGGTATATAAAATGAAATAATAATTAATCATATACTCTGATATAAGGTGGTTGGCTTAGAAACTCATAAACTGGTACATCTGTTTGATTTACTAACTGTTCCATTTTGTTAATTTTATGTTTTGCTTGATGCTCGCTACCCAATTCTACTCGTGCAGGGGAAAAAATGAATCAGTTAGGGATGTAACTATGTCAGTTTATGCTTTCTGGTATTAGATTTCATATGTGGCCAATCTGAGAGAGATGAAAGGTCAGATGAGGCTGCAATTTCTGGATATATCTGGGCAGCAGTGTGTTGTCCAGCACTCAGTTGTAGCAACATAGAAAGTAAGTTTCACTTGTTAATTCTATCACTGCTCTCTTTAAAACAGAATTTTATTCATGTTTTATGCAAATAAAAATAATTTAATCCTTTCACATTTAAGTCAGCTAAAACCAGCCACGCACTGATTTATGCAATGATCACTTCCATCTACACTAACGATAGTACATGTAAAAGGATGCTTGTCTGCATATTGCTTCATCACTATTTGTTTTTTATTTTCCTGCAAAAGTGATTTTACTAGTGAAGCTACCACTGTGAACCATGTGATTACTGAGTTTGATTATTTGCTTGATACACGATGGAATCTAACAGGGAATCTTTTCCTTCTGGTGATGTGGAGATCTTGAGTGGTCATACCTTGGATCTCATAATTTAACTGCTCAGACAGCGATGGATAGGCATTGGATGTTGATAGTGAGAATGGTGTTGTTGAGTAGAGTTTGAGCCATATGCAGCAGGATAATGTTCCAATGCATCTGCAGTCTGTTGGCCTAAAGATCTATTTCCTTGATGACATGAGGCCAGTCAATTTCTTTGATCTGATACCAGATTTATTCTATAACATAGCTGAAGAGTCTAACTGCTACGCCACACAGTCTTGGAGGAAGACAGGCTGAATTGACAACACTTGGACAGACGGACGCCAAGGAGGTGAAAACCTTTGTAGTGATAAACATAACTATAATTCTGTACCATCAGTTGAGTATTAGAGTAAGGTCAACAGACTTGGTGTCAAAAGTAATGACAGTGAGGAGATTCTAGAAAACCAATCAATATTGTTTAGTCTGTCTTTTTTTTTACTTTCTGCACTATAAATACCAATTTTCTTTTCATTTGGATTACTGAACTGTGCTAAGTCATTAGTGCTAGGTTCAGCCATTCCGTGACTTTTTAAATGTTTTTAAATAATTTTAATCAGAAAGGTTCATTTTGTGCATCTATCTTGGAAATTGTCTACACGTTTTGCCTATTAGACATTGCATTTTTCGGATGGAAAAGGTTAATGCTGCATCCTCATACATCCATCTTTCTATTCTTAATAAGCAGTAGTTTTCACTTCTTTATTTTGATTTATTAAATAAGTAATTTTTTTCCGGTTTATTCTAATAGACAGCAGTAATAGTGGTTAGTATGGATGATTCAGACAGCCGGTGACCTCCCCACAGGTGCAAATTTTCAGATTTTTCCAGAATGCTTCATTCCTGATTATATCCTCAAATTGCACCATAACAACAGCCTTTCTGATTTTGTTTGAGAATGTATTTGTTTGTTTATCTGTTTTGTATTGAATTGATTGTGTAAAAATTTATTGAGAAATCTGAGAAACAAAATTGTGGTTTACTTTATGTATGCAATATAATAACCATAACTATTGTTGTTGTACTCTGACAATGTAAACAGCCATGGGGAAGGAACAGTGATGTGGTTTTCTGATTGCAAGTACCGTGCCACATGGAATCTGGAACTTCTGACATCGGGGAAATGGCTACCAGAGCTCTTCATTTTTAGATGTGGAAGGAAACCCACACGATTGTTTAATGAGGAAGAAGAGTGTAAAGAAACCGTGCCTCGGTGGTTTACCAAACTGAGCCATTCCAACAGGAAGCAAACTTGGTCCCTTGACCTTTCTTGAGTAACCATTCAGTGTTTTAACCACTGGACTACTGTGCTGCCCATAACCACAGTAATAAGGGCTCTGTTTATGTTTTGTAACTTAAAACTAAAATTTCTAAGAGGATTGGATTTCATTCTACAACGTGGTGGAGTAGATCATCTATGCATAGTTACCACTAACAAGCCTTATTATTCCAGCAACTAATGGGGCCTGGCACTTCTGTCTTTAGCAGGTAGTGGAAAGTCCCTACTACTAGAAGTCCTGTTTAGCTGTGGGGTGGAGCCGGAGCTCAGTGAGGGGTTACCAACACTGGTGGAGCGAGAGGAAATATTGGCATGGTAGATCTCCAGCATGGATCTAACTGATGTCTGCCACAGCAGGCAGTGAGCTAACCACCTGACCACCTGCTGCCAAAAAAGTGAGCTTTTTATTTTTAGCATAGCAAACAAAAACATACCTACTAATTGTGAAACTAAATTCTAGTTGCTCTACAATGCTAGGAATGGTACTCTCCTATTGAAATTTAATTAAATCACAGCAAACCTAAAAAGACATTTTAAAAAATTAATTTAAATAAATAATATTTTTAAATGTTATGAGTTGTATTAAAATTTTAAATGTGTGTTAAATTTTAAATCTAAAATATTTATTTCATTTACATAAACTTTGCTATTAATGGCGGCAGTAATCACGTGTTTGTTGCTTGGTTAGGATCCCTCCAATTATGGCTGATTATCAATTAATTGGCCAATTAGTAAAATTTGTAGTAGAAATTTTGGGCTGCTCTTACTTGGAAGCCAAAAATGTAATCGTAACAATAAAAATGTATTTGCTAATGGAAATTAGAGTTAAAAAACACCTTGAATAATTGCTCAGTTCATGTAAACATTGAGACCTTAATGAAGAAAAGAAAGAAAAAACAAATGATACATAAACTTTGAAAAACATTTTTAAAAATAATTGAAATCCAAGAAAGATGTTCATTGTAATGACTGACTTATTACCATTAGAATATTCTCTTGGAATATTTGAATATATATATATATATATGAGGTCTGTCCAAAAAGAAACCAAACTTAAAACCCTGCCAACCAGCTGGTGCAGCGTGCTTGCGACTGCAGTCCTATGTATTGATGACCTTGACCTTCAGTTTAATAATAGTTGCATCACACCACGTCAATTAGTCATCGATCTACACGCGCCTGAGTGAACGTATGTTTAGTGCACTTGATGATTTGTTGCAAGTTGAACAATGTAAGATCTTGAAGAGCAATATGTTGGTGTGAAATTCTGTTTCAAATTGGGAAAAACTTTTACAGAGACTTTTCTAATGTTGTAACAGGCCTATGGTGAGGATTGTTTGAGCCGTACGCAATGTGACAAGTGGTACCAGCATTTCAAACGGGGGAGAACGTCCACCGAAGATATCACAAATCTGGACGACCTTCCACAACAACGTATGAAGATCACATTGAAAAAGTGCATGCTGTGAATCGTGGAAATCGTCGCCTGACTGTCTGAAGTTTCCGAAGAAGTAGGCATCTGTAAAATTTGTTCCGTGTCTGCTGTCAGATGAACAAAAAGAGAACCGATTCACAGTCAGTCAGTCAGCTCTTTGATCTTTCGAATGCTGATGGAAGCTTTCTGAAAAGTGTCATAACAGGTGACAAAACGTGGATGTACGACTACAATGTTGAAACAAAAAGGCAGTCGTTGCAGTGGGTTGGATCATCGCTACCGCGACGAAAAGTAGCACATCAGAGTCACTCAAATGTGAAGGTGATGTTGATCGTCATTTTGGATTAGAAGGGCGTCGTTCATGAGTTTGTTCCACGTGGTCAGACAATCAATAGACTGTTTACTTGGATGTCTTGAGGCATGGAAAAACAAAACCTGGATGCTGCACCATGACAATGCACCTGCTCTCACGTCACTCCTTATCCGTGACTTCCCCAGTTGAAATTCACCCTGAAAGGTCACTGATTTCAGTCGATAGAAGAGATCGAAGAAAATTTGCTACGAGAACTGTGCACTATCCCTGAAAATGCATTCCAGGATGTGTTACTGGAAAAAATGTTGGGAGCAGTGTGTCAACAGTGGAGGGAACTATTTTGAAGACGACCAGAAGGCTGATTAAATTGTAAGTAAAGCAATAAATTTGGTTTTTAAAAAGTTTGGTTTCTTTTTGGACAGACCTCGTATATACAGAGTGATCAAAGAATAACTATGTAGTGGAAAATTTATTATGTTTTGTTTCAATACATGAACTCTTACAATAAAGTATTACAATAAACTGTGTTACAATAAATGCTGAAAATGAGCTTCACTCGCGTTTAAACATTTTTCCACGTGTTTTTCATATTCTTAAAAACGTTTTGCAATTCTTCAGATGTTATTCCTCTACTGAAATTGATGATGTTTTGCTTCAGGTCATCGATGAAATGGAGATTATTTTCAAAGACCTTTGCTTTCACTGCTCCCCACAGTAAAAGTTTGGGGGCATGAGGTCAGGAGAGCGTGCAGGCCAAATTCCTTTTGATATCAGCTGATCACCGAACACTTCTTCCAGCAGTTTCATCATTTGAGCAGATGTGAGAGCTGTGGCTCTGTCCTGCTTGAAGTAGGCATCTTTGATTTCTTCTTCGTCTAATTCACCAATAGAAGGATATATTATGTCATTACAATAACACTGAATTGTTGGGATTTTCAAAAAATATAGGCCCAATAATGCATTTGTTTATATAGTTACTCAAACAGTTCATGGGGGTTAGAAGTAGACCAAATTCTGGTATTCTGGTTATTAACATATCCAGTGATGAATTCAGCATTCATCAGATAAAAATGTTTTATCCAATATGTCGTTGCTGTTTATATCAATACAATTCTTAAACCAGTTGCAATATTCATCTCGCTTACCATGGTCTGCAGTTTTCAATTCATGCACAATGTTCTCATTGAACAGTTAAATATTTTACTCCTTTAATGCATTATGGGCGCTCCCATATGAAATATCCAATTGTTGAGAAAGTTGATGCAGTGATTTTGAAAGGCTTTGAAGCGTGCATCTGAAATTTTTTACAGCTTCTCATCCAACACTGTTGGCCTACCTGATAACCCTCAACTGAACCAGTATCTTCAAATTTGCTAATCAGTGCCCTTACAGTGTTTCTGTTTAGAAGCTTTGCATTAGGAAATTCTTGTATGAACTCATTTTGAACTCTTGTGGTGTATTTACTGTTATTTGCATGCACTTTCTTCATGAGAAAGATTCGTTTGGCTTTTGAAAGAACCATTACACAAAAATCATGTTTCACTTTTGCAAATTGTGTTCATTTGGGAACTACATCACAAAACAACAAAGCACAAGGAGAGGAATCAAAAATGATTACATATATACTCCACTGCATAGTTACCTTCTGATCACCCTGTATATATAAAACTTAGGGTGATAATGGAATATGTGCATGTTTCATACATTAATATGTAGGAAACCAGTAAATTAATCAGTTTAAAGTCTGATCTTCATGACGTAGAGAGCCTTACCACTGTTTTTTGTCTAATTATGTATGCTTAGTATATTATCTGAGTTGACTGATCAGGAACTGGTAATTCAAGAAATTGTCATTTAAAATATTAACAAACTCAGTGATCAAGTTGTCTGCTGTTATAAAGAAAGAGATTGATAAATATCTTAACTTGCACATATATCAAGTTATACCTCTGACAGATTCATAATTGTTCTCAATTTTTAATCTGTGTTTGTAGACCAGTATTACTTTCACAACTTGGGATTTCACATGGTTATGTGTTTTAGATTTAGAAATTGCTTGTTGATTGGTTTAACAAAAATCTTTAAGCTTTTGATTTTAAGTACTAAATTTCTATTATATTTTTGAAAGCCTTTAGAAGTTTCATATGTTTGAATCTATATTTGTAGAACATTGTTGCTTTTAATATTTTGGCTTTTAAATTCACCTATCTGTGCATTAATTGGGATTTGGATATACCTGTATGATTAGGAAAACTTTTGGAGATTTCAGTTTCCACCAAGGAATCAATCCTCTCTTGTTTTCTTCTCTTTTCTTTTGAATAAACTTAAGTCTCATTAATGTGTTACAGTTTGAATTGTGTTTTTAGACTAGTATTACATTTTTTAAATTTTATTTTTACCTAGTTATGTGCAGGGTTGTCAATCCTGGGTTGAGGAGAGGGACCCACTAAAATACATACACATTATGAGGTAATGTTTTCCATGGATTTCTTATCAATGAAATTATTCCTGAAAATGCTATGTATGTATGTATTTGTGAGAAACAGTCATCATGGTACACAATGAATCTTTTTTTCCTTGTCTAGATACTAGATGGAATTTTTCATTTGACTGCAATGTTCAACTTTTCAGCCAAGGAAAGTTGAAATGCGGCACTAGATGGCATCATCGTTTGTTGTGGACCAGATGGGGAAAAGAAAAGCATTGCTAAAAATGTGCTGAGATCGACAGAGAGGTACTGTGCAATTTTGTCACTGATTTAAAATGTCAATTTGGTTAGGAGCAATAATAGTAAAACCTGTATTTCATGCAAAGCAATCATTACAATTCAAACAAATTCAGCCCGTGCTTGTCCATTATGATGATTTTTGTTAGTCTGAAAATGAACAATAGTATCATTCCCATACAAGATGATGAAATTAATTTTTGCTTTGGAAAATGCTTTTTTAAAACTAGGTAATAGGAAAAGGATTAACCAACAAATTGTTAATACGAATTAATATTTGATTTTATCCTGGACGTTATGCTAATTTATGACTTATTTCACATCGGTAACATTTTGCTACTCAAGTGACTCATTTTGTGGGCTCTTGAAATTCTGCAGTGTGCTGAAATTTTATTCAGCTTTTCTTTCCCTAAATTTGTAGACAAGCATTAGCGTTAGCAAGGTTACAGAGGTGCTTGTAGAGGATTTTAAACTAAATTTTTAAAAATCTGATGAAATTCAAATAAAAACCCTTAGTATGAAAACTGACATGCACACATTCTTTAAGGCTACAGAACCTTCCCCTTCTGGTAATTGAGGAAACAGCAACCATGACTCCTTAGCTTATTTCCAAAGTTCAAGAATCTTCATATGAAGAAATCTTATCTGTTTATTTACATCAAAGACAATACATCTTAAGGTCAAAATTCATTGAATTCTACTAATTCCATTTCTTTCAGGTAATAACATTGTCCATGGGTTAGTTTTTTCCCTAAAAATCTAAGAAGAAAAAACCATTTGAGTGTTTTTGAAGGATTTAACTTAAATTTTCAATAGGTGAGGACTATGTGGGGTACAGTTTATATTGTTACTTGTGAACTAGTTAGATTAACTTAACAAACTTATTAATCAAACACTACATACACTGATTAGAGAATAATCACAATAGTTCCATACTTTAGGGCACAAGGTTATAATGTCTAGCCAGGTGGCAGTGGTTGATGCATGCAGACAAAGGAGAATCAAATAGTCTATTTTGGGAAAGGTCAGCAACTCAGGCCAGTTAAGTGGAGGACAAGTGATGAGAAGGTGGATGTGGCATCTTCATCTTTAAAATTAGTGATGCTAGAATGGCTGAACAACTTGACAGTCCTTATGTTTGGGCTGTCTTCTTTTGCTTCCAGGGCATGAACTGGTCTCTCATAAAGTAGAACAGTCTTGTCATGACTTATGATGTTCTCTTACTGCATCTTTTATTCCTGTCCTTACCTCAAAAATGTCCCAAGCTGCTGTATTCTCAGACTTTTTGCCGTCTTGACCATTTTGAAAGAAATTAAGATTAATCATAGTATATGACCAACAGGGAGTCTCTTGAGGTCATCAAAGCAAGGCCATAACAATACTAAAAATAAAAACAATAGTATGATGAAATTTTGCTTGTATAAATTGTGATCCAACTCTGAAATCTGCATTTTGATTCATCTGAGTTTAAAATACACTTTCTGTAAAGCAGAGATTGTGTAGTTTTGTGTATACCAATGATGATGCTCAAATGCTCTCATATATGTACAAATTATCAAGCGAAGGACTTCTCCCATGTAGTTGTGTAGATTATCCCATGTTAGATTACTACTATATTATTGTATTTAGGATTTTGTTAAGCTTCTTTATCATGAATGATGACAAAGTGGTACTTTTGTTGTTATACTGTGTAGCCAGTATAGGGATTCTGTCACCCTTGTCTGCTGGACTCTGTGGTTTTCCTTCACTTCCAGTCAGAAGATTTATGGTTTGTTTTTTCATTAGTGTGGCTAGATCAGGAATGTTTGTACTGGTTATTGTTTTCACACAATTCCTCCTCCTTTTTTGGCTTTCTGAGTCCCAAGCTGATATAACAACACTACAGTGAACTACAGGATATGAAAGCTAACCAACTAACAGTAGAAATAAATGATTTATTCCTTCACATACTTCATTTTATTTTTATTTATTTATTTTTTAGATGGTTACAGCTCTTGATTGTTTCTAAGCCTGTGTTGGAAAACATGATATTCTGCCGTCAGGACGATTTGAACTGGCAGGTAAATTAATTGCTCGGTTAATGCATATATATTTTGAGGTATTAAAGATGCCTTTATAGTTTATAGTCATAAAATTTTCAAATATTTTAACATTAACTTAACTTACTACGAAAGAAGTATGGGTAAATTTTCTTTATAACAAATTTTGCTGAACTGTTCTCAGTTGAGTTCATGTGATAACTACATCCATGTGCCTGACATTGAATCCTGCCAAAGACGACAACCTGTCTTTATTATTTGTAGTAGTTCTAAATTTCTTATATACAAATGCAGGTGGTTAAACTTTTATGTCTGAATTGAATCATTTATTGAAACTTTGCAGAGAAAATACCTGGACTGTTTATGTTCATGTTGGTAAATGAATGTGATGTTGAACAGTGTATTTTTTCCAAAGGTAAAGTCCAAGCATTTCCATCAATACAGGTCTAATTAACTATGAATGAACATGCTTACAATTCAAATTTTCTTCTTTTAAGTTCAGAAGAACAAAATATTTTTTTTTAATTATAAGAACATAAATGTATCATGCATCTGACAAATAATTATTAAAGAAATACCATAGACGCAGCGTTGTTACCAGCTGTTAAACAGTTAGTTTGTGAAAAATCTCTTTTTTTTTCAGTAGCCTTACAGTAACAGTCCAGAGATGCTGATATCTCTGAATTAACAGAGATGTAAGGGAGGTAACTGAATCTGAGTCAGCATGCACCCACACATGCAAATACAATCATATAGAAATTTGTGTGGTTGCTTTTAGATAGATGCAATTTTGAAAAAAAAAAAAAATCTTTGACAATGCAGCACTGAAGTTAGATTTTCTGGGGTTTGAACTGAATATTTCAGAGAATTAGTTTTACAGCAGTTTTGATTTAAAAAAAAGCAAAACTTGTTGATGTATGGTTAATTACTTGTGCTAATTAGTGAGGAAATATTGTGATCAAGTAAGAAGAGAAAGTTATTGTACCAAATGAATTTGGAAAGAAAAAAAGAGATCTCCAGGTTTGATGCGTCATTTGTGGAAAAAAAACTAGATCTTTCATATTTAATATTTATCTCTGTTGGTGTTAATTTAATTTTTAGGATACAAGTAATCACAAGAAAATATGGTGGTATCCTAGTGGGGAACAACTTTTGAAGTCCTATTACTGGTAGAACAAGTAAAAGAGTCTCATTTTTATACATTTTGTTGAAGCCACAAAATTTTAGGTAGAAAATAGTGAATAAAGTCTTACCCATAAATTTACATTGAATATTTATTGAATAATTAAGCAATGCATATGTAAATGAAAATTTAAAATTTTTTAAATTAACAGCTGACTTTCCAAATGTAAGGAGAACTGATTGCACTTGATTAAGTTTTATTATAACTACTATAACCAATTTTAAATGTTTCATTTGATGGATTTGTCAAAGAACATTCTGTTAAAAGCAGACAGTACGTCTAAACTGAGGATCTGGTAGTTGAATGTTTTGGACAAATGATTTGGAGGTGCTGCTAATTAGCAATCCATTTTGGATAAATGGTTTTAAATGATTGCTTCAGCACTAGGCACTTGTAGAAAACATTACACTTTTGGCATGTGCTCATTGATGCTGGATGCTCTTACCTTGTTAGGTAGAACCCAGATTTCTAATGCTGGGATGTTTCCATCTCTGCTCGCATACTACTTTCCAAACCATGCGGGTAGTATCTTCCACATCATTGTGAATGATGTACTATAATCCCAAGAAAATTAACTCAAATTGAAGAGTCAAATGCTGTGCAGAGTTCCATGCATGACTGGATTATATTCTTCACATACATTTAGAATGGAACATCTTAAATTTAAGTAGAGAGTGGCAGTGACGTTTTTGGATGTAAACTTATCTATTGTTAACAAAAACAAAATTCCGTAACACACACAGGAAAGCTCACAACCAGAACAACAGGATGCATAATGTATAGCGTGTGAATAGTAATTATAATAGGTGAGGGGGGGGGGAAATTGTTTGATAAGCAAAGGAATAGAAAAGTGATTGTTCAAGGCAGGTTTAAGATTTCTAATTATAAAAAAAATTCCATGATTTTTAACTCCGACTTTGAGCAGAATCTGCCCCAAATCCTGACATTACCGATTTCCATTAACTGCCAGTCACATGGTTAAGTGAGGCAAAATCTTCATGACCAGACTAAAGAGAAACAAACTTCTCATAGATCAATGGTTCTTAACCTTTTTTGAGTCACGGACCCCTTTTAGAATCTGGTGAAAGCTATGGACCCCTCCCTCTATAAAAATGCATATAAGCACATAAACACAACATTTTGCATACAATGAATATACTTTATTGAAAATTGATTGCCTCATACACAAAGTATAAAACAATCTTTACAAAGAATTATGTTTCTCACTCTTTTTCATGCAAAAATTAATGGCCACTCCATGAAAAAATGAAATACATCCAACTGGTGCAAATTAAACAAAACAAAACTTTAATTCTGCTCAAAAGTTCATTTCAATGAAATTGTGGAGCGGTCTTTGACAAGGCAACACGCATGTCATGTCTGACATCCATTCGATTTCGACTTTTCGTTTTCATGTGAACAAGTGCTGAAAACTCTGACTCTCAAAAGTATGTAGTAGCAAACGGAATCAGAGCACCCATAGCTCGCTTTGCCAGACAATGGTAGGCTTGTGTCAACGAACACCAGAATTCTCCAATACTCTTGGAGTTGAATTCATTACGTATCAATTCCTTTGTCTTCAGGTCAATGAGGTCATTTTTTGGCACGGTCTTCATCACTGATACAGTCTATGTCAGCAATGAGATGATTATGAATCCATATTTCAACTTTAAGGTCACCTGAGCAGAAGTAACCTTTCCAAGAGTTCTGCAGTGTATCCAGATGTCTGCAGCTTTCTGCCTGCAGAGAAATTAACAGGGCTTTGTCACTCTCAATTCCATCCTGCAAAAGCACTTCCTCTAACATTGGAAAGTTTGCATAGTTGTCTACCTTCAATCTCCTTGTCCACAGTGGCAGCTTGGCCAAAAGAACTTGCAGTCTTTCAGCAGCATCCATAATAATGACTGCAGGGCCTTGAATCAAAAGATTCACCTCATTCATATGGCCAAAAATATCTGCCAAGTAAGCCAAGCCATGAATGAACTCTTCCCTGTCAAACTATTCTGAGAATGGGCTTTCTTTTTCTCTCAAAAAAAGTGAAACTTCTACCCAAGGGTTCAATCAAGCGATTCAAGATTTTTCCTCTGGAAAGCCAGCGAACTTCTGTGTGGCAGAGAAGAACTTCATATGCTGCTCCCATTTCTTGACAAAACCTCTTGAAAACGCGATGGTTCAAAGCATTGGCTTTGATGAAGTTGACGACTTTCACGCCAGTAGACAAGACTTCTTTTAGGATTGTTGGCAGAGTCTTTGATGCCAATGCATGGCAATGTAGAAAACAATGGGTCACAATGACCTGAGGAGCTTCTTTCTTCACCAAAGCAGCAAAACCAGATATTTTGCCAAGCATCACAGGTGCTCCATCTGTGCACAGAGCACCAAGATTTTTCTTCCAGTTTAAGTTTTGCTTGGCAAAGAAACTATTCATTATTTCTAAGATGTCGATGGCCTTTATAGTTTCCAAAAGGGGCTCACAAAATAGGAATTCTTTGATGGCATCAGCATGCATATAACGGATGAAAACCAGGAGCTGGCTGCACTGAGAGACATAAGTAGTTTCATCCAGTTGCATGCTGAACGGAAATGGTGTAGCTGCCAATTCCTCCATTACTTGCTTCAAAACATTTTTAAAAATGTCAACAGTTCTGGAGTGGATGACGTCATTTGACAAAGGCACCGCTTCAATTTTCTTCCTCTGCTATAAGCCACAAACCAGCTCGATAATTTCCAGGACACATGGCTTTACCAAGGTCTCTCCAATCATATGTGGCTTCTTTTGTGTTGGGGCAAATCCAAATTTGGTAAAGTTCCAGCTTTCTCAAATCAAGTCGCCTTCGCACGAAAAAGATCAACACTGTCCGATGTATTTTCACAGTGGACAGATGTGAGATGCTCCTTCAGCTTTGTTGGCTTCATGCTTCCATTGGCAAAAACTTTGCCACACAGGAAACACTGCGGCTTTTGTGTCCCATCACGATCAGCTATGAAAGTAAACCAAAGGATACGTATGCTTCGTTGTACTTCCTTTTCTTTGACATTTCCAACTTGAGCTAGTCCAGCAAAACAAAGAAATGTGATGTAATTTATATGGAAAGCAGTAACTAATGAACACACAATTTAATTAATAAGCATTCTAGTTTATTAATAAGTTTTCATGTTATTTTAAGCCTTTACTGGATTTTGACATGCAAAAATGTAACCATAGCATAGGTAATTGAATATATTTAGGAAAAAGCATGTATCTGAAGAACCCTCAGTTAAACCTGAACAGTATATGAGAAGATTCCTAAGTCGTGATAAACCATGGAAAATGAGAAATAAGCACTTAATATGGAGTGGCACAAGGTGGTGGTTGTGCAGACAACGATGCTACCAATTTGAATGTGTCAGGGAGAATGCCGACATCTACTCATTTCTCATGATTGTTCCCTCATCAGCCTATTAACATTTTGTTTCTAAAAATAATAATCTCATAACACGCAGTAACACATTCCTCATCTGATCAGTCAGCATCCTTCCTCTGGAAAGCCATGGAGTAGCGAAGTCTTCACGAATTTATAGCAGAAGTTTGTGGAATGGCAGATACAGCTGGATAGTGTAAATGTCTACCTGCCAAACAATAGCCAACAAGTGGACAGAGCAAATTGACAGTGCTTTGATAGCAAGCCTACAATTCCCATGCAGTAGGACCCTTGTGGACCCTACAACAACAACAGCAGCACACAATGACCAAAACCTGGACCTACATCTCTGTCCAGCCCTACCCTACCATAACAATAACAACTCTCACAGCAGCTTTCCATTGGTCAATGTCCACTCAGGAACTCCAGATAACAATAACATGAACTGTCTAAGCTAAAGTTAAATAGAAAGATATATCACTGCTTGAGGATAAGACAACTTTAAGGTAGTAACTTTAATCTTGTCTTTGCCCTTTTCCTGCTGATGATTTTTTGTTGTACATCTTTCAGGATCCATTGTGAAATTGAATACCTGAAGGAACCCAAGAAGTGAGTTGTTTAGTGGATTTGTGATTTTTATTTTGCTAGTTTTAATGTTTTTAGAAAGAGAGAAATAGAGGAAGGGAGATGGATAAACATTTGGTTCTCTAGTAGTTTTTACTGTTCTTGGAAAGAAAGGAGATTCGATTGACTGAACAGGTTAAAACATATCGTGTGCAGTAAAAATTAATTTTTCTCATTTAAAACCAAAAATTGCTTTCATGGTTTTTGACATTATTTAATTTAGCTCTGGAGAAACATTGATCTGATTTTAAGGAAATTGATTTCCTGTGAGTGTGTGTGTGTATTTTGTTTTGTTGTTTGTTGTTTTTCCAGCTGAAAGAAAATCTGTAAACTGACAAAACTAAGTATAAAGAATGGAAAAAATCCACAGGAACAGTTGAGGTAAGTTTGAAACCTTCGCTTAGAGACTCTGCTGTCTTTCTCTCTCTCATAGTGTGAGCAGATGCTGCCATACATTATTTTGAGTAAATTCATTCCCACAGACACCTTTGGAGACCCTTACAGCAAGATTAGAATTGAACCTAAATTTTATTTTTTTTACCTCTCAAATTACTGAATAGAATTTATTGTTATGAGAATTTATCTGTGGTGTTTTTTGTGTTTAACATTTTTGGGAGTTTTTATCACCATTTAAGGGATCTAATTTTTATTATGTTTCAGCAAACTTTTTATGTTGCTGTCTTCAGGATTCTCTTTTGTCAACATTTCTTGTGTCTATGATCTCATTTTTCATTGAATTTGGTGACTAATGACCATTTCAAGTTAAGCAGGTGTAGCTACCATATTTTTCGAGTTATAAGTTGAAGTGGTGTGTAAGTCGATAGTACAACCATACTTTTGTACAGTAATAATAGTATAGAATTTCTGTTAGGGTTACAAAGCAGCTTTGGTGGATAACATCAGAGAGAGAGAGAGAGATTTGGGGAAGGAAAGAGTTTTAGGTGGGTAAAGAAAGAGAATGAAGGAGAAATAAAGAAGCCTCAATCCGTATGAAACACAGTTTGATATGAATTTTATTTATCAAATAAAAAGTTGAATCACAGGTATAGTGTTACAAATTATGTAAACCCTTAGAAATACTTCTTAGAAATTAGTGAGTATAGCGGTATAACCATTTAGACTGCGTTGTTTGTGCATTCGTGTAGTGATACAAAAACCGTCTTTGTTTACAAATTATCCTCAGAGTAGACTGAAGACAATATGGGCCTTCCAGATCAACAGAGATCTAAGGGAGGTAACTGAATCGGAGTCAGCATGCACTCACACATGCAAATACAATCATGTATAAATTCCCCATGGTACTTAAGTGTCCCATGTTTCCAGTATCATGATTTCATCCATATATGTCAAAGTGGAGTATAAGTTGATGATCAGGCTCTTGTAGAAAAAAGTATCGACTTAATGCCAAAAAATACAGTACTTAAAAATATGAGTTACATTTGAGGAAATGGAGTTATAGACACATCTACATATATTACTGTGTAAGTCGATGATCATATTATTACATACAATTTGTTAATTTGTCAGTAATATTAGGATTTGGACAGTATGAGTTCTAATCTAAACTGGCTGTCAGAGGTTATATAATAATTAATTTTGATGGTTTTCAACAGTTTGTTTATTAATGGCTGGCATGACGTCTCTTAGCTGTAATTAGTATAAACATAGAATTGATATTTGGTTCTTTGATAGGCAGAGACATAGAATAACTCCAACATCAAAAGAGCTGAATAGAATTGCATTTCATTGGAGAACTTGGTGGTAAACTGATTTTTGAAATGTAGGTTTAAATAGTATGATATCAGTGGAAAGTTAACTAATTTTGTGGGCATGTTGTTTGTAGTGATCTTGTGGAAGGACTAAGATTTGGCAGATTGTCCTCACTTTATAAATCCATCCCTCCCTTTTTAGTTGAACCTACCTGGGTGAGTCAGGTCATGAACTTTTCACTGACCATACGTTTTGCAGCAGCGATATTTTGCCACATTTCTGCTATCTATTTTCTTCTGTATAATTTTCTTTTCAGAAAAAGCTTGACAATCTCTTGTCCATACAAGCCAACAACAATACACATACAAATGACATTGGTAAGATTTGCTGTATCAAACTCAGCCTCCTTTAATAAATCTGATTTGTTCAGAAACCTTTTAGTTGACTGCATGAAATTCCATGTGTATTAACAGCAATCATCTGGAAACTGGGCAATGTCTGGATTGTACCAAACAGAAACTAGCCTGAGATTGTTCAGTTTCCATTTGCTTTTATTGAATGGAAACTCAATATTTCATGCAGTGCTTTTTCTAAAGATTTTTAAAAAATGTTTTCTTTCTGAAACTAGTTCACAGTTGATAGGGTGTAGTATAGTTTAGTATATATAAAATATGAGTGGTTTTGAACAAAATTAGGTTTATCAATTTTGAGTAAAATATTATTTGTTTAGAACAGTTTACTGAAAATGAATAATGGTTTCATTACTGTTGTTTCTATATAAGAAAGAAAAAATAACTCCTCCTCGTATCAAGTTATCAAAAATCTAAATTAAATTATTGATTTACATTTTCTGCAAAGAAGCAGTTTCTTTCTCTTTTTCCTCTTTCCTGTAGAGAGCAGATGGCC
Organism: Nautilus pompilius; assembly: GCA_018389105.1. Classification (NCBI taxonomy): domain Eukaryota; kingdom Metazoa; phylum Mollusca; class Cephalopoda; order Nautilida; family Nautilidae; genus Nautilus; species Nautilus pompilius. Next base: position 142,034 of record JACATO010000626.1, on the reverse strand, counting down.
AACCTGGTAAATTATTATTGTTTTTTTCAAATGGAAAATGTTTGTGGGTAATTAAGCGTATGCATTATCCACCTCATCTTGTCAAGAGGTCCAGCCATATACAGCCATTCTGAAAAGTTTAGACTCCTACCCTGTGATGTTATAGTTAAACTAATGTTAACTAGTAAAATGGTATGTTTGCTTTATCTACTGCAGGCAGAAATATCTCCAATGTATATGAATTTAAAAGAAAAAACAGGTATATGGCAAAACAAACTGTTATATTTCCTTTTCAGAAAAATTATCTGGTGAAAAGGAAATTGAAGAGCTTCAGAAAAATATTACAAATGAATTTCACACTTTTGCTTTTTGTTGTTTTACTTCTGGCTATTTGTTTGGGTACCTTCTGGTTTTTGTATACATTAGTGGAGAGATTTCATCTTGTAGTTACAGGGTGCTCGTGTGCTTTGGTTTTATACAGATTGAGATAAATAGACGGAGGGTTGGATTAAAGACCTGAATAGTGTCTCCTCCCTCAAAAAAAAGAAAAAACTCTATTATTGCTCTACATTGCACCCAAAGCACCTGGCCTGGGGAAGATTTGCAGGAACAGATTTTTTAAAAAATTAATTTACTAATTTCTGATATTGTCTTTTTTATTTCTATCAATAATGAACTCTTTACTAGAAAACTTCACAAGACCTCAGTCAAATTACCAGACATATGCTGGTGGCCATAATTGTCACACAACCTTATTTTAAACCAAATATTTTGTTTGTTTCTTGTTACAGGGTGAAAATGCACAGTTTCAATATTTGTAGGGTCTCTGTACATTCTCTCTTAATGTAGTAATCTCTTGTGAAGTTGATTGTGCAGTAATAAAGCAGTACTATTGTTTTGACTTTTATTTTAACAAAATAAATCTATAAATAATAAATCAGAAACAAAAGAAATGTCACGCATAATAAAATGTATGCACTAGTATACACCAGTAGAATAAAAGGGCAAAGTTCCCTGTAAAGCTGAAAACATTGTAAAGTGTGTTTTCAAGTCAGCAGGATCTTGGGTGAGGTGATAAGATGTCTTAGAAAGGGTTTTAGGACATTTAACCATTTTTTATTAGTAATAGTCTGATTTATGGACAAAGGTGTTTTCCTTGTGGCACAATTGAAATTTTAAAAATTTCTGATAAGGATTGTATATGATAAATAATTTCTCTGAGAGTTCCTGTAATGTTATGTGCTGAATATAAATGTTATTGGTTAGGCATTAGTAGTGCTAGTAGCTATTTAGTAGTCTCCACCTGAACAAATACGGAAGCAGAACAGTATAAATATTTGTAGAAACAGACTAGCTGAGGTTTTTGTTTAAAGAGAGTTTAAAGCTTCCTGCTCTGCTGACTTAAAATAATCATTTTACTTTTATCACTGAAAATCTACTGCAGATAAGGAATTCATTTCAGATTGTGCTTTATTGATAAAATTCAGTGACTTGCCTTATTAGTTTAGCAGCTGCTGCATCATGTATGTATTATTAGTAGAGCAAAAATTTACATATTTGAGGTGTGTATTTGACATCTAGATGGCAAGCTACGTAGTTAGTAACTTTAATTCTACAAAACTCCTATTTGTAAAGTGAAAGTATGTTGAGGTTGTGGGAAGTTAGAATTATCACTTTGCAGAGTATGAGTTTTGTTCTTGAGCAAACCTGCCAATGTTGTTTATACTGTTAGGTTTGTGTCAGGCTGCCTCAGAAGCTATACTGATGTTCTGCTCTGTATTGCAGGTTCCACCAACAAACTTCAAAGCACGTTGAATGAATTTCAGAGCAAGTTAACAGAGATGGAAGACTTACAGATGGAGGTTTGTTACCGTTGTGATTTATTTTAGTTTCTTCATAGAAAGGGTATCTGGTACTGATTGACACATTGCTGCTCTAAGGGGCAATAAGAAACAACGAAATTTAACTGGGCAGACTCAAATTTGCTAATTGTTTTGGATAAACTTTTGTTTTAGATTTTCAGCTGAGCCCTATCCTTTCCTTTCTTAGCTTTGCTTTTGTGGTTTAGTGATGTAAACAGTTTGTTGCCTACACATTAATACCATCTTGGGTTTATAGTACAGAATATGTCCTGGGCTTATAATGTAAACAAGGTCTTTCCTATACTTACAGTGCAGAATCTGTAGTATCTTTGATTGTAGGTATGAGCAGAATGTTGTTGCTTCAAAAGTACTACTATTCATTCTCTCCTTTAAATAGTTTCTTCTCTTAGCTGAAGTATAGTTTTGTGACTTTTCACATTGTCATATTTCAGCTTGAGCTCAGGCAAGGGACACCGATCAGTAAGGCAGATCATTTGCATGAAATGGAATCCAAGCTGCTGCTAGATCTGGGCAAGTTAGAACAGGAAGAGAAAGTGAGTCTCACCTATACCCAAAGTATCTGCTCTTGTTTGCCTCCTCCATATGGTAGCTTTTAGATTTTATCTTAATCTCTCTAGCTTTGTTGAAGCTTCTCAATTTAAGATCCTTTCCTGTATGTCATATCCTCTTCTAAAAAAAAAATTATTTATTTACTAATAGTATTGAAAGGAAAATAAATCATCAGGGTCAGGAACACTGAATTTTGAGAAATTAGCAGACTTTACTTATTCCAGAACTAAAATATTTCTTGTTAATAACTTATCTCAGTAAATATAAATTTTTGCTTAAATAATTGTCAGATGTTGCTAGACAATGGTTAACAAAGTGAAGAATTGGATAAATGGTTTCTCTCTGAAGTTTCCATTATACAGTTGTTGAGGACAAGTATGGGCATTATTCATTGAGAAATGTTTTCACTTTTATGTTGTGGATGAACCAACCTACCATTTTTCCAGGCTGGATTATTCATGATTTAAAATATTCAGACAGCTTTGTTGATCTAGGGGTTGTGGAGATACTAATTATCTAACTCAAACATTGTGCTCTGTGGTTCATAAAATATTTCAAACTTGCATCTGTCATATTCTTTCTTTGTGTGTTGAGGATAGAGCACAAAAACTGTCCACGCCTTTCCATTTATCGTACACTTTCTTTTGGTTGTTGTTATGGTAATGTTTTTGATTTGAGTAAGTTGGAACAAAGAAACTGCATGACATTCCAACCAAAATCAGGCTTCCAAATTACTGATAACATGTGAAAATATTTGTTGCTAAGCAATATTAGAGATCCAGAAATTATTTTCTCATTGAGGATCTTGTTCCATTAAAATCAGAAGACAAACTTAAATATTAACATTTCATCCAGGTACATCAAGTTTGCATGTAGTCTGCCTCTATATACATACAAGGGGAACCCCAAAAGAAATATCTATTTATTTTGTGAGGAATGGTAAGTGGTATGGTAATAAAAATCATGCACAAAATGTTTTTATATATCTTACCACTATTCTGAAAGTTTTATTTATTTTATTTGCCAGGAAATAACATATTGCAGCAGTTTAAAATGGTTGATCCATATGTTAAATGGATTAGTAATTGAGGTTCTTCATTATGTGATGATGAATGTGCATGGACACTTATGCATTGATGATGTTGCTGGGAGGTTAGGGTTTGAATTGTGTGAAAAGTGGAGAAATAGAATTTTAACTTAGACCTTGCTGTGGGAAACTGGCAGGAGCTGTCAATGGAGACAGTACACAGAAGGTTGAACTGATTTGGCAAACGGACACAGTTGAGTGAGAGTTAGCCTGTAAAGATGATTAGTGATAACCTTGATTAATGTAAAGTTTTTGCATGGTGGGTTCGCATAACCCTCAGAACATCAGAGACTAGTGGACAGTGTGAGAATATTGAGAGAAATTCTGTTCACCAGTAGTTGCTCAATAAAGACGACATTTCAATATAATGGTTCTGACTGGCTCCACATTGGCAGTCAGTCTGTAAATTAAGATGGCGACTTGAATGAATGAAATTTTTCTCTCAATAGTTTTTTTGACTGGCACTAAATTTAAAGTTATGAAAACCTGTTTCTTTTACTGATTAATTTTCATGAATAAAAAGGATAAATATTTGGACATAAAAACATTTAAAAATAAAAACTTCTCTTTCAACATGTAAACAAAGAGAATATTCAGAAGAGAGATTCACTGATAAGAAAATTGGCTAGAAAGTATCAATTTAAAGGTAAAAAATTAAATGCTCGTGTTGTGGTGGACATGCTAACAAATCTGAAATTTTGAACAAATTAAACAACCCAAACCAAGTATTGTCACTTGGTAAATGTTTTTTTAAAAAAGAGAATGAAAATATACCTAGATTTTATCACTAAAAGAATGGTAAGGTGTGTGACGAATCTAGTTGAATTGTTTCTGTATTTTGACATTTAAGAATATCAACAGACACATGATAAATCTAAATGATCAGATGGTGGTTTGATTTGAACAAAGGCATAACTTCAAACCAAATGTGATCAGATTCCAAATAAGAAATAAAGGGTTCAAATATCTTTGGGATTTGTTGAAAAAATTCATTCCATAGTATGTGGTGATTATAAGAGTGGATCTAAGGAGTCGAGAGAAGGGTTTAAGAGGGAGGTTAAGTTGTTGAAGAATCTCAGGTTTAATAATTGAGAAGATTGATAAATTTAAGTGGTAGTATAAGGAGATTAAAGAGCCTATAGGTAGGTATATGTTTAGGCTCTATTATTATGATTACAAATCATTTTGGTAAGAACCCTAGGAGGGGTGGTAAACCTCTTAAAGAAAGAAGAGAGATAGAAAGAGTTAATATTAACTCGTTTATATTTCTCCCTTTACTTAGTTGTGAAAAAAGAGGAAATATTAGTGTAAGAAATAATTAGGAAGGTCATAAAGGAAAGGAGAAGATATGTTAGAAAGTATACTAGGAGTAATGTAGTTCTCAAAGCTAGAGCACGTTATTCATCCTGTGTGTGAAATGGAAGAGTATGTTAATAAAATACATAATCTTGTTTGGTTGATCCCACTAAGACTCCAATTAATCTTCTTGTTACGCCTAATAATAAAATATAAGTAGGGTGGGAGTTTATGTAAATAAGAAAGAGTGGGCCAATTTTTGTCAAGTAAGGAGAAGAAGGCAATGTATTCACGATATCCGTAAAGTAATATTAGGAAGCCAAAAGTGAAGAGGTGCTCCCCCTAACTTGATGAGGAGGAGAAGCATAAATATAATTCTTCTTATTTTGGTTTGACTAAATAAATTATCTCAGGAGGAAGTAATGTAAAAGGATAGTATACTTGTTATTAGGATAGCCCTAGATGCAAGTGCTTGAATACTAAAGTATTTAATTGTTCTCTCCCTTTCGAAAAGGAAGCCAGTTCCGGAGAGAATAGGTAGGAATATTATTAATTAATTTCTAGACCTACTCAAATACCTAATCAGTGGTTGAGGAAAGGGAAATAATAGTACCTAAAAATATAAGGAATAGGAACATGAATGGAAATCTTAGCTTCCATGGGTAGGCATAGAGAGTTGACCTTTCATAGTATAGATCGAAATCACATAAATAATATTCACTTTAAGCCTTTGGTATAATAAAGGTAGAGTGAAGGGTTTAAGGTGAAACCTACTGTCCAGATGCAAACTGGATCTTATATTTTAAAGTATAAAACTGAGGGGGTTGTATTGACCATTTTTAAATTAAAAGTTTATCACCATAAGATAAGTTACCTCAAAACTAAGAATCTCACCAGTAAATACAAGTGTACAAGAATAATCATACTACGTCTACAAAATGTCAGTATCTGGGTGGAACCCAAAGTGATGTGTAGATGAGAAGTGCTGGGATATTGTTCATAGGAGACAGGTTAAGAGAAAAGTGGTAATAAGGTACGGGTTGGAGGGATCTCTCAACCTTCAACTGGTGCTGTTAGATTGTTTTCTAAAGAGTTGGTTGGTTCTGTGCAGTCTAATAGTTGGTCTTTTAGCTTTTTTTCCTTTGTTGGGTTTGTATTTGGCAGATCTTGTAGATTTTTACAACATAAATAGAAAGAAAATTACTTGGCTTTTTTTACCCGCTTATTTTCATTACTAGAAGTAGTTAATGTAGTTAAATTCCAGCAATCTTTCTGTTGTCAATAGTACTGAAGGATTAGTTTTGGTATGCAAAATAACCCTGATAATCAATGCCAAGTGATCACCAAAACAGTAAGTTCTGTTACTAATGTGGTAATGGCAAAAGCCTGAAATAACTGCATTTCTCTGAATACAAATAACTTTTCTCTTTTCTTGTAACTATTTATTTATTTTTCTTCCTGCTCTGATCATCTACTGCCTTGTCATGATGCATTATGCTCAACAAAATGATAAGCCTTATCTTTCTTGGGCGCACAGCTCACCATGGTGGTGTTGTCTTGATACCTAATTCAGAACTATGAAATTCTCGGAACTCGTAAGCCTTCATCAAACCAGGTGTGTCTGGCTTGTTTTCGCAGAGCATCTCCACAATTATCAGTCCTTTCTCAAGTAGTGCTTCAGCAAGGGGTATGCTTATGAAGAAATTGTCTGTTGTTATGCTGTGACTTATGTTCCTCAATTGACTGCATAACTGCTGCAAAATGCTTGATCGAAGATTTCTCTGGACTTTTTCAGCAGGCTATTTTCCAGTGCAGACAATCCCGTCATTTGCATACCAAGTGAACTTGCATCAACTGTTCATCTGCTGTCACACAATCACTGGTAACAAATCTCTTTCTGCAATTAGCAAGAAAAAGATCTTGTACATATCTAAAAGTTGCCATGAGGTCTATTTGTAGATGAAATTCTCTTGTCCTTTTTTCATCAACCCTCAGGAAACAGTGAATATCTTCAAATATTTCAATAGATGTTGTGGGTCTATGTATCAGGTTTGAAAATTGGGTCTCCGAACAGCTCCCAAGGGGAAATGTCCCAGTTTTTCTTATATTCCTACCGAAAGAGAAAGGCCCACAAAAGACAGAAGCTCATTTTCAGATATATCTTTGCATTCTTTCTCCTTACTTGCTGTTGTTCTTCATCCTTCAAGATTTAAACACTTGCAAATTTCTCAATCATGTTGTTAAAGACAAAATGATCCCAGGAATCTTTAGTTGACAATTTGTTTCTGGTGCAGGTCCCAGAGAGTTCCTTATGTTGTGGCTTTGTGTTTTTCCTTGAGCGGGAGGGTTTTTGCTCCAGTATGTGCCATTGCAGCTTAGTCTATTTGTCTTTTGGGCATTGTCTTCAGGTTCCTCTTCAGAAGACTCAGAAAAACTATTGTCGTCACTAACACAAGATTCTTTGCATAAACTGGATACCTGAAGCTGAGCAAGTTGGTGAATCTTCTGTCCTCCAATGTTCAACGTCCTCTTCAGGTTCATAGTGTGCTTCATCAATGTTTTAATGTTTCAGAATATTATGACTCCTTGTCTACATCCATAATCTCTTCAGTCGCTAATTCTACCACCATCTCTGCAGTTAGCATAGTCGCATTGCATTTTTCCATTTTGGAAACCTGGAAAATATATGCATTGTGATACCATATTCATAACACATTCCTAGTCTCTACATTTGAGTATTACTTTAATACAGATAAGTACTAAAAAAATTAGTTATGCATGGCATCTACTTAGCATCTTAGCATTTACAGTTGACATGTATACATTTGTATAATAAAATTTGCCAAGGGTATCTGCCAAACAAATTAATAATATAATGGTAACAATGAAGTATAAAACAGATACGATTACTATTTTGTCTCAAGTTTTATAACATATAATATATGAACATAAAGAAATGAATGAATACTCGCAGTGAAATATCGATTAATTGTAAAAACACTGCACCCCTAAACATTTTTTACAGTTTAGAATGTCAAAAACATACATGTAACAGACGTTTTCACTGTCCTTTGAAATAGTTTTTCCATCTCCATATGGAGATTTGTATGTACCAAATAAATCCTGAAAAAAACACTAGGTAGAACAAAGGTTTCTATTGGATTTACAACATTGAAATAAACAGGGTTGGTGAGAGACAATGACTGGGAAATTAGCTTACTAATTTAAAATTTTTCTCCCATACCAATATAATTTTTTTTATGAAATTATATTTCATAAATATTTGTCACAACATAGTATAAAAATACAGAGAGAGCCAAGATGAAAAATGCATCTATAACAGTTATTAGAAAACAAAAATTATGCTGGGTCTCTCGGACCCAGTGCTGCATCCAAAGGTTAAAGGCTGCCGTGTACAATTTGCATGACTTTATGAGAGAGATTGTGAGATGAAGGGTATTTATACATAATTAGGATTGAAAAAGATAGATATTAATTGGTCAGCTTCACTTGTTATTGATTAAGTAGTTTTTTAAGCTTCAGTGAGCTTAACAGTGAATTGCTTCTACAACAAAATATACAGTATATATATACTCTTATCTTGTGTTAGTGTCAGCTGTATTGTGTTGAGATGTTAACCTATTATGACGAAGCTGAGATTAAAGTATCAGTGACACTCAGAGCTTGCGGTGATTGCCATTTTGAGTGATCTAGAAATCTTACCTAAACACTGAATTGTTTTTCATATCTCTGCTGAAGAGTGGCCCTTTATGAATATGTTCTTTGAATTGGCAGCTGCCATATAAATAACTGCCTTATTTGATGTGGATTAATTGGAAACTGTGGAGTAAACAATCCAATTTGTAGTTTGAGCAATTTAGGACAAAATTTAAAACATCGGTACGACTAAATGTGATATGGTGAACTGAAAAAGACGGCTGACTTTTGTTGTATTCACGAACACACGTGTGGTTTGCAAGTTTATTATCAACAAAATTAGATAACGTTTTACAATTTCATTCTTACTAAAATGTGTTTTATTGCACTATCTCATTGGTCTCCCCACACTTTTCTGTGGTTTGTATCCCAGCTAAGCATTGAACTAACTGGATTTTTGTAACAAAATATTTTATTATTAACAAAGAAATTCTAAGTTTTCTCTTTGGAAACTACATGAATATTTTCAGAGGCACAGCTGATAACTCTTCCCAATTTGTGGTAGGTGGGTTAAATTGTCATCTCAAGTATGAGAAACTAATTTTGATATTTAAAAAACAATTAAATTTGTTTCACTTTGGTTAAAAGATTCTTCAACATTGGTTTGGTAGTTCCTGACTGGTCAGCTTTGATCGTCATTGTCCTCAGGACTAAATCCTGATGATGGTGCAAAATGTAAATCCATTTATTGGTTACTTTATTAACAGTAACAGAACAGGAAATAATTTTCTGTTGTTTTACATCTGCTTTTAGAGAGAACTTCAAACTACTGTGAGCTCAGCTCAGCTCAGTTAGTACTGACAAAAATGAAATTAGTAAACTTAATATTAGGGTTAGGGTATTAAAACAAAATAATATCAAAATTGTTTTAGTTTTCTTTTTTCACTTCACAATTTTTTCATATGAAATATTTTTGAGAACTCTATAGTAAATATGCAGGTGTGCAAATCCTTTTGGACTGATTGTTTGTAGAGGGCTAAAATAGAACTGGCTGCTTGTATCAACAGATTACACTTGAATAAATATGCAGCAAAATGGAATTTTATATTTATTCAATGCTTTTTTATTCATTTTCCAAGTTCATTGAACTTAATGAAGAATTATTTAGTTAAGTTTTCTATATTTGTAATATGCTCTCATTGATCTTTGAAATAAAAGCAAGGTTCTTTAAATTTTCTTTTAAAATCTATTTCAGGGTATGCAATACTTATCTACTTTTAAGGGTTTTTTATTTAATTAAATATTAGCTGCGCTGTCTATAATCAGTTCTGGTTAGAGGAAGTGATAGGACTGCGGATCGTGTATTTTGCAGCGATGTGGCTATCATTGTGAAGAATCTTTAGAAATGAGTTTGGTTACTGCTTAAACTTTAAACAGATTACTAAGCCTGGCTATTTCAGTGAAAGCTAAGGAACATCATGATTTTTGAAGATCCTAAAATATATAATTTATAAATCGTTCAACATCAACAGACAATGAACTAGTACATTAAATGAAAATAGTTGTACAGCTGGAAGATGTCAGCATTCTGGCCACAGAAGACTACCATTGAGAAAACAGCGAGTAGAAGAACAAGACCTCCGTCAAAATTCAGAGAAATTACAGCTCTGGCCACTTCAGTCATTCAGTCAACAAATGGTTGTGAGAAGGTGGAAATTAAAATGTTGACCACCAGCACTGAAAGGTTTAAGTTTGAAAAGCTAATTTTAATTAAACCTTTATTTCTTTGTTTATTAAAAGTAAATTTCAGCTACAGACAAATGGAGGTAATTTTTGTGGAGGAGATTGTGTTGACTTTTGGTGAAAAAGACTTTAGCCATTTTGATATCACCACTAAAGAATAGAGCTGTGAAGTTACTAATCTAATACAGTTTGTTTAACTTGTGTAATGGAAAAGCGGTATAATGTGATTACATCAAGAAATTAAAGAACCATTCTAGACATGTTTCTTCAATAGTAGTAATTTTATTTATATTTGTAAAGCTAGCTTGGTACTAAATTATTATGCCATAGTTACATTGGTTAATCATGGTGATGCCTATAAAAAAGCTGCTTTCTCACTCAATAGTCTTGAAAATAGTGATTATGTAAAGACAGCGGTAGTTTGTCATTAATTTCTTTGTGAAGTGATAAAAAAATTTTTAATCATTAACTTGAATTTTCAAATTATTATTAGGTTTCACAGGAGCGTAACTTAACTAGAAAAATGAGTCTCTGAAGAAAATTAACCACAAATCTCTCTATTAATGCTTCTGAATAATGCAGAACTGTTTTGTAAAGAATTTTGAATTTTTGGTGGTGTGAGCCAGCTAATAATAATCCCGTCATTGTAGAGAAAGAAAGCAAGCAATTAATGGGCTGGCTACTTCACCTGAATAGATGGTGTAAATGCATGATTTTAATTACAGATAGAACAAACTTTATAATTAGATAAGAGGAATTGCATTTCCAACAAAAGTGCGGCTGGTACTTTAGAAGATTTCCACAATGTTTGCATCTCTTGTCAGTTGACATAAGAAGGTACTAAAGCCATAGTGAGCAACACAGAAACTAGAAATTAGTCAGATGAATAGAGATCAGGGTATTTAACAGGAGACTAGAATTTTTGTCGTCTCTTCATTAGTAATAGCATTTAGAAAACACTAGTCTGCTTACTGTTCATCACGGGTATAATTTTCTGGATAAAATTAATGAATGCAGTTTTAGAAAAAATTTGGAAGCGAGTTAAATTGAATAGAATGGTATGTTACCTATTCTGTCTCTTTATAATCTCAAAGAAATTATTTTTAGATTTAGTAATTCTTCATTGTGTTGTGAATGTTTCGTGTATACTGATTCCTGGGAAGGAAATAACACATGATAAACATATAAAACCCAAAGTCTTCGCTAGTGAAGGCTACTTCATGTGACAGATTGCAGCCCAACTTCATTTTAGAGGGTGAGAGCAGTTTGCATGACTGAGGAAAATACATAAAACTGGCATTGTTAATAATGGAAGTGTTTGAGGAAGAAATCCCAAACTGCTTAAAGTACCTCTGGTATGCTTTTACATGACAAACGATCAGCTAGTTGGAGAATTGGAAATGGCCTGGCTGCAAATATGATGGTGATGTTTTTTGAAGAAAACTGCAAGAGTCTTTAAAGGCAAAGTGGTGTCAACAGATATGCATCTGGCTAAAATTCATTCCTGAGAATAGGCAACCCCATAAGTCTGAAATGGGCAGCAGAAATGAATTTATTAACTTTTTACCAACAATTAACAGCTGTTTGTTCACAGGCAGATCAGTGACTGTAGAACAGCTAAAGTGAAGCATTGCAGTGGATCATTACAAGTGTATGGCTGCGTGTCTGGCAAAGGTGCCAGAAATTGGAATAGTGAAGATATACTGACTTCTAGTAGCAGATACATGCAGGTTTTCATCCATAATTCCATTTGCTCTAGAAGACATCCTATTGGGCGGGAATTCTTCTTCCAACAAGATATACCCAAGTCTAGGTTTTCCATATGCATGTGAGAACTTGCTATAATTTATCATATTGTTATGATTTGGGTGTGTTGCTTTCAGTTGATGATCCAAGTGTTCTGTTGAATTTGTGTCAGGAAAATAACTCGAATGCCCTGATTCTTCTTCCAGATTATGGTCAGGGAAGATATATAGCATGTAGTGACATCCTGCAGAATAGGTGCATGAAATTTCAATTTACCTCATCAGAAAAACTATCCTACATCCTTGACTGTGGACTGAGAATGTTGGCTTTGAAGCTCTTTGTTTAGTTTCCAAAAAACAGAACAACAAACTCATTTATACCAAAATTATTAATTGAGAATGTGAGAATTTCTGTGGTAAAATGTGAAAATCCCTTTCCTCTACCAGCAGTGCTGTTCTTGCATAATGTAAAATAACAACCTGATCTGTCAGTAACGAGTGACCACCCGTATATAGTGCAAAGTTCGCTGACGCAAATGTTACTGATATGGCATAGTAGTTTGGATTATGACAGATATTGTTTACTAACCACGTCTGCATTTGTTGCCAAGATACTGTTGTTGACATTGACCATGAAACAAAAATAAGCCAAAACTGGTCTAATATAATCTCTACCTGCTTGGCTGCAGATAATGTGTAGTACATAAGAAACCCCGTCTCAAAAAAATAGAATGCTTTATATTTTGACGGCGGATGCATCTGGCATGACTGCCAAAAATGGTGGCATGAATTTTTCTCCATTGAATCCAGGTTTCAGCAATTCAATTTGACATCCTCACCTGGGTTTTGGAGAAGTCCAACAAAAGCCTCCAAGCCTAATGTGCATAAACCACAGGTCAAGTAAGGAGGATGGAGTGTCATGTTATGGGCTGCATTTGGCATGGTGAGAAACAATTTGTTCCCAAAGGATGTCTCAATTCTGTCAGGTACATTGCCATTTTAAAGAAAAATCTTGAATGCATCAAGTGTAGACTAATATTTCTGTAATATACATGCTTTCGGATGTACTTTTTAGCTGCATTTTTTCCTGGTTGAGTAATGTATTAATATGTTTTGTGTGTTTTCTATGGTATTTCAATGTTGTCAGAACAATCAAATGTTTGAAGATTTTGGAAAAGTTGGTGTAATGGACTGTGTGAGTGAAAATGATTATGAAATCTTTGTTTGCAAAATTTCCAATTTTTATTCTGGGCCAAAAATTAACACTTCTTGGTTGCAGTGTTTCATTAACCTCGCTGATGGATAAGGTATAGTGACTGACTACTATTTGTTTTACTTTCTGCACTATAGATTGCATTTTTTCCTTTCTACTTAAATTATGTTTTGAATACTGAACTTTATGCAAAGTCATTTGTGCTTTTTCGGTCATTCCATAAACTTTTTAATTAAGTGGGTGCATTTTGTGCAGTCAAGGCTAGAAGAAAAGGTAGAAAACCAAACAAATGCCAAGTTATTCTCATTTTTGTAGATTTTTCTAATTTTCATTTGTAGTTCAAGAAAAGGTTGTGATTGGATGGAAAAAAGTTAAACCAGGCTGATAAAGACTCGAATAAATACCAGTTTTTACTGTTTTGTATATGAAAGATTCTAAAAGATATATATTTTCAAAAAATTCAGTAAATTCTAATACAAATAATTAATTCCCATCAATTTCTTAAACAGACGTTGCGGTTTTAAACACAATTGTGAAGGATTTATGTGCAGTAGAACACAGTCAAGACTGATCACTTTAATGATAAAATTTTACAACTCAGTAGAGAGTTTTATTTTAGTTGTTAATCTTCAGATGGTACAAACCAGTTCTTGTAAAATTTATTAAAGCGTATTTCAGTATTTATCAAGCAAAATGAAAAAGGAGATGCTGTACCTGATTAGTGACCTTTTGGAAATAAAACTATGCAAATAAGTTAGTTTCTTAATTGCTACAAAACTTTTAACTATTTAAAACAAAATGCATACACTGTTGACAAAATTAATCTCTTGTACAGAACATCTCTATCATTTGTATCATATCCCATTTTTATTATTATTGTGAAAGTATCTTGTAAGAGTTTTCAGAATGTAACATATTCCGCACATTTGTCCCACTAACCTACTGCAACATCCCTGATGAACTTGGATTAAATGAGGAATTCATTATGAAATATTTTATAATTTAAAATTTTTTTTTGAAATTTCCATGTGTGTGGAAGGAAACTATCATATATGGTTCTCTCTTAAATGCATCTTCAGAATTTTCACATTGGTGCAGTGTCCCAACACAGCGCTTGTTGATTGATAATACAAATCTACTGTTGGGAAATGTAAACATTACCTGAATAATATTTAAACAAATAATAAACAAATGTTATTACTTTATATCAGATTTAACTGATATTATATATATATATATATATATATATATATATATATATAGATTATAGAGATTTTATCTGTTTTGGTTTGAATTTTTTCTACATTAATATTTCTAAAATTATAAAAATGTTAAGAAAACAACAAAATATAGTGTAGTGTAAGTATTGCTGCCTGTACAGTTGAAGATATGTTTTAAACCACTGTCCCAACTTTGCATGAACTAAGAAAATTAGAAAACTTCACAGCAGTAAGCAGAAGGAGTTACATGTGTAGTTTTAGCTTTGGTGACCAAGTAAAACCAAAATTTAAAAAACCGAAACACTGGCTGTGGAAAGAATCAAAACTCCATCTCTCATAGCTTTTGGTAACCTGTTTTAATCAGCTTGCCCAGAGTACAAATTTCCTGACTTCAGGCTTAGAAACTACTTTTTCAAAATGTTCTGACATTGAAGGCTCCAATTTGTGGAGAAGTTATTAGTAAACTGGATGTCACCAGTGAAAAAACAACAGCTGCATCTTATCGTGGCTGTCCAATTTTTCTTATAGGAACCAGTTAAAACAAATTGTAAGAAGTTAACTTTTTCTTTCACTAAATAAGGTATTTGTTTGTATAATACCTAATTATGGTTATGGCACACTGATGTTGTTCAAGGTACCAACTCCTATTATGTACTAGATTGAATGATTTTATTGAATTTCTTGAAATAACAAATATTTAAATTTATGTGACTTTAAATAAAACTACTTTTGATTTAGACATTGGAACCCATATATTCTATGCATCCATGCCACATAAAATGTTTTAGCTTCTTTGGCAGAAAGTTATGGCATTGCACATAGCTGTTTGAAAGATATTAGAAGTTTATTCTTGCTAAATTGTTTGGAAATTAATGGGTTTGCTTTCAGAGAATGTTTTCTTTAACGTGTCTTTATTAACAGACTTCTGCAGTCCATTTCAATATGTATCTAAGAATGCACTAATAGGTATTTACTAGGAGAGAAATCATTGTAGTATCATCACTTTACTTATCAACTGTTGGCCAAAGATCTTTTCAGCATAAAAATACAAAATGTACTGCCATCTGTTTTACTTAACGTTTCTTGACAATACATACTAATATAAGTAAATGTATGGATTCTATTGATTGACCATTCCTCTTCCCTGGGCTGCCTGCATCAGCTATGATGGTTTCCTGCCTACAGTACCACTAATTCCTAATTAAATGTATAGATGAGCCCCCTACTTGAACTCTTTCAAATATTAAACCTATGGTAATTCTCTTACAGCTGCATAATCAGGAATTGTAGAAATAATGTGACATCACCTATCAAAAAAGCATCAGTGGATCAGAGTAAAAGTTGAAGATGCTGTCTCTCTTGCACTCCTGAAACACATTCTGATAATTGTGATGAAAGTAATAAAACACACAAAACTAGTTATCTAAGCTGTCCGCAAACGTTAAAAAAATTAACTGACGATTCATTGATATAAATCTGTATTCTTTAATTTACATAATCATAGCCATTGCAATATTGACGTCTTTATGCAACGCAAATTCAAATGTGGTTATATTTTTCAGAATTACTGCAATAGCACGAAAATTCTCACTGGCCGAGAGACTGCAGTCATGAAGTTTGGGAACAGATGGCTTGTTTTTTTTTTCCTTTTCACACTTTCAAAGAGAATATCTACTTTAGATTTTAAAGGTAAAATGTTTGTTTAGTTTCGTGAGTCTGTACACTTTTTTTTTTTGAGGTGGTGGGTGTGTGTAAGGTTGTGTTTGTGTGTCGGGAGCTGGGTCGGTTCCACGTTCGGCCGTCACAGCTGTTTATGAGTGAGGCCTTATTTCGACCTGTGTTTTGTGTATGTGTACCTATTGCTAGTGAGAGCAGCGGGCTACCCAACTCCTCCGTAAATACGGCAGGAGAGGTAGGATTTTTCCAGGCTGAACCCTCGGAACAGAGTTTTCTCTCTGTGTGTCCTTAGAAGCTGAGAGGGGAGAGTTTGGGCCACTTTTTATTTTTATTAAATCCAACATGAGTATGGAGGTGGGGTGGGTTCTATTTTTTATTTTTTGTTGGTGAAAAATGGATGGAGTCACGTTCTCCCTCCGTTTCCTAATTTGTGGTGGTCAGTCCTCCCACGTTGGGGAATCAGAGATTCCCAGATGGTAATATTTAGAGGTGATCATTTGATCCTCCCACGTAGGGGGACCGAAGGTTCCCTGGCTGGTGGAAATGCCGGGAAGTAGCCTAGCGGCCAGCCCCCCATTCCGCACCACCGTCTTCTTTTGAAAATCCTTTGATGTTAGTTTGGACTGTAAAGGGTGGATAGTAGGAACGGAGACAGAAACATGGTTAGTCCATTTACGGGGTTGATGTTTGGGGAGGAGTACTTTACAAATAAATAGAGGCTTGCACTGATAGAGGGGAGGGGGTTAAGTTGTTTGGGGGAGGTGGAATTGAAATTATAGTAAGATTTAGGATTTCAAAAGATCTCCGCAGGTCGTCTTAAAGATTCTGAAATTACAAAATTGCTGAAAAAGCAAGAAAACTAGAGAGAAGTCTTCTGTTCCTAAGAGTCTTCTAGATTAGTTTCATCTGAAACAAAAGAAAGGGAGTGACGAAAGACAAGGGTAGGGTGGGGTTGGTCTAAGGTGATGGTTGAGGATGGTGTGACGTCAGGGTGTAGTTGTAAACGGTGTTGTTGATGAGCCAGATGGATGAATAGATTACTCTATCATTTATACTGGACTTCATGACTGCGTATTTTTGTCGTAACCAAAGTGTTACGTGATTTTGGAAGAGTTTGTTGGTTGAGGTGAGATGACCGCCCTCTAAAGCCTTCTGGGTACCCCAGGCTATCCGATGAGGGGTGAAAACCATGAAGTTCGAAAGGCAGTTCTAGGAGTGAATCCATAGATGCGCCAGAATGAACTAAGTTTGTCCTGGGAACTTTTAATTTTAAATACCAGGTCACGGACTAGGCACCACAGCTCAATATTCAGAGGACATGAGAATATACAATGTAGTGCCGTCTCGTCCTTCTCATTACATCTGAGACATTTCGGTGAGTTAATAAGCTTCCATTTGTGTTTGTTCTCCTGGTGGGGAGTACGTTTCTTAGAATTTTCCAGTGTATGTCAGAGGTGTATCCATCCACGAGGCGGTTTATACTGCTATTCCAAATTCTATCCCATGGAATTGGGCCTGAATTTAGGGTTGTTTACCACTTCCCCCTGTAGTCCGGTTCTGTGATCGGGCGTGATGACAGGAATAAGTATATATCACGTTGGGATAATTGTTCTAGATCATGCTGTGTGTTATGTCTGTGTTGGACTTGATCCAGTTAGTGAGGGCGCTAACCTGGTAGTCTGTTAGTATGTTTTTCTGTGCTCTGTATAGTTTAAGATTGTTAGTTAAGACATGCATCCCGCTAGGGGCGCGATATGCCTTAGCTAAACGGTCTAAAAGTAGCTGGTGCCATCTTGGTCTATTCTCAGTGGTTCTAATGACGTTTAATATATTTATAATTTGTTGAGCACCTGTTTTGCTCTCTAGGTTTATGATGTTTAGCCCTCCACGGCATCTGGGGAGTCTAATTACCTGTTTATTCGCCAGGTGTTTGCGCCCTTGCCACAGGAACCGATCGATCTCGGCGTCTATGGCGGTACGCGCCCACGCTGGCATTCCTATAATTTTGGCCTTGTAGTAAATTTTGGGTGCAGCGTATGTGTGTATGAGTTGTGACTTTGTAAGATAGGAGAGGTTTGAAGAAGACCATGCTGTTAGTAAAGCCTTGATCTTGTTGATTATTGTATTACAGTTGTCTTTTTGCATGTTAGTGTGTGCATTAGTGGGAAAAAAGATGCCTAGTAATTTTATCTGGCCTTCCACCCATGTCACGCTGTGACGTTTAGGCGGCTTCTGGGAGCCTCCTGCAGGCTGTCCATGTCCTGCAGGAATAGCGTCGTGTCGTCGGCATACTGCTGGACTTTGACGTCACCTATACCGCTAATGTTTCCATTAGAGCGGATATAGGCCGCCATCGTCTCAGCAGTGAGGACATATAGCATGGCGCTCAGGGGGCATCCCTGCCGTATGCCTCTAGTTGGGTGGATAGGCGAAGAGACGAAACCGTTTTGTTGTATCTGTGTGGTGATGTCTCTGTAGAGAAGGCGGATGAAATTTACGAAATACTCCCCAAAGCCTAGGGCTTTAAGTGTTTTTATCAGAAAATTCCAATCTACCCTGTCAAATGCTTTCTTTTGATCAACGGCTAGCATTATTCCAAGGGAATTTTCCGTGTCTAGCCTACTTGTACTTTCTCTGAACAGCTGGAGGGTATTCGTGATACTCCTACCAGGAACTGCACTGGTAACTTTACCGATTACTTTGCCTAGCCGATTTGCTAGCACCTTAGTAATAATCTTATAATCACTATTTAGGAGACTTACGGGCCTCCAGTTCTCCAGGTACGCCCCGTTGCCCCCTTCGGCAGCAGGACGATGGTGGCGGCACGCTGGGATTCTTATAGAGCCCCCCTACTGTATGCGCTATTCGCAACGAAAGTCAGGTCCTCTGCTAGGAGGTATTCAAACCTCTTATAGAAATCTAGCGTAAGGCCGTCCTTTCCGGGAGTCTTGTCTTTATTTGAGGCCCTAATGGCCTGTTTTACCTCATTCACGTTTAGGGGTCCTTCACAGAGTTCGGCATCTAGGGGATCTAGTTTATTTTCCAGACACGCCAAGTTTTCGTCCTTAGCTGAAGGACAAGTGTCTTCTCTAGTGTATAATTCACTATAAAACCGAGACTCTTCATCTAGGATATCCCCCAAGTTAGTGAGGGTCTGGCCGTCTTTGTTTATCAGTTTATTTATAGTTTTCCTATCACCATTTGCTTTTCCTAAACCACAGAAGGACCTCCTACAACCTTCACCGTTCATGGCCGGTACTCAGGCCCTAATCCTAGCTCCTTCTGTTTTGTCTACCTGAATGCGGTTGATCTTGGTTTGGATGGCTTGTATCTTTTCTTTGTTGTCTAGCCCTAAAGCGACCTGTTTAAGCTCTAGCTTTAGTTCCTCTTTAAGTCTAGATTCTATGTATACCTTATATGCACTACGTGCCTGACTATACCTTATGCTAAAATTCCTTAGTCTGTCCTTGCCTAAGTCCCACCATTCCAGGGGGTCGGCGAACTCGTCCTTGCGCAGGGACCAGTCTCTCCAGATGTTCTGGATGCTCTCGACGTACTCCGACTCGGTCAGAATAGCGTTGTTGAGCTTCCATAATCCGGGTCCTCTGGTATTCGCTTGAATCAAGAAGCCGGCCGTGACCTGGGAATGGTCACTCCACGCGATAACGTCGTGCGCCACGTCCTGGAGTTGCCTAGCCATGTGTTTAGATGCGTACACTCTATCTAGTCTAGTGGCTACACTATACTTTTTACTATAATGAGTGTACGACAGCGCGTTTGGGTGTTTATATCTATACGCATCGACCAGGCCAAACCGCGAACACATGGTCTGCAGTTGTGGCGCTCCCATCAGATGCGTCCTACTTTTAATGTCTGATCCCTGCCTGTCTAGCTCATGGGAGGGGACGCAGTTGAAATCACCTGCAATGTATATGTCGTCTGCAGGGTATGACCTAAGTTCCTGCTCTAGTATATCATTGAAGCGCAGAAAGAACGCTGTCCGCTCCTTCGCAACGGTAGGGGCGTACACCGATACAATCATTACTTTTCTTTGGAGCTGGTTTTGGTAGCTGGCTATGACGATCCGTCCGTCGTCGTCTTTGTAGGTGTGTTCTATTTTTGGGTGCATGTTTGGGTGAAAGAGGATTGCGACACCTTTCTTTCTACCTATGGGGTCTAGGCTGGTTACTGCTAGTCCATGCCAGTTGGTAAGATACTTATCTACCTCATGGTTAGACTGCAGATGCAGTTCCTGCATGCATATTATTCTGTCGTGGGTGGTGTGTGACAGTTGATCTAGGTAGTTATTCCAATGTTTGTTGAATTTTATCCCTCTTAAATTCAGGGATAAGATTTCTAAGCGTCTAGACATGATCGGTGGTCAAGAGATCGCAGTCCGTGGACGTTACCTAAAACGAGGCCGAAAGAGCCGTCCGAAAAGGAAGTGACATCCCTCAGGTGGGCACTTCCATGCCATCAGCCCCTTGAGTCGTAGGGGTGTTAGCTTTTCTAAGACCACGGTGGGCGCCATATTGGGCCTCTCTGCTGACGGTTCTCTCACTTCAGCTGTGGACGGAGTGCTTTCCGCCTTCCTCTTCTTCTTCTTTGGAGGGGTTGGAGGGCTGGAGCCCCTCACCGTCCTCTTCGGCCCCTTCGGGCGCTGTGGTTTCCTGACGGAGACGACGACTAGGTCGTCCTCCCCGTCAGAGCCTGCCGGCTTTTGTTGTTCCGGCGGGTCGTTTCTTTCCTCATCCGGCTCTTCTTTTATGGGTGGTCGTTTTGTTTTCAGGGCCAACTTTTTCTGGTCCTTTTTCCTTTTGTCCCCCGTGTCCTCCGTGGTGGTTTCGGGGTTGGGGGCACTTACCTCCGGCGTTGGGTTCGTTGGTGGTGGTAATTCTGAGGTTCTCTCCGCCCCCGTCGGACAACTAAACCTAGTGTGTCCCGTAGTTCTGCAGATCCTGCAGTACGGGGGCGGGGCGGGCTGATCTCTGTAAAAGACAGAGAAGCTGTAGGTCCGCCCGTTCACCACCTCTCTGATGCGGCGGGGTATCGGTTCCCTCAAGAGCATCTTTCCGCTGCGCTGACCGGAAAGTAGCGGGAGCCCCGGAATACAATCATACTTGAACGGTATCAGGATTTGCCCGTACCGTTCAAGCAGTTGCTCGGGGATCCGGCACCCCGTGGTCAGCGGAAGTCCCCGGATCTTAACCCATGCGAGGGGTGAGGCCCCCCGCATGACGTGATGGATGCCCTTGATGGTCAGGGCTTTCGTGCACATCTCCTCGGCGTCTTTCATTGTCCGGCATATTATTTCCACGGCCCCGCCGTAGCTCGGAATGACTGCCCTTACACGGGGTAGCAGACCGGCCAGGCTGAGGGCACGGCCGACGTCCTCGCAGTAGACGTCGGCGGCCGGGGTCACGAACAGGGAGCTCTTCTGTTCAAATTTCAAGCTGGACGCGTCCAGCTCCAGTTCCCTGAGGAATGACTCGAACGTTTTTATTCCCTTGTTGGCCTCATTAACGTTCGGGGTTTTTGTCTCCGCGTTGTTTTTGTCGCCAGGTGCGGCGACGGCGGCGCTGGCGGATGTCGATGGCTGAGGCTCCATCGCAGATGTGTCGCGCTCCAGTATAATAGCGAAAGAAAAAAAGGAGTGGCTACTTACCGACGCTTTCTTTGTGTCTAGTACGGCTCTGTATTTGTATCCTAATGTATCGGATTAGGGAGTGGCTGGCAGAGTGCTATGGAGAAGTGGGGTTGGCGGGGGGGGGGGCGTAGGTGACTGATGGGGTGGGTGGAACTGTGGTGGGATTCTAACAGATTTTACTGAGGGGGCGCTCACTGTGTGTTGCTATCTATCAGGGTTTACGGATTCCTCTGGAGCGTGACAGGTATGCTGCCTAACTTAAGCGGGGTGATTTAACTAGTGCAACCAGAGGTTCGTGTTTTCGTATCTACTCCCGGATAAGCGGGGAGGAGAAGAGGAGACTATCTACTCGCGAGAGATATGAAAATAACACGAAGTGTTTTAAAGCCTATTTAACCTAGCAGAAAGGAAAGTTCTAAAGAACTTTTACAAGTTATACGGTGGGCAGGGAAGCGGCGGAGAAGAAAAACTAAGTCCAGAGACTTATTACTTGGAAACGCTGTGGAAGAACTTCCACTTACGGGGCCTTGCGGCAGAAGAAAGGAGTCCGGAGACTTTAACTAAGAAGCGTAGCGGAGGGAAGAAAATCTAAGTGGCCAGTTAAGAAATGAGTATGACGACTCTTAGGAAGTATGTTCTATCGTATTCTAGAGGGGGAACAGAACAGGTGTCCGGAGACCCTTTAAGGAGCTAATAAGTGTCCCGTGGGACTTATGTGACGGGGACCTAGCGTCCAACCGCAACGCGCCTAAACAATTTCAGAGCCCTAGCTTGCCTAAGAAACACACAGTGAACAGTTCGTGCTTTCTAATTAACAGTGGAGTCTAGTTCTATTACTTATACTAAAAGCACAGTGAAATTGACGGAAATTGACACGCGAAAATAAACAGCAGAGAAGGAAAGCAACTTACCTTTCGGTGCGCTGGACGAAAAAAAGTCAGGTACTTCCGCAATGCGGGTTCCGAGACGTCGCTTTGGTAAAATCCGACTGTTAAGAACAGATACTACACTTTGATCTTTTTTTTTTTTTTTGGTGTTGTGCGGTGTTTAGGGGAGTGTTTGTTATGTTGCGTTTGTATGTGGGTGTAGCTGGATCGGTTCCACGACCGGCCGTCTCAGCTGTTTATAAGTGAGGCCTTATTTCGACCTGTGTTTTGTTTAAAAGTGTACCTCAGCCTAGCGAGAGCAGCGGGCTACCCAACTCCTTCGTATTGCACGCAGGAGGGGTAGGTTTGTCCTGGCTGAACTCTCTAGAAACAGAGTTTTCTCTCTGTATGTCCTTGTACTGAAAGGGAAGTTTGGGCCACTGTTTATTTTTCAGTTTCCAAAAATTGGAAGGATGGAGAGAGTTCTATTTTTATTTTTGCGGGGTGATGGATGGAGACATGTTCTCCCTCCGTTTGCTTCTTCATTTTCAGTCCTCCCTCGTGGGAGAATCGGAGATTCTCTTGTAATTATAGCTTTAAAGTCTTTATGACTTTTGCTATTTACTGTTCCAACGTGGGAGAACCAGAGGTTCCCATGCAGGTGGTCATTTCGGGAAGTAGCAGAGTCTGTTGTGTTGATTGTCATCACAGCATCCTCTGCCCCATTCCACACCACATAGATGTTTCTTGTGTCTTGATCTTCTTTGGGACTGTGTATGTTTGTTATTGCAACGAAGAAAAACTCATGGTTAGTCCATGTGTATAATATAGGGGTGGGGTAACTTTATAAATAAATAGAGGCTTACACTGAAAATAAGGGGAGGGGGTGGGAGTTTGGTTTGATAAGATAAAGAAGTTCCACTTTGTTTTTAGTTTATGTTTTAAAATGATCAGAGATCATTTAAGAAAGAATCGTTGATTTACATATGAAGAATTAATTATTTCCAAATATTACTTAGTAAACACGCTGAGTGTACAAGTTAAGACATTATAGCAATCACGATGTGTGTACAAGATAAAGATCAAGAAGTAGAAAGAGTAATAAGAAGAAGAGAAGAAAAAGAGTATTAAGAAGTCTTCTTTTCCAGCATCCTATATTAAACTTAAATGAAAAAGATATTAAAGGGGGTGACTCAGGGTGGTTGATCTAAACTAGGTGTTGAAGTTGGAGGGTTGTCAAAGTGTATGTGTAAAGTTTTGTTTGTATTGATTTGTCCTAATGCATTGTTAATTAGCCAGGTGGATGAGAAAATTTGTCTGTCATTTATGCTGGATTTCATGACTGCATATTTTTGGTGTAACCAATCAGTTACGTAATTTTGGAATAGTAATTTTGTTGAGGTAGGCTGACCGCCTTCTAAAGCCTTTCGGCTACCCCAAGCGATCCGCTGGGCGGTGAAAACCAAAAAGTTCGAAAGGCAGTCCTTTTTAGTTCTGTTGTTGAAGCCAAAGATGCGCCAGAACGACGTAAGTTTGTTCTGGAGACTCTTAATTTTGAAAATCAAATCTCGGACTAGGCACCATAGTTCTATGTTCTGCGGACAGGAAAATAGACAATGGATTGCCGTTTCGTCCACCTCGTGACAAGCGAGGCATTTGGGTGAATTTATTAGTTTCCATTTATGTTTATTTTCCCTTGTGGGGAGTACGTTCCTTACTAATTTCCAGTGTATGTCAGATGTTTGTCCGTCCACGAGACGATTAATGGAACTAGCCCATATTCTGTCCCACGGAAGTGTTCCTGAGTTTAGGGTGTCTTCCCACCTCTTCCTGTAATTCGGTTCCTCTATAGGTCGTGATGACAGGAAGAGGTAGATGTCTCGCTGGGATAATTTGTCTAGTTCTATTTTAGTATCTCCTAGGCTTACGATGTTATCTGTTCCTATAGAGATGTTGCTAGTGATCCATTGTTGGAGTGCGGTTATGTGGTAGTCTGTTAGTAAGTTTCTTTGTGCTCTGTATAGTTTTAGTTTATTAGTGAGAACATCGACCCCGTCGAGGGTGTCAAATGCTTTCGCTAACCGGGAGATGAAGAGATTTTGCCATCTTGGTCTGTCGTTTACGTTCCTTATGATATCTATTATGTTTAGTATCTGTTGAGCACCTATTTTGCTCTCTAGATTGATCAGATTTAATCCTCCTTGGTTCCGAGGGAGTCTGATTATTTGTTTGTTTGCCAGGTGTTTGCGTCCTTGCCAAAGAAACCGAGTTAACTCGGCGTCTATGGCGGTGCGCGCCCAGCCTGGCATCCCTATTATTTTAGATTTATAGTATATTTTTGGGGCGAGATATGTATTGACTAGTTCAGTTTTAGTAAAGAAAGAAAGGTTTAGCGAGGACCATGCGGTTAGTAAAGCGTTGACTTTATTAATCACAGGTTGCCAGTTGTCATGCTGCGTGTTAGTACTGTGTTTTACTGGGAAGTAAATTCCCAGTAGTTTAATCTTGTCTTCCACCCAGTTGATGTTGTATTGGCGCAGGGGTTTATTACTGCCCCCCAGCCATGCTGCGGTGGTCTTTCTTCTGTTTATTTTTGCCCCAGAGGCCTTTTCATAGACCTCCAGGACTTTGAACGCTGCGTCCAGACTGGACGCATCTGTTAGCAGGAGGGTGGTGTCATCAGCGTATTGCTGAATCCTGACACCATTTATCCCCCTTATTGCTTGGTTCTGGCGAATCATGGCGGCCAGCGGTTCCGCTGTCAGAACATACAGCATGGCGCTGAGGGGACACCCCTGCCTGATGCATCTTGTTGGGTGGATGGATGATGAAAGAAATCCGTTCTGGTAGATGTTTGTGATTAAATGGTTTTGGAATAGCCTAACAAAGTTAATGAAATACTCCCCGAAACCAAGGGTTTCAAGTGTTTCTATGAGAAAACTCCAGTTAACCCTATCAAAAGCCTTTTTCTGACCTACGGCTAGCACGACTCCTATGGAATCTTCCGTGTCACGGGTAGTGCGGCAAATCACCTCGATTGCCCCCCCCCCCGTAACTTGGAATCACTGCCCTGACCTTAGTAAGGAGCCCGGCCTGATTCAGTGCCCGCCCGACGTCCTCACAGTAGACGCCGGTGGCAGGTGTAATAAACAGAGAGCTTCATCTCTCGAATTTCAGGCTGGACGCGTCCTTAGCGTCCAGCTCGAGTTCGCGGAGGAACTCCTTAAAGGAAGGCATTCCTTCCTGGGCCCCATTGTCCTTTGGGGAGCTTATCTTCGTCGTTGGAATGTCGGCGGCGGTTGCGTAGCTCGTAGATGGCTGGGGCTCCATCTCGCTTTGTGCGTGTATTCCGCTAATGGTCGGTCGCTCTGGCTGTACTCCTTTGTTCTGCCGGCGGTGAGGCAGGCAGTCGCTAATCGGATTAGGCTCCGATTACAGGGAGCGGCCTGGTGCTATGGAAAAAAGAAGGGGAGGGGCTGGAGGGGGCTGTGGTGGCAGGCGGGGTGGGTGGGTCGGTGCTGGGGATTCGAACTGATGTGGTGATCTGTCTACTGTGTTATTAACCCTATCCTTTCCTTGGGACTTGGTATCTAATCTTTGTTACTATTCTAGTGTAGCTAGCTACGTAGATGCCCAAGGGCTGTTTCTATCTATTCTAAGTTCTTACAATGAAGGGAAGGAAAAAGGGGGGGATAGAGTAAATACAGAGAGAAGAAAAATTTCAGAGTGGTTACGGAGGAAGGGGAGAAGAAAAACTTAAGTCTCTGTGGACTCTTACAAATTATACGGGCAGGACGAAGAAATTTTCTAAGTCCGTAACCTGGTGGCTACTCGCAGATATCAGGGGGAGAAAAACTCCCAAGTTCTAGACTTTTACAAATTACGTGGGTGGAGTCCGAAGACTCTTATGTCGGAATCTAAGGGTATCTAAAAATTTCTGAGTCCTATGACTCTTACGCAGGCTATTCTACCTTACTTTAAGTGTGCGCGTCTACGGGTGGGTAGAGAAGCTAGGTGTAACCACCTTACGGGTCCTATAAGCGGTGTCCCTCGGGACTTACTCAGCGGAGACCTAGTGTCCGGCCGCGATTTGCCTAAACAAATTCAGAGCCCTAGATAATCTAGCAAATTTCACAGTAAACAGATCGTGCTTCGAGCTAACAGAGGAGTCTAAATAAAATACAAATGAAGCACAGCAAGGAAATCACAGCAAAATACACACGCGAAAAATTCACAGCAAAACGCAAGAAAAACACTTACCGTTCGGTGCGCTGTACGAAGGAGAAAGTCAGGTACTTCCGCAGTGCGGGTTCCGAGACGTCGCTCAGGGTAAATCCGACTGATAAGAACAGATACTACACTTTGATCTTTTTTTTTTTTCTTTTTCTTTTTTTTTTTTTTTTTGTGTTGTGCGGTGTTTAGGGGTGTGTATGTGGGTGTAGCTGGATCGGTTCCACGACCGGCCGTCACAGCTGTTTATAAGTGAGGTCTTATTTCGACCTGTGTTTTGTTTAAAAGTGTACCTCAGCCTAGCGAGAGCAGCGGGCTACCCAACTCCTTCGTATTGCACGCAGGAGGGGTAGGTTTGTCCTGGCTGGACTCTCTAGAACAGAGTTTTCTCTCTGTGTGTCCTTGTTCTGTTGAGGGAAGTGGGCCACAATTTATTTTTTGAAATCCAAGAGGATTCAGGGTGGGGTATAGGTCTCTTGTTTTAATTGTTTGTAAAATGGATGGAGACATGTTCTCCCTCCGTTTCCTGTAGCTTTTCGTCCAGTCCTCCCCCGTCGGGGAACTAAATGTTCCCGGGATGATGTTTCTTAGTGAGTAAAAACTCACCTCCCACGTGGGGGGACCGGAGGTTCCCTCTGGATGGCATGTACCGAGAAAGTAGTACGATCACTGTGGTGTTTATCATCACAGTGACCAGGTACCCAGTTCCTCGCCATCTGAAAAGCAGATATGTGTGGTAGTTTTGATGTCCTTGTGTGTTGTTGGGACTGGGGTGTTGCTAATTAGGTAACGAAGACAGAAGCATGGTTAGTCCATTTACATAGGGTATAAAGTGGGTGGAAGACTTTATAAATAAATAGAGGCTTGCACTTAGAAGAAGGGGAGGGGGTTGGAGTTGCTGAATTTAAAAGGTAAATTTCTTTACTTAGGAAAGAAGAAGGAAGTAGGATGAGTTTTCCAGAAATTGAAAATGTGTATGTGTATTATAAATATACACTTGGCTGTAGCAGATGATAAAATCTTCTTCTTTTAGACTGCTATGTGTAGAAAAGTTGTGGATAAAGAGGTTTGGTATGTATTACATAAGTACATTATTTTGAGGCTGTCTTCGTTACTGTGAGCTGAAAGGGAAGGTTTTATAGAAAGATAAAAGACATCATAGAATAAAGTAAATTACATATCAAAATAAGGAGGAAGGAAGAGAGAGTTTGACTCAGGGGGGGGTGGTCTAAGAGAGGTGTTGGTAGGAGAGAGGTGTCTGTGTGTGTGATGAGTTTGTTGTTTTTGTTGATGTATCCTAGAGCGTCGTTAATCAACCAGATGGCTGAGAAGTATGCTCTGTCGCTTACACTGGATTGCATGACTGTGTATTTTTGATGTAACCAATGGGTTACATAATTTTGGAAGAGTTTTTTTGTTGAGGTGAGGTGACCGCTCTCTAAAGCCTTCCGGCTACCCCAAGCAATCCGCTGTGCGGTGAAAACCAGAAAGTTAGATAAACAGTCCTTTTTAGTTCTATTGTTGAAGCCAAAGATGCGCCAGAAGGAAGTAAGTTCCTTCTGGGGACTTTTAATTTTGAAAATCAAGTCTCGGACTAGGCTCCACAGCTCTATGTTCACCGGACAGGAGAAGACAGAGTGTAGAGCCGTTTCATCCGTCTCTGGGCAGTTGAGACATTTTGGTGATTTTATTAAATTCCATTTGACTTTGTTCTCTCTCGTGGGGAGAACATTCCTGAGTAATTTCCAGTGAATGTCGGAGGAGAACCCGTCCACTAGTTGGTTAACAGAGCTTTTCCAAATTCTATCCCACGGAAGTGTTCCTGAAGACAGTGTACTTTCCCATCTCCCTCTGTAATCCGGTTCCTGAATAGGTCGTGACGACAGAAAGAGATGTATATCCCGCTGAGATAATTTGCTTAGATCAACTTGTTGAGAACCTAAGCTTACTTGGTTATTTGTTCCTATGCTGATGTTGCAACTAGTCCATTTATGTATTAATGAGGTGTGGTAGTCGGTTAGAAATTTTCCTTGTGCTCTATATAGTTTTAGTTTGTTAGTGAGGACATGCATGCCGTCAGAGACGTTGTAAGCCTCAGCTAAGCGGTTGAGGAATAGCTTTTGCCATCTTGATTCACTGTCTACATTCCTTATGATATCGATAACGTTTAGAATTTGTTGAGCACCTATTTTGCTCTCTAAGTTTAGGAGGTTTAACCCTCCTTGGTTTCGAGGTAGTCTTGTTATATTTTTATTAGCCAGGTGTTTACGCCCCTGCCATATAAAGGAGTCGAGCTCCTTGTCTATGGAGTGACGCACCCACGCTGGCATGCCTATGATTTTTGATTTGTAATAGATTTTGGAAGCAAGGTAAGTGTTAATTAGTTCTGTTTTGGTAAAAAAGGAAAGATTTAGGGAGGACCATGCGGTTAGTAAAGCTTTTATTTTATTAATCGCTGGGACCCAATTATCTTTCTGAGTGTTAGTGTTGTTTTTGACAGGGAAGAAGATACCTAGAAGTTTTATGCTATTTTCCACCCATTCTATGTTGTGTTGTAGGAGGGGCTGTTGATTGCCCCCCAACCATGCTGCCTTAGTCTTTCGGCGGTTTATCCTCGCTCCTGATGCCTTTTCGTAAGTACACAGTGCCTTGAAGGCTGCATCCAGACTCGCTTCGTCTTTCAGAAGGAGGGTTGTATCATCAGCGTATTGTATTATTTTTGTGTTCTGGATGCCTTTGATGTCGGGATCTTTGTTTATGAGGGCAGCTAGAGGTTCCGCCGTAAGGACATACAACATGGCACTTAGGGGGCACCCCTGTCTTATGCCTCTTGAAGGGTGGAAGGATGTTGAGACGAAGCCATTTTGATATATTTGAGAGTAGATGTTAGATTGAAGAAGTTTGAAAAAGTTGATAAACGACTCCCCGAAACCGAGGGCTTTAAGAGTCTTAGCAAGAAAATTCCAGTCTACCCTATCAAAGGCTTTTTTCTGATCGAGAGCTAGCATTATGCCTATGGAATTTTCCGTGTCTAACTTAGCTGTGATTTCTCTGAACAGTTGAAGAGTATTCGTAATACTTCTTCCTGGAACTGAACAGGTCTGATCAGCACTAGTAACTTTATTCATAACTTTGGCTAGCCTGTTTGCTAACGCCTTGGCTATAATTTTGTAGTCACTATTTAGGAGACTTATGGGTCTCCAGTTGTCCAGACGTTCCAAGTCGCCCCCTTTCGGCAGCAGGACGACTGTGGCTGTTCGCTGGCTTTCTGAGAGGATCCCATTTCTATGAGCGTAATTAGCAATCATAGTCAGGTCTTCTGCTATGAGATATTCAAATCTCTTATAGAATTCAGGCGTAAGGCCATCTTCTCCTGGGGATTTTTCTTTATTTAAAGCCCTAATGGCTTCTTTTATTTCGGTAAGGTTTAGGGATCCTTCACAAGACTCGGCATCTAGGGGGTCTAGTTTATTTTCCAGACACGCCAAGATGCTGTCCTGAGCTATGGGACATGTGTCTTCTTTAGTGTAGAGTTCACTATAGAACCGAGTCTCTTCTTTTAGTATGTCTTCTATGTCTGTTAAGACACGGCCTTCTTTTGTTTTAAGTCTATTTATGGATTTTCTTTCGGCCTTAGATTTTTCTAAGCCACAGAAAGACATTCTATTCCCTTCACCGTTCATGGCTGGTACTCGAGCCCTAATGCGAGCGCCTTCTGTTTTGTTTAATTGCATTTTATCTATTCTGTTTTGGATGGCTTTTATTTTGACGCTGTTATCTGTACCTAAATTGGCCTTTTTAATTTCTAGTTTTAACTGTTTTTAACTTGTTTTCTAGGAATTCCTGATATGCTTTTCTTGCCTGACAGTACTTAATACTAAGTTCCTTAATCTTAAACTTGACTACGTCCCACCACTCCAAGGGGTCCTCAAACTCATCCCTGCGGGACTGCCATCGCTCCCAGAAGCTCTGGACCCTCTCAACATACTCTGGCTCCGTCAGAATAGTGTTGTTGACTTTCCAGAGTCCGGGGCCTCTGGCTTCTTCGCGGGTGAGAAAGCTGGCCTTAACCTGAGAGTGGTCGCTCCACGCGACAACGTCGTGCGAAACGTCTTGGAGCTGCCTAGCTATATGTTTAGAAACATACACTCGGTCTATTCTAGTTGCTACCTTGTATTTACTACTATAGTGAGTGTATGATTTGACGTCAGGGTGTTTATACCTATACGCATCGACCAAGCCGAACTGCGAACACATGGTTTGCAGCTGCAACTCTCCCATCAGATGCGTTCTACTTTTAATGTCCGGGCACTGCCTATCTAGGTCGTGGGAGTGGACGCAATTAAAATCACCTAAGATGAGTATATCATCTGCAGGGTGTGACCTAATTTCCTGTTCTAGAATATCATTAAAGTTTTGAAAGAAAGTCGTACGTTCCTTCGCGACGGTAGGAGCATAGACTGAAGCAATCATCACTTTTCTTTGGAGCTCGTTTTGATAGCTAGCTATTATGATACGACCGTTGTTATCACTATAAGAGTGTACTATTTGTGCATTTAGACTATGATGGAAAAAAAGTGCTACACCTTTTTTCCTTCCTAAAGGATCTAAACTTGTTAAAATTTTTCCGGACCAGTTCTTGAAAAACCTATCTACCTCTGTTTGATTTTGCAAGTGTAATTCTTGCATGCATATGATTGTTTTAGTTGTGGAATGCTCAAGATGATCTATGAAATCATTCCATCGTTTTTTGAATTTTATCCCTCTTAAATTCAGGGATAGAAATTCCTGGTGTCTTAACATAATCGCTTAATCAAGCTCGTTTGTCCAATGGACGTTACTGGAGTCAAAACCAAAAAGACCGTCAAATGGAAGTACGTATTCAGGAGGTTACTTCCATGGATTTAGCCCCCTGAGTCTCAGTTTGGGGGGTGGTGTTAATGGTCTGCAGCAGTTTTTTTAAGTGGGGCTTCCAGAGAGCTGTCTCTGGGCACTTCTGCTGTTTTCCGCTCTTTGTTCTTGGGCGGCGTTACTGGTGTGGACTCTCTAATGGTCCTTTTGGCGCCCTTACGTCTTTGTTTTCTTGTTCTCGGACCTGGGGCGCTGGATCCATCTGAGTCTCCAATCTCCTTTTCAGGAGGAGGCTCAGGTGTTGATGGTTCTTCATCAATATTTATTATGTTTATTGGAGGTTTTTCCTCCTCACCTTTCGTAGCTTCATTCTGTGTTCTGCCGTTGTTTTTTGGGCAACTGGTCGGAGTGTGCCCGGTGGTTTTGCACATAAAGCAAAAAGGTGGCTGGGCAGGCTGGTCTTTGTACACGACCGTAAAAGAAAATGTCATGCCATCCACTGTTTCCCTGATCCTTCTTGGTATCGGCTCACGGAGGATCATTTTCCCACCTCTCTCTGTCCTGAGAGGAATGGGAGTCCTGGAAGAGTGTCATACTTGAAAGGAATAATTATCCTTCCATATTTGGACAAGATTTTTTCCGGAATTGCGCAACCTGTTGCCAGGGGCAATCCTCTAACTTTAACCCACGCTATGGGGCTGGCTCCTCGAAAGGGGTATTTAATCCCTTTAATGTTGAGGCTGCGCGTTGAGATAAGCTCAGCGTTTGCAGCTGAGCTACACACCACCTCAACCGCTCCTCCACTACTACTTAGTACTGCCCTTACTCTTTCGTTAATGCCCGCATTTACTAGGGCATTTCCCACCTCTGAACAAGTAATTTCCTTGTTAGAGTGTATGAATAAGGAGCTTCTCTTTTCAAAATTCATGTTTGTTGGATATGCAGGTTCCTGGTCCAACTCCTGCATGAATTCTCCGAAGGACGGAATTCCGTTTTCTTCCCCAAAATCCTTCGAAATGTCGTTGTTAATCTCCTTCGTCATGGCCGATTGGGCGTAGCTGACGGATGGTGTAGAGGTAACAGATGTTGATGGTTGAGGCTCCATCAGTTTAGTGTTTTGCCAATTGGTTGAAAGATTTAAAGATAAACTATTGTGCAAAAGGTTTTTTAGGAAGAAAAACTACTCTTGACAATAATACTTGTGAACTTAAAGAAAGGAGTATTTAAACTAAACTTGAGGTTTAAGGTTTAAATTACTTTGGGAACTAAATATCTAATACTAGAGAAATGTTTTAGTTAGTGGGAAAAGGCTAAGTAGAAGGGAGTTTTTGTTATGAAAATCGAAGGTTTTGAACAATTTCTAAGTACTAAGAATTGGATTTTACTTAAGAAAATAAACTAAGTTATAAAAGAACTCTATCTAACAGAAAAAATCCTAAGTCCAGAAAAAATTCTAAGTTATTTAAGAGAAATCTAAGTTGTAATTTACGGAAAAATTCTAAGTCCAGAGAAGTAATTTTACCGAAAAAATTCTAAGTAATTGAATCAAGAAATAAAACTAAGTCTAAATTAATTTTACACAGGAGAAAAATAACCTAACTACCTAGAGAAAAATGTTCCGAGGAACCTAAACGCAAGAGAAACTAAGTTTCTCGAGCAAACTAAGGAAACAGAAAAACTTATACTAAAGGAAATCGAAGAACAATTGTATTTTGCGCGGCCTAATTAACAAGGGAGTCTAAGCTAATTTAAATTTCAGAAATCGAAAAAATACCCAAAATTGGCAATTACTAAATTTGCATAAATTATGTTAATTTATGCAAAAAAGACAAAACAGACCTACCTGTCGTCGAAACCTTGAATGTCCTGGTTACTTTCGGTAATCCGATTTCACGCAAGCTCCCAGAGGTAAAATCCAAAGAGGTTCTCCGCAAGGGTAAATCCAAGTGATTTTTTTTTTTTTTTATCAGTCACCCTGTTTTATTACAGTTTTCTTCAAACATCTACAGACACCAACCAGGTAGACTAAGTAGACAGGTATTTATTTTCTGGAGTTTACAGCTGATACATAAGAAAGTCTCCATGAAAACATTATAGGGGTCAAGGGTCCTGACTAAAGATGAGAGGATAACATCACAGCAGCCAAGTGATTTTTTTTTTTTGGGGTGGGGGGGTGGGGGTGTTTTTTGGGTATGTCTGTTAGGTTGCGTATGTGTGTTGGGGGCTGGGTCGGGTCCACGACCGGCCGCCGCAGCTGTTTGTCTGAGGCCTTATTTCGACCTGTGGTTATGTTTTGGTGTACCTCATCCTAGTGAGAGCAGCGGGCTACCCAACTCCTTCGTACTATTTACGGCAGGAGAGGTAGGATTTTTCCAGGCTGAACCCTCGGGACAGAGTTTTCTCTCTATATCAGTGCTCTTCAAACTTTTTTTGTCGCGACCCCTTTTTGGAAAAATTTTTTTTTCGTGACCCACCAAAATTTTTTATAAATAAAAAATAAGTTAATGCAGCGAAAAAGTTTATTGCTTCGAAAAATCAACATAAGCTAAACATGAAATAAAATATATTTTACTTTTTTATTTATTTATAAAAGAATTCACAGAAAAAAGCACGATAGAAATAAGCATATGTACGAAAAAATAAGGGGTTATGAAAGATAATAGCAGTTAAAATCATATATCATTATTAAGATTATATCATTTCATTTGAATCAATGAGATTGATGCGATTGCATTTTTTTTGCATAAAAGATCAAATCTAGGCTCTAACTTTGTCAAAGCTGGTCTTAGTACGGTTTCGAGACATTTCAAATTTGCTCGATGTTTTGTTTTTAGGTTAGTTAATGCCGAAAAAGCACTTTCGCATAAATAAGTCGATGCAAAAGGTAGAAGAGTGTTTATTGCAAGCTGAGATAAGTTCGAATATTCTGAATCAAGACCAGACCAAAACGATATGAGACTCATTTTAGCGAACGTGATTTTTAAAGAAGAATCAGAAGAAAGTTCTGCCAATTCTTCCTGCGCCTTTACTGTAAGATTACTCACTTTTTCGACCTCAACATCAAATGGATTTTGAATCCAAGCAAATTGGCTCATGTCTGATTCTTTGAGAAAATACTTTTTGAAATTTTCTGCTAAACTTACTAAATGAGCGATTATGACTGGTTTAACTTTTTCAAAACTTAGTGCGTTTTTGGTTATGAACTCTTCCAAACATGGAAACATTTCGTATATGTTTCTTTTCACATTAATCAACCAAACATTAGTTTTTTTAATGAAACCTTGAATTTTCGAAGTTAATGTAAAAATATTTGTGTTTGCACCTTGCAATGATATGTTGAGTTCATTAAGCTTGTCAAGAATATCTGATAAATAACAAAGTTTAGAAACCCAGTCTTCATTGTGAAAGTATCTTACCAAATCCGAGTTATTACTTGATAAAAATAACATGACTTCATTTTTTAATGTCAGTAGCCTTCTTAAAGCTCGACCTCTTGAAAGCCATCTAATATCCGTGTGGAGCAGCAAAGATTCAAATTCTGAGCCCATTTCTTTGCAAAAATTCGTAAAGAGTCGAGTATTAAGAGCACGGGATTTAATGTAATTGATTATTTTCACTGAATCTTGTAGCACTTCACACAATTCTTCGCTAATTTTTTTTGTTGCTAGCACCTCCCGATGAATCATGCAATGAGTGAAGGTTACTTCCTTTTTACAAACGGATCTGACTTTACTGTGGAAACCAACATTCTTTCCTGTCATTGCGGCTGCACCATCTGTGCAAACTCCAACACAGTCAGCCCATTTTAATCCGACTTCTTCAAAAAATTCGTCTACTTTTTGAAACATTGCCCCACCTGTAGCGTGTGCTTCCAACGGCTTGCAAAAAAGTAAATCTTCATGAAGATCATTGTGGTAGCAATACCTTACATACACTAATAATTGTGCCATGTTTGTGATATCCGTTGTCTCATCCAATTGAATTGCGAATTTTGAATTTTCTTTAATTCTTTCTAGTAATTGTTCATGTAAGTCCTCGCTAATTTTCGAAATTCTTCTGCTCACTGTGGTGTCAGCCATAGGAATTTTTTTTAATTCGTTTGCATATTTTTGTCCGATGAGAATTTCGGTCATTCTGATGGCTATTGGAAGAGCAAGCTCTTCTCCAATTGTAAACGGTTTTTTAGCCTTTGCAATCAAAAAAGATGCTTCATACGATGCCCGCAAATATTTTAAATTTGTTACAGAATGCGCTTCAATATTTGATTGTTGTTTTCTTGTAGATTGCAACAACCTTTCAAAATACTCCACGGGTTTGTTAACACAAGAAGGATGTTTAGTTTCGAGATGCCTTTTCAATTTTGCAGGCCTCATGCTTTCGCTTGCTAAGTGCTCACTGCAAACCACACACATTGGGCGCTGCTCATTATTTATTTCAATGAAAGTGAATCCAAATTGTAAATAAGTTTCGTTGTACTTTCTTTTTTTCACATAAAAAAGCTTATTCTCTTTTGCTTCCGCTTTAGAACTTGTTACACCGGTTGCCATCGTACCGGCATCACTCAAATCATCAGAGGTTTTTCTCTTGTTTATCAGCCACTTATCCATCGTCGATTTATCTTAAAATAAAAAATGATGAGCGAGACATGATCGTATTAAAAATTGTAATGCATAGTTTATAAGTGAAGGTGAGAAATAAAACAAAAGAAGAGGAATCGTTAAGGTAAGTTATAATGAAATATCATATTATTTTGCTTTCTTGATGAAGTTTAACAATACCATTTAAATTAAAACGATTGTCAATTTATATTGAAAATTGATGTGTTTGTTGTTAAATTAGTAAAAAAACAATGTTGAATATTATAAAAAAAATTCCATAATTA
The DNA here is from genome assembly GCA_018389105.1 of Nautilus pompilius. Classification (NCBI taxonomy): domain Eukaryota; kingdom Metazoa; phylum Mollusca; class Cephalopoda; order Nautilida; family Nautilidae; genus Nautilus; species Nautilus pompilius. The sequence continues at coordinate 105,509 of JACATO010000626.1, read as the reverse complement.
TAATTTTGGCGACCCCCTTTCTATGGTTACGCGACTCCCTTGGGGGTCGCGACCCCCACTTTGAAGACCTCTGCTCTATATGTTCCTTAAGACACTAGTTTGGGTAGCATTGGACTTTTGTTGGGGGGATTAAGTCTTCTCTGGCTGAAGTGGCCGGTCCTTTGTTCGCTAAGTGGCGGCCCTCGGCTGAGAGCTCGCACTGTTGTCCTTTGTTTTCTGGCGAGGCAGCCGGCTTAGGCACTCGGGAAAAACCCCGGTGTCGCGTTACCGTCTCTCGCCTGTGGTCGGTTGCGGGGGAGGGGGGAGGGTTTGACCCCTCCCCGTACTCCCCGTTGAGGTTCACCGTAGTCTTTCACTTTACTCTTCTATAGTAGTTATACTGCTAGTTATAAAAATAATAATAGTAATAATGATAATAATAATAATAATAATAATAATAATAATAATAATAGTGATAGTGATAGCGGTGGTAAGCGAATTACGAATAGTATGAAGAGCAATAAGTAAAGTACTTAGTCAAAAGAACATTATTACTTTCTTTAAGGGGTCGTAGTGCTACAAGTAGCACTACTGAAAGAGGGGTCCTCCTAAGAGAAGGAGGGATAGAAGAAAGAAAGGAAACGAATACTGCTCCATTAATAATAGAAATAAGAAGGGATGGGTAGACTCAAGGGGGCTGGTCTAGTGTAAGTGTTGTTGGTGGTTGTATATCGGTGTGTGGTGTGAGGTCGTTGGTTGTGGTTATTTGCCCGAGGGCGTTGTTTATTAACCAGATGGACGAAAATGTAAGTCTGTCATTTTTACTGGATCTCATGACTGCGTATTTCTGTCGTAACCACTGGGTTATGTAATTTTGAAAGAGTGTTTTGGTTGAGGTGAGCTGCCCGCTCTCTAAAGCCTTCCGGCTACCCCAAGCTATTCGTTGGGCCGTGAAAACAAGAAAGTTCGAAAGGCAGTCCTTTTTAGTCCTACCCGGGAACCCAAAGATGCGCCAGAACGCGATAAGCTTGTCCTGGGGGCTTTTAATCTTCATGACCAAATCTCGGACTAGACACCACAGTTCTATGTTCGTAGGACACGAAAATATACAGTGTAGTGTCGTCTCGTCCGTCTCTGTGCACTTGAGACATTTTGGTGAGCTAATTAAATTCCATTTAAACTTCTTCTCCCTTGTGGGGAGAACGTTACGGAGGATTTTCCAGTGGATGTCAGATGTAAATCCGTCCACCAGTATGTTGTTCGTGCTGTGCCAGATCCTATCCCATGGAAGTGGTCCTGAGCTCAGCGTGTTTTCCCACTTCTCCCTGTAGTTCGGTTCCTGTACAGGGCGTGACGCGAGGGAGAAGTATATTTCACGTTGGGATATCTTGTCTAGATCGTGTATTTCTGTACCTAAGCTTACAGTGTTGTTTGCGTGTATGTCTATGTTAGACTTAATCCAGTTAGTGAGGGCACTAACGTGGTAGTCTGTTAGTATGTTTTTCTGAGCTCTGTATAATTTTAGTTTGTTAGTTAAGACATGCATCCCGCTAGGGGCGCGATATGCCTTAGCTAAACGATCTAAAAATAGCTGATGCCATCTTGGTCTATTCTCAGTGGTTCTAATGATGTTTAGTATATTTATGCTTTGTTGAGCACCTGTTTTGCTCTCTAGGTTTATGATGTTTAGCCCTCCACGGCATCTGGGGAGTCTAATTACCTGTTTATTCGCCAGGTTTTTGCGCCCTTGCCACAGAAACCGATCGATCTCGGCGTCTATGGCGGTGCGCGCCCACGTTGGCATCCCTATAATTTTTGCCTTGTAATATATTTTGGGTGCTGCGTATGTGTGTATGAGTTGTGACTTTGTAAGATAAGAGAGGTTTGATCTTGTTAATGATTGCTGTCCAATTTTCTTTTTGCGTGTTAGTGTGTGCATTAGTGGGGAAAAAGATGCCTAGAAGTTTAATTTGGCCTTCCACCCATGTCACACTGTGACTTTTAGGCGGCTTCTGGGAGCCTCCCAGCCATGCCGCTGTCGTCTTTTTCTTGTTGATTTTCGCTCCCGAGGCCCTTTCGTAGACCCCGAGAGCTCCGAGCGCCTCCTGCAGGCTACCCATGTCCTGCAGGAATAGCGTCGTGTCGTCGGCATACTGCTGGACTTTGACGCCACCTATACCCCTAATGTTTCCATTAGAGCGGATATAGGCCGCCATCGTCTCAGCAGTGAGGACATAAAGCATGGCGCTCAGGGGGCATCCCTGCCGTATGCCTCTAGTTGGGTGGATAGGCGAAGAAAGGAAACCGTTTTGTTGTATCTGTGTGGTGATGTCCTTGTAGAGGATGCGGATGAAATTAACGAAGTACTCCCCAAAGCCTAGGGCTTTAAGTGTCCTTATCAGAAAATTCCAGTCTACCCTGTCAAAGGCTCTTTTGATCTACGGCTAGCATAATTCCAAGGGAATTTTCCGTGTCTAGCCTACTTGTACTTTCTCTGAACAGCTGGAGGGTATTCGTGATACTCCTGCCAGGAACTGCGCAGGTCTGGTCGGCACTCGTAACTTTACCAATTACTTTGCCTAGCCGGTTTGCTAGCACCTTAGTAATAATCTTATAGTCACTATTTAGGAGACTTACGGGCCTCCAGTTCTCCAGGTACGCCCCGTCGCCCCCCTTCGGTAGCAGGACGATGGTGGCAGCACGCTGGGATTCTGAGAGAACCCCCTACTGTATGCGCTATTCGCAACGAAAGTCAGGTCGTCTGCTAGGAGATATTCAAATCTCTTATAAAAGTCTAGCGTAAGGCCGTCCTTTCCGGGAGTCTTGTCTTTATTTGAGGCCCTAATGGCCTGTTTTATCTCATTTACGTTTATGGGCCCTTCACAGAGTTCAGCATCTAGGGGGTCTAGTTTATTTTCCAGACACGCCAAGATTTCGTCCTGAGCTGAAGGACAAGTGTCTTCTCTAGTGTATAGTTCACTATAAAACCGAGACTCTTCATCTAGGATGTCCTCCAGGTTGTTGAGGGTCTGGCCGTCTTTATTTATTAGTTTATTTATTGTCTTCCTATCACCATTTGCTTTTTCTAAACCACAGAAGGATCGTCTACAGCCCTCGCCGTTCATGGCCGGCACTCGGGCCCTAATCCTAGCTCCTTCTGTTTTGTCTACCTGAATGCGGTTGATCTTGGTTTGGATGGCTTGTATCTTTTCTTTGTTGTCTAGCCCTAAAGCGGCCTGTTTAAGCTCTAGCTTTAGTTCCTCTTTAAGTCTAGATTCTATGTATACCTTATATTCACTACGTGCCTGACTATACCTTATGCTAAAGTTCCTTAGTCTGTCCTTGCCTAAGTCCCACCATTCCAGGGGGTCGGCGAACTCGTCCTTGCGCAGGGACCACCAGTCTTTCCAGATGTTCTGGACGCTCTCGACGTACTCCGACTCAGTCAGAATAGCGTTGTTGAGCTTCCATAATCCGGGTCCTCTGGTATTCGCTTGAATCAAGAAGCCGGCCGTAACCTGAGAATGGTCACTCCACGCGATAACGTCGTGCGCCACGTCCTGGAGTTGTCTAGCCATGTGTTTAGATGCGTACACTCTGTCTAGTCTAGTGGCTACACTATACTTTTTACTATAATGTGTACGACAACGCGTTCGGGTGTTTATATCTATACGCATCGACCAGGCCAAACCGCGAACACATGGTCTGCAGTTGTGGCGCTCCCATCAGATGCGTCCTACTTTTAATGTCTGATCCCTGCCTGTCTGGTTCGTGGGACGGGACACAGTTGAAGTCGCCTGCAATGTAGATGTCGTCTGCAGGGTATGACCTAAGTTCCTGCTCTAAGATATCATTGAAGCGCAGAAAGAACGCTGTCCGCTCCTTCGCAACGGTAGGGGCGTACACCGATACAATCATTACTTTTCTTTGGAGCTGGTTTTGGTAGCTGGCTATGACGATCCGTCCGTCGTCGTCTTTGTATGTGTATTCTATCTTTGGATGCATGTTCGGGTGAAAGAGCATCGCGACACCTTTCTTCCTACCTATGGGGTCTAGGCTGGTTACTGCTAATCCATGCCAATTGGTAAGATACTTATCTACCTCATGGTTAGACTGCAGATGCAGCTCCTGCATGCATATTTTTCTATCATGTGTGGTGTGAGTCAGTTGATCTAGGTAGGTATTCCAATGTTTGTTGAATTTTATCCCTCTTAAATTCAGGGATAAGATTTCTAGGCGTCAAGACATAATCGGTATTCAAAGATCACAATCCGGAGTCGTTATCCTAATCGAGGCCGAAAGAGCCGTCCGAAAAGGAAGTGACACACCTCAGGTGGGCACTTCCATGCCATCAGCCCCTTGAGTCGTGGGGGTGGGCATTTTTTGGAGGACCACGGTGGGGACCATCGTGGGCCTCTCTGCTGACGACTCCCTTGATGTTGAGGTGGGGGTGCTGTTGTTGTTTTCTCCGCCCCCGTCGGACAACTAAACCTAGTGTGCCCGGTGGTTCTGCAAATTCTGCAGTACGGGGACGGGGCGGGCTGGTCTATGTAGAAGACCGAGAAGCTGTAAATTCGCCCGTTAACTTCCTCCCGGATTCTTCTGGGAATCGGTTCGCGAAGCAGCATTTTGCCACTTCGTTGGCCTGACAGCAGAGGGAGTCCCGGTATACAGTCATACTTAAACGGTATTAGGATTTGCCCGTACCGTTCAAGCAGCTGCTCAGGAACTCTGCATCCCGTTGTCAGAGGCAAACCTCTGATTTTGACCCATGCGAGGGGCGAGGCCCCCCGCATTACGTGGTTGATGCCCTTGATGGTGAGGGCCTTTGTGCAGAGTTCTTCCGCGTCTTTGGTCGTTCTGCAGATGACCTCGACAGCACCGCCGTAGCTTGGGATGACTGCCCTTACTCGGAACAGCAAGCCGGCTAGGCTAAGGGCTCGCCCGACGTCCTCACAGTAGACGTCGGGGGCCGGGGTTACAAACAGGGAGCTCTTCTTTTCGAAGGATAGGCTGGACGCGTCCTTTGCGTCCAGCTCCAGGTTGCGGAGGAATTCCTCGAAGGACTGAATTCCGCTGTTGGCCCCAGCGTCCTTCGGGGAAGTTTTTACGGCCTCCGTGTTGTTGGTGGTGGTGGCCGGCGCGTTTGATGTTGTCGCAGTTGGCTGAGGCTCCATCTGATCGTGTAATACGATACTTTGCCTTCCTTTGTTGCCTGCCGTGCTCACTCGCCGGTTGCCACTAATCCGTTAAGCCGATTAGTGGTTCTTTGTTTCCGAGGAGTGGCTGGCTACGCTACGTTGAAAGAGGAGGGGAGGGGGGGGGGGGGGGCTCTAGTAGATAGGAAGAAAGAAAGAAAGAGATGGGTTGGCTAAGGGGAGGGAGGGACGGTACTGGGATCCTAACCTGTATGGGGGTGACGGTTTGCTCTCTGTGGTTGTATCTTGCCTAGCGTACGGTTCCTCTGAACGGCGCTGTTTTTGTCTAAAATTAAATCTAGGGGGAAATCTATCTAGTTCGTTCAGAGGCGGAGGAGGAAAGGCTATCTAACTCCGTAAGAAGGAGAAAAGCTATCTAGTCAAGTTAAGTTAAGGATACAAGTATAGATCGCGTGTCCTGGCTACCTACGAGTTTAAAAACAACAGAGTCTCGGACGACTTTTACCAGTTACTTTTTTATCCACGCTGTAAGTCCGGAGACTTTTATACGACGAGAGAAAGTGGAACAAAGACAGACTAAGTTGGGGAAGGAAGCTTTGAGTTCTAAACTCTTATGTTTGAAAATTCTAAGTCCTCGGACTTATTACTTATATGAACCTACGTGGGGGGCTAATGTCTGGTAATCAGAGTTCGAAACTCTTAATCTAGGGAAGCTATTCTAGGCTAGATGGCGTCGCGGTTCTAGGTGGGGTGGGCAGAAATGCGGAAGTTACAGGGGCCTATAGAGGCGTTCCGAAGAACTTACTCTGCGGTGACCTAGCGTCCGGCCGCACGCTTCCTAATCAAATTCAGAGCCCTAATTAATGCTATAAAAACCACAGAGAACAAGCCGTGCCTTCTAACTAACAGTGGAGTCTATAAAGTAACAGTAAAGGCACAAAGAAATCGACAAAAATCGAGCGAAAAATACACAGCAAGAAACGGGTTTCACACTTACCTGTCGTTGAGCTGTCCGAAAGGAGAAGGTCAGTACTTCCGCAGTGCGGGTTCCTTGACGTCGCTTGGTAAATCCAAGTGGTAAAAACAGATACTACACTTTGATCTTTTTTTTTTTGTGTGTGTGTCCTTAGTGTTTGTATGTGGTGTGAGCTGGGTCGGATCCACGTCCGGCCGCCCAGCTGTTTAGGTGAGATCTTATTTACGATCGATTTGTTTTCGTGTACCTCAGCCTAGCGGGAGCAGCGGGCTACCCAAACTCCTTCGTATTGCACGCGGGAGGGGTAGGTTTCTCCAGGCTGCACTCCCTAGAACAGAGTTGTCTCCCCGTGTGTCCTTATTGCTAATTGGGGGTGGAGGTGAAAGGGCCACAATTTATTTTTCGGTTGTCCAACCGGAGGCGGGGTTAGGGGGGGATCTGTTTTTAATTTATTTTCTTTTGTTGAATGCAGCAGTGGATGGAGACGTTTCTCCCTCCGTCTACTGCGCAGGACTTCTTGATGTTGTTTTATTGTTTCGCTGTCGTTTCAGCGCGTCCCGCGTTGGGGAGCCTAGCCCCCCGGGGAGAAAATTATTGGGAAGTAGTTCCTGTCGGTGCGTTGGTTTCCCATCGCCCCGGCAGGAGCCCCGTTCCTCAACCCCGTTCTGTTCGTTGTTGTTGTTACTTTCAGCAGTGAGTTGCTGACGCTGTTGGCGCTTGGCGCGCAGCGTCTCTGAACAGCAACGGAGAGAGAATACGGTTAGTCCACCGGCGTTGGGGGGCTTACAAGAAGTAGGGGAGGGCCAAGTTATAAATAGTGTGGCTGTGGATTTCTTTATGGTACGCTTTAGAGCGAATTGCCTTTTCATAGCCGTCATTCACGGAAGGCAGGGTGCGGCGGCCTTTGATCGGCTAGCGGCCGGTCGGCCGGTGGCTCTATTGTCCTGTGGGTGATTAACAGGCGGTTCGGTGTTTTGTGAATGGCCTGTAGTAGCCGTCGTAGTAAGACGGTTGTCGCCCTGTCACCGTACTGGCACTAAGGTCAGTGGGTGCGGCGGGGATGTTGTTTTGCCGAGAGGCGGCGAGGCGTCGCCCTATGGGTGGTCGCCGGACGGCTCAGGGAGGGAGGTCGATGATGTCCGTTGGTTGTTGTAATAGGGGCGGGCTAATGATAAGACGGCCGGCGGCATCCAACTTGCCCAAGGCGTCATTTATCAGCCACGTGGCCGCGTACATCAGTCGGTCGTTTGCGCTGGAGCACATGACTGCGCACTCTTGTCGTAGTCGATGCGCTACGTGGTTTTGAAATAGAGTTTTGGTTGAGGTGGGTTGGCCGCCCTCTAAAGCCTTCTGGCTACCCCAAATAATCCGCTGAGCGGTAAAGACCAGAAAGTTCGAAAGGCAGTCCTTTTTAGTTCTATGGTTGAAGCCGAAGATGCGCCAGAACAAAGTAAGTTTGTCCCGGTGACTTCTAATGGTGAAAATCAGGTCGCGGACCGGGCACCACAGCTCTATGTGTCTCGGACACGAGAACATACAGTGTAGTACCGTATCGTCGTCCTCCTTACAATGGAGGCATTTTGGTGAGTTAATTAATTTCCATTTAAATTTGTTCTCCAGTGTGGGGAGAACGTGTCTAAGGGTCTTCCAGTGAACGTCAGCCGTGTACCCGTCCACGAGGCGGTTGATGGATGAACTCCATATCCGATCCCATGGAAGCGGGCCTGAGCTGAGTGCGTTCTGCCACTTCCCCCTGTAGTCTGGTTCCTGAATAGGTCGTGACGCCAGGGAGAAGTAGACATCCCGCTGGGACAATTTTTCGAGGTCAACTTTGTGTGATCGTAAGCTTACCTCATTACCGTTGATGTTGATGTCCGATTTTACCCAGTTAGTCATTGCAGTTACGTGATAGTCGGTAAGTATGTTTTTCTGTATTCTATATAGTTTTAGTTTCGCGGTTAGAGCATGCAGCCCATGCGGGATCCTGTATGCCCTGGCTAACCTATCGAGAAAGAGTTGCTGCCATTTTGGTCTAACGCCTACGTTCCTTATGATATTCACTATGTTTATTATTTGTTGAGCACCGTTTATGCTCTCTATGTTTGGAAGGTTTAGCCCTCCTTGGCTTCGGGGTAGTCTAGTTATTTGTTTGTTCGCCAGGTGTTTGCGCCCCTGCCACAGGAACCGATCAAACTCGGCGTCTATGGAGGAGCGCGCCCAGCCTGGCATCGCGATTATCTTGGACTTATAGAGGATTTGGGGGATAGAATAGGTCTGGATGAGTTGGGTTTTGGTGAAGAAAGAGAGGTTGAGAGAGGACCATGCGGTTAGTTGAGCGGTGATTTGGTTGACAGTGGGGTTCCAATTGTCCATGCGGGTGTCTGCGGTGTGGTTAGTCGGAAAGTAGATCCCCAGAAGCTTAATCTGGTCGTCCACCCACGTTAGGCCGTGTTTCTCCAGGGGACCGCCAGTGCCCCCCAGCCATGCTGCCTGCGTCGTCTTCTTGTTGATACTGGCTCCGGTGGCGCGCTCGTATAGCTCCAGGGCATCGAGGGCTCCACGGAGGCTGTCTTCGTCTTTGAGTAGCAGCGTCAGATCATCCGCGTATTGCTGTAGTTTTATTCCCTCGATGCCCGTGATGGTGTCGTTCTTCCTGACGTACGCCGCCAGTGGCTCCGCAGCCAGGATGTATAGCATGGCACTGAGGGGACATCCTTGACGGATGCCCCTGGTTGGGTGGAACGACGGCGATGTGAAGCCGTTCTGGAGGATCTGAGTGGAAGGAAGAGTGTAAAGGAGTCGGATGAAGCGGATAAAATACTCCCCGAAGCCGAGGGTTTTAAGTGTCTTAAAGAGAAAGTTCCAGTCTACCCTATCAAAGGCTTTCTTTTGGTCTACGGCCAGCATAATACCTATGGAACTTTCCGTGTCTAGTCTACTAGTGATTTCTCTGAACAGTTGGAGGGTATCGGTGATACTCCTGCCGGGGACTGAACAGGTTTGTTCGGCACCTATGATTTTATCTAAGACTTTTGCTAGCCTGTTGGCTAACGCCTTAGCTATTATTTTATAATCGCTGTTTAAGAGACTTATGGGCCTCCAGTTGTCCAGGCGCACCGCGTCATCTCCCTTCGGGAGCAAAGTGATCGTGGCGACGCGCTGGGATTCCGAGAGGACCCCCTTACTGTGAGCGCTATTCGCAGTGTCTGTCAGGTCCTTAGCTAGAAGATATTCGAATCTTTTATAGAATTCCAGCGTAAGGCCGTCATTTCCTGGGGTTTTTTCGTTATTTGAGGCCCTAATGGCCTGTTTTATTTCTTGGACGGTTAGGGGTCCTTCGCAGAGTTCGGCATCTAGGGGGTCTAGTTTACTTTCTAGACACGCCAAGAGTTCGTCCTGAGCTACCGGACATGTGTCCGATTTACTATAAAGTTCTTTATAGAACCGAGACTCTTCCCTAAGTATTCCCTCCATGTCGGAGATGATGAGGCCGTCTTGGTTTATCAGTTTATTTATGGTTTTATCTGATTTTGATTTCTCTAAGCTACGGAAGGACCGACTATTCCCTTCTCCGTTCATAGCCGGTACTCGGGCTCTAATTCTAGCGCCTTCCGTTTTGTTTAATTGCAGGTTGTCTAACTCGGTTTGAATGGCTTTAATAGAACTGGTCTTATCTAATCCTAAAGCGGCCTGGTTTAACTCTATTTTTAGATCTGACTGTAACCTAGACTCTACGTATTGTTGGTAAGAGCTGCGCGCCTGACAGTATTTTTTGATGAATTGCCTTAGTCTAGCCTTACCTGCGTCCCACCACTCCAGGGGGTCGGCGAAGGGACCAGTCCTCCCAGATGCATTGGATGCTCTCGACGTATTCCGACTCGGTCAGAACAGCGTTGTTGAGCTTCCATACACCGGGACCTCTGGTATTCGCCTGGACCGTGAAAGCGGCCTGAACCTGGCAGTGGTCACTCCAGGGGATGGCGGTGTGCGAGACGCTCTGGAGTTGTCTAAGGGCGAGTTTAGAAGCGTACAGCCCGTCTATTCTAGTGGCTATCTGGTACTTCTTACTGTAGTGTGTGTACGCCTTCGCGTCCGGGTGTTTAAATCTGAAGGCGTCCGCTAGGTCGAACCTCGAGCACATGGTTCGCAGGTGCGGCTCGCCGACCAGATGAGTCCTACTTTTAATGTCAGGACCCTGCCTGTCTAGTTCGTGGGAGGCTACACAGTTAAAATCACCTAAGATATAAATATCGTCGGCGGGGTCTGACCTAAGTTCTGTTTCTAGCCTGTGGTTGAGGTTCTGAAAGATCGCCGCCCGCTCCTTCGCCACGTTAGGGGCGTATAGCGAGACTATCATCACTTTTCTTTGGAGCTCGTTTTGGTAACTGGCGATCGCGATCCTACCGTCGTTATCACTGTAAGAGTGTTCTGTTCTTACGTTTATACTGTGGTGGAAAAGGATAGCTACACCTTTTTTTCTACCTGTGGAGTCGAGACTGGTGAGCATGCACCCTGTCCAGTTAGCGAAGTGCCTGTCTACCTCGTGTTGTGATTTTAAGTGTAGTTCCTGAAGGCAGGCGATCATCGGTTGGTGTGAATGTTCGAGTTGATCGAGAAAAGAGTGCCAGTGTTTGTTGGATTTTATCCCCCTTAAATTGAGGGAGACAAATTCCAGTCTACGCATGATCGTAAGCCGATACTCATCGTCCGTGGGCTTTATCTAGTCCAAAACCGGGAGGTCCGTCCAAAACGAAGCGTCACCGCTTAGGCGAGCGCTTCCATGTGATCGGCTCCCTGAGCCGGATCGATAGGACTGGATGTGGTGGCGGTAACGGGTGCGCTGGCTGGTGTTTCGAGCCTCGGCGCCTCGCTGCATACTTCCAGGAGGCGTCGGAGCGGGGCGTCGAGTGAACGGGCTCGGCGAGCCTCGTTCAAGCGCCTCTCCTTTTCCCGTGGGGGTGACGGGGAGGGACTCGCGGACGGTCCGCTTCCCTGCCCTCCTCTTTCGAGGTCTCACCGGGGTGAAGTCGTCATCCCCATCACTGAGGATGACTGTTTCGGTTGTTTGGGTTTCCACAGGCTCCACTTTCGGGAGTGTGGTTGGTGTTGGTGTGGGTTCGGAAATGATTGGGGCCGGCTTTTCCGCTGGCTGGTCAGCGATCACGGCGGTTTCGGTTTCGTTTTTTGTAGTTTCTGGCGACGCCTCGTCGCATTGTTGTTGTTGCCCCGCGGGGCAGCTATGGGCCGTGTGGCCCGTTGTCCGGCAAATCCGGCAATAGGGACGTGCTTGCGGCTGTTCTCGGTAAAATACCGAGAACGAGTACGTCTTGCCATCAACCACTTCTCGGATCCGGCGCGGGATGGGCTCCCGCAGGAGCATCTTCCCGCTTCTTTGGCCGGACAGGAAGTGGAGGCCGGGAATCGTATCGTACTTGAATGGGATCAGCACGGTCCCGTATTTCTCTAGCAGTTGCTGCGGCACGGCACGGCACAGCCCGTGGTGAGGGGTAGTCCCCGGATCTTAATCCATGAGACGGGACTGGCCCCTCTCATGGCGCAGGACTCACCTTTTACGGTGAGACACCGCGTGCTGATAAGTTCTGCGTCAGCGTTACTGACGCAGACAATTTCCGTGGCGCCGCCATAGCTCGGGATGACGGCGCGCACCTTGCCGCTTAGGCCGGCACGATGCAGCGCGCGGGCCACATCGTCGGCGTACCTATTACGGCTCGGCTCGATAAAAAGGGAGCTTTTATTTTCAAAGGTTAAGTTTTTGGGGTGGCCGGGGTTGAGGGCTAGCTCCTCTAAGAACTGGCCGAAGGGCTTTATTCCTTTCTCGGCCCCAGGACGCTCCGGCGGCCCACGTGGAGCCTGGTTAGCCGGCATGGCGGCCTATGCGTAGCTGATAGCGGTAGAGGTCGATGGCTGGGGTCCATCGAGCTTGCGGCGTCTAAAACACCCGAAATAGGGGCCTACTGGAGACGAGTGGGCCTCGAGGGAGAGGTTAGGGGGCGAAGGAAGGAAGGATGGCTGCTAGGATAGCGGGATGGAGAGAAGGAAGAAACGGAGGAGGAGGAGAAAGATCGAGAAAAGTTTAGATAGCGAAACGGGGGGGATGGGCGAGAGACCTACCGAGGGGACAGATACAGCGAGAAAGGGTAAGGAAGGAACTTAGGAGATCTTAATGAGACGGTAAACAATCACGAGGACGAACAAAAATACTGAAAGCCGGTGCTGGCGAGCACGTGGCGGTGACCTAAATCGGCGTGTAGCCGAGCTAGCGGACTATTAATGTCACCCGCAGAGCTGAAAATGGAGGCGAGCTGCTGGGATTAGAGCCCAGTAGGCTACTTTATTAAAAAGACGGCCCACTGGGCGGCGGCGGCGGACACTGGAAGAGAACAAAATAGAAAGAAAGACGGGCGCGGAGCTAAAATTTACCACGTGCGTGGAAGGAGCTAAGCCAAGATGGCCGACCTACGCTAAGCTAACAATGGGAGGGGGACCTACAATTTACGTCACGCACTTCTAAGCTAAGAGGGAAAGTGAAAATAGGAACTAAACTAAATAAAAACTAATTGGAGATTCGGCGGAAAACGGTGGGGGATGTTAACCCTATAAGCACCGATCTCCCACGTGCCTATATAGGCTTACGAATTACGGGGCGACAGGTGGTGTCTATCCTACGCGAAAAACTTAAAAGTTATGAAAAGGGACGAAGCTAACCTAACTAATCAAAATCCACCTGTATCTAAACCTGAAAAAGAGCATAATAAATCTAACTAACAATAAGCGAGCGTAGAATTTTCCTCTAAGGAATTACTAATTACGTGTAGATTGATTGAAAAGCTACGGGCTGGGTGAAAAGAGCGTCACTTACCTTTCGACGACTAGAGAGCAGTTTCTCCACAAACAGACTCTACCGGCGCGATGCCTCTTCGAGCGGGACGATCTCGTCTTACTCAACACAAAATCGGGTTGATCTTTTTTTGTGTGTTCGTGTGGTGCTATTTTTTAAGGGAGGAGGCTGTGTGAGAGCAGCGGGCTACCCAAACTCCTTCGCAAAGCGGCAGGAGAGGTACGATTTTTCCAGAGGCTGGACTCTCGATACGGAGTTTACTCTCCGCCTGTCCCTAGAGGTGTATGCTGGGGTGGGGACCACTGTTTATTCGATCACAAAAAATCCAACCGGACGGGGAGAGGGTCTCAATTTATGGCTGTAATTACGCCTTTGCAAGAGGGGAAACAACGTTCATCCCTCAAAAATACGGAAGAGACATCTGAAGAGGCTGGTCAATGTAGAGGCTGTAAAAGATATAAACGCGATCCAATGGACGGGTTGAGAAGTCATCCCGTGGACCGGATCCGACACACTTTAAAGCGGAAATCCCGCGATGGGGTCTAGAAGACCCCGTCAGCAAGATGACGACGAGAAGTAGCGCGACCGGAGAGGTGGTAGAAACCATCTTCCCGGTCAGGGCCCAGTTCCACGACGGAGGAGGAGAAGTGTGGATGTAGCAGAGGGAAAAAAGAGGAAAATCCGTGGGGAGTTGAAAAGTGAAAAAGAAGGGAGGGAATAAGTTACAAAAATAAAGAGTGGTGCGAGGAGTGAAAGAAAGTTGGAGGAAGGAAGGATGTGGTGCTTGATGATAAAAAGAAGCGAAAGCATCCGAAAGTTAAAATCTTCTTTCCTGAAAAGCGAAAGAAAGAAGACAGAGAACAAGGGACGTGAAAAAAAAAATTAAAAGTAAATAAGATGTTTGCGGCGAAAGGGCATCCGAAACGTAGGTCGAAATAAACACCGTAGCCCGCCGACGGAGTGGAATCCGGGGGTTGGCCTAGTGCTGAGGTTGGATGTATGTGGATAGAAGAGCGGTGATACTGAAGTGACGTGGCTCAGAAGGTGTAGACGGAAAAAGTTGAAGGCTGTAGTAAAGGTGAGAAGGTATAGTTGACATCAATCCGTGAAAAGGTGTAGGTGGTGGTCAGATGAAATGGTCCCGAGGGCGCCGTTGATGAGCCAAATGGACGAGTATGTCGCCCTGTCAGTGGTGCTGGACTGCATGACCGTATATTTCTGGCGTAGGTAAGTGGCTACGTAATTTTGAAAGAGAGTTTTGGTTGAGGTGGGCTGACCGCCCTCTAAAGTCTTCCGACTGCCCCAAGAGATCCGCTGAGCGGAGAAGACCAGGAAGTTCGAAAGACGGTTCTTTTTACTAGAAGTGGGGACCCGAAGATGCGCCAGTACAAATTAAGTTTGCGCTGGGGACTCTGAATGCGGTAGACCAAATCTCGGACTAGGCTCCACAGTTCTATGTTGCCGGTGCAGGAGAATAGACAGTGGATGGCCGTGTCGTCCTGCTCGGGACATGCGAGACATTTCGGAGAAGTTAACAATTTCCATTTATGTTTATTTTCCCTCGTAGGGAGTACATTTCGTAGGAGTTTCCAGTGTATGTCGGAGGAATACCCGTCCATAAGGCGGTTGGTGCTGTTGCTCCAAATCCTATCCCATGGGAGAGGGCCAGAATCTAGAATAGCTTCCCACTTCCCCCTGTAGTCTGGTTCCGTGATCGGGCGCGACGACAGGAAGAAGTAAAGATCCCGATGAGATAATTTAGCTAGATCAACTACGTTAGTCCCTAGGCTTACGGAGTTGTCTGTTCCTATGTTAATGTTGGAGTCTATCCATGTGGTGAGAAGGGTTACGTGGTAGTCGGTTAGGAGTTTTCGTGTAGCTCTGTATAGTTTTAGTCTGTTAGTTAAAACATGCAAACCATCGGAGATGTTAAAGGCCTTAGCTACGCGATCTAAAAAGAGAATTTGCCATCTTGGTCTATCTACAGTCCTTATGATATCGATAACGGTTTTTAGGAGTTGAGCACCTGTTTTGCTCGCTGAGTTGAGGAGGTTTAGTCCTCCTTGTCTTCGAGGGAGTCTGGTTATTTGAGTATTGGCCAGGTGTTTGCGCCCCTGCCATAGAAACCGGTCAAAGCCGGCGTCGATGGAGGTGCGCGCCCAACCTGGCAGTCCTATAATTTTAGATTTGTAGTAGATGCCGGGTGTGCTGTAGGTGTTGATAAGGAAGGTTTTAATGAAGAAGGAGAGGTTAAGGGAGGACCAGCGGGTTAGTTGAGCTTTGATTTTGTTAATGACAGGATTCCAGTTAGAGGGATGGAAGTTAGTGTGGTTGTTAAGGGGGAAGAAGATACCTAGAAGTTGTATCTTGTCCTCCACCCACGAAACGGGAAACTGCGAAAGCGGCCCCTGGGTGCCCCCCAGCCATGCTGCCTTCGTTTTCCGGTAGTTGGTTACCACCCCGGATGCCCGTCCGAAGGCCTCCAGGGCTTCGAAGGCTGCCGCCAAGCTGGCCTCATCCTTCAGCAGGAGGGTGGTATCGTCTGCATAGAGGGCTATTTTAGCCCCCTCTATTCCTCTGATGTCGTTGTTGGATCGTACATATGCGGCCAGCGGCGATTACGAAAAGCATGGCACTTAGGGGGCATCCCTGCCGAATTCCACGGGACGGGTGGACGGACGAAGATCGATAACCATTGTGGACTAAGTGCGTCTGTATGTGTGCGTGGGTTAGTCTAATATAATTGAGAAAATACTCCCCGAAGCCAAGGGTTTTAAGTGTCTTAAGCAGAAAATTCCAATCTACCCTATCAAAAGCTTTTTGGAAGTCTACGGCTAGCATAATTCCTAGGGAATTTTCTGTGTCTAGCCTACTTGTAATTTCTCTGAACAGTTGAAGAGTGTCGGTGACACTCCTCCCTGGAACTGAACAGGTCTGATCTGCACTGATAACTTTATCCATAACTTTGGCCAGCCGGTTGGCTAACGCCTTAGCTATGATCTTATAATCGCTATTTAGGAGACTGATGGGCCCCCAGTTGTCCAAGCACTCCCCGTCGCCCTCCTTCGGTAGCAGGACGACAGTGGCGGTGCGTTGGCTTTCTGAGAGCATCCCCTTACTGTATGCGCTATTCGCTATATCTGTCAGGTCCTTAGCTAGGAGGTACTCAAACCTCTTATAGAAATCTAGCGTAAGGCCATCATTTCCTGGGGACTTGTCTTTATTTGAGGCCCCTAATGGCCTGTTTTATTTCGTTCACGTTTAGGGGACCTTCACATTGCTCGGCTTCTAGGGGGTCTAGTGTATGTTGTAGACACGCCAAGAATTTGTCCTGAGCTGACGGACAAGTGTCTGCCCTAGTGTAGAGATCTTGATAGTAGCGAGCTTCTTCCCTAAGGATGTCAGCTGTACCAGTAAGAACGCGGCCGTCTTTAGTTTTTAACTTTTTTTTTTCTTTTTCTTTGTGTTGCAATTAAGTTAAAGGGAGGAAGGCTGTGTGAGAGCAGCGGGCTACCCAAACTCCTTCGCAGAGCGGCAGGAGAGGTACGATTTATCCAGAGACTGAACTCTCGAAACGGAGTTGACTCTCCGCCTGTCCCTAGAAGTGTATGCTGGGATGGGGGGACCACTGTTTATTCGTAAAATTATCCAACCGGATGGGGGAGAGGATCTTTAATTTTATTTTGGCGAAAAAGCCATGTTTCTGCAAAGGGAAACAACGTTCATCCCTCTATGTGTAAAGGTGACTTGAAATCGGGTAGCGGAACATCTGTAAAAGAAAAAGAAGATGAACATGGGGTGGGTGAAACCCATTCCAATGTGCAAAAACTAGATCTAAATGGAAAATCCCTCGTTGGAGACCTAGAAGGTCCCTGCGGAAAAGTCAAACCGGGAAGTAGTGTGCACAAGAGGACTGGTACTGGACCAGTCATCTGTGCAACACCCAATTCCACAGTGAAAAGATGAAGTTGCAGAGAAGAGGAAGGAAAGAAGAAAATCCGAGAGGAAAGGGAGAGCGGGGAGGAGCAGTTATGAATAAAGAGAGGTTGGGGATGACGTAAGTTTATGGAATGTGGTGAAAATGTTAGATGATAAAAGTCTTCTGGGAGTTAAAATCTTCTTCCTGAAAACGAAAAACCGAAAGAAAGAAGACAAAAACGAAGAAGAGCAAAACGGGAAAGGTGTTAACGAAAGGAGAGAAGGAAGAAAAGAATTCCATCCTGTTGTGCGAAAAAGTCCCACCAGGGACAGAACTGCACCGTGGCTCGCCGACGGGTTGAAATAACTCCGGGGGTTGGCCTAGTGAAGCTGCAGGTCGTCCGGTCAGAAGTCGCAGAAGAGGAAGAAGATGTCAATTGAAGGTGAGATGAAGGCGTTGGTCGGGGGTGATCCTTCCCAAGGCGCCGTTGATGAGCCAGGTGGCTGAGTATATCGCTCTGTCCGTAATGCTGGACTGCATGATCGTATATTTCTGTCGTAGGTAAGTGGCTACGTAGGTTTGAAAGAGCGTTTTGGTTGAGGTGGGCTGATCGCCCTCTAAAGCCTTGCGACTACCCCAAGCGATCCGCTGAGCGGAGAAGGCCAGGAAGTTCGAAAGACGATCCTTTTTACTAGAAGTGGGAAATCCGAAGATGCGCCAGTACAAAGTAAGTTTGCGCTGGGGACTCTGAATGCGGTAGACCAAATCGCGGACTGGGCTCCACAGTTCCATGTTGCCGGGGCAGGAGAATAGACAGTGGATGGCCGTGTCGTCCTGCTCGGGACAAGCGAGACATTTCGGAGAAGTTAATAATTTCCATTTATGTTTATTTTCCCTCGTGGGGAGTACATTTCGTAAGAGTTTCCAGTGTATGTCGGAGGAATACCCATCCACCAGGCGGTTGATGCTGCTGTTCCAAATCCTATTCCATGGAAGAGGGCCAGAATCTAGAATAGCTTCCCACTTCCCCCTGTAGTCTGGTTCCGTGATCGGGCGCGACGACAGGAAGAAGTAAAGATCCCGATGAGATAATTTGGCTAGATCAACTACGTTAGTCCCTAGGCTTACGGAGTTGTCTGTACTTATGTTAATGTCGGAGTTTATCCATGTAGTGAGAAGGGTTATGTGGTAGTCGGTTAGAAGTCTTCGTGTGGCTCTATATAGTTTTAGCTTGTTAGTTAAAACATGCAAACCATCAGAAATGTTAAAGGCCGTAGCTACGCGATCTAAGAAGAGAATTTGCCACCGTGGTCTATCTACAGTCCTTATGATATCAAATACCGTTTTTAAGAGTTGAGCACCTATTTTGCTCGCTAAGTTGAGGTTTAGTCCTCCTTGTCTTCGAGGGAGTCTGGTTATTTGAGCATTGACCAGGTGTTTGCGCCCCTGCCACAGAAACCGGTCAAAACCGGCGTCTATGGAGGTGCGCGCCCAACCTGGCAGTCCTATAATTTTAGATTTGTAATAAATGCTAGGTGTGCAGTATGTGCTAATAAGAAAAGTTTTGGTGAAGAAGGAGAGGTTAAGGGAGGACCAGCGGGTTAGTTGAGCATGGATGTGGTTAATAACAGGATTCCAATTAAGGGGCTGGACATTAGTACGGTTGTTAAGGGGGAAGAAGATACCTAAGAGATGCATCTTGTCCTCCACCCACTGGACGGGATATTTCGAAAGTGGCGCCTGGGTGCCCCCAAGCCACGCCGCCTTCGTCTTCCGGAGGTTGGTTTTTGCCCCTGAGGCCTTACCATAGGCCTCAAGGGCATCGAAGGCTGGCCTCATCACGGAGCAGGAGAGTGGTGTCATCTGCGTACTGCGATATTTTGGTCCCGTGGATCCCTTTGATGTTGATATTCTGTCGCACGAAAGCGGCCAGCGGTTCGGCGGCAATGACGAAAAGCATGGCACTCAGGGGGCAACCCTGCCTAATTCCACGAGTAGGGTGGAGGGACGAAGAACAAAAACCATTGTGGACTAAATGCGTCTGTATGTGTGCGTAGATTAGTCTAATGTAGTTAAGAAAATACTCCCCAAATCCAAGGGTTTTAAGTGTCTTAAGAAGAAAATTCCAATCTACCCTATCAAAAGCTTTTTGAAAATCGACGGCTAGCATGATTCCTAGGGAATTTTCCGTGTCTAGCCTACTTGTAATTTCTCTGAACAGATGAAGAGTGTCGGAGACACTCCTCCCTGGTACTGAACAGGTCTGATCAGCACTGATAACTTTATCCATAACTTTGGCCAGCCGATTGGCTAGCGCCTTAGCTATGATTTTATAGTCGCTATTTAGGAGGGAGATGGGTCTCCAGTTGTCCAAGCACTCCCCATCGCCCTCCTTCGGCAGCAGGACGACAGTGGCAGTGCGTTGGCTTTGAGAGCACCCCCTTACAGTATGCGCTATTCGCAACCGATGTCAGGTCCTTAGCTAGGAGGTATTCAAACCTCTTATAGAAATCCAGCGTAAGGCCATCATCTCCTGGGGACTTGTCTTTATTTGAGGCCCTAATGGCCTGTTTTATTTCATTTACGGTTAAAGGGCCTTCACATTGCTCGGCTTCTAGGGGGTCTAGTTTAAGTTGTAGACACGCCAAGAATTTGTCCTGAGCTGACGGACAAGTGTCCGCCCTAGTGTAGAGATCTTGATAATAGCGAGCTTCTTCCCTAAGGATGTCTGCTGTACTAGTAAGAACGCGGCCGTCTTTAGTTTTTAACTTAGTTATAGATTTCTTTGCTGCCCTAGATTTCTCTAAACCACAGAAAGACATTCTATTTCCTTCGCCGTTCATGGCCGGTACTCGGGCCCTAATTCTAGCGCCTTCTGTTTTGTGTAATTGTAAGTTCGCTAACTCGGTTTTGATGGCTTGTATTTTATCACTTCTATCTAGCCCTAAGGCCGCTTGTTTTAGTTCTAATTTTAAAGAGTCTGTCAGTTGATCTTCTAAAAACTGCCTATAAGCTGTACGTACCTGACAATACGTAATACTGAAGTTCCTTAGTTTAGCCTTACCTATATCCCACCACTCCAGTGGGTCTGGAAACTCCGCCCGACGAAGCGACCAGTCCTCCCAGAGACTCTGTACACCCTCTGACTCCGTCAGAATACTGTTGTTGAGCTTCCAGAGCCCCGGTCCCCTGGCGTTCCCCGGAAGAAGAATCTCAGCCCGAACCTGGAAGTGGTCACTTCCCGCGAAGGCGTCGTGCGAAACGCTTTGAAGTGATTGTGCTACATGTTTAGAGACATACACTCTGTCTATTCTAGTTGCTACGTTGTACTTTTTACTGAATTGAGTGTATGACAACGCGTCCGGGTATTTGAATCTATACGCATCGACCACGCCAAACTGCGAACACATGGTTTGCAGCTGCAGCGCCCCGATCAGATGCGTCCTACTTTTAATGTCTGATCCCTGCCTATCGAGGTCATGGGATGGGACACAATTAAAATCACCTAGAATATATAAGTCATCAGCAGGGTGAGACCTAAGCTCCTGCTCTAAGATATCATTGAAGTTCTGAAAGAACAGTGTCCGTTCCCTCGCAACGGTGGGAGCGTACACTGAAGCGATCATCACTTTTCGTTGGAACTGGGTTTTGCAAATAACTATGGCGATACGCCCATCATTATCACTGTAAGAGTGCTCTATCGTAAAACCTAGGTTACTATGTACTAGAATAGCAACACCTTTAGCCCTACCTACTTTTTCAAGGCTGGAGTGGATTAGTCCGGACCAGTTAGAAAAATAACTAGCTAGTTCTTGATTAGATTGTAAGTGGAGTTCTTGCATGCATATTATAGAGGAAAGTTCTGAATGCTGTAGATGGTCTAGGAAAGTATTCCAATGGGACTTGAATTTTATCCCTCTTAAATTCAGGGATAAAAATTCCTAGCGTCTATCCATAATCGCTAAACCTAGCTCGCAGTCCGTGGACGTTTAATGGGTCGTTAGCCGAAAGGTCAATCAGAAAGGAGAGCTACCTTATTCGGGCGGCTCTCCCATGCCCTCAACCCCCGGATCCACGGGGGGATATTGGGCGATAGCCTCGACAAGCTGCTGGAACGGAGCTTCCAGAGACTTCGACCGGCGTCGCTCCTTGGGTTTTGGAGGTGAGACGGGTGTAGAATCTCTCACCGTCCTCTTGGCAGCCCGGGAGACACGGGGCCTCACCTTCCGCGGCGACGGAGGGGGAGGAACCGAGCACGAGCGGGTGGTGACTTCCTCAGCCGGAGCAGACTCTACGGCAGGAATGACAGGTTCCGTCGGGCAGGCTACCTCTGGTGTAGTAACAGGTGTCGGTTCCGGTGCAGAGATGACGGTAGTGGCGTCGGAGCAGGTGGCCACCGTGTGGCCCGCCTCCTTGCAACGAGTGCAAAAGGGCGGGGCACGCGGTTGGTCCCTATATACCACTTGGAAGGAGTAGAAGTGTCCATCAATCTCCTCCCGTATTCGGTTGGGGATTGGTTCATGCAACAACATCTTGAGGCTCCTCTGACCTGAGAGGAAAGGCAGGCCGGGATGACAGTCATATTTTAGAGGCCGGAGGATCTTACCATATCTGGTAAGAACGGTCTCTGGGATTAAATTAGGGGTGGCTAGAGGAAGGCCCCTGACTTTCACCCAAGCCACTGGGCTGGAGCCCCGAAGGGGGTAACCGACCCCCTTCACAACCAGGTTGCGGGTAGACAAATACTCCGCGTCCTGCGGGGAACTGCAGAGTATTTCTGCAGCCCCGCCGAACCCGGACAGCACTGCCCGAACCCTGGCCCCAAGACCGGCGTCATAAAGGGCTTGGCCCACCTTCACGTTATTTAGGATCCCGTCCCCATAAAGGAACAAGGAGCAGTTTCTGGCAAAAGAGATGGGTCTCTTCTGCTCTTGGTCCTCCTCCAGTCCTAGTAGGAAGGTCCTGAAGGTTGGTTGATCTGGAAGATCCGTCGGCGTCACGACAGGTGTAGCTGGCGGCGGCCGGGCGGCAAATCCATGGTTAAACAAATTGAAAACAAGAAAAGCACAAAGTTAGTGAAAAGGAGAAAAAACAAAGAACACACTCACCGAGAAGCAAGGTCTTGGGCTACTGTCCCAATGGAAGGTCACCCAAAATCGCCAGACAGACAACTCTGAACAAAATTCAAAGATCTTTTTTGGGGGGGGGTGGAGGTGAAAAGGCCGCAATTTATTTTTTGGTTGTCCAACCGGAGGCGGGGTTAGGGGGGTTCTGATTGTATTCTAATTGATGGGTGTTGATGAAGGCAGCAGTGGATGGAGACGTTTCTCCCTCCGTCTACTGCGCAGGGCACCTGTCGTCGGTGTTGTTGTTGTGCTGTAGTGTCAGCGAGTCCCACGTTGGGGAGACTGGCTCCCCGGGGAGAAAATTATAGGGAAGTAGCTCCTGTCGGAGCGTTGGTGACCCATCGCCCCGGCAGGGGCCCCGTTCCTCAGTCCCGTTCTGTTCGTTGGTGTTATGTATATTAATTAATAATAATAATAATGGCGCTGGCGTCGTCACTGAACAGCAACGGAGAGAGAATACGGTTAGTCCACCGGCTAATGGTTGTAGGTGGGGGGGACCGAGTTATAAATAAAGTGTGGCTTTTTAAGTTATCGTCGGGCTCCATTATGGAGTAACGCACTTAGGCGTCGTGGCTATTATTAGCCGTCAGTCACTGTGTTGGCAGGACGAGGAGCGCCGACCTTTGACCGCCGGTTCCTTTGTCCTGTGGTTGAGTGACAGGCGGACGGCGAGTTATGAATGGCCGTAGTACTACGGCTGCCGCCTTGTCGCCGCTCTGTCTCTGAGGTCAGCGGGTGCGGCGTAGATGTTATGTGGTGGTGTTTCCACCGAGGGGCGGCGAGGCGTCACCTGGGGGGGGGGTGATCGGTGGACGGCTCAGGGAGGGAGGTCTACAATGTTCGTTAGTCGGTCGGTGAGGAGCGGGTTAATCTGCAGGCGGCGTCGTTTATCAGCCACGTGGCCGCGTGCATCAGTCGGCCGTTTGTGCTGGAGCTCGTGACTGCGCACTCTTGTCGTAGTCGATGCGCTACGTGATTTTGGTTGAGGTGGGTTGGCCGCCCTCTGAAGCCGTCTGGCTACCACAGATAATGATCCGCTGGGCGGTGAAGACCAGGAAGTTCCAAAGACGGTCCTTTTTAGTCCGGTGATTAAAGCCGAAGATACGCCAGAACAAAGTGAGTTTGTCCCGGTGGCTGCTGATGGTGAAGATCAGGTCCCGGACCGGGCACCACAGACAGCTCTGTCTGTCTCGGACACCAGGACATACAGCGTAGTACCGTATCGTCCTCCTCCTCCTCACAGTGGAGGCATTTCGGCGAGTTAACTAGTTTACGAGTAGGTCCGTCCGTCAACCGTCTCCCTTATCCGGCGCGCGATCGGTTCCCGCAGGAGCATTTTCCCGCTCCGCTGGGCGGACAGGAAAGGGAGGCCGGGGATTGTGTCGTATTTGAACGGGACTAGTACCGTCCCGTATTTCTCCAGGAGCTGTTGAGGTACGGTGCAGCCTGTGGTTAGCTGGTCCCCCTCATGGCGCAGCTCTCTTCTTTGACTGCTAAGCACCGCGTGCTTAACATCTCCGCGTTCACGCAAACGATCTGTGGCGCCGCCATAGCTGGGTACCCGGTTGCTGAGCCCGGCGCGTGGGCGACGTCATCTGCATATCGCAGTCGGCTGGGCTCGATGAATAGGGAGCTCTTATTCTCAAAAGTCAGGTTTTTAGGATGACCCGGGTCCATGGCAAGCTCTTCTAGGAACTCTCCGAAGGGTTTAATTCCGTTCGTGGCCCCAGGCCCTTCAGGATGCTCACTCGGACCGGCCGCGGCTGGCATGGCGGCTTTTGCGTAGTTGGTCGTAGTCGATGTTGATGGCCGGGGTTCCATCGCTGTTATCGGTATTTCCGAGGGCGTCCCGAGAGAAATGGTGGCCTACTGGAGGAGAGCGGGTCTGGAGCGAGTGACCAAGAGCAGAATGAAGGACGGATGGCTGCTAGGATAGCGGGATGGAGGCGGATTGAGCGAAGGAAGAAACGGAGAAAAGGAAAAGAATCGAGAAAGGGGTGACAAGAGACCTAACGAGTGTCCTACCCAAACTCCTTCGTGAGAGGAAGGAGGAGAGAAGAGAAAAACTGGGGGTGAAAAAGAAAATGTTGCTCGGGAGCGGGTAGCCTTCATGCTGAGCCTCAAAGATATGTTAGAGAGGGAACTTATGGCCTACCCTGCAAGTGAGATTTATGTGTTGGGGGACTTTAATTGCGTCCCAGACCATGAGTTAGATAGGCAGGGACCGGCCGTTAACCATAGGGCACGCACCTCGCCGGGATCCCGCAGCTGGAGACCTTGTGTCAACAGTTCGGGCTAGTGGATGCGTTTAGAACTAAACACCCAGACTTAAAGGAGTACACTCATTATAGCCATAGATATAGCGTAGCTACTAGACTAGATCGAGTGTACGTTAGCGCTAACCTAGCACCGGTGCTCACGCAGATTACGCACGACGTAGTCTCGTGGACCGATCATTCGCAGGTAACGGCTAGCTTTATAGTCAGGCAGGCGGCCAGAGGACCCGGTACCTGGAAAACTCAACCTCTGTTCTGACCGAGTCAGAATACGTAGAAAGTGTACAGCTCTTCTGGGAAGACTGGAGAACGCACATAAATAGCTTCCCTAGTGTGACCGAATGGTGGGACATAGGGAAAGTAAAACTGAGGGAACTCAGTATAGAATACTGCCAGATTCGATCGGCGTATAGACAATATAGAGAGAGGCACCTTAAGGACGCCCTTAAAATAGAACTAAACCAAGCGGCTATAGGATCCCCTAACGTAGATAAGATCCAAGCCATTAAAAAAGAGTTAACCAACCTAACTAGTAGCAAAGCAGAAGGCGCTAGAATAAGAGCCAAAGCGCAGGCTATTAGCGAAGAAAGGTGCAGCAAAGCCTTCTGCGGCTTAGAGAAGGCTAGAGCTCAGAGTAAACAGATGACTAGTCTAAAAACTAACGACGGTCGCTACGTCACCGACATAGAGGACATCCTTAGGGAAGAGACTCGGTTTTTTAAACAACTGTATACTAGTGAGGAAACTTGTCCGTCAGCTCAGGAGGAACTTTTCGAAACGTTAGAACATAAACTAGATCCCTTAGAGGCCGAGCTCTGCGACGGAGCCATAACGGAACTAGAAATAAAACGAGCCATCGCGGCTCTAAACAACGAGAAGTCACCCCTTCCGCCGGAGTTCTATAAAAGGTTCGGATACCTGTTAGCTAAGGACTTGGCAGTCGTAGCGAACAGTGCGTTCGATGATGGCGTTCTCTCAGCCAGCCAGCGCTGTGCCACGGTGACCCTGTTGTTCAAGGGAGGAGACCGGGACAGCCTGACGAACTGGAGGCCCATCAGTTTACTAAATTATGACTATAAAATCATAGCTAAGGTGTTAAGCGAAAGGCTGGCCAAAGCTATGTATAAAGTCACGGGTGGGGAGCAGACCTGTTCAGTCAGAGGGAGGAGAGTGGCCGACTCCCTCCAGCTGATCAGAGAAATCCTACATAAAGTAGACACGGAAAACTCCCCAGCCATCATGCTGGCCGTCGATCAGATGAAAGCATTCAATAGGATAGAGTGGAGTTTTCTCTTACGAACACTTAAAGAACTAGGTTTCAGGGATAACTTCGTTAGCTGGATAAAGTTAGCGTACACGGATATCCAGACAAGAATTACGCAGAACGGTTTCATCTCGGCGTACTTTAAATGCTCTCGCGGAATACGGCAAGGATGCCCTCTCAGCGCGCTGCTGTATGTGCTCGCTGCAGAGACGACGGCCTGTTCGATACGCGCTGAGGAGAAAATACGAGGGATAGAAATAACAGATAAAATAGAGGCTAAAATAATTCAGTACGCCGACGAACCACGATCTCAGTCCGTGACGAGCGGAGTTTGGAGGCGGCGTTCGACAAACTTCGCCTTTACGAGCGGGCATCTGGTGCCAGAATAAACAAAACCAAAACCAAAGGGGCGTGGCTCGGTTCTCTTCGGAAAACCCCCCACAATCCCGACAGTTTTGGAATTAGCTGGGCTAGGGACAATAAAAATTCTGGGTATCGTGTGCCCCCTTAGCAGAGACAAACGTAGACAGGGACAACTGGCACGAGCTAGTTGAAAAGATAAAAAGTCAGATAAAGGGCTGGCGAGCCCATAACCTTAGCTTTGTAGGTAAGGAAACAGTGATTAATTGTATACTCACCGCCCCTATATGGTATAGGAGCAAAGTCATAGACATGCCGGAGTGGGCGCGTACCACCATTGACGCTGAACTGGACAAGTTCTTGTGGCAAGGGCGCAAACACCTCGTCAGTAAACAGGTAATTCGCCTTCCCCGGAATTGCGGAGGATTAAACGTGGCAAACAGAGCAAAATACGCGCACAGAGAATAAAATCCATACTTGATATCATAGGTGATACGATAGATGTACCAAACACTATACTCCCAACAGGTAGATACGGAATAGTTACCCTACGCGGAAAGCCTAGAATCCACCAAAAAATCAACAATAACCTAAGTAGATACCACAAATTCAGCATAGAGAGAGTTGGAGTAAGAGCCAAATAACCCTTATAGGGAATCAAGCTAAACTAGACCAAACTTATAAACCAATAAGCAAACTATCGCAACGTGACTTATAGCTCCACCTGACGTCGGCCCCGGTGACGGAACCAGATTACAGGGGGAGGTGGAAAGCGCTATGGGACCGATCAAAAGGTTGTCGCTTAGACAACTACACCTCGGACAACCACTGGAAGATTATCCACCTCGTCTCCCTTCGAGGGAAATGAAGCATCAGTGGAAATTGATAGACTCCCCCAAATGCCTCATTTGCGAAGGCCAAGACGATACGGTCCTCCACAGCATCTTCAGCTGCCCGCAGCAGGAGCCGCTGTGGGACCTGGTCGAGGTTCTGGTTCAACTTACCGCCGCACCTTTGGATTCAACCCCCCACAGTAAAAAGGACCGTCTTTCGAACTTCCTGATCTTCACTGCCCAGCAGTGAGCTTGGAGTAGTCGGGGGACTTTAGAGGGCGGAAAACTCACTCCAACCCAAACCGTCTACCGTCGCTACGTAGAAAATACACGGCCGGTTCTTCCAGTGAGTTGGACCGAGAACTGTTTTCGAACACCTGGCTCATAAACCAGGCGTTAGGCCGGCTTGATGGCAAGCGACTAATTAGCCACGTCTGAGAACGTGCATCAACACAAACTCCGACCTTAGGAGGAGCTCCCCGGTGGAAAACCCACCTTTGTTTCAGGAACGAGAGAAGAAAGAAGCAGACGCCGGACGAGAATGACCACTTAACTCGAACAATAGGCCGACTAGCGACCATTCATAAAATGTAAGGAAAACTGCAAGGGGGCAGAGGTCAAACTCGACCTACTACGGATTTCTACGTTGGCGGTAGAAGGATGTTAACTAATCTTTACAGCTTAGCGATGAACGGAGAGAAAACTCCACTTCGAGAGCAAGCACCTGGGTACATCCTACCTCTGGGCGGGGTTGGGTAGCCGGCTACTCTCACTTAGGCTAAAACACCCACTTTCACAGGCGTACATAAGTCTCACTCGTAAACAGCTAAGACGGCCGGTCGTGGAACCGATCTGGCTACACCTCACAGAACTTTCTAGTCTTAATAAAGGTAGGCACACCACACAAAAAACATCAGATTTTGCTTTCACTAGACGAGATCGACCGACTTGAAGAGCCATCTAGCCCGGTAAGTTTGACTTTGGAACCCTTTTCTCAACGAAAGGTAAGTGGGCGTTTTTGTTCTATTTTTAGTTTTTTCGATAATTTGTAAGTTAAATCCCTTCGAGGAAATCACATCATTAGTTAGATTAGCCATTTCTTTTTCCAGGATTAGCCCCGGGTGGAAACTCTTAGCGTAGAATAGTTTCCTTAAAATTCAACTTTTAGTGCCTTTGTTTACATCAGACGCCACCCGCTGAATATTCAGTAGTAAGCCCTTTTAGGGCAGTTCGAAATCCCCTGTTTTCAGGTGGATTTCACCCCAGAGCCCCGTTGTAGTCAGTTTTCCTTTGTTCACTTTCAGATTCCCCTCCCCGTTCTAGGTCGGCCATCTTGGCTCAGCTTCGTCCACACGCACGTGGTAAATTCTAGGGCCGCGTCCGTCTTCTCACCTTGTACCTTGTTCTCCGTCTGTTGCCACCTAGTAGGCCGCGTTACATATCAATAAAAACACCTACTAGGTTTTTCCTTTCAGCAGCCCGCCTCCCTTTGTTCGTACCATCCGTCCAGCCCTGTCTCTGCGCCAACTTCCTCGATATCCCTTTCTCTATACCAATGGTTCCCAAACTTTTTCAGCTTGTTACCCCTTTCACAAAATGTCAACATTGATATATATGACATTGGCAATAGTCATTAGAGATGCACAAAGATGTCGAGAACATCAGTGGGATGGATGGAGTTGCATGCTTGAAGCTAGTTGAGGAATTCTTGGTTTCGTGGTTGAAAGTGCCAGCCTGGCATCGTTCGCAACATTCAAGCCCAGCACAGTTGAGAACCCCTTCTCGCAGAGATACGTTGTTGAGAATGATACCAACAACTTCAAGGCTCTCTTGGACAGAGTTGGCGAGTCAGCTAGTCGTGAAATCCAAAAGGAATCTGCATTTTGGTTTTGGAATTCGATTTTCAAGGCTTCATTGGCTCGCATTGTGATCCACTCCTCCTTTGCAGGGAAATCATTATCATGAATGGCCTCATCAGGTACAGAGAAGGGATGAATGATCCACTGAAGACTGGCTGTTTCTTGGTCACCCTCTGGAAAGCAGTGATGCATGCTTGTTTCAAGCCCCTTCAAATGGTCGCTCATCTCTTTGTTGATGGTCTGTCGAAGTGATCCAGTATCCTGACTATTTTCCTCAACAAACTGGTCTAGGGTGGGGAACTGGGCGATCACTCCTTTCTCCAAGCGCCGAATCCAGAGTCTCAGTTTCCCCAGAAATGCAGCCACAGTGTGATGGGCATCAATGACAGTCGTGTTTCGGCCCTGGAGTTGCAGATTACCACTGTTCAGCTCCGCAAATATGTCAGCCAAGTAACAAAGTCGAGCAAGCCACTCCTTATCAGTGAACTTGGTAGCAAAAGGAGATCCTTTTTGTTCCAGGAATTCTTGAATAGCCTTTCGGAGCTCAATGACACGATGTATAACCTTGCCTCGTGACAACCAGCGAACATCGGTGTGGTAGAGCAGAACTTGATGCTGCTCTCCCATTTCTTTGCACAGCTCCTTGAATATGCGCGAATTCACATCCCTGGACTTGATGAAGTTGACGATTTTCAACACATCTTCAAACATTAACTTCAGATTACCAGGCAGGCTTTTCGATCCAAGAGAGTACCGATGAATGATGCAATGATCTACAGAAATTTCTGGATTCACAACTTGTATGAGGCCCCGTAATCCACGATAACCACCCATCATCGACGGAGACCTGGATTAAAAAGAAAAATGATTATAGGTTGTGCCAGTTGGTCAGAAGAAGAAAGCGAGAGAGAGAGAGACACAGAAAGAAAACGGAAACAATCGAGAAAAGAATAAACGAAAAGGAAGAATTAGTAAACAACAAAAAAGGAATGGAAGAAAGAAAAAGAATGGATTAAACTGTACAAAATATTAGCTACTTGTACAATAAATAAAACTATGACTATATGCCATGTAATTCATTGTATTTATACTAATTTAGACTTTCTCTCCCTACCTGTTGAGCGCTGTTCCAATCCAATCCATTCTTGGTAAAGAAACTGTTGATGATATTGAAGACATCTTCTCCCTTAGTGGTTGTCAGCAGATCCTCGCATAATAGGAAATTTCTTGGATCTTGTCCTGGTGGACGTGACGGACGAACCCAAGGAGAACAGCACAACTGGCTACGTCACACGATTCATCAAATTGCAAGGAGAATTTGCTATATGAGCTTTCTTTGATCTCTGTTGTAACTTGGGACAGGATATCTGATGCCATGTCATCGACGGATTGTGTTGTTTGATAGAGATATGGCACTCGGTTTCTTCGCTTGATCCTCCCACATACCTTGCTTACCACAAGGCATAATCAGATTCTCTGCAAGGGTGTGGCATTTCTCTTGTTCGGCAACTTTATATGCAACAAAGTAGGATGCTTCGACCGCAGCTTGAAGCTTTTGGGCTTGAATTCCAGATGAACCGAACTGGATATTCTTCAGTGCTACAGCCCGGCGCTGAAAATAAGGCTGATCCTCATTTTGAAGACTTGGATGGCACTTCTGGAGGTGAGCTGAGAGTTTTGATGGCTTGAGGCTTTCATTTGTCCACACATTGTGGCCGGTCCTCTCCACCAGAAGGTAAATTCACAAAGCCATGGCGAAGAAAGGCGTCAGTGTAGTGCGCTTTTTGGACATTTTATTGTTTAATCTGCAGAAAAAGAAGAAAAAACTGCATAAAAAAGTGTGAACATTGAGAACTTATTTATTTTTTCATGACGTTCTAGATAGGATTAGAAGAGCTCATTCAGCATAGGAATAATGTAACAGTGGGTAAATATTAACTATGCACAGGGCAGTACACATGCATACCGGCTGATGCTCACAGAGAAACTGATTATAGAGGTCGCCTCAGACGGTGAGTGACGCATACTGGACTCGACGATGAGTCATCAGGGTTACTGAGTGACTTACTGTGTCCTGAAGCATACCTGTCAAAATACTTTTGGGTTGCCACACTTAGATACATATTTCTTCTTTTCTAATACTGTATATTAGTTTTTGATGTTTATTGTTATTCGGTTTAACTTTATTACTTAATTATAATAGGTTTACTTTACAACATTACATACTAAGTTAACATTAATCCTGACGCCAGGTACCGCAATGTTTTCTTGATTTTCAGAATTATTAACTTCTTTTTCTGTCACCCCTCCATTACCCCCGAAAAATTGTTAAATTAGGGAACCAGTGCTCTAATACACCCAGTAGGCTCTTCGACCCGTCCCCCCGTATTTTCGCTTTTCTCGATCTTCTCTTATTCTCCGTTTCTTTCTTCCTCAAATCCGTCTCCATCCCGCTGTCCTAGCAGCCATCCGTCCTTCCTTCTCCACCTAACTATCCCTTCTCACCCTACTCTTCTCCGGTAGGACCCTCTTTCGCCAGCTGTCTTTCGGGAAATCCCCCAAAAATCGATGGAGCCCCTACCGTCGAACTCAGCAGGAACCAGCTACGCGCAGGCCGCCATGCCGGCCGTAGCGACGACCAATGTAACAACCAAAGGGCCAGGGGCCAAGAGTGGAATTAAGCCCTTTGGTCAGTTCCTGGAGGAACTGTTGATGGAGCCTGGCAACCCCTGGAACCTCCACTTCGAGAACAAAAGCTCCATGTTCATAGAGCCCAGCAAACTGCACTACGCAGACGATGTGGCCCACGCGTTGCACCGCCTGACCGTCAAAGGGGTAAACTGTGCCAGGAGGGGGTAAAGATCAGAGGTTTACCCCTCACGACCGGCTGCAAAGTGCCACAGGAGATATTGGAAATATACAGTACGACACTCACACCCCTTAAGTACGACACCATCCCCGGCCTCCCTTTCCTGTCCGGCTAACGGAGCGGGAAGATGCTCCTACGGGAGCCCATCCCGCGCCGGATCCGTGAGACAATAGATGGCCGCACATATCCGTTCTCGGTGTTCTACCGGTACTGTCGACACTGTCGGGTAACGGGCCACAGCTGCCCCGTGGGGACATCAGCGAGCGGCGAGGCGCCACCCACAAAGACGACAACCAAACCGAACACCGCACCCGCCAGCGGAGAAGACAGCTACGCCACCAACACCACCATCACCCAAGGAGGAGCCGCGGGAGGAAACCCGCAGCCGCCACTCCTCGGAGGGCGACACCGTCGTCCTAAGCGACGGGGAGGAGGAAAGCGGGGAAGCGAACAGTTAAGGAGTCGCTCCCAGTCACCCCTCCCCGACATGAGACGCCTGGCCGATCCCGGTCCCTTGATGCCCCACTCCGCCGCCACCTCGAGGTGTGCAGTGAGGCACCGGCCCCCACAACAACAACCGGCACCCACACCGGCTCAGGGGTCGACCCCATGGAAGCGAACAGCTAAGCGGTGACGCTTCTTTTGGACGGACCACCCGTTTTCGACTTAGGTAACCTCTCCGGACGATGAGTATCGGCTTATGATCATGTTTAGACGCTTAGAATTTTTATCCCTCAATTTACGGGGGATTAAATTCAATCACCACTGGAACACTTTTCTCGATCAACTTGAAAATTCTAACCAACCGATGATCGCCTGCCTACAAGAATTACATCTAAAATCGCAACACCAGGTAGATAAGCACTTCGCTAACTGGTCGGGGTGCATGATCTTCAGCCTCGACCCCTCAGGTAGGAAAAAAGGTGCCAATTAGAACTAAGGACACACAGAGACAACTCTGTTATTAGGGAGTGCAGCCTGGAGAAACTTACCCCTCCTGCGTGCAATACGAAGGAGTTTGAATAGCCCGCGGGGCTGAGGAACCAGAAAACAACACAAACGGTCGTAGATAAGACCTCAGCTGGGCGGCCCGACCCAGCTCGCACCTCAACCCTCAACATCCCCACTACACCGAAAAAAAACAGATAAGGACTTTTAGTATCAAGTATTGTCAGGCACGTAGCGCGTATAGAGAATTACTAGAAAATCAACTGAAACAAGAATTAACCAAAGCGGCGCTAGGTTCAGATAGAGTCAATAAAATTGAAGCCATCAAAACCCAGTTAGCCAGATTGCAATTAGACAAGACAGAAGGCCCGAGTACCGGCCATGAACGGCGAAGGTTGTAGAAAGTCTGGATTAGAGAAAGCTAAGGCAGATAGGAAATCTATAAACAAGCTTATAAATAAGGAAGGCCGCGTCTTAACCGATATAGGTGATATAATTAGGGAAGAGACTCGGTACTATAAAGAGTTGTACAGTAAAGACACTTGTCCGTCAGCTCAGGACAGCATCTTGGCGTGTCTAGAAAATAAACTAGAAACCGAGCTCTCAAGGACCCCTAACCATCCAAGAAATAAAACAAGCCATTAGGGCTTCAAATAAAGAAATCCCCAGGCGATGATGGCCTTACGCTGGATTTCTATAAGAGGCTTGAATACCTCCTAGCTAAGGCCCTGACAATGGTTGAGAATAGCGCATACAGTAAGGGGGTGCTCTCGGAAAGCCAACGCACTGCTACCGAAGGAGGGTGACAGAGCGCTTGAACAACTGGAGGCCCATCAGTCTCTTAAATAGTGATTATAAATTATAGCTAAGGCGTTAGCCAAAGTCATGCATGAAGTTACTAGTGCTGATCAGACCTGTTCAGAGAAACTACAAGTAGGCTAGACACAAAATTCCATAGGAATTATGCTAGCCGTCGATCAACAAAAAGCCTTTGATAGGGTAGACTGGAATTTTCTGCTCAAAATCCTTGGCTTCGGGGAGTATTTTGCAATTATATACATCTCACCACCTACACCAACATACGCACTCAAATTTTCCAAAACGGCTATCTTCGTCCTTCCACCCAACCCGAGGAATCCGGCAGGGGTGCCCCCTAAGCGCCGTGCTCTACGTTCTAACGGCGGAACCATTGGCAGCACTAAACAGACAATTAACAAACATCACAGGTATAGAAGGAACCTGCATCCAACAATATGTAGACGACACCACACTTCTGCTGAGGGATGAGACAAGCATGGGAGCTGCCTTTGCAGCCATGGCAGTATACGAGCGAGCCTCAGGAGCCCTATTAACCGCCGTAAAACCAAGGCAGCACGGCTTGGGGGGGCGCCCGACAGCCGCTACAGCAGTTCAACATCACATGGGCGGAAGACAAGATCAAACTTCTCGGCATCTACTTTCTCACTAACACCCGCACTAATACCCAACACTAACAAAATTAAATCCCAACTAACCGGATGGTCCTCTTCTAACCTCTTTCTTTACAAAAAGACAGACACCTACACTACACCCAAAATATTCTATAAATCTAACGTTAACATTGGCACAGACAACACCGTAAGCTTAGGTACTAACGTAGTTGGTCTAGACAAACTATCTCAGCGTGACATCTACTTCCTGGTGTCAAGGCCCGATCACGGAACTGGACTACATGGGAAAGCGGGAAGCCACCTCACAATCAGGACCGCTTCCATGGAATAGAATCTGGAAAGCTTCCATCAACTGCCTGATGGACGGGTATTCCTCTGACATACACTGGAAACTTACGAAATGTACTCCCCACGAGGGAAAATAAGCATAAATGGAAACTGCTAACTTCTCCGAAATGTCTCGCTTGTCCCGAGCAGGACGACACGGCCATCCACTGTCTATTCTCCTGCTCCGGCAACAGAACTGTGGAGCCCAGTCCGAGATTTCATCTTCCGCATTGAAAGTCCCCAGGACAAACTCACTTTGTACTGGCGCATCTTTGGGTTCCCCCTTCGAGTAAAAAGAACCGTCTTTCGAACTTCCTGGTCTTCTCCGCTCAGCGGATCGCTTGGGGTAGTCGGAAGGTTCTAGAGGGCGGTCAGCCCACCTCAACCAAAACTACGTGACGATTTACTTACGGCTAAAATATACGGTCACGCAGTCCAGCATCACTGACAGGGCGACATACTCGTCCATCTGGCTCATCAACGTCCTCGGACATCAATACAGACCATCAACTCCGCCCTCACCTCATCTAGCCAGCCACCACCTCATCTCAACTCTAGGCCAACCCCTCGAGTCCCATCACCACCCCTACGTCCGTCCGCGGGCTGTTCACCTTTTTGATGATGCCTACGTTTCGTCTGGGGACTAAGATTTTAAAACTCCTTTTCCTCCTCTTTATCCCTTCTCCCCCTTTTCGTTTTAGAGAGATTGTAATTTTCGGAAGATCTTATTTCATCAGCATCCCTCTCCGTCTCCCAGCCTCCATCTATCACTTCTTCCCTCTTTTGGACTAACCTCGCTTCTCCCTCTCTCCTGCAGCTTCATCACCTCTGCTCCAGCTTCTGCCTTCACGATGTGGAATTGGGCGTCGGTCAGCATGATGACTGTCACCGGGCAACCTCCCGTCTACACCTCGACCTGACATCATCTCTGACCACCACGTGACGAGGGAAGAACCTGTCTCCATCCATTTTCTCCTCACACGGCACTTTAAGCCTCATCTCAGACTCTCGCCTCCCTCATCCGGTCACCCCAGCATACACCTCTAGGGACAGGCGGAGAGTGAACTCTGTATCCGAGAGTCTCAGCCACGACAAACCGTACCTCTCCTGCCGGCTCTCGGAGGAGTTTGGGCAGCCCCTGCTCTCACCAGCCTCCCCTTCAAACCTCGGACGACCCCGAATTCCGACAGCAGAGCCGTTTTCTTCGAAGATACAGCATCTTCAAGGTAAGACACTTTTTTATGCAAATTTATTCAAATTTCCGTGCGTTTTGCGGTTTTTCTTGAGTTCATCGTGCTGTGAATTTCTCAGCCTAGCGACCTATTGTTATTTAGTTTTCTCCATCCTGCGTTCACTCTTCGATTTTGGTGCCAGATTAGTTTAGAATTGACTTTGTTAGTCAGAGAGGGTCTTTGGCGTTAAACACTGTGTCAGGTTCTCATGCATATTCATTAGGTGGGCGGATCACTTTCCTGCTATTTCTCTCTTTGTTAGCTCGTGCTGAGCCCTCAGGTTATTGTCTGTAGATTATCGCGTAGAACTCGGGTTATTGTCTGTAGATTATCGCGTAGAACGCGGGTTATTGTCTGTAGATTACCGCGTAGAACGCGGGTTAGTGTCTGTAGATTATCGCGTAGAACGCGGGTTAGGGTTAGGGGATACTCAATCAGTATCCACAACTCCTCAGGAACCTGAATCGCTCCCTCCCTCCCCCTGTTAAACAAACTCGGGGGCACGGCCCCATGGAAATGCTCACCTAAATAGGTGTCACTCTCTTTGGGCGGATTTTTCGGGTTTAACTTTGAGCTGATTAAGCGATTGTCCAGACGTTTGGAATTTTTATCCCTGAATTTAAGAGGGATAAAATTTAACAAACACTGGAATGACTTTCTAGATCATCAAGAACATTCTGCAAACGATAGCAAAATATGCATGCAAGAGCTACATCTACAAAACAAACAGGAAATAGATAGATACTTCACTAACTGGCATGGAACAATACACAAGTTTAGTCCCTATAGGTAGGAAGAAAGGTGTCTGCATTCTTCTCCACCATAGTCTAAATATAGAAATAGAACTCACCTTCAGTGATAATGGAGGTAGAATAGCGATAGTTTGCTTTAAAAATCAGCTCCAATGAAAAGTCATTGTTCGGTGTAGTGTACGAACCTACAGTGGAGAGGGAGCGGACGTCGTTCCTTCAGAACTTCAATGATATCTTAGAGCAGGAACTCAGGTCCTACTCTGTCGAAGATATTTATATCCTAGTTAACACCTACAAGCACACACAATTTTCCTTAGCCTTCCTTACACAGACAGACAGATGACAACTCAGATATACTTATCAGAATATTCCAAACTCAGCCAGAATTCCTTTTTAATTAAAAAAATGCAAACTAGGAGCACAAAAATAAAATGCTGTAAAATATGGAGAAAGTGCCTGGTATTTACAGCTGATTTAAATGTTTGTGGGGCTTTAGAAAACTTCAGTAGATTAGCTTTTTATTTATATTTTCCTATTTACATTTCAATATAGCAAATCTAAATATGTATAGTATGTATTTCAAAGCAATGCCTTGTGTTGCTTTTGGCTGGCATACGTGTGAACAATGTCCATATAGACAAGACTACAAAGTATATCCCATTCAGCGTCAATATGGCAAGATTTGAGAGACTACTTTGAGTCGTAGTAGCTTGTTGAAAGCTTTTGATCAGCTTTAATTTTGAAAAGGATCAGTTACCAGAACAGTTAGTGACCATGTGTGAGATAGATCTTCAAAGCAATTCCTATGTAGGAAAAGTAACTTGAACATCATTGTGAAGTATGATATTATACATAAATGTTTCCAAGATGCAGTCTTCCTTTTTCTGATCCAAAAAGACAGAGGAATAACTGGAACACCAAGGTTGATATCCAGATCTTGCTTGTAGTAGAAGTCCAACAACTTACTTGCATCAATTGTAATAGAATCAGGGTCCACATCCAAGAAGATTACATAATTTGCTGTAGGTTAAGTGAAATTTCAGGCATACCAAAAGCCTGTTGATACATTGTTAACAGACCTTATTATGAAAAGCTTCCTTTAGCATCAGCTTAGCTCAGCTGGCTGCTGATGCACAATATGATGAGCTCAACACCTTTTACCTACAATCTTCTTTTCCTGAAAGAATCTTGCCAGCTTCTTCAAAATTATCATGACTAAATCTGAGTGACTTCAAAACACCAGCCACAGAATTCAAATTGAGTTACACTGCTTCCAAAGTTTTGCTGATGTTGTTGAAGTGCTTGCAAGATAAAATTCCTGTCTTAAGTTTACTCATTTGATCATATGGTCCTCATGCTTTATCATGCTTAACTGCAATATTAGCCACAGAATTCCCCTATGTTAATCCTAGCACCTTGAATAAATATTAGAAATGTTCTGTCATTTCTTTTCTATTATGGCCTGTTGACTTAAGAAAGGTACAAACAAGCGCTACACAGGCCGATTTAGTTTGAAATATTGCAAAATGACAGTAAGTTGGTGAATGTGAGCATTGTCTTCACATGAATCCAAAGATATTGAATTATATTTTTTTCTGTTTAACTCGATCAATCAGGACATCTACAAAACTTTTGCCATGACCTAAGTCAGTTCCTTGCACACACTTGCTGATAAATAATTGATGCGTCTCTTGCCTTTGTTAGCTTTAGTCTGACTGTGCTATGCCAAGAATGTGTTATACTTTGCAATCAATTCCAACAGACCAAAGTAGTCACCATTGCATGCAGACCTAATTGTTTGATCATTACCTCTCATAGCAAACCCTTACTCTGCAAGAAATGCTACCAACATCCATTACGAATCCTGGCTACTTCACTTTGATGTTCACCTGGTATAAGAATAGCTTCAGGAGAAGGTCCATCAGTAGGTCCAGATGCATCACGTTGTAAGAAGATACACTTATAGGGCTTAGCAATTCTTTACTCCAGCTCCTGCTGCTTCTCTCAAATACTCTTCATCACTGTGACTTGTTAATTGTTTCTCCACAGCCTTTTTGTTTTTTCTTTTTTTTCCATATATAATATGTTTTTAAAAATTCTCACTGATGAAGTCTCAAGAATAATGTGAGAGCTGACGACTTCCCCTTTTCAGAACTGTTTGGGTAAACAACCTGTTATCTGACCCTAATGGGATCTAGAGATGGTTGGATACCTAAACCAGTGTTGTTGCTTATCCAACAACTTTCTTTAGTTTTGTTCAGTAGTAAAGACTGGCTGAACTATTTTAAATATTAGTTAGATAACATGCTGCAACCTACCGTCAAGCAAGAAGTGTAAAGGATGCTAACTATTTCACAAAGGTTGGATATTTGAAAATGAATTTACTTGGCTTATATTGGAAAAGTCAGATATCAAAGACCAGTTGGATAACTGGAAGTCAAATGACAGGTGGTTGACTGATTTGATTTTCTTCTATTAAAGCATTTTATAATCTGATACAATACAAATTTTAAAAGATGATAACATTTTCTTTAAAGTTTGTTTGCAGTGTAAAATTGTATGATTGTGTTTTTGTTGTTTTTATAGTTTGTGTTATCAGGGAGTGGATCCAGAATTTTGAGAAAGTTGGGGTGATCAATAGAAATGGCGGTGGTAATATGGCACATCTCGGAAACGGGTGGGTGGGGGAAAGACAAATGCAAAACCAACTTCCTCAATACTAATCCTGGCCTACAAGAATTAATGAAACAAACCACCTGTCATCAGAGCTCTCAGTTGTTTGACCCTTTCCATGTTAGTTTCGGATAAATAGTCTGATCATCAGTGTTGATTATAGTTGACAGTTGGGTGAAATGTGGAGATGGACATTGGCACTGTTTCTCTCAATTATTAGCCAGGCAGCTTTCCAGAGCCTATGGGGCAAGTGAGCAACCCCATTTTTGCTTGACCAATATACCCGCAAAATACAGCCCAAAGATCTTATCTCATCATTGTAACATAATAAAATTAATACATAATCCACCAGTAAAATATAAGGAATACTCCAAATGTCTACCATTCAGCCTTTATTCCATGTTCTTCTTGCACCCACAATAAAAATGAAGCAAAATTGGCAAATATGGACATTTCTGATGGCATTAATGCTATGTATTATTTGTAGACTAATGGAATTACATATCACCTTGGTTTTCATAATCTTAAAAATGCAATATCAGCATTTTAAGTTCATATTATTCTTTTGTTACTTTTATAATAATAAAGTAATATATTTACATATCATTGGTTTTGCTGACTTGTCAATGATACCTTTATAGCTAGAAAAATGAATTATAGACTAAAATATCAATAACTAATCAGACATTTAATGTTTTTAATTAAATCTTTTATTTAAAACATTTTCAAGTCAACCATAAGGAAAACAGACCAAAACCAAATAACAAAAATAAAAACATTTTTTAAAAATGCACAAAACAAAATAATAAATTCCTAAAATAAAGTCATGGCATGGACATTTTTCTAAAAAGTCTTCAAAAACAATACATATATCACCTTAAAATTTATACATTAGAAACCAAACTACAACAATTTTACAGGTAAACATGAGACTAAAGCCTCTTTTTAAAACATTTCCTGATGTGAAGTAGCTTCGGTTCTCTAAAACAGAACAGAGAATCCAATTTTCTGTTTCTAAAATATTAATTTATATTTCTTCAAGGTGGCTTGAGACAGTGCACTTCTGCTGCTGGTAAATAAGGTTTTGAATTCTAAGTAAAAATCAGTTATGGTTGTTGTACCCAGCCTATCTATGGAGTGAAGCCGAACTGGTGTGCATCCATTGCTGTCTCCGCAAGTTCTCGTGTGGCAGGTCCCATGTTTTTTCTAGCAGAAAGCCCCAGTGGCAACAGTTCCACTGCCAGCCCCCGTGCAAGTCATTGCTGGCAGCTGGAAAGCCAGCGGGGTGATAGGGAGCCATATGGTTGTTAATGTAAATAGTTGTGGACTGCTGCCTAAACAGAATTGCCATCAGCAAATATACCCCTCTGATGACCACCTTCATGGATCAGAAAAGATGAAAGTCAGACTTACTATAATCAGGTGGATGTTGTTCTGTAATGATGCACAACAATGCTGCCACAACTACCCAGTACCACACAGTTATCTCAAAAATCCAGCACACAGTAAATATGACAGATTTTGAAAAAGCCAGGCTCTTTTCAGGCATATATATCCACACAACCATACATAGTTCATTTACTCTATATTTTTTGAATTACCAATTTCATGGTAGCTGAGGATAATATTCTCTTTTCAAGCATCAAACATTTCTCAACTCATACAATCAGAGAGTCAAAGGTACACCAGTTTACAATCATTTAGACATACGATAGATAGGTCCATTGGCTATGGTGCTTCCAATGAACTGACTTTAGTATAATACAGACACAGAGATAAGACAGATTAAAGCTTATCTACAATTCAGTGGGAGAGATACAGTATTCAGCATCCAATGACAATGAAAAAACAAAACCACCACCATCTTCAAATGTACAATAGTTTTTGTTATCATTTAATACTACACTTCTATTTTGCCCTAAACATTTTGTTTAAAACTAATAATAAATACATTAACAATTTTTTGATCTCTGTTAGAAAAATCTGTTGAGAACACAGCAAAGTCTCCTGTAACCAAAATCCCATGGAGGTTAAGGATCCAGAGGACATCACAACCTCTGAAGCAATAGCTCCAGAGGAAGGTGTCCAGGCCCCTGGAACAGACAAAGGCGTGAACTCCTCACCCCCCAAATAGCCAAAAATCAAGGAGATGAGGCCCCAAGTGGACCAGCCCAAAATCTAACCCACCCACACCACCAAAAAGGGAAATAACGGAAGACAGCCAGGCCCACTCGCTGGAGGCCCCTCCCGACACTTTTTAGAATCAGTCACAGCCCCCCCCTCTATCTGTCACAATGACTCAGGGGGTTGATGGAATAGAAGTGCCCACCCGAAAAGGTGGCACTTTCATTCTGGACGGATCTTTAGGATACAAGTCTGCGATGCCCCCAGGACGATGAGCCAGGTTTAGTGATCACATGAACACTTAGCTTATTTTCCCCCTTTTCCTCTGAGCTTTAGTTTACCTGCCAACTGTAAGTTATTTAAATACTTCTGTCCTTATTCTGTTTGTTCCTATCTCCACTTAGTTTCCTTTACAGTTGTTTGTATTTTTTCGAACTTAATAAATATTAAAAAAACGATGGAGCCTCAGCCATCAGCCTCCTCAGCAGGTTCCAGCTGTGCCAGAACAGCTAGACAAAGGAGGTAGGGGCTAGCAATAATAATCTGAAGGACTATGAGGACAACGGAGGAACACAGACGGTCGGTCCTTCAGAGATTTCCTGAGGAGTCGGACACGGATCCGTCCAACCCTCGGAATCTAAATTCCGAGAAGAGCAGCTCGCTCTTCCTCCAGGCCAACAAAGCGGTAAGTTGCCTGGAAGTCGGGAAAGCGTCGCTCGATGCCAGACTCAGCGAGAAAGTCCGTGTAGTCATTTCCAGCTATGGAGGGGCCATCGAGATGCTGAATTAATCTCGACCAAAAGCCTCTCCATTAACGGAATAAACTATACTGTAAGAGGCGACAGTCCCGTGGCCCGGTAAAGGTCCGCGGATTGCCCCTGTCCTAGTGTGGAAAGGTAATCGTACCCTTGAAATACGATGATTGCCTGAGTATTCCTCTCAGGACAGAGGAGCGTTAAAATGATTCTCCGGGAGCCTATCCCGAGAAGAATCAGAGAAATGTCGGACATATTCCTTCTCGGTGGTCTACAAAGACCAGCCTACAGAACCACCGTTTTGTAAGATCTGCAAAGAAAGGGGGCAGGCACACCGAGGGGAGTTCCCAGAGTGCTGACACCCATAAAGATAAGGATCCTCCGAAGGAGCCCTTGGAGGAGAAAACACCACAGACGACTCAACCTGTGGAAAATTTGGCTCCAACAGATCAGCAACCCGCAGAGGACGCCATAACCCCTCGAACTTCAGCTCCAGAGGAAGATAACCTGACCTGTGGAAAACCCCCTGGTCGGATTTTGGTACCAATCGGTCAGAAATTTACATGTTGGAAAAAAAATGTTCTTCACTAGCGCTATTATTTCACAACTATCACATCATTGAATTAATTCACCGCATCAAAATTTGTCCCCATTATAATGGTCCCCTATAATGCTATTATGTACTGTTTAAAAGCTTAAGATTTGCTGTATTTTACAGTATTTGAATAATTAAGATAGGTCTAGTGAGCTCTTTATAGCAACCGCCTACACATCATGCCGCCAAAGTGTCGGAAACTGGAGTGCACTGTGTGTGGTCAAACAATGGACAGTGACTATACAAAGCGTCACAGTGAGAGATGCCACTCGGATTTGGTCCGAGCTCGGAAACCGATTAGATTCAAAACTCCAGGAACTTCGGATCAGGAAAACCCTTTCAAGGTAAGGTCTAAAAATATATGTATATATATGTATGTATCGTAATTTGGTAATTTCAGGGATGGCTTATTGAGGAGAGTAAAAAAGACGAGCAAGGACAAATTGAGCATGGTGAAGGTTCAACTGCATCTGCAACAACATCAACATCGCTGGCTGCATCGGGGACAAGTCCAAGTGCCTCCTCATTCCGTGACTTGATGCCCGACTTTCACGGTGAATCAACCTGTGCTGAAGACAGTCCGAAGTGCCAAGATCTTCAAGATGACGATGTCGAAGATGATGACAACTGCTCATCAATGATCAGCCATGATAGATCTCCAAAGTCGATTGATAAACCGACGGCGTCGAAATTAGATGAAGGTATCTATACGCCTGTTTTGGACCGCTCTGTATCTTATCCAACAGATCCTGCCAATTTTGCAAACAAAGCTATGGTTCCGGGTTTGATTCGAGAAATATTGGACATTGGACCTTGTCAACCAGGCGTTAATGAACATTACATGTTCCAAAAATGCAAAAAGGGCGATCATTCCATTCTTCGTGGTATGAACAAATGCTTCCAAATGGGCTAAAAGTAAGACGAGAATGGTTGGTTTATTCTGCAAAACAATGCAAAGCCTTTTGCTTTCCATGCATTATGTTTGCAGAAAAACACCACCCAGCTTATGAGCCAACGTGGTGTGATGCGAGCCATGGCTTTTGCAATTGGAAGAAAGGCACTGAACGCATCAAAAACAACATGAGACCTCAGAAATACACATAAAAGCAGCTTGCACAATGGCCATGACACAACAGCGGCTCGCAAGTGGTTGTGCAATCAACCAAGAACAACTGAGTGCGCATCTGAAAACAGTTGAACACAACCGCCTCGTCCTGAAGCGTATCATAGACATGATATTGTATTTGTCACAGCAAAACATGGCATTCCGTGGGCACAGGGAATACAGCTGCCTGGGCGAGAATTCTGTTAACGAAGGAAACTTTCTTGAATTATGTAAGCTGTTGGCCAAGTATGACGTTATT
This sequence comes from Nautilus pompilius, assembly GCA_018389105.1. Classification (NCBI taxonomy): domain Eukaryota; kingdom Metazoa; phylum Mollusca; class Cephalopoda; order Nautilida; family Nautilidae; genus Nautilus; species Nautilus pompilius. The sequence continues at coordinate 61,830 of JACATO010000626.1, read as the reverse complement.
CTCTCTGGTCATATATCTCCTTCGAATAAACAAAGATTCTATCTAAGTTCAGATATCCAGAATGACTTGATCAAAAGTATGTCGGTCCAGGTGCGCGATGCCATACTACAAAAAATAAAGGATGCCAAGTACTATTCTTTGATAGCAGATGAAACACAGGACATTTCACGTGCAGAACAACTGTCACTTTCACTTCACTTCGATTTGTGAACGAAGAATTCAATGTGGAGGAAGCATTCATGACATTTATTGAAGTACCATCAACATCTGCAGAATACATCTTTGGTGTCATTAAACACCAATTAGAGGAATGGAACATCCCGATGCATTTATGTCGTGGACAATGTTATGATGGTTGTGCTAATATGGCTGGTAACAAAACTGGTGTACAAGAAAGAGTGAATAGTGAAAATAGCTCCGCGGCATTTGTGCATTGTTGTGCACATAACCTAACTTTGGCACTCATTGATTCATGCAAAGCAGCAGTAGAAGTGGTGTCTTTCTTTGGTACCTTAGAACGAATTTATGCATTTTTTACACCAAGTAACGTGCGATTAAATGCATTCAATACTGCATGTGAAGAACGTGGCATAGAGAAACTATCATTCAAGAGGTTACAGGCAGTGCGTTGGAGTTGCAGGCATCAGTCAGTGATGATGGTAACAAAAACATACCCCGCCATTTTGCAAGCACTCGATAAAATCCAGGAAGTAGATCGTAGACGTGAAACGATTGCAGAAGCCCATGGGTTGCAAGCAGCCATGCGAGAATTCGAGTTCTTACTAAATCTAGCTGTGTGGACAGACATTCTCAAAGAAACCAACATATTGTCAAAGTATCTGCAATCATCTAACATGGATTTGATGAGTGCCTCAGAACTTGTGCGAGCAGCAGAGAGCAATCTTGGTAAGCTGAGGAATGACATGCATTTTTCAGAGAAAATTAGGCTTGCTAAAACCTTTGCTGATCAAAACGGTGAATTTGACGTTTGCAGCGAATTCAAACAAAGGCGGAAAAGAAAAAAGAAACAGATGCCTGGCGAGCAAGCAGAAGACGATCCTATAATAGAGGCAGAGAAGTTCTTCATGGTTAACGTTTACTACAAATCTTTGGACATATTACTGCTTCAATTGAGGGAACGTTTTAAATACTTTCATGACACATTTGTTCACTTTAGCTGCTTGGTTCCTTCTAATTACTCATCTGATGAATCACTTGGAAGATTGAAAACCGTCATTGAAAAGTACAAAGACGACATTTGCGATCAGGAAAAAGCCATCCAAGAATACAAACTACTTGCTGAATTGCATTCTTCATGGAAAAAGAAGCTTGGAAAAGACACTCCCAATACAGTAGATGGCATGCTAAAATTCTTATGCAAAAAACAATTGATTCATGCATTCCCCCAATATATGATACTAATGAAGATATTCCTCACAATCCCTGCCTCAAGTGCATGTGCAGAGCGCTCATTCAGTCGTATGAAACTGATAGAGTCATATCTTCGCTCCAGTATGTCAACTGAAAGGTTGTCAGGTTTGGCACTGCTCAGCATTGAACGTGCGAACACTAAGAGATTGCTGAACCACGACAAAGTGATTGAAAACTTTGCAAAAATGAAACAGAGAAAAATAATATTGTCGTAAATTGATGGACAGTGATACAAATTCTGTTTGCAAATTGTGATTGGTCTATAATAAAAGTATTGTTGCCATATTTTCTTTGTATTTGGTTCATTAACACTTTAGCATCCGTTATCAATATATTAATGGAATGCTCCATGTTGACACCAAAATAAATATACCACTCTTTCTGCATAAATTACAAGTATAGTAGGCCGATTCGGAAATTTACTTGCTTAACCCCCCCCTGGAAAATAGTCTAGCTTCGCCACTGGACGCAGACGTGGTGCTGCCCTCGCTGTCAACAGCACGGAGGCGAAACTGGCACAGAGAACTCAAATGCCCCACAATTAGATCCAACAACTAAAGGAATACAACAACCAACCCTCCGCATTCTTCAGTGGAACGCTAACGGAGTCTACCGAGAGTTACCGCTACTAGAAGGCCTTGTGGAGGAGCACGACGTAGATTTGGTGGTGATCCAGGAGAGCCGTCTTCTCTCGAAAGACAGAACGCCGGAACTCCGCAACTTCAATGCCGTGAGACGAGATCGACCGGTACAAGGAGAGGTGGGCTGCTGACGTACGTGAAGAAGGGCCTCCCCTACAAACTGATCAGCCAGCCAGACAACCAGAACGGAGCGTTGGAGAGACTGTCCGTCGAACTTCCGGTGCCGCACTTGCAGTCGATCCGTATCTCAAATTGGTACCTCCCTCCGGAGAACTCGCACTACCTGCAACGCACAGGCTTTTCGATGACTGATTTCCAACCCTCCCTGCAAGAAAATGAACTTATTTGTGCGGACCTCAACGCCCACACCGATATCTGGGACCAAATCGCCCGCCCTGATGAAAGAGGTGATCTACTAGCGGAGGCTGTTATGGACGTGAACGGAACTTTCCTGAACGATCCCACATTATCAACACGCCAAGATCCGGCCACCGGCCGTCTCTCATCTCCGGATGTCACGATAGCCCACGCGAATCTCCGATATCGCTGTGACTGGGTCCCGCTCGACCGACTTTCATCCGACCACAGACCCATCATCACCACGATTGACCTACCCGCTGAAAAGCTGAAGGGGAAGAAAAGACTGGTGTGGGACTGGAAGAAAGGGGACTTACGGGCCTTTCAAGATGCAGTTGAAGAAAATCTATCCACAACTAACACTACAGAAGAACCATCAGTCAATAACCTCTACGAGCGGTTCTGCACGGCCGTGCTCAGTGCCGCCAAGAAACATATTGGCATGAAAGCGGTGGGGATGACCGGAGAATGCTGGAGAACAAGTGAAATAACGATGGCTGAAAAGGACAGAGACCAAATACGAGAGACGTCTCCGGCGTCCACTCTGCTGAGTATAAAAAGAAAGATCAAGTGACAAATCTTTTGCGTGAGCGGAAGCGGAATATGGGAGCGAAAGATCATGTCGGTGAAAGGCAAGGAGATGTGGTCGATTTTAAGGAGTCTTACTACAACGCGCAACAATGACACTGCCCGCATCATCACTGAGCAAGGCACCAACTATGTCAGCCCCAAACAGAAGGCCAACGCCTTTGCGAAATTGTACCGCGAAGTGAGCTCCCTGAAGTTCGACAAAGAAGACAGAGGAATGAAGCTCCTAAATGGGCTTCTACGAACAGACGGGTCCAACCCAGATGCGTGTGGCGACTTTACCCTCGGCGAAGTCAAAGCTGCTATTAAGAGCCTGAACCCTGCGAAGGCGCCTGGACCCGATGAGATACACCCCAGATTCCTTCATCACCTCGGACCAATAGCTGAATCTACACTGCTCCAACTCTTCAACTTTTCCTGGTCGTCAACGAAAGTCCCGCAAGCGTGGCGAGTAGCAGACATCAGGCCGGTCCCAAAAGCCGGAAAGGACAAGCAGAAACTAGACAAGCTACCGACCGATCTCACTCACCTCAACAGCGGGTAAGGTGATGGAGAGACTCGTCACAAACCGCCTCCGATTTCTCGCAGAATCAAACAACCTCCTCACCCAGTACCAAGCGGGTTTCCGTCCGGGTCGCAGCACCGAGGACCAGCTGCCCCGCTTGTCACAATCCATCAGCGACGGCTTCCAGAGCAAACCTATGAACAGGACCCTGCTAGCCCTGATCGATTACTCCAGAGCCTATGACAAGGTATGGCGAGATGCGCTACTCCTGAAGATGCAGAATGCAGGCGTGCCGACCAAGATGATTCGATGGATACAGGCCTGGCTCTCAATCGTCTCACCTGGGTAATCTACGATGGCGAAAAGAGCAAAACCGTCACAATGAAGCAGGGTGTCCCACAGGGGTCGGTTCTTTCCCCACTCCTATTCCTGTTTTATATCAATGACCTGGCCACCTCCGTCCAAAGCCCGCAAGTGAGCCTGTTCGCGGATGATGTTGCTGTATGGGCCCAAGATGCTGATCTACGGCGAGCAGAATGTCAGCTGCAGCAGGTGCTGGACAGAATCGTAGATTGGAGCAAGAAGTGGAAGATGGAATTATCAGCACAGAAGTCAGAGTGTTCCTTCTTTAGTACGAATACCCACGAGGCACAATGGCGACCGGCTCTCACGCTGAATGATCATCCTCTACGTTACAATGCCACTCCAAAATTTCTCGGGGTGACATATGACCGACAGCTTACCTTCTCCTCTCACGCAGCTACCATCGGCGGGAAGATGCGGCGACAGGCGGGGGCCCTGAGATGTCTGGCAGCCACCGACTGGGGTTATGACAGGAAAACGCTACGGTCCGCCTATATTGCCACTGGTCGGTCAACGGTTGAATATGCGGCAGCGGCATGGCTACCCTGGGCCTCTGAATCGACGATGGAAAAACTGGAAACCTGCCAACGCTTTGCGGGCCGAGCAATAACGGGGCAAGTGAAGACGACCCCGGCGGAAGCGATCCTGGCAGAGGCGAACCTTCCCACCATCAAGACAAGAGCCACCCAACTGAGCACCATAGCCCTAGAGAAGTCGCTGAGACAACAAGCAAATAACCCACGCTACCAGATCGCCGTCAAGGACGTCCGGCAGCGCACAAAAAAGCCCAGCTGGAGAGAGAAGGCGCGGACGACTTGGAGCTCCATCTTCGGGTCAACACAGCCAACACCCTCACCAGAGCCTCTCCCTCCCTGGATGGAGACAAGTGACCATATCTTCGAGACGGCCGGGAGAAAGTCCGGGGATGTGGAAGCCGACAAGAAGTGGGCCCTGCAACGATTGGAGGAGGGCTGGGACACCTACGACCTCGTCATCTACACCGACGGGTCAGCAACGAGCGGTAACGCAATAGGCGGTGGTGGAATCGTCGTCACCACAGGCCATCCAAGCGACCCCCGGGTCCACCACTCTTTCGCCATAACAAAAGGCAGATGGTGTTCCTCCTTCCAAGCGGAGATCAAGGCACTCAAGAAGAGGCTCTCGAGATCATCCTCGCTGAAGACAAACTTAAAAAAGCCCGAGTGATCAGCGACAGCCTTTCAGTCCTCCAACGCATCCAGTCCCTACACCGTCGAATTCACTCCGCAACAACGACGAACAGCAAATCCATCCTCCGGATCCTCTCCAATCTCCGAGAGCAAGGACGCCAAGTAACCTTCACTTGGTGTCCCAGCCACTGCGGCATCATCGGCAATGAAATGGCTGATGTCCAAGCCAAAGCGGGGTCCAACACAGATCAAACTGGGGTCGACTGCCACTATGAGTCGGCCAAGGCAACGATAAGACGGACGACAAGAGGCGACCCGGCGTCTCACGAGAGAACCAGAAGAGTTTACGTTTACGGGACCGTGGAGAGAAGGTCAACCGACTGGCGGAGATGGAGCTGAGCAGAAGGGAGCAGTGATCCTGAGCCGTCTGCGCAGCGGTCACCACCCGGAGTTGAAGTATTGGCTCGCCAAAATCAACCGAGCGGTCGACACCATCTGTAGGAAATCGGCATGGGGGAGGAGACCGCGGGGCATGTCATCTACGACTGTCCCCGCATCCACCGCCCACCAGCTGAACCACCGACCACCACCGCCTCCGGACACTCTCTCGGTAGACCCCACCCGGCGCCTGACCATCTGGGAGAACTGGACCTCCACGCCGGACCTTCCTGATGTGTCCCAACCGACAACCCCCAACTTATAACTCACAACGTCTTGTTGCTCAACAACAACATCCACAGGGACAAAGGAGCCGCCGGCCGACCGGCAGCCGGGCGGTCAAAGGTCAGCGCTCCTCGCCCTACCACCACAGCAACCGACGGCTATTTATAGCCGCGACGCCTAAGTGCGTAGCTCCGTGATGGAGCCTGACTGGAGGAGATCACGCTCCCCCCATATCACCACACTTAGGAAAAATAAGATAAAAGCCACAGAAGCCACACTTTATTTATAACTCGGTCCCCCCCCCCCACATACAACCATTAGCCGGTGGACTAACCGTATTCTCTCTCCGTTGCTGTTCAGTGACGCTGCGCGCTCTCGCGCCTTTATTAATTACTTAATATACATATAACATCATCGAGCAGAACGGGGCCCCTGCCGGGGCGATGGGTCACCAACGCTCCGACAGGAGCTACTTCCCAGTAATTTTCTCCCCGGGGAGCCAGTCTCCCCAACGTGGGACTCGCTGACACTACAGCACAACAACAACACCGACGACAGGTGCCCTGCGCAGTAGACGGAGGGAGAAACGTCTCCATCCACTGCTGCCTTCATCAACACCCATCAATTAGAATACAAACAGAACCCCCCACCCCGCCTCCGGTTGGACAACCAAAAAAATAAATTGTGGCCCTTTCACCTCCACCCCCAATTAGAAATAAGGACACACGGGGAGACAACTCTGTTCTAGGGAGTGCAGCCTGGACAAACCTACCCCTCCTGCGTGCAATACGAAGGAGTTTGGGCAGCCCGCTGCTCCCGCTAGGCTGAGGAACACTGACACACAACTGATCGTAGATAAGATCACACACAAACAGCTGGGCGGCCGGACGTGGATCCGACCCAGCTCGCACCTCACACAAGCATCAAGACTCACACCAAAAAAAAAAAGATCAAAGTGTAGTATCTGTTCTTATCAGCCGGATTTTACCCTTGAGCGACGTCTCGGACCCCGCACTGCGGCAGTACAGGACTCACTTCGCAGCAGATCACCGACAGGTAAGTTTTTTCTTGCTTTCGCGTGTCATTTTGCTCGATTTCTTGTCATTTTCACTGTGCTTCACAATTTGCTTAGACTCCCCTGTTAGCCAGAAGCACGATCTGTTCACTGTGTATTCGTTAGGGTAAATAGGGCTCTGTATTTGACTAGGCTCGTAGCGGCCGGACGCTAGGTCACCGCTAGATAAGTCCCGAGGGACAAAGTTTTTCGGTTTAGACCCCGTAAAGGCGCTAGCACCCCGTACTTCTGCCCACCCGTAGACGCGAAATACTAGAATAAGGTAGGATAGTGTGTTTAAGAGTCACAGGACTCAGAAACCTTTACTAGATAGCAGCCTAGACGTAGGTACCCTCTTAAAGTCTCCGGACTACATTAGATATACTTAAGTTGTTAAAGTCTAGAACTTGGGAGAGTTCTCCCCCTTGTTATCCGTCACTCCCCTTGTCAGTGGTCACCAGGTTACGGACTTAGGTTTTCTTTCTCCCTGCTACACGTAACTTGTAAAAGTCTCTAAAGACTTAGCTTATTTTCTCCCCGTAACCACTCTGTAGTTTCCTTCTCTCTCCCCGGTAAACACTCTACTCTTTTTCTCTCCCCTCTATCATTAAACTTCGCTCAGATAGCGGGACCCTTTGGGCAAAACTAAGCAGCCAGGTGTAAGAATAAGGTTAGCGCTAGGAATAGCCACCGCAGCCCAAAGGAAGGAGAGGGTTAATATAACCACACAGTGAACAGACCGTCAGTCAGTACCTAGCTCGAATCCCCATCACCGACCGACCCACCCACCCCGCCTACCACCAATTCCCCCCCAGTCCCCCTTCTTTTTCCATAGCCTCACCAGACCGCTCCCTGTAATCCGAGCCTAAGCGGATTAGCGGCCGGCAGAACAAAGGGGCACAGCCAAGGTTTTTAAAATCGAGCCGCACCTAATCAACACGATGGAGCCCCAGCCATCCACCAGCTCTGTCGCACCACCCATGACGCGGAGGAGCTCTGTACCAGGGCCCTAACGATCAAGGGAACAAACCACATCATGAGAGGGGCCTCGCCCCTCGCGTGGGTTAAAATCAGGGGCTTGCCCCTCACTACGGGATGCCGGGTCCCACAGCAAATCCTGGAGAGGTGTGGGCAGATGCTCATACCTCTAAAATACGACTGCATTCCAGGACTGTCGCTCCTCTCCGGGCAGAGGAGCGGAAAAATGCTGTTGCGACAACCCATACCGAGGAGAATACGGGAAACTGTCGACGGGAGGACGTACAGTTTCTCCGTATTCTATAGGGACCAGCCGGCACCTCCACCATACTGCCGCATATGCCGGACAACCGGACATACGCGGTTCAGTTGCCCGACAGGGGCAGAAAGAGAGGCGGAGGTAAGTAGGCCCAATCCGACAAATACGGACACGGTGGGACCCAACAAACAGGGCCGACAAGATCAAAGGCCCACGGGAAACACCAACACCCCACCGGAGAAGCCACCTATTATTAAACAGGAAGACCCGGGGGAGGGACGCAAGGACCCCCCCACGATGGTTTCAAAACTCCGACGAGCTCCGAAGGAGAGGACGACCTCGTCGTCGTCTCTGTAAGGAAGGCACCGAGACACAAGGGACCGAAGAGGACAGTAAGGGACTCCAACCCTCCAACCCCTCCCAAGAAAAAGGAGCGGAAGGTGGAGAACCCACCAAAAGAGTTTAGCTTGGAGAGTTTATTAAATTCCATTTAAACTTCTCCCTTGTGGGGAGAACGTTGCGAAGGATTTTCCAGTGGATGTCAGATGTGAATCCGTCCACCAGCGCGTTGTTTTTGTGCTGTGCCAGATCCTATCCCATGGAAGTGGTCCTGAGCTCAGCGTGTTTTCCCCCCACTTCTCCCTGTAGTTCGGTTCCTGTACAGGGCGTGACGCGAGGAAAGAAGTTATATTCACGTTGGGATATCTTGTCTAGATCGTGTATTTCTGTACCTAAGCTTACAGTGTTGTTTGCGTGTATGTCTATGTTAGACTTAATCCAGTTAGTGAGGGCACTAACATGGTAGTCCGTTAGTATATTTTTCTGTGCTCTGTATAGTTTTAGTTTGTTAGTTAAGACATGCATCCCGCTAGGGGCGCGATATGCCTTAGCTAAACGGTCTAAGAATAGCTGATGCCATCTTGGTCTATTCTCAGTGGTTCTAATGACGTTTAGTATATTTATAATTTGTTGAGCACCTGTTTTGCTCTCTAGGTTTATTATGTTTAGCCCTCCACGGCATCTGGGGAGTCTGATTACCTGTGTATTCGCCAGGTGTTTGCGCCCTTGCCACAGGAACCGATCAAACTCGGCGTCTATGGCGGTACGCGCCCACGCTGGCATTCCTATAATTTTTGCCTTGTAGTATATTTTTGGTGCTGCGTATGTGTGTATGAGTTGTGATTTTGTCAGATAGGAGAGGTTTGAAGAAGACCATGCTGTTAGTAAAGCTTTGATCTTGTTAATGATGGCTGTCCAATTTTCTTTTTGTGTGTTAGTGTGTGCATTAGTGGGGAAAAGGATGCCTAGCAATTTAATCTGGCCTTCCACCCATGTCACACTGCGACTGTTAGGCGGCTTCTGGGAGCCTCCCAGCCATGCCGCTGTCGTCTTCTTCTTGTTGATCTTTGCTCCCGAGGCCCTTTCGTAGACCTCGAGAGCTCCGAGCGCCCCCTGCAGGCTATCCATGTCCTGCAGGAATAGCGTCGTGTCGTCTGCGTACTGCTGGACTTTGACGCCACCTATACCCCTAATGTTTCCATTAGACCGGATATAGGCCGCCATCGTCTCAGCAGTGAGGACATAAAGCATGGCGCTCAGGGGGCATCCCTGCCGTATGCCTCTAGTTGGATGGATAGGCGAAGAGAGGAAACCGTTTTGCTGTATCTGTGTGGTGATGTCTCTGTAGAGAAGGCGGATGAAATTTACGAAATACTCCCCAAAGCCTAGGGCTTTAAGTGTTCTTATCAGAAAATTCCAATCTACCCTGTCAAAGGCTTTCTTTTGATCCACGGCTAGCATGATTCCAAGGGAATTTTCCGTGTCTAGCCTACTTGTAATTTCTCTGAACAGCTGGAGGGTATTCGTGATACTCCTACCAGGAACTGCACAGGTCTGGTCTGCACTCGTAACTTTACCAATTATTTTCCCAACCGGTTTGCTAGCACCTTAGTGATAATTTTATAGTCTCTATACTATAGTTCCTTAGTCTGTCCTTGCCTAAGTCCCACCACTCCAGGGGGTCGGCGAACTCGTCCTTGCGCAGGACCGACCTCTGTCTCTCAGATGTTCTGGACGCTCTCGACGTACTCCGACTCGGTCAGAATAGCGTTGTTGAGCTTCCATAATCCGGGTCCTCTGGTATTCGCTTGGATCAAGAAGCCGGCCATAACCTGGGAATGGTCACTCCACGCGATAACGTCGTGCACCACGTCTTGGAGTTGCCTAGCAATGTGTTTAGATGCGTACACTCTATCTAGTCTAGTTGCTACACTATACTTTTTACTATAGTGAGTGTACGACAACGCGTTTGGGTGTTTATATCTATACGCATCGACCAGGCCAAACCGCGAACACATGGTTTGCAGTTGTGGCGCTCCCATCAGATGCGTCCTACTTTTAATGTCTGATCCCTGCATGTCTAACTCGTGGGAGGGGACGCAGTTAAAGTCACCTGCAATGTAGATGTCGTCTGCAGGGTATGACCTAAGTTCCTGTTCTAGTATATCATTGAAGCGCAGAAAGAACGCTGTCCGCTCCTTCGCAACGGTAGGGGCGTACACCGATACGATCATTGCTTTTCTTTGGAGCTGGTTTTGGTAGCTGGCTATGACGATCCGTCCGTCGTCGTCTTTGTAGGTGTGTTCTATGTTTGGTTGTATGTTCGGGTGGAAGAGGATCGCAACACCTTTTCTCCTACCTATTGGGTCTAGGCTGGTTACCGCTAGTCCATGCCAGTTGGTAAGATACTTATCTACCTCGTGGTTAGACTGCAGATGCAGCTCCTGCATGCATATTATTCAGTCGTGTGTGGTGTGTGTCAGTTGATCTAGGTAGGTATGCCAATCTTTATAAAATTTTATCCCTCTTAAATTCAGGGATAAGATTTCAAGGCGTCTAGACATGATCGGTGGTCAAGAGATCACAGTCCGTGGACGTTACCTAAAACGAGGCCGAAAGAGCCGTCCGAAAAGGAAGTGACACCTCTCAGGTGGGCACTTCCATGCCTTCAGCCCCTTGAGTCGTTGGGGGTGGCTATTTTCTGGAGGACCACGGTGGGGACCATCATGGGCCTCTCTGTTGAGGCCTCTTTCGGCTCACTTGATGAGGGGTTGTTCTCCACCTTCCTCTCCTTCTTTGGAGGGGTTGGAGGGTTCGAATCCCTCACTGTCCTTTTTGGCCCTTTGGGCCGGTGCGGCTTCTTGACAGAGACGACGACTAAGTTGTCCTCCCCGTCAGAGTCCGTCGGTGTCTTCTGTTCGGGCGGGTCGTTCCGTTCCTCGCCCGGATCCTCTTCCTTGATAACAGGCTTTTGTTTTTGGGTCAACTTCTTCTGACCCTTCCTTCTTCTGTCCCCCGTGTCCTCCGTTGTTGTCTCAGGGTTGGGGTACTTACCGTGGGTGTCTGTTGTGGTGGGCTCTCCGTTGTTCTCTCCGCCCCCGTCGGACAGCTGAACCTGGTATGTCCGGTCGTTCTGCAAATTCGGCAGTACGGGGGTGGAGCCGGCTGGTCCCTGTAGAACACAGAGAAGCTGTATGTGCGCCCATGAATCGTTTCCCGTATGCGGCGGGGGATTGGATCCCGCAGCAGCATTTTGCCGCTTCTCTGGCCGGAGAGAAGCGGGGTCCTGGGATACAATCATACTTGAACGGTATCAGGATCTGCCCAAACCGCTCAAGTATTTGCTCGGGGACTCGACACCCCGTTGTTAGCGGGAGTCCCTAATTTTGACCCATGCGAGGGGCGAGGCCCCTCTCATGACGTGATTGATACTCTTGATCGTTAAGGCCTTCGTGCAGAGCTCCTCTGCATCCTTGGTGGTCCTGCATATTATTTCCACTGCTCCTCCGTAGCTCGGAATGACTGCCCTTACGCGGGGCAGTAATCCGGCGAGGCTAAGGGCTCGGCCGACGTCCTCGCAATATAGGTCGGCGGCCGGGGTGACAAACAAGGAGCTCTTTTGCTCAAACTTCAGACTGGACGCGTCCTTGGCGTCCAGCTCCAGGCCTCGTAAGAAAGCCTCGAAGGACTGCATTCCAGCGTCGCCCTCATGGTCCTTCAGGGCATTTTTTGCTGTGTTTTTTTCGCCGGATGTGGTGGCGATGGCGGAGGTTCCATCGTCGTTGTTCTCTGTCAGAAAAAGGGTGCGGATAATTGGTTGTGATTCCTTTTGCTTGGTATTCTATTGAAGCCCTGTAATCTGATACTAATCGGAATAACAGGGAGTGGCCAGGCAGAAAGTGCTATCTAATAAACCTAGAGAGCAAAACAGGTGCTCAACAAATAATAATTATACTAGAAATCTTAAGTACCACTGAGAATAGACCAAGATGGCACCAGCTACTCCTAGACCGCTTAGTTAAGGCATACAACACCCGCGATGGGTCGCATGTCTTAACTAACAAACTTAAACTATACAGAGCACAGAAAAACATACTAACAGACTACCAGGTTAGCGCCCTCACAAATGGATCAGCATGATCTAGAACAATTATCCCAACGTGATATATACTTCTTCCTGTCATCACGCCCGATCACAGAACCGGACTACAGGGGTAAGTGGTAAAACACCCTATATTCAGGCCCACTTCCATGGGATAGAATTTGGAATAGCAGTATAAACCGCCTTGTGGATGGATACACCTCTGACATACACTGGAAAATTCTAAGAAACGTACTCCCCACCAGGAGAACAAACACAAATGGAAGCTTATTAACTCACCGAAATGTCTCAGATGTAATGAGGAGGACGAGACGGCACTACATTGTATATTCTCATGTCCTCTGAATATAGAACTGTGGTGCCTAGTCCGCGACCTGGTATTCAACATTAAAAGTCCCCGGACAAACTTAGTTCGTTCTGTCGCATCTTTGGCTTCTCACCTAGAACTAAAAGGACTGCCTTTCAATCTTCCTGGTTTTCACGATAGCTTGGGGTAGCCGAAAGGCTTTAGAGGGCGGTCATCTCACTTCAGCCAAAAAGATTATTTAAAAATCACGTAACACTTTTGTTGCTACAAAAATATGCAGTCATGAAGTCCAGTATAAATGAGAGTAATCTATTCATCCATCTGGCTCATCAAAAACACCATTTACAACTACATCCTGACATCACACCATCCTCAAACATCACCTTAGACCAACCACCCTGAGTCAACCCTATCCTTGTTTTTCGTTATCCCCCTTTTTTTGTTTCAGATGAAAACACTTTAAAAGAATAGACGACTTTACTCTCTACTTCTCTTCCTTCCTCTCTTTTTCTTCCTTTTAAATAATTTCGTGATTTCAGAATTTTCAAGACGACCTGAAGAAATAACAACCAACTCTTTTCATTTACCTCTAAGATCTTTTTTCTGAAACCTTAAATCCTTTATAACTTTAACTTCACCACTTCTACCTTGAAACCTTAAATTTCTTTACACCTCATCTTACCATTTCTACTTTAAAATATCCCCAACCAACTTAACCCCCTCCCCTCTATCAGTGCAAGCCTCTATTTATTTGTAAAGTACTCCTCCCCAAACATCAACCCTGTAAATGGACTAACCATGTTTCTGTCTCCGTTCCTACTATTCACCCTTTACAGTCCAAACTAACATCAAAGGATTTTCAAAAGAAGACGGTGGTGCGGAATGGGGGGCTGGCCGCTAGGCTACTTCCCGGCATTTCCACCAGCCAGGGAACCTTCGGTCCCCCTACGTGGGATGATCAAATGATCACCTCTAAATATTACCATCTGGGAATCTCTGATTCCCCAACGTGGGAGGACTGACCACCACAAATTAGGAAACGGAGGGAGAACGTGACTCCATCCAATTTTCACCAACAAAAAATAAAAAATAGAACCCACCCCACCTCCATACTCCTGTTGGATTTAATAAAAATAAAAAGTGGCCCAAACTCTCCCCTCTCAGCTTCTAAGGACACACAGAGAGAAAACTCTGTTCCGAGGGTTCAGCCTGGAAAAATCCTACCTCTCCTGCCGTATTTACGGAGGAGTTGGGTAGCCCGCTGCTCTCACTAGCAATAGGTACACATACACAAAACACGGTCGAAATAAGGCCTCACTCATAAACAGCTGTGACGGCCGAACGTGGAACCGACCCAGCTCCCAACACACAACACAACCTTACACACACCCACCACCTCAAAAAAAAAAGTGTACAGACTCACGAAACTAAAACAAACATTTTACCTTTTAAAATCTAAAGTAGATATTCTCTTTGAAAGTGTGAAAAGGAAAAAAAGCAAGCCATCTGTTCCCAAACTTCATGACTGCAGTCTCGCAACAAGTGAGAATTTTCGTGCTATTGCAGTAATTCTGAAAAATATAACCACATTTGAATTTGCATTGCATAAAGACGTCAATATTACAATGACTATGATTATGTAAATTAAAGAATACAGATTTATATCAATGAATCGTCAGTTAATTTTTTTAAGTTTGCAGACAGCTTAGATAACTAGTTTTGTGTGTTTTATTACTTTCATCACAATTATCAGAATGTGTTTCAGGAGTGCGAGAGAGACAGCATCTTCAACTTTTACTCTGATCCACCGATGTTTTTTTGATAGGTGAAATTCCTGATTATGCAGCTGTAAGAGAATTACCATAGGTTTAATATTTGAAAGAGTTCAAGTAGGGGGCTCATCTATACATTTAATTAGGAATTAGTGGTACTGTAGGCAGGAAACCATCATAGCTGATGCAGGCAGCCCAGGGAAGAGGAATGGTCAATCAATAGAATCCATACATTTATTTATATTAGTATGTATTGTCAAGAAACGTTAAGTAAAACAGATGGCAGTACATTTTGTATTTTTATGCTGAAAAGATCTTTGGCGAACAGTTGATAAGTGAAGTGATGATATTGCAATGATTTCTCTCCTAGTAAATACCTATTAGTGCATTCTTAGATACATATTGAAATGGACTGCAGAAGTCTGTTAATAAAGACACGTTAAAGAAAACATTCTCTGAAAGCAAACCCATTAATTTCAAAACAATTTAGCAAGAATAAACTTGTAATATCTTTCAAACAGCTATGTGCAATGCCATAACTTTCTGCCAAAGAAACTAAAACATTTCATGTGGCATGGATGCATAGAATATATGGGTTCCAATGTCTAAAGCAAAAGTAGTTTTATTTAAAGTCACATAAATTTAAAATTTGTTATTTCAAGAAATTCAATAAAATCATTCAATCGAGTACATAAGAGGAGTTGGTACTTGAACAACATCAGTGAACCATAAATTAGGTATTATACAAACAAATACCTTATTTAGTGAAAGAAAAAGTTAACTTCTTACAATTTGTTTTAACTGGTTCCTATAAGAAAAATTGGACAGCCACGATAAGATGCAGCTGTTGTTTTTTCACTGGTGACATCCAGTTTACTAATAACTTCTCCACAAATTGGAGCCTTCAATGTCAGAACATTTTGAAAAAGTAGTTTCTAAGCCTGAAGTCAGGAAATTTGTACTCTGGGCAAGCTGATTAAAACAGGTTACCAACAAGCTATGAGAGATGGAGTTTTGATTCTTTCCACAGCCAGTGTTTCGGTTTTTTAAATTTGGTTTTACTTGGTCACCAAAGCTAAAACTACACACGTAACTCCTTCTGCTTACTGCTGTGAATTTTCTAATTTTCTTAGTTCATGCAAAGTTGGGACAGTGGTTAAAACTATCTTCAACTGTACAGGCAACAATACTTACACTACACTATATTTTGTTGTTTTCTTAACATTTTCATAATTTTAGAAATATTAATGTAGAAAAAATTCAAACCAAAACAGATAAAATCTCTATATATATATATATATATAATATCAGTTAAATCTGATATAAAGTAATAACATTTGTTTAAATATTCTTCAGGTAATGTTTACATTTCCCAACAGTAGATTTGTATTATCAACCAAGCGCTGTGTTGGGACATTGCACCAATGTGAAAATTCTGAAGATGCATTTAAGAGAGAACCATATATGATAGTTTCCTTCCACACACACTGGAAATTTCAAAGAAAAATTTTAAATTATAAAATATTTCATAATGAATTCCTCATTTAATCCAAGTTCATCAGGGATGTTGCAGTAGGTTAGTGGGACAAATGTGCGGAATATGTTACATTCTGAAAACTCTTACAAGATACTTTCACAATAATAATAATAATAATGGGATATGATACAAATGATAGAGATGTTCTGTACAAGAGATTAATTTTGTCAACAGTGTATGCATTTTGTTTTAAATAGTTAAAAGTTTTGTAGCAATTAAGAAACTAACTTATTTGCATAGTTTATTTCCAAAAGCTCACTAATCAGGTACAGCATCTCCTTTCTCATTTTGCTTGATAAATACTGAAATACGCTTTAATAAATTTACAAGAACTGGTTTGTACCATCTGAAGATTAACAACTAAAATAAAACACTCTACTGAGTTGTAAAATTTTATCATTAAAGTGATCAGTCTTGACTGTGTTCTACTGCACATAAATCCTTCACAATTGTGTTAAAACAGCAACGTCTGTTTAAAGAAATTGATGGGAATTAATTATTTGTATTAGAATTTACTGAATTTTTTGAAAATATATATATCTGTTAGAATCTTTGCATTTTCAAAACAGTAAAAACTGGTATTTATTCAAGTCTTTATCAGCCTGGTTTAACTTGCTTCCATCCAATCACAACCTTTTCTTGAACTACAAATGAAAATTTAAAAAATCTACAAAAATGAGAATAACTTGGCATTTGTTTGGTTTTCTACCTTTTCTTCTAGCCTTGACTGCACAAAATGCACCCACTTAATTAAAAAGTTTATGGAATGACCGAAAAAGCACAAATGACTTTGCATAAAGTTCAGTATTCAAAACATAATTTAAGTAGAAAGGAAAAAATGCAATCTATAGTGCAGAAAGTTAAAACAAATAGTAGTCAGTCACTATACCTTATCCATCAGCAAGGTTAATGAAACACTGCAACCAAGAAGTGTTAATTTTTGGCCCAGAATAAAATTGGAAATTTTGCAAACAAAGATTTCATAATCATTTTCACCATCACAGTCCATTACACAACTTTTCCAAATATCTTCAAACATTTGATTGTTCTGACAACATTGAAATACCATAGAAAACACACAAACATATTAATACATTACTCAACCAGGAAAAAATGCAGCTAAAAAGTACATCCGAAAGCATGTATTATTACAGAAATATTAGTCTACACTTGATGCATTCAAGATTTTTCTTTAAAATGGCAATGTACCTGACAGAATTGAGACATCCTTTGGGAACAAATTGTTTCTCACCATGCCAAATGCAGCCCATAACATGACACTTCATCCTCCTTACTTGACCTGTGGTTTACGCACATTAGGCTTGGAGGCTTTTGTTGGACTTCTCCAAAACCCAGGTGAGGATGCTATATATCTTCCCTGACCATAATCTGGAAGAAGAATCAGGGCATTCGAGTTATTTTCCTGACACAAATTCAACAGAACACTTGGATCATCAACTGAAAGCAACACACCCAAATCATAACAATATGATAAATTAAAGCAAGTTCTCACATGCATATGGAAAACCTAGACTTGGGTATTATCTTGCTGGAAGAAGAATTCCCGCCCAATAGGATGTCTTCTAGAGGAAATGGAATTATGGATGAAAACCTGCATGTATCTGCTACTAGAAGTCAATATATCTTCACTATTCCAATTTCTGGCACCTTTGCCAGACACGCAGCCATACACTTGTAATGATCCACTGCAATGCTTCACTTTAGCTGTTCTACACTCACTGATCTGCCTTTGAACAAACAGCTGTTAATTGTTGGTAAAAAGTTAATAAATTCATTTCTGCTGCCCATTTCAGACTTATGGGGTTGCCTATTCTCAGGAATGATTTTTAGCCAGATGCATATCTGTTGACACCACTTTGCCTTTAAAGTCTCTTGCAGTTTTCTTCAAAAAACATCACCATCATATTTGCAGCCAGGCCATTTCCAATTCTCCAACTAGCTGATCGTTTGCCATGTAAAAGCATACCAGAGCTACTTTAAGCAGTTTGGGATTTCTTCCTCAAACACTTCCATTATCAACAATGCCAGTTTTATGTATTTTCCTCAGTCATGCAAACTGCTCTCACCCTCTAAAATGAAGTTGGGCTGCAATCTGTCACATGAAGTAGCCTTCACTAGCTAAGACTTTGGTTTTTATATGTTTATCATGTGTATTTCTTCCTGAATTCATTAATTTTTTATTCCAGCAAATTATACCATGATGAACAGTAAGCAGACTAGTGTTTTTCTAAATGCTATTACTAATGAAGAGACGACAAAAAATCTAGTCTCCTGTTAAATACCCTGATCTCTATTCATCTGACTAATTTCTAGTTTCTGTGTTGCTCACTATGGTTTTGTACCTTCTTATGTCAACTGACAAGAGATGCAAACATTGTGGAAATCTTCTAAAGTACCAGCTGCACTTTTGTTGGAATGCAATTCCTCTTATCTATTTATAAAGTTTGTTCTATCTGTAATTAAAATCATGCATTTACACCATCTATTCAGGTGAAGTAGCCATCCCATTAATTGCTTGCTTTCTTTCTCTACAATGAGGGATTATTAATAGCTGGCTCACACCACCAAAAATTCAAATTTTTTTACAAATCAGTTCTGCATTATTCAGAAGCATTAATAGAGAGATTTATGGTTAATTTTCTTCAGAGACTCATTTTCTAGTTAATTACGCTCCTGTGAAACCTAATAATAATTGAAAATTCAAGTTAATGATTAAAAATTTTTTTTATCAGTTCACAAAGAAATTAATGACAAAATACCGCTATCTTTACATAATCACTATTTTCAAGACTATTGAGTGAGAAAGCAGCTTTTTTATAGGCATCACCATGATTAACCAATGTAACTATGGCATAATAATTTAGTACCAAGCTAGCTTTACAAATATAAATAAAATTACTACTACTGAAGAAACATGTCTAGAATGGTTCTTTAATTTCTTGATGTAATCACATTATACTGCTTTTCCATTACACAAGTTAAACAAACTGTACTAGATTAGTAACTTCACAGCTCTATTCTTTAGTGGTGATATCAAAATGGCTAAAGTCTTTTTCACCAAAAGTCAACACAATCTCCTCCACAAAAATTACCTCCATTTGTCTGTAACTGAAATTTACTTTTTAATAACAAAGAAATAAAGGTTTAATTAAAATTAGCTTTTCAAACTTAAACCTTTCAGTGCTGGTGGTCAACATTTTAATTTCCACCTTCTCACAACCATGTTGTTGACTGAATGACTGAAGTGGCCAGAGCTGTAATTTCTCTGAATTTTGACGGAGGTCTTGTTCTTCTACTCGCTGTTTTCTCAGTGGTAGTCTTCTGTGCCAGAATGCTGACATCTTCCAGCTGTACAACTATTTTCATTTAATGTACTAGTTCATTGTCTGTTGATGTTGAACGATTTATAAATTATATATTTTAGGATCTTCAAAAATCATGATGTTCCTTAGCTTTCACTGAAATAGCCAGGCTTAGTAATCTGTTTAAAGTTTAAGCAGTAACCAAACTCATTTCTAAAGATTCTTCACAATGATAGCCACATCGCTGCAAAATACATGATCCGCAGTCCTATCACTTCCTCTAACCAGAACTGATTATAGACAGCGCAGCTAATATTTAATTAAATAAAAAAACCCTTAAAAGTAGATAAGTATTGCATACCCTGAAATAGATTTTAAAAGAAAATTTAAAGAACCTTGCTTTTATTTCAAAGATCAATGAGAGCATATTACAAATATAGAAAACTTAACTAAATAATTCTTCATTAAGTTCAATGAACTTGGAAAATGAATAAAAAAGCATTGAATAAATATAAAATTCCATTTTGCTGCATATTTATTCAAGTGTAATCTGTTGATACAAGCAGCCAGTTCTATTTTAGCCCTCTACAACAATCAGTCCAAAAGGATTTGCACACCTGCATATTTACTATAGAGTTCTCAAAAATATTTCATATGAAAAATATGTGAAGTGAAAAAAGAAAACTAAACAATTTTGATATTATTTTGTTTTAATACCCTAACCCTAATATTAAGTTTACTAATTTCCTTTTTGTCAGTACTAACTGAGCTGAGCTGAGCTCACAGTAGTCTGAAGTTCTCTCTAAAAGCAGATGTAAAACAACAGAAAATTATTTCCTGTTCTGTTACTGTTAATAAAGTAACCAATAAATGGATTTACATTTTGCACCATCATCAGGATTTAGTCCTGAGGACAATGACGATCAAAGCTGACCAGTCAGGAACTACCAAACCAATGTTGAAGAATCTTTTAACCAAAGTGAAACAAATTTTATTTTTTTTTAAAATTCAAAATGAGTTTCTCATACTTGAGATGACAATTTAACCCAATTACCACAAATTGGGAAGAGTTATCAGCCATGCCTCTGAAAATATTCATGTAGTTTCCAAAGAGAAAACTTAGAATTTCTTTAGTTAATAATAAAATATTTTTGTTACAAAAATCCAGTTAGTTCAATGCTTAGCTGGGATACAAACCACAGAAAAGTGTGGGGAGACCAATGAGATAGTGCAATAAAACACATTTTAGTAAGAATGAAATTGTAAAAAATGTTATCTAATTTGTTGATAATAAACTTGCAAACCACACGTGTGTTCGTGAATACAACAAAAGTCAGCCATCTTTTTCAGTTCACCATATCACATTTAGTCGTACCGATGTTTTAAATTTTGTCCTAAATTGCTCAAACTACAAATTGGATTTTTTACTCCACAGTTTCCAATTAATCCACATCAAATAAGGCGGTTATTTATATGGCAGCTGCCAATTCAAAGAACATATTCATAAAGGGCCACTCTTCAGCAGAGATATGAAAAAACAATTCAGTGTTTAGGTAAGATTTCTAGATCAGTCAAAATGGCAATCACCGCAAGCTCTGAGTGTCACTGATACTTTAATCTCAGCTTCGTCATAATAGGTTAACATCTCAACACAATACAGCTGACACTAACACAAGATAAGAGTATATATATATACTGTATATTTTGTAGAAGCAATTCACCGATAAGCTCACTGAAGCTTAAAAAACTACTTAATCAATAACAAGCGAAGCTGACCAATTACTATCTATCTTTTTCAATCCTAATTATGTATAAATACCCTTCATCTCACAATCTCTCTCATAAAGTCATGCAAATTGTACACGGCAGCCTTTAACCTTTGGATGCAGCACTGGGTCCGAGAGACCCAGCATAATTTTTGTTTTCTAATAACTGTTATAGATGCATTTGTCAACTTGGCTCTCTCTGTATTTTTCTACTATGTTGTGACAAATATTTATGAATTATAATTTCATAAAAAATTATATTGGTACGGGAGAAAAATTTTAAATTAGTAAGCTAATTTTCCAGTCATTGTGTCTCACCAACCCTGTTTATTTCAATGTTGTAAATCCAATAGAAACCTTTGTTCTACCTAGTGTTTTTTTCAGGATTTATTTGGTACATACAAATCTCCATATGGAGATGGAAAAACTATTTCAAAGGACAGTGAAAACGTCTGTTATATGTATGTTTTTGACATTCTAAACTGTAAAAAATGTTTAGGGGTGCAGTGTTTTTACAATTAACCGATATTTCACTGAGAGTATTCATTCATTTCTTTATGTTTATATATTATATGTCATAAAACTTGAGACAAAATAGTAATCGTATCTGTTTTATACTTCATTGTTACCATTATATTATTAATTTGTTTGGTAGATACCCTTGGCAAATTTTATTATACAAATGTATACATGTCAACTGTAAATGCTAAGATGCTAAGTAGATGCCATGCATAACTAATTTTTTTAGTACTTATCTGTATTAAAATGATACTCAAATGTAGGACTAGGGATGTGTTATGAATATGGTAACACAATGCATATATTTTCCAGGTTTCCAAAATGGAAAAATGCAATGTGACTATGCTAACTGCAGAGATGGTGGTAGAATTAGCAACTGAAGAGATTATGGATGTAGACAAGAGTCATAATATTCTGAAAAATTAAAACATTGACGAACCAGACTATACCTGAAGAGGACATTGAACATTGGAGGACAAAAGATTCACCAACTTGGTCAGCTTCAGGTATCCAGTTTATGCAAAGAATCTTGTGTTAGTGACGACAATAGTTTTTCTGAGTCTTCTGAAGAGAAACCTGAAGACAATGTCCAAAAGACAATTAGACTAATCTGCAATGGCACATACCGGAGCAAAAAACCCTCCCGCTCAAGGAAAAACACCAAGCCACAAACATCGCATCTTGATTTTTTCCATTTTTTCCAACCAATCTAGGAGTTGTCAGTGATGAGCATGTTGTAAGGTTTCACAACGACATGAAGGTGATGCAAAATAAATATCAGGGTAAATTCAATCCCAACATGATCGGTGATTACTGTTGGTTCCTCCAAAGGGAGACTGATTCCTCACGTAAACGTAAGAACAAGTGTCTGAAACATTTTTGAACATTTGCAATGTACCTACTATGTAAGTTAAATGTGTTTCATATCTTCCATAGTGCATTTATCAGTCTTTCTCAAGCATCTGTTGTCCGATTATGGCAAATGTGTTTCACATTAAACATTTGAATACCAAATATTGTTGTTCAAGCTTTATATGGTTCATATAACATAAGTCATAATATAGCGTTAGTGGTGAAATTCCTCCTTATGCATATCTCAAAAACCTGACGTCCTAGCCAAATTCTGACTTCAGATTTGAAATCAGCACCAAACATTTAGCTAAGATCACCCACATTTTGCTCAGTGGAAGACAAAGTTTCATTTTGTTGTCCAGTGTAATTTATCTCATCTCTATTTTGATTTCTGCTAATTCTTATAAGAATCTCTACCTTCTGAATTAAAAAAAGACATTCCAATCTCTTTATCTCTCTCCTCATTCAAATGTGTCTACCCACACTGTATGATAGATGTTTTAACAATAGTGCAGACTCAGACACACCAGTAATTTTTTAAAAACCCTAAAACCAGTGGACAGGAAATGCACACCCCCAAACCATTTGGAGAAAGAAACACATCTAGAATTTGGTTATTTAAAAAAAAAACAAAAAGGACCAAAGTAGACATCATTAGAGCTCATGAGCATAAATCAGCGATATGGGTGGTGCAGTAGTCCAGTGCTTAGGTTGTTGGCCTGCTAAAGTCAATGTCTTGCAATGGAAACAGGTGCATCTGATCAATCTCCTTGGCATGGTTTCTTCTCACTTTTCCCAGAGATTTCCTCCATCAGCTGAAAATACAGCTGTAGTAGGATTTTCTCTGTCAAAGTCAGAAAGGCTGGACCCCATGTAGGCAGGAATAACAATGCCTCATAGCATTACGCTCCTCCACCAGAGTTTTGTACCTTGTAAATGTGTGTCAGTATACAGCTATAAAACGGTAATCAATTGTGCAGCAGCTCTGTGGAATGCTTATGGTCATCATGTTTTAAAAGGTTCCTGCCCATCCCTAAGCACCTAAATTATGATATATATCACAGTATAACAGTATTGACCAAAAAACATTTTTCATATTTAAAACTCGTTTAATGAAACTTTGTTTATTTTGAAAAATAAAGGTAATCCAACATTTCAATTAGATTATAAATGTTTTTTATGAAAAAAAAAAAAACAAATCAAAAGAATCCAAGATTTTGAAAATATTTTAACCAGCCTGAATTCTGATTCAAGACTATCACTGAAATTATTATAATTAATGTTTAAGAAAACTTGATAATAATAATAATAAACAAAAACAAGAACTGCCTGATTTTATTCAATGCATGTTTTGTGTGTTTACATCATCACTTTTTCCACCACAAATTAATGAAAGTGTGTGTTATATCAATATGATGGCTCTGGTTTCTATCCAATGATAAAGCTAGAAAATCTTGCCACAAACCAGTATTCATCATCGTGTTTTCTCTATTTAATATTGGGAGATTTTAGAGCCCGATTTGGTGATTTTGTTTACCATCTAAAAAAATTTAGCCACCTACCGATGAATATGGGACAGCAAACGTGTACCAAATGTGTAAAAGGTTTCAAGAACCAAGACCATTCCGAAGATAAAGTTGTCACAAAAGCAAAGACCCATGCATAACTGTGCTGAACTATATACGGGTATTAAAACCTTGTTTATTTATTTTTTCATTTTTGTTTATAATATTTTTTTAACAAATGAACAATCTGCTCAAAGACTCACAATAACAGAAACAGTGTTAATTAATTAAACTGATTCACCCTTACCTTAGCTTTGGGCTTTTTCCATAAAGACTTCATACTGTTTATTTTCAAAAATCGCTTATAGGTTTCATCAATGGAAGGACCTCGGCAGAACAGAACTCTACAACAAATAATTCATTTATTTTACAGAGAAAAAGATGTGTATCATCATAATAACATTATAGGATTCCACACATGCATGTTTATTCCCCAATAAGTGACAATAAATTTATAAAAAGTCAAGTTTCAGTATTTTGCATGAGCATTTCTAATTTCTCAACAGATATATATTCTGTTGTGAAATTACTTTGGTCAATTGACTCTCAAACTGTTTATCAAGATGCTCATTCCATCTTCCTGCAATATGTGGTAAATACATAAAGACGACATCCATCAATAAATGTAAGATCCAACTTATTTCCTACCAAATACCTGCTCAAAGTATTGCTCCAAATTGACTATACTTGGCTCAAATGTAACACAAACCTGTCTCCAACAACATGTATGTCTAAATGTGAAGTAGTAAACGTTTTAAACTTGTCAGTGAAGAGTATGAATGGCACATTACAAAAGGCATGCCAACATACATATCACAACTGTTAAGGCAATGGCCTTAATGTTCATCTGTCACTAGTGGCTTTGTCAAACAATTTTCCAGGATACCCGATTTATGCAGGAACCATGCCATGGCAGTGATGTTGGTGCTACAACAATTGAAATGTTGGCAGTCATTGCAATTCTGCTGAATAAAATACAAGATGGTTTGTTTAGTGATTACTTACACCTTCCTCCCTAAACACATTTGGTCAACTCACAATATGTATGAACAGCAAAAATAGATGGGTAAGCATCTTGGCTAACATGCATTTTATAGTGGTGATAATGTGGTCAGATAAATCAACTACTAAACTAAACCATTTCTTGAAGCTCTGTTTTTGAAAGCATTATTATTATTATTATTATTATTATTATTATTATTATTATTTATGGCAAAGACCTGCATACTCTGTCTGTGAATATGAATGAATGAATGAATGAGAGACAGATAATAACCAAAACTGCTTATGATTTATAAATTATATCAAAGCATTCAAATTTTACCAAGACAATCGGTTGAACACTAGCAAAACAGCAAGATCAGAAATGTGTAGCATCATCACTGCATAGCAAAATTTCAAGCATAGTTAAAACATAGTTCCAAAAAATGTCTCTATTGTTGACAGATGTGTCCAACCTAGGAACCAATATCTGAAGTCCGAGAGAAGTTATGCACTTGATGCATAGTAGCTGAGCATCACTAAAAACAGTGGAAAATAAAAAAGCCATCAAAATGTGAACTTTCCTGAACAATAATTGCTTGTGTGCTATATTTGGTGTACAATTTTATTGTACTGAATACTGAAAAAGTATCATAATATTCCTGGTGTACAGATGCCAGATATGTACGAAGTCTTTTTTGGTGGGTGTTGCTAATGTACAGTAATTTTCAAGTGGTGATGTTTCAGGAAACGTTTCCTGACACTGATTTAAACATAGTCCTGGAAAATTATGTCTTATAAAGTGTTAGTTCAATCAGTAAGATTCTGCAAAAGTTTTGAAAACTGCTTTAGTAATCAATCAGGGCCAACCATCTGCTCCACCGGCCAAGATTTCTGATTTTGAAGGCAGGAGGGAGCCAATGATAGATTTTTCACTTACACCATGTATATCACCAATGGAGTATCAAAAGCACTCTATCTGGAAAGCTGGATCATTGTAGTTTCAAGCTACACAAATATGTGATAAATGTAGCTGAGGTATACACATGCACATTAGTATTAGATTAAAGAAAACAAAATTCAAATTTTAACAAAACCATCAGCAGCAGTACATTAAACAAAGTAGATTTTCAAACAAAGCCTAGTCGAGGATTAGTCTAAAAATTTCCATTTGGTTTGAAGTTATGCCTTTGTTCAAATCAAACCACCATCTGGTCATTTAGATTTATCATGTGTCTGCTGATATTCTTAAATGTCAAAATACAGAAACAATTCAACTAGATTCGTCACACACCTTACCATTCTTTTAGTGATAAAATCTAGGTATATTTTCATTCTCTTTTTAAAAAAAAAACATTTACCAAGTGACAATACTTGGCTTGGGTTGTTTAATTTGTTCAAAATTTCAGATTTGTTAGCATGTCCACAACAACACAAGCACTTTAATTTTTTACCTTCAAATTGATACTTTCTAGCCAATTTTCTTATCAGTGAATCTCTCTTCTGAACATTCTCTTTGTTTACATGTTGAAAGAGAAGTTTTTATTTTTAAATGTTTTTATGTCCAAATATTTATCCTTTTTATTCATGAAAATCAATCAGTAAAAGAAACAGGTTTTCATAACTTTAAATTTAGTGCCAGTCAAAAAACCTATTGAGAGAAAAATTTCATTCATTCAAGTCGCCATCTTAATCTACAGACTGACTGCCAATGTGGAGCCAGTCAGAATCATTATATTGAAATGTTGTCTTTATTGAGCAACTACTGGTGAACAGAATTTCTCTCAACATTCTCACACTGTCCACTAGTCTCTGATGTTCTGAGGGTTATGCGAGCCCACCATGCAAAAACTTTACATTAATCAAGGTTATCACTAATCATCTTTACGGGCTAACTCTCACTCAACTCTGTGTCCGTTTGCCAAATCAGTTCAACCTTCTGTGTACTGTCTCCATTGACAGCTCCTGCCAGTTTCCCACAGCAAGGTCTAAGTTAGAGTTTCTATTTCTCCACTTTTCACACAATTCAAACCCTAACCTCACAGCAATATCATCAATGCATAAGTGTCCATGCACATTCATCATCCACACAATGAAGAACCTCAATCAGTAAAATCTACTCAGCTGTGAGAGGCTCAATTACTAATCCATTTAACATATGGATCAACCATTTTAAACTGCTGTAATATGTTATTTCCTGGCAAATAAAAGAAATAAAACTTCCAGAATAGTGGCAAGATATATAAAAACATTGTGTATGATTTTATTACCATACCACTTACCATTCCTCACAAAATAAATAGATATTTCTTTTTGGGTTCCCCTTGTATGTATATAGAGAGAGAGACTACATGCAAACTTGATGTACCTGGATGAAATGTTAATATTTAAGTTTGTCTTCTGATTTTAATGGAACAAGATCCTCAATGAGAAAATAATTTCTGGATCTCTAATATTGATTAGCAACAAATATTTTCATATGTTATCAGAAATTTGGAAGCCTGATTTTGGTTGGAATGTCATGCAGTTTTTTTGTTCCAACTTACTCGAATCAAAAACATTACCATAACAACAACCAAAAGAAAGTGTACGATAAATGGAAAGGCGTGGACAGTTTTTGTGCTCTATCCTCAACACACAAAAGAAAGAATATGACAGATGCAGGTTTGAAATATTTTATGAACCACAGAGCACAATGTTTGAGTTAGATAATTAGCATCCCCACAACCCCCAGATCAACAAAGCTGTCTGAATATTTTAAATCATGAATAATCCAGCCTGGAAAAATGGTAGGTTGGTTCATCCACAACATAAAAGTGAAAACATTTCTCAACTAATAATGCCCATACTTGTCCTCAACAACAGTATAATGGAAACTTCAGAGAGAAACCATTTATCCAATTCTTCACTTTGTTAACTGTCCTCTGGCAACATCTGACAATTATTTAAGCAACAATTTATATTTACTGAGATAAGTTATTAATGAGAAATATTTTAGTTCTGGAATAAGTAAAGTCTGCTAATTTCTCAGAATTCAGTGTTCCTGACCCTGATGATTTATTTTCCTTTCAATACTAATAAGTAAATAAATAATTTTTTTTTTTTTTAGAAGAGGATATGACATACAGGAAAGGATCTTAAATTGAGAAGCTTCAACAAAGCTAGAGAGATTAAGATAAAATCTAAAAGCTACCATATGGAGGAGGCAAACAAGAGCAGATACTTTGGGTATAGGTGAGACTCACTTTGGCTTCCTGTTTTAACTTGCCCAGATCTAGCAGCAGCTTGGATTCCATTTCCTGCAAATGATCTGCCTTACTGATCGGTGTCCCTTGCCTGAGCTCAAGCTGAAATATGACATGGTAAAGTCACAAAACTATACTTCAGGTAAGAGAAGAAACTATTTAAAGGAGAGAATGAATAGTAGTACTTTTTAAACAACAACATTCTGCTCATACCTACAATCAAAGATACCACAGAGTCTGCACTGTAAGTATAGGAAAGACCCTGTTTACATTATAAGCCCAGGACATATTCTGTACTATAAACCCAAGATGGTATTAATGTGTAGGCAACAAACTGTTTGCATCACTAAACCACAAAAGCAAAGCTAAGAAAGGAAAGGATAGGGCTCAGCTGAAAATCTAAAACAAAAGTTTATCCAAAACAATTAACAAATTTGAGTCTGCTGCCCAGTTAAATTTGGTTGTTTCTTATTGCCCCTTAGAGCAGCAATGTGTCAATCAGTACCAGATACCCTTTCTATGAAGAAACTAAAATAAATCACAACGGTAACAAACCTCCATCTGTAAGTCTTCCATCTCTGTTAACTTGCTCTGAAATTCATTCAACGTGCTTTGAAGTTTGTTGGTGGAACCTGCAATACAGAGCAGAACATCAGTATAGCTTCTGAGGCAGCCTGACACAAACCTAACAGTATAAACAACATTGGCAGGTTTGTTCAAGAACAAAACTCATACTCTGCAAAGCGATAATTCTAACTTCCCACAACCTCAACATACTTTCACTTTACAAATAGGAGTTATGTAGAATTAAAGTTACTAACTACGTAGCTTGCCATCTAGATGTCAAATACACACCTCAAATATGTAAATTGTGTCTCTAAATACATACATTTATGGCAGCTGCTAAACTAATATGGCAAGTCACTGAATTTTATCACTAAAGCACAATCTGAAATGAATTCCTTATCTGCAGTAGATTTTCAGTGATAAAAGTAAAATGATTATTTTAGCAGTAGCTTTTAAACTCTCTTTAAACAAAAACCTCAGCTAGTCTGTTTCTACAAATATTATACTGTTCTGCTTCCGGTATTTGTTCAGGTGGAGACTACTAAATAGCTACTAGCACTACTAATGCCTAACCAATAACATTTATATTCAGCACATAACATTACAGGAACTCTCAGAGAAATTATTTATCATTATACAATCCTTATCAGAAATTTTTAAAATTTCAATTGTGCCACAAGGAAAACACCTTTGTCCATAAATCAGACTATTACTAATAAAAAATGGTTAAATGTCCTAAAACCTTTTCTAAGACATCTTATCACCTCACCCAAGATCCTGCTGACTTTGAAACACACTTTACAATGTTTTCAGCTTTACAGGGAACTTTGCCCTTTTATTCTACTAGTGTATACTAGTGCATACATTTTATTATGCATGGACATTTCTTTTGTTTCTGATTTATTATTTATAGATTTATTTTGTTAAAATAAAAGTCAAAACAATAGTACTGCTTTATTACTGCACAATCAACTTCACAAGAGATTACTACATTAAGAGAGAATGTACAGAGACCCTACAAATATTGAAACTGTGCATTTTCACCCTGTAACAAGAAATAAACAAAATATTTGGTTTAAAATAAGGTTATGTGACAATTATGGCCACCAGCATATGTCTGGTAATTTGACTGAGGTCTTGTGAAGTTTTTCTAGTAAAGAGTTCATTATTGATAGAAATAAAAAAGACAATACCAGAAATTAGTAAATTAATTTTTTAAAAAATCTGTTCCTGCAAAACTTCCCCAGGGCAGGTGCTTTGGGTGCAATGTAGAGCAATAATAGTTTTTTTTTCTTTTTTTTAAAGGGAGGAGACACTATTCAGGTCTTTAATCCAACCCTCCGTCTATTTATCTCAATCTGTATAAAACCAAAGCACACGAGCACCCTGTAACTACAAGATGAAATCTCTTCACTAATGTATACAAAAACCAGAAGGTACCCAAACAAATAGCACAGTAGTAAAACAACAAAAAAGCAAAAGTGCCTTGAAATTCATTTGTAATATTTTTCTGAAGCTCTTCAATTTCCTTTTCACCAGATAATTTTTCTAAAAAGAAATATAACAGTTTGTTTTGCCACATTCCTGTTTTTTTTTTTTAATTCATATACATTGGAGATATTTCTGCCTGCAGTAGATAAAGCAAGCATACCATTTTACTAGTTAACATTAGTTTAACTATAACATCACAGGGCAGGAGTCTAAACTTTTCAGAATGGCTGTAGAATCTCCTCACTGTCATGACTTTTGACACCAAGTCTGTTGACCTTACTCTAATACTCAACTGAATTATAGAGAACTGAAACTTTCAGGATTTACGTATTTGCTAATTACCTGTTGCCATATTTTTTGCAATTTTTTCTGAGATGGTCATCACCTGTGGACTTTTCTGAAATTTGACAGTTTGGCTGGAATGAACCTATGGCAGCCTGTCATTGACTGTGGCTACTCTAAATGGCTCAAATTAGTCTGGTAAACAGAAATATTGCAGCAATATTAGCATAATGATAATGCACCACATACTTGTTATCTGCCTGCCCATTAGACTCTAATATATAATTGGTTGAAATATGCAATTTTCAGTCTCATACATTCTGATTACACGCATTATGTATTCATACATTCACACACAAAAGCATTCAAAATTGAGGCAACCATATAAAAAGCTGCTCTCAGCCTTTTTCAACACCTTAAAAAGTATTATTCCAGCAACTACACAAAAATTAAGCAAGTGCCAGAACTTAAACTAATAATTGGGATACTGTCACAACTTCAGATCTTTTTTATCAGAATACCCACTTTGTATGAATATCTTTTTGGCATCCTGTTCAGTAAATTTTTTACAATATTGCCTGGTTAGTAACTCTCATTCCTCTTGCTAGTAGTTCCATAGTTGACTGACATTTCACAAAAGTCCAAAGGAGAGTAGAGTCCAACTGTGTTTTTCAGAAATCTCTCTGATTTTTTCCTAGTAAATTATTGTGTATTAAGCTTAGCAGAATGCTTCAGATCATTATCCAATTGCCATCCATATCAACCTCATTTGCAATTCATTGTCTCCTTGCACAGCATAAAACTCATGCAATTTTTCACAATCATGCCTCACCATATGACAAAATGCTGCTTGTATTTAAGAAATTATAAGTAGATTGATCAAAAAATGCATGTGTTGTTAGTTTACCTTTTTTTCGATATATTTCATGTCCCCTTCCTAAATTATAAATATGCATCTATTTTTCCAGTCAAGAAATTTACTGTTGTGCTATTTACGACTTGAAAATTACCAAGAGAAACAAAGAACAAAACATGAAAAACATAGACAATGGCTCTGCTAGGAAGCTAAAGGGAATGAAGTAGTAAAAGTAGTTCATTGCCAACTATGCATTACTGATGAAGATTGAATACTTACACAATGTTGGTAAACTTGCACTAATGGGTCATTAACAGCCACTGAACTTTACTTTAAGACTCCACTGGGCTATGATGTCAATCATCTTAGTACAGAGTAAACTAGAATTGGTCATCTTTTTTAAATTTGTCATGAATATTCAAAGATTGTCAGATGTTTTCAATAAATAACTGACTTTATTGTTTCTGTCTTTAATCAAATTGTGTTGATAATTGTCAGTATTATTATCTATTATTCATTCTTTTTTGGTCATGTACACATCATTGTAAAAAACGCTACACAATTTTTTCCAATCAATATGCAACATTCTTACAACTATATATTTCCTAAAATCCATTGTGACCTTTTCTCTTCTGTGAGAATGTTATTAGGTTTCATCAACTACACTGCCAAATAACCCTCCATACTTCCACACTTCTACCACTCTGCTTCATCTGACAGCACTGTGAAAAATATTTGGAATTTCCAACAAAAGTGTTCACTACACAGTGCAGCAGACATCAAGCCTCCGAGAGAGCAGTACGGATAGAAAACACAGGGAAAAGAGGAGGAACATCTAAAAGCGGGGACAAATATATTATTATGTTGAGCAAACTAAATTGACAATTCACAGCATAGCTGAATAGTATAAAAAACCTAGTCACCCTGACAACAGTAAAAATGGGTCTTAGAGCTGCTGGTTTAAATAGTTGTGTGGATATTTAAAAAAAACATGCTATGCATTCTAACAGACCAAGAAAGGAAAAAGGCTGGACTGCACAAATACTGAACAGTAGAAGACTGGAACAATGTTATGGATTGATGAGTCAAAGTTTGAGGTGTTCTGGTCCAAACATAGAATGTTTTGCAGACAAGTTAGAGAACATTTGGCAGAATAGAGTTGTTCCTACAGTTAAAAAAAAGGCAACATGAAGGCTTGAGGGTGTTTTGGATATAATGCAGCTGATCTTTGTACAATTAATGGAACATTGCGTTGATAAAAGAGTGTTATCAGTCTTCTGAAAGACATGCAATTTCTTCTGGCAGTTGATTAATGTGCAGCATTTATTTGCAACAAGATAATAACCATAAGCACATTTCTTAATTATGCAGACAATGTGTGCATATAACAGGATCCCCCCCCCAGAACATAGTTTGGCCACTAAAATCATCTATTTTATCACCCATAAAATTTTTAGGTGATGAACGACAAAAACGTCAGGAAAATGATGCCACATAACACAAAACGGCATAAACTCAACATCATCATAATCATAATAATATTTGCCAAAGTTACTTCTTGGACTCTCAAAAATTTGCAAAGTTGTTATTCGAGCAAAAGGCAGAGGGAGTTACTTTGATGAAGCAAAGGTTTAAGTCACAAGTTTATTATTTTATTTCTTTTGCATCCATCTACTGAATCTTACATTCACTATTATGGTGAGAAATGAATAAAATGGTGATATTCTTCTGTAGATAATTGTTCCCACATTTGTGTTTGCTTCAAACCTTTTTGCCAGTAGTTCACATATAACTATATATGAGGATACAAACAATATACACCCTGATGTATTCATGAATTATAAAATATATATATAAAATATTAATGATGATTTCAGGTCTGAAAATTATGGTTCTGTTAAACTGTTAAAAGTAGGGTTTAGTTTGTTAGAATTTAATTATTTAAAAAACAACAAACAATGTTCTATGCAGACAGGGCAGGTAGCGGTAGGTGGGTAGGTAGGAGGGTAGGTGGTGGGTAGGTAGGGGTAGGTAGGAGGGAGGTAGGCAGGTAGGTAGGTAGGTGGGCAGGTAGGTAGGTAGGTAGGCAGGTAAGCAGGCAGGTGGTGGGTAGGCAGGAAAGGTAGGTGGGCAGGTAGGTAGGTAGGTAGGTAGGAGGCCTTAAGGCTGAAGGCAGAAGTAATTTTTATCCTGATCCATTAAGACATTTTTCCATTTGCCAGATGTAATCTGATAATTACAGTACACGGTAATACACGGGCTCATTAGGCCATAGTCAGTACAGTACTTACCTCTCCACCACCCACAAACAGTCGGTGTATCACCTACAACAACAAAACTCCACCATCTTCTAAAAGTATTGTATTTCTCAACTCCGAGTCCAACCGGCTCTCGGCGGTTTCCTGTTTTACCGTCGTAAAGTAATAAATATTCTTTAAATATAACAAACAACTCACTGTATGTAGAAGTGAAATATCCCATCGCCGACGAATACCGACAGATGACCGCAGTAAAATCGCCACAGGGACAAACGACGCCATCAATTACTTCAACACAGGAATTCATTCTCGATGGCCGTCGTCCTCTGGATTCCGTAATAATCCCCGTCCTCCAAGCCAAGATATCGCTGCATTACCATCAGCACCCGTATCTATAACCAATCAGTGTGTAATCGGTAATCTCCATCAGTAATTGTCGGTTATTAAGCAAAGTACGGAACAATCTGCTGCTGGAGCTCGTGGACGACCACGAGGCGTTTTAGATAAAATAAGGAAACCGAGTTTTAAGTGAAATTTAAACAAGTATTTTATTTTACGACGGTAAAATAGGAAACCGCCCCAGCACTTTACAGTGATATCATCATCATCACTGGTGATGAGAGACTAACATCGACAACGAAACCAAACCGGTCAGGGACCCAGTCCGCCCGCCATTGTAGCCGCCGTCGTCTGCCCGGCCGGCCGCCACCTTCACCACCCACCTACATCACATCACCGTCGGCTAACTCCTCCATCAATTACTCCTCCGGTTAATTTCACAAGCCAGCGAGATAATGTACTCGTAAGGAGAGACAAACCTGAGAGTTTAGAGGGAGACTCGCAGTCCGTCTCCAGTTCTTCTGCCATCCAACTACACGACCTTTAACCTAAACATGGCGCCATTTTCCGCGGGGAGACATCACTGCAAAATCTATACTCTGAATAATATTTGTCTTGTTTTTAAGTTAGAATTTTATTAATAATGTTTAAAATATACGTATAAAATTTTAAAAATTCATTAGTAATTCAATGTCAGCCTTAAATTTAATGTTCAATCCATATTTCGTTCCAAAGTAGTTTTGGCTAAAACCCTGTAGTTCTAACATACACAGGGACCGTTCATGTTACAGAAAACTAGGCGATGTGAAGTAAAATATCTTAATGCATTAAAAAAATCTTTCTTTCTTTTTTCTTTGTCTGTAAACATTCAAAATTAGTCTTCAGTATCATTGTAGTAGGAATAGTGGAGGTATCTAAAATAATATTTGTTAGATGTGGTTGTAGATGTTTTCTGATTATGAAAATTATTCTCGTAATTACCATTGAAGGAAAACACTGTATTTTACATTGGACAGTGAAAATATCGTAGCAATCCTAGTACCTAGTGAAGCAATTTTTTTACATTTCAGCCCTTAAAATGAAGCGCAACAAATATACTAGAGTTCATGCGAAAAATCCCAAGAACTGAAAGTTCAAAGGAAGAGGAAATCCAGAGGAATCATGTGACGTAACAGTAACACAGCCATCTTTGATGAATGATACTTATGAGACTTCTGCTTCTGATACTGTGCCACCTACAGATGAGGCAGATGCCGCATCATCTCTTCCAGACTGCTTCCATCATGAAATCAGCATTAATGATTTCTGTGACTATGTGGAAAATGTCCTACAAAATTCCCACAACCCTGCGATTCCTCAAAGTGTACAAAATGCTAAAAATATTGTCAGTACTATTGCTGTCAGTTCTGCAGAGGCAGAAAGAGGTTTTTCAAGAATGAATATTATATATTCAGATAAAAGAAGCCGCCTTACAGTTGAGAATGTAGCAAACCTTATGACAATTAATCTGATTGGCCTCCATTGGACAATTATTCTTTTGAAGTCCCACATGACCCTCATAATCAATAGGAGATTTACTGCTGATCAACTGATCAATAGATTTTATCTTGTCTGTCATGGAAGGTGTTAAAGACATTATTTAACAATGATTGTAAGACAATTAAATATAGCCAATGTAATGAACCTCAGACAACGTTACATGTACCTAAGGATCCGACAATCTACTTTACTGAGAAAACATCTTTCCACCCACCATTCTGTAAATATTCGTGTGCACACGAGTGAAGCGTGAGGCTCACCAAGGGTAATACTGGTAGTCTGGTAATTTGATAGCAGGCACCAGACAAAACATCACTTGTAGAAAGCACCACAAAAATTTCACAGCAAAATTGTCACTGTCCAGTTTTATAAAATAACATAAAACACTTTTTAACACAAAAAAGTTATTTTCAGTCAATGGAAGAACTACAGAATATTTATCCTGAAAGTTCTTAGTCAGACTGCCATTTTCTGTGATTTTTAAAATTTTCCTTCCACAAAATTTCTGATTTCAAAGTTAGGTCGAATTGGACTAAAGGTCAAGGGTTAATCTTCGGGCAAAAAATAACCTATAGTCCAAAAAATACGATAGTTCACAAAAGACAGGCAGCATATAAACTCCACTTACACATTTTTGTTTCCCTTTTAGGGAGTTATTTTATGCTGAATACACTGAATTTAACTAAGATTTGGTTTCTCCTTCAGTTATTTTATGAAAACCAGTGTGTATGTGTTTGTTTTATATATATATATATATAATAATAATATTCATGTTGAATTTTTTTCAGTATTTCTCCCTTGCTGACTAAATACAAATTGGTCCAATGAAAACTAAAGCTAGTAGATTATCATAGCTCTTAATATACATTTAGGCAGCTCTTCTCTTCATCAAAGTACATCTTTTTTAATTAAATAATTTCAAAGTTCTCTCTTTCTTTATAAGACTCCTTTCCACTGCTCGTTCAATAGAAAACAATACACTTTATTAAGATTTTGGTGTCATCTTAACCCTAATTCATCCTACCCTCAAGGAACAACTGTTTTCTCCTAATATCATTATCTGTTATTGTAGAAAAATAAGTCTCTTGTCCATTAAGAACATTCTGTTCTTCTATTCACTTTCCAAATTCTGCTCTTTGAATAACTTTCAAACATTTTAGTCAAATATAAAATATATTCACTATCTTCAGCATTCATAAGAAAGAGGCCAGTAGCTGGGCACCAAGAAAAATGCCACTCAACTTAACTTACTAATACAAATATATACATTTTCAATAACCATTCAATCAAAATAAAAATTTATTTACATCAGAATATCAGCTTAGAAGGAAGTAGCCAGACACCAAGATGTTATTCTACATACAATGCTGTAGAATCTTACTTGGAGGAGGAGCCTTAAGCCTTGGTGTATGGTATGTGCATCATTTGCAGTGTGGTTACTTCTTCATCAGTTTGCAATATGCCATTAGCACCAAGCTACTTGTACCTATACTAGTATTGAGAAATGTCATATGCTGTATGTACAAATTGTGCTCATCTTGTTATAATTTGCTGGTGCTACATTCGCAATATGGATAAATGTACACGACATAGTTACTGGAAAGAAGCAAAAGTTATTTCAAAACATAAAAACTGGCAAACAGGAAAATATTTACAAAATTTCAAATTTCTTGCTTCGTATACAATAAATAAAGTTTGTCGACTGTTGTATAAATGTAGAGAAGATTTAATACTTGTCACCACGACAAAACAAGCCAACAATTAGTATACGAAAGATATTCTTTTCTGTCATCCACAAATCTTCAGGGTAAAATATTAACCTTTATGCCAGGTGAAACAGTCTTTGCTGATCACAATCTGCATTGGTCTGGCGTCTTCAGCAGGATCCTACAAACAATATTATTATTTTAGCAATTAATGATACTGCCATATTGGATGCAGAGTAATTTTTGTATACTTTTTCTGGAAAAAACTGAGTCTTATAAGCCGGCAAATACGGTAGATATAAGCAAAACAAATACATGACAGTTTCTTGACTCCGCCATACGACAAAAACTGAAACTTCCAGAGTTCCGCGACCCACAGCTTTAAATAACTCAGTCTCTAAACACGGATTTCTTCAAATCCGCATCCACAGTTCTCAAACCTGGCTATAAAAATTAACATATAAAAAAGAAAAACAAAATTATTTCTGTAGCATTTAGTTTAAAGCAAACCATACAAATACTCACTATGATCTGATCTGACTAGAATGCTCACTATCTGGAGGCAAGTTTTGGTTCTTTTGCCTCAGCTATTACACTCAGCCTGTAGCACCAATCCTATCGTTTTCCTCGATCTTGTCAACCAACCCGTCTTCATGGATTAAGGCAGACTCATCTTACAAAGTCACCTGCCCAGCTTATCTGAGTTTAGCCAAACTCCAATGACTACTGAAAGTTTATCCTGGTTGTTCAAGCAAAGTTTGGTGTTTGTAAAAGTACATTAACAGAAATAAAGACAAATCAATCAAAAGATTATTCAATATTTATGTTTTTACTGTTTCTTTCAAAAATCTAATATTGTATTCGCTCAATGACTGTAAATCAGTTTTCTCAAATTGTGTGGATTTTGCAATTTTGTTAATAAGACAATTTTGCACTGCTTAATTTTTGTAATCAGATGAAGGTTGCAGCTCATGATGTTTATCAACTTTGGGCAGAATACTTAGTTGATGGCTACTACGGTCATGGAGAATTGTGATCACAGGTTTACACAAAAATTAAATTTGCACAACTGAATTTTGTATATAATTCACGCTGGCAACATAGTAAGGACATATTCATCATTTGTAAAGGGTGAAAATTATCATTTTAATGCTATTTTTGGTAAACAGCAGGTAATAAATATGCATCCTGTTTACTCGCACTTTAAATGTTTTCCTAATAATTTTTATCATACAGACATTAATACAATAAAAGTGATTTTAAAAAATAACGTGATTCCAGTTTGTGCCGTCATATCACTGGAGTCACTGCAAGTTTGCAAGAGGGTTCCTTCACTTTTGACATTAAATAACAGAGAATTCCATCAATCCCAAAGTTTAGAAAGTTGAAAAACAGTGTATCGTGCAAAATGTATCTGTTATATCTAAACGTTGAGTTGGACAACTTAAGTCAAAGTACTGTGATACCTGACATATATAAAGGGTAAAGTTGTTTACCACTTTTCAAAATTTTAATTTGAATTAGAAGTCATCCTTCAGATATTTAAAACTTGTAGCCTATGAATTAACATGAAACATCTGGAAGCTCATCATTAAGCTTTAGTATTAAAAGAAAACGTTTTTTACATTATTTTCAGAGCATAAAAGCAACTTTAATGGAAATTGTCATCAACATATTGGTTTTACATTAACCTTCATAGTATCTCTGAACATCATAACCTCAGATGTTGTTTTTCTTAATGTTACAAAGCTAAAAAACAATGACAAATAAATTGCTAAATAGTTTATCAACAAACCAAACATTTCTCCTTCTTTCTGAATTCATATCACCTTGCTTTCTTCATTAGTGTTTTAAGGGAATAAACTTGACTCATACCAGGTTTACATTTCCATAATCTCTAACTTGTCTGTCTACAAGAGAGTCTTTCAGTGTGTCTCCTTCACAACTCTGACGTGGTGCTGTTTGATCGTCTCTAAAAGCATCGAATTTACGTTTGGATTCCGAGTGAATGTGCACATTTTGAATCTGTCAATCACGTGAGCAAACTGAATTTAATTCTGATCTTAATTACCACTGAAAGTTATTATCTACTGGCTGATGTTTCTTAGAGAAGATATTCCAAATGTTAATTCACACATACTTAAGTTTCAGACCTATTACACCACATTTCATTAAGCCTTCACCTTACCATTTTGTGTTTTGCTGTACTACAGCCTTTTTAAAACTAGAGAGTAATGATCTCTATAGGTTATATTTTCACTGGAATTTTAATGAAATTATTTGGCTGTTAATGTTTGCTGTATGAATATAGTCTGTTTATTAAAAATTGTTACTAGCAGATTCTTGAGCTAATAACCAGAATAAAATGACAGACATACTATCTTAGAATCCATGTTTGAGAAACCGACGACCAAAATGTGAATACCAATATAATTCCAAGCTTCTTGAAACATTTCGGCAACAGATTTTGCATTCTTTATCCGTTCATAAAAGATCGCTCTCATTACTTTATCACTTTAATTCTATTAACTATATGGCAAAAATAATATAAACAAATATTACAGAAAAGCATTAACAAGTCAGTAAGGAGTATCCATAAGAACCAAATATTTCAGTTTACTTTCAGACTGATAAACTCGAACAACATTTTCAATGATTTAGAAAATAATTCCTACCTTTAGGATTCTTGTAATTTTTTCTAACAAATTCTGTTTCTTACAGTGTTGCTACAACTTTTCTCACATAAAATAATAATATATATATCCACAAAATATGGTGAAGATATCAATCATTAGACAGATCATAACTATAATGTGTAAAGGCAACGTGAATTCGATTTAATTAATACCTAAAAATCAAACGTTCTTCACATGGAATATTATTTCTTATCTCATACTCTACTTTTACAGTACAAAACTGGAATGACAACCATGAGAATTCTTCTGACTCGACCCACTGAAAATCAACCCTAATATAAATGTGTTCTATTTTGTTTGCCACCTATGATAGCAATATAGTAAATTAACCTTTAAAATTCATGAAATTAATGATGTAACTAAAAAGAATGTGATTCCATAGAGCCGGATATTTCATCACATTTAGCGCTACACCAGTTGATTTACTAAGTGCAATATTTTAGCAGGCAGTTCAGTTATTTACAGAAAGTAATTCCTATACAAGTAAAATTGTATTTACTCCTGACCCACAAGTTTTAGAAAACTACATAACTTTATTCAAAAATTAAAACATATAAAAATGTTTTTGTTCATAATCAATAATATTATCATGAATAACAAGTATATACAACTACATTTTATATAATGTTTAATGTCTTTGTTTACATTTTTGACAATTGCAACAACAAAATGCCAGGTATCCAGATATCAACCAGAGGCCGGAGCCAGTAAGGTTAGCTGGCTGTTTGTGCTGTGATGGTGGACACTCATCTAATGTGGCGCTTTAAAAATACATTGTATGCAACTACTGCTACAAGGCCGGTCATATTGTCTCAGCTTACACATCTGGGAAATGGGGTGGGTGTGGGAAAGACAAATGCAAAACCAACTTCCTCAATACTAAGCCTGGCCTACAAGAATTAATGAAACAAACCACCCTGTCATCTAGAGCTCTGTTTGACCCTTTCCATGTTAGTTCGGATAAATAGTCTGAATCAGTGTTAATTATAGTTGACAGTTGGGTGAAATGTGGAATGGATATTGGCACTGTTTCTCGCAATTATTAGCCAGGCAGCTTTCCAGAGCCTATGGGGCAAGAGAGCAACCCCATTTTTGCTTGACCAATATACCCACAAAATACAGCCCCAAAGATCTTATCTCATCATTGTAACCTATTAGAATTAATACATAAACCATCAGTACAAAATGAAAGGATACTTCAAATGTCTACCTTTCAGCCTTTATTCCATGTTCTTCTTGCATCGCATAAAAAATGAAGCAAAATTGGAAAATGTGGACATTTCTGATGGCATAATTATGCTATGTATTATTTGTAGACTAATGGAATTACATATCACCTTGGTTTTTATAATCTGAAAATTGCAATATCAGCATTTAAAGTTCATATTATTCTTTTGTTTATTATTATAATAATAAAAGATATATATATATATATATATTTACATATTATTGGTTTTGCTGACTTGTCAATGATACCTTTATAGCTAGAAAAATGAATTATAGACTAAAATATCAATAACTAATCAGAAATTTAATGTTTGTAATTAAATCTTTTGTTTGAAACATTTTCAAGTCAACCATAAGGAAAACAGACCAAAACTAAAGACAAACATTTTTTTAAAAATGCACAAAACAAAATAGTAATTCCTAAAATAAAGTCATGGCATGGACATCTTTCTAAAAAGTCTTCAAACACAATAATATATCACCTTAAAATTTATACATTAGAAACCAAACTACAACAATTTTACAGGTAAACATGAGACTAAAGCCTCTTTTTAAAACATTTCCAGATGTGAAGTAGCTTCGGTTCTCTAAAACAGAACAGAGAATCCAATTTTCTGTTTCTAAAATATTAATTTATATTTTTTCAAGGTGGCTTGAGACAGTGCACTTCTGCTGCTGGTAAATAAGGTTTTGAATTCTGTAAGTAAAAATCAGTTATGGTTATTGTATCCTGCCTATCTATGGAGTGAAGCCGAACTGGTGTGCATCCGTCGCTGTCTCCGCAATGTGGCATGTCCAATGTTATTTCAAGCAGAAAGCCCCAGTGGCAACAGTTCCACTGCCAGCCCCCATCCGCAACAGCATCCAGTGGCCTAAAGCAAGCGTGAGTCATTGCTGCAGCTGGCAAGCCAGCGGGGTGATAGGGAGCCATATGGTTGTTAATGTAAATAGTTGATGACAATTCTGTTTAGGCAGCAGTCCACAGCAAATATATCCCTCTGATGACCACCTTCATAGATCAGAAAAGATGAAAGTCACACTTACTATAATCAGGTGGATGTTGTTCTGTAATGATGCACAACAATGCTGCCATACTCAACTACCCAGCACCACACAGTTATCTCAAAAATCCAGCACAGTAAATATGACAGATTTTGAAAAAGCCAGGCTCTTTTCAGGCATATATATCCACACAACCATACATAGTTCATTTACTCTATATTTTTTGAATTACCAATTTCATGGTAGCTGAGGATAATATTCTCTTTTCAAGCATCAATATTTTTCTCAACTCATGCAATCAGAGAGTCAAAGGTACACCAGTTTACAATCATTTAGACATACGATAGATAGGTCCATTGGCTATGGTGCTTCCAATGAACTGACTTTAGTATAATACAGACACAGAGATAAGACAGATTAAAGCTTATCTACAATTCAGTGGGAGA
This sequence comes from Nautilus pompilius, assembly GCA_018389105.1. Classification (NCBI taxonomy): domain Eukaryota; kingdom Metazoa; phylum Mollusca; class Cephalopoda; order Nautilida; family Nautilidae; genus Nautilus; species Nautilus pompilius. The sequence goes on along the minus strand of JACATO010000626.1, from coordinate 19,105 downwards.
GAGATACAGTATTCAGCATCCATGACAATGAAAAAACAAAACCACCACCATCTTCAAATGTACAATAGTTTTTGTTATCATTTAATACTACACTTCTATTTTGCCCTAAACATTTGTTTAAAAACTAATAATAAATACATTAACATTTTTGATCTCTTAGAAAAATCTGTTGAGAACACAGCAAAGTCTCCTGTAACACCACATCCCATGGAAGTTAAGGATGCAGAGGACATCACAACCTCTGAAGCAATAGCTCCAGAAGAAGGTGTCCAGGCCCCTGGAACAGACAAAGGCTGAACTCCTCACCCCCCAAATAGCCAAAAATCAAGGAGACGAGGCCCCAAGCGGACCAGCCCCAAATCTAACCCACTCACACCACCAAAAAGGGAAATAATGGAAGACAGCCGGGCCCACTCGCTGGAGGCCCTCTCCAACACTTTTTAGAATCAGTCACAGCCCCTCCTCTATCTGTCACTATGACTCAGGGGGTTGATGGAATAGAAGTGCCCACCCGAAAAGGTGCCACTTTCATTTTGGACAGATCTTTAGGATACAACTCTGTGCCTCCCAGGACGATGAGCCAGGTTTAGCAATCACGTGAACACTTAGCTTATTTCCCCCTTTTCTCAGTGAGCTTTAGTTTACCTGCCAACTGTAAGTTATTTAAATACTTCTGTCCTTATTCTGTTGTTCCTATCTCCACTTAGTTTCCTTTACAGTTGTTTGTATTTTTGAACTTAATAAATATTAAAAAAAACGATGGAGCCTCAGCCATCAACCTCCTCAGCAGGTTCCAGCTGTGCCAGAACGGCTAGACAAAGGAAGGTAGGGGCTAGCAATAATAATCTGAAGGACTAGGAGGACAACGGAGGAACACAGACGATCGGTCCTTCAGAGATTTCCTGAGGGAATCGGATACGGATCCGTCCAACCCTCGGAATCTAAATTCCGAGAAGAGCAGCTCGCTCTTCCTCCAGGCTAACAAAGCGGTAAGTTGCCTGGAAGTGGGGAAAGCGTCGCTCGATGCCAGACTCAGCGAGAAAGTCTGTGCAGTCATTTTCAGCTATGGAGGGGCCATCGAGATGCTGAATTAATCTCGACCAAAAGCCTCTCCATTAACGGAATAAACTATACTGTAAGAAGGGCCAGTCCCGTGGTCCGGGTAAAGGTCCGCGGACTGCCCCTGGCCAAGTGTGGAAAGGTAATCGTACCCTTGAAGTACGATGATTTCCTGAGTGTTCCTCTCAGGACAGAGGAGCGATAAAATGATTCTCCAGGAGCCTATCCCGAGAAGAACCAGAGAAATGTCGGACATATTCCTTCCCGGTGGTCTACAAAGACCAGCCTACAGAACCACCGTTTTGTAAGATCTGCAAAGAAAGGGGGCAGGTGCACCGAGGAGAGTTGCCAGAGCGCTGACACCCCTAAAGATAAGGATCCTCCGAAGGAGCACTTGGAGGAGAAAACACCACAGACGACTCAACCTGTGGAAAATTTGGCTCCAACAGATCAACAACCCGCGGAGGACGCCATAACCCCTCCAACTTCAGCTCCAGAGGAAGATAACCTGGCCTCTGGAAACAGTAAAACCGTGGAGGAGACATCAGTCCGCCCTGAAGCTGCTCACCCAAAGAGCAGCAAATCCATAACTAAGACATCCAAACGCCACCCGAAAAGAAGGCGAGGAAAGTGGGGTTTTGGATGCGTTTGCCGAAGACGCCGCACCATGAATTTGCAAAACCGGGCGAGGATCTGTTTGATGGCTTCTCGGCCTTCTCTGCATAAGTGGATATACAATTGGAAAACAGATTCCTGGAGTACTTTTGCTAATCTTGCTGTTTCGGACAGGTAAGTCTGTGTTTTCCTTTTGGATAAATTTGCATAATTTATTCTAAATTTGCATTTTAATTTATTCTTCTTGGTAATTGCCAATTTTGGGTACTTTGTGTCAATTTTTTCGATTTCATAGCTAGCTTAGACTCCCCTGTTAGTTAGCCTCGCGAAATGCTTTGTTCTTGGAATTTCTAGAATAAGTTTGGTTTTAATTTCGGTTTTCCACGTATTAGGTTCTTCGGAACACCCCGCCGTTAGATAGGAGTTACGTTATTCTAGATAGATTATTTTTCTGTTAGATAGAATAATTTTTCAAGTTAGGACTTAGATTATTTTTCTGAAAAAACTTAGTTTTTTCAGACATAATTTTTCGGAAAAAACTTAGTTTTTCTCCATAGATTTGATAAACACTTAGTTTATTTTTCAACTAAAACTTTAATTTAACTTAGAATTTCTACCCTTAGCATAATTATTTAACTGGTAAAAACTTAGAGTTCTTTCTTCGTCTCACATACTTATTCTTGTAAAAACTTAAGTTATTTTTAATAAGAAATCCCCCTTTCTGAATAATTTATTTTATACCTAATACTTAGTTGCTTTTTAAGTTTAGACTTAACTTTGTATTACATCTATTAGGTACATAGTTGTTTTTCGCTAAAATCTTAGCCAGTTTTTTGCGGTACCTACACATAAAGTACCCAAACTATACAGTACCAAAAAAGATGGAACCTCAGCCATCTACATCCTCGTACGCAGAATCGGCAAAAAAAAAAAAAATGCCGAAAAAACTAAACCTAAAGGATTATGAGGGCGAAGAAGGAGAAGAAATCCTTAGGGAGTTTCTGCAAGAAATGGAACTAGACCCCAACAACAAACGTAAGTTTGAATTCGAGGGGAAAAGTTCCCTATTCCTCCATCATAACAGAGAGGTCACGTGTGCAGAAGTCGGGAAGGCACTGCTTGACGCAGGCCTTAACGAGAGAGTACGCGCTGTCATCAACAGCTATGGCGGCGCTATAGAAATAATCTGCAGCACAGCCAAAAACGCCGAGTACCTGTCAACTAAACAGTTGACAGTGAAAGGTATCAACTATACTTTAAGAGGAGCCAGCCCGGTGGCGTGGATAAAGGTGAGGGGTTTGCCACTAACCACCGGATGTGATATCCCGGACGGGATACTTCAGAAATACGGTAAAACAATCGTACCATTTAAGTACGATTGTCTGCCAGGTCTCCCGTTTCTATCAGGACAAAGAAGCGGGAAGATGATTCTTCGCGAACCAATCCCGCGAAGAATCAATGAAACTATCGATGGCAAAACCTACAAGTTCACGGTGGTCTACAAAGACCAACCAACGGAACCACCATATTGTAGATTCTGCACTGAGTTCGGACACACCGAACGAAGTTGTGTACCGGAAAGAGAGACACAAAAGGAACCGGAAAAGGAAGAGATAATAACACCAACACAAGACGAGACCAATACTCAAGAGGTCATAAAATAGAGGACGACGCAGCTCCAAAAGAACCCGGAACAAGAGCTAAGCTCAGAAAAAAGGGTAAAGCTGCAAAGAGAGGATGGTCAGGGAGTCGACTCCCCCAACACCACCCAAAAAGAAGGAGAGAAAGCCCAATGAGGAGCATGAGGAAAAGAAACCCCTTGAGGGCTCCAATCCTCCTTCTGAAAAAACTCACATCCTCCACTGCAACACCGACTCAGGGGGTTGCAGAAACGGAAGTGTCTACCTAAGTTTAGACACTTTTGGCCGGATTTTTTTGGTCACAACACAGGTAACGCCCAAGGGATGAATGCACTAGATTTAGTGATTATGTCAAGACGCATGGAATTATTATCCCTGAATTTAAGAGGGATAAAATTCAAGAAAAACTGGAATGATTATCTAGATCATCTGGAACATTCCTCAACAAACACAATAATCTGCATGCAAGAATTACACCTGCAAAATAACACAGAGATAGATAGGTATTTTTCCCGCTGGTCAGGCCCCAAAACTCGCGAGTCTAGACCCTTTAGGTAGGAAAAAAGGCGTAGCTATTTTAATACACCATAGTTTAAATGCAAACATAGAACACTCTTACAGTGATAAAAACGGAAGAATCATCATAGCTAGTTTCAAAAAATGAGCTCCAAAGAAAAGTGATGATTGCATCGGTGTACGCTCCTACCATTGCGAAGGAACGGACAGCTTTCTTTCAAAACTTCAATGACATACTAGACCAGGAACTTAGGTCTTACCCTGCAGATGATATTTACATCCTAGGCGATTTTAATTGCGTCCCCTCCCACGACCTAGATAGGCAGGGACCGGGACATTAAAAGCAGGACGCATCTGATCGGAAAAGTGCAGCTGCAAACCATGTGTTCGCGGTTTTGCTTGATCGATGCCTTTAGATTTAAAACACCCGGATAGTAAATCATACACTCATACAGTAAAAAATACGAAGTAGCACTAGAATAGACAGAGTGTATGCTTCTAAACATGCTGCTAGATCACTCCTAGACGTTAAGCACGACGTTTTCGCGTGGAGTGACCACTGTCAGGTTAAGGCCAGCTTTCTTGTTCAGGAGAACACCAGAGGCCCTGGGCTTTGGAAACTCAATAACACTGTTCTGACTGAGTCAGAATATGTTGAGAGCGTACAGAGTTTCTGGGAGCAATGGTCACTTCGACGGGATGAGTTTGATGACCCCTGGAGTGGTGGGACCTAGGTAAGGTTAAGCTTAGGGACCTTAGCATAAGATATTGTCAGGCAAGGAACGCTTATAGAGAATACTTAGAAAATAAACTGAAGACAGAACTAAAACTAGAACTAAACAAGGCCGCTTCAGGTTAGATAGAACAACAAAATCCAAGCCATCAAAAACCCAAATTGAAAGTTACAATTAAACAAAACAGAGGGCGCTAGAATTAGGGCCCGCGAGTACCGGCCATGAATGGCGAAGGCATAGAATGTCCTTCTGGTTTAGCGAAAATCTAGGCAGAAAGGAAAACCATAAATAGATTTAAAACAAAAAGAAGGCCGCGTCTTAACTGACATAGGAGATATTATTCAGGAAGAGGCTCGGTATTACAGCGATTTATTCAATAGTGAAGACACCTGTCCCATTGCTCAGGACGAGATCTTGGCGTGTCTAGAAGATAAACTAGACCCCCTAGATGCCGAGCTTTGTGAAGGTCCCCTAACCATCCAAGAAATAAAACAAGCTATTAGAGCTTCAAATAAAGAAAAATCACCAGGAAATGATGGCCTTACGCCAGAATTCTATAAGAGATTTGAATATCTCCTAGCAGGAGACCTGACAATGATTGCGAATAGCGCATATTGTAGGGGGTCCTCTCGGAAAGCCAACGTACGGCCACTGTCGTCCTGCTGCCGAAGGGGGGCGATGGGAGTACTTGGAAACACTGGAGGCCCATCAGTCTCTTAAACAGTGATTATAAAATCATAGCTAAGGCACTAGCAACTAGGCTAGCCAAAGTTATGCATAAAGTTACAAGTGCTGATCAGACCTGTTCAGTTCCAGGAAGAAGTATTACGAATACATTCGACTGTTCAGAGAAATAACAAGTAGGCTAGACACAGAAAAATTCCATAGGAATCATGCTAGCCGTAGATCAGAAAAAAGCTTTTGATAGGGTTAACTGGAAATTTTCTCAGAGAAACACTAAAAACCCTTGGTTTCGGGGAGTATTTCATTAACTTTGTTAGGCTATTCCAAACAAACCTAGTAACAAATATATATCAGAACGGATTCCTCTCATCATCCATCCACCCAACAAGAGGCATCAGGCAGGGGTGTCCCCTCAGCGCCATGCTGTATGTTCTGACAGCGGAACCGCTGGCCGCCATGATTCGCCAGAACAAAGAAATAAGAGGGATAAATGGCGTCAAGATTCAGCAATACGCTGATGACACCACCCTTCTATTAAAAGATGAGTCCAGTTTGGACGTAGCATTTAAAGTCCTGAGGTCTACGAAAAGGCCCCTGGGGCAAAAATAAACAGGGAGAAGACCACCGCGCATGGCTGGGGCAGTAATACAACTGGGCGGCTCTGGGAATATAAACCACTCACCTGGTAGTGCACTAAAACAACATAAAAATAACTTACTGACCTATTACCACACTATACTCTCTTCAACTAACTGTAATTAAACATGCAATCGAAAAAACTGCAAAATGTCGATTAAACTAACAGCCTTTACTATACCCCGCATGGTCCCGCTTCTTTCTTTCTTTACTAAAACTGAATTAGTTAATACATATTATACAGCTAGCTCCTAAAATCTATTATAAATCTAAAATAGTAGGGAATGCCAGTTTGGCGCGCGTACCGCCATAGACGCCGAGTTAACTCGGTTTCCTTTGGCAAGCAAGGGCGCAAGCACCTGGCAAACAAACAAATAATCAGACTCCCTCGGAACCAAGGAGGATTAAATCTGATCAATCTAGAGAGCAAAATAGGTGCTCAACAGATTACTAAACATAATAGATATCATAAGGAACGTTAATGACAGACCAAGATGGCAACAAATCTCTTCATCACCCGGTTAGCGAAAGCATCGACACCCTCGACGGGGTCGATGTTCTCACTAATAAACTAAAACTATATAGAGCACAAAGAAACTTACTAACAGACTACACATAACCGCACTCCAGCAATGGATCTACAGCAACATCTCTATAGGAACAGATAACATCGTAAGCCTAGGAGATACTAAAATAGAACTAGACAAATTATCCCAGCGAGACATCTACCTCTTCCTGTCGTCACGACATATAGAGGAACCGAATTACAGGAAGAGGTGGGGAAGACACCCTAAACTCAGGAACACTTCCGTGGGACCGAATATGGGCTAGTTCCATTAATCGTCTCGTGGACGGACACAAACATCTGACATTACACTGGAAATAATAAGGAATGTACTCCCCACAAGGGAGAATAAACACAAATGGAAACTAATAAATTCACCCAAATGCCTCGCCTGTCACGAGGTGGACGAAACCGGCAATCCATTGTCTATTCTCCTGTCCGCAGCAGAACATAGAACTATGGTTGCCTAGTCCGAGATTTGATTTTCAAAATTAAAAGTCCCCAGAACAAACTTACGTCGTTCTGGCGCATCTTTGGATTCAAACAACAGAACTAAAAAGGACTGCCTTTCGAACTTTTTGGTTTTTACCGCCCAGCGGATTGCTTGGGTAGCCGAAAGGCTTTAGAAGGCAGTCAGCCTACCTCAACAAAATTACTATTCCAAAATTACGTAACTGATTGGTTACACCAAAAATATGCAGTCATGAAATCCAGCATAAATGACAGACAAATTTCTCATCCACCTGGCTAATTAATGATGCATTAGGACCAAATCAACAACAACAAAACTTTACACATACACTTGACAACCCTCCAACTTCAACACCTAGTTTAGATCAAACCACCCGAGTCACCCCCTTTCCACCCCTATGTATGAATTGAATATCTCTTTCTTTTTAATATAGGATGCTGGAAAAGAAGACTTCTTAATTTTCTTTCTCTTCTCTTCTTCTTTATTACTCTTTCTACTCACTTTTAATCCTTATCTTGTACACACATCGTGATTGATTTAATGTCTACTTAACGTGTTTACTAAATAACATTTAAAATAAATAATTCTTCATATGCAATCACCATCTCTTTCTTAAATGATCGCTGATCATTTTAAAACAATATCTAAAAAGTGGAACTTTTCTCTTCAACCAAAAACTCCCACCCCCTCCCCTTATTTCAGTGTAAGCCTCTATTTATTTATAAAATTACTCCACCCCTATATATATTACACACATGGACCAACCATGAGTCTTTCTTCGTTTCAAAAACAAATACACAGTCCCAAAGAAGAAGATCAGGATAAGAACAACATCTATGTGGTGTGGAATGGGGCAGAGGATGCTGCTCCCACGTTGGAAAATAAAAATAGCAAACAAGTCATAAAGACTTCAAGCTATAATAACACCAAGAGAATCTCCGATTCTCCCACGAGGGAGGACTGAAAAGGAAGAAGAAGCCAACGGAAGGAGAACATGTCTCCATCCATCACCCCGCAAAAATAAAAATAGAACTCTCTCCATCCTCCATTTTGGAAACTGAAAAATAAACCGTGGCCCAAACTTCCCTTTCAGAACAAGGACATACAGAGAGAAAAACTCTGTTTCTAGAGAGTTCAGCCAGGATAAAACCTACCCCTCCTGCGTGCAATACGAAGGAGTTGGGTAGCCCGCTGCTCTCGCTAGGCTGAGGTACCTTTTAAACAATACACAGGTCGAAATAAGGCCTCACTTATAAACAGCTGAGACGGCCGGTCATGGAACCGATCCAGCTACACCCCACATACAAACGCAACCTAACAAACACTCCCCTAAACACTGCACAACACCAAAAAAAAAAAAAAAAAAAAAAAAGATTTCTCAGAATCTCTAGCAGAGACCTTGATCGACCCGCTCGAAACACGAACTTCGACGGTAGAGCTGTTTCTTGCGAAGATATAGCATCTTCAAGGTAAGTGTCCTTTTTTGTATTTTTAAGTCGATTTAATTTCGGATTTCTCGATTTCCTTTACTTTCGTGTCTGTCTCGATTTTCTAGTCAGAAACTCCCTTGTTAGATAGCCAAGACACGAGCTTGTTGAATATTCGATTTCTTAGTTAGGAACGCCGCGTGCGTACTTTATTAGGAATTAGGAGTTTATTAGTTTTTCTCGGAGCCCGCGGCTCATAATTATTTAGTGGTTTAGTGCATTTCTACCACTTAGTATTTTGTACTTGTTAAATTGAATTTTAGACTTAGAACTTTTTCACGGTCGCACATAACTTTTAGGACTTAGAACTTTTAGCTGGTAACTTTTAGATTAGAACTTAGTTTATTTTCCAGGCGCACTTAGCTTAGAAACTTCAAATTTTTTAGATACCTCATTATAGTACATAGATTAACTTTTGCGCCGCCTACTCATTAGGACTTAGTTTGTTTGCAGACCGTGCCTCGTTTTCACTAGTTAAGGTACTTCCGGACTTCGTTTATTTTCTAGCTTTATTAGTTAGGACTTAGAAAATTTTCCACTTTGTTGTAAATTTACCTCATTTTTACATAGGTTATTTTGTGTTGCAAAATTTTTGTTTGTGAAAAATTAACTTGCTTTTTCTGAATTTCAGACAGATACTTTCTGTAACTACTCTGCTTCTTTTTCCTGCTTAAGTCTTCCTTCACTCTTTCTATATCCCTTCTTATATTTTCTTCCCTTCCCAATTCTCGTAACTTTTGCTTAAATCTATTTTACTACTAGCTCTATCTACTTTAGTCTTCCTTCCACCTCTTCTGTGAGCTTCCTTCTTCCTTTCCTATTTTTCGTACTGTAACAATAGATCAGATTTCACTTAAATCGACAACGATGGAGCCTAACCTCAGTCAACAACTGATAGCTACGCCGAGGCTATCAAAATACTCAGGCCAGCTATCACAACACCAGTCCTGGACGTTTTAGAGGCTGAGGAAGAAGTTCAATCGTTTCGGGCCTTCTTAGAGGACCTCCAGATGGGCCTGGCAACCCTAAGAATTAGATTTTCAGGAGAAGAGCTCGCTCTTCATATACCCTGACAAGTCTATTTTAACTCGGACGTTGGCCAGGCGCTAATCGACGCTGGCCTACATTCCCGAGTGCGCACGGTACTCAACAGCTACGGTGGCGCTACAGAAATAGTCTGTAGCTCAACCGCTAATGCCGAGCTCCTATGTACGCGGAGCCTAAACATCAAAGGCATCAGCTACGTGATGAGGGGAGCAAGCCCAATTGCCTGGGTAAAAATTAGAGGACTCCCCCTTAAAACTGGCTGCAAAATTCCACAACAAATCTTGGAGCGGTACGGGAAAATTTTCGTACCATTCAAGTATGACTGCCTGCCTGGGATGCCCTTCCTCTCCGGACAACGGAGCGGAAAAATGCTCCTTAGGGAACCCATCCCTAGGAGGATCAGAGAGAAAGGAAAAACATATTCCTTCACCATCCATTATAGAAACCAGCCAAGCGCGCCCCCGTATTGTAAGTTCTGCAGGGTGGATGGGCATACCCCAACCACCTGCCCATACGGTGAAGAAAGCAAGCTGGAACTGATGTCAGGACCTCCTCCTGACAATCAAGAAAATAAAGACCCCCCCTATAACTAGAGCTGAAAGAAGAGGGAAAAAAGACCTCTAAGAAACTCTCGCCGCAAGACTCCCCTCTTCCGGTAACCCCGGAGAAGGAGAGACCCACCTTTGTTATTATTCCGGAGTCACCTGATACTCTCCGGCTCCAATGGCCTCTCCTGTCTCTAGCGACAGCGAACTGGCCACCAAGTTACCAACAATTAAGGCTCCTAGAAGAAAAGGAGCCAAAAGGACTGGAGGGATTCCTTCCCCCTGACACCCCCTAAAACCAAAAGGAAAGGAAGGTGTGGAAACGCGCAGAGCAAGATCTCTGGAATCTGCTGCGCGGATTTAGAAACCTCTGAGGTTCCTGCCTCCCCTGACCCCTCGTTCAAGCGGAGGGAGAAATGGAAGCGAACCTGAATAGGTGTCGCACCCTTTGGACGGCCCTCTCGGTTTCAACTCAAGTAACGTCCACGGACGATGATTTTTAGATCAGCGATTATGTCTAGACGTTTGGAATTTTTATCCCTGAATTTAAGAGGGATAAAATTCAATAAACACTGGAATGACTATCTAGATCAACTAGAACATTCCGCAACTAACACGATAATATGCCTCCAAGAATTACACCTACAAGCGCAACACGAATTAGATAGATATTTTACTAACTGGTCAGGACCCCTCTTCTCCAGCCTCGATCCATCAAGTAGGAAGAAAGGAGTAGGTATCTTATTCCACAAAAGTCTAAATATTAAAATAGAACACTCTTACAGTGATAAAGAAGGTAGAATAGCTATTGCTAGTTATCAAAACCAGTTCCAAAGAAAAGTAATGATTGTATCGCTGTACGCTCCCAACGTCGCGAAGGAGCGCGCAGCTTTCTTTCATAACTTCAATGATATTTTAGAACAACAGCTTAGGTCTTACCCCGCTGAAGATATCTTTATCCTAGGCGATTTTAATTGTGTCCCCTCCCACGATCTCAACCGGCGGGGACCTGACATTAAAAGCAGGACACATCTGGTCGGTGAGTCACAACTGCAGACAATGTGCTCGCGGTTTGGCCTGGCCGACGCATACAGATATAAATACCCCAACGCGACAGCATACTCTCATTACAGTAAGAAATATAGCGGAGCGACTAGAATAGACAGGTTGTATGCTTCTAAACACGCGCTTAGACAACTCCAGGACGTGATGCACGACGCCATCGCGTGGAGCGACCACTCCCAGGTTAAGGCCACCTTCCTCGTCCAGGAGAATGCCCGGGGCCCCGGATCCTGGAAGCTCAATAATACTGTTCTGACAGAGTCAGAATATGTTGAGAGCATTCAGTGCATCTGGGAGGACTGGACCCTCCGTAAGGACGAGTTTGATGACCCCCTGGAGTGGTGGGACATAGGCAAGTTTAAAATAAGAGATTTTAGTATAAAATACTGTCAGGCACGCAGTGCTTATCAGGAATATTTAGAATCTAAGTTAAAGGAAAAACTAAAAATAGAACTAAAAGAGGCCTCCTTAGGTTTAGACAGATCTAAATCTATTAAAGCCATCCAAAATCAACTAGACAGAATGCAATTAAACAAAACAGAAGGCGCTAGGATTAGAGCCCGAGTGCCGGCTATGAATGGTGAAGGAAACAGAAGGTCTTTCTGTGGTTTAGAAAAAGCACAAGCAGACAGAAAATCTATAAATAAATTAATAAACAACAAAGGCCAAACTCTTACCAATATTAATGAAATTATTAGGGAAGAGATTCGGTACTTTAAAGAACTTTATACTGCTGAAGACACTTGTCCTTCTGCTCAGGACGAACTCTTGGAGTGTCTAGAAAATAAACTAGACCCCCTAGATGCCGAACTCTGCGAGGGACCCTTAACCGTTCAAGAAATAAAACAAGCTATTAAAGCTTCAAATAACGTAAAAACCCCAGGAAATGATGGCCTTACGCTAGATTTCTATAAGAGATTTGAGTATCTCCTAGCTAAGGACCTGACAGACATTGCGAATATCGCACACAGTAGGGGGGTCCTCTCAGAATCCCAGCGCGCTGCTACTATCGTCCTGCTGCCGAAGGGGGGCGATGGTGCGCACCTGGAGAACTGGAGGCCCATAAGTCTCCTAAATAGTGATTACAAAAATAGCTAAGGTGCTAGCAAATAGGCTAGCTAAAGTTATTGATAAAGTTACTAGTGCTGATCAATCCTGTTCAGTTCCTGGAAGAGTATAACTAATACCCTCCAACTGTTCAGAGAAATTACAAGTAGGCTAGACACAGAAAATCCCCTAGGATCATGCTAGCCGTTGACCAGAAAAAAGCTTTTGATAGAGTAGACTGGGATTTTCTCATTAAAACACTAAAAGCCCTCGGTTTCGGGAGTATTTTATAAGTTTCATTAGACTCTTCTATAACAATATTACAACTCAAATCTTACAAAATGGCTTTACTTCTTCCCCTTTCCACCCAACTAGAGGAATTAGACAGGGATGCCCCCTTAGTGCTATGCTGTATATTATTACAGCCGAGCCTATGGCCGCATACCTGAGAGCTAATCCCAATATTCACGGAATAAAGGGTGTCAAAATCCAGCAATACGCGGATGACACCACTTTACTGCTCAAAGACGCCGACAGTCTCCGTGAGGCATTCAAGGCCCTAGAAGTCTATGAAAAAGCCTCAGGAGCTGTAATAAATAGAAAGAAAACCAAAGCAGCATGGCTCGGGGGCACCCGAAAGCCTCTTAAAACCTTTAATATTAGTTGGGTGGAAGATAAAATCAATCTTCTTGGAATTTACTTCCCCACTAATGCTCACTCTGACGTCACCAAAGATAACTGGACTTCTTCCACTATTAATAAAATAAAAGCACAACTAACTGCATGGTCATCTTTAAATCTATCCTTCTTTACCAAACAGAATTAATTCAGACCTATACTATACTACCCCTAAGATATACTATAAATCAAAAATCATAGGAATGCCAAAATGGGCGCACTCTGCCGTGGATGCTGAACTTGATCGCTTCTTATGGCAGGGACGCAAACATTTAGCTAACAAGCAAATAATCAGACTCCCACGGAACCAAGGAGGGTTAAACATCATTAATTTAGAGAGCAAAATAGGCGCTCAACAGATTATAAACATAGTAGATATCATAAGGACAACAGATGATAGGCCAAGATGGCATCAATTATTCTTAGACCGCTTAGCTAAGGCTTATGACATCCCTTACGGTTTGCATGCCTTAACTAATAAACTAAAACTCTATAGAACCAAGAAAAATATACTAACTGACTACCACGTCTCTGCTCTAACAAACTGGATTAAATCTAATATTAACATCGACCAACAAAACAACGTAAGCTTAGGCACACAATCAGTTGAACTAGCCAAGTTATCTCAGCGTGACGTTTACCTCTTCCTGTCGTCACGGCCCATTACGCATGACACAACAACAACAAAAAAAAAAAAGATCACCTGATTGACGTCAGTGGAGACCGAGCAACGACTTGGGCAAGACCTCATTGAGGCAGTAGCCCGAAAAGGATCTCAAAAAGGTAAGTGACCCCTTAGCAGCCCGGCCACCACCAGCTCCACCAGTGGAACTACCTAAGGACCTGCCAGAACAACCAACCTTTAGAGCTTTCCTCCAAGGACTAGAAGATGACCAGGAGAAGAAAAGGGCCATCAGCTTCTCCAGGAACTCGTCCTTATTCCTATACGGGGATGGAGTGATCAACAATGTGGACGTTGGACAGGCTATCCATGACGCCGGACTAGGGGCCAGGGTCCGGGCAGTACTTTCCGGTTTTGGAGGGGCTACAGAGATTCTCTGTAGTTCTCCCCAGGACGCGGAGCTGCTGTCCACCCGCAACTTGGTGGTGAAGGGGGTTGGTTACCCTCTTCGAGGCTCCAGTCCAGTAGCGTGGATAAAGGTCCGAGGACTCCCTTTGGCAACTCCAAACGCCATACCAGAGGGAATCTTGTCTAAGTACGGCAAGATACTGCGTCCTACCAAATACGACTGCCTACCAGGTTTGCCTTTCCTATCGGGCCAGTGCAGTCTGAGCCCATCCCTCACAGAATAAGGGAAGAGGTGGAAGGAAGATTTTATTCCTTCCAGGTAGTATATAGAGATCAGCCTCGTGCCCCACCTTTTTGCACGAGATGTCGAGAAATGGGACATACAGTGGCAACGTGTTCCGACTCGGCGACCATATCCATCTCCTCAACACCGGAGCCGACACCAACGCAGACGTCGGTACAGTCACCTGGCAAAGTAGCTCCCCTGGAGGAACTAGAGTCTCCCCCCGAAGAAGCTTTTGTCGAGGTGGCAGATGTCGGCACAAGCCCTTATTCAGCGTCTCCCTCTCCGTCGCCACGGAAGATGAGACCAAGAGTAAACACACCAAACAAACGTCCAATAAGGGAGCTTAGCTCAGTATCACCCCCCAAGTCTAAAGAGAGACGTAGGTCTCGCTCCTTGGAGGCTCCCCTTAAAGTACTACTGAATGCCATCGCCCAGTATCCTCCGGTGGACCCGGGGGTTGAAGGCATGGAAGAGCCGCCCGAGTAAGGGGGACCCTTCTTTCGGACTGATTTTTTGGAAACGACCCGGTAACGTCCACGGACAGTGAGCAAGATTTAGCGATTATGGCGAGACGCTTGGAATTTTTATCCCTGAATTTAAGAGGGATAAAATTCAAGGCACAGTGGAATACTTTCCTAGACCATCTAGAGCACTCAGCCCATCACTCAGTAATATGCATGCAAGAACTCCCACTTACAATCTAACCAGGAACTAGCTAGTTATTTTACTAACTGGTCCGGACTAATACATTCCAGCCTAGAATCGGTAGGTAGAGCTAAAGGCGTAGCCATATTAATTCATAGTAACTTAGGTTTCCAGATAGAGCACTCTTACAGTGATAATAAAGGGCGCATCGCCATAGTTATTTGCAAAACCCAGTTCCAAAGAAAAGTGATGATCGCTTCAGTGTACGCTCCCACCGTCGCGAAGGAACGGACGCTGTTCTTTCAAAACTTCAATGATATTCTAGAGAAAGAACTTAGGTCACACCCTGCTGATGATTTATATATCTAGGTGATTTTAATTGTGTCCCATCCCATGACCTCGATAGGCAGGGACCGGACATAAAAGTAGGACGCATCTGATCGGGGCGCTGCAGCTGCAAACCATGTGTTCGCAGTTTGGCGTGATCGATGCGTATAGATTCAAAAACCCAGACGCGTTGTCATACACTCACTTCAGTAAAAAGTATAACATAGCAACTAGAATAGACAGAGTGTATGTCTCTAAACACGTAGCTCAATCACTCCAAGGCGTTTCGCACGACGCCTTCGCGGGAAGTGACCACTTCCAGGTTCGGGCTGAGATTCTTCTTCCGGGGAACACCAGGGGACCGGGGCTCTGGAAGCTCAACAACACTATTCTGACCGAGTCAGAGTATGTTGAGGGTGTACAGAGTCTCTGGGAGGACTGGTCGCTTTGTCGGGACGAGTTTTCTGACCTTCTGGAGTGGTGGGATCTCGGTAAGGCTAAACTAAGAAACTTTAGCATTAAATATTGTCAGGTGCGGACAGCATATAGGCAGTTTTTAGAAGATAAGATGACAGATGCTTTAAATTTAGCTTTAAAAGAAGCGGCCTTAGGGATAGATAGAACTGATAAAATCCAAGCCATCAAAACCCAGTTAGCGAACTTGCAATTACACAAAACAGAAGGCGCTAGAATTAGGGCCCGAGTACCAGCCATGAACGGAGAAGGAGATAGAATGTCTTTCTGTGGTTTAGAGAAATCTAGGGCAGCAAAGAAAACATTAACTAAATTAATAACTAAAGACGGCCGCGTTCTTACTAGTACAGCTGACATCCTTAGGGAAGAAGCTCGCTACTATCAAGATCTCTACACTAGGGCGGACACTTGTCCGTCAGCTCAGGACAAATTCTTGGCGTGTCTACAACTTAAACTAGACCCCCTAGAAGCCGAGCAATGTGAAGGCCCCTTAACCGTAAATGAAATAAATCAGGCCATTAGGGCCTCAATAAGGACAGTCCCCAGGAAATGATGGCCTTAGGCTAGATTTCTATAAGAGATTTGAATACCTCCTAGCTAAGGACCTGACGGCGGTTGCGAATAGCGCATACAGTAAGGGGGTGCTCTCAGAAAGCCAACGTACTGCCACTGTCGTCCTGCTGCCGAAGGAGGGCGATGGGGAGTGCTTGGACAACTGGAGTCCCATCTCTCTCCTAAATAGTGACTATAAAATCATAGCTAAGGCGCTAGCCAATCGGCTGGCCAAAGTTATGGATAAAGTTATCAGTGCAGATCAGACCTGTGCAGTTCCTGGTAGGAGTATCACGAATACCCTCCAGCTGTTCAGAGAAATTACAAGTAGGCTAGACACAGAAAATTCCCTAGGAATTATGCTAGCCGTGGATTTTCAAAAAGCATTTGATAGAGTAGATTGGAATTTTCTGCTTAGGACACTTAAAACCCTTGGCTTCGGGGAGTATTTTCTTAACTGCATTAGACTAACACACGCACACATACAGACGCACTTAGTACATAACGGCTTCAGATCTTCGTCCGTCCACCCTTCCCGTGGAATCCGGCAGGGATGCCCCCTAAGTGCCATGCTGTTTGTAATCGCCGCTGAACCGCTGGCCGCCTACGTGAGGTCGAACAACAACATCCGAGGAATAGAGGGGGCTAAAATAGCCCTCTACGCCGACGACACCACACTTCTCCTGAAGGACGAGGCCAGCTTGGCGGCGGCCTTCGGACAGGCCTCCGGGGAAAAGATCAACTATCGGAAAACGAAGGCGGCATGGCTTGGGGCACCCAGAGGCCGCTACTACAGCATCCTGTCTCGTGGGTGGAGGACAAGATCAAGCTTCTAGGCATCTTCTTCCCACTCAACAACCATACTAACGTCCAACCCCTTAACTGGAACCCTGTAATTAACACCATCAAAGCTCAACTAACCCGCTGGTCCTCTCTTAACCTCTCCTTTTTCACAAAAACTTTCCTTATCAGTACATACAGCACACCCTCTATCTATTACAAATCCAAAATTATAGGGCTGCCAGGATGGGCGCGCACCTCCATCGACGCCGATTTTGACCGGTTTCTGTGGCAGGGGCGCAAACACCCTGGCAAATAATCAAATAACTAGACTCCCTCGAAGCCAAGGAGGACTAAACCTCCTCAACCTAGAGAGCAAAACAGGTGCTCAACTACTAAAAACAGTTATTGATATCATAAGGACTGTAATAGATAACCAAGATGGCAAGTACTTTTCCTCCAACGAATAGCTAAAGCCTTCAACATCCCTGACGGCCTGCATGCTTTGACTAACAAACTAAAACTATACAGAGCCACCCGAAAACTTCTAACCGACTACCACGTAACCCTTCTCCCGCACGGATAAACTCTAATATTACAATCAGTACAGACAACCCCATAAGCTTAGGTACTAACGTAGTTGATCTAGCCAAATTATCTCATCGTGACCTCTACTTCTTCCTGTCGCCCGCCCGATCACGGAACCGGACTACAGGGGGAAGTGGGAAGCTGCCCTAAACTCTGGCCCTCTTCCATGGGATAGAATTTGGAACAACAGCATCAACCGCCTGATGGATGGGTATTCCTCCGACGTACACTGGAAACTCTTAAGAAATGTACTCCCTACGAGGGAAAAACACAAATGGAACTGTTAACTTCCCCGAAATGTCTCGCTTGTCCCGAGCAGGACGACACGGCTATCCACTGTCTATTCTCCTGCCCCGGCAACATAGAACTGTGGAGCCCAGTCCGAGATTTGGTCCTTCGCATTCAAAGTCCCAGGACAAACTCACTTTGTACTGGCGCATCTTTGGGTTCCCCCTTCGAGTAAAAAGAACCGTCTTTCGACCTTCCTGGTCTTCTCCGATCAGCGGATCCCTTGGGGCAGTCGGAAGGCTTTAGAGGGCGATCAGCCCACCTCAACCAAAACTACGTGACGATTTACTGACGGCAAAAATACACGGTCATGCAGTCCAGCATCACTGACAGGGCGACATACTCTCGTCCATCTGGCTTATCAACGGCGCCCTCGGGAACATCGCCACGGACCATCAGCTCCATCTCTGTATGGATTGAGATATCAACATCATCTCACAAACAACAACAATTTTTCAACCCCAACACTAGGCCAACCCCCGGATTTCACACTCCGTCGGGGAGCTACAGTGTGATTTCGGCACCCAAGTTTCGCATCACTTTCGGAACAGCTCCCCCCTTTTTTTTTTCTCATCCCTTGTTTCTGTCTTCTTTCTTTCGTGTTTTTCGCTTTCCAGGAAAGAAGATTTTAACTCCAGGATACTTTCGTTTTTTATCTACGCACCCCACACAACATATCTCAAAATTAACCCAAACCCCCCCAATCACTCTTTATTTCCTAACTTTCTCCCCTAACTTTCATCCCCAACGGATTTTCCTCTTTCTCTCCTCTATTATCCTTCACAGCTTCTTCTTCTGCTTCCTTCTGCTTTCAGTGGTGGAATTGGGTACTGGCCTGCAAGATGGCTTTTTAAACACCTTTCAGGCCATACTACTTCCCGATGATACATGGAGCCTTCTAGACTCCCGACGTGGGATTCACCTTCTTCAAAAACGTTTTTGACAATTCTAGCTGTTGGGATGATATAATATGTCAACCCGTCGTCCGAACAATGTCCTTTTCTTTCACAGCTTCACTACAGTACAGCAGTTTCGTCAAACAGATCCGACTTCATCTTCGCAAGATGTCGAGGGGCGAACGTTGTTTCCCCTCTCACAAAGGCGTATTTACAGCCATAAATTGAGATCCTTTTCCCCGTCCGGTTGGATTTTTTGTGATTAAATAAACAGTGGTCCCCCCACCCCTGCATACACTTCTAGGGACAGGCGGAGAGTAAACCCCATTTCGAGAGTCCAGCCTCTGGATAAATCGTACCTCTCCTGCCGCTTTGCGAAGGAGTTCGGGTAGCCCGCTGCTCTCACACAGCCTCCTCCCTCAAAAAAAAGGCAACACTAAACAAAAAAAAAA